>BPLQ01015031.1:0-1379086 GCA_021605075.1 Caerostris darwini | reverse complement strand
GAATATTATAATATTATACTCTGGGCATCACAACGATTTTACATAAAGAATTTTAACTCTTCACGAACAGAATTTTTTTTTATTTTCAAACTAATGCTATTCAAATCTAATGAGTATAAAAGAGTATAGTTTTATCACATCTATCAATGGCTGAATCCCTTAAAAATCATATCTCTCTATGGCTTGCCCCTTTCACTCACCACTCACCAGCCATTCTGGGTCAAATAACTTTTACGGATTTTTCATATATTTATAGACACTGGAATACGAAATAAGTCTTAGTACAAATAAGAAATTTTATTATGATTTTAAAAATTTTTACTATATTATAACGTTTAAAACTATTTCCAGTATTGTTAGATTGATTTTAATGTGATCCTTTAAGTAATCATTATTATTTGAAATGGTTTTGTTGAAAACAAGATATATTTTTAACATACCTTTTACCTTTATTAAAACATCAAAAAAAAAAAAAAAAAAAAAAAAAAAATGAAGATCAGATTAAAATGTTTCAATCTATAATTAAGGCTGTCAAAGTTGGCACTCAACTGCAAATCCTTTTCTAAAAAAGCTAAAAAGCTGTCTCCAGCTAAATACTGAAACATTTATCGAAAAGCAATACAATAATGCTTGAATTGGAGGAAGCATATGCAAAACCTCTTTACCTAAGAATGATTTAAATTAGATACACTGCTAAATTAGCAGTATTTTATAATTCCACTTCACAAATTTTTTCATTATTTACTGTTGATCATATTCAAAATTCCATTAAAATAACTGTGAAATAAATTTTTAAAACTGAAATTGGTCACAAATAACGAATGAGAGATTGTATAAATTATTTAAAATTCTATACAAGAATAATAAAAAATTAAAAAGATACTAAAATAGGCACAATTAGTAGGACGGTATTTGTAGGAAAGTCTTGAATACTTACAATTCAAAAGCATTAAAACTCTCTACATGTTGAGTGAGTAATTGACTTTATAAGACATTTCAGTTGCTTTTCCTCATTTTCGTTTTTTCATGTTTCTTATGAAAAACACTGAATAATGATTATTCATTTTTAATTATCATTAATCAATTACTCTTCATATTCATCTTGATTGAGTACATTCAGCCTAAGTAATATAAATACTCAAAACGAATGGTTTAATATATTTTCTAACATATTTAGATTTACAAATAGTGTCATTACAACTGAAATATACAGGTAGTTATGAAACTAAAGCAAACACTTATCAATGTTAGAGGTGTTTTGGAATGTGTGTCTAATTCAGAAACTAATGTACGTAGACATAACTTTTTTCCTGAAAATTTTGTAGTTCTCTACTGTGAACAAGTAATATTAAAGCTATAGGTGTTGAAACTGCGTGGGAACATCCAGATTCCAGACCATTCAGGGAAAACAAATGTTTAGAGGCCGTCTGCTTGATGAATCTGAAGCCCACCATAGAATTAAATCTTTTCCTAAGTCATGACTTTGCAAAAAAATAACAGCATTTATAGTTGCCCGCTAAATATCTTCTCTGAAACACAGGATGGAAAATAAAGTGAATGAAATTGAAAAGCATTGGAGTAGACTGAAATATTTAAAAGGAATCACAACAGCAAAAGTGGCAGGTATTATCCCCCAGGCTATAGTATCAACCATTACCAGTTCAAAAGAAGCTGTACAAAGAAAACTTTTATGCCGAAATAGATTCCACTTGTACAAACTTGGCCAGAAGTATTAGTCCTCTTATAAAAATTGAAGTATCTTGAAGCAGTTTAAAAATAAATTAAAACAAGCTTTTCATGATTAATAATAAGTAATAATTATGCAGAGTTTTATTACTTGGTGACATCAACCTTTTCTCTATGGAAGCATCATTTATTTTGCTAAACTCTTGAACTAATTTGCTACATTCTGCCATATTTATATCATTCCCTACTTCTCAGAGGTTTTTCTTAAGAGAACTTTTGGATGTTATCGAATGCTGACGAAATTTTACCTTCTTAAAAAGACTCCATAAATGTTTGGTTTTTTTAAATTTCAGATGGAAAACTAAAAATTTATTTTCGTCCAATCCATTTCATTAAAGTTCATAATAAATGGTAATGTATGTAATAGTGCGGAAATTTAATCTATCCATATTAGCGTCCTCGATTATTTTACAAATCGTGATCCCATTTTTTTACAAATAAAGTTATGAACATCTGGCTTAAATTTAAATAAAGATTTATTTATCAGCTACCATGTATCCTTTCTGCTTCCTTTCATACGTCTTGAGAAGGGAATTATTCATTCTGGGCTACATTCTTTGTCTCACTTGGAATGAATCAACTGTCTTAAAAGAGAAAGTTGAGAATTTATGTTCACCTTTAGTATTTTGATCGAATCCTGTGCGCTTACTCTATGAAAGATGATATCATGATTCAACTATTATTCAGAACATGTATAATTTGATTTATCAAATGTATTAGATATTAGATAAAGACTTTTCTACGCTTTAGGAATAAAATACTTTGCATATATATCTCCATTATTATAATAATCACCTGAATATTTTAATTTCATTAATTATTTACACATTTAAAAATATGCAGAGCATAAATAACAGTGATTTATAAACATTATATTCATAAAACCCTAAATTTTATTCATGAAAAAAATTTTTAATTCAATATTTTAAATCCAGAATTGCATTTTTTGAAAAGAAAAAAAAATAAGTAGAAGTATGAAGATAATTAATTTAAAATGTTTGAGAAATTTCATATGAAGCTAAATTGCAAATTTCTCTCACAGATTTTAAATTAATATTCTCTTGGTAATAAAAGAAATTTCAAAAAGATAAAAACTGAATCTCTAAACTCATTTAAAATTTTATAAAAGAGGCTATTTTACTCCCACGGATTTTTTTTTTTATATACGTGTTTTTGAATTTCAAGTCTTATTAAATAAAAAAAACAAAATCAACAAATTGTTGAAAATTTAATGTAAATATGTATATATATATCGTTAAAGTTACACAATATATTGTTAAATTATATTACAAATTGTAACATATAATTTAAATATTTTTATCGAAATTTCATATGAAGCTAAATTATACAAATTTCTCTCACAGGTTATTTATTAGAAACATGTCACTAGGTTATAAAAACTTCAAAAAGATAAAACTGTGTTTCTAAACTACATTTAAATTTTATAAAAGTAGGGAATTTTTTTATCTTTTTGTTTCATTAACCAAATAAAAAAAAAAAAATTCAACATTATTTAATGTAAATATGATATATATTGTTAAAGTTACACTATATTTTGTTCCTGAATCACAGGTTTTTGGTTAGACCTTGCTTTGTTTTGAATGCGGCTTCCTTGGTTTGGAAACCCAAAGCGGGCTGCTTCGGCTCACATAATAGGAATAAAAATAGGTAATAGTGGTGAATATCGAAATTGTATTACATTTAAAATAATATATTTTTAGAAATAGGATGTACAAGTAATGAATTTTTGGTTAGACCTTGCTTTGTTTTGAAATGCGGCTTTTTGCAAAGCTTTGTTGAAAAAAATTTGGAATGTGGCTTAAAGTAAGATTCAGAAAAATTTCAAGAGAAAATAGTTGAATATACAAATTTAGTATTACATTTAAAATAATATGATATTTGATAAATTAATCAACCTATCTAAATGAATTTGTAAATAGATATAAAGCGACGTAGCTCGGCTGCGGTAAATAACACAACAAACACTTTGCCAAGCTTTGTTGAGAAAAAATATTTGTGAATGTGGCAAAAATTAAGATTCAGAAAAATTTCAAGAGAAAAATGTTGAACATATACAATTTTACTTCAAATTACCATTTCATACCCTTACAAAATTATGATATCTGATAAATTAATCAACCTATCTAAAACGTCATCATTCAAAGAAAATTAAAATAAATAAAAATTATATATCCAAAACATGAAAAAGTATATAAAATCAAAAATAAATAAATGCATTACTCCTAATTATGAAAAAAAAATGAAGTCGATCAGTGTGTAAATGAAAGGAGATATTAAATTTGAAATACAAAGAATAGAATTAATTATCAGTTCTTGTTTTTATGGTAAAAAAATTTAACATTTTTGCAAACAAAGATTAATTAGCGCCCAACATAAATCATTTTTTTGCACAAAGAAATTACAATGATAAAATTAAAGTAAATAATTTAAAGTTAAAAAAACGTACATATATAAAAAAAATACAATAATCATCTGGCATTAATTTAAAAGAAAAGGAATGCCTCAAATTTATTCTCGTTTTAAAATTGTTTCTTAACAGTTTTAAATAATTTGTTACAAAGCACATCTTAAGTGCTTTTCCTGTATCATCTCTCACTGAACAATGTTTTAATAACATGAATTAGTTAAATAATTAACAGAGATTATAGTTAATTTTGAGTTATATCAATCAATTATAATAACTAGATTTCTCAGTAATTAATGCAGATTTTAATTTTTTATTTATCGAATTTTTTCACAGATAAGAAAGAATAATAAAAATGATTCAGTGTCATTTTAAGAATTGTTGTATGTTTTTCCATTGTAAACAATCTTTCACTTACATTGATTTTGAGTACATATCTTGAACAAGATTTTAAAGTAGGAATCATTTAATGACCTCATTTATTTCATAGAAGTAATTATTCAAAAGTTTGTCTCCTTTAAGGTGAAATTAACAAGTTTAAATTCATAGGTGTAACATAAAAATCTCAATATGTAAATGAAGCTTGGAATCAAAGAAACGTCAACAAATCCACAATACAACATTATAAAATAAATCTTCAAAATCTGAATCTGAAAAAAGATATTAAGTCAGAAATATTTTAACTTAAATATTCCTGGCCTTTGCTCAGAATCATCTTGCGTTTCCGATATATCACAAATTATAATGATAGTAATATATAGTTCTAACTGCTATTATCATCAACATAAATTTCACCCTTTTGACTGTCTACTGGTAACTTCAATAATCATCCTATCTTTGATTCTATTCCTTCAGCTAAATATTTTGGTATGCAACTTCTCTTGATTAAAAAGAGCCCTGGGATCAGCTTTACCTCCAGTAATAATCATCCTCATCATTAGAATTATTAACTTCATTTTAAGTTTCAACATTTCCCGAATCCTAAGAAAACTGCAGCAATTCTTCGCCAAATTTCAAAGTCTTGTAAAGACTTTTTTAGCCCTGAAAACTATCATACTTTGTTCTGTCAATTAAATCACCGATGGGATCATCTTCAATCACCATTAATTCTTGGACAAATATTGGATGCAAGATGGTTTCTGAGGAACAAAGATATTCGTAATGCTATTAAACTCTCTATTCTTAAACAATCCATGAAAAAACTTTCCTGCAAATTCTTTAATAGCTTCACAATTTCCTGCAATTTTTTAATAGCTTAACGCAAAATCAGTAATTCGAGACAGTTAAGCATATTCATCTCATAATAATGTTAAGACCTAGAAGTACCTTAGATCTCCGATTTCCATCTATCTAAATGGGAGAATAAATAGGAAGGAAGAAATGGATCACTCAGGTGCCTCAGAAGTGACATTTCTGTACACACAAAGATGTACTCCTGAGGAAGCAAAAATTCGCTATAAAGTTTATTGTGCTCTTCTTTTTCACAATAAAAATAATCCGTTCCTTTAGTACAATTTTATATGTGATGAAAAGTGGTTAGGTAAGTACGATGACATTGAGCAAAGTATTTAGATCGGAAGGAAGCTAATTCTTCGAATGAATTCTTTTTGAAACCGAAAATACAGATACAAGGTACATTTAGTGCAAACCTGCACTTCTTTGCTCACCCTGCGCGTAGCTGAGTTTCAGTTTTACGGCTCGAAGTAGAATCCTTTTAAGAAGTTATAATTATCAATTTTTTTACTTTGAATGTGTATAATTGTACATATGTGGTGTTTAGGCGTATGTAAATAAAACTGTGAGTTCTTAAACCTGTGCCTTTATTTTTGAAAATAATAATAATAGTTTATTATAGGATGAACTGAAATGATGAAAAATGAAGATATGTAATCAGCTGCTCTACATAATAACAATAGACTTTAAAAAAATTAATTGTATGTAAAACGAAAAACAATCAATCAACCTACCAAAAATAATATATTGCACTTATAGAAATTCAAATTGTATACTTATATATTTTGTGTGTGTGTGTGGTGCATCTGCATACCCTTTTAAAATTATAATTTTCTAAATATCTATATTTTATTCATATTTTGTTGTTGTTGTGTTTATTTCTGTAATAAAGAATTTATTATATTTGTATTAAAAATTCTTAAATTCACATAAAAATGTACAGTTCACTAAATAGATTTCATTTAATGTCTATCTTATGAATAGAAAATTTGGCACTGTGGTTTATTTTGTTACAGGCTATCTTAGAAATTTATTGTGCTTTCTTGATGAAGCTTCTGTTAATGCACTGAAAATTCATGATTTTCATTCTATTAAATTTATATATTAGTATTTTAATGAATATAATGCATTTATCTAAAATAGCAGCATTTAACACACCAAAGTTTTTACACTGAATAACCACTGCAATTTAATGTTTTAAGTATATTGCAAATCTAAATTTTAAAGGGTTTCTACTTTCTTCTCATCCCTTCACCCTATGGTATAAACTGTACATATCTATAAATTATAGATAAATTTTACAACAATGTAAATATCATAACGAGTCAGACAATGAGTATTATCATACATTAATATATTTGTCTAGATCAATGCCAAAGTATATCAATGCCAAATGTCAAAATATTCTAATATCTGAAAATTTTAGATTAATCACAGGGAAATGAGGAAGACAGAATATGATAAGACAAAGAGGAAAAATATTATTAAAAACCAACTCAATTTCCCGTCATAGTAACTAAATTAACTTAACCAATATCTATTTCATTACCACTTAATCACCTATTTTATTTAAAAATAAATCCTTTAATTCTAATCAATTACTTTTTAAATTTATACATAATATAGACTAAATAAATTTATGCAGCAATCATATTCTTAACATTTGTACTTTTTATTGCTGATAAAATAATACAAAAAATGTATTTAAACTTGAAATACATACATCTTAAAACAAACAACAAATATGCTATAAAGTTTGTAAAAAATAAGATTAAATATATGTAAAAGAAGAAAATACCTCACACTTAACATGACTTTTCAGTAATAGCAAAATAATATAATGTTTTGGAATCAAAGGAAAAAATTTATATTCTTGGAAAAAATTTATATTCTTTCAAAAAATTATAATTACATGAAATATTAAGTTTAAAGTGCATTTGTAAAAAAAAAAAAATTTTAACAACAAACAAATAAATTGCACTTTTATATTTAAAAACTTGTAAAGGAGTTTTAAAATGTTCTCAGGATTAAAAAATAAAAAGCAACTTAATAGTTAGATTGCTGAAAATTTTTACGTTAAACACAACAAAGAAATTTTATAAGAAACCAAGTTAGTTAAAATATATTTTTGATTTTTGGAACTTGTGATAGATATTTTAAAAAAATCAACCAAAAGTAGTAGATATTAATTTCAAATATATTCTTTAAATAATATCTAATTAATATTTAATCTTTTCAGTTAAATCCAAATTTTATATATAGTTACAGTAAGATGAACTACATTATAAAAGTAACTTTTTTACATATATGAGACATTGATCTTAATATAGGAAAGAGGAAAAATATTGAAAATTTATTTTAAAAAAATTATAATATATATCCGAAATTTTTGTTCAAATTATAATATATAGTAAAAAAAAAAAAGAATTTATTAGTTGTTGTATCAATCTTTAAATATATTTTTTCTTTTCTATAAATAAAATAAATTTTAAATTTTAAAAAATTCTAAAAAGCTCAATGTATAAAACTATCATTATATTCTTCATTACATGATGATTTTATGAATAACTTGCTGGAATGTAGAAATTCTTTATCTTATTTAACATTACTTTCCTTTTTTTTTAATTTTCTACAATTCTAGAACTATGTCAAAGTAAAATAGTGTTTAAAGGAATGTTGCAATATGACCATATTTGCACTTCTCAAAGTTGTTTCAACAAAACAATATTATGCAGGGGTAGTTCACATGTTTTAAAATATGATCAAATTTACATATAAATAATACATTTCATGACAATTATATTTTATGAGTAAATTAGAATAGGAAAATAAATAATTTTACATCTGGGAGACATTGTTTAAGGGTTATTAGTTATTCAACATTCCCTTAAAAAGATTCAATACACTTTTTGTAAAAGTAACATTTAAAAAAAAAGTTATTTGAAATGGTTATTAACTTTTTGAAAACAATGGCATATTAAGTTATAAAAAATAAAACCCTTGAATGAGTTACATTCTAAACTCTTTTTTTTTAAACAGATTTATTAAAACAATAATTAATAAAAAATTATTACATAATTGTAAATATTTCCCTCGCCACTATTGAGAACCACTTTTATTTTTAGTAAAATATCCTTATACCTTCTGAGGGTAATTTTTTTTTTTTTTTTTTCCCCAACAATATTTTGATTTCTGTGCTTAAATAAGGAACATATCCTCCCTTTTCTCTCAGAACGTGTAAATTTTAAAAACTTCTTGTTCAACAACATTGTCAGCTGAGAAAACTATTACATTTGCAGTAATAGAAAACATGTGGCATAGAAATACTTAGCTATTTGTTCATTTATCTGTATAATATGATTATAGCATCATTTAAAATCCCTGGATTTTATAAACATATGTTCTCCCTCTCTTTCTCTCTTTTTCCAGATTTAAAAATTAAATTTGTATTTTTTCTACTCATAAAGTTAAAATTTAATTGCATATTATATTATTTAATTTTTTTGTGTTCTTAGTTCTGATCAAATAGTCATGATAGGTATTTCTTTTAATTCCAGCAAACCTTATTCAGGACAATCCACCAATTCTCAAAATAGAAATATTAGATATTTTGATCTAATAATACTTCTATATCTTACCATTTCAAATAACATTTCAAGTAAAATTCAGCAATAATATATACCCGAAGCAGTAAAAATCTTTAAAAAAAGGACTAAAATTAAAATAAGTTCAAATGAATCCACATTCTAACAAATTCTAAAATGACTAGTCTGACATAAAATACAAATATGAATAAACAGTATTGCTCTTAAAGTTCACATATTTACAATTTTTCAAGGAATTTTTCAAATGTTCATAATTTATAGAAAAACAGAGCTTCAAGAATATTCTCCATATTCTTAAATTGTATAAGAACAAAGCTAGGTTGCGAAAATATTGTGTTATATAAAGGTTACCTGTATATTTTTGTTCATAAATTATCACATATATTTAGCGAAGAAAATAAAAACCTCTTGGAATAATCAAAAGGGGATCAGTTTCCTTATTTATAATTCTCATAGTTCTAAAAAAAATACCCTATTACACTTAAAAATGAATCCTAATATTGTTGCTGTCAATTTTACTTGATAATATAAAAATATGCATTACTACATTAGCCTTAGATATTTTAAATCAAAATTTAAGTTATTGTTTCAAACAATATTGAGTAAATTTGACTTAAAACAATATGAAAATTCAAAATATGTTTAAAATTCTATTATGCAATAAAATAATTAATACTACATGTGAGAGCTATTATTTTAGGAATAAAAAAAAGAGCACATAAATCATATATCAATCAAGTACTGCTCAAAAATAGATGTAATAAAGGGATATTTCATTATGTCATTATAATGTTATTATAACAGTTATTTATTTTACATATAATAGAAAATGTATTATTGTAGAATAAAAATAGTTAATTAAAATTTTAAAAAGTTTTTAACAGAAAATAATACCTTTGAGAAGAAAAGCTTCATAGAGTATATTTTCATGGGTACTTAAAAAAAAAAAGTTGATAAATTCTTTAACTTGTGCAATATTACAGGTGGATGCATGAAAGAAAAATTAAACTATGAAAAAATAATGATTAAAAATTTAAAATAAAAAAAATTATATGTTTAAAAAAAGATTTATTTAACTACTTTCAGACTTTGAATAATAATCACTGAAGAAAATTGCCTTTCACAATGATATGTAAGAAAAATTCTACATATATACCAAATAATTAACATGATATTTAAACCATAAGATACAATTCATAATCGACACATGAATCGTTTACTAATGAAAGATTTAGAAACTAAATATTACAAAGAAAAAATATTTTGCAATATAAATAAAGATAAATATTTAAAAAATTAATATATATGCATATAATTAGCAGTAATATATCATAAAATTAATGTTCACAAACAGTCATCATCTTACAAAATATTTAACAGCAAATACATGGAAGCCCAAAATGTAGGATAGGACCTGCAAAATTGAAAGCAAAATAAAATATGTACAACAAATACTAAAAAAAATAACAATTAAAAACCAAAAAAAAAAAAAAAGGTTCTATGATAATGTACTTAATATATAGGTAAACTAACTACTTTAATAACATAATAATTTTTCATGAAGACCAAGAATTAAGTAAAATATTTTATAATAACATTTGTAAATATTTCCCCAATATAACAGGGACATCATGAGAATTTTTAAGAACTATCTCATTTGTCATTTCTTATTCTAACTTTTATGGTATATAAGATTTACATATACAATTTTAAATCCATTAATTCTTGAAGTTTAAGCGAAACTTAAAACTTTCAATTTTTAGGGATAAGCATTTTATACTTTTTTAAAGAATGCATCTATAAATTACTTTGTTAACTTGGATAATGTATATTGGTAATAAAAAATAACTCAAACATTTCAAATAACTAGTTAAACATATAAATTTCATTTGTTTTAAAAATATGAAGGGAAGAGCATTGATGTATTATAAACACCTTGAACTTAACCAACATTCCATAATACAGGAAAAACAATTAAATGCAAATAGAACTTCTATATGTTACTTTACCCTACAAAATATGAAACTGCTAGAAGATCCCCAAACACTTAAAAATATTGCAGAAAGTTTTAACATTTAAATAGAAGCTTATTAAAAAAATGCATCCAACTACATACAAATGCTAATAAATATTCAGCTTTGAAAAATCAATTTCATAACAAAAACATAAAATTTGCTAGCAATCCTGACATTCTATCAAGCTAAGATTGGTTAAATTGTTAGAAAATACTTTTTATAACAATATATAAAAATAATCAGCTAATCATGAAATTACTAATGTCAACGAGACTAGTGATAGTGGAAAAAAACAAGAGAATTCAATTCAAGAATAAAAAATATATATAAAAAAATACATATCAATACAAACACATTGCATATGTGCAACATCATATTCATTATGGAAATATTATAGATCTTACACACTCAAAGTAATCATATAATAGATTTTAATTCCAATAATCATTATGTAAAAAAAAACCCTACATAAGACTTTATTAAATATCGGACTACAAATAAAAAAACTTGGATAATCATTGATTTATATCAATAATAATATACATGTTTTGAAAAGTAAAGGTACTTTAAAATTTAACGATTAAATTATCAAGGTTTTTGTTAAAATAAAAAAATAAATTAAAATAAAATGAAAATTTTGAATTAAATAAATATACTGCACTCCAAAATTTAAAGTGTAATCTGTTTTTTAATACTTACCATGAAAAAAATTAAAATAAAGGTTTTATACGAATTATCATAAATAACCTTAATAAAATCTTATGAGAGATTTATACCTACCACATTTTTTAAAGAATTGAACAATTACAAAGAAGTGGAAAGAAATGGCAAATAGCCCATTTTTAAACTTGTGTGCAATTTCATTTATGAAGTTATTGTCACAATGTTTATTTGTAGTCGTATCCCTCATTCTTTAAGATGGCAGGCGATCATATGATGGAACACATGGTTATGACTGACTAATGAGTGCTGGAAACATTAATTCTCTTACACTGCAGTCCAAAGATTCTAGGATCAGTTTCAATATGAAAATTTAGTTTCAAGAAGACCTGTTCTAGACAAGTCCTAAATTACAACTCATTCAGAAGATCCCTTTGTAGCTAGGGGGAGGAACACTATTGTTCTTCAGCTCATTTGGTTCAACAAGAATGATAATATCTGGCAATACCATACAAAGATATTTTCAAAATCAAGGACTCTGCACGATCTCTATATGTGACCCTGTTAATACATAGCAGAGAAGTGCCATTACCATTGAGCAAGAAAGCACATTACCCAGACCAAACAGTAATGGACTTCTGTACTCTTTACATATGAATGCAGGTTTACTCTAGAATGATCCTGGTTTGAAAGTGATTTGGAAAGAGCAAGGCACTGGATATTATCAATTCAACATTGTTGAAAGGCACAGTTATAGAGGAGGTAGAATGATGATTTGGGCTGAAATTTCTCTAGATGGTCACACTGACCTGTATGTACTTCATGGAAGAACTGTGACTGCTGTGAGATATTAGGGCCAGCTGGTGATATTGGCAATGAATTTTTTTATGGAAGATAATGCTCAACTTCACTGAACTAGGCTTATTGACAAATATCTTGATAATTAAGGTTTGGAGCAAATGGAATGTTCAGTTCCATTTCCACGTCTTAATCTCATACAGCATCTTTTGAACTCCTTTAGCAGTCAGGTAGCTATTTAAATTCTCCTCTGAAGTTATTAAATAAGCCGGAATAAAGATTGGTCCCTGTATAATATTAACTTCAGATTCTGGTGTCTAACAACTTAATAAGCAGTATGAAAAGTCTATACCACCAATGTATTACAGAAAGGGGTAGACACATTCTTTATTAGAACCAATTTATTAAGTTATTTTCTCAAAAAAAATCTGTTATTGATTTTTTCTCATATAAACTTTTAAACAAACTGTACTTATTTATTTGTAAGCCATACTTGACATCAAAATTATATTCATTTCAATAAACTGTTTAATATACAATTCACAAATATTTCATGTCTTTATATTCATCTGTTTGTAAATTAAACACAAAAAAATACTTTGCATATTAATTTTTGAATGCCAGTGCATTTACAATTTTATTATTCAAACTAACTATTAATTAAAAATTCTAAAATAAATATTTCTTAATCAAAAACAAAAATCCACATTGCCATATGAATTCAATGATTTCACATAATAGTTCAGTTATCCAACATAAATTTATAGTAAATAAGGATTTAAATGAACACATTTACTAAGCATCACTTTTATTGAGCTAATTTATGAATAATTTTTTTCCAAACCATACAGAAAAACGTTGAACAAGAGGATATGAGTAGTCATGATCATATTAGGGAATATTATTACCAAGATTTTTAATATTATGATATTATATCAAGAACATATTATTATAATTATATTAGAGTATGAATAATAATCTAAACCATTTATGCCATAATTGCATACATTAAAAGTAAAAATTAAAAGCTTTAAACCCAGTCCAATGTTCCAAATCAGTCTTACTTTTAAGATCAACATAAGAAAAATAGCCCTAAAGATTAATTTAGCCTTAATTCTCATTATGAAATAGAAATTTCTTTGAATAATGTAATTTGCAATACCCTTGCTTATATAAATGATCCAAATACAACTTTGTAAAATAAAATAATTTAGTGTATCCATCAGATCTAGAGAAGAATTAGGCTGAAGTCCTTTTAAAGTTATATTTTAAAAATACATACAAAAAAAAATTTTTTGCAAATGATAAAATCTCATCCTACATAAAATAGCATCTTGCCTTTATACAAGCCATTAAATTCCTCCTAAAGTCTTATCCTATTTTTCCAAAATACTAACAGCTAATTAGTTAACATTTCAAAATATTAATGCAACTAGCAGTATCATGATCTCTTAGAACTTACAAATAAGTACTTGTTAATGAACAAATTTGATTTTGCCATACAACTTTATTTTATTTGCTACACAAATCAAATTTTTTTTCTTGAACTATGTCTTTTTTTCCAGTTATACACTGTAAATAATTTTCCCCAAATTTTTCCATTGTATTTTTCTTTTCTTTTGTTTTTCTATAATTTTACAATTAGCTTTAAATTACAAGAATAATAATATAAAGTTAACTTACTAAAGAATTTCAGTCTAATCCTCCAAGACAAAGGTATTTAATGTTCACATATTCATCAATGCCATATCGAGATCCTTCTCGTCCTAAACCAGATTCTTTGATTCCTCCAAATGCACTTTCAGCACAGGAAAATATTCCTTCATTGATACCAATCATACCAACCTCTAAACACTTTGCAACTCTCCATATTTGGGAAATATCTTCTGAATAAAAATAACCTACAAAAAAATGTATTAACAAAGGCATTATTTTATCTAAAAATGCAGTAATTATTTATCTGACAAGTATAAATTACCAGCTAATCCACTCCGACTAGAATTTGCTATTTCAAGGGCTTCATCTTCTGAAGTAAACCTTTAATGAAAAAATGAATACATTCAAACATTAAAACAGCTAAATTATAGCTTAATATACAAACATAATGTCAATAATATAAATTATGAATTATCTAGAAAAGATTATTTGGTTAATATTAAATTTATTCAACAAATATAACACATTAAAGAAATAATTATGAACAAATAAAAACAAAAATTCAAATAATTTTTCACTATGATATGTATTGGGGACATACCTAAGAAAATTTCAGAGAAGTGTACAATTAGATTATCAAAAAATCAATAGCTGAATAAGAGTTAATTTATTACACCATTAATCATGAAATTTTAATATAATGTTATAACTAACAATTTTTTTTAATAAACCAGGTATTAATTTCTTAAACTTCTCCAGGATGAAGCTGTGAAAGTAGGAAAAAAATCAAGAAAAGGTACCAATGAAACTAGACTTCATAAGTGAAACGATTGATTAAGTTCCAGAAAGTCTACAATTTCTAATAGCCTTAATTAATCTTCTATCAAACTCAGATTCCTCAATGCAAAAAGTTTTTATCAAACTAAGTTATCCAGACAGGCATGCAACTGATGTACCAAAATACAGCAGAATTTGAAAATTACACAAATAAACATTCAAGAGACACATCCCAACAAATTTAAGCAAAAAGATTGGAAATTTTTAGTCCTAAATTCTTAAATATTTTATTTAGATTTTTAAATAATATTTCATTTCAGAAATTCAAATGAAGTTTTCAATAAAAGTAAGCTTATATCCAACATGGAATGCCTATATTTCTGCCTACACTACAAATTTGAAAAATTATGAAAAAAATTCTTGGCATTTAAATATTGTAATTTGGCATTAACATTTTCTAAAGCTGTTTTATTTTTAATTATTAAAAATACACATCTTTAATTATTAAATATACATTTAGAAGAAACAAACAAATGATAAACTCAAGCAGAATGTATTTCAAATTACCAAACATGGAGTTAATTTTTACAAGATTCTATTATTTTACAACTTAAAAAAATATTAAATATTTTTTAACTTCTCCTACCAAAGTTAAGAAATCAAAACAACTTGTTTTCATTGAACACAAGTTTAAAACATGCCTGGTATTTTATAAAGCCCCTACATAATTCATATATTTTTTTTAATTTATTTTAAATTTGTTCTTGAATAATTCCTTTTTTTTTTTTTTTTTTTTTTTTACATATTTTTTATTATGTCTGAATGTTCAAAATTTAATATATCCAGCATTTTCCTCACTCTTCCTTTACAATACGATTTTAATTTGATGATCCAATCAGTAACTAAAAATTACATTCAAGTATAGATTTTCAGCTTCATTTTTGTTTTATTATTGTTTTTTTTTTTTATATTTAATTTTTTTTCTAATTTGTCCTAGACTAGACGAATTGCAAATTTATTATGATATTCCCTTAACATTTGATTCTTCAGTTTCATATGTCCTTTAATATCTGATTTCAATATATAACATAGTTTTGTTACACTCTTCATTACTCAGATAACATTTAACGGTTATAAACAACAATCATATTTAGAAATGCAAGTATAATTTCAGAATGATCAATATAAACTTAAAAGCAATTTGACACAAGTTTAAAATAAATATTTACTTGCTGCCTGAAAATAACACCAATCTTAAAAACATGCAAATAATAAAACACGTGCAAATCTTATATGAATAAATATATATTAAGTAAATAAACGAAGATTTTATACATATAAAAATTTTCAGATATACGAAAACAATAAACAATTTTAAATTACTTAATTACTTTCATATAACCTTCATTTCTGGTGCTTAGGAAAAGGAAAAAAAAGGTTTTATAATCTACAGACTATTTGTACTTCTTTATTTGTTTTTATTAACAAACCTTACACAAATAAAATTTTTGTGTATCCATAATGAAATCTTAAAATACAATAACATTTTTTTCAACTTTTTCTACAGTATAGGATTTTTGATATCATAATACTATAAAAAGTGCAATACGAAAAAATAAAATCTACATTATCTAAAGCATAAATCAGAAATAAGATTAGATGAAAGAAACATGATAAAATCAAAATCAGAGATATTTTAAATGAATAAAAGCTTAGCATATTTGCATTGACTTATTTTCCCTTAGAGTGCTCAAAGAAGAAGAAAAAATCGCTATACACAGCTATAAGTAGTTTCACAGCTATACCAAAAGGCAAAATGATGCTAAATGTAAACACAAAAAGATGCAGGAGAAAGAGGGATTCAAACTCCCACTACATAATATTAGTTATATGTTACTAGAACAGTAATATCCAATGAAAATAATAAAATAAGAATGATAGATAAGGTAAATGTCAGTGACATATAATTACAAAATCATGATGCCATATATTATATTCAAATAAAACCATTTTAACAGTGCATTTTAAGCATTAAATTTTACTGATTCTTTCCAGGAAAAAGGAAAAAAACATAGATAATCCAGGATTAATAGGTAGGAAATAATGGCTAGTGAGAATTGGGTATCTAAATACTTGAAAAAAAAATGGTACCAAAAATATTATTAACGGAATGAAATATTATTATCTAAATTTACCCATTGACATAATCTCTTATATTAAGATTTAACTGAATTTTTATTTATTCCAGTCTTTATAACTTGTTGTGAAAATTTATTGAACCTTTTTAAAATATACATCAAGAAATTAAGAACAATAAAAATTAAAGCACTGAAAAATAGAAATATTTCTTTTTGTTGTTTTTCAATATTACAAGGGGAAAAAAATAAATGTGTAGAATGGAAATATTATCATGACTCAAAATCTAAGAACAATTTAAAAATCAGTATGAAGATTTCTTTAGAAAAAATTTATTACATTTTTCAATCAAATTTAAATTTAGTCAATACAAAATAATATATACAATAACATTAAAATTTTTATAAAAAAATTACTTCATAATAGCTGCAATAGGTCCAAAAGTTTCTTCTTCAGAAATGAGCATATCTCGTTTTAAATTTGCCAATAATGTGGGTTCAAAAAATGTCTTTCCACAAGAATGAATTTTTCCTCCTAAAATTAATTTGGCACCTTTTTGTAATGCATCTTGAACATGCTTTTCCACCTTAATAAGAACAGCAAAAATAAATAAAAATCATAAATAACTTTAAAATACTACAGAATTAAGAAATTTTTTTTTAAAATTAACTATATCAAAATGGTTTCTCAATAAATTTAAAAAATATTTAAAACAATATTTTCAGAAAAAGTTGTGTTCACCAAATTTGTAAGATAATTATCACTTGAAGTAAATATCAGTTTATAAAGTAGATTTTACATAGTTTGTTTCAAAGAAATTTTAATTATCACATATATCCTACATTTTTGCTATTTATCAAAAATGTACATCAATCATTTCTGAAATTGACTTTAATGTCATCCAAAATTTTAAACATTTAGTTTGACTAATATTGACTATAAATACAGCATGAAATTTCCATAGATGAATAAAATACGTCCTATCCATAAACAGTCAAAGTTGATTTCAGATGAGTCAGTTGTTGATTTTAAAGTCATTTCAATAAATTGTAACATTTTATTATTACAATCTATATTACTTCTAAAATCAGTGGTTTACATTTTGTTTTAAATTTGATACCCTTTTTGGTTAAAAGAAAATATTATTGAACTCCCAAATCTTTTTATTATACTAAACTAAATGCCTATAAACCATGAAATTTTATTTCTTTTATACTAATAATATGTATAAAAAAAGAGGGTTGTAATTCAAAAGTAAAACTTTCTTAATATTAGACTCAAAAATCCTTTAAGAACAGCAATGAAATAGTTATATGTGGCAAACTCGGAAATTGCTACACACTATAGTCAAAAACCAAGAATATTTTGCTGATAAATAAAAAGACAAATATATTTACTTCATTTTATTAACATTTTTTAGGAATTTATGGAGTTTAGATCAAATTCTGAAAGGTGACAGCAGAGATAAAAACACAAATTCACAAAAATAATACTTTTAAAGCATCTGCAGTCAAAGTGGATGAAACCAAAAACCTATTGATTTTTCTAATGATTCCACTTCTTTT
The DNA here is from genome assembly GCA_021605075.1 of Caerostris darwini. Classification (NCBI taxonomy): domain Eukaryota; kingdom Metazoa; phylum Arthropoda; class Arachnida; order Araneae; family Araneidae; genus Caerostris; species Caerostris darwini. The sequence goes on along the minus strand of BPLQ01015031.1, from coordinate 1,360,470 downwards.
TTCAACTATACCTTGCAGCTTGCTACACATATATTAAATTACAATAATGAATTCATAAAATGGCAAAGATATATTGTTTATTTTATATAGATAGGCAAAGATATATTGTTTATTTTATGTATTTTTAAAAAATATCTTGGTTTTACGTTAATAGGATTTTTCATACATGATAGATTTTTAATGCAATCAACGTTTTTCTGGGTGATTTAATAAAATATTTAGTTTAGAATGTACCTCTTAAAATTAGATTTATCTTGGAAAATTCTTATGTTGATAAACTGAAAAGTAATTTAAAAATATTTTTTAAAAATTAAAAAGAAATTATAACCTGGTTGTAGATTGCCTTATAAAAAATATACTGCACTGAATGTTATGAATATGCTACTGCACTGAAAATAATAAATATTAAATTTAATTAAATTTTACCAATAATTTAATAAATTTTACTAATAATTTAATAAATTTTCATTTAACAAACAATAAATAAATTAAAAGCAAATGAAATATTTCTTTATAAAATATTAAAATAAACTTAGAAAAAAACTAATGAATTTTTTTTAAATAATGACCTTTTTCACTGCATTTTCATTAATAAGGGGACCAACTGTAACACCAGGTTTTACTCCTTCACCAACCTTAAGTTGATCTTGCATTGCTTTTTTCAACTCCATAATAAATTTGTCATAAATTCCTTCTTGTACTAACATTCTATTAGTACATACACATGTCTAAAAAAAAGGATTCAATAATGATAATGTAATTTTTAATGATGATTTTTATTGAAATATTTATCACCATTTTATGAAACTAAAAAATTTTGAAATTGAAACATTGAAATGCTTCAATTAAAATGAACATTAAATAAAAAAATTAAGCAAAAAAAAAAAAAGTAATAAAATAACTAAAATTTAGACACAATGAATATCCAAACTAATATATATGTTTGTGAGAGAACGGTTTAGAAAATCAGATCTTAAAATCCGTGCGTGCGTGCGTCCGACCTTCCGTGCGAACGTACGTACGTCGCACCGTCAATCGGTGCGTGCGTGCGCGCGTACGTCTGACCGTCCGTCGGTGCGTGCGTCCGTCCGTCCGTGCGTGCCGTGCGTCCGTACGTCCGACCGTCTATGCGTGTGTCCGTGCGTGAGTAGAGTTTTATTCTAAAATTTACTTATGAATCTTTTAACTGCATTTTGAAATTAAAATAATTCTATAAACAATTTTTTATTTTGCTATCATATGAATATTTTCAAACATAATCAAACACAGTAATTTTAGTATAAATTACTTTTGTAATAAGGATTATTCATTGTTTTCTCACGTTTATTTTAGGTTACTTTTTAGTAACACTATTAATTTATAAAGTAGCCCATAAGTTTTTAATACAAATCTTAATTGCTATTTTCAGTTTTTAGTTCTAATGAATGATTTCATTTCAGTAAAATAATTTACAAAGCTATCTATTCAACAAACCTGGCCAGAATTCCTAAATTTAGAAGCAATTGCACCAGCTACAGCTTTAGATACATTGGCAGAATTAAAAACAATGAAAGGTGCATTTCCACCTAACTCCAAAGAAACTCTTTTAACTGTTGGAGCAGAATGTTCAAGTAACAACTACAAAATTAAAAAGAATATTAAAATTCCATCAATAAACACTTACATTTTAAAGTTAAATATATTAAAATCAAAAATCAAAAAGTGTATTAAAAACTAAAAATACATAAAAATGCAATAAGTAACAATTATTTTAGTTATAGTTAATAACATTTTATCAACAGAAATTGAATTATTAAATATAAGCGGCTAACTTATGTGCTAAAACCAAAGTAATTTTTATTTTAAATTTTAAATATAGCCTCTAAATACTAATGAAAATATTTTTTTTCTTTTACAAAATTTCAATGTTACTTTCTAGTATATTTTAAATAATATTTATAATAAACATGTATAAGAAAGATAACAAAATGAAACACAAATTATGCATGATATTAAAATACAAATACAGTAAAATGGTAATGAAAATTTCCTAATACATTAAATGAATAAAGCAAAATAAAGTACAGATAATGCTATTTACTAATTACACAGATGTAATTTAAGCAATTACAAATCTTCTTGTAAGCAAACAATCAAATTTCAAAAATAAATTAATTTAATTAATAAATATCTTATTCAAATATAAAAATACTTCATTATAAATCATATGAGTAATAAATAAAGACATGTGAATTTCTCTTCAATTACTTCCTGATTGCATTTCAGATTTTTTTCATGAAAATTTCACATATATAACTACAAATACAACTTTTAGTGTTTAAAAAAAAAAGCAGGTTTATTTACATTTTAAAAATACATCGTCTTCATTCATATAATCTCTTTTAAAAGATTTTTAATTTTTTTAATATAAAGCATTAATAAACATTAAGACTGAAAATTTCAACAGATAAGCAGAATAACTTTTGTAAATGTTTTTATCAATGTACATCATTTTTTCAATGAATAAATAAAGTATATTTAATATTAACAGTTATAACATAATTTTTAATCCATATAGCAATTTGCAAGTAAAATTATAATCATTTGATGTGAAATAAATAATTAATAATTAAATTGCATATCCTGTTATTTTAATCAATATATGAGTAAATGATTATTTGAAATTTAAATCAATTATTGAGCAAGTTAAAATCTACAAGTGATCATTTATCATTTACACATAATATATTTCATGCAATATTGTTAAAATTACATTAAATAAATTATGTACTAATATCTATCCAGTCTTGAAAATCTGCAACTTCAAATCTGCATAAAATATTTAAAATTTAATTCATCTAAATAAAACGCACTTTTAAATGATAGTAACAATTTCTTTAATGTATAATGTAATGATTTTAATATTATTATTCTTTAAAAGAATATGAAAAAATTTAAATATATATAAAGAGCTTACTTTACCAACTGCTGTTGACCCTGTAAAAGAAATAGTAGCAATTTTTTTATGTTCACACATTCTTTTTCCAATTGATGGTGTGTTATTTCTGGAGGCAGTTACCACGTTAATAACACCAGGAGGAATCTTTGCTTCTTCAGCTAATTGAGCAATTGCTAATGCTGACAAAGGTGTATCTTCAGCAGGTTTAATCACACAGGTACATCCAGCTGCCAAAGCTGCCCCAACTTTTCTAGTTATCATGGCATTGGGGAAATTCCACTATATAATTATAATAAATCGTGTGAAAATATTATATTATGTTCTAAAAGGTTCATGTACTAATATTTTTCTTATTGCTTGTTAAAAACAATTCGAGGATATTGCGAGTTCGGTATGAAATACACATAAGCGACAACATTTTTAACAAAAATTAAATAGAAGAGGTTAAAAATGAAAATTTTAATGTTTACAAAGTTGAGAATATGCTCATTTTGTCTGTGCGTTGAAAACTATGCGTTTTATATAAGTGAGAAGCGACCTGCAACATTCCTTCTGTGGGAGTAAATTAAAAACAATTAACATGAGTTGAATGTTTTGTAACAATGACTACGATATCTCAACAAGATGCCTTAGCTGAATCGGTAGCTTGGGGGGCATCAGTCATTTAGAAGCGGCTCAAACGCAATCCGTTGTAGCGAAAGCGTTAGGAGTTTTTCAAAATTTTATTTTCAGATTATGAAATTGGTTTTTGGAAATTGGAAATGTTCACCGCAGTTCGGGACAAGGTCATACGCGTGAAATAAATCAAAATGAGGATCTGTATTTAACACTAACGACCAAAAGAAACAGCACTATGAACACCACTTTCTTGCAACATCTCCTTCAGAGCGCTACTGGTACCAAAGTTTCGACTCAGACTGTTCGAAATCGACTCTACCACGCATTTGTATGCTCTCTGACATATAGTTTGTGTTTCGTTGGCATAGGATCATCGTGGGGCCAGTAGAAGATGAGCACAAGAGCATCTCAGGTGAGGACGAAATGAGTGGAGCAACATCTTCACGGACGAGTCCCGCTTTAGTGTACAACCGGACAATAGGCAGATTCTCATCTGGAGAGAACCTGGTAAACGGAGTTCTCCAGCATTTGTGCATGAAAGTGTCTGATTTGGCGGAGGGGTAGGGATGGTCTGGGCCGGTCTGATCCTTACACTCATTGGGTCCTTTACGCTGCAGCAATCGGGGATTAATTCATTCTCATGAATGATAACATCAGGCCACATTGTGATCAGCTAATGGACAATTTCTTTTTTGACAAAGGAATCCTTCGAATGGATTGGCCAGCATATTCCCCAGAACTAACCCCCCCTCCCATAGGCATTACAGGGAGAGCTATTGTTTGTCGCTTATCATCCCCAGAAACAATTCAGCAGTTGGAAAGGTCTCTTCTACAGGAGTAGGAGAGAATACCCCAGTCCTCCACTGACAATCTCATTGATTCCATGCCTCATATGTGCGTGACACTGCTTTCAGTCAGGGGAAATCATACCCCTATTGAAACTCATTTTTATCCGATAAATCCTATTTTCTTTAGTTTGTATAATATGCACGAATTGTGCAATTTTTGATAACCGACAAATATCGTCAATAAAATTTAATTATTCCTTATTCGTAGCTTTTTCTTCTTTCCTTATATCTTACAACACCTACACATCATATATCAGTAATCAAAACTTTTTTTCATCCACAGTTTATACATAAAATCCCCTAATTGTTTTGAGCAGTATAATAAATAAAATTAACATAGGTGTATAAAAAATAAATTTATATATAAATTATTATGTTAATTGTCAAGTAAAAAAATAGCATTTATTAAAAATGTACATTGACTATAATTTTTTTGTTTGTTTATAACTGTATCAGACACATGAAAATTTACTGTAAGTAATATTTTTTTTCACATTAATTAACAAATAAAAAAACATTAAATTTTAACAAGAGCATAAAAATATACTACAGAAGAAATATACTAACACATAAGCATAAAGAATAAATACATAAGCACCAAAAAAAATTATATTAATGCACAATTTAATTTAATTAATTTTAATTTAAGTATAATTTATCCACACAAAAAAGAACTTGTGAGGGAAAACCATGTAATTATAGATATTTGCATAAAAATTTTTTCTAAAAATGAATTATAACAATTGAAGAATGATCAAAAAATTTGAAGTCAAGAAAAAATCTTCTTAATATTAAAGTTATCATGACATCATGGATAACACTGACATAATATTAATTAATAAAGATTAAAATTCAATTGTAAGATAATCGAATTTTAATATTTAGCATTTTGTGTGAGAACAATTTAAATGAATTGGTACAATTTTACTGCCAACAATAGGAAGTTTTTAGGTTAATTTGTGAATGAATTATCAAATGAAGACAATTAATTGATACATAAAATTGTAAATGACTTCTAAAAATACTAACTTATTATTTTGTACATTATAAATCGTCATAATAAAGGAAAACTTTGCAAGTAAATGACACTGTCAAGCATGAATTACTTGAATAATTTTTTAATTTGAATAATCTCTGAATGTTGTGATAATTTTTTAAATAAAATTTTTTGCACAAATTTTAAAATTGAAATTCATCAAAATGACATGGTGGCATGTGATATTGTGGCCTCAGATATTGAGCAGGCATAAGCTGATTATAATTACACTTATAACAATTTAGTTCATGAAACTGTAGCTTCATTCAAAGATAATTTAAATATTCAATTCAGACAACCAGAAATATGTTTAAGTATGCTGAATACAAATGATACAGAACAAAGAGACCTTTTATTAGCTGCCTTAACAGAAAGAAACATTTAGAGGTCTAAAAAAATATAACTAAACTATTACATTCAAACAGTCGGTTGTTTATAATGATGAAATTATAAAGTGAAAAATGCTCATTGTTATACTCATTAATTATAACAGAGAGCATTTTCCATAACATAATATAACTATTCTAAAAACTGCAAACTGCTCTTCAATACAAACTGCTGCTATACAACCTATTACTGCGATAAAAAAATTTCCTATATACACTGAAGTGACAAAAGTCATGGGATAGCAATATGCAAATTTTCAGATGGCAGTAGCATCGCGTAGAACAGGTATAAATGCGCAGTGCTTTAGCAGAGCTTTCATTTCTGTTCAAGTTATTCATGTGAAGAGGTTTTGACGTGATGATGACCGCACGACGGGAATTAACAGACTTTGAACGCGGAATGTTAGTTGGAGCTAGACGCATGGGTCATGCCATTTCGGAAATCGTTAGGGAATTCAACATTCCCAGATCCACTGTGTCAAGAGTGTGCCGAGAGTATGAAATTTCAGGCATAACATCCCACCATGGACAGCGCAGTGGTCGACCGCCTGCACTTAACGACCGAGACCGGCGACGTCTGCAAAGAGTCATAAATTCTAACAGACAAGCAACACTGCGTCAAATAACCACAGAAATCAATGTGGGACGTACAAGGGACTTGTCTGTTAGAACTGTGCGGAGAAATTTGGCTTTCTTGGGCTATTCCAGCAGAAGACCGATTCGAGTGCCTTTACTGACAGAACGACATCGCTTGCAGCGACTCGTGGGCACGTGAGCATATCGGTTGGTCCCTAGATGAATGGAAAACCGTGGCCTGGTCCGATGAGTCACGATTTCAGTTGGTAAGAGCTGATGGTAGGGTTCGAGTGTGGCGCAGACCCCACGAAGCCATGGACCCAAACTGTCAGCAAGGCACTGTTCAAGCTGGTGGTGGCTCCGTAATGGTGTGGGCTGTTTTTCATGGCATGGACTTGGTCCTCTGGTGCGACTGGACCGAACATTGACTGGAAATGCTTATGTTCAGCTACTTGGAGATCACTTGCAGCCATTCATGGACTTCATGTACCCAAACAACGATGGTATTTTTATGGATGACAATGCGCCATGTCACCGGGCCACAACTGTTCGCGATTGGTTTGAAGAACATTCTGGACAATTCCAACGAATGATCTGGCCACCTAGATCGCCCGACATGAATCCCATCGAGCATTTATGGGACATCATCGAGAGGTCTGTTCGTGCCCAAAATCCTGCATCATCAACGCTTTCACAATTATGGACGTCTATCGAGACAGCATGGCTCAATATTCCTGCAGAAGACTTCCAACGACTTGTTGAGTCCATGCCACGTCGAGTTGCTGCACTTCGCCGGGCGAAAGGAGGGCCGACACGATATTAAGAGGTATCCCATGACTTTTGTCACTTCAGTGTATTACCATACAGCATTTGTAAGAAGTAAATTAAGAACAACAAAAATATGGTACAACAGGCAAAGAAAAACAATAAGCTGCTCTTAAGAATATTTGGAGCAAAATCATTCCTGAAACAGTAAAAAAGTAATAGTCTATATCAATGCAATGTCTATAGGTCTACATCAAAGCAAAAAGTAATCTAACTAATCGTTAGATTTCCTCTAATAACCTTCAGACAATTGGTTTATTCACATATCTTAAACTTTTTCTTTTCTATTTGATTTTTAATAATTTAATACGGCAATTTTTAATAATTTCTACTAAAAATTTTGTGCATAATTATGAAATAATAATTCTATTGTTTTTTTTTTATCAAAATTAAAAGCTATTTTGTAACATTTATTAAGTTTTATACTTAGTGCATTAAATCATGCAAACAAATTATTACAGTCTTTATTAAGATTTATCCTTTATTCATTAAAATGAATTTTTTTTAAATACATTTAAATATACATTAAAAATCACAGTAATTGAACCCTAAAGAGCAAATGCATCCAAAATGAATTTCAAGCTCAACTAAATATTAACTATGCTAAACTCTTTGTTTACCATAGTTAACATGCATAATATATGAATAACACATGTTACTTGCAATTTTTAATTTAAATTAGGTAGTTCAACCTGTGGATGTATTCAGCTCAGAATAATGCAGAATGCAGCGCAATATAAAATAAAACTTAATTAAAACATTGAGATTTTGATGAACTTCAAATTTTAAAATTTATGCAGCCAATTTTATTTAAAAAATTATTACAAGATTCAGAAATTATTGAAATTATTCAAGAAATTTAAATTTATTACTTTAATTCAAATTATTATTACAATTAATTATTACACTACTTGCATTTCCAAAAGTTAGCCTGGAAAAAAAACTTAATTGCAAATTTGTTGGTAGAATTTGTAATTAAATTTCAAAATTTCTGGAATGTTATAGATATTCATTATATGGATTAATAAATATTCTGATATATTTGAGATTCTATTTTTGAAAATATAAATATTTTTTTATGAACTTTTTAATAAATGCATAGAATTGTAATCAAATACTGAAATGAAATAAATTTGAATATTTCTTATTAAAATTTTAGAAAAACTATTTATTTAAAAAATAAATATCTTCCATCATATGTTAATAATTTTTTTAATCAATTAAATACCTATTCATGTTTATCATTTTTCAAATATTTATAATTTTACAAATTAAAACTTTTTACTCACTGAAAAATATTTTTAAAAAAATTTGAACAAAATAAGTCTATTGTGCTAAATATTATATATAGTACATATTTTATTAGCTTTAATGCTTTTGCTGCATGACAGGTCAGACAGAATGTGGCTTAAACAAGTAAGAGGTTGGACACCTTTGAATTTAAACAAAATTATGAATAATCATTTCTAATTTCAAATATAAATATACTAAATGGTATAAATTGAAAAATTGAGTAGAAAATAATCAATCTTACAGGAGTTATAATTCCAGCCACACCAACTGGCTCACGTACAAAAAACATTTGCTTGTTTTTAAATGGAGAAGGTACAATATCTCCATAAATACGTCGAGCTTCTTCAGAAAACCATTCAAAAAAAGAGGCTCCATAAGTTATTTCTCCAGTAGATTCTGCTAAAGTCTTTCCCTGTAAAAATAACTTTACATTTATTTCATTGAAGATAATAAAAGATTAAGAAGAAAATTAGTAGTTAAAATTATAGTTAATAGTTATTAGTTTAAAACTTTCTGACAACTTTACCAAGGCTAAATTTTATTGGGCTGCAAGAGTTCTTATGGTGGATATCACTACAGTTTGATGTATGAAAAAAAGTATTAAATTATTCAACTCATATTAAAATGGTTTTTAAGTTTTTTTTTTTTTTTTTTGTAAATAATTTAAATTTTACCTTGCTATAAAATAAAAAATTATAAATACTCATTTTTCTTTATTTTAAGCTACATTATACACAGATCACATCAAACGAGACATTTTAGTAGTATCTCAGATAAATTTTCATAATTTTTTTATTCAAATGGGCAGTAGTAGAAGCATAGGTGACAAACATACAGCACAAATTTCCAATTCAAATGACCAATAACATTACCACAAAACTCTCAGCTGGCATTCCTTCATAAGTACAATTTACAACATAATCAAGTAATACAGCAATTTAAAAAAAAAAACAGATTTACAAAAACAGATTCATTAAAATAAAGTTAATTTGGAGATCATTTAAGATACTAATATGTATAATATATACAAAAAATAATAAATAAATAAATACATACACACACTGTACAGTATTTGAAAATGAAAATATAACCATGGTAAATGCAAAAAACTTGACATAAACTTATTACAGAAAGCCTATCTAAACTATTCCTTTAAACTCTACCTCATTCCTTTAAGTAAAAACCTCACAGACTAACAATTTGAAAAAAAATAAATGATAAATTTAGTAATGATATTATGTTTATTCAGGTACATTGTTGAATAAGTTTCAATGTTATTAGGTTAATTATTAAAAATATTTTCATAACATTTTCGGTCTTTCACGTAAGACAATCATTTTTCCCAAAATAGATGGAAGTTTAATTGTATAAAGTAGGAAAAGTAATAGATACACAGCTTTTTAAAATTTTCATAAAAGTATTAGTTTTTTCTGTAGTCTGTAGCTAATCCAAAATTCTTTTTATTTTCTGTAGAAACTAACGAGAATCTATTATAATTGCATCTCTGCATTTCACTAATTAAATTAAGGTATCTATACCTAAATTTTACATATTTTTTAAATACAGACTGTAAGTTATTTTATTAAAACATTTTACAGATATCAATTCAGAATTTTATTTCTGAATTTTAGAAACCAGCAGATTATACAGATATATTATGCTGTTAAAAAGCAAGCATTGTGTTTCAGAAAATTCGTTTATAGATATCTATATAGTTATGTTATGCTACTTAACAAATTTACTTACAAGTTTTTGACAGCCTTTCAGTTAAAAAAGAAGAGGAAAAAATTAAAACAATTTAAAAGATTTTATACAGATTTCTTCTCAGTCCATTTTTCTAAAATGAAAAGTTTATATACTTCAAGCAATAATTATCTGTAATGTTGAAGTAATGCCATGCCATTAAAATAACTAAAATTCAGAACAATTTAAAATTTTATTCAAAAAATTTATATATGAACCAACTTTATTTGCTTTTTAAACAAATTATATAGATTCTTTAATTCCATAGCTTTTCATAAAATTCTACACGGTTATATTTTGAACTAAAGAAAATTTATGATTAAAATAAGTTTTTACACATAAATTCTCCCATTTTTAAGTAAGAATATTGTAAATTTATTAATCCTGCAACAAACATTACTATTACATATAATAAAAGATGTCACCTGATTAATTAAATAATGATCAAATCATTTTGAATCTAACTTTAATTATTAGATTTATTACTTAAAAATATGATAATAAAATCAATAACTTAGAATGCAATTTCACACCACTGTATCCAACATTAAAGCATTATTCTCCTGTAATCCAGATATCAGGTTAATTTTTTTTTCTGACTGATTGTTTTTGTTCTCTTCTATTTTTGTACCAATAAATAATTTGAACATATTATTTGCTATGTGCAACTGTTTTTCTAATTTTCATATTTCTTTTTAATCCTTTTTGGTATTTGAAATTTAGCACCAATTTTCTGTAGATGTAGTTCTTTTGGAACTAGACATCTACTAATAATTTCATCACTAGTTCATATAAAAAAAAAATTGTAGTGCTCTTTCATCATAAAAATGTTTTTATAAAAGAAAACAAAAATTAAAAATTACCAATAAAAAGCTTTAAAATGTAACAATTAGAATTATAATAAATTATTATATCAAATTTATGAGAGAAAAACACATAATAATCCCATAATGATGTATATTAAAATGAATGTTTAAGTTTTATGAATTGTCTTTATTTTACAGCAAAATTCATATCATACAGTATATTAATAAGAATGTCTTGAAATGTTCGTCCTTTTTGCCAAAAAATTGGATATACTTCTTGTATATATATCTGTGTGTGTGTGTGTGTGAGGAGAGGACAAATATCACAAAAACAAAGTAAATTAAAAAAAATTGCTTTAAAATAAAATTATCCTAAAAAACTTCTTTATTTAATGTCGTTTGATAATTTCCATGTTTCCCTTAGTAAGCATATATAAATGCTTTAATCATATATTTGTAAGAGTTACAAGTTGTAAGAAAAAAAGTCAAACAGTTTTAAATCAAGATTTTTATTTCACTTACTCCTTCTGATGTTATTATTTGAGCTAGAGAATCACTATTTTTCATCTGTAATTCAAATAATCTTCTTAAAAATGCAGCTCTTTCCTGTAATAATATTAAAAACACTTAAAAAATCATGTGGTTGAATAATTATAACTAAATTTATTTAAAATTAACCAGTCATGTAACAGTGTAAACAATCACGATTATTCCAATGAAGCATTTTTATCAAGCTTCAAACATTAATCTGTTCTCATTTAAAATGATAATTATAAAAATACAGTAAAAAAAAATATATTAATATTTCTAAAAAAAGCATGTTATAGAATTATACAAGTCAAGTTAGTTATTGACTTTATTTTTCAAACAATCACTATTAAAACAACTAACTTTGCCTAATAAATATATTGATTCTAAAAAGCATACCAAGTTTATGGAACTATTCATTTTTTATAGTAAGAAATATATTTTCAAAATTGGCAAACATAAAGTTAAAATTCAAAATTAACCTTTGCTGTTGTTTTCTTCCAAGTTTTAAAAGCATCATAGGAACCTTCAACTGCTTCATTTGTTTCAGCAATACCACAATCTGGTACATTTGTAATTATGCTACCATTGGCTGGATTAAAAATCTAGTTTAATAATAATAAAAAGGAAAAATATTTAGATAATACAGCCAACATTTGAAACAATAAGTTTTAAAGAAAATATAAAATTATCATTGCAACTTGTTCACAAAAACAGAAACAACTATATTTCATAATATATTACTCTGCAATACCATAAAAACTTTTAACTCATAGATGAGATTATTATTACAAATTTCCAATACCAATGTTAGATATAAATGTAAATTAAACTTAGTATACATTAATTTATTATTAATTTATAGTGAATAAAATTGGAATTAGAGAATTATTTTTTACAATTTTTTAATTTTTTTTGTATTAAATATACAAAATACTGTATATTTAATATCCAAAATTAAATTACTCATGATAAATTATTCAAATTCATCAAATAATTTTCAGCATATTAACAACAAATCAAACAATCTGACAATGAGTAATTTAAAATTTAGAGAGAATATGGTATTCAAATTAATTCTGAATAAAAATATTCAATTTAGGAGGTGGAGTGACGATATGGAATGGTATATTTCTATCCATGGCCCATCCAACCTGTGCATCATGAGGGATGGATCACTGATGGCTCAAGAATATAGAGATCAGATCTGCAGACTTAATGTGGTCTCTTATGATGCTGTAACTGAGGATTATTTCCTTCTTGTGGACAATACTTCCAGGCCACATTGTAGTCAGCTAGTTATGGATTTTTTTTCCCACAAAGGAATCCTTCAAATGGATTGATCGGCATATTCTCCAGACATGAATCCAATTGAACAAATTATACTACTTCAGTGAGGAAAGCTGCTATAAATACTCAGAAAAAATTCAGCAATTAGAACGTTCTCTTCCACAAGAGCAAGAGAGATTACCCCAGTCCCTATTGTTAACCACATTGATTTCATGCCTCTAAGGAATGCACAATGGCTTTTGGTTTGGGGAAAAGATCCTGTTTTGAAACTTATTTTTATTTAAGAAATCACATGTTTTTGTACATTTTAATAATATTAAATAAATTGTGCACTTTTTATTTACTAACAAATATGGTGACTCAATTTAATTATTCTCAATTCGTACATAGTTTCTTTTTTTGATATCTGACAATACCTATATATGATATACCAGTAAACTATATTTTTTTTATTTGCAGTTCTTAATCAAAATTTTAAAATTGTTTTTGTTTTCAGCAATGCATTTTAATAATTTTAAGATTTTTTTAAACAAATATTTTTTGCAAGAGGGTAGCATTATTTTATATATATAATATTGTTATTAAAAGTTATAACTTTAAAACATTATTAATGTAGAATTATGAATTTTAAATGCGCATAGAAACATTTTATTAAAATGATAATAAACATGATTCTTATACAATAAAACTAACTGTAATATAATGATTCCAAAAGTATATGACATGACATCTTAAGTGGAAACTTACGAAATCTTAAAATTTTCAAAAATTATTTTCATTTTAATGTATAGAATGTAATATCACAAACCTCTAACTCATTAAAAATTATTCTAATTATTTAATATATAATTGTTTAATATGTAAATGTATAATAATTAAATTAATATATTGTTTCAATAATTTCCCAGCACTTAGCATCCATAGAAAAATAATGGACAATTTTGTGAGATTTAAATAATGAATTAATTTTCAGAGATTGTTTCAAATGAAAACAGTTGTGATTAAGTCAAGCGAAATTTTTCTTTTTTTACTTGTATAATAACACTCTTTTGGCTTTCTTACTTGATATCCCACCCTATATTTCTAAAATTCAATTGCTACATTAACCCTGCATTCTTTCACATTTTCTCATCTAACTGTAGCATCTTGTCTTTTTTCTATAATGGCTGATTCAACATTTTTCATGAAATTTCACTGTTTTTTTCATTTTCCATACTCAATAAACTGCTTATGTCATCACTTTTTCATGATTTGTTTTGGGATCTAAATACATGCTTCGTTATTTATCTTTACTTAACTTAGTAATCAAAAAGGTTTAGGTATATTGCTGCAATTAACTTTCTCTTACAGGCCACATATATCAAGATATTTTTTCTGCAAAATTCTGTAAACATATAATTCGCTTTACATTAATGACATTACATTTTATTTTACATAATAAAACATACATTTATCTTATTTTAGAAATAGCACGCAAAAACAGATAATTTTTTTTTCTTATATTGAATTGCATTATTATTAGTTGTTCTAGAAGTAAAGAATTTGTAAAAAAAATCTTATTTTTGATAATTTTCAAAACATTTTGGAAATTTATATTCATAAGGTATTTAAATGAAAACCCAGCATTTTAAAAAATAAAATATGTGAACCTTCACTTAAAATGTAAATAGCTTTTTTATTTATCAAATGTTCACTCGTAGAAAGCGATTTCATGAAGGGATACTAATTAAATACATAATTTTATTCTAATTCTACATGCGATTTTGTCTGCTTTTTTAAGAAACTAAAATTCTTAGAAGTATCTAAAAAAGTGAACTTCTAAATAATTTTTTATAATAGTAAGTCGATTTTCATAGATATTTTAATAGTTGTAATGTATTTAAAAAACAATATTTTTAACCATTACTAATTTGAAAAAAAAAAAAAACTGTAAAAAGATTACCCTTTTACTGGTTCAACATTTTATTTTAGGAAAGAAAATAAAAGCTGTAGTGACATGTTCAATTAACTTCGATTTTTTCAATTTGACATTTCCTATTAACTTCCTGTTTTTCAATGTACATCCAAAATTCATAAAAATTTAAACACTTCACTTTTCAAGAAAATTTGTTTTCCTGATCTCCAGTTCCCTACCTAAAAATGAAACAACTCTTAAAATTTAAAAATAAAATTGTTTATTATACCAAACCCAGACAAATTTACTTACGGGAAAGTTTTTCCATCATTTGCAGTAACCCATTTTCCATTTATATAAGTCTTGCTTTCAGGTATAGTAAAACTGTGGATTCTTTTGCCTTCATTCAGGATGTACCGGAATCTAGTCTAGTTACATAAAACAGGAACACATTAAATAATAAATTAAAATCATCTGCATAAAAACATGCATGAATGAATTTCTAAATGACTGTCATTATTTTGAGAGAAAATCCTAATTAAATAGATTTATAAATAGCTACTTCCTGACTATACTCAATGGAAATGAGAATCATAAAATATACCACAAAAATCTAAAATACTTAATGCATTTTTCTTCTTTCTATAAGAATTGACATATTTTACAAAATGCATACATAATATATTAAAGATTCTATTTAAAATTAAAAAACTTAATTCTGTTTGTGAGTAATAGCATCCAATTAACTCAAATAGATAACATTGAAATGCTTTAATTTAGAAATGTGGATCAATTGTTTCAGTATGAGGAAATATATTTTTCTATTTCTTAATAAAATAGGAAAATAGCCACAGTTCTGAAAATTTCAGATTAAAATGTAGATATGATATATAAATGAACTTAGTGTACTTTTTACAGAAAGGACACAGTTGTCCTTTTCCAATAACGGTTTCTCCACCATTATTTGAAAAAGTTATTAGTTCCATATTAGAAAAAGTTTGTCAATAAATACATTTTTCAAAAAAATTAGACAATCTTAATTTTCATATAATGTAACATATACAATGAAACATCTGAGAGAGGCATCTTTATTATTTTCTCAAAATTCAGAATTTTATTCCAAAAATTAAATTTTGAAGAAAATGAAATCTTTATAACCTTCACACAAGACCAGCAACAGTATAGTAGATTCAGTCACAAACCCCTACTGTATTCTAATAATAAGGATTTCAATATAGGTGATGAATGAAGTGGTATATGGGGATGTGAAGCAACAAGGACTATAATCCCCTAATCACTATATATATGAACAGTTAGTTTTTCTTTATTTTCAATAAGTCACTCTCCACAACGACCTACGACCTGTTAGACCGGGACCTACGGTTTTAAGTGGATTCCGAACCACTACAAACATCCATGGCACCGCCGGGACTCGAATCCGAAACCTGTGGTACCGAGCACCAGAGCGCTAGCCACTCGGTCATTCAGGCCCTTCAATATAGGTGTTTGATCCATAGATATCTAGTATGAAAACATGGATTTTTTTTTTTTTTTTAAGAACTGAAAGGAAAAGGGGCATGTTCAATAACTGATTTATTTCTTTTCCCAATGTGAGACACTTTCCTTTATTATTATTATTATATGGTTCAAGAAATCTAATTTTTGGGGCCTGAATGGCCGAGTGGCTAGCGCTCTGGCGCTCGGTACCACAGGTTTCGGGTTCGAGTCTCGGCGGTGCCATGGATGTTTGTAGTGGTTCGGAATCCACTTTAAACCGTAGGTCCCGGTCTAACACGATCGTAGAGCGTTGTGGAGAGTGACATATTAAAAATAAGGAAAAAAGTAACTGTTCATATATATAGTGATTATGGGATTATAGTCCTTGGTGCTTCACATCCCCATATACCACTTCATTCATCATTATCTAATTTTCTGAGAATATTTCAAAAGAAACATTACTTTAGCATTAAAAAATTTTAAACTGTATTTGGAACATAATTTATCAAACTTTATTATCCATACAATATGTACAAAAAGCAATTATAATTAGGTATGTGTGTGTACATGATTTTCTCACAAGACAAAAAAAAATTTTTTTTTTTTTCACAGCATATTATTAAATGAAAATTATTATCAAGAGTACTTTTTCACATATAATACAGCAATACTAAATCTACTATTTTTTCAATAATAATAGTAGATTTAGTATTTAGGCCTTCATGTAACAAACCAAGTAAGAAAATAAATGCATGTTTGTTATATAACACGTTTACCTGTTCTCTTAATTTTTAAATTCATGTATGTTCAAGATTAAATTATTTCATTTATGTTGGTATTACAGACTTTAAAAATCGAAGATTTAATAAATTCCTGCTTTTAGTTAGGCTATAAAATGTCTTAAATCGAAAGCATTGATATGCAGTGCCCTTCCTCTTGTTCTCTTTTTTGGCCACCAATTTTTTCTTGACTAAATTATATTACTTAAAAATTTATCTACTTAATACTGAGGAAATAACCGATGTTGTCATGTGAAATTAAATTTTATATAATATCAAAGTAGCATCAGTATTTAAGTAGGTATATTTATTAGATTATCATTGGGTCTTTAACATACAGAGAACATAGTTCTAGTGCTTTTTTTTTCTTTCTAAATACCATGTTATGCCATCCAAGTAATAACAGTACAGTAAATTATCCAAACTCATTGTTTTATTTCATCATAATCAAAACAATCATAATTAAAATCATTTCAATATAATTAAATTCTACAGCCAAAATTTTCAGTTTATAAAATGCCTTCGAATTCTAGAAAGATAATGATCCTATGCAAATTGCTTTGAAGGTTTGAATGTTGTTGTTTTGCAGCTGCAAATACATCATTAAAATACTTCTTCAATCACCCTATTAGAATATATATGGCTAAAATTTGAAAATAGTTACAAACTATAATTCAAGAAAACTGGAACAAAATGGCCTTGAAATTACAAAAAAATAATAATAATTTCAAAAAAAGATTTAAAAGTGTTCTAAAGTTCATGGATATCCAAAAATGAACAACTAAAAAATTTTTAGCAAGCAGTTCAAAGATTTATTGGACTAAATTGTTCTTACACAAAAACTTTCATGCAGTTCATTATTTCATTGTATACTATAGTATTTTTTAATGAATTTGTCCTAAATGATTATTAATAAAAAATGTAGATAAAATGCAACATATATCCATATTACATTGTTTAAAGTAGTAAATTTTCATTGTTTATTTTAACTTTTTATATAAGAGAGAGTTAAAGAGAGTTTACATAAATAGCATGTTTATGTGAAAACTTTTGTGAGGCATTGTATATAATATATATAGTGATCAGATTTAATATGGTCTATTTAGAAATAAATTGTATGCAGTAATGAAGGTGGTGAAAAAGGAAAAAAAAAACATAACTTAATAGAAAAATTGTTTGATTACTGATATAACAATCTTCATCTGCATTAACAATTAGATTCTTGTCATCTTGTTAAATGTCTTAATAACAAGAATCCCATTTTAATATAAATAATGAATTCTAAAATAAAATGATTTAACAATAACTAGAGGAAATTTTTCAGATGGCTTTGAGACAGATGTATCATTTAATTAACAAGAAAAATGCACAAAACATTAAATTAAATCTTTTATTTATCATATTTGTAAAGCATATATAACACAGAAAAATCTGAAAAAAATATTCCAATACAATATTAAAAACTGGCTACACTGAATAGATTTCATTATGCAAAGTGTCTGAGTTATAGGTATCTAAAAGTAAATTTACACTGAATTTGCCACATACGATCAGTTGTGGAAAGTGCCATGGAAAATGCTTTCTTGAGAGAGAGGGATTAAAATTTAGATGAATTAAAATAGTATATATCTATATTAGTTGATTTAAGTTTTACTATGCTGTCAATGTCTAAAATGAGATATTAAAAATTTATTTCTGTGCTAGTCACATATGATCTGCAAGCATTGTTTCAAAGTAAATAAAGGCAATAATGACAAAGCAAAAAATTACTGAATTAAATCTTAAAATCAGTAATAAATTTATAGTATGAAATACTTTCCTAATTGACAGACAGTTCAAACATTTATTACAATTAAAAAGTTTTATTAAAGTTCATGGGAAATATAAATAAAAATATTTTATGCATTGACAAAACTATTTATCTATAAATCATACAATGTTAAATAAAATATTATATAATATTTAATAAAAGATTAATATATTTATTATATAATAAAATATAACAATTCAAGAACATGTTTTGTCAATTAAACATCCCAAATTTAATACCTTTAACTCAAAGGCACGGTTGAATAGCATCTTCATCTTCAACAAACTTTTGAGTCTAAAATCACATTCAAAAGCTTATTATTATAGAAGTAAAATAATTTTAAGATTAATATAATTATTTTAATTAAAATAATGTTATGATTAATATAATTAAAATATTAAATAGTTTTGAAATATTTTGATAAAAATTAGAGACCAAAAGGCATCAGGCTGCATCAGTTAAATTAGGAATTTAAGACTAGATACATATATTTCCATAATAATTTTACACATACCGATCTAAATTAAATGTTAAAAACAAACAAATTAATTCATATCATGTTTATATATAACTTCTTTAAATATAATTTGTAAAAATGACTATAACTGCTGAGATAAGGAGGGGGCGTCGGGGTGCAGAGGGACAGCCAGTGAAAAAAAGAACATCAGTAAGACAAATATTCAGATTTGTAGAAATTTTCCACTTTTGTTACAGAAACATCAAAATATTTATTATAAAAAAAATTCCATGTTAAATTATTTTAAGCAAGCATGCATAAAGTAGACTTTCAGAAAAGTGCAGATTAAATATTTCATAAGCTACATATTTAAGATAAAAATAACACATAAAATTCCAAGTATCTACCACATATTTTTGAATTTTTCTAATTACACTAATTATTGAACTTTCATGAAATAAACATACAACATAATTATATTACTGTTCAAATTAACATATAAGGTGATAAATTTTGCAATAAATATGATATTAAATCAAATGTTGATCAAGGTTCATGTATAGGACATATTATATATTTTTTAAAAAAAAAAAATGTGGGTTTTCTTATAAAGAATAATAGTTTTATCATAATACGTCCTTTAATGAAATTTTAATTTTACAAAATATTGGAAAAGAATCTTTTAAATAATGGCTATTTTTTTTAAATATGACTAAACATTTAAATTAAAAACATAATTAGATTTGCAGAAAATAACGTTCAGTCAAACAATACTTTCTTTTTTCATGATCAATCATTTAAAAAAAAAAAGTTAAATGGCAGTTTTGTTTACAACTATTAAAAAAATAAACTTTGTATCTATTATTTTGTATTAATTTCAATTTTAAAATATCAAATTATTATAATAAATAAATTTTAAAATTTATAAATTTTCTCAATTATAACTAACTCCCTTTTACTACAGTCCATGTTGTACCATGGCCTCCCTAACAATATGACTCCAAAGTTATCTGTTACAAACTTTGTTTTTCAAATTTATGATCTTTAGGTTCTTCAGATACTTTTCCACTTCATCAATCTATCTCTTTTTTGGCATTCCCTTTTTCCTTTGGCCCTGACACCTCCTCTTGAAAATCTTCTTTGTGCCTCTGCTATAGTCCATTCTCTCTACGTGTCCTAGCCATTGAATTCTCTTTGACTTTTATATAATTTATATCCTTAACTCCAAACAATTTGCAATTTCATTATTGTAACGCCGCTTCCAAATTTTCCTTAATTATATTTAATGCATATGTAATACAGCTTTCCTATTTGAATTCATTATTTAAAATTAACTTAATCACATAGACTCAATGGAAACAAGGAAATCAATTGCTATAGTATACTTAATTTAAAAATATAGAAAAAATAAAGTTTAGAATCCCATTATTAATAGAAAAAATACTAAGTATATTCGTTTCTTTGTTCTACAAACTATGTTAAAATTTTCAGACAGCAAAACTGCAAATTAAAACACTTTTTCAAAAAAAAAAAAAAAAAAAAAAAATTGTAAATTAAAGTTCAAGCGATTACTCTGTAAACTAATGAAATGAAATGTGTTGTACAAATTTAGATATAGAGAAAACTTATTTTAATTATTATTTTGCAAATACGGATTCTGATTTTTAGTTAATCAATAAAACAGAATTTTTCTGCTAGGGTAGATTTTTCACTCACTAGGTAGATTTTTTTCAACACTTTTTCTCAATTTAAATCTACTTATTAAATTCGTTAATTTATTTATATATAATTGAATAAAAATAATTAATTCTATAAAATCGAAATCTAAGTGATTTCTTTGAGTTTCCAGATTGTACATTTGCATATGTCCAAAAATATTTTACACACATTTTAAAAACTAAAAGTGAATAAAAGAATAATTATATTAATTGCATATTTTTAAGCGATAACTGAATTCGCATCTAAAAAAATGGTAAATGAAACATATATGACATTTACTTAAAAGGAAACAACACAATCACAGCATATAAACACGTTTTCTTCCGGCAGATTCTAAAAATCAACGTATAATTTTTTTCTTCCTTTTATTGACGACAGAGGAAATTACCTGATATGGTTAATTCTAAATTAAAATCTATAACTCTATACGACGGTTGTAATAAAAACAGTCACAAATTTTATAATAAATTATATATTATCAATCAATTATAAAAGCTGCATGTAATAAAATTCACTTTAATCTTCGAATTTTCCCTTTTTTAAATTTCCCTAAAAATACAAGTGTTAAAAGAGTTATGGTGGTTAATATATTGAGTGTCAGTTGCACTAGAGCTGTTCTACATACAATTGCTGATGGTTAAGGATCTCATTACTAAAGACATGGTATGTCGCATACAATTTCCTAAAAAAACTTTTAAGGTAAACTACATCGTCTTTCTAGAACATAGGGTTGAAAGAATATTAGTATAAAACCCTTTCTTTAAGTTTCCCCAGAATTTACTCGTTTTCAAAGAAAAAAACTGTAACTCACGTTACCAGTGAAAATCTATGAATAAAATTCTTGATGATTCCCATGCTAAGTAGGTAAATTCCTTCTAATCCACGAGTTAGACCTCAAATTATTAAATTGCTACTTGGCGTATAAGCATCTTAAAAATGCATACATATTTTAAATAATAAATAAAAATAGCGTGTTAAAAAAAAAAGTGTTTATTACAAACGAAAATGTAATAAAATAAAAGAGAATCACAGATCTGTTTAAATGGATTCGAAAGATTATATAAAGAAATAACAGATTATATACATATATATATATAAAGATCGAAAGATAATGGGCAACAGAATTTTCAAAGCGCAACCATTTTGTATAATAAAGTCATGAGAATAGGATTCACTATAAATCAATTTTCATGCACTTCCATTTACTTTCACCGATTACAGAGACATCAAATGGTGAATGTGTGGTGAATCTACCCTCAAGCAATTACTTGCAGAAATCACAATAAATGGCAGTGCGAGACGGCATAAAAAATGTAACATTGGAAAGTTCAAGGGAAGAAATAAATAGCAACTTGTTGCTGTGTTTTTGTAATTTTTGTGTTAATAAAGAAATGCAAATAAAATAAACTCTTTATTATCTAAAAAGTCTAAACAAAGGGGAGAAAAGACTCTACAATGGTGATATGACAATTAAAAATTGAAATCGTTCTTCCCGAAAGCTGTTTTCATTCGAAAGTGGAAAACAAACATTTCATTCTACTTAGACGCATCTCTAACTCCTGCAGATAACTACCAAAAACGAAATTCTTCACGGCAAACTCTCCTTGCAGCAAATTTTTCAAAAATAAATATTTATGGTCAAAAAACACTTTCTTTAGATATTTATTTAAGAAGGCAATTTACGTGAACATTTTTAAATGCCAATGTAGCTATATCAATTATGAGAGCAGACTTTCTCCATTATTTCGGATTGGTACCTAACCTTCGTCATAATGCTTTAATAACCTGAAAACAAAATTTTAATCAATTGACCACGTAAAACATGCTAGTATTCATTCAGTGAAAACTATTTTTAGGGATAATATGTATCATAATCTGTTAAAAAATTATCATCTATCCCAAAATTACCTGATCCAAATCAATCTGTAAAACACAGCACTATTCCTCACATAATAACAAAAGGTCATTCTATGGTAACAAAATCTAGAAGTTTAGTTCCAGATCATCTAAAATAGCAAATTCCTTTCAATAGCTTCAAAGCATTGGTGCACCTGGGCCATTTGGGACCTTCGAGAAGCAACTATGCCTCACCACTTCATATAGTTGCCAAAAAAGACATGTTAGAATGAAGATTTTATGACACTTATACTCAAATAATAAAAGCTAAATATCCTATTCCATGCATTGCCGATTTCACTGATACATTATATGGTGTAAAAATTTTCAGTCACATTGATGCAATTAAAGCGTGTCACCAAATTCATGTAAATCCTGCCGATATTCATAAAACAGCTATATATAATCCTTTTGGATTATGCGAAAGAACACGCGCAATTTATTTATGTGACGCTTCTGCGACTTTCCGACATTTTATAGACGAAGTTACTCGTGATTTATCTGATGTTTATGCGTTCGTCGACGATATACTTATTGCCCATAAGTACACTGGTGAACATCTCAAACATTTAAAAGCTTTATTTTTCAAACTACGAGAATACGATCTTTTTATTAATGTTTCAAAATGTGCATGTGGAGTCTCTTCAATTGAGTTTTGCGTTTTAACCTTCCCGAGGAAAGAAATTCAGTCACTTCCTGATTAGTTTAAATGAGTAATAGATTTTCCTAAACTGATTACTTTAACTGAATTTCGCAGGTTTTGGGGAATGTTTAATTTTTATAGATGTTTTATACCTAAAGCTGTGCACATACATTATATGGTGTGTACATTATATTTTCGTTAGTAAAATCTTTAAAAAAGGCATAAAAATAAAAGGAAATTACTTTTAAACTTTCTAAATCTTCCGAAGAATTTAAATTGAATGAAAATACTGAAAAAGCATTTAATGATGCAAAAAATACAGTTGTTCTAGCCATTCTTTTGCGTCACCCCATTCCCAGAGCTTAATTAAGTACAGGGATAGATGCATCCGATGTCACTATTGGGGGCATTTCGATGCAATATATTCCGGAAAAATGGGAACCGGTTGCTTTTTTCTCAATGAAGCTCAATGAGAACAAATGAAAATTATGAACATACGAGATGGTACTGTTTTTTCAATTTTCTCTACAATAAAAAAATTCAGGCACATGCTAAAGGGTAGAAACTTTCAATTTTACACGGATCAAAAACCATTAATTTATGCTTTTAAACAAAACACAAACGTATGTTCACCCCGGCAATTACAGATCTCAATATTCTACAGACATTAGGCATGTTCAAAGTTTTCAAAACACAATTACAGACACACATTCTCGAAGAGAAATTGACTCAATAACAAAATCTCAAATATTAAATTTTCAAGATATTTTGGAAGCACAGGAAAATGTTCAAGAATTACAAAAACGAAAGTCAACTCATCCTCTTTCAAATTAGAGCGAAACCTGTGCGAGATTTCTGATGATAATTTGGTGTGATATGTCAACTGGTATTCTTCGTTCTTTTATTCGTAATTTGTTTCGAAGGCTCATCTTTTGTCACCTACACAACCTCTCATGTACTGGTATTAGAGTTACATCAAAATTCATATCTTCCAGATACATATGATCTGGAATGAAACGTCAAATTCAAACTTGGATACGATGTTGGAGTGGTGTCAACGTTCGAAAATACAAAGGCACACAAAAACGTCACGAAATACGTCCTCTCTACCAGATACTCATTTTTCCTAAATTTACATTGATATAGTTGCTCCATTACCTCCATCTGATGGTTACAATCATCTATAGATAATAATTGGCCGATTCTCCAAATAGCAGAAGCTATTTTCATTCCACATATGTAAACGAAACAACACGTAGTGCATATTTAACACTTGAATTTCTCGATTTGGATGTTCCTCTGTCATAACCACAGACCAAGGTTCCCAAATACGATCAGCTATATTTTCGGTATTTACACGTATGTTGCCCACGCAGAAAATTCAAACAATTGCATACCATCCAATTTCAAATGGTATTGTTGGACGCTTTCACTGTCATTTGAAGGTAGTGCTCAAAACTCATAAGAAAGAATAATGATATAAAATAACACTCGTCGGCATTTGAACAGCAGTCGAAGAAGATTTGCAACCATCTTGCTCTGTACACGGCTCAACATTGCGCCTTCCAAATAATAATAACAGTCATTCCACCACATGGTGATTATTTCATCACAACTCTTCGAAACCCTATGCGTCAATTAAATCCAGGTGCAACATCTACTCATTGCATAGGCAAATATTATGTCAATTTCGCATTAACATCTTGTTCGCATCTTTTTTAAGAGTATATCATGTGAAACCACCCCAGTATCAGCCTTATTCTTAAGTGATCAACCTGACAGATAAAACTATAATGATTGAACTTAATGGCAGACTGAAACCTGCATATTTATTCACAGACACTAATTCATCTGAAATAAAAAAAAAATTAAGAATACAAAAATTGTTGCAGATACGCCGGCAAACGAATAGTCTACTATTAAAGCTGTCACGAAATCAGGCAGATATGTCGATGGACATGCTCGATTTTAAAAAGAATTGGCCTCGTATATTACATACAGGTCTGAATATATTTTTATATGTTAATACTTTTCATGTCTATTGTTGTAATATATGTCTGCGTACAAAATGTGTTAATTAATTTTACATTTTTATTCATTTATTATTTTTTTTTTTTCCTTGTATCGAATATTTATCTTATATGTATCTTGCATTATTAGCAGTATAGATTCTACAAATTTGTATAGTTAATTTAAGAAAGTATTTAATATCTTGCAGTTCCTTTGGTTTAACCTTAAGTCACAGAGAGGATATTCTGTGGTGAATCTACCTCTAAGCAATTACTTGAGGAAATCATAATAAATGGCAGTACAAGACGACATAAAAATATAACTTTGGATAGTTCAAGGCAAGAAAAAAATAGGGGTCAGTTGCTGTGTTTTTCGTAATGTTTCGTGTTAATAAAGAAATGATATTAAACAAAAATTAAAGACAATTAATGACAAAAATTAAAGAGGCAGATCAGAAAAACAAGTATATATGTATGCAAAACAGGGCTAGAAACAAACCCTAAGTGAAATACACAGAAAACCATAAAAATTAATTATAGTATCAGGATATATATATATATATATCCTGATACTATAATTAATATATATATATATATATATATATATACAGAGAGAGATAGGGAGTTGCGCCAAATCTATAAACTCTTTTTATTCCAACGACGTATTTCATCATAGTGTGTCTTATCGTCGTAAAATGTAAAACTGAATTTTGTCCCTTTCTATATACAGGGTGGTTATAATTAAAGTCTAGTCCTCTCTAGAATCCGTTCTGCCTAACGGATTTTGATTAAACTTGGTATATACGGTATATGGACCAAGGGAAAAAGATTTCTGCAATAAAAAATAGTTCAAATTTTGACCGCCAGGAGGCAATTTCAAAAATTCCTAATTCAAATTAGTCAAACCTATAAAGAGATTTGCAGTCAGAGCCAGAAAATCATTCTGCGTGCCTTTCTCATATTTAATCATGCTAGAAACAGAAAGAAACAAACAGAAAGAAAGATCTGGTTTTACTGGTAAAACTGTTTTATCAAAAAGGCAGCAATAGCTTAACTGCACTTCGTGAATATAGTCATTTAAAGAAATTACGAAAAGCGCCCATGTCGTAGAATAGCTTGAAGAAGATGGTTATGAAATTTGAATAGACTGGAGACTTGCGTGTGCTGTCAGGAAGAAGTGGAACGAGCGAACCTGCCTTTAGCGAATGAAACTATCGTAGAATTCGCTACTGATGTGGTTGAAAAAGCCTCTACTTCCAGCTATTCTTCAGCAAGTGCTTGATCGGTGTCGCGTGAGTTGGTGATTTCGTGGTCGACAGCACGAAAAATTCTGCAATCCATTTTAAAATGTTATCTGTATTAAGATTCACGTGGTGCAAATGCTGCAATCTCAAGATCACCAAACACGCTATGAATTTGTTTGCCGATTTTTGGCGAGAATGGAAGTTAATGATGCATGGCCTTGGCAAATTCTATGGTCAGATGAGGCGCACTTTTCTTTAGATGGAGATGTCAATAATCAAAATTGTCACATATGGGGTACTTCACTTTCTAAGGCCCTACACCAATAATCATTGCATTCTGATTACGTGACTGAATGGTGTGGATTTACTGTTTATTTTATCCTCGAACCGTTTTTCTTCGCAACTCCCACTCCTCAAGGTCGCGAGTGCACGGTGCAGTGAACTCCTTCGACAACAGGTCATTCCTGCTTTACAGGAATGGCAATGTTTGCAGAACACTGTCTTTATGCAAGATGGAGCAACTCCTCGCATTGGGCGCCAAATCAAAGAACTGCTTCGCGATAACTTTGGCGATAATCGTGTAATATCTAGAACTTTTCTGGATGCCTAGCCTCCTGGATCTCCCGACTTAAATCCCTGTGATTTCTGGTTGTGGGGATTCCTAAAAGATCGAGTTTATGGAGCAGGAATTAGGACTTTACCTGAGTTGAAATGTAGCCTTACACTCCATGTTGCTGAAATCCCTCGAGAGTTTCTTCGCGCTACTATTGAATACTTTATAATGTGCTTTCAACACGTAATTGATATCAATGGAACACATGTTGAGCATATTCTATACTTGAATAAATTTTAATGGTTCTGACAAATTTTTGTCCTTCTTTAGGCACCACAATTCCCCCTGGTGACAAAAACGTGAACTTTTTTTACTGCAGAAATCTTTTCCCATATACCGTATATACCAAGTTTCATCGAAATCCGTTGGGTAGGACTCAAGAGAAATATGGTGATTTTTTAAATTTCTGTTGTGGAATTGTGTCTTCCTCAGAATATGCTTATTGAGTGGGAAAGGAGCAGAAATAGTGCGAATTTCCTGAATCCAAATCTTTCACTGAAGAGTTTAATGAGCTTTCTTAAACAAGGAGTGCAAGGAGAGGAAATGATGAATCTTGCTCTTACTGGCTATGGAGCCAACCCAAACGTCAAGAAAAAAAGAACTTTTTACAGAAAATTTGACTGCACTGATAGTGATGAGCCACCGGAACTCAGGTAGACAATATTTTTATTGATTTTTTTAGATAAAAATCATCTTAGTCAGGAATGTTTTATGGCTAGAAGCTTGAGTGTTATAATGAAAAGATTTTTATTAGAAAGAGTGCCTGTTTTGTTGTTTACGAACGGGTCATCACAGATCATATATTAACTGTAATATTGAACATGATTTATTAATGACTTTAGTTCTATGAATACAAAATCGAAACTATGAAAAACCAGTTAGGGCTATTGGGTCTCAATTTGAACTAATACTGCCGTAGTTTTTGAGATCTCAATTAAGAATGCAATTTGAGCTCCTATTTGAGCAATAAAATAATTAGGAACATTAAATTCAAGCCTCAAGATAAACCAAAACTCGTTCATGGTCTTTATGAGAGTAATGAATCCCAATCATGTTTACATGGTGTATTTGAAGTAAAAATTTGTAATTTACAGAAAACATTTTCTATGGATATATCAGTGATATTAGAAAACAAAATTTGTGGATTTACTTCTAAAGCTGATACTGCAGCAATAAATGAGTTAAAAGAGAAAATTTTAATATTATCCGATTTAAATTTTAAAGATTTGAAAATTGATTTGCTCCTGGAGCTTATGCTGCAGGATTTATATTAACTGGTGTATTAAAGAAGTTGAAAAGAGATTATTGATGATTGAAATCGAAACCAAATTGGGTTATTTTTTTTATTGGAAAAGAAAATGTGTCTCATGAGTTAAGAAATTGTGAACAATCTGTGTAGTATGAAAATAATTTACTTAATGTTTAATCCTGTGTTATATCCTTGCATTCTGTAAATTTCAGTATTTGAGAACTCTGGGATCTTGATGCCATTGACGTCAGAGATCCATTATAAAGTGATTGCAAGAAAATGTTTTCCGATGCAATGGATCAATTTTTAAAAATATTAACTATTTACTGATAGAAGGTATGAGATATCCTTACCATTTAAGCTGAGATTCCTTTACAGGGTAAAAGAAATTTGATTTTAAGAGACATAAGAAAATGTGCAAGCGTGCAGTTAATGAAGTATATCTAGATGATTATATTGTTATAAAGCCTGGGAAAGGCTTGAAATTTTTCAAGATTCAAGACGAGGGGGTAAATGAATTCGATCTCTAATTACCTCATGGTCCTATAATTAAAGAGAATAGAAAAACTTCAAAGATCAGATCAGTCTTTGATGTATCTGCAAAAGAAGCAAATCAACCATTTTTAAATTATCTTTAGATAAAAGGACCAAACCCGATTGTGTTAATTCTCGATAAACTGGACAGATTTAGATTGTATCCAATAGGATTATCATCTGATATAGAAAATGTTTCCTTGCACTTAACTATTGATTCGCAGCAAAGAAACTTTCTTAAATTATTTTTTTCATTCTGAAAAAATTGTCTATAAACATTTTAGAGTTGTATATGGGGTTACAACAAGCTCATTTATCCTTATGACATCTTTGAATAATTTGCTGCAGATTTCCTCTAATGAATATCTTTATATCGTAACCCGACTTTGACATTCTTTTTTATATTGATAACTGCTGAACAGAAGTGTTCTGTTTAGATGAATTGGAACAATTTGTTGAGTACAGAATTTACTGAAAAGTCCTTGGTTTGATCTAAGAAATTAGGAAAGTAACTCGTCTAGTTTGCATATTTCTAAATATACTGGAGATACCTCTCTTTCGGACATGATATGGAGTCAAGATCGATATATCCGAAAATGATTAGTACCCAAATCGAATTTAAACAAAATCAAACGAAAAGAGCCGTTTTGTCTTTGGCACAACACGTATTTGATCTAAATCTTATTATAAAATCTGTTGATACAAGATACATGGAAATACAAATTAAATTTTGATAGCCCTTCTTTACCTAACAACATTAAAAATCCT
Source organism: Caerostris darwini (assembly GCA_021605075.1). Classification (NCBI taxonomy): domain Eukaryota; kingdom Metazoa; phylum Arthropoda; class Arachnida; order Araneae; family Araneidae; genus Caerostris; species Caerostris darwini. The sequence continues at coordinate 1,330,471 of BPLQ01015031.1, read as the reverse complement.
TTTCTGATTGGCTAATAAAGATGCTTATCTTAAATAATATAGAAATTCTACAATATCTGAAAGTAAAGAGATATCTGAATCTCGTGTATTTGTTGATACATGTGTAACAACATCAAAAATCCTTTTCTGATTGGCTAATAAATGCTTATCTTAAATAATATAGAAATTCTACAATATCTGAAAGTAAAGAGATATCTGAATCTCTTCTTTGTTGATGCATGTGTACAACTTAAAAATCCTTTTCTGATTGGCTAATAAAGATGCTTATCTTAAATAATATAGAAATTCTACAATATCTGAAAGTAAAGAGATATCTGAATCTCGTGTATTTGTTGATACATGTGTAACAACATCAAAAATCCTTTTCTGATTGGCTAATAAAGATGCTTATCTTAAATAATATAGAAATTCTACAATATCTGAAAGTAAAGAGATATCTGAATCTCGTGTATTTGTTGATGCATGTGTAAAACAGTATGGTGCTTGTATTTTCATGCGAACAGAGATTTATGTTGGGTTAAAAGTCTTACCAGCCCAGTCCAGAGTTCCTGTACTAAAAAAAAAAGTCAGTGTCATAATTAGAATTAATACCATATTGTATAGGAGCTCGATTAGCACATTCAATTATATGGACTCTTGATTTGCCTGAAATTTTTTTTTCTAATGCAGCTGGTAAATACTTAGGCAGTTGTCTTTCATGCTTTAAGGCAAGCGCTGCACCGACGTTACCCACTTAGCACTACCCAGGAGGTGCGTGTAGCTTGAAGATACGCTACGGACGCGGAGTAACAATACCCCCGCAACGCTCTACGATCCTGTTAGACTGGGACCTACGGTCTAACCAGATGTCACCAGATGGCGACACATCACAAACTATGTGTCTGACGCAAACCTTTTGCCATGTAATGGCAGGATTCGACTTTGAACTCTGGCCCTGGTAGAAGGAAAGAAGCCCCGTAGATGGGCGCGGCAGAAGAACTCTAGCCAAGACAGAGGAGGCGAGAACTGGAGCGGGCTGCGTCAAGCAGCGAGAGAATGTTATTGTTATGTATTAATAATTAATGCAAATATCGCTGTAAATATAACCGTGCTTCATTAAATGGCTGTCGTTGAGAGAAAAACAACGCTACTTTAATGTGTTTTGAAATACACCCCTAGACAACCCACTCCGTCCATTATACTTTTGATAGACTGGTAGAGAAGTCTACAAAAATTGGGGGCACCGGCCGAGATGAATTCGTTGGACTGTTGGAAGAAGCCATTTTGTTAGAAACGTTCGAGATAGCCGTCCCGATTATAAATGATACAGCGATATAAGGCCACTCTGGCCAAGAAGTGTTGGAGAAAAATATTTTCGGAGCACTCTGAGATAGCCACCCCGGCTGTAGCAAGTTGTTTTCGGATATCCGGCCACCCTGGCCAAGAAGTTTAACGCATTCCATGTTTGATAAGAAGGATGTAGCCACCCCGGTTGTAGCAAGTTATTTTTGGATATCCGGCCACCCTGACCAAGAAGGAATACGGTGGATACTGTTCCAGATACGGTGGACCACACTGCGAGGCACATTAAGACGCCTAGCAGCATCAGCCTAGGACAACCCCATTTCCATCCATCCGACCGCCCGCTACCTTAACGAATCGGGCAAACGGCTTCTCTCAGACATTGCGGGACCCCACTGCCTATTGTCAACGAATCTGCTAAACAACGTTGAAAATCAACAAAAGTTACATGCGTAATTACGAAAGCCTGATATTTGCATATTTTTCTCTCATTCATATATACCCGTTCTTTTCTATAAAAAAAATTGGTAGATATCGTTTTTGCATAAAGAGTTTTTTTATCATTTATATAAACTAAAAATTTTATTGTTACTGTCATTTTTTTTATGGCGAGTTTCAAAAAACATGTTGTTCCTTAACTTTTAGAGGGCAGTATATTATACTTCTTTTTTTCAAAGCAGTTTTGTGCAGCAGACATCTGATTAGCATCCTTAGTAAGTATGTGATTCATCTGTTTACGCCATTAAAGTTTACCGTTCCACGCTATCCGTGGTCGGTCTATATCTGTACTGGAATTGTCAAATTTATTCTTACTTACGCGTCTCAGTCTGGCCTTATGTTTCAAAAACTTTTGTGAATTAACTCAATACACAACAAAAATATTGAAAGGTCTGTGATACATGAGGAATATTGAACTTCCTCATGAGATCAAATTCCCAATAATTCCATGAGATGAATTTCAAATTTCTCATCAATACAATTTGAAGTAATTCATACATAAACTGATAATCCTACAATCCTTTCCATTGAAGCCTTTAATCCAACTGAGACTCGCAATTATTTTGGCAAGACTTTTTCAACTTTAGCGAAAACTATTTTATTTACTTTTTCAAGGAACACCTTGCAAGACTTTATGCAAAATTTATTCGACTTACTTTTTTTCGAAAGCACATTTTTCCGCTTCAGTAATTCTCCAATTTCAGTTTTACTCTATTGGGGACAACATAAGATGTACAATATACTATAAAAGAGTAAAACGTCTCATGAGCCAAATTCTGATGCTCTAATTCACCAACAATGAATTCGTACGCCATGTACGTCATTTCAAAGGATACTAAAGTGACCATTAGGCTTGCAGTTGTTGGCGTACATATCGCTTAAAACTCTCAGCAACTCAGCTAAAAGAGGGTTCTTTTCTGGGGGGAGGGATGATTATTCGTAGATAGCACTGAAATTCGCTGAAGCGATAACGTCAGTTCTGAAATTTCGGAATACAATCGCCTCCGCCGAACTCCAATTATTAGAGAAGAATCGGTTATTAGAATACAATGGTAATAGTACTATCAATTCGAGATCATTAACTGTTCATAACTGGATTGATTCAAATTTATAATACATGTAGGCTTTAATTAAGTTATTAAATATTCATCTATAAATTAGTTTATATATATATATATATATATATATATATATATATATTCAATATGTCAACTGGGAAACAAGACTTCGTTCACAATTAAAAATCTGTGCACCATCTTTTTTAGCTAAGGGTAAAGGATCAATATTTAATAAAAAATCCATTGAAAATGTCGTTATTTTTCTTTTCTGTTTCTTTTATATATATATATATATATATATGAAAAAAATAACATTCAATAATAATAAAAAGTTAATATTTAAAAGAAAAATATGCTTTACCTTATGGTAAGATAAGAACAATTTTTAACAGGAGACATTAATACATTTCTAAAAAATAAATTTTTAGCAGCTATATTTTGTTTTTAAAATTACGTATGTGAATATAAATATAATAAAAGCATCATCATAAGTAATTGATAAAACAAGAAATCGATAAGTAATTGCCAAAGAAAATTGTTACTTTTGGAATTGGGAGTACTTTTAGGAGTAAATGTCCCTCATTTGCTTGTCACATAGAAAAAAAAACTGGAAAACTACCCCTGTCCTCCTCACTATGGTTTCTATATTCATTCTTAATTTTTTATTTGTCGAAAGAAAGAAGAATCAGTTTTTTATTTGTATTTTGTAAAAGCATGCATCAAATTAAAAAACCTGAATCGTTATATTTTCTACAATGAATGTTTTTTGTATATTCATATTCACTTAAAATAAAAAATAAGGTTATTAAAAGTTTTACTTAATACAACTTATTTCCATTTTATTCTAAATTTTGCCGTTTGAAATATTTGAATTTACATAAGCCATATGTATTATTATTCTAAATATGCATTTGTAATTAAAAACATAAAAATATTTAATGTTTTATGTTGATTACTAAATTTATATTTCTTCTAAATTACTTTCTGAAATTACTGTTTTGTATATTCAGAATCAATAGTGAATATTAACTTGTCAAATGTTGTATCCATTATTTCACCGCTTTCCCACAAACAGGTTTATTGATCTCTTTCGTTTTTGGAAAATAAAACCCAAGTAATTTATTAACATTTCTAATTGTTTTTCATCTTTATTCAAAACTTTTATTATTTTGGCAGCTGTTAGAATCTCATTTTGTTTATAGAAAACGTGAACTTTATCTCGTATAGCCGAAATAGTAAATTTATCCTGCATTTCAATGTTTCTTTTACAACTTATTATGATCTCTTTTTTTTTTTCGGGATTTTTTCTTCAATTCCTACTATTAGTTCGCACTCTCCCTATATATGTTTATATATCTTGTGCCAACGGCCGTACCATGCTGAATATACCGGTTCTCGTTAGATCACCGAAGTTAAGCATCATTGAGCGCGGTCAGTACTTGGGTGGGTGACCACCTGGGAACACTGCGTGCCGTTGGCAAATTTGGGACCTGAATGGTGGCCGAGTGTCTAGCGCTCGGTGCCACAGGTTTCGGGTTCGAATCCCGGCGGTGCCATGGATGTTTGTAGTGGTTCGGAATCCACTTTAAGCCGTAGGTCCCGGTCTTCTATGACTGTAAGAGCGTCACGGAGCAAAAGTCAGGCTTCTACCTACGGGTGCTCCATCACAACAGAAGCTGCTTCCTTCCCCTTCAATCATGAGTCCATATGGGCTTGTGGGCTTGGCCAGCCAAGTGGGATAAGAAACAACAACAACAACATATATCTTGTTCAAATTTTCAATCGTTAGTAAAATACTTTTTCTTCTTCCACTCAAGTTCAAATACATTTTTTTTAAACTTGTAGTGGATGACACTTGATGTTAATACAGTTTTTTCAAATATTAATTCATTAATTAATAAATAATTAATTTTAGTTTTATATGGGAGAAAAAAATTCTCTTATATAAGATATTTAGCAGGATATAAATTTAGGAATAAATACCGTCTGTGGTGAAGCTTGTAGATCGCTGGAAAAACATTTCTTTTTCAGATTCTTTTTTCATTCTGGGTTCTAGTCTGAGTCAAGGAGGGATCAAAACGGAAAATGAAACAAGTCAATAAATTAGTGAGAGAGATGGAAAGTGTGTGTGTAAGAGAGAGAGAGAATTTTTTCTAACTTAAAAAAATTAATGAAAATTATTTATAAAGGACTTTCTGCAATATAGTGAAAAAAAGTAGGAATTGACTGAAATTTTTTTTTTTTTTTTTTTTTTGTATTATTTGTTTATATATCTTTTAGATGAAATACATTCTGTATTCACATTATGCAAGCCTCAGAAACATAAGTTTGATAGAATGTTGAACAGTTTCTATCTGTTCCTGTTCTAATATTTGAAAAACATTAACATTCAATACAATAGTTATTGCAGAATTTTTCTTTTTTTTTATGAAGTTGAAATTCGTCTTTATTCAGCTTATTCAAAACCATAAAGTCAGTGATTTTAAAACGATGAGAGAATTACGAAAATTTGAAAAAAATTTAGTTGTTTCTACGAGCAACGAAATTCAAAAAACGAATAAACATTCAGATACAGGCGGATATGATTAAGGGGAAATCACGGGAGAATTAAGCTCCATGCTGATATTTTTTTCTGACTCCCTAGTTTAAGGTTAATATTCTAAATGAAAAAGACATATTACATATTATTAATGTTATTAAAACTATACCCAATTCATTAAAACTTCATGTATATAATAAAATAAAAATGTGAAATTGCCTTCTGGAAAATTTTATGACATTAAAAACGTTTTTTAATTGTTGTATTTTATCAATAAAATAATGGGTTTTATTATTATAAAAATAAGTTTTAAAACTGCACAATTGTTAAGATTTGGAACTTGAAAGTAAAAAAAGAAAAAAATTGTAAATAAATTGGAATATTATATTACTTTGAAGAATTTTGCAGCGTTTATTAAAGATTGAAAGCAACTGTTAAGCACACATATATATGCATGTGTAGTCAAATTATTGTTCACATCTTTAAAAAGTTTCACCAAGAAAACTTCTTGAGAGTCTATAGAAAGATTGAAAGAAAATGGTTATCTGAAACTTTAAATTGTTTTTTTTTTATTTTTTTTATTTATTTATTTATTTATTTATTTATTTTTTTTTTTTTTCCGGATTTGTGGTCTTAAATAAATTCAGTGTTTATTCGAGCTAATAATAATCTGCTATTAAAAGAATTGCTTTGAAAAATTTGAATGACATATATTTTCTTCGTAAAATTAACGAGTCAATATTTTAAGAAATATTGTGAAATGTCTAAGACAAGCTTGATAATTTTCATGGATGTTGAAAGTATTTATCTCTCCAAAAAATTTTCAGTGATACTTATTTCAAGCTGTACCCAAATATGTGATTTTTTAAGAATAAAGAAGTCCATTTAGTAAATGAAAAAGTAATATTTCTGTTTTATATTTGCTAAACAATCATAAAATATAAATTGCGGGTTTTACTTTAATTCCTTAATACATAATTTCACAATTCTGATATAATTTATCTTGAATTTTTTTTACAGTATATTTCCTCGTACTACTGTTTAAAGGTTTACATATATGATGATAACGAGCTGATGTTAATGGAGTATCTTGTTTATTTGCACATAAAATTAAAACAGCAAAAAAATAATTTCATCAATAAAAGAAGGAATGATTTGCAAATATAAGAAACTCGGTCTTCTGATTTGTTCCGATTCCAATGGATGATGTCACATATCTTTCCAGTAACTTTTTTTTTTTTTTTTTTTTAAGCTGGTGTTTGTCTTTTACTACCAGCAGCATAAAAAAAATATACATATTTTTTTTCATAGTCACTAATGTCAAATGTCCGGTAATCTAAAAAAAAAAATTACGTCTTCAATCGTATTTCATCTTTTTCCCTACTTATTATCCCTATTTCAAGAACCGGAAAACACTATGAAATACTTTTTCCCCTACCGCTTGGGGTACGGTTGATTTTTCTTGCAAAAAAATGATCAGCTCAAATTGAAAACATAAACAGAAGAATCGTAACCATCAGACTGACGATTACTTTTGATTGGCCGGTGTCTTAAATTAGTTAAATCATCAAGTTAAGATAATTTGGTAGAATTAAGTGCACTTATTGTACCTCGAAACATCAAAAAATGAAGAAAGGCAAGCAAATTAATTTAACCGTATTTTTGGTTTCGAATTTTTATTTCATAGTTTTTGTGTGTTGCTGAAATTCATATAAAATATAATTTTGTTTTCTTTTAAAAGATGTAAGAGAATAATGGGTTATTTTTCCCCCTTAATTTTTCAGTCGATTTGTATAGAAAATTTATGGCTGAAAGCAGCTTAGATGTAGACTTGGTAGATATAGATCGAATAGAAGATGATGACAACAGTGACTTTGATTATCTGACAGATTGGAAGCTGATGGACGAGGAATCAGATGAAGGTAATATTCTTTACTATTCCCATTTCGTAATATTTATTCTGTTTATTATTTTATTTTTTAGAGTTTTCTTTCACTATCTAGTCATATAGACTCTAAAGTATGTTGTGATATCAAACATACATAGTTCTAGTAATACTTTTTTTATGTTATTATTCTGAATCTATCATTCTTAATTTCAATAAACTGCACTGCATGATATCGGCTAGAATCGTTAAATCAAAAGTAATTTAAGACTATCATTGTTCAAGAGGAATCACTACAAAATTTAAAAGTAGTAACAACTCATGAAGAATTCAGATTAAATTTATAGACTTGATTATTTATCCCATATACATATTTATAGGGAGGGATTTTGCCTACTTTTTTCTTTTAATGAAAATGAAGGTATTTCTAAAATATGCAGATGATGTACTTTCTTGACTTGCCTGTGTAATCTAAGAATATAATTTAATATGATGCAAAACATACATCACAAGATACAAAGCATACTTGGTTAAATAATCTAATACTACATTTAATTGATTTAAAGAACTTATTACTGAGCAAGCAGTTTGAAAGTTAGTTAAATTATGTGCTAATATAAAAAAGTTATTGTGTGCTGAAGAGTTAATGAAACTTATAGCACAAAACAAAAGGAGGAAGAATATTAGATAATTTTTGAATAAAATAGTTATTAAATGCATTATTTTTATTTCATCATAATACATTATATTAGTTTGCATATCTGTTCTTTACATTTGTATTTCTTCTTATATAAATTCTTATGAAATTCTGATTGAGTATTGCAGTATGAATTGAGTATTTGAATATTTGTAAGTATTGTAGCTGCATTTGACCTGTAATGTAATTTATTTGATATACCATTCTATACAACAAATTATATTTATTTTGAAAACTTCAGTCATTTACGTGTCTTAAATCCAATACTAGATTTTTAATACATTAAAGAATTTAAAATAGGGGTGGGAAAATCCCTTTCATTAAAAAAAAAAAAAAAAAAAAAAGCTATTTTGGCATGTTTTAAAGAATTTCAAGCAAATTCCTATTTCAAACAAATTTTATGTAATCAATTCAACCTAAATATTATTTAGTAGCTGCTGATACTGAAATGTCTACTAGAAGAATGTGTAGCAATCAAAATGTCTACAAGAAAGAATGTTTACTCAAAATTCTTACTAGCAAATTAAAATCATAGAATCCTAATCCACTTCTGGAAATAAAGCTATAATAATATCAAAGAAAAATTTGAATATCTAAGTATAAAAGTACAGTAGCTCCTCAATATATTAGATATGTTTTTTAGGGAAATCGAATTGAAGAAAGTTATTTTTTAAGAAAGAAAACTTAATTTTAGTTGAATTTAATTCTATATTAAGGTTAAGGTATTCATTTAATTATTGTTTAATTATAAGGGATCAAGTTACCAAAAAAGTTGATGTATTATGCTGTATTTCTTTGTTAAAAAAAAAAAAAAATAGTATTTTCATAGTCAACTTTTAATATATTTACTACAATGCTCCACAATTTAAAATGTTGGAATGTTTCCTATTTTTATTACATTAGTGGAATATTTTAAAGAATTTGTTGATTCAAATTATTAGGAAATTATTCGTTACATACAACTTGTGGATTTTTTCTGGAAGTTAAAATAAAATTTAATTTTTAAAAATTGTCACCCAAAAATATGTTTGGGTGAAAATTATAGCCTGAACTTCAGTGGATGAGAGAAATATACAAATCTTTTAAATATAGAGAAACTAATGAGAGCTATGTTGAGCTCTTTTAATTTATGTATGATGGAAGGGGGCTGTACCTTTTTGAAAGGAAGCACAATATGATGCACATGATATGGCGACTTGTACAGTCAGATTAAGAAAAAAAAACCTGGTATGTTGTTATATATGAAAATTAAAATGCAATGAATTCAAACTAATGATTAATAGTGATACAGATTATGTTAACTAGAGAGAAGATCTTGAAGGTAATCAATTACCAGAAACTTAATTTATGCCATTTAAGATGAAATAGTTTCAGATATGAATTTTTCTAAGTTTGAAGTGAAACTTTTCATTTATTTTATTTATTTACTTTATTTCAGTGAAATATGATTGCTAATTGCTTCTCTTTTGATTTTGCCATAGTTATTTTCTGCATATATCTTCCTTTCAATTGGCATTATTTAAAATTTTTAGTATGTAATTTTTCAATATTAAGATAATTAACCACAGATAGATAGAAATTTGGTAAATGGTATATGAAAGAATATAAATAAACAGCTACAAATTATCTTCAGGATTATAATAGATCTTTTATTTTTCTTGCTGCTGTGGATTATATGCAGAAAAGTATGGTACTAATAACAGTTATAATTCAGGTGGGTAATAGTTTGTTCTATGATGATATACAGCTTGTATCTTGTATTAATAATCAGGTAGGTAATTATTTTTGTTATATCACACAGCTTTTGTCTCTAATTTTAATAAGCAAAAAATCACCATAAAGAATGTTGACTATTTTTTACCTTTTTCTGTTAAATATGTCTAATCAAACTCTAATTAACAATATTCCATATATTGATCATTTAAGCAATAATTAAGCTATTTTATGTTATACATTAATAAAATATTATATACAGGATGATTTGAACTTCATTTTGTGCAAGGTAATTTTTCTTTTATTCATCATAGTTTCAAATTTTCTGTTTAAACCTATTAAATCTAATTAGATATGAAATACTTTTAGATAATAAAATAAGAAACAGTGTAGGTTTAAAGATGTTACTTTCTATTAAAAAATATGCACCATTTGCTTCAATAAATGTCAAGTTTTTGTGTTAAATATTTGCAATTATAGATTAATGCATATTTAATTGAATATTGTTGAGAGACTTAAGTTAAAAAGTGAATTATCAATTTCATTCAAGTTTTATTTCTAGTTAAGTTTCAATGAAACTATAAGTTGCTGAAACACAATTTTTGGTTGCCCCTTTTCAAATTATTTCAGTTAATACTTAACTAATAGTAATAGTTCTTTTCTCAAATGCTTGCTATTTTTATATATTACCCAATTTTATTTTTAATGATTTAATTTACCATAATATATTTGCATTTCACTTTGTAGTACTTAATAATTATTTATGCATTAACTATAGACGTAAACATTTGCACATATTGAAGCTTTTAAGTATACAAAATCAAATTACTATAATTTTCTGCCTTTAAATCATTGATTTATATGCTTGTAAATCTTAAAACTTTCTGGTTTGCATTATAAGCCATTGTGTATAGTCTGTTTTTTCATAAAAATCAGTTCTATAAAAATACCACCTAGAAATAATTTTTGCCAACAAAAATTTATGGAAATTTGTATAAGATGAAAGTGAAGAATCTTCTAAGCATATAAAGAGCAAATCAATTAAGGACAATGGAAGGAAGCTAGACTTTTGCAAAATTGGATAAATATAATGTGCATCCTACATTGGTTATGCTAATGGATGAAAATCACAATTAAAAATGCTTTGCAGGAGTCCAAATTAATTATTAACTTCTATACTACTCAAAATTTCATCTCTCGGCAAATAGGAAGATTACAAAGCATACAAATATGTCATTCTTTTTGTTTTCATCAAAGTTTTTAAATAATTATCTTCTTTGGTTTCCATTAATGTAAATTTATAACATTTTTTTATATATGATAGTGACATTGAAAATGTACTTTAAATCTGAAAAACATTTTGTTTTCATTGTTATGGAAAATCGGAACTTGATAGGTATGTGGTATGTCAAAAGAAAGACTAGAATTATCGGTAGATTATACACTGCTGCAGATTAGGCAAGATCTCTTATTTTCTGGGGTTAGAAAACTATACATGTGGGTTATATAGCTCTGCAAATTATAGGCAGGAAATTATGGTAAATATAAGTAGCTATATGCATAAGTTATTCTGGCTATTTACTTGTTAGTGAAATTATCAAAACTGAGTCAAATGATTTCCCCCCTTTCTTGGCCCAGTGGTAGTGCATAATGAGTAGAATGCTTGAGGGCAAATATTTAAATCTCTTGGTATTATTACTTTTAAAATGAATAAATTTTGCAGCTGTAATGATAAAAGTATCACACATTAATAATTAAATTGCCTGTTTGCTTAAGGATTTCTCTTTTGTTACACAATTTAATACAGTTAGTCCTCAGTGTTCTCATGGAAAATATGATTCTCTCATTTCTTCTGGTAACAGGAACCCTGCATGATGTTGTAGAATCTGCTACAATTCTACAATATATATGTGTCACATGACAAAAATTTATTGGTTGAAAAAAACCCCACCTAAATTCTTCTTCTCTCTTTTTGTAATTACTGAGAGGGCAAGTAAATTATTTCCCAGGAAAAAGTAACTGGATGTATAAATGATAAAATTCAAGGGGAAGTTTGTAAAATTTAACAATGCTTTCTAGCAGATCGTAGATCTGCTTTTTGTAATGTCAAAATGTTTCTCTATACTTCTTCAAATGTGAAGATAAATAAGTTGTTTTAAACTACTTGAAATTATATTTTTTATTTAAGAGTTAAATGAATTATTAGCTTCTATTTTTTTTTAAAAATTCCAAATTGCAGTCATTAGCATAGAATGATTGGTTTTCTTCGTTGATTAATGGTTCATGAAAATATATCCATCTAGATTGTGCTTAATTTTTAGTTATAGTTGATGTCTGCTGCAGAGATAAATGATGTATACAATTCATAACAGTTTATTTTTTAATAATATTTTCTACTCTTAAAACATCAATTAGATTAATTGTATTCTCTTTATTATTAATTATAAATTTTATGATCAATGATGTTTACAAATTTATTTAAAAGTCTTAACATTTGAACATTCAAAGAAAACGTATTTTACAAAAGGAATTTTATTTCTGAATTAATTTTTTTTTTTTTCCATTTTCATTTCTAAATAAGTTAAAACTCATTTCAAATTTTTCCAAATCAAATGGTTTAATTAGATTGTTCTCCCTTTAAATATAATATGTATTATTATTACCTTTTAAAAATAGCATTATTAGCTATTATTAGAGAAGTATCAGATTAATTTTTAATGCTGTTTAAAATACCTTTATTTATTAGAAATTTATATGTATATTGATAATGAATTGCAGAAAAAAAAATAGTAAATTATAAATAAATGTTTTAAGAAATTCCTTTAATATATTGCATCTGCAAGAATAATTTTTAAAACAATGAAATATTTCAAGGCTTATTTTAACATCGCAAAAGGATCATTTTACAGTGGTATAACTTTGTATAATGAAATATTACTAAACTAGATTTAATCAATAGCTAAATATATTTAGAACAATAACTTTATGCGGAATCTAAGGTAATATAACATCAATGTCAACATCAGTTCATAAAAGAACAGAGACAAAGCAGTATCCTGCACAAGGGATTTCTGATAATTCATATGGCTAATGTGTCATCACATGGTTAAGGAATAATCCTGCATTAAAAAAACATTTTGTTACAATTTTGGTGTTTCTTGTTCCCATTGGAGTAAAGTTCTTAATTTGAAGTATAAATTAGTGGAAACCGATTAAGAATTATATGGTAAAAATTCAATTATGCATGTTATATTGACAAATTTTGTTTGGAAGGAGAGGGTCTCTGTAACTTTCAATAGGTTTTGATTGTTAGTTACATATCTATATCCTGTTTTTTAATGTTGACATAAATTACATAACATTATACTTGGTATTACATTTTATTATCAATATTAATACATTTTTTTCAGTTCAGTTTTGAATATATAGTATGTCAGATAATTTTAATGTTAATTGTATATGGTCTGCTAAAATAGCATAGTAAAGAATTGTAAATAGGCATTATTAATTTTTCTTATAGAACTTTATTTATACTTGCACAGCTGGCATATTTGGATTTGATTTCATCTAAATTGTCAGCAGTGAAATAATTATTTTAGACCAGAAATAAAGTGAACTTTTTTTTTTTATTTGAAGGGGTTCCATTCAAATTCGTATGGAATAAAGTAACCCAGAATTTTATTCCTTTTTGTTATTTAACGGTTAAATCGTTCCTATGATAAATTAAACGGCTCTTAAGTTCTACGTTTTTATTTTTATTTGTATATAGGGTTTTGCTAAGTATTATTTAGAATATGTTTTATTTTTAACGTTACAGTCGAGCAAAATCGAAGAGCAGCAGCTGAAAGTGATTTAGAGGTAGATTGTGTAGATATAGATCGATTAGAAGAGGAAGAACACACTGATCATGATTACCAGGCTGAAATACCTGAAAATGAATCAGATGAAGGTAATATGCCAATTTATTTCAGATATTTCTTAAATTCTTGTATTTTGTCAAGAATTAAGTGCTTGACATTTTCTTATTAAATATTTTTCTTTCTATTTACTATTAACAGTTTTAGAAATTTAAAAAAAATGAATACTCTTGGGTTTTTAAATTTTTGGGTAAGTTTAAAATTGATGTAAAACCTAAATTTATTAGATTAAGTTGTAAAAAGTGTATACAATTGAATGCAACAGTAACACTTGAAAAGCTTCATTGGAAAAATGATTAATTTTTTAAAAGTAACATGTATTATATTCCTATTTGTCAATTGTATTAGTAAAGTTAATTTTTTTTTTTTTTTTTGTATTTTATGTTAATTGTGTTAATCACTGTTCTTGTTTATGTAAAATTAATTTATATGAAAAGAAGTGTTTACAATACAATACAAAGAAGCAAGTTTTATTACTTTTTAAATTTCAGAAACCATTATGTCAACTAGCAAATTTTTTACTTATATTTTTAATTGCAGCTCTTTTAATGCTGCAATCAAAAGAATAATAATTAAATAAAATGCAGTGGTATCACTGAAATTAAAATAAAAATAGTGATAGAAATTTAAAAAAATATTCTTAAAAGCTTTTTGTGTGTGTGGGTGGGTGTGATGAAGAATTCGTGTGAGCTATTTGATTTTCTCTACACTTTCTAATTGCATATTGGTGAGCCATTGGGGTTTTTTCTTTCATATATAGGACAATAAATTTTCCTATATATCCATTATATTTCTAAGCAAGATGACCTCATATGTCCGGAAAATTTTTTGCATAAATAGATTTGACATTTAATAGACAGCCTAGTAAGAATTATTCAGATGTACTTTATTTTTGTTTATTTATTATTCAATAAAATGAATGTTTGTCACTCTATTTGTGCTTTTTCTACTTTGATTGTTTGATGTTTAAAAATTAGCAGAATGAATTTATTTATTCTAATGAATTAGTGGTTTAAGTATGTTGTATGGTTAGGAAAGTATTAACAAAAACTTGAGTTGCAAGATTTATGATTTTGAAAAAAACATATTAAAATTATATACTATTTTACACTCCCAATTTTCATGTTAATCTCTTAATTGCCAAATTTTACCAATAATTCAAGTGATTCAGCAATAAATTTTAAGAAGGAAATTAAGTTTGGGAAAGTGTAAAAACGGGAGGTGTGAGTTTTTATTATTGAAGTTATTGAAAACTGAAATTAGTCATCCAGACATTTACAGGTTTCAAATTATCTAATAGCAAAAGAAGTTGATGCATTAAATCAGGATGGCCATTGATATACTAATGCTGCTAATAGCCATTTGTAACTTAATCTAGCAATTATAATGGCATAAAATTTGTTAAGTGGACTAAACAAGATGCAGTAAGAAGTATTCCATGGGAAAAAAATAGTTCCAAAAGTTATTACTAGGTGAAAATATGATGCTTTACAATGCCTATCTACATATAATGGAGCTACTAATGAATTACAGAGACATAACTCAACATAAATAAATACCTTTTATTCAGGACTTTGAACCTCATATTCCATGTGCTCATTATTTTTGTCAATCAGAAATTGCATCACGCGCAGAGTATTATCTACAGTTGAACATATGTTTTTCCCAGCTACATTGATCTTAGATTTGTGACTTTTGGCAATGGAGATATCTCATGTGAAGATTTCTCATGCAACTCCTTGGCTGTGAGTTATTTTATATGAGGTCAATCTTAGTAGAAATAAATTTTATGTTTTCGTTGTCTCAAAACACTAACTTAACATGATAAGGTCTGTCAGGAACATTCTTTCAAGCATTTCACATTTGGCTCTAGAGAATGTTTTGCTATTCTGTGCTCTAAGAATTGTTATATTCAACATAAACTTCAAAGTGCTCTATAAAAAGTAATGCTTTTGTTGAATTTTATCTCTGTAATTCATTGGAATGTCTATTATTTTAAGCCTTGCAAATATCCATGTTTACCTTAATTTATGACTTTTGAGCTAGTTCTTTTTTTTTAATCCTCCTTTAAATATTCATCACCTTACCAAATTCCATGCTATTCTTAGACTGAGTTACTCATTTTGTAAATAATGTTAGTTAATTTATGACCACACACTCATATCAAAGCAATTTAGTTCATCATCATGCAATAAATTGTGGTGTAAAATAACGTTGTGTTGGGCTTGGTACTATTTAAGGACGTGCATAAAACAATAGCGATAGAATTTCCTCTTAATGGATCATTTGTTAAACATCTTTCTATTTTTATATTGCTAGTATATTCCACGATCCATTTACTACTGTGTCCAAAAGGTAAGACCAATTTAAAATTCCCGAAGCTTATGGAATTTCAATTTCTTTTTCATTTTTAGGTTGCTGGCACTGTCCATTACATCTGTGTGGAATTTGACATCAAAATATTCATTAGTGTTTGAGTTACGCTTGGCTTTGTGAGACGCTAAAACTGATTCCGGCGATTTTTGAAATGTCTGAATTAATTGAGCAAAGAACTTGCATTAAATTTTGTTTACGGAAACGTATAGATTGTTGCAGAAGCCATTCGGTGAGCATTCTTATATCGGAAAGAAATGTTTAGAAGTGGTATAAAAAGCTCAAAGAAGGCAGAGAACGCGTTGAAGACGAAGAGCCCTCTCGTCGACCATCAACCTTAACAGACGAAATTCACGTCAAAAAAAAAAAAAAATAATAATAATAAAGATTTGGTGCTTGCAAACCGTCGATTTACAATTAGAGACCTTGCTGATGACGTTGGAATTTCAAAAGGATCGGTCAATTCCATTTTAGGCCTCAAACGCGTCAAATCTCGATTGGTACCGAAAACACTGAATGTGCCAGCTCACACTGCATTGATTCTTCGTGACTTTTTCGCCAAAAGTGAAACCCATATCTTTCCACAACCACCGTATTCACACCGTGCGACTTCTGGCTATTCCCTAAACTCAAAAGATCACTCCGGGGACACCGTTTTAAGTCGATTGAACAGATTCAGCGTGAATCGGCGCGCGCTTTAAAGGCCATCCCTGCCGATGACTTTTTAGCATGCATTGTGGTTTGGGAAAAAGTTGGCATAAGTGCATTGTGACCGGAGGGGATTACTTTGAAGTTGATGAAATAAATGTGGAAGAATAAATAAAGAAATTTGAAAAAAAAAAAAAATTGGTCTTACTTTTTGGGCGCAGTAGTATGGTCAATGGATTTAATTGTCACGTTCAAAACATGCATTTTAACTTTTTTTGTTATATTTAATGTTAAAAAGCAGCCTGGTGGTTTTTTGATAAAAAGTTACAAGGGCTGTCATCATAAAATAGACATTTTATAAAAATGTTTAGTATTGATTATTGTTTTAGACACAGAAGATGCTAGCGAGACAGATATGGTGAAACAGGAGGAAGAATATACTGAAATTAAAGAACAGTAAGTTTTTGCTTTCACATAATAAATATCACTTAAACATTCATCTTTCATTATTGCCTTTCACGTTATTATAATATATTAATTTAAGATTAGATTATTGATTTTATTTTCTGTAATTTTTGTTGTATAAAAACAGAAATTATTTTAATCTAATATGTTATATTGAAATCTATAATCCTGTACACTTCAGGAAGTCTCCAATTTTTCCACCCAGAATGTTTCGCCAATTTCTTTAGGGTTATAATAGTTTAATTAGAGGAATTCGTTATTTCTTCTTTTTTTTAACAATTTAGTGATTGTTTCAATGTTACTATTTGTACAATTTTTTTCTTTGGTAGATAGAAATATATCCTTTTATTACATGATTACTCTAAGATTATTTTTATAGCCATATATCGGCCTTTGATACAGAATAAACAATTGTTATGACGTTACCACTTATGAAAATACTAAACAAAAAACGACTTTTTACTTTATTAATTCCTTATATTTGATTATCAAATAATTAATTTCTTTTTAATACTGTCGATATAGTTAAGGTTTAGTGGAAACCATTATTAGAATTCGCGTGAAAATCATGACTTTTATTTTAAGAACAAAAGTTGAATGCTCGAACATTTTCTTAAAATTTTTTGTTTTATTTGATATCGCCGTTTCTTTATTTATTTGATACCTCTATGCGATTGCAGTAATGGATGACAGATGAGTGGAATGGTGTGCATTATTATTAATCAGCAAAATGGATGAAAAGGTCTCAATTTATTTGTTTTAATGAATTGGTTTAATTGGATGTGAATGCTGTGCTAAGTTTTGTATGGATTTGTTTCTAATAAGTATGAATGTCTAATGAGTAATAGCGATTAATTTCGGTATTATAAAGATAGATTTCGTTGATTTAATAAAAATAAAAAAAAAATTGAGCGTAAAAGCGAATTATGAATAAATTTATTTTGTTTGTTTATTTGGCTGATTTGCATTTGACGCAAATGGGTACAGTATTCTAGATTTTTACCGTATGTTTCACTGGATAGAATTTTAGGTGTTCAAATATGATATATTTTACTCTTTTTCTTAGCATAAAAATAACTAACCAAGTTCAATTTTTGAAATATTGGGATTGAAAATAGCATTCCAGTCTTTTAATTTTAATTGCACTGCAGAATAAATCTTAAGTTATCTTACATTATTTTCAAATATCCTCCAATCAATTGCTCTTCTGTTTAATACAAACGTTTAGAATTTAAATTTTGTAATTTAATCTAGCCTTTGTAATGTTTTAAAATAGTTGAATCGTAAAGGGATAGTAATAATCAAATTATATATATTTGCAATTTTAAATTACAACATTTTGTTGATTTAACAAAAAAAAAAAGGGGGGGTATGAAAGCAAATTATGAATAAATTTTTGCTTAGAGATAAAATTTAGCATTAGAGATATAAAATTTGGTGTAAAAGTAATTTAGCAATGAAAGTTGACATAATAGCGATTTGGCAATCGATACTGGCATGTTCGCGATTTTTTGATGATGTATTTTGATGTAATATTCTATGTTCTAGTGTTACATATGAAATCATGTTAGGTGGAAACTTGTAATTGTAAAAATTAATTTTTACAATGAATCTTAAAATTTGCTGTTAAATTTTGAAAATAGGGTCAATTATTTTTTTAAAAATAAGTATGAATCCATCTGTACTTCTGTAATGTTTATCTAAATTAAAAATTTTATTTTATTTAATATTAGGATGTACCAGGATAAATTAGCAAATTTTAAAAAACAGCTAAAGCAGCTTGAGAGTGGTGACCATCCAGATTATCTGAGGCGCTTAAGAAGATTGGAACAAAACTATGAGAATCGTCTTCTTTTAAATGAAGCCTTTGAAAGAGTAGAGGTAAATGTCCGAAAAAGAACATTATCCTATATTATAAGGATTTAATTTAGTGTAAACATTTTTTTTTCTGTTCTTTAATTATGAAATCTCTTCAATCATTAATAAAAATAGTGTTCTTTGTTGATTAAAATTGCATCATTTTATTTATAGTATATACTTGTCTACTACTGAATTGTTTTAAATATTTGCAGTTCACCACTATATTTTTGTTTTTAATCCCTTTTGTACAATTTTTTTAATAAAATAATTTTAAAATATTCTTAAAATGTCTTTAAAATTTCTCTTTTTAAATTTAATTCTGATATAATTACTTTGTATTAATTGCAAATTGCGATAACATTTTAGACAATTTTATTTATCTGACATTAGCATCGCATTATAAGAAAAAATTGCATTAATTTAGAATGAGACAAACATGTTCTGTGGATTATTTTTTGTCCTTAACAAGTGAAAATTTCCTTGTTCACAACAGTTGAAACATATATTTTAATCCTTGTTGATGGGTATTTGTGTGAGGAACGATAAAAGAAAGAAAAAAACACTGGATAGGATGTTATTTTTATGACATCCCGTTTTGTCACTGTTTTCTCAAAATGCCACACTTTATGTCTATGGTAATTCATTTGCTTTGAAGTAGCAGCTTTGCTGAAAAAATTACCTTGACTATAAATACTTTGTATGTGTGAATTTAATATGTTATTGTTTTTATGACATTTTTTTTAGATTGAACGAATTGAACGTGAACATGTTCTTGAAAGAGAAGCTGCATATAAAGAATATGAAGATAAGAAAGTTGAACTGCGGGAAAATCTGATAGCTGATTTAGAAGAAAAAAAAAGAATGATTGAAGCAGAACGAAATAGCATGGAACTGACTAGTGGTATAGTTTTTTAATATCTTAGCTCAATTAGAAATATCATTCTTTTATAAATATCTCAAATTTATTGTGTATGAAATGTTAATTAAATGAGCATAATTGGTTTTAATTGATTATATATGCAATAATGCTGTTATTAGAGATGAAAAGTAATTGTCTTATATAACTGAAAAAGAATGTTTATATTTTACGATTCATCTAGTAGCATTATATGTACATATATATTAATACTTGCTTTACTTATTCTGCTGTATTCTAGGATTGCTGTAAAACTTTTAATTGATATTGTAGCAGCAAAATACTACCTGTTTAAAAAATTAATGATATATCTATTATATAGTAAGAGTCCTATTTCTAATTCCATTATGTGGATGTGAAAATAATTCTTGGTTTATATAATGCATGGTCCTCAATTAAGAACTACTACCTTATAGCTTAATATTGTTAAGAATTTTTTTAAATATTTTCTTTCATAATTCACTTCTGTTCTTTTATAGTATATAAGTTTTAAAAAAAAAAGTGCCCAAAAGAGTATGAATTAAAAATTGGAATAGAATTTGACTAACTTACTAAAAATTCTACTAAATTTAATTGTCCTTTTAAATTCAAAAAAATTGTATAGCTGTATCACCATTTATAGTATAAAATCTAAGATTAACACATTCAGTTTGAGAAAATTTGCTTTTATTTTAAAGTAAATGTTTTTTTTTGGTTTTTTTATTGTTTTGCTATAAATTTCCCCCAAATATTAAATGTTTACAATATCAAGTATTAGTTTTTGATTTATTAAAAAATTTTTAGTTGGAACATAATTGAGAATTTTGGTTTAATCATTTCACAGCTCTTGGATTATTATATTCAGAAAAAAAAACAAATTTGTTTTCTTTTTAAAACTTTCTCAAATATCAGTTTAGCAAATAAAAAAAAAAGTTGAATCTTTTTACTAGTTTTTTGGTTTTTTTACTAGTTCAGATCATAATTATAAAGTTTGTAATCTTTTTCATTCTTCAGTAATGTTAGAAAGGAAAAAGAAATCAAGAGATATTAGGATTAATTACTCTTTCTTGTTATAGTTATGACTCACTTGATTTGTTTTTAAATGTTATAATTTTCTTTTTAAAACTTATTATTAATTTTTTTCTTTTAAAACCTTACATGTATTAAAATTAACTTTTAATTAATGAAATTATTTTTACCCCCATTTCATTAATTTTTGTATAATTTTTCCTGTTTATATGAAATACTTCTTTTATAGTTTTTATAAAACCTCTTCAAACCACTTTTTTTTAATAATAAAACATAAAAGTTGTGTGTAATAGGGGTCAATTGTATTTTAAAAAATAATTTATCAATGGGGATTTTCCCATTGACATCATTTATTTAACTAAGCCAAATCAAAGGAAACCCTTTATAATATGTCCTATAGATATGCGTTGCGATCTCAATTTCATACATTTAAATTAAGGTGAATTATGTGTGTACATCAAGATTTTGTTTAATTTACTATTAGAAAATTATGGATGCCTAAATAAAAAAAAAATCCTGATAATAGTATCACTCTAAAGTTGCTTTGTTAGTGAATATAATTTCTGAAATTGCACATTATTCTTCATTCTCATTCAATTGAACTTTGGTATTATCATTATTTACTGAATGATTCGATTAAATGGGGCAAAAAAACGAGAAAGAAAAAAAAAAACTGAATGGCAGAACCTCTTTAGTAAACAGAAAGAAAAACGTTGCAGACTTACTACATTGTTGTCAGTTTTTTTTATTTAGTTATCATACTTACTGTTGAATAAAAAATTGAAATGAGTTAAGAATTATTTTGTTATTTGTACATAAATATATATTAGTTTTTTAGAAAAGTGTGGATTATGTCATTAATAAATTTAGGGACTGAATTAAATGAAAATTGTTTAAATTGTACTTTTTTAATTTATACTTCTTAACAAATAGTTAAATTATTTAATGCATCAATGACACTTTTGTTTTGTGAACTTAAAAAAAAAAATGAAATATTTGTCTTCAAAACAAATAGAATGTAAAATTTTTGGTTCTGTGCATAAATGAAAGGTATCTTTTAGTAAAAGCTATTAAATTTGTCCATACCTATACTTAGAAGTTTATTTAACTACTAATCAATATGCACTTTTTCTTCCTCAAAAGAAAAAACTAACTTGAATTGTTTAAGAATAATATTGTAAGTAGCAAAACCAGAGCATATGTTTTGTTACAATTTACTATCAATTAATTGAAACTGTGTAGTATATTGAGAAAGTCATCAGCCAATACCCATTGAATGGTACATATTTATATACTCTCACATATTTATATGCATGCTTAAGCATGGTATGGCAAATCAGAGCATTTTTTCATTGGTACTTTTAGTAGAAAATGGCATCCAATATGGAGCTTATCATGCATTGCAAAATATGTTTTGATTATGTATCATATTAGTGTGTCTATCATTATAGGAATGAATTTCTGTCATCTCAGTCTTTCTCTTGCTCCTTTAATTGAGCATATATAATTTATTCACTATCAAAAGAAAAGTTAATTTAAGTCTGTTACACAGTTTTTTACATATGCAAAATTTGCCCTTCAAGTTTAAAACTAAAAATTTGTTGAAAATCTAGATTAGTAGTTAAATATAAAATAATCAGAATGAAATAACTGCATATTTAGCTCAAATAATGTAGAAATTAATGCGATGAGAGAATTATTTTCTTCTAATACGACAAGCAATAAGATTTTCATGATTGTTAGCCATTAGCAATTTAATGCATTGTCTATAATCAAAGTGCTTTTACTATTTGCTGAAATTGATTTTTTAAATTGATTCTTGAATGAATAATTTCAAACTGATTAAACTAATAAAAATTAGCAAATACGAAATGATCAAAAACAAAGGAAACATGGCTTATGGCAAGAAAGGAAGTATTTTTGTTCTAATTAAACATTAGAATGTATTTTCTGGATTGCGATTTTTTATGATGAAGTATTTTCTCATACTGCATGCTCAGTAATCTTATAAAAAATATTTCTGTTCCTATTAAAAATTGTACTGCCAGCTTTGCAGCCATTAGTAATTTCAGATAGTACATTTGTTTAATTAGTGCACCTGCTCACATTTTAATGATCAGAACTTTTACTAGTGTATTGATATCATTTGTTGTCTGTTTCCAAACCATTATTATATATTTTTTAATAGATATTTGATGTAGTAAAGAAAAAAATTTTATGATTATCTTATTTTAGCTTTAAAAATAAAGAATAATTACAGATATTGTAAAACTTCTAGTTGCTTTTTATATAAATGTTATTTATATCATATAGAACATAAAATTTTAGCCTGAGAAAAAAAAATTTCACCAATTCAAATATATGTTATAAACACATCAGTAGATTTTGTAAGCAAGATGCTGTAAAAGCTACAATGCTATGTGCATTGGAAAATAATTAAGAGTTCAAAACAAGATATTGCTTTTTATATGTTAGTTCTCAGTCCTCTCTGTAATTGATATCTTTAATTTTGATAATCTTTTGTTTCTCTTTTGAAATTTCTTTTTCTCTTGCTTTATAGAAAGACTTCTTAGAAAGTCTTGGAATCCTTTACTTTCTACCTATTTTGAAGATAGGATTGGTGTAGTAGATAAAATACTTGAAAATTTATTCTAATTAAGTTGTACAGTTTTATTTTGTTACCCTCTAAACTTTAAAAAAAAAAGTCACATGTTTTCTTTAATTTGCAACAGTACATAGTGTTCAATTTTTACATCATTTTGCTGTTCTTTAAAATTTATAATTTATTACCAATGATAATTTTTTTGAAACTGTTTTTATAAAACTAAAATAACTTTGATATTAATTTATTACTTGTATCAATAAGAATGCCCAAATTAAAATTATTTTTTCCGTCACTGAAATGAGAAGAAAATACTTATAAATCGTTCAAAAATAAATAATAAAATATAAATAAAGGATGAAAAAGGGGGAGGTGAATTGTAGCTTTGAACTAAAATTCTTTAAGTGTAAATGAGATGAATAATATTTTATAGATATATATTTTATTTTTTTATTTTATTGGCCTCATCCGTTAAACTTTATGCTGTTGATTCTTGTTTTGATTTTGTTGTTTTCATTACTTTTTTCATGTTGTTTAACTATTTTTTATAATAGGTATACAGTATGTATAATATTTATCCAGTCTTTATCAAACAATATTTGCTAAAATAATGATTGTGAATACAGTTGTTTTCTCAAGTTTCTGTTTGATAAATGCTCATTGACTTATAGCTTTTGTATAGATTTCATAATTGTTAGTATTGTTTAATCAACAATACGTATTTGACAACTTTTAAGTATTTGATACCCTTTGGTGTTTTTAATTAAATTCTATGTTTATCTATTTGAAAAGCAATCTTGCGCTAGATTTATTTGTATTTCTCAAAAAATTGTTTATAGTAAGTATATTATTAATTAATCGCCATATTCTCCTGCTTATAATCTGCACTCATAATTTCGACAGTAAAAATAAAAAGATCTGGACTGGGAAAGGCCATGGATGTTTTCGCTTATTTTTTCGATATTGCTTTTACCTATAAAGTTCCATTTTTGTGTCTTTAGTTGAAATAAGAACTTTTTGATGCCAAAATATTATGAAAATTAATATGTGATATATTGTAAACTGTGTAATCAGAAAAAAGAATATGCATGAAAGAAGCACCATAACAACAAAAAAGATTATGTTTCAAAGAAAGTTTCCAGAAAAAATAAGTTAGTTTTCCAGAAACCTTTTTAATTAGTTGCTACTTTGATCTTAGTCAATTTTTTATCTCTCATTCTGTCATTCACATTTTCTCGACAGTATCATAGGTTTCTAAAAAAAAAATTTTTTTTTTTTTTTTGAAAAAATTATGTACTTTTTCTTATTGGAATCGCATGTATTATCTTTGGATAAACGCTTATTCGTGTTTTTTTTTATGCTTCCTGGGAAAAACTGCAGATTAATGTATTATTCGTGGATTATTGGTGGGAAATTGTGGCAATTAAATTTAAGTTAGCATTAAAAAATGACTATCGTTTTTTACTTTCTTTTAAAATAAACGATTTGAGATATTTTTAATTTTACTCATTGTTTCTCTCTTTCCCCTCTTTAAATCCCTATAAGAAGACTATTCCCTAAAATTAGATTTATAAATTTTTCTTTATGGTCACTCAGTTTATTCATAATAGAACATAATTAATATTTGAACTATTTCAAGTTCTAATAGATCATAGAAAATTACTAATTTCATTTTGGTTCTTTTCATTCATCTGATTAATAATAAGTAGTATCTTAAAATTTTATTTGTAATGTTACAAATGTGCTAACAGCACATAAGTTAACTATATATGTGCTTTTGATTTTAAAATTTGGTTGCCCTTTCATGTTGTTTTTAAGCATTTTACTATTAGTTTTTCATAAGTTCTTACTTTTCATTACCATCAATCTGATTTATATTTTTAAAAATAAATAACACCAAATGTATCTATTCTATTTTATATTAAAACTAACAAAATTATATTTATTTATTTTAAAAATAGTAATAGGTAAAGTTAAAGTTACTATTTTTCAATTTTTTATTAAAATTTTTTTAACTCTAAAAATAAAACAGATAATAAAGGCACTAATTTGGTCTTTAAAAGATAATTTTCCTTTTAATTATTAGAATCATTTTATTTTCTCATTGATTAAAATTTGTCATAAATAGAAATAAATCAACGGGATTATTTTTTTGTTTGTTGGAAAAAAGTAAAACCTGTTGATATATCTGTATTTTTATGCTCATTGTGGGATTTTTTTATTTTATTTTCCATATTTTATGCAGATATGCAGGTAGCAGATCATGCAATCGCCCGAAGACTTATCCTTGAAGGTACATCTAAAGAATATTGCATGTTTTTATAAATGTTTTCTTTAGAAAGAATTCATCATACATTTTTTTAAAGCAGGATATTTATTGATGAAGTGATTAATTTCAAATTAAAATAAAAAATTACAGCAATTTTTATACTGTGTTGCAATAACAAAAATTCTTTGTGTTCTTCTAGTGGTCCAGTTTTTATCTTATTAATATCAGATTTAACTTATATTTTAATAGTAAAATGATAGAGAATAGTAGCACAATTGAGAAAGATAGTAACCCTCTTTTTTGATACATCAGAGAAAGCGCAAAAATAAACATTTAGAAAAACATTTTTTTCAAACTGATGTACATACTATCAAAAGTTTTGATTCTAATTAAATCAATGTAATTAAAAATACCATGTTTAAATATTATGATGTTGAAACGTATATTCATATTTTCATTTCGTTTAATACTTTTCAATAACTAATGATTGCACTTAATTATTTACATATAATCTTTTTATGCATTTGATGTGATTAAATATTCCTTCCAATTTGTGATATTTTTTACAGAAATAATAACTTGTAATAACAGACACAGTTATGTAGTTAAGTTAAATAAAACAGTTAAACTAATAAAATACAGAATGCTATATCTAAAAATAATGTTTAAGTAGCAATCCCTTCTGTGTTCCATAGGTAAACTTGCAAAAGATTATGGACATTCAATACCAGGCAAGTACAGAAGTTATGATGAGTTACTCCCTTCCCCATTTTGCATGAGATTATCTTTTAAATTATTAATTTATTGAATGAAATTTTATCATTTTGCTTAAATGTTATTCATATTGCATTTGTGTTAGTTTTAGAATCTTGCAACAATGTTTCATTCAGTTTGATTTTATTTTAATTTTTTTTTAATTACTGATGTAAATGTGACAATTAAATTTTAAGAGTATTTTTCAACATTACTTTTATTTTACTGCTGCTCTTGGTTAAAAAATGACAAAACAGTTTTAACAAGTGAGTAAAATTATCTTTCTCAACTGCAACAGAGCATAAAAAATGCTATATATGTATGTGGTTTTTTTTTTTTTTTTTTTTTTTTTTTATTATTTTATTTCATTTTTTATTTTTATTTATTTATTTTTTTTACTTAGGTACAATATACTTCATTTATAAATGTCCTGTGTTTGTAATTCTTACAAAAAGGGTTCAGAATTCAAAGGTTTTTTTAACTAATAATTTAAAAAATTTTTTAATTGTTTATATTCTTTTATATCCACAAGAACAATTTTTAAAAAGTTTTATTTATTTATTATTATTATTTAAATTAACATTTTTATATTAATTACTTGGATTATGCTCATGCTTCATTTTTATGTAGTTTTAAAAAATTTTCTTTTTCTTTATAAAATAATACACTTTCTTTAATTATCTCATGAATACAATATCATTTTTAATAAACATAAAATTTCTAGGTGGTTTTTAGCATTATGTTAGTAAAATTGTGCCACATTTTATTAATATCTTTCATTTGTTTGGTTTATACTGCTTGAAAGAATTACAGTTTGCATATTGTTTACTGTTAAATTATATCCTTCATTGAATTCTAATTAAAATTAAATATGTTGATAAGTGTTCTTTCTTTTTTAATGGTGTTATAAATTTGAAAGTCGTTCTTTCTTGTGACATAAAGCATTGTTTCTAACACTTATTCCTTTTTTTTTTTTTAACAATATCTTTATTTTTTTCCTTTCAATTTTTTGCATTTAAAGTTTTTCGTTATATTTATTATGAAACTGTTTTATAATGTATTGTAATTTGAACAACTCTTCTTATTATTATTCCTTTTTTAAATCTTTATTTATGCATGCTTATGATTATGCATTTAAAAGTAATTATGGTGCTCAGTTTGGTTCTTAGTAGCATTATTGTTAAACATGTTTAATGTTTTTACATTATATAGCTACCTGAAAATATTATTTTGTTATTACTGTATAAACATGTTTTATTTCTTTTATTGACTGCAAAGGCTGCATAAAGAATTTATTATATTTGGATAGTTTAAAAAATTGATACCTAGACTTTCTTTTTATCTTTGTATGACATTAGATATATAGAAGTAAAAAAATTTTGTGAGTCAAATATTTGCATTTAAAAATATAGTTGCAATGCTCATGTATTCTTTTTTTTTTTTTTTTTTTCTTATTCTTATACTTTAATAATTTTAGCTACTAAATCAATTCTATTATTAATTATTAATCTTAGACACAGTATGTAATTACTAAAATTGCTTATCTATGCAATGTGCATTCTGTTAAAACTTTTTTTATTGACAGAAGAAAATGAAGAATTGAATCATATTTATAGAAATATGAGGATTTCAATATTTATGTAGTTTAATTTCTAAATTCTTTAAATAAAAATAATTATTTTTCCTTGTAAAATAATTTTTATATTTAGGTACATGTATTTGTGAGCTATATAATTTAGCATTTTATAAAACCAGTATATTTATTTTTATATAAAAATTAGGAGGAAGAAGACTTCCAGAAATGATATATTGTATTTGTTTATTTACCATGTAATGATGATTTTTTTAAAGAAAAATTTGTATTGTAATTTAAATACATGAAAAAATGCATTTCTTTAAGCTTATGTTTTTTCCTGTAGTTATATTTTTAAGTTGACAAATAGTATTGTTTTAGATACTATGGATATAAAGCCTGTTACTACTAGAAAATTACGTCGAAGACCAAATGATCCTGTGCCCGTACCTGAAAAGAGAAGAAAAACTTTACCAAATATCCTTTTTGTTTATAAATATAGATTATATATTTTTTTAACTTTCATTTTTTTCTGTACATTGCTAAAAATTTAATGATCCTTTGTTTGTTTCTTTAATTTAAATTACCTCAGCTAAATTTTTCCTTGGATGATAATGAAATCATGGAAGATTTGAGACTTATAAATCAGGTAAAAAATTAATAATTTTTTTAAAATTACATTGAAGATTAATTGTATGTTTAAAAATTAATTATGTTTTTGATATTAAAATTTTTTAAATACTGAAATTTTTTTGTAAAGGCAAGAATACCATGAAAATATAAACAAAATTATCACTTTGTAAAAAAGTGCTGTAGCTGAAAGAGCAGTGGGAAAGATGATCAAATTTGTTTTGATGATCTTAGAATACACAAATAGATTATATTTATAGTCACTTCGTCATTCATTGGTCAACATAAAAAAATCACATTGAAATTTATTTAACTGAAAATCCTAAGAAATTTCAAATTCTGTTTTTTTTTAAAGGTGAACTGTTGTGGTACAAAATTGTATCTATATTATTGAATAAACATCAATGTGACAGTGTGGTTGTTGAATTTTTCTTTAAAATTTACACAACTTTCTGAACTAGCCTTTACATTAACAAATCTTCACATATTTTACAGTAAATTATAAACTTTCTAAATTTCGTACTTATTTACAATTAAATGTTTATTTATATATCATTGTCATGAATTTATTGAAATAGTTTTAAAAAAAAAGCTTGGAATAGAAAATCTTATTTCATCTGTGAAGTGTTGATGTTAAACTGTATACTCTGACAAATGAATTTCTAAAAAAAAAATTTCTTTTTTTCATGCTATTTCTTCTAGAGTGCTTCAACATCATATGCAAGTCATGATGGTAAGTATTTTATCGAGCTGTTTTTATTTCAGAAAATGGTTTGTTTAGCGACAGATTTTTGTCTGTTATAATTTATAATGATCTATTGCTATTGTGAATATAAAAAATATATTTGTAACTTTTTTATGCATTCTTTTTGTTCGATGTTTTGAAAATGTCAGTAGTACTAGAACAGTGATATAAATGGTGCTTATTAGTTGTGTTTTACAAATAAAATAAAAGATTAATGGAATTTATTATATTTGCTTGAGGTGTTTTTGAAATGATAATTTTCTGATGATATTAGGTTCCATTAAATATTTAAATAATTATAAGAGTTCTGTAAATTGACAGTGTTTGAAAACTACTTTACTAGAAAAAACTATTTTAAGAATGATATATAAGTATTGAAATATGAGAATGGTTTCAAATGTTTTATTAAAATAGTTTTTTTCAATTGATGCAATAGTTGGTTAACTCATTAATGCACCTATATTTACTGTTTCTGTTACCATCTTGGCATCTTTATTTTTTAATTTGGAACAATTTTTTATTTAGTATTTATGCATTGAAATCACTTTTAAATGCACATAGATTTTGCTTAAATACCTAAAGTAATTGAACAAATTTGATAGTGTACTTTCTATAAATAGTAGATAAGTATACTGTTGAAATGTAAATTCTAATTTTTTTTTTTTTTTAACTTTTATCACATATGTGCTATAGACCATGGGGGATCATATAATGAACAACAAATAGAAGTTAAAGTTGAAGATGGACAATTGTACTATGATGATCAATGGTATATCTTTAATATCATATTTGAATCAGTTCACTTTTTCTTGAGTTATTTGCATATTAAAAGTGAAATAGTTTTATATATGTATGTATTGTCTTACCGAATATAAAATGTTAGACGTTTTGTAATATGCTTTTTATCATTAAACTTATTATTATTAAAAATGTATAATGTTGCATTATTAGCCTTACAAAAAATTTTAAAAATGTATAAAATTTACTTTCGTTAAACTTGCATTAATTAGCTTTTAATATGCTTTTATTTATACTTCCTTTGTTTGTTTACAATGTAAATGCCAATCCATATGTTTAAAAATAAAGAGGTGGTTCATTTTGTAATGTGCTTTCTTTTTGAGATGGATGTCTTATAAAAGCTATTACTTCCTTTCGAATATTTTGCTGAGGAGACATTATTATTAATAATGAAACTGATATGAGATGTATATTAGAATGTATTATAGAATGTATATAGATATATATTAGAATGTTTTATTTTTGCAGATTTTGGCATCTTATGATATTTAATATCTATAAAACTATTTGTACTGTATTGTTTTTATTTTAGACAGTATATATATGTTTATTAAATGAATTATTAAAGTAATAAAAGATTGCCTAGGACTTTTATCAATCACTAATATGAGGAATAAAGTTTTTATCATTTAAAAATTTTTTTAAGTTATATTTTTTGGATTTTTTGTTTTAACCTGTAAAGGCTGGCTGATGTTGTTTATTAATTATAACAAATTAATAAAATTTAAATATACGATTCTATTTTAAAGATAATGGATATAAATTGTAAAATTTTTTTAGTTTGAGGTTTGATATATAAAAGTATTAAAATTTTATATCGGATTGAAATTAGTTACCATAAAAAAAAATTTCAGAAGCAGAAAGTAATTATGAGGGTAGTAACAATATAATCCTATGAGACATTCAAATCATATCAATTTTATGATATATATACATTTCAATTCTTAGCTATTAATTGATAATATTTCGTCATGGTGTTTTGCAATAAGCAAAACATTTATTATTGAAAATGTAATTTCTATGAAATTAATAGTGGTCAATAAATGTAAAAATATAAATATATACTTTTTCATAATGCATTGAAATATTAAATGTCATTGATAAATGGTGGCGTGTTGGCCAATTAGCTAGAGCTCTGGCCTTTGGTACCACAGGCTTCAGGTTTGAATTCTGGCGGTGGCATGGAGGTTTGTTAGTGGTTTGGAATCCAGGTTAAAACGTAGGTCTTGGTCTACTTAACTTAAAGTGTACATAAAAATGACAGTAGAGTGACAAATCAAATCAAACGAAACCATTGATAAATATGCCATTGAAATATATTTATTCAATAAAACTGAAATATTCTAATGGAGAAAAAGTATTTTAATGTAAAGTCTTTTGTATGTTTGTCATATATATGCATATAAAAGTACTTTAAAATTAATTCTATTAGACTTTTGTATAATTAGTTTTAGCAGTCTAAATCTTGCTAATTGTAGTATACTATTTATGTAATGCATACCAACCTCAATGAAATGTCTTCTTTAGAGACTGTTATTTCAAAATCATTAAGAATTTTTTGTTATTATTTTAAATTATAATTTCCTTTTTTTTTGTTTCAGGTATCATTGTGGCCAACAAGTATATTATGAGGGAAAAGAAATAGGCATGAAGAATGGTGGGTTGATCTGTACTATTAGTTCATCTGAAGTACGTAATTTAGTTGAATTGAGGCTTAAATTCTTTTTCATGTGCTCGGTATTTGACTACAGTAACTCTTCACTATGTATAATAGGATAGCTTGTTGTTTTTACATTTGCAAGTTCTGAATTTATAGCTTCTTGTTTTCTATTGGCATAGACGTATTAGGTTTTCATGTAAAATCTATAACTTTCAAAATCCTGTATATTTAAAGTTATTTTGTTTTGCCTAACAGTGCTATAACAACAATTTCTGGATTTAATTTTACTAATTAACTTTGAAAATTTATGAGTTTTGTACTGTAACATTTGTGGTAAAATTTTATTTAACATTGTAGGGTTTTTTTTCCCTATGATTGCTTCTCATAGTTTCTTTAACTTACAGATGATAATATCTATCTAATGAAAACTATTCAATATATAAAATAAAAAGACCTGGAAATTATTTAAATTGACCTGGCCATTGAGTAAGATGATATTATAGATTTTTATAATTGGGTTTGTTTTAGTCAGTTTAAGTAAACCCTGCACCTTTACATTTTGAATAAACATTTGTAATTAATAATATAAATCTAACAATCTGAAATTCAAAAATAGGCATTCAATGGAAGTGGGAACCATTCACTAAAGATCAACATTTTTTAAATAATGTACAGTATCACAAAAGTTTTCGCATAAAATTGTCTGATCTAATCTCAGAGATATTTTAATTATATATATAAACACTGGATAGAAACAAATATTCTAATCATTATCTTTAATATGGCAAGTTGTGTTTGAAATATATTTCTTAATTATGATAAAAAATTAATATAAAGCAGACAAATTTAAATGATCAATTCAATATAATCATATGAAAAATCGTTTGTGATATTTATTTAGACTTAGCTATATCCTTTTTCATTTTTTTCAAAATTTGAAATATGTTATATCAAATAAACAATGCTGCATAAAGCTGAATGACATGATACTCTTTGACATTTTTAATTATTTCTTTTTTCTTTGGAAATTGTCGATTGCAGAACAATTTTCATGTAAAGTTTTATAATTATCTTGTTGAGTAAAATTCAATTATTTCATTAGGTAAAATTCTTAATATATAAGTAAATATTACTAAAACACCTCTTAGCATAACCAAAATTAGCATGTATTTAAACCATGTTGGCATATATACAAAATAATATAAAATATAGGTATAGAATATAAAAAATATGTAGGTTTAATGAAAAAAAAATTTCTAAATAACATTAAAATGGAAAACTTCTTAATTTATGAAATTGTATTAATATTTATATTTTGAGTTTTAACATAAAAGTAAGAATTTTTATCGAGTATTATGTTCAAATTTGAATTTTTGATCTTCATTATTATAGGTTTCATTGGCTTGTGTTTATAAATGGTTCAATATTCTTTAAATGTACCTTTGTATACATCTTACAATTATTTCAATTTGCATTATATTTATTCTAGTAAGGAATAAAGTAAAATTATTTGTTATATTATAGCTTACCTTTTAAAATTAGATGATAGAATTCAGTATACTGATAACTCCCATTATTATTATTATTAGAGAAAAGTAATAACCACTGAATCAAGTAAAATCATTCTAATTTTTATGTATCATGTTCATTCCTATAAATGTACTTTCTGGTAATGTTTTAAAAATAAAATTTTATTTTCCTGTCTACATTCTTCATAAGGATATTATGTAATTCATACAAAAAAATAGGTTAATAATTTTTACGTCTATTATAAAAATGTAATCAAAACTTATTATATACTTTTAAAAAGCTCTTGACTTTTTTTCTTTAGTTGAACATCAAAGTGCAATGAGTTTGTTTACTATTTAATAAGTGCTGTATTGTAATTTTTAAGTTTACTTTATTTTGTTCTTTAGATTTGGATTAAACGTACCTGTGACAACAACAAAATTCGAATATTTGTTTCTCAGTTGCAAAAAGGAAGGATAACAATTCGCAATAGATCTGCTTAGTTTCTACCTGAAGTTTTACTGTGTAACAATACTTTCTGGTACCTGTGTTATTTGCTTCTATTTATACTTCCATATGTATAAATATTTTATGATTTGTAACATTTAGATAGGCATTCAAACTTGTTTCATTTGTTATATGAAAGAGATCCGATATTATCATTGTGTTATTCATCTATACTTTTAGTCAAACTGTTATATTTGTTTTGAAAAAAGACTGTTTGTAGTGTTATATATTGTTCATCATATTTTATTCATAGAGGGTGAATATTTTATATTTATAAATGGTGTAGGTTTTGTTGTTGAAAGAACTCTTTTAGATTTATTACTTTTCTTCTGAAATTTATGAATTTTTATTTCTAAATTATCAAATTTAATTATTTCTAAATTATTAGTTTTCATTAAATGTATTTTATTATTTTTTTGTTGACTTTTAAGATTCCTGTAACTTAAATACTCTGTATCTTGTGTATTAAAGATTTTCAGTAAATGATTTATTTAAAGCAAAATATGCATTGAAATTAGTCATTACCAGCAATAATGATGTTTCAAAAGCAGACAAATACTCATTTTTTGATTATGAAGAGATTAACAAATATATTTCGTTTTTTAAGAAAGTAAGAAAATATATAACTATTTTTTTCTTGTGGCTCATGAAATTTTATGATACTCTGTATTGAACTGTATGAGGAGGAAAATAAATCTTTTTATGATTACGTAAACATATGAACTATTTTTGAAGTTTTACTTAGTTTTATGGTCTCTAGATATCACTTTTGAGCCAAGTAAATCACTAATTTCATGTTAAAATTTTTATCTTTTCTAATTCCTTTTAAGCAAATGCTATCTACTGCTGTGGTTGAAACTTTTTTTAAAAAATGACTTTTTTCTCTTAAATATAATTTTTTCTGGATATTTTTTTTTATTAATATTTATGAATTATAGGCTTTTATTATATTATTTATTTATTAAATTATTTTTCTGTAGACTTAGTTTAAATTCATGTGACATAAATAAAAATACTCCAATTTTTGCATTAAAGATTTTGTTTATTTGATATATTTATATAATATATATTAATTATACTGTTTGAAAGAAATCTAATAATTTTAATTTTGAG
Source organism: Caerostris darwini (assembly GCA_021605075.1). Classification (NCBI taxonomy): domain Eukaryota; kingdom Metazoa; phylum Arthropoda; class Arachnida; order Araneae; family Araneidae; genus Caerostris; species Caerostris darwini. The sequence continues at coordinate 1,295,454 of BPLQ01015031.1, read as the reverse complement.
AAATTTATAGTACTTTTTGAACTTTAATTATGAATCTACCATATTATATATTTATGCAGTTGTAATGAAAAGATGAATTAATTGGATCTCATTAAAGAAAATGATTTTGAAGCTGTTTATTATTAAGGAAAATAAATTCTTAAGATTGAATTTCAAACAATTGAAGTAATGAAATGTATATAACAAAAATGTCATTTTTATTTATCAATTTTAATAGATGAGCATACATTCTTTGATTATGTGAAAAATAGAAATTCATATCATTTCAAAAATAAAAGTACAATTTTGCTACATAAATTGTTTTTAGAATTTATATATTTTTTTTATTAAGTATTCATAAAATATACCTCAAAACTTAAGTATATGTTTTGTGGTGTCTTTGTTATTATTTGGAGGCAATTGAACCATTGCATTTTATATTAGAATTCTTCTTCTTAATTTTAATAGAACAAATACTGAAGGATTAATAAGTGTAGAATAAGCAGCATATTCCTTAAAACTTAATTAAAGTATCTAAACAATTTCTCAGAACTGTATTCCCCTATTTCAATTACCATTATTCACATTCAAAATATGATATGGGACATATAAGTATATTATTGTCTTTTCAGTTGATAATAAAATTTTAAAAGCAGCAAATGCCAAATATAAAGGACAGTTGTTGTTAAATGCTCGTTAAAATTTGAATCAATTTGTTAGTAAATACAGTGATTAAAGTGAATAAAAAATTACATAACGTTTTGACTTAATTGGAGGACAGGAGGGTAACAAAGCTCATCTGAATGCATCTACATTTTTTTAAACAAACTACCTCTCTACTGAATAAATTTATTTATGCAGATTTTATTTCCTGTTAAAATATAATAATTTTAATTATTATTGGCTTAAAAATCAGAAATTCACTTCTATTAAGTAAGCATTTTACTGAAAAGATATGAAAGGAAGATTTTATCAAAAGGATAGTTTGAATTGAATTGATTTCAGCAACCATACTTATAAAAAAAATTTAATTTATATTTAAGAGTATCATATAGTGATTATAAAGAAAAGTATGTAATTTTGTTCTAGATTAAATAATCTGGAACAAAATTACATAGATAATTATAAGAAGTTATACTTCTTTAAGTTACTGAATTGCCTACTTTTGCAGAAAAAAATATATAAACAGGTCATTTAATCTTAGAAAGGCTTAATTGCTTAAGTACTCATTTTTAACTGTTTAGACCATGGGCCAAATTTCGGAGTTTTAACTGGCATGCGAAGGCTTATTGAAATATTAAAAGATTTGAAATAATAATGTCATCTTAAGGAACTTTGTCAAAATCCGAAAAAAATCCTACCCATATGCCACTGAATACAACAGCGCCGGAAAGCTGCACTGCTTGACATCAGTACAACGATGTGGTAAGACAGTGTGGTCATAAGACGACCCCAATGGTTTGAGTTGAATTTCATTAACTTTGGATGAAAGCTGTGACACCACAAACAATGCACAGTTAAGCATATGTGTGCGTTATACGAACGTGGAATCGTGGAAGAACTTCTTCATTTGTGCCAACTAGTTTTAACAATAGGCGAGTACATTTTTAACTAAAAATGTAAAAATTAACAATGCAGTTGAAGATTGGACAAAATTAGATAGTGTTTGCATTGATGAAATCCTTTGCATGGTTGGCAGGATAAAAGGTTTTGTTACATTGCTTGAAAATTATTGGAGAAAAAAAGTTTTTAAGTATCATTGCATTATCCATCAAAAAGCTCTTTGTGCCTAGGACTTAAACTTGTCTTTTGTTGTTGGCTATGTAGTCAGCTGTCTCAACAAAATAGGAGCTCGAGCTGTGAATCGACGACGATTTCTTGAGCTATTCTTGGAAGAAACGGAATAATGTGCATTGTAGTGTGCACTGCCAGGATTTTAGAATTTGAGGCAATGTGTTTTAAAATATCTGGAAGAAAACAATGAACTGTGCAGTGAATGCTTGTTACTCAAGAATGAAAATTGACTATAGGTTTTGGTTTTTCTCGTCGTTATTATGGGACATTCAAATTTAAGATGGAAAAGATTGAATTTTTCTTACTCTAGTTGATGTTATGTCCTTTTGTGAACAAACTTTTGCTTCTTTGTCTCGATTTTGGAGAAAAAAAGGATTAACGTATTTCACATTAATGCAGGAACTAGCTACCAAAGTCAGTAATGCTCCAAACTATGGTTGGTTGAGAATCCACGTTCAACAGTACTAACAAGCGACTTGATGGCCAATTGGCTAACGCTCTGGCATTTGGAACCACAGACTTCAGATTCGAATCTTGGTGGTGGCATGTATGTTTGTTAGTGGTTCGGAATCCACGTTAAGCTGTAGGTGCCGGACTAATTAGCCTAAAGTGTGCAAAAAATGACCGTAGAGAGGCGAAACCAAACTATGATTGAACTACGGGGATCTGAAATTTAATATCCAATTTGCAGGATTCATTCAGTGCTAGTTGTGATGATTTTCAAGATGATAAAAAAAAATTGCTGATCCTTTCACAAATCCTTTTTTAATTTTTCTGCAAGGCGTTAATTGTTACCTACCTCAAATCGAAATTATGGACCTACAGCATCATACTACACTATAAGGAACTTATTTCAACTGCAAGTGCTCCAAATTATATTGAATTTTGGAAATTTGTGCTAACAACCAAATTTAGGATTTAGCTGACAGATATTGTAGGTTTGGTTTTTGGTTTGCCGCTCATTCTGTGCACACTTTAGGTTAGTTAGACCGGTGCTTACAGTTTAACTTGGATTCTGAACCACAAACAAACATCCATGCCACCGCCAGGATTGGAACCTGAAGCCTGTGATTCCAAAGGCCGGAGCGTTAGTCAATTGGCGATCAGGCCGCTTGTTGTAGGTTTGGATCAACATACAGGTGGTTATCAAAATAATGGAAACACCTATGAATAAAAGTGACACTTAAGAATACGTTTCGTAAGTTTTAAAGTTTAATCTTAACTACCATTTTTTTATATATATATATATAAAAAGTATACATCATGGTAGTATGAGTCAGTTTTAGTGAAGTTATACATCTTGGATTTTTGTCAAAAGCGTAAAATGTATGACCTCACAGACTTTCAAAGAGGCTAAATTGTAGGAGCCCGACTAGCTGGAGCAACTGTGACTGACACATTCCAGCTTTTAAGCGTTTCTAGAAGTACGGTGTCAAAAGTCATGACAGCGCACCAAGACAAGTTCGGCAAAGCAAAATAAAGGGACGGAATGAGTGAAAGAGACCGACGGGTATTGAACCGGATTGTAATGTCTAAAAAGAAAATTAACTGCAGCCAAAGTGACTGTAGAGCTCAATCAGCATCTGGATTCTCCAGTGTCAATAATTACAGTTAGGAGACACCTTCATAAACAGGACGTATACTGCAGAGCAGCAATTTTGTCACATTTGTTAATGCCAAACGTCCTCTACAGTGGTGCCACAATCACAAAACCTGGTCTATTGATAAGTGGGAGACAGTTATATGATTAGACGAATTATCTTTCACACTTTTCCTCACAACAGGACGGGTGCACGTTTGGAGGACACCTGCACAATCATGTGATCGGGATTGTCTCCTTCCAACTGTCAAGCATGGACAGCCTTGTCGGGCTTTTCTGCTGGCCCAATAGTAGCCCTGAAAGGAAGGATCACTAGGGAGAAGTTTCAGCTAACTATTTTCATCTATGATACAAATTTTTTTTCCTGTAGGAGACGAAATTTTCCAGGATGATAATGCTCTTATTCATACAGCGGGACCTATCCAATCATGGTTTGATGAACACGAGGTTGAAGTGATACATCTACCTTGGCCCGCACAGTTCCCCGACCTCAATATCATCGAACCGTATGGTCTCCCGGAACATTCACAATATCTACGTGAAGAATGGCTCAATATTCATCTAAACACTATTCAGCACTTGTATGATTAGAATCCCAGGCGAATCCAAGCTGCATTACATGCCAAAGGCGGACCTGCCATGTTAGTAAAGGATTCCTTATAAATCCAGGGTGTTTCCATTATTTTGATAACCATCTGAATGCATACGTATATATATATATATATGTGCGTGTTAAATTTGTTAGTGATGATGAACTTTTTAACATTAAATTTAAGCCTTATAAGTACTAGTTAGCCTTTTTTGTTATAAATATTATTTCAAAAAATAAAACATCCTCTGTTAAGAACACATGAAACGTTGGAATTATCTAAATACGGTTATGTCAGTACGTCAAGGAAATTTTCTCACATTAATCTTTTAATTTGTGCTGTAAGAACAAAAATATTTTGCTTTTAGCCATGTACCTGATCTTTGTACGGGAAGTGAAATTGAAATACAAATAATTATCGTTGCTTACACTTTTATTTCCATTATGTATTCTTGAATTACATGTATAATGTGATATCTGAATATATATGTAATGTGATACAAATTCATTTAATTACGGTTTTTATACTACTTTGTTCAAAAAGTAAGACCAATTTTCAATTTAAAATTCCCGGGGCTTATGGAATTTCAATTGTTTCTTCTTTTTTAGATTACTGGCACTGTCCTTGACATTTGTGTAAGAATGTTGCAGACGTCATTCTGTGAGCATTCCTATATCGGAAAGAAATGTTTAAAAGTGGTATAAACAGTTCAAAGAAGGCAGAGAACGCGTTGAAGACGAACAGCCCTCTGGTCGACCCTCAACCCCAACCGACGAAGCTCACGTCCAAAAAATTAAAGATTTGGTGCTTGAAAACCGTCGATTTACAATTAGAGACCTTGCTGATGATGTTGGAAATTTCAAAAGGATCGGTCAATTCCATTTTGGCCTCAAACGCGTCATATCTCGATTGGTACCGAAAACACTGAATGCGCCAGCTCACACTTCATTCTTTAATTAATTTTTATTAAACTACTGCAAGGTTACTCTACAGTCACTGATTGAATTTTAGATCAGATTTCTTAAGAATTCATTGTGTATTTGAAGATTGGTTGGTTGGTTTGGGTTTTATGGGACAAGAGCCAGATTTGGCTATGCTGCTCCAAACAAGGTGGTAATATATTGAAGAAGAATTGCTTAACAAAATTTAAAAGTTCTGGCTTTACATATTAAAATAATTTAGAATTAAGAGCCACATTAAAAATGTTATAAAAATATTTTTTAAAGCTCTTTTTTTATAAGTGTTAAATGTCAAATTAATTTTTTAAAAAGAAACATTGCAAACTTAGCTCCTAATAGTTTTCATCATCCTTAATGTTCCAATTACTTATCTTAACCCTTTTGTTTAGGAAACAAATAAAGTATTTATTAGTTTCTAAAGTATTTATTAGTCAATTTATGTACTTCGTGATCTTGTAGTTCTTTATCGATAATATTGATTTTAACACTTAGTTTCCATGTAACTTTAAGGATTTTGACGTCAGTGAGTTCTTGTGGATAATTTTTTTGCCAATAATGATAAATCGTCTTCAGTCAAAAACTATTTGCAATGTTATTTACTCATGTTTAATCGCAATTTTAATACTTTCAACGCCTGCAGCTTCCAGTTTTTTATTGCAATATTATTAAATTCATCTAAAATCAATACTAACTCTAATTGCATGTACTACTGTGTCCAAAAAGTAAGACCAATTTTGAATTTTAAATTCTCGGGGCTCATGGAATTCAATTTTTTCTATCTCTCTCTTTTTTTAGGTTGCTGGTACTGTCCTTGACATCTGTGTGAAATTTCACGTCAAAATATTCATTATTAATTGAGTTGCGCTTGGCTTTGCGAGACGCTAAAATTGATTCCGGTGAATTTTTGAAATGTCTGAATTAATTGAGCAAAGAACTTGTGTTAAATTTTGTTTGTGGAAACGTATAGAATGTTGCAGAAGGCATTCGGTGAGCATTCCTATGTCGAAAAGAAATGGTATAAACAGTTCAAAGTTTTTTTATATTACTTGTTATTATATTATCTATGTTTACATGTAAAAATAATAGTAAACACAATAATAATAGCTCATTGTGTTTCCATTTTTCACTCTAAAAATATGTTTATAGTGGGTCTAAATCTAATATGGGGATATATAATTTTATATGCAGCCCGCAAGATCATTTGGGTTGATCACTCCTGATCTAGGATCTTATATTTACAAAGGACTGTTTTATTGTAAACCTTATAAATTTTTATTGTGAGCTTTCAGTCAGAAAGATAGGAGTGAATGATCTTAATAAAGAAGGAAGACAATTTTGAGAAATAAGCATGAAGATTGGTTTGGTTTGTCGCTCTACAGTCATCTTGTGCACACTTTAGGCTAAACAGACAAGGACCTACAGTTTAAAGCGGATTCCGAACCACTACAAACATCCATGGCACCGCCGGAACTCGAACCCGAAACCTATGGTACCGAGCGCTAGCCACTAGGCCAATCAGGCCCCATAAGCTTGCAGATAAGACCATTAATCAGTATTCTATCAAATGTTTTTTGAATATCTAAAATTAAGTCTATTTATACCAAAATTTGTCTATAAAATAAGAAGGTGCCATTTTAAATGAGTGAGTTTGTTAGAAATGAGGCTTTTCATAGCGATGAAAATGAATTTTAATAAACCATGTGTTCAAGACGGTAAGCTATTTGTTTTAGAGTTCATTGAGCCTAAAGAAAAGTTAGGGAAGAATTCTTTTAGATTTGTGGATTATCACCAGCTGTTGATATATTGTTCAATAATTGCTTCAATTATAAAAAAAGTGGTGCTTGTATGGCCGAGTGTCTAGCGCTCGGTACTACAGGTTTCGGGTTCGAGTCCCGGCGGTGCCATGGATGTTTGTAGTGGTTCGGAATTCACTTTAAACCGTAGGTCCGGGTCTAACATGAGCGTAGAGTGTTACTCCGCGTCCGTAGCTAATCTTCAAGCTACACGCACCTCCTGGGTAGTGCTAAGTGAGTAACTTCGGTGCAGCGCTTGCCTTAAGCCATCAAAGACAACTGTCTAAGTGTTTACCAGCTGCATTAGAAAAAATTAAATAAAAATATGCATAAAAAGGTCATGGTTCAAAACCTATTGTGCTGCTGTTTAGCCAAGAATTTTAACTACACTCATGTCCATAAATTAAGGATAATTCAGAATCACACAGAAATTGAACTCTAAAATAAAAATTTCACCTGTAGAATTATCACATACATCTTGAAGCAGAATATGCAAATTACAGGAAACCACCAGATGGCGCGGATAGTACGTCACAATGACGAGAGTGTAAGAGAGGAGTATATAAGGAATGGTGGCAAAGAAGTAAAATTGTTCACAAGCGCTTTAAAAACCTTTCAGTGCAATAACCGCATAGTTATGGCACAAAGGAAGCATTTGGATGATTTTTTACGTGGTAGAATTATCGGACGACTGGAATGTGGACGTACCCAGCTCGAAGTATCCGAGGAACTTGGAATAGCCCATAGTGTCATCTCAAGGCTTTGGCAACGATTCCAAGATGATGGTAATGTGAGTGGATGTTACAGCACAGGTCGCCCCCGAGTTACAACGCCGAATGAGGACCGGTATTTAGCAGTTACTGCCAAAAGAAACAGACGGAGAACAGCATCAGACCTGTCTCTTCAGCTACCGGTACGACAGTTTCAAGGCAGACCGTGTACAGACGCTTAGGGCACATGCTCGTAGGCCTGTCAGATGTGTTCCACGTACCGCAACTCACTGTCGCCTGCGATTAACCTGGAGTAGAGAGCATGCATTGTGGACACCGCAACAGTAGTCTTGTGTGATGTTTTCCGACGAGTCCAGGTTTAGTTTGCAGTCTGATTCTCGCCGGACTTTCATATGGAGAGCGCCAGGTACCCGTTACCACCAAGAGAACACTATTGAACGACACCGTTACGGTGGTGCAGGATGGCTCGTTTGGGGAGGAATTATTCTTGGTTCCTGAACTGACCTGCATGTTCAGAGTATAACGATGACAGGCCACATCTATCGGGATGTCATTCTGAAACAACATGTACGTTTGTTTCGGGGCGCCATGGGTGCTGAATTTCTGTTTATGGATGACAACGCCCGTCCTCACCGTGCGAACGTTGTAGACGAATGCCTTCAATTGGAGGATATCACCCGTATGGATTGGCCAGCATACTCACCGGACTTGAATCCAATAGAGCATGTGTGGGATATGCTTGGCCGACGAATTGCAGCCCGTCAACCACCTGTCAACCGGAACTTTGGAGGGCATTGCTTGATGAGTGGTGTAATATTCCCCAAGATCAGATTGATAATTTGATACTCAGCATGCCTAGGCATTGTAAGGCCTGTATTGCATCGTCCGGGAGACATATTCCATATTAACCATCATACTAACCATGTTATACTGCTTTTTGTAAATAGGTTCTTTTTTGAAATTTGCTCCAGGGAGTAAAAATCGCAATTTTTATTAATTATGTCAAACATATAGCATCTTTTTTGCTCTTTACCTTTTGTTTAATAAATAGACTTTACAAATAAGTCAAATTTGTTTTGCTTCTGTCTTTTTCTTTACCTGAACTTCATTATCCTTAATTTATGGACATGAGTGTAAATTAAGTAGCATCTAAATTCTTTTGTTTTTACTTTAACTCAGTGTTATTTCATTGGTAAACAAAATTTAATTTGACTTTGAATAAAGTGAAATGACTTGTTTTATTTAATTTATTCGTTCAATGTTCTATAAATGATGTCTGTAATTTACTGCTCTTGGGCCTGATGACCGAGGGGCTAGCGCTCTGGCGCTCGATACCACAGGTATCGGGTTCGAGTCCCGGCTGTGCCATGGATGTTTGTAGTAGTTCCGAATCCACTTTAAGACGTAGGTCCCGGTCTCATATAACCGTAGAGCGTCATCAGACTTCTCACATATACCATTCCCAAACTGTAAAGGATGAACTCAGTTCTAGGCACAGTGATGTGATGTGATGTGGTGTAGTTTAGTAGTAGTAGTAGTAGTCATTTTAATGAAGTGTGAACAACATAATTTCTTTGTATCTTTGAACATTCAAAGGCTGTACCGAAAAAAAAAATATTTTCCGGACGTTTTAATTGGTAGAAAAGATCTTATGGAAACTTACGAGGGGCATGCAAAAAAAAGCGGAACATGCAGCTTTCGGGTTCGAATCCTGGTGGTGCCATGGATGTTTCTGGTGGTTCGGAATCCACTTTAAGCCGTAGGTTTCGGTCTCATATGACCATAGAGCGTCACAGAGCCCAATCAGACTTCTCACACACATGACTCCAAAACTGTAAAGGGCAACTCAACTCTAGGCACATTGATGTTGCGTGGTGTAGTAGTAATTTACTGCTCTGAAAATACTACGTGATTATATATATGCTTTACCATAGATTCTAATCTATGAATTTAATTGGGGGTGCCTAGTATTTTTAACTATTTGTAATTGTTAAAAGTTAAACTACTGAATGAAAACTATTCACTAAAGTAATAGTTATCATTTAATTTTTTCCAAAAAACTCCATCCAAACTGTTTTGCAATACAATCAATAAATCAAACTAATGTGTAATATTAAGTTGCAGAGCGACGAAAAAAAAAATAATATTTTTAAAACGATATCTGTGGCAACTGTGCAAAAATGCAAAGTTTACAAAAATGTTTCTTCAGTTGTAGAAGTGTGTAAAAAATCGTGTTTTAAAACTTTAATTTTAAATAATTTTTTTAAAGAATTATTTATTTTGCATTTATATGCTCGAAGAATTTCTCCGATTTGAATAATGAATTTCAACGAATCAATTCGGGTGTTTGTACGTTGCTGTTAAGTTAAATGTTACTAATTTTTACTTTATTATAAAAACGGATTTTAGTTCTTTGTGCAGTCAGTATTATAATATTAGAATTAAAGATTCATTCTAGTATTCAAATTTACTACTTTCAATTAAATTTATTTAGAAAACAGTCAATACCCGATTTCTTAAACTTTATACCTATATGAGCTAAATCTTTTTAAAAATGAATAAATTTTATAGTACACTCGATTTTAAAGAGAGGCCATACCCTTTTCGTTATATGATCGTACAAGGACTACTTTCATGTGTCTTTTCAACAATAAATCCACTTTTGCGAAGGGCTATTACAATAATATGAAGCAAATAATGCTTCCATTGCATATATCTTATGGGCAGATGAAATACGTTTCACACGAGATGAGGTCTTCGACAGCCATGCGTGGTCCTGTGGTATGTAAATATGTGGACCGGAATACTTGGTAGTTGTAATGTTGGACCCTATCTACTGCCACAACAGCTCATGCAGTATTCATGCTTGATATTTCTCCATGTACTAACAGATTTCCTGAATGATAAACCCTTATCCGCCATACAGCCTGAATCCAGCATGATGGAACACTGGTGCATTTCAGCTCATTTGCACGTGATTAATTAAATATGGAATATTAAGACCACTGAATTGGACAGGGGTAAGGATTCGATTATATGGATACTACCATCACGAGATACGAATCCTTGTGGACATCTGCAGGAGTTGATGTATTAAATATGGGTTACTACAGAACACGACTTTGTTGATTTTTCTGTATGCTGCCTGTTCTTTTGCAGAAACAAGATTTAGATCATTCAGTTAGCCACTGTCTGGTATCGCTTATGTATGTCTCTTTATGAACTGTGATCATTTTGACCAGATTCCTATGCAATTACCATTTGCATAGGAAGCTGGTATAGGCCCATTTCGTATGCAATTACCTGGCTTCTATTAAAAGCTCATTTTCCTTATACTAAATGTGATGTAATATTTTTTTTTTTTTTCACACTTTTCTCGAAATCCATCGAAGATAGATTTGGTTTGGTTTGTCGCTCTACGGTCATCTTTTGCACACTTTGGGCTAAACAGACCGGGACCTACAGTTTAAAGTGGATTCCGAACCACTACAAACATCCATGGCACCGCCGGGATTCGAACCCGAAACCTGTGGTATCGAGCGCCAGAGCGCTAGTCACTCCCCCATTCAGGCCCCTATATGGAAGATAGAAGAATTATTCCTTAATCAAATCTTAATTCCTCATAGAAGAATGATTTCTTAGGCAACATTTATGCACGGCAATTCTCGTCTAGCACAATTTCTGCGATATTTTCCTAATTCCCAGCTGTGTGCGTCTCAGATAGCAATGCAAATAACTATTTTAAGAATTACAACTTAAATATATTTTTCAATGTTTATAATTATAGAAGATGCAAAAGTTACAAAGAGAGGAAGCGTAGAAATTTGTCGGTCACTAATTTAATAAACGATCATACAACATTTTCCAATTTGAAATGATTGTTGCAGATTTCAAATTTTATTAAAAGAAAATTTCGAATATTAGCAAATACTAATTATGAAATATTTAATAATTCTTTACTATTTTCATTCAAATTACAAGAATAAAATTCAGTTGAGTAATTTTTACTTATACCTGTTTGAGAAAAGGTATAAGTTAAATGAATAGTACTGGTAATGAAAATACGAGTTAAATAATTTATTTTTTTATTTCAAGTTATTTATAATGGTTTTAAAAGAAAACAATATTTAGATGCTTTCGGAGTTAACGTTAAGATTTGAAATTTAATACAAATATCGATTTTCTTTTTTAATGTTTTTTAACAAAAACATTAAGATTATGAAATTAGAATATTTGTGTATTGTTTTGATATTTGATTTTGATTTTATTTTTGATATTTGATTTGAATATTTGTAAAAGAAATTCGAAATTTTTGGTCATATTTGTATGGAGTCAATCAGTGTCAAAGGAAATACTTTGCCTTGTTACCTATTTTTTATGCCTATATAAGATAACTGGTCATAATAATCGGCATTGCTTAAAATATTTTAGACTTCGAAAGCATCTAAATCGAGCAAGATTGAGAAAGAAAATTTACAGCAAGATCAAATCGAAAAATTGTATCAATATTTGGTAAGTAAATTTAATAAATATTCTTCAAATACGTTTGATTTTGAACTATGTAAAAGAATTTTTTAAATCTATTCTGGGGATGTTAATTAAATTGCATCCTATAAAAGCACGAAACATGTTAAAAAGTCATAAGTCTTTACTCAGTTTATTGGATATAATAGCGATATTTACAGAGTAGGATATCAGCTAAGAAAAAAACACAGAAAATCATTTGCACTAGCTTTTAAAGTTACTTGGCATTTGTGTCAAAGCGAACAAAATACACATCACTGAAAATGGTGTAGTTAATGCTTTTAATTCATTAAAAACATGCGAACAAAGTGTCACAGGAGTTAATGTATTAGCCGAATTTATTATAGGGTGAAAATGCAAGTTGTGTTATTACATATATACAGTGAGTATAGAAAATATTCGCACAATGCCAATTTATAAATAACACGTTTTTATTTTTAATAGAGGTTGCATTGCGTAGAAAAAATTGACAGAAGTCTCAAACTATTGAAATTTTTAAATTTTTATCAAATTCTTAATTAAAAATTTTTTAAAAACTCTAAAAGGCATGAATTTTAAATGCGTAAAAAGTATTAGTACATGCAAATAGTGCAAATTTCATGATTTACATTCGCTTTTAAAATGAAAATAAGTACATTGTTTTAGACTTTCTAATATATATGCTGAAATAAAAACTCAATTTGAAATTCGTTTTTTTATTTTTAAGTTTAAAGCGTAGAAATGGAAATGAAACGTCAAGAGTTCTATTTCCGAAAGAAAACAAATTTTACAACATCATAAGAAAGCAAAGGATTAAAACGAATTTCAAATTTAATTGTTAAACCTTGTTCTACCATAGAATCAATAATGAATAGGTTATTTAATCAAGTACGACCGTCGCTCCTCAGCTCTTATAATTGTCGATTCATTGTTCAATTGAAAAATATTCCAGGATTAGTGCTTCTAAAATAGCAGTTCTGCTTTAAAACGTTGGAGTACACATATAAAGTAAGTACAATACGAAATGCATGCTGACAAGATGGTTGCCACGGCCAAGTTGTACTAAAAAAAAAAAAAATATTTCGGGACATTGAAAATTGTAAACTATACTAAAATTTTGAAAGAAATACCTCACATAGTTGTACAGTTTGAAAAATCTTATCTTTTCGCATGAGACTTAATTCAATAGTTTTGGATCTGATGGAGAGAGAGTGTTTATAAAACCAAACGCAGAAATGTATCCGAAGTATCTTTTTCCAAAGGTAGAGTATAAAGAAGATTCTGTACTTGTTTGATGTTGTATGAGTGTCTCTGTTGTCAGAAATTTGGTCATCATTGATGAGATCATGAATTATATCTACAATATATTAATGAATAATGTATAATCAAGTGCTGCAAAATTGGGGTTTGGTGGCGATTATTTTTTTATACCTAATAATAATAATAATAATAATCCTAAACACACAGTGTTAAACAATAGGTATTGGGAGTTAAGAAGCAACTCCAAATTTCTTCTATTTGCTGCACAGACGGCAGATATCAACTCCATTGACATTTGCGAGATATTTTAAATAACAAAGATTAGCATCCATTACTAGCAAATATGATCTAAAAGCGGTTCTCGAAGAAGAATGGAATTTCATTACTTCAAAGCCGATCAAATCCGTGCTGTAAAGACTTCAGACTATTATAAAAGCCAAAAGATATCAAACTAAGTATTAACTGTAAATTATTTGTAACAAAATGTTTAAATTACTTTGACTGTACCAATATTTTTTTACAAAGTTAGATAAATTGTTAATTTTATTCATTTTCTTTATTTTTGTTCTAAATATGTGAACGACTCATTTGTTTAATTAAAATATAAATAACAAATGTTTATATAATTTAAAAAGTGACCGATATTTCAGTCTGTGAAGTAAATACGAATGAAGGTGTACTAATACCATCTACAGTCATAGTATCTTTTCTGGAAGAGCTGATTTAAACTTCACTTTTTTTTTCCCCTTCTACAATACACGCAATGCCAGTCAATTTATAAAATATAATTTAATTGCTTTTATTTCATTTCGTCAAATCGGGGAAATTTACGATAGATGTTTTAAAGGTAGATGGATTAGGCCTCAATTCCAACAATGTGCGGATCAAAATACTATTGAGTTTCCTGATATGTGAAGAATTAACATAAATTTAACGATTAACATGAATTTTTTAATACCTCTAAAATTTTTTTACGAATGAAAATAATTTCGTTGAAGCCCTTACGATCATTCATTGGAGCATGAGGAATTATTAACATTATTCACTAAAGCACTTGATTAAATAAAAACCATAGAAGTTGGCGAGCGAAGCCTTTCAGTAGTAATAAATAACGGAACTACTTTCGAGATTTAAAATATTATTTCAAATTTTTCTCAGCTTACTTTGTATCACTTCTTTTTTCAATTCCTTCTATTAGCTCTCACTCTCCCTATATATATATATCTTGTTCAAATTTTCAATCGTTAACAGAATACTTTTTATTCATCCATTCAAGTTCAAATACATTTTTTTGAACTTGTAGTGGATGACACTTGATGTTAATACAGTTTTTTCAAATATTAATCCAGTAATTAAATTTAAATAATTAGTTTTAGTTTTTTTAGATTAAGTTGCGTATTTCTACCAATAGATGGCGCCAGATAAACTTAAAAAAATGAAGGAAAATTATTTATAAAGGACTTTCTGCAATGTAGTGAAAAAAAAGTAGGAATTAACTTTTTTTTTTTATATTGTTTATCGTACAATTAAATATCTATACTATAGTACTAAAATGTGAATTTTTATGAAACAGTTTTCGTAGCAATACTTGAACTGTACAAACTGCTCTAAAAAATACCTCTTACTTATCATCACTGCTTTTATTATTTTTTTTTTAATCTTCAGATGGATGACAGTTGTGAAGTCAAGTCTGCAGAAAATGAAAAGTCTGACACTAATGTTTAGAAACATATATTTACGTCATTAGTTTTATTTGTGGTTTACATTTATTTAAACAACTTTTACTTTCGTTATTTTTATATTGTTCGTATAATATTAATGATTTATTAAAATTTTAAAAAATAGTTTCGTTTATTTTTTTTAAATAATGGTATTTACTTTTTGTATTAGTAGGCAAAAGTAACACAGAACAAAGGAACTTGTAATAGGATATGCCATTTTTTAAATAAATATTAAGGAGCTTGTGAAATAATTAATATCTTTTTCAAAATTTAATAGTTAATAATTGAAAATTTATGTAGCTGATAGTTCGGCAAATAAAAATCGTTCAAATCTTAATTAACCTTAATTATATTGAAAACATTAACATGAAAACTTCATGGTATTAACAGATTATTAAATAACAATCACTTATTTATCTAAAGAGTAATAGATCAGCTCTTAGACAATATACACTTATTTGTACATTATAAATTCTTACAATACTACCTAACATTAGAAAATAAAAAAATATTTAATTGATTCCCATTTTGCCTATAAAGGCAATGGAATATTTAAAAATCCTACTTAAAAATTTTAGATAACAATTAAAACTAGTAGATAACCAATGGTAATAGCTATGAGGTAATGAGGTTCCAAAAGTTCTTTGTTAAAGAAACTTATTTCATAAAATAAGACTGTTAAAAGCCACTTTTTAATCTACAAATGCATCATTATTAATAACAATTGAAAAGTATTCTGAAAAGATAAGGATGATCGAAAAGTAGCGCAACTTGTACAAAAATATTTTATTAAAAAATATTAAATGAATCAACTACTAACATGAACTAAAGTGAAAGAGGAATTGTTTTGAGAATCAAATGACTAGAAAGAAATTTAAGGACAGAGTCCTTTCGAAACGTGGAGGTCAGCAAAAATCGAGATACGAGAAACGACATTGTCTTATTAAACGTGTAGCAAGTTTATTCAGCCAGCAAAAGCATTTATCTTCAAGTAATACAATAACTTCTTAATATTCATTCCACAGATCTTTACACTGGATCTACTATCTACTACTAACACAAAAATGGGCCTACTATTCTTTGACAGGGCACAGCTCATCAGATACCAATTTTTTTAACAGAGGACTCTTGTAAAACACATGCAGAGTTTCTGAGCTTTATATTCCTGCTGTTCACAGATTCGCTATGATGAAACCAAGTTTTATCCATGAAGAACAGTGAATTAAGTTTTCTACTCCATTGGCGTCAATAAATGGTCTGTTACCAACATTAGCACACCCACTTAAGCTGAGGAGGCACTTTCAATTCTTGAATGACACAAACACAACAAGAATAAATATAAAACTCCTTCACTGCATTTTACAAATGAATGCGAAGCCAGCTTTCTCATACTCTGTGTTGGGGACTGCAACATTTTATTTCTGATTTCGTCCATTTTGTCAAGATTCAAATAGCCAGGCAGCTACTTCGCTTCTTACCGTGAACACTTGCATTTTTACAAATCAGGTTACCAAACGAAACATTTGTCTTGTCAGGTTCAAAAACATTTGGAAAAGCCTCTTGAAACCCTGTAAAAACTTTCCATAAAAATGTGTTGCAAAATAATATTCATTCATAAAAAAAATTTTTTTTTTAAATATGTTCCCATTGGGAAAAAACTAATTTTGATCTTACACCAAACAAAGGACTCTTAATGCTATTTGTCTTAAATAGCAACTGAAGTTTCCGATGAAATATTACTTGCTTGATTAAATGCTGATCTTATTATAAACTATTAAAATTTTCGAAAAATAGCCAAAATAATAGGTTTTTGCTTTTCTTTAAATACAGATTATTGAGTGCTATCACATATTTCATACTCGCTTTAAAAGAAAATTATTCCAGTAAACAGAGTTTAGGTTGTATATTGTTTTAAAGAAAAGCTTTCTTTAAACAATCACCTGCAAATGCTAATCACTAGATTTCTTAAAACTTAAGCGATGGCCGCAAATGTACTATAAAAAAATACTTGATGCAATCATTGTTTGGTATCTTGTGTTTTAAATGAAAATCTATTATCAAATTAGATTTTGTATAAAGATTAACATAGAATAGCCAAAACTGACCGGGAAGAATTAAACTGAATTTTCCAATCAATATAAAAGGAATAAATCGCAATAAACAAATTAACTAACATTGAATTTAAAAAAATAGATTTTTTTCTTTCTGAATTTTTTCACTCCATTTTGTACTAAAAAGAATCGTACATGAAAAGTTACTTAAAAGGGGAAAAAAATCATTCGAAGAAAAAAAAAACATTTTTTAGTAAAAAAAGAAAAAATAAAATTATTGTAACGCAATCAATATGCTTTTTATAACCCCAAACGAACACCGGTTCAAATGTTAGAATCATAAATAGAAACATATCTTGCAGTATCAACGAATAATTCCACAAATAATTTGTGCCAGTTCATTAATTTTCTTAAATATAACTTTGACTAACAAATTTCAAATTCTATATCCATTGAGATTTTAAACTAATGTAACATTTTTTTTCGCTTTTTTAACTGATGAAATTTTATTTTTTTTTAAATTTTATTTTTCTATTATTAATTTTACTTTTTACAAAAGCATTAGAAATAAATTGGTTCTGGAATAAATAAACAATTCAGGATTACATATACCCAAACTTTATTTAAAATTTACAAAAAAATAATTTAAATTTATAAAGTGAAAACAATAATAGTGATCAGCGTTTCCTCTTCTTGGCTGGGCCTAAAATGGAAATAATTGCTACATTTAGATAACTGCTACGAATTAGCTACTTTTGAATTAATTTCAAATTAAACAATTATATGCGATGTCTTTCCATTCACTATCATTTTGATCATCTTCCCATCGATCATCTTCCACAAAATCTGATAATTCAGAAACATCTGAATCGAATGTTTCATCTGAAAAAGGAAACAATATTTTTCGAATAGGAATAAAAAACATCGGGATTTTAAAAGATCCAGACTAAAAAAGTACTCGCATGGATTTGGCATCAGATGTTCTATATCCATCTCTTCAGCAGTAATTTTATCTATTTGAAATAATCGTAGACCGGGTCTCAAATATCCAGGATATACTGCATACTGGATGAACTGCTGAGTTCCGTGATTTGATCTGCCGATAGTATTTAGCTGTGTTCTTCTATAATAAAGCCATGCCATGTACGAGCTATGCTATTTCTTGGAAACTCTGGCGATAAAGGACCGCTTTAAATGTTTATTCTCCTTCTCCAAGGGATTTATTGTGTTAGATTTGTCATCTTTTGCGAATAAAATATCCCTTGGAGTGATTGGTGGTCTTATGGATGACCCCTAGTATCAAGCGGTCAACCTTCTTGTATTGCGCTGCTTCGTCCGTGCAAATTACGGCAGTCATGGGATGGACATATTGTTTCACAAGAGGCCACAGGTCCCTTTTCTTCTTTCCATCGACCAAGAAGAAAAGACCCTCGCGGTCTTCCCTATTAAAAAATATTAAAATAAATTAAACAGAAACAGTTATTTTGTAAGAGTGTTTAAAATTTTACGTAGAAAAATTTTACGAAATAACTTACTTGCAAAATATACCAAATACAATTTTTGTCATAGTTGCTGTTACACGACCTCTGCTGTACTTCCTTGTTACAAACGTTTCATCTAGCAGGATTATTTTTTCATACTATAAAGAGTAAAATTTAATACATGCAAGAGTAAAATTTAATACATACATATATTACATATATATATATATATATATATAAATTTGATAATATAATAAAAAATAATTTAAATTACCTGGACCATCTAGTTGCTTCGAATGATGCAAATCTTCAGCAATTTCCTGAAAATAGCTGTAGTAACCCACCACAGATTCGTTTGAAATAGTGCGTTCACCCCGAAATGCTCTCCAATTGATCAAAGATTCTATAACATCCGTTACTGGCATTTTTTTTACAAATGCGAAAAGTATTACCATAACATCACGGAACGGCAGTTTGCTGTTTTGCATGAGTGTTCTTTAATGGGTTTACAGTTCAGGTACATTTTGTCGTACGGCTTGTCGTGCAGACGTAACGGAAACCTAATTTTCTTTCATGGTATTGGATTCACTCTTGTTTCAGTTCCACAAACTGGGCATGGTGAACTGATATTGGGAATTAAACCCACCTCCTTCATAAACATTATTGTGGTCTCCTGTGATGCAAGGATGATGGGCCACGTATGGCAAGAAATAAAGAGCTGGATGCATTCTAGTAAAAAAAAGTCTTAAAATTGAAAATAGACACAAAGAATAAGATAGATATTGAAAAAAAAATTACGCTGGTTTTAAGCCGAGATTCCATTTTGAAGTTACTGAGGTATAGTTATATCTACCGTTATACTGAGTAAAAATAGTTTCAGCTTTAATGACGGTTTATTGTGATTAGTTATACACTGAAGTGACAAAAGTCATGGGATAGCAATATGCAAATTTTCAGATGGCAGTAGCATCGCGTAGAACAGGTATAAATGTGCAGTGATTTCGCAGAGCTTTCATTTCTGTTCAAGTTATTCATGTGAAGAGGTTTTGATGTGATGATGACTGCACGACGGGAATTAACAGACTTTGAACGCGGAATGTTAGTTGGAGCTAGACGCATGAGTCATGCCATTTCGGAAATCGTTAGGGAATTCAACATTCCCAGATCCACTGTGTCAAGAGTGTGCCGAGAGTATGAAATTTCAGGCATAACATCCCACCATGGACAGCGCAGTGGTCGACCGCCTGCACTTAACGACCGAGACCGGCGACGTCTGTAAAGAGTCGTAAATTCTAACAGACAAGCAACACTGCCTCAAATAACAGCAGAAATCAATGTGGGACGTACAAGGGACTTGTCTGTTAGAACTGTGCGGAGAAATTTGGCTTTCTTGGGCTATTGCAGCAGAAGACCGACTCGAGTGCCTTTACTGACAGAACAACATCGCTTGCAGCGACTCTCGTGGGCACGTGAGCATATCGGTTGGTCCCTAGATGAATGGAAAATCGTGGCCTGGTCCGATGAGTCACGATTTCAGTTGGTAAGAGCTGATGGTAGGGTTCGAGTGTGGCGCAGACCCCACGAAGCCATGGACCCAAACTGTCAGCAAGGCACTGTTCAAGCTGGTGGTGGCTCCGTAATGTTGTGGGCTGTTTTTCATGGCATGGACTTGGTCCTCTGGTGCGACTGGACCGAACATTGACTGGAAATGCTTATGTTCAGCTACTTGGAGATCACTTGCAGCCGTTCATGGACTTCATGTACCCAAACAACGATGGGATTTTTATGGATGACAATGCGCCATGTCACCGGGCCACAACTGTTCGCGATTGGTTTGAAGAACATTCTGGACAATTCCAACGAATGATCTGTCCACCTAGATCGCCCGACATGAATCCCATCGAGTATTTATGGGACATCATCGAGAGGTCTGTTCGTGCCCAAAATCCTGCACCATCAACGCTTTCACAATTATGGACGTCTATCGAGACAGCATGGCTCAATATTCCTGCAGAAGACTTCCAACGACTTGTTGAGTCCATGCCACGTCGAGTTGCTGCACTTCGCCGGGCGAAAGGAGAGCCGACACGATATTAAGAGGTATCCCATGACTTTTGTCACTTCAGTGTATTAGAAAAGAATTTTTTTGATATGTTAGAAATATGTCTATAGTTACTATATTGAATAGTAAAATTACGTACGAATCAGGGTGTACCCGTGACAGTCAGAAGTAATTTATTTTGAATTATTTGTACTTGGGTTTTGTTAGATTTTGCTGTTATGCACCAAATTGGGGCTGTATAAGTAAGGTTGGGTCTTAAAAGTTGTTTGAGAAGTAATATACCGCCTGTAATGAGTTTATAATTATATCCCTCAGTGATTAAGTTCATCCTTCGTAATCGTTGGTGACTCATGGAATGATTATTAGAATTGTTCCGCTGGAAGAATGGAGTTAATAGAACAAAAGTTGGAAATATGTGAAATAATAAGTTTTTCGAAACGTTTCCCTGTGCAACTTAGGAGGCTAATTGGTCGGTAGTTTAGTGGAAATTTATTCTCTTGCTCAGGTTTTGAGAATATTAATATGTGAGCGTTTTTCCAGATTGGCGGGATGTATTTGAATTTTAAACTATTAATTTTGAATTATTAAACTAATTGAATTTTTTTAGAGGAAAGCACAGCAAAAAAATTACAGTTGGTGAGAAAAAAAAATATTGCAGTTATTATTATGATTATTATTGATGAATGTATATGTATGCCATACGAAAAAACATCCATTACGTGCCACTACATACAGTCTGAGTAAAAACTTTAAGGCCAGTAGACATTTTTGAGAAAATGGAAACATTTAAACTGAGGAATTAAAATACCATTTGATTGATAATTATTGAGCTTAAATAAAAGTAAAAAAAGTAGAAAAATTAATTTACAAATATTTTATTATTGGAAAATATTACAGAACACACAGATGAATATTTGAGATTGAGTAAAAACTTTAAGGCCAACATAGAAAATAACATATAAGAAAAAAATTACAAATTCTTAGAAGGTTGTGTAGGAGCCATTACTTCGAATTACTTCAAATATTCTTGTTTTCATGAATGAAACGAGTTTTTGACAAAGGGTGAGGTCGGTTTTATACCATTCATCTTCGATAGTAGATTTCAGCTCTGTTGTTGATGTAAAATGTATCCCATTTGCATAAACTCTTCTTGATAAGTCAGCCCAAAGGTTCTCGATTGGGTTGAGGTCAGGTGATCTACCTGGCCATTTCACATTTTCAACATTGTTGACTTGGAACCAATCTTTTCTGCTGTTACTCGAATGGATCGGTGCATTGTCTTGCTGATATTTCCAATTTTCTCCAGCAAGACATTCAGCATTTGGCAAAGGATGATTTGTTAGGACATTTTGGTATCCTTGTTAATTTATTCTACCTGAAACGAATGCAATTGAGCCCACACCATTGTAAGAAAAACAGCCCCGAGTCATGACAGACCCTCCACCTAATTGGCACTTGGAGAATATTTCTTTTTCATTTCTTATGTCATGCCAGTAGAAATTCCTGCCATCTGGTCCATCCAAATTCCATTTTTTTTCGTCAGAAAAAATAATTTCTATCCATTGGTTGTCCCAGGTCATGACTTTCTGGCCAAAGTTCAAACGCTCTATTTTGTGTCTCTGCAGTAACTGATGCTTAGTCAATTTTGATGTATAAGTATACTTTCCAGACCTTCTAATTGTGTTATAAATTGCTTTTTGACAAACTTTTAAGCCTGTCGTCGGAATCAATTTCCTGGTTGAGTACTTTCCAGTAGATGCAAGTTGGCAAACTCTTCTTTCATCACGCGAGGACAAAGCTTTAGGTCTTCCCCCAGTATTCTTTTTACCATAATTGTCTTTCAATTTTAAAAAATTGTTGACTACAGTCTTTGATCTTCCTATCTTTATCGCAATAGCACGACTACTCATTCCTGTTGAAGACAAAGCTTCGATCCGTCCTCTTTCACGATCAGTTAACTTCTTACCCTTCGCCATCTTCACAAAGATCACCAATACTTCGAAGAAACGTATGACAAATATGAAAATTGCAGCGTTGTCACAAGCTAGTAGTTGCAATGGTAATTACACGATTATATTATATTTATTTTTAAAAAGTGACTGGTGGCCTTAAAGTTTTTACTCAGGCAGAAATACTAACTTTGTAAATAACCACATGTTTCTCATAATTATGTATTTACAAATTATGTTTATAACATTTATTTCTTATCAATGAACTTTAATAATTAATATTATTTGAATCCCGTTTATTTCATTTTACATTTTCTCAAAAAATTTTACTGGCCTTAAAGTTTTTACTCAGGCTGTATATGAATATATATACTTGCAAAACACATGTTGATTATGTTTGTGTCAAATTTTGAA
This sequence comes from Caerostris darwini, assembly GCA_021605075.1. NCBI lineage: Eukaryota > Metazoa > Arthropoda > Arachnida > Araneae > Araneidae > Caerostris > Caerostris darwini. Next base: position 1,272,567 of record BPLQ01015031.1, on the reverse strand, counting down.
TATTACGAATCTGTGCAAAAAATTCCTGTTTTCTATTATTAATAGTGGACAAAATATTATCGTGACAGTTATCGAAGAATAATGATTGTGACTCAATGAAATTTTTAATTATTTAAAAGGCGTGGAAGTAAAAAAGTTTGAGAGCCTCTTCTATGAGGAGTTATCAACATTTTTTGTTCATATAAGTCTTGGAAAAAAAATCCCAACATTTACTTGCAATTCCCGTGTAAAGACGCAAACTTTTATTTCGTATATCGGAAACCCAGCAAACATCATTTCTGGCAGAGAGTTACAGATTTATGGTGAAGTTCATAAACGATCTTGTGAATTTTATTGATATTTTGCATTACGAAGTGAATTTTATTGATGTTGGCTGGATTTATTTATACTCAATATTTCATATATATTTTATTCTTTGCGAAAAATTATCTTTTATTGTTAATCTGACTGATTTGATTGGATGCAAATCTTTCTGATATACATGTTGTTAAGGTATAAGTTTAGTTTACTTAATTTCTACTCGGCTATAAAAGAAAAAAATAAATTTAAAAAAAAACCCGAAAAATTTATGAACAAAAGTTATGTTATTTCCAATAATAAGCGCTTTCTCTTTAAGGGGAACCCGGTGGTATACAATTTTCAAAAATCGAATTTTTTTCTCGATATTTTGAAAGTACAATCTTTAAGAATATACTATTAAATTTTTGTAATGATATCGACAATATTTTAAGTTCTACAGCCCATTTAGCAGGTCAGCGAAGAAGCAGGTAAAATGGCCGGGCGGCCCGATGAATAGATTTATTGTTCGTAGGAATGCAGCTGTTCGGGTCTTCTTTATTCCCCTAAATCAGGGATGGATAAACTTCGGCCCTCCGGAAGGTTCTATCCCGCCCGCGGATAGAATTTTAATTTGGCGGTCCGAAACAAATTAAAAGAAATATATATTTATATATTATATATCCATCTCTTTTCTACTTTGATTAAATATCAAAGTAGAAAAGAGATCTTTTAAAGAGATCTTATCTTTTTTCTTCCTTTTTTTCAAAGGATTGATGATCTTTTTACTTTCTCTATTTTTGTGCTACAAAACATAAAAAGACGGAAATAGCAAGAACAGACAGCTTTCAATTGGTAAAGTGTTAAAAGCAGAAGTTCTTTGTTAGTTATAGCTGTAGACTGGCGCCAACAAGCGTTATCTCTTTCTCGGGGAGCAGACATATGGGAACCCAATATAGGTGAATTAAAACTCACATGTGGCAGATTGCGCATTTTAAGCTCCAGCCAGCGGCTTTTTCTTTTGGCACAAAGTCTAATATTATTGATCGCGTATAGAAAGATTGCGGTCATATAGCATCATTGCGAATAGTGGTGAAATTATTAAAAGTATAGCGTAGCTAGTGCTTGTTTGGGTTATTCGCAAAATATTTCGACCCCAAAATGGCTTCTAAAAAACGTAAAGTTGATTCAGAGTGCCGTACTTTTAATGATGAATGGACGTGGAAATATTTTTTTACAGTTGTAAAGGATAAACCAGCGTGTCTCATCTCAAATTCATTCATGTCATTAACATATTTAAATTGCAATACTTGTATATTGTTTTTAAAATTTTAAAAAAATTTATCTTGGGCCGCCAAACTTTCTTTTTTCGATTTTTGAAAGACCGCGACCGAAAAAGTGTGTCCATTCCTGCCCAAAATATAATATGGGCGGGATTTTATCACAAAGTCTCGACGGATGAAAATCCACAGCACTCATTTGTCCGTTAAGCCCTGAATCTTGGTGTAAATAGCGTAAAAGTGAAGTCGAAGGTACTTTGGAAACCTTTGAGCATCCACTTGCTCTAGATGATGAAGCACAAGAAATATTGAAGCCGATTTGTGAAGATTTAACTGCCGATGATCTATTAAAAAGATCTCTCAGCAGTAACACCCAAAACAATAATGAAAGTTTCAATTCTTGTGTACGGCAACTTGCGCCAAAGCATCAATTTGCCGGCAAAAAAATCGTCGACGCCGCAACATATTGTGCTGTTGTACATTCAATGAAGGCTTCACAGCTATCTTAAAAGTCATGGATGTAATGGGCATTAAAATCGGTCCACAAGCGGAGCAACTCGCCCGAAAACGTGACGTGCGACGAGTCTATAAAGCCGATCGTCAGAGCACCAGTGACTCCAAAGAGGACAGGACAATTCGGAAAAAAGCTAAATCCGAAGAAGCAGAAGAATGTGAGCGAACAGAAGGGATATTATATGGTGCTGGCATTGCAGATTAGTTGTAAGTACATATTTATGTCTGATTTTATTGAGAATATGCTTACCTGAAACTTCAAACTCATTTATTTCGAAACTACTTTTTTTCTGTACGGTGTGAGGGAAAAAAAAAAACATTTACTGAGCCGATTAGTCTCAAATTTTACTATGTTATTCAGTACACCAGTACCTATTGCTGGAATTTTAAAAAAAGTTTTTACGTTGAATGCTTCTTATATTTTACATATAAAAAATAAAGAAAAAAACAGTCTCTTTTCTGTATATAAATTTCTACAACGCGCCATTTTGTCAAATTTTTTTTAATTCTAGTTCCTGCGATAATCACCCTCATACTGATCAGAAAATATTTTTTGTTTACAGATAAGTGAAAAAGCCAAAACTTGACCCATCACCCAGGTCCATATTTAGAAGGAGGGCAACTTCAGCGCCACTCCTTAAAATTTTTTTATAATTATAAATTTTTTGTATATTAGTAAAGGGATTTAATATATCTATAAAGTTTGAAAAACATTGTTTATTGTTTTCATTAAAAAAATTCTGAAACCTCGTGAAATTCCCGGGCGCTAGACCATCGGGTCCCCTTAATATTTCATGATAAAATAGACTACATTCATTTGCTTTTAAAACTTCAACATTGCACACAACGAATGATAATCATTGATGAAAAGGAAAAAATGCCTTGTTTGAAACGATATTTTGTATTACGAATTTTTTTACTATAGAAAAAATAGTTTTAAAAAGAAATATAAAATTTGATAACATTAAATAAAACTAAAATGAACAGTTCGCTGGATTGTTTTATTCGCAGCTAATTTTAAAAAAATAGTTTTCTCTTCGTTTCTTTCCACGATTTTATTTCTTCGATTTCCCCTCTACATTCCAGGAACCCACCGTAAAGGGAATGGTATTATCCGAACCCTCCGCCCCCCATTTACTACCAAAAGGTTACCATGACAAACATCCCATAAATAGGAATTTCTCGCCATGCTGGCGAGTGGCAATTTGGCGCCAAAAACAGTAACTGTAACCGGGTGCACTCCATTCGGCAATATCCCCGGTAATCCAACAAGTGAATCAAAACTTGCGGAGAATTGAAAACTTATGGTTTCAACCAATAAGAATCAGTTTCAAGTTCATTAGTTTGAAACAGGATTATTGACATTGAAGCATTAAGTAATGTGTTTTCTGAACTGTCATGTCCTAAATGCTTTAATAACATTTGTTTACTTGAAGATTCTAAATATAGACTGTGCTCCCATTTCACTTCGAAGTGTGGTAAGTGTTATTTTTTAAAATAATTTTCTTCAACCCAGAAAACACTAAATGTTTCTGAAGTGAATATGAGATTTGTCTGTGGCATGAGTCAAATAGGCAAAGGTTAGGTTTTCTTCAGCATATAAATTTTGTGCAACAATGAATTTGCCAGCACTTTCAAAATCAGGATATAAAAAGCATGAGCACAAACTTTTGAAAGTTGTCACAGATGTAGCTAAAGATTCCATGTGCAATGCAGCTAAGGAAATTGCAGAAAATTTTAACAAAAATGAATATGGTGTTTCTGTAGACGGAACATGGCAACATAGAGGACATACTTCATTAAATGGCTGTATCAATGGAAAGTATAGACTTGGAAGTTATGTCTTCATAGTGCTACACCTGCAGAATATGTTGCTTTAAAAGCAGATCATATATGCCAAATGCAACTATGAAGGATCTTCTGCCAAAATGGAATCCATTGGGGCTTATCGCAACTTTTCAAGATACGTGAAATCTCCACAGTTGAAATACACAGCCAATTATGGAAATGGCGATTCCAAAGGGTTTTTGTCGGTGCAAAACATTTTTAGAATAAACAGTGTATTAAAACTAACATGTATTGGCCACATATAAAACACATGCAACAAAGTGTCCTTTCATCATTATTTCATTGTGCATCGAATAAAAAGAAATCCATGCATGACCAGTGTCCTATTGAAAAAGAAAGTGTTTTTATCAGCAAGCTGTGGCAAATGCTAAAACTATGAGTGAAAAATACACTGGTCTGCTAAATGATATTCTGAATATAATCAAGCCAGTGTATTTAGAATTATGTTCAAGAGATCTTCTGGAAAAACTTGGAATGCAAATGAACTTCATGGTGAAAAGTATCAAAAGAAATTTTTGTTTTGCTGAAAACTGTAAAATTAGGAGCCTATAATATGATGAAGCAATTCAATTTAATGGAGATATGGGATGCCTAAAGGTATTTAGAAAACTGAACATAGAAAATCCTCAATTTTTTACTTTAAAGGGCTACAAACATCTTGATAACACCAGAATTCAAGAAAAAGCATAGGAAAATTGAGAGGCCTTGAAATTTGAGAGAAAGAAGAAGTCTCATTTAATGACGAAGTGGGTGAATTTTATAAACCAGGAGGATTTTAACATATGCAATTAAATATAAATAAATTTTTAAAATACATAAGTTTTGTGCTATATCTCAAAATGTGTTCTTATGCTTTTTGTTTCCATGTGAAACACCATAAATATGTATTTATACCAAATGTCACACTTTTGTTTAAAATAATTTCCAAGGTCTATTTCCCTATAGCTAACAAAATAAAAAAATATTTATGTAAACTTGGAAATGCATGCGAATTTTGTGTCAACATTTAAACCAATAATATATAAATTTACCAGAGGTCTATTTCCTGTAGAATGTTTGTACAAACTCAGAAATTAAAAAAAAATATTAATTTGATTTTGAGTTGTGTTTTGTAAGAGTATCACATAAAAATAAATTTCATAGGCTAAAAATTGATATTTTTTAAATGTATTCATTCCAAAGATAAAAAATTTCTCCGAAGATGTTCGTGTACCTTAAATGAAAAATACTTAATTGAAGTAAAATACTGGGGTAACTATGGATATAGCAAAAACTTTAACTACACATCAAATTTGCTGAACCTATGGATAAAACAAATCTGACTTTTTTCAGATTTTATGTTGTAATTTTATTAAAAGTTTCATATGATGTACTTTCTGATTTTATTTTACCATTATCTACAGAAAACACATGAATGTTTTATGCAAATGAAACAGAAGAGATGGAGAAGTTTTAGAAACAGACATTCTGAAAATATGTATATTTAACAAAATTTCTACTAGGGATAGCATTTGTTTTGCAGAGTACAATCATTCCAGTAAAATATTTATCAGTATTAATATTAAATAAATTTTTTAAAAAGACACTACAAAAATATAGCTATAATATAAATGAAAAGATTACAAATTTGACATTCCAAACCTTTTATTGTATACACATTACATACAGCTCATATATATATTATCACAAATCAGACACAGAAAATAATATTCTGCTTCCAGGCTTTTGATACATTAATACTAATCTTTTAACAATGATATTTAAAATCTTATCTATAAATATACAAAAAAAAATAATAAAATAACACCTACAATGAAGTTGAACAATTTATATATTTATTCTAAGATAATTTATTTTTAATTTTTCTAGAAACAGTATGCATGTAAAATACATGTTATATTATTAAATGCTATAAAACTCATCATCATTTTTTGAAGGGCAAATTCATTTATACTGATGTACCACTCAAAGACAGAAATTTTCACGAAATAATTTTAAAAAAGCAACTTTTAAACAAAATTCAAAGACACATTAAAAATTTTTAAACTAGTGCAATAATTAACTTCCATTTAAACCATATTTAACTTGCATCATTTAAAATTAAATGGACTTGATAATTTTAAAGTGTGATAAACATTGTTCATAATTTAAATTATAAATTAGTAGAAAACAAAATACAACAAATTGCTAGAAAAAAAAAACGAGTATTAAACTATGAAATTTCATTAACAAGTATCTATAAATAAGTATAGGTATTTGTTAACAAAAACAAATAAAATATCACAAAAAAATGGTTACTATAATTAAAAAGACATTTTTGTAACAAATTGTGCTAAGAATTGAGATTCTCTAATAAAGTTACCTATTAGCTAAAAAAATTATATCTAAAACAGCACAACCGTTGTAATAAGTCTCATGCCAAACGTCATTACAGAGTAAAAATAAAATTAAAAAATACTGTTTTTAAATAAATATTAACAATAAAAGCCATACTTTAAATGCTGGTCACATAAAAGCACCCGATACCGAATAAATGCAACATTGAAAGGATAAATTACTTAAATTTGTAATCCACTGAACAAATGAATGGTACAAATTCATATGGATGGAATTAAAAAAATTTCTTAGACAGAAATGCATATTTTAATGCATAAGTCCATTGTTATAGATTCTGCTGCAAATACTTCTATAAAAAATATGCAGCATTAGAAATAACTTATTTTAAAATAATATCACAATATGCTGACTTCTCAAAGAAGAGAAGCTTACAATGTTTGAAAGGAACCACTATTTTTTGTTATAAATTCATAAAACATTTGGCATAAATTATATTAACTAGACTTATTTCAATATTTTCCAACACAAATTTTAATTTTTGCTCCTTACAGCAACTGCAGCCACTAATGCAGCTCCTCGCCCACTTCCATCCTCAGACAACATAAGTTCAAACTGTAAAAATTAATAGAATATAAATAATTAGAGCTAATATTTAAATTATGCTATTCAGTAAAGAAATGTTTACAAGAATATAAGTGATTTTGTTTTTCAGTTAATGGATGCTGAATAGGAAAATTTCTAATTTAATCTTAGAATAATTTGACCAAAACATTTTAAAATGAAATGTGTAAATGCTAAGAATGAAATTTAATAATTTTGGCTTTTTTGTATACATGCAGTCTTTTCACCTATTTGTGGGAAAAGTGTAGTGCATTTAAATACACATCTAAAAATGTTTGCAGATTATTTCAATTTTGTTAACAGTTTCTAACAATCTCCAAGACATTTTTCTGCATTTGTAAGATATCACTGTGGTAATCATAATGTTAACGATTCAGCTTTAAAATTTTGGCAGCGTAGAATTCCCAATACGACAACAAAGGTTCATTTGTTCTACAATGTAATAACACCCCTTTAAAGTAACAAATAAGTCAATTTGTCCCGAAATTTCAGCTTAAGAGCATTAACAAATTTTTAAAACTGTATGACCAGAAATCTTGGTATATTATATATACTTTTTTCTCTAATGCAGCTGGCAAACACTTAGACACTTGGTCTTGGATGCCTTAAGGCAAGCGCTGCGCAGATGTTACTCACTTTGCATTACCCAGGGGGAGCGTGTAACTTGAAGATAAGCCACGGACGCGGAGTAACAATGCCCCGCAACGCTCTACGATCATATTAGATCGAGACCTACGATTTAAAGTGGATTCCGAGCCACTACAAACATCCATGGCACCGCCGGGACTCGAACCCGAAACCTGTGGCACCGAGCGCCAGAGCACTAGCCACTCAGGCCCTTTTTTTTTAAATAACAATTGTTTAATAATTTTACTGAAGACTGATGTGTTTGATAATGCAAACAAATTGTTTCTTTGAAGCTCAATTTTCCCAATATATTCCCAATATTTCTTAATATTTTATAATGTTAATTTGTAAAAAAAAAAAATTCTATTATACTAGGAGAGGGATTAAACATTAAAAATGATACAAGAATTCTCAATTGTCATATGCCATTTGGGTATTAAATGTATTTGATTTTCTGAAGTTTATTCACAATGAAATAAAATTTTTTAACTTACTTTATAACTGGGATCTGTCAATTCTTCAATTTTTTTCTCCATAAGCTCTTTGAAATGTGGGTGATATCTGTACACAGATCCATCAACTCCAACAGTTGTATGAGTTCGTTTCATTTTATTCAATACTGTGGCTACAGCTAAATAGAAGGGGGAAAAAAAAATTTTGTAAATTACATTTCAAATTATAAAATGCCTTTGATTATGTATATTAATATTTAATTGTCAAAATTGCTAAACAGTAACTTGATTTATTTCATAACTATGTGTTAGTAAAGAAGTGTAGATAGAGAAACAATTATATACAGGAAATTCTCTAACAAACTTCTAATGTGAAAATTATCTGGTAAACGAATTATTTTTTCGTACTTGGCTGATTAGTGGTTTATGGATGAGATTTGGCCGAGCTGCAGCAACCAATTTTAACACAAGAAAAGCCTTGTATTGGTAAAAAGCACACTTAGCAGAAGTGAAATAGTACAAAAAAAAGTTAAAATAATGTAAAACATTATTTTGGATTAGATCAAATTTATTAAGCAATATTAGGCGAAAGTTCAATCAAAGCAAATTTAAAACTGGAGAATCTAAGAACATGCATTTTTCACTGTATCCAGTTTTGGTTTTGTTTAATCCAAGTCTTTGGATATTTTCGACTTTTTTTAAATTAAGAACTAGCAAAAATGACCTGGCATTGTCTAGATTTAGTAAATAATACATACTTTAATTCAAGTGAAAAAAAAATATTTTACAATTCTATAATTACAACAAAACTGCTTATATTCTGCAATGAATGCCTCCACAATTAGGGCAACACTGAAAAAATTAAACAATACTCATCTAAAATTTTCATATAGCATTAAGACTCGTCTACTCAGCCAAAAAATTGCACACACAGAAAGGACCATCTATATTGAGTGGAAGATTCTATTGGAAACCGAAGTACTGCTAATAAGAAAATAGTTCCAACAAAAAATATTTTTGGGGGGCTTTCAATTATATACTTATATGCTTCATTTAAGCACTTTCAGAGTTGGGAATTTTAATCTTCTTTTAATAAAAAATTTCGTAATTATTAAGTACGGTCAAGAGGAAATTGGTAAACTCGAATCTTGTGCAGTTTTTTTTTAAAAAAAGATACAATAATACTACTATGCCCAAAAAGTAAGACCAATTTTTATTTTTTTTCAAAAACTCTTTATTAATAATTCTTTAGAATAACTCTTCTTATTTAACTCTTTAAAAAGTCTTTTTAATTTAATACTAACTTTCCAGATAATATGTATATTTTTTTTTTACTTGGTCTCATTTGGAGTCATGCCTTCACAGGAAGTTTGAAATTTGCCCTCAAGAAATCAATCTATCCATCTATCCAAAAGAAGCAGCCAAACACACATAATTTAGGTTTATGAATAACACACAAGGACAAATTTTTATATAATAAAATATTTTTAAGGTCTGTACAACATCTTTTTCATCTTTACAGTCCACATTTCACAACAGCTATGAGAAAATGTGAATGCAGCTTCTTTTAATTATGTTTTCCCAGCTCATATAGTCAAGTTTACAACAAACGGCTCTAAAATCAGATGCTGCAAGGTGCTTACAGTGTTTTCTCAATATAAGATTGTTTTGCACACAAGATATTTTTTTTCCTCCAAAGCTGCCGCCTCTTCTTGCATAAGGCAAATTGACGAAATTAATTGTTCCTTTTAATATAAATTAATTTTTTTCCTATGTTGCCCTTCTATACATTTGAACCATAACTTTTCTTTGAATCCATTTCTCAGAAAAATACTTTTACAGCGATGATTTAAAGAAGCCTTTTGTTTCTTTTTCAAACAGAAATTTTCTGCTCTAGTACAGTTACCAGGACTTTAATTGTAAATTTAACCAGAAAACAGCAAAAATTGAAATGAAATTATTTATAACTGCATAGAATGACACATTCAGAAAAGCAATGTTGTGAAACAGTGCATTCTTTTAGGGATCATAGCTATAGTGCATACCTAATTGACCTTTTATGGGTTTTAAGGAGTACACACTCTCCACAGAGCATCTTGATATTCTAGGGAAGGGAAATCAACCTTTAATATCATTAGGAAATTTGGTATTCATCTGCAGAAGGGAGTATGGAGATATATGAAAAGTAATACTGTAATGGAGGATAAATAAACATTTTATATTTTAGAAGATTCTTAAAGCACCCAATTTTTATGTTAAGATTTTTTGAAACCTAAAATAAAAAATAAAAAAAAAATTTAGTTTTAAAAGGCAAACCATGGATTAAATGAAATTTTAGTACATAAAATAAATGTATGACCAAATATTTACCAGCTGAAACTAAGTGGGCAGCACGTGTAGAGACAGCAGTGCAAACAAGCTTGAGAATTTCACAATCTTCTTGTGATGCATCAGTAATACCCATCTTCTGCAGTACAGTCATGGTTTCATTTACTTTATGCTTAGGATCACTAATAAGTATAAATAAAAAATTATGTAAGCATCAATTCTGAAAGTTTCCAAAATGCAATATTAGATGGTAAAATTTAAATCAAGGGAAAATTTAATTATAATGAAACAATTTTTTCCTGAGAAAAATTTCACGATTATATTATAATAACTGTATAATTAAACTGATCATTTTCATAAAAAAAATACAAAATTATTTCAGATAATAAAAATTCAACAAATCTTTAAAAACAATTTTTTTAAGTAAATTTATTAGATAAAATAAATAGTAAGAATGATAGTTGTGAAGTAAAGTAATTACATTTACCTTTCAACATTTGAGACATATTTTGTTTTAAATGCATATGGAGTTTCGAATTTTTCTGATAGCTTTCCTTTGAATATTATTCCGTCATTTGCAAGTTTTACCAATATCCGTCGAGCTATTTCCCCCATATACATGCCAGAGATCATTTTTTCAAATCTGGAAAAAAAATAAATAAATAAACAAATTATTTAAGAAAACTAAAAAATTTGTCAAAACTTAACAATTTTAATATATATATATAATCAGGGAAAAGTTTCTGTAATTTATACAATTTCAGCATTCAGATTTTTAAATAAATCTAATATATACAATTTTAAGATTTAAACTACTATTACTTAACAAATATAATTGCTTTAGCGTGTCATTTGTTAATGTATCAGATTAAAAAAGTCATAAAATCTGGTAGAGATCAACTTCACTTATTTAAAAATTCTAAAATTACTAATAAGAGTCAACTACTTTAAATAATTAGCTTTGATCTTCAGTTATAAATTATATATTTAAAAAACATAAAGCATTTTCTTAAAATTTAAATAAAAATTAAGAGGAATCGGAAATCTTAATATACTTACAACTGCTTTCCCTTATTGAGTGAAATTTCATCAATTTGGTGATCAAAAGATGTTCGTAAGAAGTCTAAGCATTTATTATCACCAAATGCACCCCATTCAGTATTGATAATGACTTGTTCAGGAGGATTATTATCACCCGTCCAAGTTTCAACATTTTCCAATCTTTCCATGTAACAGGCATTTGTTCCAGTTCCTGTAATAATGCAAAAAAGGAGAGAAATGGCTTTAAATAAAAATCAGAATTAAATTATATCTTTAGAGAAAGCTTAATAAATACTATATCCTTTTACAAACAGGTCCATCTCTAAATGAGGCATTTTTAATACCTACATTCATTATGACATTAAAAAATAAAAAATGATACAAAAACTGAGAAATATTAGTCAAGCAAAAACATTCCTATATATTCTAATGGGGAACCATAGTTTCCCCAAATATATAGCCATGTCAAACTGTTTTTAGAGTCATTACTTATACCTTAATACATAACTGAAATTTTTAAATTGTAAATTTAAATTCATCTTTCAATAAAAAAAAAAACCCGTTTGAAACAAAACTGCTTTTCAAATGTTCAAATCCAAGTGATCTTGAGGAATGCAAGGCATTAGAAATCACAAGAAATATTTGAATAAAGAAATATATTTGAAGGCTCAAAGAATAATGCAAGCAGATGATGATGAGATGTTTTTAAAGAGCTTAATGTTGAAAAATTGGCATTGATATTAAACTGCCAAAGTAATTTAACAGTCTTTAAAAGACTTGGAAATTAAAAAAAAAATTGTTCACTTGTTACTATCTTAGAATAATAGTATATTTTCAATAATTTGTTAATTTTCAAATGTTTTACTTGGAAGGTATGTTAAATATTACAAGAATTAATTTATAATAATTTATGTATACCAAAATATTAAAATTTAACACAAACAAAGAAAATACAACACTTCAATTTTGTCAATATTACAAAAAATCTGAATCTGTCTATCTAAATTAGATAACTTACCAACAATCAATCCCAGTCGACAATCCTTGTTCTTATGAGCACACGACATTAAAGTGCCAGTAGTATCATTAACTACAGCAACAACATCAATATCAACATTCTGAAAAGAATAATCTATTTAAATGTCATAAAAATAAATTTTGAACAACTTTCTACTTAGTTGACATTAAGAAATAAACTTTAAATTACTTATCCTTCATTTTGAATTTTATCAATATTACTGATTTAATTTCAGAAATTTATAACAAAATAAATTAACTTTTAACTAATTTTTATTTTTTCTATATACATATTTAAATAAAATTCTAAAATAAAATATTATATGCGCTTTTTATGAATTGATTTTATAAAACTAACCTTACGACGTTTAACTGCTTCACGAAGAAGTTGAACAACATCATTGCCTTGAACACCAGAACAATTAAAACCTTTGGTCCACCCAACCAGTATTGCACTAGTTAAACCCTTTTGAAGACACGGGAAACTGAATGTGAATCCAAGTGGTAATGTTCGGTGGGTAAGGCCAAGTTGTTCCAAGTAATGCGAAAGACATTCTGCTATATGATCAAAGAGCTAAATGAATATAGAACAGGATTAGTAAAACAGGGAAGAAATGCCATTTTAATTTTGATGCTAAGTTTCCCTAGCTACTTTAAGAAAAAATAAAATGAATATTTTAAAATCCTAAATTAATGTTTCAAATAAAATTTATATTATACAAATATATTATTTGAATCATTAGATACATTGTCTTGATGCCATTGTTTAATTTATTAAATTGAAAATTTTCTAAAAAGCAAATGAAAATTGTAAATTACAGAACATTAAATTTTTAATAAACCAAGAAAATAACAAATAACTACTTTATTTAATATTAATGAATACTGCACAAATGAATTGGTATACATTATATATTTATGCAAATATTTACTATTTACTAAATAATTTCACAGATTTGAAAAAACTCAAAATGTATACATATAATTTGTCACATTTTTTGCATAATAAATATTAAAATACAAGACTATGTTAAAAACTGAAAGTAAAAATAAAATTAGCAAGAGCCATAGCACATTTACAAAAAATAAATAATGGCAATATATTTTTTAAATAATTTACATGCTATGGAAATTTTTTTAAAGAATGTTTAATAAGGTCATATTTTAAAACCATTGTATTATTTAAATATTTAATGACAGTTAATGAGTAAATGATTTCTTATTCCTCCATTTTTGTTTTAACATTAATCACCTTCCAAAAATTGTTTTTACCTAAAATGGAAATCACTTACTTGTTCACCTGACCCAAGCATTATTGATTGAGGTATTTCATAGATTTCATTCATCATATTAAACTGTTCTCCATCCAAGTCAATACATAGGACTCTGAAATTAGTTCCTCCCAAATCCAGAGCAAGAAATTTACCTTTTTCTAAAATATCAAAAATTAAAATATAAAATTCAAATATATAATTTTATTTATTATTTTTAACAAACATACTTAAAATTAAAATCAAATTATTCATATTTCATTTACATTTATGGAACTTCATTTCTAGTTCTTTAAGGATAAATAAAAGTTTACAAAGTAGCAAAAATTTATTAAAAATGTTAATAGCTTTAATGCCTATTTATTCAGAATTTAAATCAACAATTTAACGATAACAATATGAAAAGTGACGAAACCTTGATTGCACAGAAAAGTTCAATTGTAATATTGCAAAACACTGAGTAACTAAAGACTGAATTTCAAACGAGTTTCATTTCTCCACCTAATATTGAATGAGAATTGAAATTTGATATTTTTGTAATTAAAAAGTAAGTCCTCCCTCCTCCCATTCAAATTTCTTCAAAAATATTACCTTATGAATTCTACATATAAATGTGGCTACAATGACTCAAAATAAGCACCTGATTTCATATATTCATGATGTATTTACATATTATAAGATAGAAGCTTCTTAATATTTCCTGCAATTTAAAAACATTATAATTCAAAATTTTCATTTATATTCACTCACCAGACCCATTTGGAACATCTCTGACAAAGGTTGGAAACATTTTTACTGTTGCAGTTTTATGGGTATTTGCTCCTAACCCATTATTAAATTCTTGCAGTAAAAGAGCAGAAACTTTAAGAAGCACATCATTACTTAGTATAAAATCTTTTAGCACAGCTTCAACCTGAAATTTAGAGTAAAAAATATTTCATAATTGTCACACTAGTTAAACAAAAAAAATTTAACATTTTATTTTGTTAGTCTACAATAATCATTAAGTCAAATGAAACACCCTGCGCATCTTCTCCCCTTCCCTCTTTAATTCATTTAATTTCAAAATATACTACATGTAGAAAAATAAAATAGACCTCTATTTTAAAACTGGAAACAAAAGAAACTAAAAGAATATATAAGACAATGTGGTGCAGATTAGCATGCATATAATATGTAGGTGGCCATCAAAATAAAAGTAGAAAAAACAAGCTTTTTTAACAAATACCATCTTCATTATACAAATAGCCACATACAGATGGGAAATTATTTGTATAAATCATGAAAGGTCCAGTACAAATATTGATGGCATTTTCTATGGACTCTTCTTTGAAATAGAGCAAATTGCCCCAATAATAATGAGATTCAAGAATTGGGATAATCAACAGAGATGTCAACTTCATCTTCATGCTTTTCAACCCTGCATAGACAGGTCTAGTTGCATAGATTGGAATGTTATCATATTAGAAAAAAAAAATCTTTTGAAACAAACAATATGTAGATCATAGGATTCCAATTACTTGTCTTTTAGGATAACAGGATCTGTAGAAAACCCCTAACTAGCTACTTAAATCATGATAGAACTGCTTTTACACAAAAACAACCCTACTATATATTTGTAGAGACATTCTTACAGTGCCCATACCCAGTTGTGGAGAACAAAGTGAATGATAACTCATCAGATCACATTTTCTTCCATATATCATTTGGCCAGGTTTATGATTGTGATATTACTTGTGAATATGCTTTGCTATCAGATTAGTCAAAGTGCCTTTGGAATTAATACTATGCTACAAGTTTGTTATTAATATAGTTCCCTTCTAAATGACATTGGAAGCTATAGATGTCTGTCAATTTGACTGTGCCATCTTTTTGGAAATTGCAATTTACTTTAACATATGACAGTTTTTTTACTCAGTTTAACCTTTCATCAACTGTTATGGCCAACAAATAATTGCTTCCCTTACATGCTGCATGTATTCATTGCTTTTATTACTGTAGCTCTAGAAATGCCTAATGTTAAAGGTTGTAGTTACAGATTCTCTAAACAGACAAAAGACCCAATTTACTCTCTCGAAGTCTACCATCCGACATTCCGCACTTATAAAATAAGCAGTGTTTCACAATACATGCACAATTTGTATGTAAAAAATCCTGGTATTTTTACTTGCATGTCATTAACATGAAATCCCCTCATAAACATAATTAATAGCTATTTCCTTTATTTTGATAACCACTTGTACATACTTGCTGATAATATTGGTTTATAACTAATAATATTGAGAAATTCAAATGTTTAAGAATTATATTCAAAAGATTATAGTTCTCTTTAAATATTCTTATTTATTAATATTACTAAAAAATAATTTTATAAATATCAATGGAATAATGCTAGTTTATGGAAACTAAAGAATTACATTTCATGCAATTAAAAAAACATTACTTTATCAAGTAAACTAACTTCTCGCCACTAACTATACAACTTACACTCAAAGCGATGCATTATTAATCGCTACCATATTAAAAAATATGAAACCCATGAGGGTATTGTCAAAAAACTGTCATTCGGCCATTTCAACTCAATGTATTATTTCTAATGAAAATAAATGAATTCTAACAAATATTCAATTCATTAATAAGCAGTTCCAATTCTTCAAAAATATATACATTAAATATTGCAATCAATATAATTATTTTTGAAGTTTACAGAATTCTCAAATAAAAAGGCTTTATATGAATTTTAGAGATTCAACACATTTAAACAATTTGAAAATTAATGCACAGAGCTTAAGATAAATTAAGTGGACATAACTAGAAATATATTTACTTTTTAAATTTTATGCCGATTACAATAAAGTTTTAGTCGTTTTTTACAATTGCAATGTGCATAATTAGCATGAAGATTTCAGGTTTAAATTTGCTAGTAGACTTCATAGCAATCATTCCTTTCACAAACAAGCAGACTTAATAGTGATTGTGACAGCATGTTTTGGCAGCTAGAATCAACAGTTAGGCAGCCTGGTGGAAGTTCTCGTATGTAACACATAAATGAGAGGCAGTTTATGCCTAAAAGTCCTTTCACTTCAATGCCTATTGGTGGGCTGTTTTGTGGTATATATAAGTTTATAACGCGAGGACCACAGATATATAACAAATAAAAATAAAATTTTAAAGCTCTTTATATACATTTTATATTTTCAAGTTCTGTGTAAATAATAGATTTAAAAAAAAAAAAAAAAAAAAAAAACCCTGGACATTCTGCATTTATAGACATCTAGCTTTTACAAGTGAGGTATTAAAAAATTCTTAATACTAGGCACTCAAAGAAAACTACATACAATATATAATGAAACATATTAAAAAATAATAATATAAATAAAAAATACTAGCAAGTTGGTTTTATATTCCTATGGGATTAATATAAAAATAAGATATCACTTAGTTTTAAAATTAAAAGCCTATATAAATTTGCTACATATGTAAATAAACTATTAAAGTCATAACATAGCATCAGTAATGCCATCTAGCCAATTTAAAAAGATGTGCTATGGAGGAGGGCAACAAATATTTTTTTTTCCCTATAAAGAAATAATATAAGTAGACAATAATTAAAAAAATATCCAGATCAGGTGAAAATTAAGACAAATAAAACACACCAAATTCAAGAATATTTAAGAATTTCATGTCCTTTAATTTCATTCAATATTTATACAAGTATATTATATTTTGGGGAATTTTTAAGGGATAATCAATTTATTTAATTAATTAATAATTTATTAAATAAATTAGTAATTAAATTTAACAGTAAAAATTTAATTTAATAATCACAATATAACAGTAAAAATTGTGTGGCGGTAAAAAACAAGAGCGATAAATAAATTTTAGTAGGATCAAAAAAATACAGAAATTCAAGAAGAAGAAATTACGCGCCGAAAACCTGCTTTTTAATGTTTTTCGCTCTGAGATGAAAACGAAACTAAACAAAAAATATATATGATTTAATTAAATTTATTTTATTCCATTTTACAGAGGAAGAATTTTTAATCACATAAAAAGTTTCTTAGAACATTCGAAGTGTCAATTGATTTCTCAAAACATAAATAACACATTTCACAGCTCTTATATAGATCACTAAATAGTGGCCTGTCATTTCATCAATTCTCATGTATATTAATTACGAAGAAAAATAAAATGCTAGAAACATAAGAAAATATTTAAATAACATCCGTACCTTTTTCCGATTATCAGCCATACTTTTAAAATATTAAGTTTGCTTAACAAACTCAGACAACTTGAAGGACAAACGTCCACGAACTGAAAGGAAATAACAAACTACCCCAACGTCCTTTAAAAGATTTCTTCTACCGTCTGCTAGAAGAAGTTGTAGTTTCTTTTTCAAACTGTTGCCAAAGTCTGCATTTCGTATTGGAAACATCATAAGGCTAAATCGGTAGTACTTCCAGTATATGGTTTGAAATATTTATGGGTGATAAATTATTCATTAACCATAAATTATTTACTTAAAATTAAATTCTAAAGAAACACTTGTGTATGTTAAACATTTGTCATTAAACAGATTTGAATTTGGTATTAAATAATTAACAATTTAAACACAAAAACATCGAAATCACATCAAATAATATTCCAATACATATGTGATAGGTTATATAACAATCTTATATATTATGTTTTGAATAATTAAATTTGACAGCAAATGGGTTTCTTTTCATCCCTTAACATTATATTTACTCATTTATTAAATATATAACTTGATTTATAAAAATAGTGAACATATTTGTGAAATTTTTCCTCCGTGCAAGTGTTTGTGAAACTGGAACATTGATTACGCTTTGATTTTAATCTTTAATGAAACACCCGATTGTCTTAAATTATTCTGTAGTTACTGCAAGATCTTAAAAATGTAAATAAAGAGTTATAATAAATATTTAAATTATCAAATCGAATCAATCCAATCCACATGGCCCTTCTAACAACAAGTAGTAGTTTCGAGCAGCATAATCGAAAGAAATTCTTACGTATTTTTAAGTTATATATTCAGTAGGAGAAATACCGCCAGGTTGAAAAGGAAATAGTATTTTTTAAAATTTTATATATATTTTATCAATCAAAACAATTACAACACTGGAATACATAAAATTCTCCACAACGAAACTCCTTGTGACTGTTGAAAATGTCAAATGATAAAGAAGGTATCAATATTGGAATATTTCCGAACAGCTTTCTATGTTATTTAGTTAAAAACCATGCATTTCCTCAAATATACTACATCCATAATTTTAAAAGTGTCGACATGGATTAAAAAGTCACAAATGCATTTTTTAAAATAAATAAATGACTCTAAATGTAACATAAAATTACCAAAAAAAGAATAAAAGTTTGTGCTTTAATTATTATAAATTATAAATTACTGATAATTAATCTATATTGTTCAAAAATTGTTATTATTTTGTAGCAAACTTTTCATTTTGTACATAAGTAAGAAAATCCCTTTGATCTCACAGTTATTCTTTACAAAATAAATTTAAAAAATTCGTTAAAGTTTTAAATATGTGTTAGTTTATTTATGTCTTAATTAAATAGGTATTAAAGATTCATACTTTTTTTACAACAACCCATTTTAAAGTTTTCTATTTAGCAGCAATGAAGTCTGAGTTTAAGACTAAATATCTCGGAAGAATTTAAAAACCTAATGTTTTGTATACTTGAATTTTTAATAAAAATGCCGGCCACTAATATAATGTAAATCTTTATACCCATATGATAGCAAATAAATGCTAGTTTTCTTTGAAATTCCATTCAGATGGCATCACATACCATAGAAGGGGAACTGATACATAAAATTTATATTGGTATATTCCTTTAAACTTGTTAATAAATAAATGAATTAAAAAAAGACTGAAAAAAAAAAGAGAGTAATATCTTTGCAAAAACAAGAATGAAAAAGAAATAGCATATGAATTATCGTGGACTATTAAAAATCAAAACATTCGAAAAATGTGCACTAATTAACAATAATCAATCAATCAATTAATCAATTTAAATAAGAAATCGATTTATCAAAAAATTCATAGTTGTAAAAATATATATTAAAATTAAACTCATTTAAAACTTGAAGTTGTTCTTTTGTGTTCTTTATTAGTAGTGTTATATTTATTAATTATTTGTAATTAAAACTAATTTAAAAATAAATTTAATTAATTAAACATATAATTAAAGTATTTTAAATAAATTAAATGATTTTATTATTTTAAAAAATTAATTAAATTATTTTATTAAAATTAAAATTTGTATAACAATAAACTCATTTAAAACTTTAAGCTGTTCTTTTGTATCCTTTATTAGTAGTGTTGTATTTATTTTATTTTATAATAAATATTATAGTGTTTTAAAATTTTAATTCAATTTTTTTTTTTGTTATGAAACAGTCCCTGGTCTGATCTTTCATGTTTCCATGGTGATCTTATACAGAGCGCCACATTTTAAAAGTATTTTTACACTTTTGTAGTTAAAACAATCAGATATTGTGTTTGCTTATGAGTGTTTATATAAATAAGCTAATTTTTTTTTTTTTTTTTTTTTGGGGGGATTTTGAACTGGTTTATTTATATAATTAAGTAATTATAGTTCTATTTTAATAAATCATTTAATTATATTTGATATTAATTTAAAATCTTCAAATGTATAATTTCTTCTATTACAACTATTTCTTCTCTTCTTTCATTAAAAAATAAGTTATGATAGCATATTTTGTTAGGAAAAATAAACCAATTTTGACAAATTTTGTTTATTTTTCACTGTAAATGAATGTAGTATGTTATTAGTATGATTAAAATTTAGGAAAATATGAGAATTTTACAAATAAATTTCTGTATAAAATTAACATTCGAAAATAAAAGTAAAAGTCTGTAGAAAGCATTAATATACTTGCAAATTAATGCCACTTTTATCTACAGATATTTTGAACTCATAACTTAAAAAAATCAAAATTTCAAAATAATAAATAGTATATAAAATTTATAATTACTGACTACTTAAAAATTTATTTTGGATAATTCTGAAATAAAAAAACTTAAATAAAGGGATTTGTTTATTCTTTTGAATACAAATATTTTGAAACTTTCCTCGTTTTAAGAAACGTTGCTTTTTTTTTTTTTTTTCCTTTTAAATTACAGTCTGTAACGAAACGAATAGTTTCATTTCAAAAGTTTCGCCAATAAATGAAATTTCACATTTTATCATTTGTTAAAATATTCCATTAACATATTTAATGATGTATTTTATTACTTAGCAGAATAAAAATATATAACAATAACGCTTCTACATGCATTTTCATCAACAATAAATATACTATTAGTATAGTTTATTGAATTCTTAAAAATCGGAGATGTTTTTCAAAAACAATCAGCCTTGGTATTTATAATAAGTTTGATATAAAAGTCTTCCTGTTTGAAAATCAAGTATGTAGATACTATTATAATGAATGCATAGGCTGAATGTCAAAATTTAATATATAAAATCATTACTAAATCGTTTTTCATTTAAATTTAAGAAAAACCTGTAACTATTATTAATATGGATCACAATTTTAATAAAAATAGTTCCACGCAAAGTCTTGAACTGAAATGTTTTTTTCTGAATTTATATATTCTTCGAAGTGAATTTTCCCAATCAATATTCTCATTCCCAACCCTAAGAAGCGTCAGAAAAGTAAACAGACATTTTCATTGCATTGCAGATAACTCCGGCCGCTGGTTGCCAGGGCAACAAGTGGCAATATGTGCGAGACAGTGACGTAGGTAGTTTTAGTAGTCGGCAAGAGCAGTTTGATGTCATTTTCTTGAACTACGTGCAATCATAAAATGAGTTAAAATCTGTTTTTCTCTTATACTTTAATATGTATTTCGCTCCCAGAAAAAAAAACTAAAAGAACCTCCAGCAAAATGATTCTCTAATGAATAATAATAATAATAATAAATCAAGAAACAATAAATAAATAAATAAAATAAATAAAAATAAATAAATGCATGTTTCGTAATTTCAGTATTTTCAAATGTGAATATATGAAGATAATATATTCTAATTATAATAGAATAGTATAATTATAATAAATGTAATTATATTATTATTATATATATAATTATATTAAATATAATTATAATTTCTAAAAATATAATTAAGAGACGTATTAAAGCAGAATGGTAGTGTGTGTAATGATGAATGTGGTGCATTATGAATTCCTTCCGCTGGGCCAAACTGTCAACAAGAATATTATTTCAGTGTTTTGCGTTATTTGCGTGAATCTATTCGCAAAAAGAGGTCACATTTATGGGAAGACAACTCTTGGTTTTTGCATCACGATAATGCGCCAGCTCACACTGCATTGATTCTTCGTGACTTTTTCGCCAAAAATGAAACCCATATCGTTCCACAACCACCGTATTCACCAGATTTCGCACCGTGCGACTTCTGGCTATTCCCTAAACTCAAAAGACCACACCGGAGACACCGTTTTGAGTCGATTGAAGAGATTCAACGTGAATCGCCGCACGCTTTGAAGGCCATCCCTGCCGATGCCTTTTTAGCATGCATTGAGGATCGGAAAAAAACGCTGGCATAAGTGCATTGTGTCCGGCGGGGATTACTTTGAAGGCGATGAAATAAATTTGGAAGAATAAAGAAAGAGTTTTTGAAAAAAAATAATTGATCTTACTTTTAGGGCACAGTAGTAGGGAAAAATTTAGAATTTTGTTTACACATAAATGGAACTAAAAAAAAAAAAAAATAATAATAATAATAAAAAAAAAAACCCTATCAATCTATTAGTAAAGACATTTTCATTAGTTTAAATGCGTGCGTTTCTTTTTAGAATAAATTTAAAAATATCGCTGCTTTCAAAAAAGACACTGAATTCTTATGCTTTATTGAGCAGTTTTCTAATGGTGGTTCACAATAACAGTTTAAAAAAAAATGTTTTACATAAAAAATGAGAGCATTCACCTAGAATAAATTTAAAATATGGTAACCTTGAATATAGCTAACAAAATGTTATTTTTGTTTCCATATTTTCTTTCAAATGAAGTCTCAGTTAGAGCTAAGTTAGTTGGAGTTATTTGAATTTTAGAAAATTGTTATTAAAAAATTTCAAATTAAATAAAATTGCAGAAAAACCCCGTTTATACGCATTAGTAATTTCAGGTTTTTTTTCTTGTGGTTATATTAAAGAAAAAGCGAAATGAAAGGAAGTACGTTTTTAAATGATTGCGATATAATTTTGAATATATATATATATATATATATCTCACATGAAAATAAAAAATATGTATATATTACATTTTTTTAACCTCGGTATTTAATAAAAGCATAAAAAAATTTCATTTTTATTTTTTTACTATACAATTTCATTAAAAATGATAGTAATAAAACTAAAGCAAAATTGAATTATGATGTTTATTAAAGACACAGCAGTTTACAAATACAGGAAAAGATTTATACTTATATTTAGACACAACTTTACATGTTAAAATAAAATATTACTCAGTTAAACATTAAACAAGAAAATAAAATCCTTTATGGATCTCGTGGTTAAAAAAACACATTTAAGTCAGGTAAAGGACAGAGAAAAAAAATCATTCTTTTGGCCTCTAGCAATGAACTACGTTAAGTAACAAAATCATTTCAAAGATACATCAGTGGAAAGTGAGCCACTTCTGTGGATTATCACAAAGAATTTTCTTTATGTCCTCTTCAGTAAATCCACGCTTTTTCATTTTTGGTAGCACATTGGCAAGTATGTGCGAGAATCCGTGGCCTCCATACTTCATCTGTAAAACAAATATAATTAATAAATGTAACAAATGAATTGAATTTGAAATACTCCATTTCTGTACATAAAATCTTGAAATCTTTCATAAACGATGCTTGATTTGAGAAACAGCAAGAAACCAACATATTAGAAATAAAAATTATAAAATAATGCATCTTGTTGTTCTAATGCAGCTGGCAATATAAATATTTAATCTTTATGCCAAAGCAAGGGCTGTACCGCTGTTACTCATTTAGCACTACTCAGGGGGCACGTGTAGCTTGAAGATATGCCCCGGACGCGAGTAACAATACCCCCGCAACGCTCTACGATCATGTTAGACCTACGGTTTTAAAGTGGATTTCGAACCACTACAAACATCCATTGCACCGCCGGGACTCGAACCCGAAACCTGTGGTACCGAGCGTCAGAGCGCTAGACACTCGGACATCAGGCCCTAAAATAAGGTATAAAACAAAGAAAAATTCATAGAATATAATTATTGCTGTTGTTTTTGTTATGACTCATCCTCAATGTCTTTCAGCGAGGGACAGACATCCCATGAGTATATTACTCATGGATGGTGGTGAAGGGGCAACTTCTGTTGTGATGGAGCTTTCGTAGGTAGAAATCTGACTTAGCTCCGAGTCGCTGAAGAAGGAGCGCAGTGCCTTCCGGTAGGACTTTTAGAGGGAACTACCCCTCTAGTTGGAGCCTAGTCGTTCATTAAGATTCCTTTCAGATTTATATAAATATATTCAATAATGTAAGGGCCTGATGGCTGAGTGGCTAGCTCTCTGGGGCTCGGTACCACAGGTTTCGGGTTCGAATCCCGGCAGAGTCATGGATGTTTGTAGTGGTTCGGAATCCGCTTTAAACCGTAGGTCCCGGTTTATTAAGATCGTAGAGCGTTGTGGGGTAGTGTTACTCGCGTCCGTAACCTATCTTCAAAGCTACACGTGCCCTCTGGATAGTGCTAAATGAGTAACAGTGGTGCAGCCTTTGCTCATAGCGTAAAGATTAACTTCTGTATTGCCAGCTGCATTAGAAACAACAACATGTTCAATAATGTACTCTAACAACAAAGAATGAGAGCAAATTCATCGACTTTGGACTATAAGATTTATCCACAGAATAATCTAGAATGGGATTTAGCAGTCCATTATATCCAAATATTTAATATGTTTTGTGTGTCTAATCCTCAGTATTCTGCAGTGCGGGATGGACATCTCATGAGTAGTCTACTCATGGATTGTGGTGAAGGGACAGCTTCTGTTGTGATGGAGCACTCGTAGGAAGTCTGATTTGGCTCAGTGTCGCTGAAGAAAAAGGGTAGTGCCTTCCGGGATAACTACCTCGCATTTGCGTATCGTATGGAAGAAAACTCAGAAAACTCCCACCAGGCAGTCTGACTAATGAGACAAGAAGCTGATCATCACAAACGCCATCGAGTATTCTCTTTTCTGAAACAGTGTCTATAACAATTCCCGCCAGCGGATTGAACCTCGGCCCTAATGCTCACCAGGGGCGTACGTTGCCTCTAAGTGACGAGTCGGGCAGAATATAATTATAAATGCAAAATATAGCTTAACGGAAGCCATAAAGTGTATCATGGAAGAAGAAAGTTGTTTAAGTAAAAAAGAGTGATGTCTAAGAAGTGTCCAAAGTAAAATTGAAAGATGTAGAAGATATTCAAAAATTGTATGTACAGAATTAAAAATAAAAAAAAACTGAAAAACATATTAAATAGCTATGATAAATGAAACTATGCATTATAGCGAAGGAAAAATATGTATATATAAATATATAAATAATATTAATTTGCATGAACAGTAAAAATATTAGAATCTTAAAACCCAACATGAATTTTTCTATCTTTATGTGATTTTACATATCTTTATACTGTCGAGATACTAATATAAAATTGAATTTTAATGAATTATTATTAGACATAAATAAATATATCTGCAAATAATATGCATTGCTTTAAATCGTAAATAACCTTAATTTCATGTAAAATCACAGAAAGAAAAAAAAAAGCTTTTTTTTAACAATAAAAAAATTATTTTGGTGAATAGATAATAAAACAGTGAATCCAAATTTTAAACTACTAACTCAAAATTTCTATTTATTTACAACATGACATAGTTTTGCCAAATCAGTACGAACTACAAGAAGCAGCAATACAGATGTAAAGAAAAGCTTACTATGTATAAAACTGCTTTTTTCCTAATTTAAATAAACTATTTTCATTTTATTCTAAATATAAACTGTTCCACAAATATCTCATTCTGAGTTTAAAAACTCATTACTAATAAATAATGATGTAATACTCCATTGCATGAATTGGTCGAGTTGCACTAATAAAGTTGATGAGAATATTTGAATAACTTATTAGGGGTTATTATAGCAAAAATACCATAATTTCACAGAAGTTTCTCTGTTTCCTGAAATACCTATTAGTTAACTGATATATCAGCCTAAATTATGATGCTGTCGTTAATAGGTGGAGATGTCTGTAAATGTTAAAAGCATAAAGTGGGAGTTATATTTCATTATATAAAGTGATGAGATGCATTAGCGATAGAAACTCATTAGGATAATTAAACACTACACAAGAGACTAAAAAAAAGAAATAATTACACAAAAACAAATAACTTTCGAATTATTTAATAATAAATCCTTTTTATAGTTTGAGATAATATTAATTATTTATTAATTATAAGCATAATTTACTAGGACACGTTTAAATTTTATATTTTTACCTACAGTTATTTATTATATGCAGTTGTCTTTTTAGTGCAGATTAGTACAGAATTTTGTTCCTTTAAACAGGAATTTAATGGAATTTCATCTAAGCAATCTTTTAAATTCAGTTTCCAAAAATTCTTTGACTTTTACGAGGGTAAAAAGTACTCTAAATTAAGTCTCTCCTATATAATAATCATCATCATTGGCGCAACAGCCCCACGGTGGGCCGAGGCCATCTGCCTACTGGCAGTTTCTAGACAAAAGATGTTTTTTTTACGGGGTAGGGTTGTCAGCCGTATGCACAACGCTCTACAATCATATTAGACCGAGACCTACATGGTTTAAAGTGGATTCCGGACCACTAGAAACATCCATGGTACCACCGGGACTCGAACCCGAAATTTGTGGCATCGAGCGGCAGAGCGCTAGTCACTCAGCCATTAGACTCCTCTCTTTCTATATATGTGTTATCTAAATCAACGCATTCACATAAGACTGGAGAGGCTTGGTGAATAGCACGATGGGCTTTCGAATTATGGAAGCCGGGTTCGAAACACGATAAGATAAACCGAGTGCCAATACCAGGGATCGGCATGATAAATCCAGAGATAGGAAAATCGTTCCGTTATGTTTGAGCGAGAGAAGAGGGGGTGAACCCTCGAAAGGCCATCCATGGAATTGTTCGTTCAAGAATGTCGTGGCAATGGCCGCAGTGTATTTGGCGCCCAATGGTGCACCCTGGATAACGCTGAATCTGCTACTCGTCATCTTCCATTTCAATGACGAACGTAGATAAAATTGTCCGAGATTCGAAAATAACAACACGTACTTAATAGGACTATATAAAATCCAATAATTTGATTTTGTGATTACTGGCCGATGGTCAATTCTTTTTTAAAAACGATTTGGATTTAAAAAATGTTGATTTCAATTGTGTAATTCTGCGTTTTATATAAATCATTTTACATTCACTCATTCTTGTGAATAATCAAGATATTATAATATTTAATTTTAAAATAAATTTTAATTTTAACCGAGTTGGATATGTCTCACTATTCCAATATGAATTAGATAAGTCTATACATAACTACTTTTGCTCAAGAAGACTTGAAAGTATTTAAACGCTATACAAATTTTCAACGGTTTTATTATTATTATTATTATTTATTTTTCTTTCCTATAAAAGTGAAATTTTGGAAAATCATTAAGAGTTTGTAGTGTCAATATATAACACTTAAGGATGTGTAAAAAGGGCCTGAATAGCCGAGTGGCTAGCGCTCTGGCGCTCGGTACCACTGGATTCGGGTTCGAGTCCCGGCGGTGTCATGGATGTTTGTAGTGGTTCGGAATCCACTTTAAACTGTCGATCTCGGTCTAACATGAGCGTTGCGATGGTATTGTTACTCCGCATCCGTAGCTTATCTTCAGGCTACACGCACTTCCTGGGTAGTGCTAAGTGAGTAACGTAGGTGAAGCGCTTACCTTAAGGCATCGAAGACAATTGTCTAAGTGCTTGCCAGCTGCATTAGAACAAAAAAAAAAAGGATGTGTAAAAAATTATCAAATTTTTTTTTATTGATATTCAAAGCTGGCAATTGCTAATATTCAACAAAATTTTAAAAAAAGTACTAACTTAAAGTAGTACTAAAAACTGCTAAATCACTATAGTGATGTAAAAGCAATAGTTTTGTAGACTATCTTCTGGAAAATCTTTCTGTTTTTTGGTATTGAGCAGAGAGGATGCAACTGAAAGATTAAGAATGTCTACTGGGAAGATAAAGATAACATGAACGTTTCTCTTCCTATTAGCAACGTGGAAGTTACTTGCGTTTTAGATGTGGGTGTATCAAACATGGGTCACCTAGATTACGACATATGCAGAAATATCATCTTTATTTTTACGATAGTGAAAGTTACTGAAAATTCCTTAATTCTGTGTTGGTAAAAATTGATAAGGAAATAATGGAAATATAAGAAATCAGTATTGCAGATATAGAAGAATTAATAGACCACGAAAAAGGTGAAATGTTTCAAGAGTTGATTAATTTCTGGAGAAACGAATGTATCATGCTGAGATTTTGGCAGCGTCTCGTATTGACAATAAGGTAGCCTGGTAGGAGTTTTCAAGATTTTCTCCCGTATGATAAGCAAATGCAAGGCTTATTCTTTGAAAGTCCTTCCATCGTCGTCCAGGGAAGGCTGCTGATGGTACATTTAAATTGTACAAGAAAATATACATATATTTTTTTTTATTAAATACAGCACTAATAAGTTTATTGCCTATAAAATATATGTGCATTGCTTTGGGGGGGCAATGTTTTCCGTTTCCTTGACCACTTTCAACGTTTCTTATTGGTTTATTTTTTTTTAATTTCTTTCACGAGCTAATAATTTTATAATTAAATAATATAAAAATGTTCTAAGACATCGTCTGGCGAAAGCAAAGCCAATTTTATCTCAAAGTGAAAGTGAGGTTTTCTAAGAAAAGAAAAAATGCTTTGCAATTTTAATTTGTTAAGATTACTGTTATGCGCTTAGTTCTTACAGTAAGTTCTAAATTTTATGGGTAACCTGCATATAGGCATTATCATCATTGGCGCAACAGCTCCATGATGGGCCAAGGCCGTCTGCCTACTGGCAGATTTCGAGACAAAAGATGTTGCCCTTTTACGGGGTAGGGTTGACAACCCTACGCCCAACACTCTACAGTAATATGATACTGGGACTTACGGTTTAAAATAGATTCCGAACCCCTACAAACATCCATGACACCGTCGGAACTCGAGTCGAAACCTGTGGCACCGAGCGATAGAGAGCTAGTCACTCGGCCATCAAGGCATATAGGCCTAGCCGATTATAATTTTTTCCGGCTTGATTTACTGTTTATATTTATGTTAGCTAATAGTCAAACCGTTTTTGTGCGTTTTTTTAATCTTTTTTAATTTTGTACTTCTGTAGTTTTTTAATTATGTACTAATAAACAATGAATAAATTTTTAAGTAAATTTACAGATTTAAAACATATTAAATTCAAATTTTTTACATAAAAATATTAAAATAATGATAAAAACCTCTAATTATGTAGATAATTTTTATGATGAAGACTTAGAACGAAATCTCGTTCTAAGTCAAGGACGACAAGTAAAGCGTAGATACATATAGATGTATGGATTTATATTAAGATTAGCAGATTATAGACATGATACATATGTACATGCAGATATTTATACTACTAGAAGCAAATCCAAAATATATTGAGGGTGATAAATGGTTTTTCAGTCTTCTCTTCATCTTGTGCTTTTAATGAATCCGGAACAGTTACCGTCCGTCTCGAAATATAATCCATTTTTTAAAAATCTTTCTTTTCATTTAGAATTCTTTACTTCAATCACGAGAGCAAAATTAATTTTCTTGTGAACTTCTGTAAAAAAATTAAAGTAAGCAAAAAAGATGCAGTTCTTAATCTTATTATTTTTCTTTTTTTTATCTCAAACTCCCTATTCCACTCTGGAGTTAATGAAAAAAGTTTCTGCATTAAATTTTCAATACCTCCGATTCAGTATGTTTTCTAAAAAAAATTTCTGAATTTAATCTTCTTTTTTTTCCCCCATTTTTCTTCTTCTTTTTTTTTTTCTTTTTTATTTTCAGGTTATAGGAAAATCCCCGCTTTCTTTTTTCTCTTTGTAATGTTTTTCGCTGAGTCATTTAAATATATTTTTGATTTATCATCTATTTCTGCGTTAATGGCAAATTTTATTCTCTCATAAAGAAATGGTTTTATAGTTTTGAATACTTGTTAGCTATATTCTAACTGTTCATCCTATAAAAAAGTTATAAAATTAATCTTTAAACAAAGTCTTAAGATATTAGTTTGCTTTAAAAGAAAATATTGCTGTTTTCGAATGTCAAGAACTTTGCCCTGAAGGAATTCTTCACCTGAACGGCGGATTCAGCGTTACTCAAGTGCCACGAAGGTCATGCTACACTGCACTTCGTTACAGTTGCGATTTGCCATCACATTTCGGAACAAACATCCCTAGGAAAGGCATCTAGGTAACTACATACTCTTCTTGGAGCTGTGACATGATGGCCAATTGGCTAGAGCTCTGGACTTTGGTACCACAGGCTTCAGGTTCAAATCCTGGCGGTGGCAGGGATGTTTGTTAGTGGTTCGGAATCCACGTTAAACTGCAGGTCCCGATCTAATTAACCTAAAGTGTGCACAAAATGACCGTTGAACGATAAACCAAACATCTTCGAGCCAACAAAAGGTCTTTTCCATTATCTCCACTTTTTATCTTCCTATTGAGTAGACACATAAATTTTCAATTTAGCATCGTTTGCCTAGTTTCTAACCGAACTTTCTCTTCTCTTCCTTTGTCCATCAGACCACTCGGCCATCGAAACGAATATTAAAATATATCCATTTGGACACTAAGAATTCAGCAAATTAGATGTTTTTTTTTCTTTTTCTGTAATACCATGAAAATTCTGAACATTGAGCTGGTCATGGTCATAAGTAAGAATTTTTACCTCATAAGTTTTACTTTTAAGAATCAAGAACTACCCTAATTTCAGCATTTTTTTTTGCAGCAGTTTTTTTACTTAGACCGTGAATTTTTATGCCATAAGGGCTGCACCGACGTTACTCACTTAGCACTACTCATGATTCGCGTGTAACTTGAAGATAAGCTACAGACGCGGAGTAACAATGCCCCCGCAACACTCTACGAACATATTAAACCGGATCCTACGGTTTAAAAAGGATTCCGAACCACTACAAACATCCATGCCACCGCGGGGACTCGAACTCTACCGAGCGCCAGAGCGCTTGCCACTCGGCCATCAGGCCCCTTTTTAGTCACTTAAATTTGAAAATTCCATGTAGATTTATAATCTACATGGAATTTTCAAATTTTCTTTCTTTTTTTTTTTTTAATTTCCATTTAAATCCAAAAGGAATTTTCAAATTTAAAAACAGAACGAATATTAATTTGGAATATAAATAAGGCTCAGAATTACATTAAGGAGGGAAAAAACGATTTTCGAGAAAATTAAAAACTTAAAGAACAATAAAAATAAAAATATTTTTCAAATAAAAATTGTTCAATGTTTTTTAAAAATGTTTAGGTTTAAATGTTTATTAAATTACATTTAAAATATTTAGGTTTAAATGTTTAAGTTTAAATTATTAAATTAGGTTTAAAATGTTTATATTCAAATCTTTATTAAATTTTGTTTTAAATGTTTAATAAATTAGGTTTTAAATGTTTAGATTTAAATGTTTATTAAATTAGGTTTTAAATGTTTATTAAATTAGGTTTTAAATGTTTATTAAATTAGGTTTAAAATATTTAGATTTAAATATTTATTAAATTAGGTTTAAAATGTTTATTAAATTAGGTTTAAAATATTTAGATTTAAATATTTATTAAATTAGGTTTTAAATGTTTATTAAATTAGGTTTTAAATGTTTATTAAATTAGGTTTTAAATGTTTATTAAATTAGGTTTTAAATGTTCATTAAATTAGGTTTAAAATATTTAGATTTAAATATTTATTAAATTATGTTTTAAATGTTCATTAAATTAGGTTTTAAATGTTTATTAAATTAGGTTAAAAATATTTAGATTTAAATATTTATTAAATTAGGTTTAAAATGTTTAGGTTTATAAATATGTTTACGTTGGTTATACTCTTATTACCAATCAGTTAAAATTAGATGAATGGAGAACGAATGGAATCTCTTGTTAAAAACAAGATACTTTCTTAAAGAACTATCTAAATTTTTTGAATGGTTGTTATGCTTTGTAAAAGATCCTGATAAAAAATAACTAATGTCTTTCCAATTATTTTATCCTATATTAATCTACTTTAAAATACTTAAACAAATTTTAAAAATTTCACATGCAATTATGTAAATTGGCTTCTAAATTTTAAAATCTTAAAAGTGATATGGAATAAACTGGGTCGTTATATTTATCGATAATTGTTTTTGCCTTGAGTGTATTTAATTTGACGTGTGTTCAATTCTTTCGATTTGTTTTGCTATTGCTGGCTCATATTTTTTTCAGTGGCCTTCGGTAGTGACAGACTGGCATTTTTTCATTGTTTCTATATATATATTCATTCTCTCCTTTCTCGTCTTTAAATAGAAATACATTCGTGTTCCTTGAGAAAATTTCATTCCACTTTCACAGAGAGGTCAAAAGACCGAATACATTTAACCAATTGTTTATCTCTAATAAATAATAATCATTTGATTTTGTTTATATAGTTGGATGAAGTATCGAATGCGACATACATTTTATAAATTAATTATTATCGTCGTAGTTTACCTTCAAAAAATTAAACATTACCTTGACGTCATAGTTAGTCATTGAATTTTTTTTTTCTAATGCAGGTGGTAAATACACAGTTATCGTTCATGGCATAAGAAAGGGCCGCACAGATGTTGCTCACTTAGCACAACCCGGGGGTGCGTGTAGCTTGAAGATAAGCTGCGGACGCGGAGTAATACTACCCCCGCAACGCTCTACGATCATACTAGATCTACTGTTTAAAGTGGATTCTGAACCACTACAAGCATCGATGACACCGCCGGGACTCGAACTCGAAACCTGTGGTACCGAGCACCAAAGAGCTAGCCACTCGGCCATCCGGCCCCAGTCGTTGAATATTATCATTTTAATGTGTTAAATCGTCATAGTCGTCATAATTTTACCTTTAAAAATATAAACATTTTCTATTTAGTATCTAGTATTTTTTTCTTTTGTCATAATAGGTGATAGAGGCTTTTAATCATAATAACACTTCGTTATAGTATATCTTATATCAGGCACGTATCGTTATATTGTTTAGTTAATTGAATATTATAATTTTAATTTGTTAAAATTAATTATTTTTTACTTTTTTTTCAAAAAAGAAATAACAAAAGAAAACTTGATAAAGTAAGAGACTTTTAAATAATTAATGTGATATTTTCCCAATTCGAAGCCTAATGGTAGCTTGTGTATCTACTGTGTGAGCGGAAGAACATTCGATTCCCTTGCGTGACATGTATTGCAGTCACTGCTTTTAAAAACGAAGAGTCTAGATAACGATTGTCACAGATTGTGTGAGAAATTCGCATAGATAGTCAGACTGCTTGATGGGAGTTTTCCAGGTTTTTTTCCCATACTACACAAGAATACTGGTCAGTTATTTCTAAAAAGCAATAATTCCACCAACAATCCTTTACCGGTCAAGAATTGTTTGTGGTATACTACAATGAAGCGAGGTTTCTGATGCTGTGTGAGCAACTTACATAGACAGTCAGGCTGCTTGATGGGATTTATCTAGGTTTTTTCCCCATACGACACACGAATAAGGGTCAGTTATTCCTGAAAAGCAATAACTCCACCAAAAATCCTCTATCCAATTAATTGTTCGTGATATTCTGCAATGAAGCGAGATTTCTGATGTAAAGAACTGCTTCAGTAAGTTTACATAATAAAAGTTTCAGATGACTGAATTAAAGCTTAATTGAAATCGCTGTTATCTGAACACAAATATTGTTTCAGTAATTATGAAATATTCCTTTCAAAACGATATGAGAATAAAATCAATTAATTAACTTCCGTTAATTAAACTTTTAAAAAGTAAACTTACTGCATACTTTATAAAAAGTTGTTGGAAGGCTCACAACATTGTTTATAAAAATTGTGATATGAATTTACTATCACGTCATCCACGTAAAACGACAATGACATCAATTAAAAAAAAATTGCAATTTTTCCAAGAAAAACATTTGAATAAAAAATATTCCTTTAACTAATGGATGATGCTTGATGATGATGATTGATGCTTTTTAAATGCATGATATAGTAAAAAAAAGCTGCTTCTGGTTCAAATTCAGACATGTCATTCTAATAATTATAATTCTTTGCCAGAATAATTTTTTCCGTGACCGAAACGTAAAAAAAAAAAAAAATAATAACAAGCCATGCGGTTATTGCATTAAACAAATATTGATGCTGTTATTACATTAATTTAATTTTACAAATTCTTTAAGGAAATGGGAAATGTACTATCAATTAAAGCATTTTATAAAAATAACTATTAAAAAAAAAGAATAAGAAAGCAGATATGTTTGGGAGCTGATGGTAGTTGTTTCTGACAGCTGGTGGCAGCTGGCGACCTTGAAATACTATGCATTTTTTTTTAAATAATCACCGATCAAAAAGCCGTTTAAAAATTATTTTAAAGCGCATATATATAAAAAAGAAACTTACAAGTCTGTGTTTTGTGTGTATATCATGACTGATACAGATTTTGTCACCATATCCTTGTTGTACTAAGTGGTATAAGCGCTCAACTCTTTGTGCATCACTTGGCATATCGACATCTTCATTATGCTGATAATGGGACACTTCGATACCAAACAGATCAAATTCGCAATAACTTCCCATCGCAGCAAATTCCTCCAGTCCTTCTTTAGTGAGCAGAGTACCTGCATGGAATTAAAATTAAATTTAGAATAGATAGCATTTTAATGGAATATTTTTTGTAGAAAGTTTATATAGGATAAAAAAAAGGAATCATCAAATTTATGAGAAATTGAAATCTGTTACACTGACATGGGATTTAGAGTTTTGAATAATAAGTATTTTTGTTACTATTACAAGAAAGTAATCATAATGTGAATAAAATCTAAACAACTAAAAATATTTAGTTTTAAAATATGATTGTTAACGAACTGTATTATACTGGTTTTTATACAGATTTCTGATTTCTGAGTGTACAAGATTCAGTGTTTAATGTATGATTGAATTTTAAAAACATTTATTGTTTTCACTTTAGAGAAAATCATCTAGTCATTCATTATCGATAAATTATGTGAAGATTGACACTGATGCACGCACGCACGCACACACACATACACCTTATTGGTTTCATTTTTATTTTTTCCACAATTAAAATTTTTTCCATTACTTTTATTTTTTTTCCATGATTATCATTTTATTTTTTCCATGAAATTCTTTCCATGATTTTTTTTTATTTTCACTTTCAGAACCCATTTTGAATAACCATAAAAGAGTTCCAACAAGATAAAAAACAAGATAAATTATATAATTTTGAAATAATGATTTACGTTATAAAGTACGTTAAAGTTACGTTACGTTTTTATTTAACTTACACTGTAAGTTAGATAAAAGTTTTATTTTAATGTAAAATTTATTTGAAAGTATCGAAAAATATGGTTTAGTGTCTTGATAAGAATCCTGTAAATGTTTTAGGTGTACTTTCTTTTTAAAAAAAAACACTTATTTGAAAGCTTTCGAAGTTATTTTTATCGCAACGGTTCATAAAATGATTATTTTTACATCAGAATGATGCAATAATGTCTATTCATAGTAACTTTTGGCCATAATTTCACACATAAAATGATTGATACCGTGTCATTCAAAAAAATAACTGCAGTCGGAACTCGTTTCATCCAAATCCCTAAGCTCATAAAATGATTCATTCTCCTAATATGATATAAAACCAGAAGCAAATATAGGATAAGCTCAAATTTTATTATTTTTCTTGTTTACTAAAAAATAGTAAATAGCTTTAAGCAATGTCTGTGAAATATATCAACAAGGTTTAACAGGTGTTTTGTAATCCAGACAATTTATCCTTTTCCATCATCATGTTAAAAAAATGCAAAAGCACAATAATGTGCTATCAAATATTTCAATTACTTGCAGAATTAATAAGAATAAAAATAATGGATTTTTAACTGTTTCTCTAAAAATGTAAGATATATGTGTAATTTTTTAAAATTTTTTTTTAACAATAACCTTTTTCTGCTAAAATAAAACTTCCTAATACAGAGACAGCTTGTTATGGTTAGAATATAAAAAAAAAACCTAAAATTTTTTTAACAATAACCTTTTTCTGGAAAATTCATTAAAATAATAAATATCGAACATATATAATTCATTTGAATGAAATTTAGTTACTACCTAAATTTTAAATCTTAAAAAAATAATTTTTAAAAAAAATGGTGAAACTTTTTAATATTATTATGATATTTTCATGCGTTTAATAAGTTTTTTCCTAATTTAAATTTTATTCTATTGAATTTAACCTACATACCAAATCGTATCGCTGTCAATTTTTTAAAAAAATATCGTAAGAGCTAGAATTTTACAAAGTGAAGATTTTTTAAAAAATTGATTCAACAATAAACTGGAAATTTTAAATATTTGGCTTTTTATCATAAAACACACAAGATTTTTAAAAAATTTCTTCTCTTAATCGATTCAAAAATTTTAAAACAAATAAACTAGAAATCTTTATGTGTAATTAAGTAAATTCAACTTTAAGATTTGGCTTTTTATCATAAAAAAACACATAATAATGAAATTTTTATTTCATAAAATTTTTGCCGTAATTAAAATTTTATTTATCAAAAATTTTAAAACGAATATTTAACCAAATGACAGTATATTCACAATGTTGTTCACATTATGAATTACGTTGCTTTAAAGTTAAGTTTAGTTTAGTTTACTAAGTTTCAATCTTGAATAATTTTCTTTTTTCTACGAGAATCAATGCAAATCTGCATTGAGAAATAATTGCAAAAAATTAGTCGATTAAAAAAAAATTGGGCTGAATTCTCAATTTCTCAATATCACGTTAGTTTTCGTATCTCATAAAACGGAAATGCTTCATCAAATTCCAAAAGCCGATTTCTTTCTACTTCCCCCAATTGCAACAACAACCCGTTCTGTTTTGCAAGCGGGGAACTCCCCGTTCTAAAACATCGATCGATTCCTCCACATGCACTGCAGTAACCCCTGGTTATATCGCGCATGTCTGGACACGTAGGGAAGAGTTGCATAACTGAAGAGCTTATTTAGGTTCCAATGTTATTTGATATTTTAACAGTGGTGATTCGAAATGATGAATTGGCATTAAGAGATAATTTCAATTAACTTATCTGACAAATATAAAATGATATGTACTTTTTGTAAATTACTTAAGGAAGCCTTATTTAAGTACGACAAATTCTTTTACGACATTTTTTTTCTTTAAAATGCCCTCTCGAAATATATAGCAAGGTACGGTATTGAGGTTACTGTACCGTTAATATCTCGTTTGTAATTTTTTGTACAATAAGACCGAGTTTGCTTAGAAAGATAATAAAGAAAGTCCTTCGCAAAGTTCATTAGCTTGTTCAACAGGCTCAAGTAAATAGCATACTCTCTCATGTGGTGATCTCATCTGCAAACAGTTTCGCCCTTGGCTTTTATGTCTTTTCACCATTAAAAAGTCATCGCTGGATTGTTTATGCTTTCCATTGGCATGGATTCGTTACCTTAATGCAAGTCCTTCAGATGCTAATTGAGTGCAAGTTTTAAGATTTTGCACAATTAGGAAATGAAGAATATCTCATTTCTTAAGGACATTTACTTTTCGGACTAATACCCGGTCTAATTAGATTTTCTAAAATGCGAATGATGTTTTTGGTCTGAAATACTGTGACGGTACTACTACAAGGTCACACGGCACGACTACACGGCTTAGTAATTAACATTTTTTTAAAAAAATACAGCTTTAAAAATAAAAATAGCATTTTTTAATTTTAAACTCAATAGATTCAACTACTTAAATTTTTTTTAAAGACAGCATTCTTTTTGTATTTTTTAAAATACTTCCTCATATTTTAAGTTTTTGGCGTTCTAGGTACAGTCATTAATTGCTCGAAAACTCTTAAAATAATTAATGTCTGATTTTTAAATTTATTTTCTGATATCAAACAGATTCATTCACATTTTGGAATATTTATATATAAATTAAAAATATTTGTAAGAATGAAATCTGGGTACAAATGAGAGATTTAAGATGCTAAAACTTTTTTCTTCTAATATGCTTAAAAATTTACCGATTATGTACAGTAGGAGCACAAAGGTTTGAATAATAAAACTGAAAATTTATTTATTTATTTTGTAAAAAATTACAACTAATTTTCTTTTCGTTATCTAGGTTATTGAGTCTTCTAGACATTTACTGGATATCAATGATTCTCTATACATTTAAATGTATAAATTAGTTGTCATAAATATTGTATATTTAAAAAAAAATTTGTTAAAGAATGATACCAGATTCAAAGAATATTGTACATATTTTTTTAAATTTTGACGGAATGCCGCAGAAAAAATAATTTTGTTTGTTAAATTCTATATATCCAAGATATTTTTTTAAAAAAAGCTTTTTTTGAACAGAATCAACAAGTTTTCATGCAAATATTTTTCATATTTTAAGCTACAAACATCTTTATTTTCCAAAGCAGGAAGCAGAAGAGAAAAAAAATTTCAATAACCTTTTATAAATCTTTTAAATGTACTTAATCTGTCATCGAGTTATATTTTTATGAGCCGAAAAGAAAAAAAAAATGACAACACATAAATTGACCACTTTTACTCTCTTGACAAAAGAATGACGTAAAACTGAATATCACAACTGAAAGGTAAAGAACTCCTTTATCACCCTTTTTTTGATAAATTTTATTACGTTAAACATCCCACAAGGATATTCGATAAAAAAAATCTGCCCATCTTTTCAAAAAGTTTTTATGTCCATCAAATAAAAACTTGGGTGAATGATCCACAATAGTTCGCTTTTAAAATCAAATGGGTTTCTAAAAATACTATCAGCATTTTTTCCTTTCAGATGCCAACAAATTAGTGGATAAAATCCGTTAATTTGCGTAAGTCTGTTAATTAAAAACAACTTTAACTGCTCAATAAACTATATAAATAAATATAGCATCCATCGATTTCTAGAGATCAATAAACAATACAAAAAATTAATCGAAATAAATGATAAAGCATAATTTTTTATATAATTTGTACAATTTTTCAACTAGTAATAGAAATGCTTCGTAATTTTTTTATAATTTATAATATTAACTGTAATATAAGTTTTAAATGATGATAAAAAGATAATTCTATATTTATCTCATTTTTTTTCGTAAACATTATGTAGACAAAAACAAACAACACTTTTTCTTTTCGTGACTTAATACGATATATTGCAGTGATTTTTTATAAAAATTTATCGTTACCTCATTTCGGAAAAATTATTTGTCCTGACATAATTATACCTCAGAAATTATGATTTCATTACACCAAATGAAATGGACAAAATGAAATTTTATATTATATCAATGATAATTATTCTTTCAACGTCAATTACTTTAACGAATTACTGTTTCAATCACTCTCATTACGAAGCACTCTCTCACTTACTCTCATTAATCACTCTCTCAATTTCTCTCATTACAAAACACTCTCTCAATTTCTCTCATTACAAAACACTCTCTCACTTACTGTCATTAATCACTCTCTCACTTACTCTCATTAATCACTCTCTCAATTACTCTCATCACGAACCACTCTCTCACACTTATTACGATTCACACTCATTATGATTCCCTCTCTCAATCACTCTCATTACAATTCACTCTCATTATGCTTCACTCTCTCAATTACTCTACGATTAACTCTTTCCATTACCTCATTACGAATTACTCTCTCAATTACTCTACGATTAACTCTTTCAATTACCTCATTACGAATTACTCTCTCAATTACTCTCATTATGAGTCACTCTCTCAATTATCTCATAACGAATCACTCTCTCATTTACTTCTTACACCAAAACTCTCTGTTTGGAAACTTACGTTCCAAATGAGACATGACAGTATGCTCAAGTTTCCCACCAGCTTCCTGGAACACTCGGTATATTTCTTCTGGAGATGTTTTATCCCTACCAGGATGAATAATCACTGGAACACCAACTTCTGCTTGTACGATAGCTGATGATACCAAAGATTTTTTTTCGAAATCTGAAAAGTAATAGAAAAAAAAATAATGCTCAGGATTATTGTCCAGGGTCAATTTTTATTGAATTACATAAAATAAAAGAAGTAAAGAAAGAAACGCCTTGATGCGAAATGAATTTATGTAAAAGTCTTCCATTTTCTGTGGATACATATTTTTTTATCAGATCCATAAACTAAGAAATAAGAAAAGCATAATCTCTTCAGAAAAACTTATATATCTCTAGGTTTAAAATTTTTATAATTTAAAATAATAATTTTATAGAATTTTTATAATTAAATTATACTAACTAAAAATGTTCTCTGTTGGCGAATTAGTTACTACAAAATTCTTCAACAATGAAAACGAAGAATTATTTTTATTTCAGCTGTGATATTTTTTTTTATTCTATGTAACAGCATTATTTTGTAGTTATTGTATTAAGCTAGAATGTACAAGTAAAAATCTTTTGAAAAATGTCTGCCAATTTTCGAACGTTTTTTGTTACCTTTAATAGAATGTACGCCTAGGTTTAATGACAAACACTGACCGCATGGATGTGTATTACTGTTTCTTCATTATTTTTAAAATATTTAACAATTACCCAGAATTACCAAAGTATTTTTATAAATTTTTAATAACTTACCTGCAAGTGGCCAAGAACATCCAATTTCCCCAATCACTCCGCATTTAACACCGGTTCCATCAATACCAACCAATATATCTTCTCGCATTTTTGCAGCCATTTCTTCCACAGTCATTTTAAGAACTGACTGAGACTGAGCGAAGACAGTGTAAAATCCTGAAATAATACCAAAGTAGTTTGGTTCTATCATTATATGGAGTAATATTGATAAAATCAAATGTTGAAACCATGAAAAAAATTAACATACAATAAAATCGGTTTTTTTTTACGCTTACAAGTAAAGCTTTCATGTAGAATTTTTGTTGTAAAGGCACCACTCCATAAACTCATCCCAGTATTGTAAAGGCAACATTGTTCTTGATTCTACCAGTGGCCTTGTAACAGAGAATTTAAGCTAGTGTGCGAATATATGAGAGCAATTTTCATTGGTGGCGTACGCTATATCCAGTAATTTGAAAAACGGACTTGGAGGAAATTGTGACAAAATATTTCACATCAATAGCACTGCCTAACTTTTGCATGTAGTTCCAAAACTACATGCAGAAGTTATAATAACCCATAAAATTTCTTTCAGAAAACATTATTCTTCCCCTTTCCCTCATGTGGGGTAACGCTTTCCCCCTAGGGACGCTCATTTCGGTGGGTATTTCATTGAGCTCTGTAGCATACTTGTTATCTCTGGACGGGGTGGGGGTGTATAATAAGAGCTCCCTGGAACTTGTCGCCACGACTTGATCCAGGAGGTTCTCTTCACAAGGAGTGATGACAAAGGCGTTGTTGAGCAACGGATTCGGAGTGTCTGGTCCCTCCGCTCGGCACGTTTCCAAATTTGGGGCGCATCTGGGTAGTTTACACCTGTGGATTGGCTTTTGTGTGTAATGTACTACGTGTATGGAGCATAAGTTTTTCCAGAGAGTTGGTGGTGATGTGAGGTAGCGTAAAAAATCCTTGTGGTTAACCTTATTAAAACTGAATTTGCTACAAAATCTGTCGTATAAGTGGTGAATGCCTTCAGGTAAAAAGAAAGCACACAAAAAATCCAATGTTCTTTCTACATATGAAACATGTTTTATTATCTAGTTAACATTTTTGTCTAGTGCAATATGTATTGACAGAGTAAACAAAAAAACGACACTAAACTGCGTTTAATAATGCTAGGAGTGTAACACCTCACAATATTATTGCAAAAAGTATTGACAGTGTAAACAAAAAAATGACACTAAACTGTGTTTAATAATGCTAGAAGCGTAACAAGATATGAAAGCTTTTGAGAACAAAAGTATGAAAATATACTTTTATTTATCGTCATGCTAAGTTGATTTAATCAAGATCTTGTCATGTTTTATAAAAGTTACTTTTCAGTAGCGCGTCAAACCATATTTGACATTTTTGCTACTTTTTTCATGCTTTATATTAAGAATGTATGACAAGTCAGCAAAAATAATTTGGTATTTATTAAATAAAAATCCAAGTTTTTTTTCTTCTTTTTTAATGGGATATCCAAAGTAAATTAAACTTTGTAAATTAAAGCTAACGAAAAATTAGTCATAAATTAATCAAATATTTAATTAAAATGATGCACAAAATGGTTTTAAAAATATAAAAAGAAAACTGTTTGTTTGAAGTTTATATGGAGATAAAGTTTTAGAATTGTTTTTAGGTACTACTAAGCAGTTAAAGCAAATATTTTCGTAGATAAATTTTAAAAATTATATATCAAACCGTCACGAAATTCTTAAATTAGTTGCTAAGTAACAACAATAAGTCATCTATAGTAAGAAAATTTAATATTTTCTTTCAATTGTCAAAAATAAAATATGCTAATAAGGTACACAAATATTTGTTTAAATCTATTGAAGCAAATACTCACAAAAACTATTATTTAAAAGAGATTCCATTAATGGTAATGATAATATTTAAGAAAAGTTATCTCCAGTTCAGAGAATCAATAACAATTAATCAAATATTGCTATATTTTTTATGTAAACTTTTAACGATACTTAATTGTAATTTAAAGAGGAAATACGAAAATAACGGCACTCATATTAACAGAGTAAGGCCGTTTGTAATGACGAATTGCATTAAAAATTATAAAAATAAAATGCACAGTAATTATAATGTTTCAAGTTCAATCTTCGACAGCTGCAATTTCTAACTGTTTATTATTCCATTGAGCAAATGATAACGTGCTTGGATTGACAGATTTCTCAGCTGAAACTTTTGCATTTGTTGACATTACATACGAACGGAACTGAAAATCAAACGAAATCGTTACTCTTTCTTGCGACAGACGTAAATTGCTTTCAGATATGACCTTCAACAACTGAGGAAATTCTACTTACTTTTCGGTAGACATAACAAAAAAAAACAAAAAAAGAAAAGAAAAAGATTTGCGAGGGAAACTTCCCTTTTTTTCCCCTTCTTTTTGCGGTTAAGTTTGCAACTCTATTTCTATCTCTGTATATTATAAATCAAGATATTTGTGGTGATAGTGTTTGTATTTTTTTTATTTAAAAACTGCAACACTTACAACTTCAGTTTCTCTTCTGATTTTATTAAATTTTTATTTAGCTATTTTGTAATTTTTTTCATTATAAATAATAAGCTAAAAAATATCAATTCAAATATCGTCTTCTCTCATCAGCATTTGCTTAATATTCACAAAAAATGATACAAAAAATTAGCCTAATACATCAATTAGTACACTTAAAACTTTAACAATGAGAAATGCATGCATTATAATTTTAATTTGTACACACCAAAATAAAAAAATTATGAAAAAATTATAATCAATTATTTTTTAATGATAAAAAAAAAATTTAATTCTTTTAATGAAACAAAAAGAAAATGACATTCTGCACATGTTTTTATTCACTTTTAATATCTATATTTATTTATCATTAGATTTTTAATTTTTTTGTTTTCATATTTGGATTTAATGGATTTATTTATCTAATATCTGATGAAATTTTAGGGGCGTATTATTGTTTCAAAACACCAAAAATTCATTATATTTTTATTTGGTGCGTATCAAAAATCACAAACATTTTTAATTAGCTATTTTGTAATTTTTTTTATTGTAAACATTGAGCTCAAAAAATTTCAATTCAAATATTATCTTCTCTCATCAGTATTTGCTTAATACTCACAAAAAATAATACAAAAAGTTAGCTTAATACATCAATTAGTACACCCATAACTTTAAACAATAACAATGAGAAATGCATGCAATTTCCCATACGTGCGTTATAATTTTAATTTGCACGTATGATGAAAGAATTTTTATCAGTTATTTTTTAATGATAAAAAAAACTTGTAATTCGTTTATTGAAAACTAGAAAAAAAAAAAAAAAAAAGAAATGACGACATAGGTCTGTACATATTATTATTCACTTTTAATATCTGTATTTATTTATCATTAGATTTTAATTTTTTTCATACTAGATAAATAAATCCATTAAATTCAAATATCTGATGAAATTTGAGGAGAGTGCTATTGTTTCCGAATACCAGAAATTCATTTTGACGTGTAGGTATTTGTTACTAAAGACACATTTACACCAAAGGGTAGAGCGGCGAGGTATGAAAAGTCTACCAATCATAAGTTTTAGTATGCCCCGTGTGAGGCCTGCGATTGGTTGAAGCTTCATGCCTTGCAGCGTAACAATTTGGTGTGAAGGCGACTGACGTATAGCAGATTCAACATTACCCAGAGTGCACAATGGAAGGTGGTGGGAGAGGAGAGAGCTACTACAGATTTACACCCATATTTAACTATAGCCATTTAAAACGAATACCCATCCCCCCCCCAAAGGGAAGAATCTGAAAGATTCGCATCCTACACAGGCATAGATATGGAAGCTTTTAATTCGGTAACACTTGTTAGGTTTCAAACCAAGCTTTATTAGTTCGGAAGTACAATGTACTATCCGCCTTACTCAATTTTAAACATTAAATTAAAAAATATTGTTGCACACAGTACAGCCTTTATATGAGATATGAAATAAAAGATTACGATAAATTCTTTAATTTGTTGATTTTTTTCCCTTTTTCATATAAGTAAAGCATATTATGTTTTTATTTATAGAAGCTGGTCAAAAGTCATATCTTCTAATTTCCATACAAAATATTTTCTGAAAGGGAATGGAATATGTAAGAATGAAGCAAATCCTCTGGACGATTCCTGATGCAAATCATGTTTATTTAAGGAGTATAAAAAGATTAATTTGAGTGTTTTTTTTTTTTTTTAAAGTATAAAGATATTAATAAACTGGATAATAGTTGATAAATTTTTACTAACGAGATTTATT
This sequence comes from Caerostris darwini, assembly GCA_021605075.1. Classification (NCBI taxonomy): domain Eukaryota; kingdom Metazoa; phylum Arthropoda; class Arachnida; order Araneae; family Araneidae; genus Caerostris; species Caerostris darwini. The sequence goes on along the minus strand of BPLQ01015031.1, from coordinate 1,227,571 downwards.
TTCACATGTTATGTTCTTTAAAATTTCAATGGAAAAAAATATAAATGAATAAAATTAGGAGTTTGATATTAAAATTCCATTGGTAAGTTTTGAAATCAATTTTTTTTATATTAAATCTCTGAATACTATTTTTTTTACTTTTTCTGACTTATTTGTGATATTTTCCTATTTATTTCTCGCATATAATTTTTTTTAAGAGAAAAAGTGTTTTGAACACAAAAAGCATTCTGATGACGATCAATGCAATCTTTTCAGTAATATTCTCCATATATACTAATATTTGAGACCGTATAAAAAAAACCCCATAATAAATAACCGCTATTATGACTATAAAAGAAATCCTATTCAAAAATTTATTTTTTACCATCCTAATATCAAATATTTTTATGTATTTTACGTTTATTATTATATTATTTATTTATTTATTATTATTATGTATTTTTCGTTTTATTGTTGAGGCATTTAATAAACACAGCGTATTAAATACGTCACGATGTAAAAATAAATATAAAAAAAAAATTCTTTAGAAAGATTTTAATAAGAAGAAATGTGAATGTTAATTCAAACCATGGTGAATTCTCTAAAGAGATGGGAAAGAATGAAAAATATGTCAATTAAAAAATGAAATATACTTCCATTTTTAAAAGGCGAGAGGATCCTATATTACCATTAATGTTAAGCACTCATTAACGTCAATGGTAATCATTACTAATGATGTGAAAACTTTTAAAAAGAAAAAGATATTCCTCCAGAAAATTAGAAAGAGGAGCTTCAGAATTTATTACTCATTTAAAATAGATACGTAATGAAGAAATATTAACTTATTTACTTTGTAGATTGCTGATTCATAAATGTTTTTGAAAAGATTGCTTACCAGTTCCAGTTACGATATTGACTCCAGTTTCTTTCGAAAGTGATGTGAGAAACTGACCCTGGTCTTTAGCTCGTAGTCCAATAGATCCATTGTCAACAATTGTACCTCCACCAAGTTGTTTGTAAAAACGCATCTCATCTACAACAGCTTTACGGACACCGTCATCAGTGTAGATGTTATTGTCATCAAAACAGTAACTGCACGGAATATAGTTTTCATCATAGAGGTTGAATTACTCAATGATATTAATTATAAATTTTAAGATCAATTGTCTGAAATTTTCTTCATAAATAGGCAAATCAATTATATATTTTATATTTTTTTGCCATTCTAAATGTTTTTTATTTTATTTATTTATTTTTTTGCTATTATAAACGTTTCTTATTTTATTTATTTACTTTGACATTCTAAATGTTTATTTTATTTATTTATTATTATTATTATTTTTTTTTTTGCCATTCTAAACGTTATTTTATTTTATTTATTTATTATATTTTTGCTATTCTAAAACGTGATTTCATATTTATTCATTTAATTGTACAGAGATTGTTGTTATTAACCAATCAAATTGTGTATTATTTGAGCAAAATAAAAATAAAAATTATAACTGTATTAATTATAAAAATAAAGCATAACATATACTAAAAAAATTATAACTACCTTTATACTATAATGTGTATTAAATTTAACTTTTGAATATATTTGAAATAGCAAATTTTTTAATTGAAGAAGGTCGTTTATTTTATTTTTAACGATATACTAAAACGTTCTTATATAAATAAAATTTAAACTTGATAATTATGCTACAAATAAATACAAAGACAACAAATATTTTGAAATAAAAAAATATATGTAGAGAATTTATTAAATACTGTTGAAAAAGAAACTAATTTTTTAGACATTAAGTTTATAATAATTGTATTAAATCATTAATCTTCATAAACTATGAAAAACCCAAATGTACATAAATTAATTCTCTGACTATTAGTGTTATGAGCAGTTTAAATGAAATCTTTAAAGCAAAAAACATTTTTTATTTATTTGTAAACAAGAGAATATTTATCAGTATTTAATAAACAACATTATGTACTATCTCCACACATTAACGCTTAATATTCGAAAAAGTATTTATTATAAATATTGCGCATTATAATTCATACAATTTTTTGTACGTCGTACAAAAACTACAATATTAAATTATGAGTTAATTATTTTACTTAAAATCTCGAATTACGTATTTTGGATATATATATTATTTATTAACAATAAATTTTTATTTATGCTATAGAATTTATTTTATGAATCCCTGTATCTAAACTTAATAGTAAAAAGCAATTCAATTTAATATTTTGGTGTTGCACATGTAGATGCTTTCCCTATGACTTAAGGAAGAAACTGAATAGAGGTATTCTCAAAACCAATTGTTTGTTTATTTTTTTAACATTCCTCTACCATTATGAAAATTCTTTGCTTCTATCATGTTTCAAACCTTTGCAAAATTTAGTTAATAAAATTTTTTCAAAATTGCAAAATCAAATTTTTATTTATGCTATCGAATTTTTTTTATGAATTACTGCATCTTAACTTATATTATAATAGGAAATAGTAATTCAATTTGATATTTTATCGTTACACATGTAGATGTTTGACTTATGACGTACGAAGGATGAAATTGAATCCCTCAAATAGGTATTCTCAAAATCAATTGTTTTTTTATTATTATTATTATTATTATTTACCCTTCATCTATCATTACAAAAATTCTTTACTTTTAACAAGTTTCCAGCATTAATAAAATTTAGTTAATTAAATTTTTGCGAAATTAAATTTTTATTTATGCTATAGAATTTATTTATCTAAAATTATATTATAATAATTATTATAAATTATATTATCACTCTATCTAAACTTAATAGCAAAAAGCTATTCAATTTAATATTTTAGCGTTGCGATGTACGAACGATGAAATTGAATTATGCAAACAGGTATTCTTAAAACCAATCGTTGGCTTATTTTTTTAATATCCCTCTACCATTATGAAAATTCTTTACTTCTACCAAGTTTCAGACCTTTGCAAAATTTAGTTAATTAAATTTTTTCAAAATTGGAGAATTAAATTTTTATTTATGCTATCGAATTTGTTTTATGAATTACTGCAACTAAACTTATATTATAACAGGAAATAGCTATTTAATTTAATATTTTATCGTTACACATGTAGATGTTTTACCTATGACGTAAGAAGGATGAAATTGAATCGCTCAAACAGGTATTCTCAAAACCAATTTTTTTTTTATTTACCCTTCATCTATCATTACAAAAACTTTTTACTTCTACCAAGTTTCAAATCTTTGCAAAATTTAATTAATTTAATTTTTAAAAAATTAAATTTTCATTAATGCTGTATAATTTATTTTATGAATTACTGTATCTAAATTTATAATATAATAGCAAAAGTCTATTCAATTTAATATTTCAATGTTACACATGTAGATGATTTAGCTATGACGTACGAAGGATGAAATTGAATCGATAAAACAGGTATTCTCAAAACCAATTGTTTTTTCTATTTACCCTTCATCTATCATTACGAAAATTCTTTACTTCTACCAAGTTTCAAACCTTTGCAAAAATTTAAATTTAAATTTATTTTATGAATTACTGTATCTGAACTTAATAGCAAAAAGCTATTCAATTTAATATTTTAGCGTTATACATGTAGGTGTTTTCCCTATGACGTACGAAGGATGAAATTGAATTATGTAATTCTCAAAACTTATTGTTTGTTTATTTTATTACCCTTCCGCTATCATTACGAAAATTCTTTACTTCTACCAAGTTTCAAAACCTTTGGGAAAATTAGTGGAAAGACTAGAAAAGCGGAAGTAGGTTTTAGCGCCTCCTTCCTTTTTGTTTTCTTTGAAAAATGCTTGCAGCAGGAGGAAGCTGAAAGACAAATTAAAAAAGGACAGCTGGTTGTTGGAATTTAAATATATCTTAAGCAGAACTTCTTGGAAGCTGTTGCGAAGAAAGAGTTGTGGTAAATGTCACTACGACAATTTAAGCGGAATTTTTACGTAATTACATCTATTTTTTTTTTTTTTTTTTTTCAATCTCGTGCTTGTGTTTCATCTACTTCTCTCAGTTAATTTACTTCTCTCTGTTTGTTAATATTCCAGTGTTAACAAAAGAAAAATAAATTCTTAATTTAAAAGATAAAAACAGATTACATGAAAGAATGAAATACTTCATACCATAAACAAAATTTAAAATAAGGATATGTTTTTGCAGCAAAAAATGAAAAATTCTTTCCTAAAATAAAAATTTAAAAAATTAGCGGTTGTTATTGGAAGGTTTGTATGGTGTTTTGGAGCAGTAAATTGTTCTACATAAAAAGTCGTCAATAGCTTTTCAAACAGATTGAAAAATCAAAACAAAATTGAATATACGGTTTTATTAACTATAATGATGCTTTCACATTTATTCAAGCAGTATATCACTCTTTAAGATTTTTTATAAAATTTTTTAAATAGATTTAAAACTCTTCTAGTCTTCTTGTAAGTTGTAAAATTTCATAAGTAAAAATCTTGTAAGTAGTATCGTTTGCTGTTGTAAGTAAAATTCTTGTCATAAGACAAAAAAGAAAATCATACATTTAAAATATATACTGATTTTATTTCTTATAAACTGTAGTAGCAATTATAACGTTTATTTTTATTTATAAAATACGTTACGAGGGATATTGTATTAATTATTTAGTTTTTTTGTACGAAAATTTATACTTCCTATTACATTTAAAATATTTCACTTTATTTTAAATCTAATTTTTTTTTAAAACTTTTTTTTGTGGTAAAGAATTTTTAGAAACTAACACAATTTTCTTCAGCATTGATGATTTTTCAATAATATTACTGTATTGCTAATCCAACGATTTGAGATTTTGAAAACAGTAGTTAAATTTTTCTTTCTGTAGAAAAAAATTCTTTTTACAATGGTTGTTAAGATGTCGAATTATCCAATGAAAGATTCGATATATGCAAAACGCACGCTTTTGTGATGTATCGTCTGTACTTACGGGTATTGTCTGATCCATCCTAAGTTTTCCACTGAAAATAATTGGCCTTGAACTGGAGGTATATTTCCTGGTAAAGGATGTCTGAAAACCCGTAGTGGTAATTCATGCAGCAAATGTTCATGAGTGAAGGTTACTCCAAGTGTATCTGGATCCACTGGTCCCAACACTGAAAAGTCACGAATAATATGAACACGATATATATATTTTTTTACTTTGAGTTTTGAAACTGTGTTTGAAAATATTGTAACAAATTAAAATTCAAAGTTTCTTTTAGTTGAAAAAAAATTGAAAAATAATAAAAAGTATTTAACTGGCTGGTAACCTGTAAAATGCCTTTAAAATGATGGTGATTTTTATTTTATAAGTATAAACAATAAACATTTTAAAAGCATATTAAATAAAAGTATCAATTCATGAAATTTGTTAAACATGCTCTGTTCAACTGAATGTTGTTATTGTTTGTGGTTGTTCTAAACACATCTAAATTATAATCAAATTCTTACCACTCGACAACATAGTTCATCAACAATATTGATTCCGTCTTTCAGGTATACAATGTTATTAATATAAATGGTTAAATTACTGAAATAAGCGTTTCATGGCATACGATTAAAAAAAGGTTTTAATTAATGAATAAAAAAATGTAAGATAAATTTGTTAAACACGTTAAGTTCAACTGAATGTTGTTATTATTTATTGTTGTTCTAAACACATCTAAATTATAATCAAATTTTCACCATTCAACAGCATAGCGCATCAACAATTATGTCAGGTATAAAATGTTATTAATATAAATGTTTAAATAGCTGAAATGAATATTTAATGGCATAAGACTAAAAAAAAATGTTTAATTAATGTATAAAAAAAGATTTTAAAATATAAATGAGTCTTTGTTTTACTACAAACTTTTATGCTGACTTGTAAAAAACTACTTTTTAAATAAAATCTTGACATCATTCCCAAACAACACACAATTATTTTCTAATATTTTTATAATAATGACACGATACATTTCAGTGGATATATATATATATATATATATATATAACATGAAAAATAATCGTTATCTTACAGAGGAATTTTAAAATTAATTGTTTGAATTAATAAAAAATTTAAAAAAAAAAATAATAATTACTGGTATGGATTGTATAATCTAAAGGTATAATTATATTAAAAAATAAATACTTCAGTGGAGAGAAATATTTACATTTCATTAAAAAGAATGATTCAGCGAAGAGAATTCATTATTTATATAAGAGAATTATTTAATAGAAAAAAATTTATATGAATCATACTTATTGATTTTTAAATTATATTAGCCTCTAAAATGTAAAGTATATCTTGCTTTTCATTCAAAACTTCTATTCTATGTGATATGGGAATTGAAGTCATAAATTCTGTTTGAGACGACTTATTTAACCACTAAACCACAAAGTCCTTAGACTACGTGATACAAAACATTCAGACATTCAAGTTCATTTCTATTCTGCCTGTCACCTCCACGAATCTGAAGAAAAATTTCCTTCTATATAACTAGCAATAATATAACTTCGTACTAAAAACTGAAGACAAATGAATACAAAGAAAAAAAAATGCAAATAGTATGTCCAAAATAGAAAACTTCTTTTTTTAAAAAAATAAATCTCTTTTTTCAAAACAAAAGTAAATTAAATTTTTTCATTTGATTTACTTAACACAATTTATAAAAAAAAACTATATTGTCTTTTTCATTTCATTCCTGTAAAAGTGAGGGTAAAATGATTGGTTATACCTTAATTTGTAGAGTCCAATGTATACTAGTTGTCTGATAATTATGTCAATAGGAATTTTAATACTATTTAAGAATATTCAATAGGTTTGTTTTGTCGCTCTACGGTCATTTTGTGTACACTTTGGGCTAACTAGACCGGGACCTACAGTTTAACGTGGATTACGAACCACTCACAAACATCCATGCCACCGCCAGGATTTGAATATGAAAACTGTGGTACCGACGGCCAGAGCGCTAGCCAAATGGCCATCTGGTTGCGAATATTCAATAAGTTTTTCATTACGTCATATTTATTAAGAAAATTGATTCGATTTGATTTACTTAACACAATTTATTGCAATTTATAAAAACTATATTGCCTTCTTCATTTCATTCCTATAAGAATGAAGGTAAAATGATTAGTTATACCTTAATTTGTAGAGCCTAATGTATATTAGTTGTCTTATAACTATGCCAATAGAAGCTTTTATACTATTTATGAATATTCAATAAGTTTTTCATTGTGTCATATTTGTTAAGTCAATTGGTTTCATGGATATATATTGGCTCTGTTTAATGCCAGTATATTTTTAAAATTGGGTGCGCAGAAGATCTACCTCCCCGTGGTGCTCCTGGTAACACTTTTTAGTGGCTAAAAGATATACAACTTGGCATTATTGTTTGATTAATGAACTCTGTTTCAGCAAGTTTTGTTGTATTATCTGTGTTTTTTTTCGTTGTTCTTTTTATTGCTGTAACTGTTCATAATCTGACATTGGAAATAAAAAAAAAATATCTTTAAAATTTTATTTTATTATTTCGCAATGTAAAAATATAAGTTATGTTTAAGAATCCTTGTAGACTTTACGATTAAAAATACATTTGCTCACTCGATATAGAACAATGACGAAAAAATCACCACGAAAAATAAATTTTAAAATAAGCATGAAACTTTTTCAGTTCTTTTATTTCCTCCAGATCAGTTTGCGACGTAAATGAAGAAATCAGTTCGGTTGAGTGGTCAAGCAATCCAAACCAGTGGAAATGAAGTTCTCTGTTACACTTTCTTGGGTGTGAAAGTAAAAATGATCGTGAACAAGCTCAAAAGTCACAAATCAACTATTATCTAGGTCAAGGATGTCTTTTAAAACGAAGAAGTGAAACAACTTTTTAAGATGAAAAAGTGAAATAGTATCGGTCGCAACATCCTCTTGTCGCAAGAGAATTCAATGACATGAATTTCTTGAAATTAGTGAATGTTGCTACACAGTTTGCTTTGTCATAACAGCATAAAGGTTAAAGTTTAGCAAAGCTGTGTACAAACAGTTATTACTGCATTTTTGCATCTTTGTTATGACATGAAACATAATTACTAGACTGTGAAGTAGTAAGTTTACATTTGTGAGGTAGAAAAACCATACAACCATAATAAACTTCTCACACGATCTCCGCTGGAAATTTTTTTTTTTTTTTAATATTCAATCATTAAGAATCTTAATATAAATATTTGGCAAAAAGAAGTCGATGTAAAATGTACAAAAAGTATCAACATCAATTAGGGATTCATTTCAACTGAAATTTATAAATTGAATAATAGTTATTATTTCAATAAGTGGGCCTGAGTGGGCGAGTGGGCGTTCTGGCGCTCAGTGCCACAGGTGTCGGGTTCAAGTCCCGGCGGTGGCATGGATGTTTGTAGTGGTTCGGAATCCACTTTAAGCCGTAGGTCCCGGTCTCCTATGACTGTAAAGGGCGTCAAGGAGCAGAAGTCAGACTTCTACCTACGGGTGCTCCATCAGAACAGAAGCTGCACTCCACTTCCCTCCTTCCATGAGGGATACAACAACAACCACAACAACATTTCAATAAGTAGTGTTAAATACAAGATGATTAATAAATGCAATAAACAATGTATGGAGCAACAATACAACAATACAATACAACACAACGCAACAATACACAATGCAACAATATGTGGAGTAAAATTGTTTTCGAAAGAAAATTCACTGTTTTCTTTAAATTGTTTTCAATCTCGTAGAGAGATTAAAGGTTTTTTTTTTTTTTTTTTTTTTTTTTTTTTTTTTTTTTGCCTTATTTCCATTAATTTCAAATATATTTGATTATGAAAATATTAAATATTGAATTTAAATTTATAAAAAAATATTAAATTTTATGAAAAATTAATATCTCTATAGAGGTTCTGTAAATTAATAGAATATTATCAAAAGTCTTCCGATTTAAAAGAAAAATTCTATAGGATTTATTAACATTATAATAATTTATATCTCTCCAGTTCTAAGTGAAATTCATAATATTTAAGTCGAATATCCTATCAAAATTATTCACAGCTACGAAACATGGACACATATTTATTCATTTTAATTTTTTTCTAAAAATTTGTTTACTTTGTCATTTTAATACTCTTTCAACTAAAATTAATATTACTTTCAACTTAAATTAAGTTTCTATAAAATTATCTTTTTCCAAGAAAAAAGAGAGAAGTTTTGTAGTCGATATTTCAAAATAAAGAAATTTCAATTTAAAAATAAGTTTGATGTTCATATTAATTTTATCATTTATTAACAAAAAAAAATAAGATAAATATCTTTTTAAAGATAAAATCTGTAATAAAAAGTAGGAAAGGTCTGACTTAATCTCAAAATACACGAAAAATATTTTTATGCAACATATTAAAATATTTTATTGAAATTTACTTTTGCATTGCATTTTATATGGCAATACATAGATTATTTTTATATGGCAATATATAGATTAAAATTTTACTAGTTTGCTCTAATGACAAGCGTTTCTGTAAAAACACTTTTCAAAGATAACTATTGGGTTTAAATGCACTCTCACAATCAAATATAATAAACCGTTTTATTGATCATTTGCATGTGTACATAAAATTCCTACATGTTACTACGTAAGAGAAGAAAAATAAATGCAAAATGTATATGAAAGTTCTGACAATAATATTGGCTGTATTGAAAAATTCTAAATCTCTAAAATAAACGAATTATTCGAGAAGTTTGAACAATTGATTCAATTTGATTTCTAGATTAAAAACAGAAACTTTGTACAACATAACATGAATATGGAATGAATAAAAAATATCTGTACACAAAATAAATATTTTATGTCTTCCCTCAAGAAAAATTCATTAAATAAATATTTAAATGTAATTACATGATCATAATGATACTGTAATGAAAATGAAAAAAATTATTTTTAATTATCATAAGTTATGTTATTGTTAATTTTTATAGCTTCATTCTAAGCATTCTGAAGAGGCAATTAACATAAAGTGAGGTGACATTAAATGATTCTAGACAGCGCCCAATTTATTTACACTGTCTATATGGTTACAACCGCATAGAAGAAAAGTCGATATGAAGGAGACAAGTGAAGAAAAGGTCTTTGATTTTTCTTTATTCAAGGACAAATTTCAAGGGCAAAAGGCTGAAAGGATTTCAGTATTTAGATCAGATCGGATTGCATTCTAACGATTCATTTTATGAGAAAGATAAATGTCAACCGAAAAGTCTGCAGTTGTAGCTTTCACTAAAAGAATTTTTGTACCTTTACAACTGAAATATGAAAGTCAAAAGACTTGTTTCAATTTAATGATGCAAAAAGAAAATAATGCTTTTAGATGTGTTCTTGGAAGTTAATTCAATTTAATTTGTCACAGGTAATTACTGATACATTTTATTAAAATAAGTGTAATATGGTTAAAACAGTAATTTAAAAATTATGTTTAAAGACATTCTAATTGAATATATTTTTATAAGAACTGATAGGTGAATAAAAATTTTTTAACTGAATAATAAATGAAAAGTTTCTAAAACCTCAAGTACCTTTTGTATTAAAAATGATTGCATTTTAACCATTAGTAACAATTAAAATACATTATTATCATGTGAAAATTGTATTTTTCAATTGTTCTGCAAGTTTCTTTGAAATTCATGGGGGTGTTATTCGTTTGTATTTAGAGAAGGGGAACACCTATCAGTAACAAATGAGAGCTAGTAAAGCGACATTTTTTTTAAAGTAAACATTTGATACATGAATTTTTTTTCGATGCATTATTATCTGACAGCTTTTGAAATTCAATCTGAGTTGAATATTTCAAAAGTGAATATCTGAATATATTTGTTGAGGAAACATTTAAATGAATATAATATTTCATCGCATAATATTTCATCAAATAAAACTTGTGTGACGTTTTATCTAATTTTTAAGTGCAAAATTATCTAGCTACTTTTTAAAAATAAGAGTGGCGAGTGACATAATGTCAAGACATTATAAAACTATAGCTTAATAAGAAGTATATTATTTTAGCATACAAAATTTTTATAAATATATAAATTTATAAAAAATTTTTAAAAATAATGAACTAGGCTTATTTAAAGTTTTTGACAGAAACAATTCTTACCAGCAATTTAATTTTATATCTATATCTGAAGTTAACTGAAGAACATCTGAAGTTAATTTTCAGTTTAACTTTATTAAAAACAATAAGCGGTTTAATTAATAGTTGTAACTAATAATTTAATTAGATAACTATTTGATGCAATAATCGATTTTGTAAGTAAATTTCTAATATTAGCTCATTAGCGTTTTTCAAACCCAATGATAGACTTGAAACTCAAACATAAAATTTTCCATGCATCGAAATTTATTGTACCAGAAACGCCGAAAATAATTTGAAGTACTTTCATTAAAGAAACCGACAGCATGCAAATTGTGACTCGAAATAAAAGTAATAATTTGCCTACGTAATTTAATGCAGAACTGAAATGAACTGTTTCAGACCAATTTTGGTCTCCTGAAGGTCAAATTAAATGACATGGAAATACCTAATGATATCTCTGTCTTTGTTTCAGCTTCCTTTCAAAGAACCGTAGTAAATGTACTCTTGAAGCATTGCACATTTTTCGCGATGACTTTCGAAGTAAAGGAATTAAACGAGGAACTTAAATAATGAAAAAAAAAAAAAATCCAAAGAAGGATAGTGGAATGCTATAGGGATGTTATTTCAACCAGATGACAAACTGGATTTCTGGTTACAGAAGACATCTGAAACCATTTCATGTATGGGAAGACGTGATGTAATCTTCCTACAGATAATTATTTCATTTCATTTCATTTCATTTATACCGGACATAAAGGATTTATATCCGCGGGATGTTAATTTCCGCATCATCAGTGAATTTAATGGCACAGGCAAAATAAATATGGCGAAGAAATGAAGCATAAAAAATAATGGTATTTGAAGGATATTTATGGTCATTAACGTTAACCTTCTTACCACAAATCTCATCAGAATTCTGAAAGGACAGTAAATTTTGCAGTCAATTTGATTATTAGACAGAATTTCTATTTTTAGACTTATTTTTCGCTGGTATTTTTATAGAAGGAAATTGCATGATTTGAAGCTATTAGAATAAGAGTTATGAATTCACGTGCTTATAGATGTTGATTGCGTGCTCAGAAAGAATTTACGTAACCAAATCTATAAATAGGAAAAAAAATGTTTCAATTCTGATTTCCTCTTACGTAGCAATTGGAAAAACCATTTTAGCATGTTAATGATAATTAATTTTTTTAACCTTTAATTTATGGAGACGTAAAAAAGTATTATATCATTTTTGTTTTCACTCTTTTGAGTATTATTATACATATAACATGCTAACATACATTTTGGAAGAAAATATTTAACCGACTAGTAAACAAATAGAAAAATAAAACAATTATTAATAATATGGACTTTCAGGTTAATTTTTAACTGCAAATCTATTGGGATTTCTGAAAGAACAGTACATTTTATAATCAGTTTTACTCAAGTATTCATTCTTATTTTTATAGATTTATTTTTGGCATTAATATTATTGTCGAAGGAAGTTTTGAGATTTATCGGAGTTAAAATAAGAATTTAGCGATTGATTTATTTAAAGACGTTGACTTGAGCGTTCAGTAAAAATCAACGAAAACAAGTCTATTTATAGAAGAAAACATTTTATTTAAGATTTCTTCTTGCGCAGTGACGGAAAAAACAATTATAACTCATTAATAATATGTTATTTTTTATACATTAATTTATGGAAATGTAAAAAATTGCACCATAACTTTTGCTTCCACTTTTATATAGGTGTTTCTACTATTAATATAAATATGATGTGTTTAGTGTATATTTTGAAAGGCAATTTTTTAAAATAAAATTAAATGTAAAATAAGTAAAAGGATAAGTTTATCATTATAATCATTAACTAAAATTAATGATGGTAATGATAATTTCTGCAGCATTATGCCTTTTTATGGGCGGAAGTAAATCACCTCAACTCACATTTAGTGTGATCTTTATTATAGTATCCTTTATAACTCGCTTTTATATGAAGGCCGATTGTTTTGTATTGACGACTCCATGTGTACCTCACGTGTATTAGTGCGTGTGTGTGCAAAAGACAAGTATCTACTAGTACATAAAACGAGATTTGACAAATGAATAAAAACTTATAAAAAAATTTATTGAACGGTGCATCGTATTTTCATCTGCTAGATGATCAAATCTCCTTTCTATTAAAAGATTGCATTAACAGTTAATAAATATAATTCAATTATAAATAATGAAACTACATTTACCAATTCAAAGAAACAGAAACAAACATTTCAAAGAGAAAAAAAAATACCAGAGGTTTTTTAAAAGATTTACCAGAGATTTTTTGTATATTTTGAAAGAAACTTTTTAAATAATTTTTTTTGTTCTAATGCAACTGGCAAACACTTAGACAATTGTCATCGATGCCTTAAGGCAAGCGCTGCCCCGACGTTACTCACTTAGCACTACCCAGGAGATGCGTGTAGTTTGAAGATAAACTACGGACGCGGAATAAAACTCTACATGAGCCCCGCTCCGCAATGGGTCATAATAGACCGGGACCTACGGTTTAAAGTGGATTCCAAACCACTACAAACATCCACGGCCTCGCCGGGACTCGAACTCGAAACCTGTGGTACCGAGCGCCAGACCGCTAGACACTCAGCCATTCAGGCCCCATTTTAAATAAAATTAAATGTCAAAAAAATAACAGGAAAAATTTATTATTATCATTAACTAAAATACCTTTCGTTAATGATGATAACTTCTGTAGCATTATGCCTTTTTGTGTGGGGAAATTAAATCACCTCAACTCGCATTTAGTGTAATTTTGTATTATAGTAGTCTTTATAACTCGCTGTCATACGAAGGCCGATTTTTTTTGTACTGACGACTACATATGTATTTCACGTGTATTAGTTCGTGTGTGTGCAAAAGACAGGCATCTACTAGTACGTAAAACGAGATTTGACAAGTGAATAAGAACTTATAAAAAAATGTATTGAACGATACGTCGTATTTTCATGTGTTAGATCAGGGGTGGCCAACCCGCGGCTCGCTTTGAATATTTTTCCGGTCCGTGAGACTTATCACACTTTTACAAAATATATTTATTTTATAAAGGCCAAAGTAGTGAAAACCAATGTATTAAAAAAATACATTATGTGTACATCTATATAATCAAAAGTTAACTGTCGAAATGATGAGAAAAAATTAACTTTGATTTTAAAATAATATTCTTGCCAATATATGACAGATATTGCCTGTTTTATTTATGAGATTACAGTTATGAGTGGAGAAACAAATATCGCACTAATAAAATAAAAATTTTTTTAATGATTTCATTTTTTTTTAAATTTCATTTATATTTATATATTTTTTATATTTCATTTTTAGTATTATATATTATTATGTATTATATATTACCTTATTAGTGTTATATATTTCTTTACAGTATGTGTTTATTATTATTATCATATTATCTATGTTTACATGTAAGTATAAACGTAAGCACAATAATAATAAATCTTTATGTTTCATTTTTTATTCAAAAAATGTCTATAGTGGGTTTAAATCTAATATGGGGATATGTAATTTTATATGCGGCGAGCGGTGTTATGATGCATTTCCAAAGTGGCCCGCAAGATCATTTGAGTTGGCCACCCCTGTGTTATATGATCAAATCTCTTTTCTATTAAAAGATTGAACTATATTTATTAATTGTTAATGTAATAGTAAATAATGAAACTACATTTACCAATTCAAAGAAACAAGCATTTCAAACATAAAAAAAAAAAAAAAATACCAGATATTTTTTTTTTACTTAGGACGTAAGAAAATATTGAATTATTTATACAAACCTGTAACAACCTTCCCTTTCATGTTTCTAACACAAGTTTTGCAATTCAACAATATCCCCTGTAAAATAAAATGAAAAATAAATTCACACAAAAACTCTATTTAAATAAGATAATGATGAATCTGTTTATTTTTGGTTTTTTTTAATTTATAAAAATTAAAGAGAAAAAATATTACGTAGACGTAGCTTTGCGAAAGTACAATGAATGCTTATATCTATACAGTTTGTTTATTTTGCAATCAAACTTGCTTGGCGACGTGTGAATGCTTTTAAAAACTAGAGATTAAGGAGTTTTCCAGATAAAAGTTCGCATTCATAATAGACATTTGAGAGAAAAATCAATATTATTTAAAACGATGGGAATTGCATGTTCTTTGAAACAGGTCCATTTGCGATTGTAATGGTTGCGTGATAGTTTTGTTGGTTTCATTATTTTTTATGCAAATATGGAATATTTTGTAGTCTGTACTTTGTATTTTACTTTAGGTTTGACTAAAAAGGTTTTAATTAATGTATAAAAACAGATTGTAAAATATAAATGAGTCTTTGTTTTACTGCCAAACTTTTATGCTGACTTGTAAAAAAAACTACTTTTTAAATAAAATCTTGACATCATTCCCAAACAACACACAATTATTTTCTAATATTTTTGTAGTAATGGCACGATACATTTCAGTGGATATAACATGAAAAATAATCGTTATCTTGCAGAGGAATTTCAAGAAGATGTTTGAATTAATGAAAAATTAAAATAATAATAATAATCACTGGTTTGAATTGTATAATCTAAAAGTATAATTATAATAAAAATAAATACTTCGATGGAGAGAAATATTTACATTTCATTAAAAAAATGATTCATCGAAGAGAATGTATTATTTATATAAGAGAATTATTTACAGAAAAAATTGTTATATGAATCATACTTCATAATAGTCATATAATATTCATAATAGAAATTTGAGAGACGAATCAATATTATTTAAAACGATGAAATTGCGTGTTCTCTGAAACAGGTTCATTTGCGATTATAATGGTTGCGTGATAGTTTTGTGGATTTCATTATTTTTTATGCAAATATGGAATATTTTGTAGTCTGTATTTTGTATTTTGCTTTTAAAAATATTTCTTTGTTTGTTTTATTTTCCCTGCATTGATTATCAAGTCAATTTGTTTGGCTGAGAAATTAATTTTTTTATTTGATATTCTTTCTGGCTACAAGATATGTAGAATATATATTGTGATTGAGATCATTATATCTTCAGTAAATAGCCGAGTGTCTAGCGCTTTGGCTCTCTGTGCCACAGGTTTCGGGTTCGAGTCCCGGCGGTACCATGGATGTTTGTAGTGGTTCGGAATCTACTTTAAGCCGTAGGTACCGCTCACCTATGACTGTAGAGCGTCACAGAGCCAGTCAGACTTCTCACTCACATCATTCCCAAACTGTAAAGGGGCAATTCAGCTCGAGGCACAGTGGACTGGTGTGGTAATAGTAAATGCTATACACTCGTCTCACATGTAGTTTTACATTTCTTCTCAAAATTTATTTTATAATGAAGCTAAAATAGTTTTTCATGAAGATTTTTAAAAGAGGACAAACCTACTTCCAGCTACACAAAAATATTAGAATTTTGATAGTCCGTTTGTTGTTTGTGATTTATAATTTGCTAAAGGCTTGATAAAAAAATTCGAAATTTTTTCCTGTTATCAGCCTGTTATAGGTGTACATATAATTTAGATCGGTTATAAAAAAAAAGTATACCTATCTGAATAATTTTTAAAAATGTATGGGTAAACATAGATTGTCCTTATTTTGATCTCTCTAAAAACTGCCAAAATTCTACGTGTAATTTATCTTGGACTATAAACTTATTATGGATTCACCTGACATTTTTTCGAGAACTAGGGAATGTTAGATTTTTTTTATGAAATTTCTAATTTCAAAATGGTTCAAAATTTCTAATTCTTTATTGTTTAAACTTTCAGTTCATTCGAATTTCGAAATTTTTTTTTATAGAAGCATGAGCATAGTGTACTCAGAACTTTTATGTATTCAAACGCATTTGGTGATAAGTGGGGGATTTAACGTAATGCTGATAAAAGAGCTCACATGATAAGATTTGGTTTGTCGCTCTACGGTCATTTTTTACATGAGGGCTAATAAGACAGGGAATAGTTAAAAGTGGTACTTTGTAATATTTATAAGTGTATACTTTCTATAGTTTAAAGTGGATTACAAACCACTAATAAACATCCATGCCTCCGACAGGATACGAACCTGAAGCTTGAAGTACTAAAAGGAGAGCGCTAGTCTTGATCATCAGGCCGCCACATGTTAAAGTTACAAAGGGTTCATAAATAAATTAATAGTTTAAAAAAGCTAAAAAACACGCTTTTAGAGTTTAAAAATCTAAAAAATCACGCTTTTAGAGTTAATCAATCTAAAAAGTAAAAAATAATTGTTAACATAAGAATAAAATGACTGGCGAGAAAATGAATGTCACTGTTCTAAAAGCGTAGGGTGCTTTGAATGGAAACTAACTCTGCATTTCGGAATGAAACTAGTGAAAAATTATAACGATTGATATCGAGCACCCCACGCGTTTAGAACAGTGACATTCATTTTCTCGTCAGTCATTTTATTCTTATGTTAACAATTATTTTTTACTTTTTAGATTGATTAACTCTAAAAGCGTGATTTTTTAGATTTTTAAACTCTAAAAGCGTGTTTTTTAGCTTTTTTAAACTATTAATTTATTTTTTACTTTTTAGTTTAACAGACAAACAAACATTCAGGTGAAACAACTGTTGTCTTTCTGAAAGATGCCTGTAAATGTTTCTTTGCAGCTTAAATAGTGTATATGAGGAGAAACAGACCTCCAGGGGAAAAAGTGAGTTACATACATACATACAAACATACAAACATACAGGTGAAGCTAATAAAAGCGTATTAAAAAGGTCCAGTACTTTCTTTTCAATCGTCACGTAAATAAACATAACTTTTTAATAGATCACCAACAGTGTTAATTATTTTTATACACTGGAGTAATATTTTATCTAAGTGATTGTATATTAATTTCTCGTTAATGAAATATAATTTACAATTGGTACTTTGTAGTATATATTAAGAAACTATCAGTTTTATGTTTGTTGCACTAACACACTGGTGATCACACCGGTCTTAAATTGATTTCTCTGAAATAGAGATGCAATTAACTTATTTAGCAGTATTAGAACGAAAAAGGAAAAGCATTGAGTATGATCGACATGCATTAGATAAAGAAATAATGCTGAATCATTCATCCTATAAATATGTAACAGTTGGTAATTGGTAATAATTGGCACTTGATAATAATTGGCACTACAAATGGTACTTGGTAATAATTGGCACTAAATATGCTATTTGGTAATAATTGGCATTCAATTGGTACTAGGTAATAATTGGCACTACAATTGGTACTTCGTAGTATATATTAAGAAACTATCAGTTTTATGTTCACTAATACTCTAGTGATCACACTGATCTTAAATTAATTGCTCTGAAATAGCAAGGAAGTTAACTTGGCAGTATTAGAACAAAAAATGAAAAGCAATGAGTATGATCGACATGCATTAGATAATTAAGGCTGAATCATCCATTCTATAAAAAAGCAAAAGTTTACTGACACAACTTTAGAAAAATATGTAGTTATGTAAAATTGTTTCTCAAATAAGTATATCTAAATAATTTGAACAAAAATTGGATTTGTTTTCTATATAAGAATAACTTTTAGAAATAGATATTACTATTATTCTTAAACCTGCATAAATGGCATTTAAAACAAATTTTTCGTCATAATATATCATCCATATTAAAAAAATATATATAAACAAGAACTCACCATTTTTGCAAATATGATTTCTTACGCACTCTAAAAATATCAGTTACCTATTATTCGAATGTAAGTGTTACAATCACTCAAGTGTCACACTACACAACTGTTAAATCACAAAAGATTTAATGCATTATAAAGGAGTAATGTATTACAGATCACATGGACAAAAGAGAATAATGTTTACCTATCAGCAATGTTTATTTAGAACTTTCATTCAGACATAATAAATTACTCACCGAAAGTAAAGAATCGAATGATTTCGAGGAATGGAATTTAAGAACATCTGGTTTTTTATAGAGGTCAATTAACGGACGTTAAATGTTTTAAAAGTGAAGAAGTACAGTGACATAATAAAAACCACACATTCTCAAAGAACTTTATCTCGCTAGGAGAATGTATTTATTTTGAGCTCTATAAATAGTTGCAGTATCATGCAGTCAGTCTGTAGTTCATTGCCTCCTCTTTCTGACAGAAAGAGTTTTAAAAAGTCGAATGTAAAACATTGTTTTAGAAAGTTAAAGCATCCAGAAAATGATAGTTCCCTCACATAGTTTTGAATGCATTAAAAGACCTTGACTTTTGATCCCTGTTTATGCTTTCTATGTTTTGTTTTTATAATTTCTGAAGTTTGTTTATAATTTCTACATATAGAAGAGAATTTCGGTTTTGTAATTTTTAAAAAATGCATGCTATAAAGCAAAACAGAAATTATGTGAATGAAGAATGCTTTTAAAATTAAAATTAATAAATTGAATAACATTTTTTAAAGTTATAAATATTTAATTAATATTTTAGACTATAATTTCTAGAAATTATAATTTATTTACAATAATATATAATAATTATAATTTAATTATTATATAAATAATTATAAAAAATAAATATATATATATATATATAAAATTATAATAATTATAATTTATTAATTAAGAAATTCTAATTTTATTTTGTTCCTGCATTAATTATCGTATTGAGATATCCTAAATAACTTATTGTGAATTATTAAAGAGATAAATGAAATGAGCAAACTGCTTAGAAAATTTTGGCATGAATATTGATTTAGTTGTATCGTATAATTTGTAATATATTTAAACTGGTTATTTAAAAAAAAACATCACAATTCTGAGTAAAAGAATTCATTATTCATCAAATAAGTCTTTGATTAAGGTATAAAACACAGTGAGTACAAAGAAAGTTATTTCAGGTCAACTTTTTTACTTTGTTGATTTTTTTCCCTTTGTGGATTAAGGAATAAGGCACAAATTCTAATTACTAAAACCAGATTCTTATCTGTTCAGTTTTTTTTTTTCATTGGACAGGTTTAAGAGAATTTGTGACCTACACCACTCGTCAAGGTTTAATTAAATCTGAAAAGGAATAGTCTCAAATCCACACAGAAGGAAATTATTTTTTTAATGATTAAATGAGCTCGTTCACTTATATTCACAAATATTTTTATCTCTCATAAATTCATGGTACCCTTTGACATTTTTAAAAATCTATATTCGGAATATTTAAATTTACGAATTTTTGGCTTTAATTAAACGGCTTTTACATTATTAAAATTTAATTAAAAGAATAACTAATACTGAACTTGAGTATTAAATTTATTTATAGAAAAACCTTGTAAATAAAACCTCCGTAAAAAATAGTGATTCCAGAAGAGTAAAAAATATATATAATGGTTCCAGATGTGAAATTATATAAACTATAAGTTATTTTTAAGCAAAGCATATGGAGACTAGTAAATTAAATCATTAGTCATTTGAAAATATGAATATTTATATAATATTTACTAAAAATGTTGTCACAAGTAAGATAAAAGAAATAAAAAGATATAATAAAAATGGATTTTAATATTGCCATATGGATGGATAATAATTGGTATCATAGTTGTTCTTATACATGGAAATTATATTGATATTTGCTCTAATTTGCTGATATAAAAAGGTTTCTATAGTATCACTGAAATATTATTTATGTCTCTTAAAACCTTAAATAGTCTTTATACAGTAATAAATAGATAGTCAAAATAAGTAATAAATAAAACATAATTTTAAAAATTTAAATGGAATTAATTTTCAAAAGCTCTTTTTGAACTGCATTACGGACTATGAAATAGATCAATGGAATTCCGTTTTAAATAAATATTTGGTACATTTTTTGTATCTCTTCAAGCATAATTAATTTTACACTTTATATATTTCCAATGAATTATAAACTCAGGACTATTTATGTAAATGTTGGTTGAGGACGCGAATGCGCAAAAAGGGCCTGTGACGTAAGTGGCATGTAATAAAAATGCCAGTATAAGTATGTTGTTGATTTTACAAGAAATGGAGCAAAATCGGGTAAAAATAGATCTCAGTTGAGAGAAGACTTATTATTGATGTCCGTTACACAAGGTTCCCAATGTAGAAACACTTCCTGGATCCTTGATAGTTGCGCTTTTGAAGCTGTTTAAAAGTTTCAAATTGAAATCGCAAGTTTTGCAAAAAAAAAAAAAAAAAAAAAAAAAGTAATTATGAGTCGAAGAAAATTAATGAAGACTTTGATCGGTGTCACCTCATAAGAATTGCACTGCAGAAAGAGATGTACTGCAACTGACAGAGACCTTTAGCGAAGATTATCTAATACCAACCTATCTTAGAGCAAACAATGCTTAAAAAGTTGCTTTGCTTTGATTTGGTTTGGTTTGTCGCTCTACGATCATTTTGTGCACACTTTCGACTAATTAGATCTGGTTTAACAGTTTAAAGTGGATTCCGAACCATTATTGCATGACTGATAACAAACTAAGAAACATCCATGTCTCCGCCAACCTGAACATGAAACCTTTAGTACCAAAGGCCAGAGCGCTAGCCAATTGGCCATCAGGCCACGCGCGAAAAGGAAGATTACTTCTATTTTCTGCGGGGAATGCAGGAGTTTGATAATTATAATGTTGAGAAAGACATAATTAAATTACGGAGAATTTGAAAAAGCTGATGTTGCCAGCCGAATCACTTTATCTTTTATGCCAACTGAAGGTGTAGAATTTTGCGAGAACACCGCTGAAAACATGGACACATCTTGCTTCCATGTGTTCTGCTGCTTAAAATACTATGCCTCCTTGATTTGCCTCTTAAGCTTAACTGGCTGGAAAGTAGACAGTCAGTCATGCAATGATTGAATATCTTGACATATTTAAGCGCATCTTTCAATGTTATATTTAATGTCTTAAAGTGACTGATCTTTCAAAGACCTACATCAAGAAAGTAAAGTTCAAGAATCAACATGGCACATTTGTCTAACTAACAGTACTGTAAAACCTAGATTCTTAACTCTACACTGAAGTGACAAAAGTCATGGGATAGCAATATGCAAATTTTCAGATGGCAGTAGCATCGCGTAGAACAGGTATAAATGCGCAGTGCTTTCGCAGAGCTTTCATTTCTGTTCAAGTTATTCATGTGAAGAGGTTTTGACGGGATGATGACCGCACGACGGGAATTAACAGACTTTGAACACGGAATGTTAGTTGGAGCTAGACGCATGGGTCATGCCATTTCGGAAATCGTTAGGGAATTCAACATTCCCAGATCCAATGTGTCAAGAGTGTGCCGAGAGTATGAAATTTCAGGCATAACATCCCACCATGGACAGCGCAGTGGTCGACCGCCTGCACTTAAAGATGCAAAGATTAATCTGCAAAGATTCGTAAATTCTAACACACAAGCAACACTGCGTCAAATAACCGCAGAAATCTATGTGGGACGTACAAGGGACTTGTCTGTTAGAACTGTGCGGAGAAATTTGGCTTTCTTGGGCTATTCCAGCAGAAGACCGACTCGAGTGCCTTTACTGACAGAACGACATCGCTTGCAGCGACTCTCGTGGGCACGTGAGCATATCGGTTGGTCCCTAGATGAATGGAAAACCGTGGCCTGGTCCGATGAGTCACGATTTCAGTTGGTAAGAGCTGATGGTAGGGTTCGAGTGTGGCGCAGACCCCACGAAGCCATGGACCCAAACTGTCAGCAAGGCACTGTTCAAGCTGGTGGTGGCTCCGTAATGGTGTGGGATGTTTTTTCATGGCATGGACTTGGTCCTCTGGTGCGACTGGACCGAACATTGACTGGAAATGCTTATGTTCAGCTACTTGGAGATCACTTGCAGCCATTCATGGACTTCATGTACGCAAACAACGATGGGATTTTTATGGATGACAATGCGCCATGTCACCGGGCCACAGCTGTTCGCGATTGGTTTGAAGAACATTCTGGACAATTCCAACGAATGATGTGGCCACCTAGATCTCCCGACATGAATCCCATCGAGCATTTATGGGACATCATCGAGAGGTGTGTTCGTGCCCAAAATCCTGCACCATCAACGCTTTTACAATTATGGACGTCTATCGAGACAGCATGGCTCAATATTCCTGCAGAAGACTTCCAACGACTTGTTGAGTCCATGCCACGTCGAGTTGCTGCACTTCGCCGGGCGAAAGGAGGGCCGACACGATATTAAGAGGTATCCCATGACTTTTGTCACTTCAGTGTATAAGGAAAAATTGGAACATGGTGGAAAAAAGGAATCGTTACAAAATCTCCTTTTCTATTCACTTTACAGGATAGTAAGATCTGCGAATGCAATATATATTGTATGCTCTGGACTTAAAAGCATTCCAGAACATTATAGAATCTATGCCTAAAAGCATGCATGTTGTTGTTCGCAGTTCAATAAGATATTAAAACCAGCTTACTAATTTATTAGACAATAAATGCATCTCAATAATATTTTTAAAATAATTCATTCTAATAAAAATTTAAATAATAAATCTCATTTGCAATATGTTCAACAGAAACAAATCATGAAAACTTTTAAAAGTTTTAATATTCGAACTCAATCAAAGCCGATGAGAAAAAAGACATTTTAAAATCTTAACTAATGAAATTAAATCTTTCCATTTAAAATTACATTATTGTTCACATATAGCTGAAAAAACTATTAAACTTTATAGAAGTGAGAAAATTAGGGCTTTTTATTGATGTAAGATACACAGAGATCATCACCACTAGTTGTGGAAGTATATTTTCGGAGGAAAATTACTAATAACTCAATAACTTTATAATTTCACAAGATGATGTTTCAATAATTGAAAATGTTTTTGAAAGTAATAGTAATTATCAAAATTAAATGATTGCAATGATCATTAAATTATTGCAACAATTTTTGCTTGAACCATTTAACAAAATTTAAACTTATCCAACTCTTGATTAAAAATATTACTTATATTTTTTATTGAATAAAATTTTGATAATATCTCTAAGTGAACAAATTGTTTTTCGATCATTTAAAATCACCTAACCAACATTCTATGTAAAAAAAGGAATAAAATAATTTAGGGCGAAAAATCATGCTATCTAAGGTTTCAAATGAATCAAAACGAAACCAGTTTCATAAATTTTCCAAAATTTCACAGTTAATTAACTACAGACGGTAAGAAAAGAATTTAAAATAAAAAACTACAAGCATATTTCATTTAAAATCTTGAAATCGTATATGATAAAACTTCAAACGAGTTCTACCGTTATTGCTTTTTCAGTAAGAAAAACAAGCGCCCAACACTTACCTAATGTACAGCTTAAGCCGATGTAATTTCTAAATGAACGTCTTCGGGAAATTATTTTTCTTTCAGGAAAAATTTTTCAGGTACAATTACTCTGAAGCTTTATTTAATAGGTCGGACAATTAAAGGAAGTTGTACCTGGAAATACAAAATTCATATGTTAGAATTAGTTAAGCATCCGACTACAAGTCATACAACTTGGGCAGCTGGTCTAGTTGTAAATAAACTTCTCTCACGCACTTTAGTCTTTTCAGTCTACAGTAGAATAACCTGAGCTTATCAAAATGGCAGAGCAATCAAAGAAGAAGGTTTAAGATAAGGAAAACAAGGAACGATTAAGAAAGTATAAAGATATGAAAAAGAGCAAAAAACTGAGTCCGTTGGGACCTCATTGAACTTCGCTCTAATACAGACACTTCTGTGTTGTTTACGATTTTGTAATGTTATTTTTACTTTTGAACTTGAGGATTTGTTTGTGTTCATGATGTAACGAAGATTAGTTCATAGCATTGATGAAGAAATCAATACTATGCCCTGACCTACCCCTACAATCAAAAATGGATTCCAACCAACTAGTGTGTTGTGATAATCCAACTGAGCAGACATTTGGAAAGATGAAATGAAATAGGTTAAAATCATGTTTAAGGAAAAATAAAAAGCCTTATAAAAAATTTCAGGTCTGGAGTTTCATTATTCTTTGATGTTATAGAATTTGGCGAACTACATTATTTGAATTAAAGAAAAACAAATAATCCATAAATCAATAACTTCTATATGTGGGAAAAAAGAGCAATTTTTCCCCAGTAGCTTCTGTGCTGCTTGATAGCCAATTGGCTAGCTTTCTGGCTTTTGGTACCACAGGCTTCAGGTTCTAATCTTGGCGGTGGCATGGATGTTTATTAGTGGTTCGGAATTCACGTTAAACTGTGGGTCCCAGTCTATTTAGCCCTTGTGTGCACAAAATGACCGTAGAGCGACAAACCAAACCATTAGCTTCTATATTGCAATCTATGTAATAAAATATATCGAAATGTCTTAAAAAATAAATTTATTCGTTTGATACTGTTTAAAAAATTTATTCAAATGCAAGCAGTTATAGAAAGTGACACAAATTAATGAAGTATAGACAGTATTATTTAAAATGGTTCTTTTTTACTATGTCGATAGAATTTGACGAACTACATTAATACATTAACAGAAGAAAAAATAAATGTAACTAATAACGGGGCAGGGGTGTAAACCTAAAAAAAAAATATTTGTTTTACTGTAAGTTTAGCCGTATATCGATTGTTTGAAAATCAGAGAGAAGGCGCTGTGTATTTTTCTTATCTTTCTGAAATATTTTTTTATCCTGGGATATTACATAATTTTTAAGAGGTTTTATTTTTCAGAAGTGTAGTTCGCTTTTTGTGTACACTGGACTTCCGGTACTTATCTTTACGAGAAAATAATCTTTACACACTCTAGTATTTTCCTCATCTCTACCATCTTAACAATGTTATCTCGAAAAATTAATTTTGAAGCTTGCGTAACTTTCATGGTGTTCTTTATTTTGTAATGGGCAGTTAGATGGTTTCTTTGGTAAAAACTCACCCTCCTAACTTCTGTAGAAGTAACTAATACGACAAACAGACAGTGATTTTTAAACTGTGGGGCATGACCACTAAGGGCGTAGGGGCGTGCTGATAAATTGAAAGAGGGGTGGCCGGCTTATGTTCTGTAGATAAAAATTAAATCTCTTTAAGTAGAGTGAAAAATTTGGAAAAAAATAATACTGAAGAAATTTTGATAGACAGAAACTAACTTATTACATATTGAAAAATTATCTATAAATTTCTGATTGATAAGGAATTCCAAATTTTAAATGAAAAAAAATAGTACTGAACATTTCGCAACAACTTATTTAGGTATCAGTGATTTATTTTTTATTTGGCTGGTTTTTTATTTTATTTTTAGACAGAATTTTTTAAATATATGTTATATGTTAAGTGAAAAAATATTCTTTTGGAAGCATGCAATCTATTTCATTGATAACCAACGATATTAAAATATTTGATTATTTTTTGTAGTAAGAAAATCAAATATTTGTAATTACATCATTCATTGTTACATTTAAAAAATTGAATAATTTCTATACTCTGACTATTTTTAATATATTCTCTGAATAATAATAATACTCCAAATATTTTTAATATATTCTCTGAATAATAATAATACTCCAAATATTTTTATTTTGAATTTTAAAAATACTATAATTATAGTTTAAAAATAAAATAAACCATCCTAGTTAGTATAATAGTCTAAGGAAAAAAAAAACAAAAGGATGTGGTAGAGTTTTCTTTTGCTAAGACAGAGAGGAGAAAAGAAAAAAATTTTTATACCACTGAAATAAGGTATTAAATCTAAATTATTTGATAGGTTTAAATATAATTTCTTGAAAGAAATAATTAATGGATAGTTTTTAATTCTTGTCAAAAACCTTTTGTTTACTAAAAATATAAGAAGAATAAGCAACAACAACAAAAAAATTACTTGCATTTACTTTAATTTAAAAACTAAATGTAATACAAAATCTTCCTAACAATATGCAAATATTTCTAAAAATCTTACATTTTATTGCAAAATTACATAATATATATAATTTATATATAAGCGGTGCTTCTAATTTTTAGGCGACAATTTTTTTTTATTTTGATAACAAATTCTTAAATTTTTGTGGTAAATAACTTGAAATAACGCAAACATGGGGAAGGTACACTCTAAAGTCAAGACGTTGAGCAATGGGGCGTGAAGCGTTGACCAGTCACAAGCCTCAGGCGTTGAGTTCTTAGGTCTTCGATTGGTGGACGCTTTACGTCTTGATGTGAATGCGACTTTAAGGGAAAGATCTCTCCAAAATAAAAAAAACACACCAAGAAGGAGTTATCCAAATGAGACGAAAACTGGTAGCAGTAATATATGTGTATAGGAAGAGAAACTATTAAAATTTTAGAACATTTGTATATTTTATTAAGGCGATACAGTTATGTATAGAATAAAGAACATATTAATAAGACGTTGGTTCACCTCTGGCTTTTATGCAAGCTGTTATCTGGCATTGATTCGTAAAGCTAGCAGAAGCCCCTTGCGGTGCTTCTTTTAACGTCAGTAGAAATAATTACCTGCACAACGCGGCGCAGAATACTACTGTGCCCTAAAGATGTCATGGATGACAACAAAATCTATCAGGTTATGAAATGGAATGGTACTCCAGGTCATAACTATTGTTGGGTTGTAAGGCGGCCGACAGTCAAGTTATTATCCTACCGTTGTCCTAGACGTCTACAGAGACATATGTTTATTTTAATAATAATAACAAATCTATGAATCTTTAAAGTAAATAATTTGAAATATCATAAAAATAGAGAAGGTATACTCCAACATCAGACTCTTCATCTGTCAGGGAGCGCCGGTTGTTTTAGTACAAACACCCGATCGTTTTAAGGAGTTTAGGGGAGCTTTATTTCGTGATACGGTATTAAGTAATATTTGTCAAAGGCCAGTGACATTTCAGGCAGAATGATCTCCAGTGCCAGTGTTTACAGATGAAGAATAATCAGTTCAATGGATGCCATGAGCTCATACCTTGTTCTTTGAATCACTGATCTTTGTGGTCACTGGTATCTAGTTACCCTTTGAATAGTTAATAAAAACAAATCAAGCGCTGTGTCAGCTGCTTTGAGGTTTGCTTTGTCATCATGTTCTGTAGTCTCTATAGGCCGACTGCTGTCTTTTACCGTTTCTCAACCAGTCCTGCCTCCAACCCAAATGAGCGATTCTTCGATTTGACCTTCCTGCTTAACACAATTGCAAGTTCTCTTTCAAACGGTAAGGTACGTTTATTCTGTTTGCTAATCTGCATGCAAGAAGACATTGGTGCAGTCAAATTGAGTAGATTAAATCAAATTCTCAATGTTAGCTATGTAACAGTATTTTAAATACCCTCTGAATACTCAGCTGTGATACTTTTGATCTTCAGATATTCATTAACCGTCAAAATTTAAGCAGTTGCTTGACGGATTGAAAAAAATTTGCATACGAAAGAGTGTGCAAATAGTTTCTTTTTACAAGATATGAATTATGTTTATATATTTCTTAAAACAATGTATTTTTAATAATTGAATTATTTCTTAAAAATTTGGTTTCTAGTTATGTGTAAATACACACATTCTTACACTGAAATTGTTCAATTAATTATACATTTATTTGTTATACATTCATTAATTACACAATTTAATGGATTTGCATCTGGTAATTTAATATTTTAACAGCTTTAGTTCTATTTAGTTTTATTTTTGCTGAAATGCTTTATTTTCTTATTCGTATTTTAGATTTGTTTCATTAGAAAGTTATTCTGACTACTTTAAAAGAATTAGTGTCATTAGTGAATTAGCATAAAATAAGGTGCGAAGTTTATAAAGTTCATACCAGACAACATTTAAACTAGATCCTAATTTAAATATTTTCCTAGTACTTAATTTTGGAGTACTGTTTTACCCATTTAAAATGTTCAAATATTTTAAATGATACATTGAAATTTCTAGGTACATCAATTTATTTAGCCCTGCTACAGACAAACGATCTCTGTTTGCCACAGATTATGAATTGCCATTAATTATAATTTTTTCTGATTATCTCATCATTTTTTAGCCAAATCTGAATACTTTTTCTTTGATCTTCAAATATGTGATCCAGCATGATGAAATTCTATTTGCCATAGAGTTTTTTAATTAGAATCATAAGTTTCCGTTAAGAAAAAAATGTGGGCTGATAATCAGGTAATCCAATTACGTTTTCAGAATACTATGATATTTTAAATCTGCTATTCAAGGTTATGAATTGCAGAATTGACTATTTTTATCCAAGGTTCTGTTAGCATTAAGCATTAAATCTTTTGAAATTTTTCTTAGTTTCTAAACTAAGCCAGATGTCTTACTCTTCTTGATTAGAACAGATTACATTCATGGTGTCTTACTTTTATTAATTAGACTCAGAAATCAATTTTTCTAAGAAAAATATATCTAATAATCTAACATAATTCATTTTATTCTGACATAAAGCCATAATTTCATAAAAATAGCTAAATTTAAATTAATAACAAAAACTTAACTATTCGACTCAATGTTTGGAAATGGATTTGATGTGTTACAAAACAAAAATAAAACATTACTTTTTAATTTTGATTTCTTGAAATAAATGCGGAGAATTTTTTAAAAACATTCTTGCTAATCTGGTTTAAACAAGTACAAATTATTATTCTAACAAAATGTCATGACAAAAATATTTTGTTAAAAAATATAAAATATTTTTTTGAAAGGAAGTAAACATGTTTAAAATAATACACAGTGTAAATATTCTAAGCAAAACTTTCTAGTAAGGAATTTAAAAACAATCTTAATACAACTTAATATTTTCATTAATAAATTTAGAACATTTGTTATAATTTTGAAAGTGCATCTTACATCACAATGTGCTGCTAATTTTTTTGAATTCAAGAAAGAAATGGCATTTTTATATAATTTTCCAGGATATTTATTTAAATATATAAAAAAAAACTTAACCTTTCCTAAATATATATGAAATGCATTAATATTTAGATATTTTAAATACACTTTTTTCCATTATAAAATCTCAATGTAACTTAAAATGCATATGAATTTCGCACTCTAAATAAAAATACACAATTTAACAGCGCTATTGAAATATATGGCAAAAACCATATGAAGTCATCGATTAGACAAATGAGGTAAACTTTCTTCTGAAGAAGTGTATTACGTAATAAATTTGAAATTTTTTTTTTTTTTTTAATTTGCCAAGCAATAATTCCAAGATACAATGAGTATATTTTAATCCAGTTGAAATTTACTAAATAGTCCAATGCATTTCAAATTGTTAATCCAAGATTCAATGATAAATAATAAACAAAAATAATATAGAAAAATAATATCTTTTTTTACATATGAAAGATAAAGATATAAAGATACAAGAATTAATTAAATCATAATTTTACGATTTTAGAATAAGAAGATCTCTGAATAATGCTTAATACAAAAGAGAAATTAACTCACAATAACAATGAAATGCAGCCAGTTGCACGAGTACAGTTTAATTTGAATTAGAGAACAGCAATCTAAAGAACATCTATCCAACGAAGTAAACCTACGATTGAAAATGCACACGAGATATTTCAAAAGCAATAAAAGTTCGTTCGATTCAGGCTCTAAACTAAAAAAAAAAGAAAAAAGAAATTCCAGAAATCATGCAACTTTCCAGAACTAGATGATTCACGATTTTTACATAGAAGGAAAAATAATTTTTTTAAATAACAATATTATTCTGTAGAAAAACTAAGGAATGACGCACTTTTCAGTTATTCGCTTAATAAAAATAGATGCATATTTTCTCATAATAAGAAAAGATACATATGCACTTGCCGTATAACCAGAATGGAATAATAAATATATTATTCCAATATATTATTTTTTTGCTTATTATTTTCCTATTAGTGATAAAAAAACGTCAATGATGTAATTCCATCGGTAATATTTTGTTGAGTCACAATTTGAGATTTTTAGTATTCAAGTAATTTTAATGAATAAGCAAAAAATATCAAATTATTTTAAACAATTTTTTTAGCCATCTTTGCATGATAAATTTCTTTTTAAAACATGGCTGCCCAATTTACCGCGCAGCACTGTTAAGAATACAGCCCAACATAAAATAGTTTATGTTCTTAAACAATTTTCGTGCAATTTTTGTGCAACAACAGATGTGTGTGCAATTAAATTAATTTTTTGAAACTCTTATTTACGTAAAAATATAGATAAAATAACGAAATTTTAGAATAGCAAGTTAATACATACCACGCAAACAGCATTCAGGATAAAAGCATCGATATATCACAAAAACAAAAACTTCTGGATTCTATTGAATCCAGCAAATCCTAACACGTACACCTACTGACCCTTTAATGTAAATGTGAAGATGAAACAATAAAGCGATTTCAAACACTTATTCGGTGAACAATTTCGTAACTTTAAATACGAACAACTGGATATTATTTATGTTAATTCAGAAACGTGGCAAAGCTCTTACAACTGAATCACACGCTTACTTTTACTCCAATTTAGCACGAGCTTCGCTGAATCTCATTCGAATAATATTCGAAATACAAGGTCGAGCAACGAACTGTTAATAAATTATTTTAGACAAAGCTATCTTTTTTCCATCATTTTAAGAAAATTTTAATGTCTTATTATCCTTTAAATAATCCTGCATTTCTTAACATTAACTAAAAGAATAATTTAAAACTTTTTGCTTTTTGGATTAAATTATATATGATGTAAATAATAATTTTTATAATTTTTGCCAGCATAAAATATAAAAAAATCTTTATACTTTAAATTGAAAAATTTCAAGTTAACATAAGAGCGTTTTATTTTTTCTCTATAATCAATGATGTTTCGTAAGACAAAACCAAATAATGCGATTAACATTTTTTTGTCTTATTTATAAGCTGTTTTAGTAATGAAGATTAATAACATAGTGGTTTTTAAAACTAGGTAATGTAAAATATTCCTTTTACTGAATTATAAAGCTTATGGTAAAAATAGCTTTGTTTGCACTAGTATGGTGATATACAGTGGGCCACAAAATTGAGTATACACCTTAGAAACTTAGAGACTTTTTGCAATTACAAATTAAATATTGCTTTAAGGTGGTTGAATTTTTTACCTTATATACTTTAGTCTATGCTTTACCGTACTATACTTATAAAATTCTTATGTTTATTTATTTTTTACGAAAAAAAATAAAAGATCTGAGACGAGAGGAAAAACAACACCACAAAAATAAGTATACACCTTTATTAATTTCCTTTTAACGTACAAATTAATATTTTGTTGCATAACCTTTTCTTGAATTACAGCTTGTAATCTTCTGGACATAGATTCTACTAGTGTTTTAGTGGTTTCAACAGAAATTTTAGCCCATTCTTCTCTCAAAACCTTCTTCCTTGCTTGTGATTTCGTACTCATGTACAGCTTTCTCTAATTGCGACCACAAATTTTCGATGACGTTTAGGTTGGAGACTGGGCTGGAGTGTGTAATTGCTTCTAGCAATGGTACAGCAAGTATAACTGCACAATCTTCTCTGTATGCTTGGGGTCGTTGTCCTGCTGGAATATGAAGCTTGACCCAAGCCCCAACTTACTGGCACTTTTTTTCAAGTTATCATTTAAAATCCCCAAATATACATGTTTGTCCATAATACCATCAATAAAATCAAGCTCTCCAACTCCTCCCGCCGACATACAACCCCAAACGAGGACAGACCCATCTCCAAACTTGACTGTCTTAATGGTGTTTTTAGGTGCCAGTGCTTTCCCAGCTTCTCTCCATATTTTAAATCGTTCATCGCTTCCGTAAAGATTAAACTTACTTTCATCAGAAAATATTACAGTGTTCCAGAAAGAAATAGGCTTTGAACGATGTTCTTTGGCGAAAATCACTCTCTTTTGTCTATTCACATACTTGATGAGTGGCTTTCGTATTGGTGTACGGCCATGAAACCCATATTGGTGAAGGGTACGTCGAATTGTTTCAACTGAGATCTTTTTCCCGATTGTAGAGGGCATCGATAAAGCTAGTTTAGAGGCACTCACCCTCGGATCTTTCTTTACTGAGTGAATGATCTTCCTCTTCGCTGTAGTACTCAGTATTTCTTTACGTCCTCTTCCAGGAATATTGGCCACAGATCTAGTTTTTTTATACTTCTGTAGTATTTCTTGGACACAACCATGAGTTACACCAATCAACGAAGCGATTTCTCGAAGAGATTTGCCCTTGTTCGACCATTTTACAACCAATAAACGCTCAGATTCAGTAGTTTCTCTACGAGAGCTCATTTTACGATTTTTAATGAGAAAAAATACCATTTAAAAGCGTTGAAGTGCAGTAGCACGTGTTATAAGCAGCAGCTACTCCTGGAACTCTTTAAAGAAAATTTGAAACTAAAAAAAGTGGTGGCATAATTTACAAATGTAAGAAGTGTATACTCAATTTTGTGGCATGGTTTTCTATCTTTTCTTCGAATCGCTTAACTTTTTTCGTAATAAATAAGTTAACTATAGAATTGTGTTATTATAGGATGGTAAAGCAGAGGTTAAAGTATCTAGGGTAAAAAAATTTATCTATTTAAATCAATATTTAATTTGTAATTGGAAGAAGCCTAAAAGTTTTAGAGGTTATACTCAATTTTGTGGCTCACTGTAGCTATCAGTTGGAACTACTTATCATTCAAAGTAAAACAGTAAGAATCAGTCATTATCTTTTTAATCCTAAACGAAAGAAAGAAATTGAACCGAATGAATCACCGATTCAGATATTTTAAGATTTATTTTCTTTCGTATAAAAGTTTATTTAAAAGCATAATAATTTATTATAATGCTTAATTACTCCCTCGACAAGTAGTATATCTAAAGAGATGCTTAAATGCCGTTATAAAATAAATTTACATTTTTTCCCCTGTAAAATGACACTGAATTTCCAGTAAGTTTGCTGTCTTGCAGCTGAACAACAGAAACATAAACTTACTAGAAATTCGCACATGAACTAAAGTAAGCATAACCCAAATAAATGAATCTGAATAATTTATATTATGCAATAATTGGATAAGTTACCAATTACTAAAAACTAGAAGAACGGATGTTTATTTTGATTTTATTTGGTCAAACACAAATATTTAGTAGTTAAGATTATTAGATAATTAACCTCATCTTATAAACTTATTGGAAGACAAGCAAAAATGGAGTATTTTGTTATAGCAATTATAAGTGATGTTTATTAGATTTTAAAGAAAATATAATGCAAGTTTAGGAGTTAAATTATAAATAATACATTTTTCTTGTTAAATTTACTCTTTTCAAGTTAACACTTGAAATAATATTTAATACCATCATGTAAACCACTGAAATTTCATGAATGATTAATTTTTCATAATTTTATCACAAAAAGATGCAATGAAAAAGACGAAGAAATAATCATCCAAGAATGCTTGAAGAAGTTACACTGAAGTGACAAAAGTCATGGGATAGCAATATGCAAATTTTCAGATGGCAGTAGCATCGCGTAGAACAGGTATAAATGCGCAGTGCTTTCGCAGAGCTTTCATTTCTGTTCAAGTTATTCATGTGAAGAGGTTTTGACGTGATAATGACCGCACGACGGGAATTAACAGACTTTGAACGCGGAATGTTAGTTGGAGCTAGACGCATGGGTCATGCCATTTCGGAAATCGTTAGGGAATTCAACATTCCCAGATCCACTGTGTCAAGAGTGTGCCGAGAGTATGAAATTTCAGGCATAACATCCCACCATGGACAGCGCAGTGGTCGACCGCCTGCACTTAACGACCGAGACCGACGACGTCTGCAAAGAGTAGTAAATTCTAACAGACAAGCAACACTGCGTCAAATAACCGCAGAAATCAATGTGGGACGTACAAGGGACTTGTCTGTTAGAACTGTGCGGAGAAATTTGGCTTTCTTGGGCTATTCCAGCAGAAGACCGACTCGAGTGCCATTACTGACAGAACGACATCGCTTGCAGCGACTCTCGTGGGCACGTGAGCATATCGGTTGGTCCCGAGATGAATGAAAAACCGTGGCCTGGTCCGATGAGTCCCGATTTCAGTTGGTAAGAGCTGATGGTAGGGTTCGAGTGTGGCGCAGACCCCACGAAGCCATGGACCCAAACTGTCAGCAAGGCACTGTTGAAGCTGGTGGTGACTCCGTAATGGTGTGGGCTGTTCATGGCATGGACTTGGTCCTCTGGTGCGACTGGACCGAACATTGACTGGAAATGCTTATGTTCAGCTACTTGGAGATCACTTGCAGCCATTCATGGACTTCATGTACCCAAACAACGATGGGATTTTTATGGATGACAATGCGCCATGTCACCGGGCCACAACTGTTCGCGATTGGTTTGAAGAACATTCTGGACAATTCCAACGAATGATCTGGCCACCTAGATCACCCGACATGAATCCCATCGAGCATTTATGGGATATCATCGAGAGGTCTGTTCGTGCCCAAAATCCTGCACCATCAACGCTTTCACAATTATGGACGTCTATCGAGACAGCATGGCTCAATATTCCTGCAGAAGACTTCCAACGACTTGTTGAGTCCATGCCACGTCGAGTTGCTGCACTTCGCCGGGCGAAAGGAGGGCCGACACGATATTAAGAGGTATCCCATGACTTTTGTCACTTCAATGTATGTAAGCTGTTTTTTTTTTATTAAGACACGATATATTTATATATAGGGAGGATATTAGGTGTTTACCTGACAGGGATTATAAGTGTTAGGACAGGATATTAGGTGTTTACCTGACAGGGTTACCCTGATATTAGGTCTTTTACCTGACAGACAATTGACTTACATCCTCAATGTAGTGAATCATTTTCATTTTTAAGGAAGTGAAAACAGGAATCTACTTCTATGGAGAAATGAATCGGTAAAACTATTTTACATATTATGAGTTAAAAATTGCGAAAAGTTGACTATTGTTGTAACATTAAGTTAAAATTTAAATCTAGCAATTTTATCTTTCATATATTTATATGATATCTATCATATATTTATTTTTATAACGTATTGTATATTTATTTTTAAAAAGCATTGCATATTTAATTTTATAACGTATTTTATATTCTTTTTATAAAAAAATATACAATATGTTATAACATATTGTATATTTTTTTTATAACGTATTGCATATTTATTTTTAAAACGTATTGTATATTTATTTTTATAATGTATCGTATACTTATTTTTAAAACTTATCGTATACTTATTTTTAAAATTTATCGTATATTTATTTTATTTTTCTAGTTAGTAAGAAAGCAACAATTTCAACAAAAATATTAGATTGTTCACATATACTGTAAACAGTCTAATAAGTGAGCAATTACATGATTTTTTTTTTTGTACCTTAAATTTATTAAATACAATAGTAAAATAAGAGCAGAATATGCGTTTTTTTCTTTCGAGAAGAGGTAGAAATATTATCTATTCCTGAGCTCTGTTCTTTTAATTTTAGAGTAGACTACCTATACAATATGCATAAACAAATTGTGAGAAAAATTACATATGAATAATACTGTAAAAAATAGAGTACCATAAGAAAGTTACGTTACGTTAATAATTAACGTCACGTAAGGCAATGCGCATTTTTTTAGAAAAGAGGTAATTCTAGAGAGTAATTCCTTGCAGGTAATTCATTCTGCAAAAAATTCAAACAATGCTTTTAATGTAATAACGTAACAAATTGCTAGATTGGCACAGCTCCAACTGTGACTTTTTAACCGAGGATCATGGGATTGCAGAATCCTTTTCTATGATCCAATCACCTGCCTCTAACTGACAGAAGATATTCCTCACAACCAATCGTGTGCCTTCTTCTGTCAATCCAGTGAAAGCTTTAAAGCATGACTATATATAGTGTATACAGCATTCGTGTGAGATATGTTCAATCTTTAATATTAATTCTTTCATTTAACCATTAAAAATGTAGATAAAATTATTTAAAATTATTCTGGAACAAAACAGCCTGTTTAATGCCATTATGTTATTTTACATAATACAGAATGATTATTTTGGTGAGGGTGAAGTTCCCCTTATCCTTTTCTCACTTCTCTAGAACTTTCGAAGTGAAAACTTTTAACTATTTCGAGCATATGGCTAATTTAGCACTGCGCATACAAAAGAGAAGGATCTTGAACAAAAATAAGATCTGAAATTTATCACTAAAAAATATTACTAAAATTGCAATCAAAATAAAGAACACTGAAAATGCCGACAACAAATAACCTATTTACCGAGAAATGGCGTTTCTTAAAGTAATTTAATCGGTCATTATTGAATAACTGGAAAAAGCTCTTTACTCTTTGCAATCAACAATACCAAGTTCATGATGCAATGGATGTAAAATTCTCAGTCAATTTTATTGTCCAAGTTTTGGCTGCTGTCCAAAGCCTGCTGAATAGATGCTTTACTCATTGCTTTGTAAATAATGAATGTCACGAGTTACTACAGTGCAAATGCGAAACTTGTTTTCTTTTTCTACAATTCTGTTGTCAGTTTCACATTTGCCATACTTAAGAATTCGTGCGAAAAGCATTAAAGGAATAAAAAAAAAGCAACACAGGTATTTTGCGTCACAGAAAAGAAATTCAGAATGAAATTGCATCATCTTGTATGGTGACGTTGATTTCGTTTACTTTATGCCGCGAATTTATCCAGGTAACTGTTGAATTTAATAAACATTGACGTCATTTGGTCTCGTGTGAAAATATGAAGGGAAAAAAAACCGCCACGCTTTCTTCGGTTCATGTGGAAATTTCGTTGATAAAACATGACTCTTCTAATTATTTTGCTTCAAACTAAGATTACAAGTTAAAAGTTTGAATCGCTTAAAATGCGCAATTACCATAGAAAATCTAAGCATTAATACAATTTTCTTTGTTTTGAGTAACCATATTGACTTTGCGAATCGCTTAATGAGATTGGTGCACATATTGATTCTAATTCAGGAAAGCTTTTTAAATGCAAATTGTTAGCAAGCCATCTAAAACACGAATGAAAACATTTCATATTGTTTTTTTATATTCCAGTAATAATTATTGGAGTAGATTCAATGTTTATTTACTATTTCTGTACATTTCTTCATATATAATCTGTTAACCATGTATATAGAGAGCCTTCTTTTTTTGTCTTAAAATTAAATCTTGTTATGAATCTCTAAACGAGAGTGGTTTACATGATTTCAGTTAAAAGCACATTTTGACAAACGAAATTCAAATATTTAGTTCTATATTTATTAACCAGAATTTAGTTTGAATAAACGCATGACAATAGCTATAATATATTTCGCGACTCGCCAATAAACGGTTCATAAAGGCATGGATGTTCAGCAAAAAACTAGGTCCCGGTCTGTTTAGCCCATTAACTCCATAATATATTTTTCTAGAATTGTTAGCTATAAAAAATGAATTTATGGTGTTTAATATACTACTTTAAGGAAGTATTTTCAAAGAAAAAATTTCTAATATCTTACTTTGTAATGATGTGCAATACACATTCGTTATATTATAAACATACTCTACGGTGACAAAAAAAAGAAAAAAACACCCATAAAGCAGGCATTTGATTATAATGAACTTTTGTATGCAACTTTTTGTATTCAAGTGGCCAGCTCTCTGGCCTTTGGTACCACAGGCTTCAGGATTCGAATCCACTTTAAACTGTAGGTCTCTGTCTAATAATTACCGGTAGCTCGACAAACCAAATCAACATGCAAGTGATTACTGGAACTAATGGAGGTCCAAACTATCGCATCTGAGATTCGGATGGTGTGTAAAAATGGAGAAATTTCAATTTTAGGATTTAATTTCCTATCGAATTTGATTCTGCTCATTCACTTTGACCGTACTAACTGTATAGGGGTATGAGCATATGGCATCATTTGAGACTGGGCGTAAAAATCAGCTAAAGGAAGGAGGGGGTAAAATCAAATCTCTAGATATTTAGGTCGATACTATGAGGTCATACGACTATGGCAGGAGTAACTGAATTATAACACACAGCGTTAAGAGAATATCTGTTGACTTAGATGAACTGAGTGAGAACCTTAACTTACAGAAAGTGAGAACCCAGCGATTGCCAGAGAGGCTGTCACAGCGTATTATTTGTCATCATCAATTATCTGACGTAGGATGTCAGGATACCAATGACTGCAAGGACTATTGATAAGTAACTCATAGAACGGAGTCTACTACTGCTACACCACACCACATCTTATCATTGTGCCTAGAGCTGAGTTGCTCATTTACAGTTTGGGAATGATGTGGGTGAGAGGTCTGATTGAGCCACTCGGATCCTATAGAACGGAGTTTGCGTTCACAGCACCCACTGTATCAACTACTTCTAACTTACGCACACCAGAAAGTGTGTTTGCAGTGGTGCTGGCTCGTTCGATCGCCATTAGAGAATTATTATGCAGTTTGATGTGCCATTTCATTTGATAGTTGGACCTCTTGTTTCTTGACCCTATTGACATTTATGACACTTTTACAATCACAACTGTACGTCGACGATGTTCCATCTTTCTTTGTATTACCCTTCATTTCACTGCAACTCAAGTTTACATTTCATCAGGATAATGCCTGAACACTAGACAGCAATTATTTTTATTGGCTGTTTTCGTGTTTGTAAAGTACTTCCCTGACCAGCTAGATCATCAGATCTTTTCTCCATAGAATACTTTGGGAGTCTAATAAGGATCATAAAAGTCAAATAACAACGAACGTCACACGATTTTCATCTAAACGATAAGGAAATAACACTTTTCTAATTTTATTACCTTCCAGTTTATATGGCGACCTTTAATTAATTATTCAGTGTTGCGGAAACAGTATACACATAGAAGAGAAAATGTTTTAAATATTCGTACTATGAACTTATTGTAGCTCTTTGGAGTGAATATTTCTCATATTTGCAAGAGTAGGATGCTGTGAAAAAATTCTTAAAGGACCACAGGCATTAGGTTCTAATCATGGCGGTGGCATGGATGTCTGTTAGAATCCACGTTAAATTGTAGGTCCCGGTCTATTTAGCCAACGTGTGCACAAAATGACCGTAGAGCGACAAACCAAATCATTTTGAAAGTTGTCATGTATTTTATGTTGCAAAAATACTTCAACGTAAAACAGTTTCAATGTAAAAAAATCAATATTTCTATATTTGCCTATTTTAAAGTTACTGATTTTTAGAATCAATTTATCAGCCAAATTATTTTTTAATTATAAAAGTTGCAAAAGGAGTTTATTTACTTTAGAGTTGCCTTATTTACTACTATTTATTGTTCATTCAAGAAGTGTGTTTGAGATAAACAAAAAAAAAATGAACACTCAGTGTAATATAAATTCCTATTAAATGAATACACACAATGATAAAGAATTTAGTAGAATCCTCAAATAAAATATCTCTGAACAAACTCTTCCTTTTTATATTAGCTATTTCTTTTGTTTAAACAAGTTTGAATGTGAAGTTTCACGAACAATTGGAAAGTATAAGTTTATGAGTTTCTAGAGAAATAAAGAAAAAAAGTTTGTTGTTATTTGAAAATTTTCATCAGTTTGCAACTAATGGTAGACCTCAGTGAAAAAGTACAACTTGATTGCGTTGTATTTTCCAATGTTCTGCTTTTTTTACTTGTACGTTACAATTCTAGTGCGTTGTAACCTTATAGTTTTAATAATCGTCTATAACATTAACGAAAGAATTGAAATGATTATATTTTATTCGGCCTACTTTTTTTATAGATATATATATATATTTTGATATTATCTGCGAATTTTACTTTTAAAATTTACAATATATCTTGTATCGATATTTAATGAAAAAAAATAACATTAGAATATTATGTATCAATTTTTTTTTACATTTATCAAGATTTTCCCCCATTTTCCACTGGCGTATTGAGGTGGTATATTTATGGTGGGGCCTGATGGCCGAGTGACTAGCCCTCGGTACGACAGGTTTCGGGTTCGAGTCCCTGCGGTGCCATATATGTCTAGTAGTTCGGAATACCTTTTTAACCGTAGGTCCCGGGCTAATATAACCGTAGAGAGTTGGACGGAGGGCTGACAACACTACCCCGTAAAAATAAAAAAAATGTCTCGAAATCTGCCAGTAGGTAGACGGCCCACCATGGGGCTATTGTGCCAATGATGGTGATATTTATAGAGCTAATTTCAAAAAATTTATTCCATATTTAATCTTTCTAAAAATAGCACACATACCGAGATTTAGTCAAATAATTATTTTAATGATTAATTATAAAATTCCAGGTAAAGATGTTATTTGTTAAAATTATTATTAGAATTAATGAAAAAATTCCGCCATAAATACATGATTACTATTTCAAGCAATATACGAGTAAATTATTTAATACCAATTTCACATAAAAAATTGCAATTATTTTTATAAAATCACGGAATAATAAAATTGATATTTGCAAATTATATATTACTTTTGTTTTATTAGTGACATTCTTTAAAAAATATATTCATAACAAGTACTATAAATAAAATCAGGATTTTATTATTGGCTTAATTTGGAATCAAAAATCATATGGAGATTTTTCACCAGCATCTAATCTTCAATATTTTATTTTTTATTCAATTGACATTTACAAGTTTCCCTTTTTTCCTCCATACTATGCAAATGCTACATGCATTTTTTCATCGCTTGCATTAAGCAATAATTTCACAGAAATTTTGCTAATTTTTAACTGATACAAATTAAATTTGTAAAACTGATGCAGAACTTATTTTCCAACAACCTGCAATTGAGGGAAAAAATATTTATTATGTCTGCATAAAGTTGACATTTTCTTATTACTACATTTGATTTATTCAAAATATTTGTCTTGATGCAATACATTAGAAATATTGGAGTCCTAAC
The DNA here is from genome assembly GCA_021605075.1 of Caerostris darwini. Taxonomy (NCBI): domain Eukaryota; kingdom Metazoa; phylum Arthropoda; class Arachnida; order Araneae; family Araneidae; genus Caerostris; species Caerostris darwini. The sequence continues at coordinate 1,185,573 of BPLQ01015031.1, read as the reverse complement.
GAAGAAAAGAAGTTTTGAAATCTAAGAATATTTGGAAAGTTTGTTTCTTCCTATTAAACAAAAGTTTTTTTAAATGAGAAAAGGCAAATGGAAATAATTGTACATCCTGTTTAAATTTTTAACATTGTAACTTGAAGTTGAAAATATACATATTTTTTAATCATATAGCATTAACCATTAAGTATCATTTCCTCGAATTAATTATTTTGTTCATTTTATTGAAATGTTAGATTATATGCAATTAGAGCAATAAATAAATCAAACGATTAATAATAAATTATTTTAACGTTTTCCAATATTTATAGCAATTCCTTTTCTAAAAATTAAATTAAATTTAAAAAATTAAATTTCTATTAATTTAAAAAATTAAAATTATTAAATTAAATTTCTTTCGGATGCAAAAAGTTACTTTTTCTCTCACTAAATCAAAAGCATGAAAAGGTCACTTATTTGTACTTATTTTCTATGGAGATATAATAATATATAATAACGAATATATAATAATATAAAAATATTATATTTAACATTTCTATGACATATAAAATAAGATATCGGTGAGGAGGCAGTTAAGTAATTATTAAAATGTTCAAGGAGAAAAAATCCAGATTCAGAAAAACAAAAGTTTATTGCACACTAGAAACATCAACATAACATTTCTCACAAATAACATTTAATTACTCACTTAATTGAGTTAAGTTATTTATAACAAATTTATACATTTTTTTTATAATATTAACTTTTTCAATCTAGTGCAAAACTATTCAGATCTCTGAAAATGCACAGTTGAGATTAAGTAGCACAATATTTACTGAACAGTATTTCTAAAATTTCTTGCTTGTAAATTTCTACTTTCAAAATTCAAAAATATTTTAACTAAAGATTAATGTTGCAGAAAAAAAGTTAAAAATAGCATTAAAAATGCCAATATGCGTTTGATTGATTAATGTAATAATTAAAAAAATTATTACATTAATCAATCAAACGCATATCCAAACTACATATAATAATTAATACAATACAGTAAATTCTTAATTTAGAGGACCTTGAATTTAATAGGTTATATTCTGCACATTCAAGGAAGTCATAAATCTGCATTTTATTGTGTTTTAAAGCATTAAAGGGTCTCAAAGTTGTTTTAATGCCTAAATTTTCGATTTTTTTTTTCTTGAAAAAAAAAAAATGTTACCCGCTATTTTATTCTGAAAATTCTGACATCGAAATTTTATTTCCAATACACCCGCCAATATTTAAAAATAAATAAACAATCAATGTTTAAAGAAAAAAACATTTAAATGTCCGTCACACTCTACTTTCAGTTTCAATGCAAGATGAACATCATTTTTTTAATTTAAAATAATAATAAAAAAAAAAATAAAAAAGAAGAAGAATAGCAGGTAAAAAAAAAATGAATTAATACACAGCCTGGCCAATAGTGGCCAAGAGCAACAACTACCAAAATGTGGAACATTTACTTTTTCTTGCTCCAAGGTAACAAATGAGAATGATTTAAAGCCTTGAATGTACTTTTTCTTTCTCTTGATTTACTTCAAAATAAACAGGCTTTTATATATCTTAAGAATTCTGTTAAATATTCCTGATTTTTAATATTTATTATGATTTTCAGTATTTTTTATTAGCTTTATTTTAACTGTTCTTTATTTACAACCGTAAACTTCGTATTGTATATTGTGGTACACGAAGAGTATCTTTCGTTCAAATAAAACAAAAACACTTGAAACCAATCAATCGTGTGGGATGACTTAGACCCACTTATTGCAAAGTACCAAATGTCTACCGAGTTTAAGATTTTCAGAACAGACAGCATAAAATTTACAGATTAGATGGCGTCAAACTTTTAGAATTGGTAGCATCAGGGCCGGATTTTCCTATAGGCTAACTAGACTTCAGCCTAGGGCCTCAAGATCAAGAGGAGCCTACATTCAAATTGTTAGCAAAATTAGAATTACACTATTCTAAAAACAGTAAATACTAATAAAATAACTATTAACATAAAATTTAATATGATATACAATTTGATATTTTCTTTTTTGTGGTCTAGATTTTGTTTGAATAAAGTTCCATTTTTGGTTCAGTTTAAAACTTAAAAAATTCATAATAATTCATACTTCGACTTTAAATGCGAATTATTATGAAATTAATTTATCTGAATTGAATTTGCTTTAATCTTCAATGTATCGAATATATTTAATTTAATTTGATAGAAAATATGGTAATTTTTATTACTTATTTTATTTTCGTAGTCAAAGATTTTTATTATTTGAATTTTGTTTCTTTGTAAATGTTGTGTGTTATGTTTGATTAGTACAAGTACTATATATGGTGCTGAGAATAAATATCCAAATAAGTGTTCTCGACTTTTTTTTTATTTATTATCCGTGCCACATTTTTGATAAAGATTAGTATCAATCACAGCATGTTTCGTTTAACATATTGATATATATCACAGTAATGATGTATTTTATTATCTCTCATATAATTTACAAACTTAAAAATGGGAGGTGAAAAGGCCTCATAAGTGGAATAGCCTAGGACCTCTTTTCATCTAAATCCAGCTCTGGGTAGCATAAAATTTTTTAAATGCAACCATTTCTTACTAAAATTCCATGATGCAGTTATTAGTATTTGAAAATTTTTTAATGTCTAATTCCCATGCAAGCATTAAAGAGGGTATGGTGATACAGCTGCATGTTAATGTGGCATTAAACAGTATCTAGGCAATGATTATAGTGATTGAGGTTCTCAATTTTAAACCGAAAAAATGTACCAAGAAAGTGGACTTCAAGGCAAGAAAGACTAATATTTTTGAAAAGGAATCATTATTTTGCTGTTGACCAGGCTGTTGGGGATTTAGGCGTGGTCCGCGATAGATAATAATACCATGATTTTATGAAAATTTATGTATATTTTACAAATAAGGTATTTGAAGTAATAAAAATTATAACATGAAAAACCTTCTGCCAATATTTAAAGAATTTCTGAGTTGTATTCAAGAGAAGAGTATTTAGAAAAATAGAAATAGAATTCCTTATGTTTGAACCATGAATTAGGGCACATACTGTATATCTAAAAAAAAAAAAATCAATATTCTTATTTTGTTACTAGAATATCCAGTGTTCGGAGTTATGGATGCCATTTGGAGATGTAAGTTAAAGATAATTAACTAATTTTTGCATGTTAAATGAAAACTGGCAAGGAACCTCAGAAGTTTTATCTACAAAGACACAATACAGTGTTTGCAGCCCACATTAGTATATTAAATTGCAAATTTACTGTATATTTGAAAATAAAAATAACAAAACATAATATTTATTGTAGTAACTATATCAAATATATGAAGCCGTAAATACGACAAAAATAAATAAAATATACAGCGTTAGCATTTTAAATCAGATCTACTTGGCATTTCAAATCAACTTTTAACATTAAATCATATTTACTGTTCAGTAAAGATATTGTTTTAAAACAACATAAAACAATATAGTTAAATAAATAAGGCTCATGACATTATCTAAATCAAGATTTAGATTTGTAATAATATAATAAAACAATGACAATAAAACAACACAATATAACAATTTCTCCCGAACTGATACAACAATACAATATAACAATCTTTTTAGTAATAATGCAATAATTTAATAGAACATTCATAACATCAAAATGATAGATAATGTCAGAATTTTTTTCTTTTATTTAACTAAGCACAATTTTTTTACGATAATTAGCTTCACTTTTATGATAAGAAAATCTTTCAATATTTTAAACGTAGCAAGTCATTTACAGTTGTTCTTCTTTGTGAAATTCTGTAAGATATCAGTAACATCCATAGGTCTTGTAAGTTTATACCGAAAAAAATTACGTAAAATTTCACAACATAAAAAAAAATTAATTTAAATAAAAAATTACAGATTTAATACACTTGGTAAAGACAAGTGTTTTCTATTTTGAAACATTTTTCTTATTATTGGGCTGTGAAAAAAGATAGTGACAACCATATAAACCAATATTTAATATATAATGGTTAGAAAAATAGTTTAAAGTTGACGTAAAAATAAATTAATTTATTGATATGTATTTTTTAAATCGTATTAAAATTAATGTGAAGCATTCATAATAATTCAGTATCAATAAATTCGAATTAAAATTTGAGAAATACACAGAATCATAACATAAAATCATTAAATAAATCTAAAACTTAAAGGTATTTGAATATATGTGCCAGAAATTAGAATGATAATAAATCTTATTAAATTGATTTTGAACTCCAAGAAACTTGGAAGTGAAGAAAAAGTTTCAAAAATTAAAATGTGTTAAAAAATGAAAAAAAAAAATTATATTAATTGAAACTATGTCATTAATGATCAAAGGAAAAATGTCTGGAAAAGTTTTTACCACCTCTACACCACACTAAAATCATTGAGCTTAGAAGCATTGGATTGATTTAGTAAGGTCATTCGTCCGAAGTTCAAATAGAGGTAGTATGTTGTAGCACCAGAATTCAATTTTTTAAATGCAATTTACAATTTTTTTTATCTGGAAGAACGTAATAAAATATTACGTAACGTGATTTAAAGGCGGAAATGTTGTTCAGATTTTTTTTTAATAAGAACTGATTAATCAATTAAGAATCTCATAGGAAAATGTCTGAACATCTAAATTGTTTTATTTATGATATTTTATTTTAACATGTTTGAAACAAGAAAGGCTATCATTAAATGCCCTAATTAAATAATTGTTTCATTAGTCGTAATAAAAATAGCAATTACAAAAAGAAAAGAAAAAAAAAGAAATCTTTGTATTTCCTTCACAAGAGGAAACAAAATAATAAATGGATGTCACTCTATTTCTCTAGGGAATAAGATCTGCACGATATTTACCACTACCTTCAGATCCTACTCAGTTTTTGAAACCAATGACATTTCAGTCACTTTTCTATTATTTTTCTTGAAGAGATCTGATCATCTATTGCACTGACACAGCTGTGATGGACAACGAAGATATGTTAAATCAAGGTTATATCGCAATGTTGAACAAGGTCAATTTCGAAGCACAACTTCTAGTCGAGACTAGGTTGCATTTACTCTTTTTCGTGTTTTAAAAAAAAAATTACAAAATAAGAGACCGGTTCTCCCCTTTCATATATATGTATAGGAAAGAAATGAGTAATTTTATTTCTGGTGTATTAAAGAACTTGATGAATACTTAATAAAATATAAATACGAATTATAGACTATGATTCGAAATATTCGCTCAATGGATGGGGGCGGGGACAGACGATTATGACTTAACCTCCAAGAGGAAATTTCAACTAATTATTATTATTAACATACAAATTTTAAAGCTTTTTCTAAAATAAGTTTTCTTAGAATTTTTCGTTGTTTTATATTGTACTATGTTACAATCGTCAAAATGTAAATTGCCATCAGATAGCTTTGTAAAAGGTGCTGCGTGAATAAAAAAAAAGAATTATTTCGACAGATCATTACGTTTCTAGAAAATGAGCTGCTTTTTGATGATTATTCTTTGCCACTTGCCATTGCTTAATGCTGATGTTATGTTTCATTACTATAACAGATCAAATTGAGTTTAAATGACTAAAGAATTCTTTAGAAATATATATATATATAAATATATATAAAGAATTATCAACTATACAAGGGGCTAAATTACATTCCGAATAACCCTCCTATAAAGAACCATTATTTTTCAAATTTGACTATTTAATTAAAGAAAAGCCAAACTTAAAAGACTGTGAAGAGTACAAAGTTAGAATCGGTAGAAATTCCACTCAAACTAGAACCATTATATGTAAAGAAAGACAAAATTACCGACTAATATGAGGCGGAGTAAAAAGGAAATCAAAAGGATTGCACATTTCATATAATGAAAATAGTTAAGAGGAGGGAAAGACAACATTTAGCTGGAATGGCATTTCAGAGCCGATACAACGTCGAGGGTGACGAATCGTTGAACATCTATACTGGCAAGGAGATCTGAATTGTTGACATCACACCATCATCAAGACATCAATCATTAGAATGGATGCATCACTAATTTCCTAGATTGCGAAATTCAATCTGACAATTTCCACAACGCAAAACCATATAAACTGCGTTCTAGAACAGAAAAAGTGGATTTCACATCTAAAGCCAAATCGTAAAGGATGCTCTTTACGATGAAGCAAACAATTGTAACGTGCCATTGAAAATAAGTGACAGGGCTCACTTAATGCTGACGTTATCTTGCACGCCAATACCAGACAGCATTGTGCTTCGATGTCTAAAAGAAAAACGGACCGTATAGGCTTACATACATTTCAAATAAACCTTGTATGTTCCCTACAAGTTAAAAAGTTGACGGAGGGAAAAAAGATTGTAAACAAAATAATAGATTGCACTACAGATTGTAAAGTTTAAGACAAGCCTAAGCATACTGTCTTGAATATACGATTGTAATTTATTATCATTATTTTTTTTGTAAAGAAATTATCCAAATGCATCTTCATTCATTAGATTTGAACCTAGTTTATTTGAACAGAAGTTGAAAATAGAATTTTAAGACATAATATTTCCAGAAAGCAGAAACAAAATGTAATGATTGAAATTTGGAACAACTAAATAGGCTCAGAATTTACTATAAATTACTTTTTATCTATACCAAGAAGATTAAAAGATGTTCTTGAAACGTAAAAATTTTCAGTATTTGATTGAATATTCATAAGAAGCAATTGAAAAATTTTTATTGAAAAATTAAAAAAAAAATTTTTTTCATTAGTAACATCCATTTTTTTATCATGTATTACTGTATTTTAAACAAATTAGTTCTTAATAAAATAAAATAAAATAAAATATAAATGAAATGAAAAATATATTAAAGCAAAATTGTTTTAAAGCAATAAATTTCTCAAATTTTGTTCAATGACTTTCTGATTTTATAATTCGTATATATGGCACGAAACTTTTGTGAGGCACTGTATATATATTACCAATAATAATATTTTTTTCTCAAATGAAGAACATATCAATTTATAAAACCATCGACGAAAATTCCAACTAAAATTGAAGTTTAGTGCATATGCCTATATGACTTAGCTACGTTAAAATATTAATTTCCTAAAATATGTGAGAGACGTTCCGATTCATGTACTTGAAAATTACGGCTTATCTTTTCTATAACATATAAAAAATATTCTACAAAAGTCAAGCTTCTATGTAAGTATCTAAAATAGACTCTCTATAACATCTATAATCTATGAATCAACTTTTCAAAAGTCTTTCAGTAAATGCATCAATATTGGACGTACAGATTAATAAATAACGATTACACATACAATTAAACTAAAAATAATAAATCATATTCAAATTCTAAAATCTTTTTCAAGATTTCATGTTTTCAGAATTATTCTATACACACAACATGGTACTGCAAGTTTACATGAATATTGATTTAATAACTTTCATCTAAAGGACACATGTACATGACTAAAGAAATTTTAACAACCTGACACGCAAAATTATGTAATATATTTTTGCACACTGATGTGCAAAATACAGTTTAAAACATTCTATCATATCAAAACAGTAAAAGCAGAACCAAATGTTTAATTTTTTTTTGAAGTCAAAATTAAGTTCCATTTCTTTTCACATTAACTAAAAGGCTTGAAATACTATTCAACAACTAAGAATCGACAGTAATACTTTTATTACTAATAAAATGTATGTAAATTGAAATGGCAATTTTAAAATGAAATTAAAAAAAAAAAAAGTTCATTATCAGTATATTTTTAAAATATAGCGAGTGTCAACCAAAAATTAGTATCTCTTTTTAAATTTGAGTTTTCCAGTGTGGGCTTTATTTAAAACTGCACTTATCACTTAACATTTTAAGAAGATTCCTGGTATTTTAGTGAATTTGTTCTATAAAGTAAATTTGATAAAAGTGTTACAATTTTCAAAACAAAATTCATTTCGAATCTAACAGAAGAAATGAATAAGCAGAAAACTGTAGAGATGCTTTTTGAGAACATTAATATATATTTATCGTACGTTTATTTCGATTGAAAGTTGTTAACTGAAGGATAACGTTGTGAATCTCTAGAATGAATTGCCATCGAGAAAAGATGACAGATAAATCTTTTGTAGATAGTTAATCACACATTTGAAAACGCAACACATATGTCAAGTGATATGATGCATTTAAAATTAATGATGTATTTCAAAAGTCAATATCTCATCTGAACAGAAATATCTTCTTTTTAAATTTGGCTTCCAGGGTTTGGTTTTTGTTTAAAATTGTATTTATTTTGGTTTTGTATTTTAAGAATACACTTCATTCTTGGACCATCTAATTATTCAAAAATTAAAAGAAATGGTACCATATTTGACTTCAAAATTACAAAATGTCATTCAGTCATATGAATCACTAAATAATACTTGTCATACCACCAATTAAACAGTTTGGAAACAAATTATGAAAAGTTATTGGGGAAATAGACATTATATTAAGAAATTTTCAACCAGTATGATTATTTCAATGAATAGAAATTTTTTTAAATCTATTAATCGGCTTTTTTAAAAATAGGGCAAATATACTTGCTATGATTTTTGGAGTGCTTAAATATTCCAAATTAATTTCAAATAGCAAATACACTAATATTGATTTATAATTAATGCAGTATTAAATGCAAGAAAATCATGTTATAGATATTTTAGATATAAGTATACTAAATCTGATGCTAAATATTCAAAGAATTTCTCTTGAAGAATTTTCAGATATTTTATTAATTAGTTAATTAATAAAGGTAGAACCTTTTTAGTCTACATTTACATGCATGTATATATAAATTGTGTGCTGAAAAAACTCTTAAGATCGGATATAACTTTATAATTTTGTGCAATGAGTAATTTTAAAAATTGAAATACATATTGCAAACGTAATATAAAGAATATCTTAGAAATATTCAGTATGAGCTTAAAAATTAAAATAGAAAGAGATAGTTCAATTTTGAATAATTTCTCATTCATGTTCAAGCTAAGTGTTGGTGAGAAGAGATACTATAATTTGGAACAATACAAACACTCTCGCTGCAAATATAATTAGAGATTGTCGAATTACTATTATACTTTACAATGGTCCACTACGACCAATAGTAGAAAATACGCCAAAAGTGCTGTGAAAAAATCAAAAATATCAGAAAGAAAATTTTCCTGTTTCTTCATTCAAGAAACTAAATAGTTTTTTTTCTATAATTCAGTTAATCTAAATGTTCTAATATACTTTTACAGGAAATCGATTAGACGTCATTTGAACTAATTTGCACCAAAATATTTCTAAGATACTTTTTAAAAACAGAACTGAAGCAAAGTATTATGAAATTTCATATTAAGCAATTACATTCAATCCTACACCAGAGTCACACATGATGTAATTTTTCAAGAGTTATCATTTAAAACAGAAACCATAAAATTTAGAAACTTCCAGTTCTACCAAATGGAATCATAGTTATCCTTTTTCTCTAATTTTTTAATTAATTCTCAACTGACTGAAAGCATTATAAATATAATGGCTACAGAATCCACGAGGTAGAATTTTGACAATTTTGATCTCAATTAGAAATAACATAAATGCTTAATTAACAAGGTAATCTGACATTTTTTTATTTAAGGATTGTACTGAGTAACAAGTATTAAAATAAGAATGACTTCATTTACAGTAAATTTTCAATTAAAAGGGCCTCAATTTTTCAGTTTTAATAACCTAAGTTTCACAGATAAATTTCTACCTTCAAATAAAAGCAAATGTTTTATTATTACGTTTTTAAGCATCTACTATCCAGATGATAATTAAATCTAGTAAAGATGAGCAAATAGAATGATTTATATCTGGTGAGGTAAAGACATTAAAAACATTTGAATTAATAAACTGACGACAGAGATCTAAAAAAATTAAATAATTTATAAAATATTTAAAAATAAAAACAGTAAATTAAAGGATTCAAAATGCACTTATAAATCGTGTCCAAAAATAAAAACTTACTCACTTCTTGTATAACATAAAAATAATTTGATCAAGATTTTCAGGTTTCATTAAGTCTTGGAAATAATATACATATATATACATATATGTACCAAAAAGTTTAAATATCCAATTCAAAATAACAATAATTAAATGTTTAAAGAAATTCACAACAGCTTTGCTTTTCAATGAAATAAAAATCACATCATAAATATCTAAACCTTTAAAAATGAATAAGAAAAATACTTGAATACCATGAAATACAAATAGCTTTTTTTTATTCACATAAATTAATTTCAATTAGAATATTTGCCAATGGCTTATGATAATAAATAACGATGGAAGGTTAAATGAAATACATTTAAAGAGGAGTAAATCACCCAATCATCCAGCAATGAATTATTTTATAACTTATTCTAGTTTTTGTAATACAAAAAAAAAATAAAGTTGTTATAAAGATGATTGGTCAAAAGAAAAGCATAAGTAAAAATCATACAGACAAACATTCAGAGACCTGACTTGATGGTAACCTGCTCTACATTCACTGCTTTCAGAAACAAGAAGATTCGATAACAATTGCGATTGCATAAGTAAACGTCTCACATCGATAGTCAAGCAACTAGGTGGAACTTTCTCTCGTACAACATACAAATGCAGGGCCCTTAATACTGTCCCCTTCCAGAATACAATGGTCTGTGTTCACCACCTGTCGGTAAACCTGATCGCGATATACATAAAAAGGAACTCGAAACCTATCAACAACAACAAAAAATTTACAGCGGTTTTCAACAAAATTAAGAGTATTTAAAAGGAAAGAAAAATTAAAAAATATATTTCAGTAATTTTAGAACAGAATATGTTAATAAAACTTCCCGCAATAATTTGTTCCATTGATTACTAATAGAAATGTTAAATGCTCACCTACAAAAATTATACATTTTCTTTATATCCGTGATTTCTTCCCTAAGACTCGGTAAGAAACGATATCTATAAATCGATTTTAAAAACAATTGTACTTACTGAACATTAACTTCGGCAACGATATAATTTCTGACAGCAACCAATATACATATACCACAGTCTCTTAAAAGAAAGTCCCAATATTTCTTGGTGGACTTTTTTTCAAAAATAAAAATGTATACTTTTTTTTTGTCGGAACTAAAAAACATTTTCAGCAATCAAAAGACCTCTGCGTCATTTCATGCAGTAAATAAAAAATCGCCTTATTGAATTACAGCACAAATAATAGTGACTAGCTAAATACGTGTGCTATAAAAAGTTAAAAAGTATGAAAAAAAGAGTGGTCCCACTAATGAACACGATTTCTCAATGTGAACTGAATACGAATCAGAGAAATAAGGTCATTAATAAAGTGAAAGATTCACTTTGATCCCATCTTGACATTGACTCTCAATTGTCAATAAAGGCTTAACTGTCTTTAAGATATAGTGTGCTTATTAACTTCGATGTTTTTCCATCTGGTAATAATCACATAAAATTAGAGAATAGAAACTCTGCCTTCTTTAAGTAATTGGTGGGTTAGGCGTAAGGAAATTTCACTGTGCAAAATTAGCTTTTACTTCGTCTTTCAACTCGATATGAATGATAAACAAGCGCGTGGAAATAAAAAATCCTTACTGACTTAATAGAATTCTTCGTATTTTTGATTCTAGAAGAGTTTACTTTGCAGAATATGAGCTTATTGATATATTATCACTTCTAATCTTATCCATACGCGCGTGAAAAAGAACGGTGCTTCTTTTCTTGTTTTTCTTCTTATTCTTGGCAAAATTATACAGTTTCTTCGATCTTGATAATGTCGTGGACGTCCCATACACGCGTGCAGTGAAAAAATTCTTTTATATTTTCCAGTATACCACGATTGAAAGGATTGTGATAATGACCGTCGCCATCCTTTAAGTAGCGATAACGATGGTAATTAAAAGCTTCGTTCATGGTCAGGTTATAAGTAGCATACAAAACCTGAAAATAATTAAATTTTTAAGTAACTGATTTTGAAAGAAACAATCTTCTACGCATTTTAAACTTAAATATGTAGCATTAAAAAATATCCCAAAATATTCATGCAAAAAACACATTATGAAAAATCACTAATTCTTAAAAAAAAAAAAAAAAAAAACTATGAATGCAATTCGTATTACTTAAATAAAAAGTATTACACAACATGCATTTTTAAGCAACTATTGCATTTTCGCCTTTCTTCCACATCTTCATGTTTGCTTCTTCATCTTAATTTTTATGACAATTGTATAATTGCATTCGTTTTTTTAAAAGACGTATTTTATAAGGTTTAAATCAACCTTACCTTTACTTGCTACTTTTTTTTTTACCTGACAGTATAATGATTGTTATAACATAATTTGAACATAAAAGATATAGAGAATTTTATGATGCGTATCGGATCATTACATCATTATATAAACTTATTTAAAAACAGTCTTAAGACGACATTGACCATAGCGTTATTTTATTAAAGTACTAGCGCGAAAGAATTTTTAAAATAAGAATGAATTGGATTTAAATAATATTTCATATAAAAATTGCAGTAAGTCATACATACTGTACTTCCAGATAGCACCCATCCAACACCACAAAATAATATAGCTTCTAATAATCCAATTATGTAAGTATATTGCCATCCATCTTCCCAAATACAAGCAGAAGCAAAGAAAACAGTAACTGTGCAGTTAATAGCTATTGTAAGAGAGAACACTAGGAACCAGATTCTGCAAAATAAATGTACCACGTTAATCAAAACAACTAAAAACTATTTTTCAAGAATAACGTTCAATAATAATTAAAACCAGGTGTCTGGAAAATGGCTACCCATATTTAAAGGTTGAGATTTAAAAAGTACTGGTTGCTGCATTTTAATGGTGAACCAGTAAATTTCAACTGCACTGAATTTCACAATATATTAAAATTTCGCTCAAAGATCGTATGTACAGCTGATTCACTTGTCTGATCTCTCCCATATGTACAGCTGATTTATTTCGTAGTTCTGATGAGAGTATGTACAGAGAACTAATATCAAATGCACCATAATACGACAATCAGGTACGATAATTTACGGAAAACAAGGTATTCTTCGCTTACGTTCGTCATCTTGCTGAGTATAAATATATTGGCAAATTAATAACTAACCTGGAAATTCACAATTTACTTGTATTCTTTATAAAATGAAACAGACAATGTATTTCTATCGTTAAAATTTTTTTCTAATTATTTATCCTTAAAACAGAATAGTCATTATCTGGACACTCTATATAAGGAGTTTAAAAAGTAGCATGTCCCAAACCAGGTGAAAAAAAAAGTCAAATTCAATAAAAATAATTGTATTTCACATCGGATTGCAAAAAGCTTTCTTTAACACTGACTTAAATTGGGTGCATTGGGGTGTTTATCTTTTCATGAGGGGCTTAGGGTACGTGGTCCCCGATATAAAATATATTTATTCATTCGAGACGAGGGTAAACTAAAACATAAAAAAATATGCGAAATCAAGTCAAATCTCACTTTTCATTATCTCAGAAGGTACCGATTGGAGTGGCTTGTGTTCCAAGAGTATATGAAAATACTAATAATATAGCAGTGGGCTAATAGTATTCGAGTAATGTAATAGAGTCTAAAATAGAATGTAAGCAATTTCAAGAAAATTGAGCAACAGAACTTTTTTTTTTTAAATAGTGTTTCATTTGTCTTAAAAATTTGTAATAAAATGACAAATTGGAACCAAATTTATAAATAATAAATCTGTTTTCTTTTTTACTACAAACCAATTGATAAATGATTATTGATAATATTTTAAAAACACTTAGCAGATTCTAAATATTCGCCACCCTCCTTCCTAAAGTAATAATTCACTGAAGTGAAACCAGAATACAATTAGCTTACTTATCAACATTTTCATTCGAAAGTATAAGGCATGACGCTACACTAATTATGTATGTTAGAAATTTTTCAAACCCGAGTTTTTTGTATTCTCAAAACTGCAGCAGTTCTATAAAGTATGACTTATATATTTCATTTTAAATGACACAAACAATTAAAGCACCTTACATGCATTAAAGGAATATGAACTTTGATTCTAGAACCAATCATAATTACGGGAACCACTCACTATATATAATCGCAGGGATTCTCATTAAAAAATGTAACAGCTTGCTAATCAGTTCATATTTTAAGTTAGAAGTGGAACTACCACTTACATAGAGGGGAATCTGTGTTCAGATTGATTCCCCTGTATGGAAGTGAGCTGTTTCTTAAATAATTGCAAAATACAGAAAGCAATTGGAGAAATTTTATCAAATACGCTTAATTTTTCAGCCATATTATTCCGTAAGATATTTATTTTGCAATTAACATTCTACTTAATTGACAATTACAAGATTAAAGTAATGATATTACTTACATTATTTAGTAAAATATTTTGTAAGAATATGAATTTTATTCCAGTTCATAAAAATTTTTTCTAAAGATTGTTTAAGGTGCAACCTTATTAGAATACTACATCGCATTATGTGTTAAAAGAAAAATGTACATAAGAATACGTATTAAATAACTTTATCTTTGACAGCGCTCAAATAGTGATTACTGATACCTATCATAATTCTTGTAAAAGATTACAAAAAATTCATAAAAATTAGAAAGAATTTGATTAAAAAATTGATTTGAATTTCGAACAGAATCAACAGTTTAAGAATGGTTGAGAATATAACATTCAATTCAAAGGTAAATTTTTGTAGAGTATATTTATTCAAATGCAATTCTGAAATTACTAAAATGTTTCTTTAAATCAAAGCGTAAATTACAATAAACAAATAAAACATATTTTAACTTAAAACTAAAGGGGAAAAAATCTACACAACAGCGTATGATTGTTACGTATGTGCTTAAAAATAACTTTTAACTACGTAATAAAAAAAGGACCGTGTCTATGCCAGGGTGAAGCACGAAAAATTTACAGTGGCTAATCCTTCTAGCGGCAGATGACCAGGCTAAAATGCTCGACATTCAAAAACAACGAATAAATAAAAAATTGATAGTGAGAGTTGAAAGATGGTGAACAGAAGATCTTTTGTTTTAAGTCTCATTTGTTTAATCAGTCTCATTTGTTTAATCAAAGGTTTTAGAAGTTCGTTAACAATAGAAGTAATCAGTATAATTGACAAGTCACGGAAGGTTTTTGGAGGTTGAGAAGGTATTGAGCGATAAATATAATCAAGAAAATAAATTTCTATTGCGGTTAAATTCAAGTGAAAGCATTCTTCAGTAAAAAAAATGTAAATATAATACGCAAATTTGCAGCAGGTACAAAATGATGATGATCAATATACAAAATGATGATCAATATACAAAATCATGTGTCATATTAAGAAAATATACTGAAATCAAATTTCATTACATTTTTTTATGTTTGTTGTTTCTTATCCCACTTGGCTGGCCAAGCCCACGAGCCCATATGGACTCATGATTGAAGGGGAAGGAAGCAGCTTCTGTTGTGATGGAGCACCCGTAGGTAGAAGCCTGACTTTTGCTCCGTGACGCTCTTACAGTCATAGGAGACCGGGACCTACGGCTTAAAGTGGATTCCGAACCACTACAAACATCCATGGCACCGCCGGGATTCGAACCCGAAACCTGTGGCACCGAGCGCCAGAGTGCTAGACACTCTGCCATTCAGGTCCCAAATTTGCCAACGGCACGCAGTGTTCCCAGGTGGTCACCCACCCAAGTACTGACCGCGCCCAATGATGCTTAACTTCGGTGATCTAACGAGAACCGGTATATTCAGCATGGTACGGCCGTTGGTACATTTTTTTATAAAAATTATAACGTTTGCAACCATTTACATAATTTCGGAGGATTTTATTACTTTACATAGTTTCCACTTCACGAAAAAAAATAATTTTTTTTTGTTTGTTTGTTTGTTTACTAACAGTTATTCATACAAAAGTTTCAAATTTTCCTGGGATAATAAAAATTTATCACATTTCTCCGCATATTACAATCGTTGAAACATAGAAAAACGTAAAGCTTCAACAAGAAAAAGACAATAAAAACAAACTGCATAACTTTTATAAGGTTTTTCTTTCGTATGAATTTATGCCAAATCGTATTCACCCAAGCGTCATATTGCGGAAAGAGTTGATAGATAAAACACTGAATCACTTTAAAAGTTAAGAGGAATCAATGAAGCGATTCCTAAAAAGAATTGGATTTCTTCACGAAGCTGAATTACTTGATTAGGCAGATTTCATAAGTGATTGTTTTATTTTCTATTGGTGAACTCAGTTCATGCTATTTCTTGTGTAACGTAAAATATAAATAAGTTTTCTTAACTAAAAAACAACTCACAGTTTAAAAGCTCTGGGAAAGTAAACCTATTTTCATTTTTATAAAAACATTAATTTACTTTTCTACTTTTGCATGCTTTTTGAATGGTAAAATAGTACTACTTTAAACTAGAATGATATAGTCCATATATATATGATTCTAAAGAAATATATATTAATAAATCAGAATGTATTAGAATCAGTGTATTAGAACTATATGAATGAATACAAAAACTAGCGATAAAATATCTTTGTAATACTATACTTTCCATAAATACTTGCAAACATGTTATCAACTGCCCACTTTTTTTTATACAAATGAAACAAATTAGCGTTTTTTCTACAGACATTGTTAAGCTCTTGGTTTTCCTTAAAATTACATACATGTTAACTTATCTGAAATTACACACCAGTCCTCGCGTGATTTTAACAGGAAATAAAATCAATCAAAACATGTACTAGCAGTAAAGATCGGCTTTGACTTTCCAAAAGGAAAACCAAGTCCCAAGGTTATCTTAAGTTTTTTGATACTTTATTTTATTAATTAAAGTAACATAAGTTAAAATTATTTTATTGGTCAAGTACACTTTTGGTTGGAGTTTTATGGCACTAGGGCTAGGTTTGGCCAAACAATTTGGTAAAAAGCGAAAAAGTAATTAGTCAATAAAATCATTTAAATTCGCGACTCCTTGAAAACATAAATAAAAATACGTAAAAAATTGAGAAAAACACGTATCATATTTGAAAGACAAATGTAGTGACAGTAAATATTAAGACGAAATTAACGATTAAAAGTTTGCACATAAAGAACTTCAAATAATTTGTTCAAAGTTAATGTAAAAATTACGTAATGTGCATGGCACATGATTAAACTATTAATTACAATGAAATTTTAAAAATAAATCAGTCAGAAATCCTCTCTGTTTCATTGTATTCAACTAAATCGCTAATATATGAGCTGTCCCCAGACACAGATGCTGAAGAAGAAGGCTGTTTGGTAAATCGATTTCTATTTAATAAGGTCTGTATTTTGTTTTTTTCGACTAGAGTATCATATATTTTTTATTTTGAACTAACTTTTTGTTGGGTTTGGCGATATATAATTGCTTGTTTGGTTGAATTTTAAAAGAGGATGGAATTATTTAGCAGATCAGAGTGGTCTTTAGGATTTAGGATCAGCATGATAATTTTGGTAAGAATGGTCAGCAGTTGCACAATTTGAACAGGTTTGTGTACCACGGCATGCATTCTGAGAATGTCCGAATTTCTGGCAATTAAAATATTGTAGTGGGTTTGGAATGCAAGGTCGTAAGGGGCAGTTAAGATATTCGGCTTTAATAGCTTTGGGTAGTACATATCCGTAGAATCAGTAGTACTACGTGTTTTGCTGTTATACAATCAGAGCCTTTTTTTATGATTATTCTGCAGGCTGCAAAAACTCCTTGTGAACTGAATTCTGAGTCGATTTCATTGAGGAATACATGATGGAGGTTTCGGTTAGAAAGAATAACTTTGCAATAATTGAATGAGCTTCTACTTTAACATTAAATAATTTTGACTGAGCAATAGTAAAAGTTTCGACAATAAGATCACCGGATTTTAGCTTCTCGACAGATTGCCACTAATAGCCTGCAAACCTTTCTATATTTTAAATGGTGAAGTAGTGGTAAATTGTTTGTTAGGGGCAGATATGATGAGAAATATGGCGAATTTAGATGTTAATATGATGATGTTAATATATGGGGCCTGATGGCCGAATGGCTAGCGGTACCACTGTATGGCGTTCGTTCAATGGCTGTGGCGTTTGGTACCACAGGTATCGGGTTCAAATCCCGGCTCTGCCCATGGGTGTTGTAGTGGTTCGGAATCCACTTTAAGCTGTATGTCCCGGTCCTAATAGGATCGTAGAGCGCTGCGGGGGCATTGTTACTCCGCGTCCGTGGCTTACCATCAAGTTACATGCGCCCCCTGGGTAATGCAAAGTGAGTAACATCGGTGCAGCCCTTATGGCGAAAGATCACGGTCTATTTGCCAGCTGCATTAGAAGAAGAAAAAAAAAAAGATGTTAATATTGTTAGTCAATCAAAACAGCCAAAAAACAAAAATAATTTCAAGAGACGTAAATAACACCGAGAAATGACAAAAAGAAAAGAATGAGCTCAGAAGATGAAATCGAAGACAAAAAGTATGGTAAATGCATGAAGGTAATGAGACATAATGATACGATATACAGTCTGAGTAAAAACTTTAAGGCCATTAGACATTTTTGAGAAAATGGAAACATTTAAACTGAGGAATTAAAATACCATTTGTTTGATAATTATTAAGCTTAAATAAAAGTAAAAAAAGTAGAAAAATTAATTTGCAAATATTTTATTATTAGAAAATATTACAGAACACACAGATGAATATTTGAGACTGAGTAAAAACTTTAAGGCCAACATAGAAAATAACATATAAGAAAAAATTACAAGTTCTTAGAAGGTTGTGTAGGAGCCATTACTTCAAATTACTTCAAATATTCTTGTTTTCATGGATGAAACGAGTTTTTGACAAAGGGTGGGGTCGGTTTTATACCATTCATCTTCGATAGTAGATTTCAGCTCTGTTGTTGATGTTCAATGTCTCCCATTTGCATAAACTCTTCTTGCTAAGTCAGCCCAAAGGTTCTCGATTGGGTTGAGGTCAGATGATTCAGCTGGCCATTTCACAATTTCAACATTTTTGACTTGGAACCAATTTTTTGTGCTGTCACTCGAATGGATGGCTGCATTGTCTTGCTGATATTTCCAATTTTCTCCAGCAAGACATTCAGCATTTGGTAAAAGATGATTTGTTAGGACATTTTGGTATCCTTATGAATTCATTCTACCTGAAACGAATGCAATTGAGCCCACACCATTGTAAGAAAAACAGCCCCAAGTCATGACAGACCCTCCACCTAATTGGCGCTTGGAGAATATTTCTTTTTCATTTCTTATACACTATCTGGAAGAAAGTGACGGGACACCCCTCGAAAAGTAGAAAAGTCGACAATACAGCTAACACATGCGCAATAATAGGTATCACGTGTCAGCCATATCCTATAAATACTCTGTGGAGTCGACTAAAGTTGTTTTTTGTCAAGATGCCGCCACGGGAAGAGTTGTCTGAGTTCGAGAAAGGTGTGTTTGTTGGATTGCATCTTGCCAAGGTGTCAATTAGGGAGATATCCCGTCTCCGTAACTGCTCAAAATCAACTGTAGCACGTGTTGTGTGTCGCTACAAGACTGAGGGACACTGTCAGAACAAACCCCGAAGTGGACGGCCTACAGTTCTCACCTGCAGGGACCGGCGGGTGCTCGGCAGGGGAGATTCGATGTAACCGTCAAACATCCATGGATAACATCGCTAATGAGTTTAGAGAAGTCACAGGTGTGGCCGTTTCGACCAAGCCTCTTCGTATCGAGGTCCATAAGTTGGGTTACACTGGACGCTGGCGGCCCATAAGCCTTTGATACGAAAGCCAACAACAAAGCGCGCCTTCGATGGGCCAAAGTCCACCGTACTTGGACTCTGGATGACTGAAAACGCGTCCTTTGGAGTGACGAGTCACGATTTACCCTTTTCCGTTCGAAGGACGTGTTTGGCTATGGCGTTTACCAGGAGAACGCCTTTTACCCGAGTGTGTCGTCCCAACTGTAAAGTTTGGTGGAGGAGGATTGATAGTATGTTTCTCCTGGTATGGGGCTGGCCCACTGGTGAAGGTTGATGGTGCGATGAATGCCGATAGATACTGTGATATTCTCGACAATCATGTTCTTCCTACCTTGTGGGCAACGTACGGTATGGATGATTGTTGGTATTAAGACGACAACGCAACATGCCATGTTGCAAGGAGGACTCTTGATTGGTATGTGAACAACAACGTTAAATGCATGGGGTAGCCGGCGCAGAGCCCTGATCTTAACACAATTGAACATCTCTGGGAAGAATTGGACCGTCGATTGAGGGCCTGCACCCTACTCCACAAAAGCAAGAGCCCGAACTATGGAACTTCCTGTTAAACATTTGAAGGAAATTCCTCTTGCCACTATGGCTAATTTAGTGGAAAGCATGCCCAGAAGGGTTGCAGCTGTGATCGCAGCCAAAAGGAGGCCCTACCTACTATTAATTTTAATAAATATTTGTTTATGTCGTTGTAGTGTAGTGTCCCGTCACTTTCTTCCACATAGTGTATCATGCCAGTAGAAATTCCGGCCATCTGGTCCATGCAAATTTCATTTTTTTTCGTCAGAAAAAATAATTTCTATCCATTGGTTGTCCCAGGTCATAACTTTGTGGCCAAAGTTCAAACACTCTATTTTGTGTCTCTGTAGTAACTGAGGCTTAGTCAATTTTGCTGTATAAGTGTACCTTCCAGACCTTCTAATTGTGTTATAAATCGTTTTTTGACAAGCTTTTAAACCTGTCGTCGGAATTAGTTTCCTGGTTGAGTACTTTCCAGTAGATGCAAGTTGGCAAACACTTCTTTCATCAAGCGAGGACAAAGCTTTAGGTCTTCCCCCAGTATTCTTTTTACCATAATTGTCTTTCAATTTTAAAAAATTGTTGACTACAGTCTTTGATCTTCCTATCTTTATCGCAATAGCACGACTACTCATTCCTGTTGAAGACAAAGCTTCGATTTGTCCGCTTTCACGATCAGTTAACTTCTTACCCTTCGCCATCTTCACAAAGATCACCAATACTTCGAAGAAACGTATGACAAATATGAAAATTGCAGCGTTGTCACAAGCTAGTAGTTGCAGTGGTAATTACACGATTATATTATATTTATTTTTAAAAACGACTGGTGGCCTTAAAGTTTTTACTCAGGCAGAAATACTAACTTTGTAAATAACCACATGTTTCTCATAATTATGTATTTACAAATTATGTTTATAGCATTTATTTCTTATCAATGAACTTTAATAATTAATATTATTTGAATCCCTTTTATTTCATTTTACATTTTCTCAAAAATTTTTACTGGCCTTAAAGTTTTTACTCAGGCTGTAATAATGAATGTGATCTAGACGATGTAAAAGAAAAAGGTGAAGATAAAGGATAAAGAAAAGATCACTGCGTCACCCCGGGGTCGTGACACCTGTACAAATCTTTATAAGATGCGCCCATGGAGAAAGTAGCCTTTCGGGTAATTCCGTTTCGGAATTCATGAAATACCCTATATTAAGCTCCATTTATCTGTTTATTCATATAAACACAATGCAACAACTGAAGAATGAATGAAGATAGAATAACGTATCAAGCATTTTGGGAAAGTAATCAATCAATGAAACAAGTAAACTAATTATTTTACTTCAATTCAGCTTGAAACTTCTATTCACTTGTTTTCAAATTGTTAAGCTTAGTGCTGAACAAGATATACATCCAAGTCCCTACTTTCTTAAATGACCTCCACAAACAAATTTGGAATGAAACATGTATGCATAGTATGCATGAAAATGAAACAATGAACTGCAATCATTAAATTGATAATAATGTCTCACAGATAATTAAAAAATATCAAAATCGAAAAAAATATTTAATGAAGTAAATGGCACTTTACTATTCATATATTCCGGCATTTTTTTTAAGAACCATGTATAAATATTATGTGTAGTAATGAAACCGGTGAAAATAAATAAAAAAAAAAAAAATTCTTTTACTAAGAGCTTTAAAAAAAACTGAATGTTTTCAATAAAAAATGTTCCATGTATCTTTATTTTAACACAATGAAAATACAAAATCAGGTGTAGTAAAATGTAGGGAGACCTGGGGTAAATGGCGATATATTAATGCACATTTTCACGACAAAAAAAATACTACTTTTTATTTAGCTCCTTTAAAAAGCTGATTTTATTGGGATAAAGATCAATTATTAAAATATCTAAAAAGACCAGTCCTTATAAGGGTTGGTATCGCAACCCTATGTGACGATCTGAATAATTCTCTTCTAAAACAAAAATTTAAAACATCGTAGTAACATTTACAAGAATTCTTCGTCGAACCAAACATTTGTTCTAATGATGAAAACAGAAACACGGAGTAAATTCTTTTGAAAACATAATAAAATGTTAAAAGGTAATAAACTTGACGTTTAGTACCGAAGGTTTGTCTGTCAACTTAACACAAACTAGCGTAACATTGACTTTGTATTGTCACGTGCAACCCTAACACACGTGAGTCAAGTCAGGATTGCGGAGAATTAGCATGGCGTTTCGTCATCTGAATACGGTTTAAAATAGTAAAAAAAATCAAAAGAACGGGGAAACTGTGTGATGAAGGAAGTGCGGGTTGTTCCATGTGTCGGCGAAGAAGGCGGTATTATTTAAGGTCACTTTTGTATTGAGCACGTGAGACCGAATACAAACGTGAAAGAAGTCAGGTTTGTGAGGAAACCATTTGCATGGAACACAACAAATAGTAGTTAAGTGAGAGCGGGAAATCCATTCACTGAAGTATAAAATTCAGCGAAGGATAGATAATTACACATTTACAGCATGCAGGTTATAATAATGGGATGTTAATCACGATATTTCATGGGCATTTTTTTAAAAGGGGAAAAGTTTAATTTTTTTTTTTTTAAGGAAATAGTCTAGCCCTATTAGGAAAGTTCTTAAATGGGACTGGAAACAAAATGAACTATTTTAAAATTTGGTTGCTGCAAGTTTATTTAAACATTTAATGTCCATAAAATTTTTAGAAGATTACGGAGGGTTTGTATAAGTTGTCTCTTAAGCTGAAGGTTTTGTTATCTATAATAGTTTTGCTCTGATGTTTTAGGAGAAAAATTAACCTCACCAATGACTTATAAGTAATACATGTTTTAATTACATCCGGGATATTTTTGTAGAATTAAAAGTTTGAGTAAAAAAATCTGAAGGAATTAAATTAGGGTTAAAAGATATTTTAAATATCTAGTGGATAATTTGTAAGAAATATACTAAAGCCAAAATTACCTGAAAATTAATGAACATGAATGCATACCAAGAGAATGTTACACGGTATATCCGTAAAATGATTACGAAACAAAAACTTTTAAAAAGTGATAAAATCGCATAAAAATGTCTCAAAAAGCAAAATAAATCTTTAAATATTGTTAAAAAAAATCTTCAAAACTTTAAATATTCATAAAAACCTTAGATAACATTTTCATTCAGAAAAGGCATGCATCAAATTCAGTATCAAAATCTCGATGTTTCCTGATTCATTGTTGTTAATTTCTTTTTAACAATAGACTACAGATTATTTTATTTTAATAAAAGTTAAGGATCATTCTAAATTTATGCACATGTCCGAAAATAAATTTGTTTCTTCTCATCTTTTAGCTTCAGTAATGGTAAAGTGTCATTTTACGGAACAAAACACACGTTTGGCCAAGCTGCGCTACTTTTACCTTCATTGAATATATAATGTTGCTCAACAAATTATTTAACTTTTTCATAAGCAAAATTAATTTTACTATATCTTACATAATGTATTTTTATAAAAATATGTTTACTAAGTTAAAAATGTCCATTATGTAAGAATTACGTTGTTAGAATTTATTTATTTATAATAAGATTTTGCGTAAAATTCACTTACCTGCTTAATTGGTATATTATCTCAATTACCTAACATAGCTTGAAACTTCTATTTACGTGTTTTCAAATGCTTAAGCTTAGTGCTGAACAAGACCTATACGGTCGGAGTTTCAACTTTCTTGAATGACCTCCATTCTTTGAGAGATGACCAAGACAAACAAATTTAACATGGACACGTATGCATAGTATACATGAAAATGAAATACATACTGTTGTCGTATATTCTTCTGGTTCAGTATGCTTGACATTGAAGTCATCAATGGCGACATAATTTGGATTATGAATGACTGAAAATCTAGAAAGTATCACAGATATCTCTTCTTCTTGAAACTTATATTGGCAGATGTACCAAACTCGTGAAATGGGGAAATGGCTTAAGTGGAGGGGAAATTATTCCAGAAATACCGCTATGGGTCATTAGAGAAATTGAACAAGTCAGTTGAACAACTACACAAAATTATAGATAGTGATTTCTTCTTTGCTGAAAAAGCAAGTTGAGATGTTAGTATTCTAACATCAGCAAGCTGTAAAAGACAGTACTTGCTAAATTCCATTGAACAATTAAATACTCGTATTCCTTAATATTATAACTCAAGTTGTCTATTATAAAAATAACGGTTATTTGTCGGGGCCATTCTAAACACCATAAAAGTGTTAGGAGCAAGATTTTTTTTGTAAGATTCAATCTTACTATTTGTATCCAATATAGAGAAATAATATAAATATATTTCAAACGATCCATATAAAAATTTCGAAAGAGTTTTTTCTTGCTTTTGTGCAATCTGTGCGAATACTTGGCAGCGATGCATATTTATTATGACTATAAGAGAGAAAATAGTTTATTTTTCATCTTCTTCCACCATATAAAATTCACGCATTTTATTGGCAACAACTATCCGGGCTTTTACTAATTTAAGTCTCGTCGTATAATGGCATTTTCTTGTCTAATCATTTGACTCCACAATTCCTTAACATAATCTTATTAGTAGTATTTGCAAGGCACAGTGAAACGGACGTATTCACACACAGTATTCGAATTCTTGATGCCATTTTCAGCAGTTTTGAATTTATATATAGTCCCTTGAGGAGTATAACTATTGTCGGCGATGTCAAACGATTCAACCACAATTTAAATTATGTTTTTCAATGCAGAAGAGGAACTCGCATTTCAAGATATGGATTTCGATAATTCTACTGTAGTTTCTCAATCGAAGATATTTCAATGATCTTATTGAAACGTCTCTCGCCTAAAATAGTGAAGAAGTCCGTTGCACTTAGAAATATCTCGACGCGAAATTTTACCATTTCTCTTTATCTCAGGGTCATTGAAGAAAGAAATAGCTGCTTCGTTCAAACACATCAGCCTAAACTTAGAATATACTTTTTAATTTTGATCAAAAAAGAAAATTTTTCAAAGTAGGGAAATATATATATATATGTGGGTTTTTTTTTTTTTTTATATGAACTAAATTTTGGAAGCAACTTAACAATTTCATTTCAGACATAGTTGAATTAAACTAGCAGAGAGGGCAAGAGTTCACCAATTTCAGCAGATTCAAACACACTATAATTTAACCTTGAAGCATTTGAATAAATAAAATATGATACTCTAAAGCACTAAATTATTTCACTTTTCACATTATTTAACATTCAAAACTTTTAAATTCAATCAAGCACCCATCTCAAATTTCACTGCACATGTTATTCTCATTCCGCTTATCTATTTCAACTTTACATTCATGGAATAAATCGAAATTGTTAATTGCTTCCTAAAATCGTCGGTGAAAAAAGTCTCGTGCATTCCATATTGATATCTCATTTTTGTATGTTTATATGAACCTCAATAAATCTCTAACGTCATGCAGCATTTTTAGTTGTAAAATTTTTTGATTAATACCAACTCGACTCTTACAGAATGCAAACGAAATGTTAAAAGACCTTCTGAAATCTGTAATAAAGGCTTGGTTTAACACTAAAAGAATGATATTGAGGATTTTTTCATGACCTTTAGAAGGAACACGGAAGTACTGAAGAAAATCTCGAAATTGCTTGTGAGTAAGCCCACGAGATCGAATAGTATTTACAAGCTTCATGTCTGCATCAAGCACGGGTTTCATATTTGTTGCGCCGAAACCCAGGTCCCCGTGTCAAGGGGAAGTCAACGCCCTATGTCCAGTAAACATCCTGTCTGTGGGGGTGTCTGGCAGGGGAGATGACGAGAGAGAAAGGAATGTAAGAGGCAGTTGAACTTCTGCAACCAAAGAGAAAGGTTGTGTGGCAGTCCATCCTCGAGTGCGATGGCTGCATAAATAAATGAGTTCAATAAGTGTAACCCCAGAGAGAGGTTGTGTGGTCAGCTCTTCTTCGAGTTTCATGGCTGCCTAAATAAAGGAGATTAATTAATACAGTCCACGTTTTTTATTTAAGTTTATTTGTGTGTCCGAGCTGTCGAACAATATTCAATGCAGATTTACAGAGCTTTTTGATATATAACACAATGCAGAAAAAGAACATTGTTTTCGGGATAGTTTTGATTAAAGAAGCCTAGAAATCCTAATTTTTTTCCTGTCATATTTGGTGCTTCATCGGTCGTAATTTTACATATATTTGTTATGGGCACTTTCAAAGTTAAAAGTCGTTAATGAAATTCACATCCCGTTGTAGTTCCCTTTAAAGAACGCATGCAAGACAGTCTCTCGGTAATTTCAAAGTTCTCATCAGCACCTTTTATAAATAATACTAATTCAGCAGTATCATTTATATCAGTGCTTTCATCCATAACTATGAAGCAAAATTTAAACTGGCCAATTTTTGACTCTAATTATGATGTGAAATTTTTATCGATGGCTTCGATTCTCGAAGTCCCCGTTTTTCGAGATAAGCTTACAGTCTCAAAATCATTTTTCTTGTCTGGACATAAAACATCACAAAATTGGAGCATGAATTGTTTAACGAACTTCTCATCACTGAGAGCTTTATTATTTTAAGCAATATTGTATGCTACAATGTAACTTGCATATGTAGTTGCTTCTCGGATACTGTATACCTTCTTGAAAAAATTTTGTCGGCCTGATAATTTTTTACAAAGACTTTCTGCATTTCGTTTTCTTTCATATTCGGACATTGCTTCGTAAGTGGAATTCTTATGCTTAGATGTGATCCACCGAAAATTTCCGAAAGGGTTTTTTCTTTTCTGAAGAGTGCAATCTGTACGAATACTTGGCAGCGATACATATTTAATATGACTATAAGCAAGACAAAATAGTTTATTTTTTATCTTTTTCAAACATGTAAAATTCATGCATTTTATTAACAATAAGTATCCGAGCTTTTACTTCTTTAAGTGATTGGATCTTGGTATTTTTACTTCTTTAGGTCTCTTCTTATAATGGCATATTCTTGTCTAGTCATTTAACTCAACAATTCCTTAACATAATCTTATTAGCTGTATTTACAAGGCACAGTAAAACGGAGTTTTATATAATATTCGAATTCTTGATGCCATTTTCAGCAGTTTTGAATTGATCTATAGTCTCTTGAGGAGTACAATTATTGGCCGACATGTCAAACAATTCAACAACAATTTAAATTATGTTTTTTCAAGATAAGATAAGGAACTCGCATTTCAAGATATGCATTTCGATAATTCTACTGTAGTTTATCGATCAAAGAAATTTCAATGATTTTAATGAAACGTCTATCGCCTAAAATAGTAAAGAAGGCCTGTTTCACTTAGAAATATCTCGACGCGAAATTTTACCATTTCTCTTTATCTCAGGGTCAATGAAGAAAGAAATAGCTGCCTTTTTCAAACACATCTGCCTAAACTTAGAATATAATTTTTAATTTTGGTCAAAAAAGAAAAATTTTCATAATAGGGGATATATATGTACATTCAAAAATGTCACTTTTATTCACAGGTGTTTCCATTATTTTGGAATGTGGAAAATGACCCGACCACTTCGCGCTCGGATGACTACAGAACTCATTCCGAAGATTAAAAGGACTACTTAACGACATATATTTCAATTACGTCAGTCCGAATAATGCCAGTATGTCCTCTACAAGTTGACAATAAAAAACAAAGCGATAAATGGTATCACCTCATATTAAAAAATATAGAAGAATTTCCGACACAAAATCACAACAATTGATTAATTCCTCATGTTGCACTATACCAGACCTCCTATGCCACCTAAATAATAGAACTTTCAGTTTCCACTTCAGCAACAACCATTAATTGCTTTCTTATTTTACACGACAATGTCATGCCTCATATGCCCTTTACAAGTTGAATGTTTATGGAATGTGAAACACAGCGGCAAACGGTACATTTCATATAAAAAAATAATTGAATTTCCCTCAAGACAACAACGATTGCTTGCGTCCACATGCTGCAAGACGTTACTAGACGACTTCGTGCTCGGATGACTAAAGAATTCCTTTCGAAGATTAAAAACATTAATTAACCATATATAATCTTCACGTACATTAGTCCGAATAACGTTATTTTGCCGATGTTGCCTACAAGTTGATGATGAAAAATCAAGGTGGCAAAGTCGTCTCATTTCAAAATTATTTGAAATCGCATATATTGAAGAAGCAGATACTTGTATTCATTAATATTATTAATCAAGTTGTCTCTTATACAAATAACTGTTATTTGTCGAGGCCATTCTAAACAATATAAAAGTGTTAAGAACAAGATTTTTTTTTTCATAGGTTCAATCATGCTTTTCGTATTCAATATAGAGTAATAATAAAAAAATATTTCAAACGATCCGGCAAAAATTCCGGAAAGTGTTTTTTATTGCTTTTCTGAAGTGTGCAATCTTTGCAAATACTTGGCAGCGATGCATATTTAATATGACTATAAACAAGACAAAATAGTTTATTTTTTTATCTTCTTCAAACATACAAAATTCATGCAGTTTATTGACAATAAGTATCCGAGCTTTTATTTCTTTATTTGATTGGGTCTTGGTATTTTTACTTCTTTAGGTCTCTTCTTATGGCATTTTTTTGTCTAGTCATTTGACTCCACAATTCCTTAACATAATCTTATTAACTGTATTTGCAAGGCACAGTGAAACAGAGTTTTATATAATATTCGAATTCTTGATGCCATTTCAGCAGTTTTTAATTTATCTATAGTCCCTTGAGGAGTACAATTATTGGCCGAGATTTTCAAAAACAATTTAAATTATGAAATAAGATAAGGAACGTTTCAAGATATGGATTTCGCTACTGTTTTAAAAACGTCTATCGCCTAAAATAGTAAAGAAGGCCTGTTTCACTTAGAAATATCTCGACGCGAAATTTTACCATTTCTCTTTATCTCAGGGTCATTGAAGAAAGAAATAGCTGCATTGTTCAAACACATCTGCCTAAAGTTAGAATATACTTTTTGATTTTGGTCAAAAAAGAAAAATTTTCATAATAGGGGATATATATGTACATTCGAAAATGTCACTTTTATTCACAGGTGTTTCCATTATTTTGGAATGTGGAAAATGACCCGACCACTTCGAGCTCGGATGACTACAGAACTCATTCCGAAGATTAAAAGGACTACTTATCGACATACACTTCAATTACGTCAATCCGAATAATGCTAGTATGTCAACAAGTTGACAATAAAAAACAAGGTGATAAATGATATAATCTCACATTAAAAATTATAGAAGAATTTCCGACACAAAATCACAACAATTGATTAATTCCTCATGTTGCACAATGTGGAAAATGACGCGACCCGAAAACCTCGTATGTCCTTTAACAGAAAAATAAAATTGTAAACGGTGCGATTATAAATAGGAAATTATTGAATATCCAACCAAACAAGACTTCGGTCATGGTGAAGAATCTGATAACCAAGTACCTGAGCTCCGTGAGATGCCGAACGGGGGATATTCTGAAGCCGCACGCTTCAGAGAACTGACATGAAATTTAAGAATAAAATAAAATTGCTTATTGCCATCCTCGGTCATGGTGAAGAATCTGGTAACCAAGTACCTACACTCCGCGAGATGCCGGCTATGCTTTAGCTGGGCATAACGGAATGGCCTTCACGCCTTGGGTGACCCTACCAGGAGCTAGGCTCCCGACGTACTTCGCCCATTCCGCCCAGGGACACCTCCCTGCCACGATGAGGCAGCATAGCAGGACTTAAGGGAGGGAAGAACAAAGTTATAATCACTCAAAAATTATAATTTTTAAATTCCTCCTATTAGCTCACACTCTCCTTCTATACATCTTGTTCAAATTTTCAATCGTTCATAAAATAGTTTTTATTCATCCACTCAAGTTCAAATACATTTTTTTGAAATTGTAGTGGATGACACTGGATGTTAAAACAGTTTTTCCAAATATCAATTCATTAATTAAATTTAATGAATTAATTTTAGTTTTTTTTAGATTTATGTTGCATATATCTACCAATAGATGGCGCCAGATAAACTTAAAAAAATGAATGAAAATTATTTATAAAGGATTTTCTGCAATCTAGTGAAAAAAAAGTAGGAATTGACTTTGATTTTTATATATATATATATATATATATATATATTACTTGTTTATTATTACGTGAAGTAATGTGTACATTATGAGCATTGGCGGAATTGGGGAATAACTGTTTCGCAGGAAGGAGTTATTCTTAGCTGTGTTTAACTAGCTACTTACAACTGTAGATTGTCACGCACTTTGGAACTATGCTTTTAACATTTACAATATATTGCGAATGCAGGTCAACTTGTTAATTCCATGAAGAAGGCAATATTAATATACAAAAGTGGTACTTCTTACCTTTGTCAATAAACCAGTAGATAATAGTAGCCCAAATTCTTAATGCATATTTCTCAACACCAAAATTATTTTCCCTGTGTTCACAATTTTTTTAAACACACAGAAATCTACTGTATTTTCAAAGAAAGACACAATTAACTGCCATAAGGGTTCATTTGAATCTATTTACACAGCCTAATAGACTGTATTAGCAAGACCTTCATTAACATAATTCAAAATTTGCTATTTTGCTAACAAACACCAAAAGTTGAAATACTTAAATTTGGACAGGATTACTAAAATCGTTTTAAACCAAAGAAAAACGTATCGCAGAAACATTCA
The DNA here is from genome assembly GCA_021605075.1 of Caerostris darwini. Classification (NCBI taxonomy): domain Eukaryota; kingdom Metazoa; phylum Arthropoda; class Arachnida; order Araneae; family Araneidae; genus Caerostris; species Caerostris darwini. The sequence continues at coordinate 1,154,450 of BPLQ01015031.1, read as the reverse complement.
TCTTTCAACTAAGGAAAAACTTTGCTCCTCGATTTTTTACTGGCAAAAATTTACTTCATTGCATACATAATATGAATAAATAATAACTAAAGCATATGAAAAACATTGCAACACAAAAATTCGATATCATAATGTTGGTTTAATATTGCATTGACAAATTTACTACACGATTTTTTAATTATGATTTAAAAAATTTGTGCGTCAGTTAAAAAAGCGATTTAAAATGTTGTGATATTTTTTAAATAATGTTTTTTTTTCCCCCTACAGTATATACATTCGTCGGAAATTCCTGAATACATAAAAAACATTTCGATTTTGTAAGCTCCAAGTCTTCCTGCGTAGGGCGATTTTTGAAGAGGAAATTTCTAGTTTCGAAAATGAAACAATCTAGATTCGCGCACTTTAAAATGAGATGCACCTGTTTAGTTGTGGCAACTAAACAGGTGAAACCCATTCTATTTCGAGGATGAAGAAATTGTTTAGTATCGTATCCGTGGAAATTGAACATACATGTTCAGGCTTGTTCCAGCGCTTGGGTGGTTATTTAGTTGGCTACTTGTTTTCAACGAGTATATCATTTTCCTTCCTACTTTTACTTATAATAAGCTTATGAACGTCATGTAGATGGACATTGAATTTTTTTATTAGCGAGATCGAAAAATGCTATACGACTGCAGGATGAAGAAATAATCCGATAATGTTTTTAAAAAAGAAATTGTTGGAAGTTGTGAGAGTGAGCTGTGTAATAACTATTTAATCATCTAATACGCGTTTAACAAGAACTAAAGGAACTTTTTTACTATCGTAATTATTTAATCACCAAATTAAAATGTTGCCAATGCGTAGTAGGCCTCATGAGAAGAAAAAAAAAAAATCACCGATGCACGAAGGTATTATACCATTGTACTACTGTGTCCAAAAAGTAAGACCAATTTTCAATTTAAAATTCCCAGCGCTTATGGAATTTCAATTTCCTTTTTTAGGTTGCTGGCACTGTCCTTGATACCTGTGTGAAATTTGACGTCAAAATATTCGTTAGTGTATGATTTACACTTGGCTTTGTGAGACGCAAAAACTGATTCTGGTGGTTTTTGAAATGCCTGAATTAATTGAGCAAAGAACTTACATTAAATTTTGTTTGCGGAAACGTATAGAATGTTGCAGAAGGCATTCGGTGAGCATTCCTCTATCGTAAAGAAATGTTTAGAAGTGGTATAAACAATTCAAAGAAGGCAGAGAACGCGTTGAAGACGAAAAGCCCTATGGTCGATCAAAAACCTCAACCGACGAAGCTCGCGTCCAAAACATTAAAGATTTGGAAAACCGTCGATTTACAATTAGAGACCTTCCTGAGGATGTTAGAATTTCAAAACGATCGGCCAATTCCATTTTGGGCCTCAAACGCGTCAAATCTCGATTGGTGCCGAAAACACTGAATGCGCCAGCTCACGCTACATTGATTATTGGTGACTTTTTCGCCATAAATGACACTGATATCTTTCCACAACCACCGTATTCACACCGTGCGACTTCTGGCTATTTACTAAACTCAAAAGACCACTCCGGAGACACCGTTTTGAGTCGAGTGAAGAGATTCAACGTGAATCGCCGCGCGCTTTGATGGACATCCCTGCCGATGACTTTTTAGCATGCATTGAGGATTAGTAAAAAAAGTTGGCATAAGCGCATTGTGTCCGGAGGGGATTACTTTGAAGGCGATAAAATAAATTTGGAAGAATAAATAAAAGAGTTTTTGACAAAAAAAAATTGGTCTTACTTTTTGGGCACAGTAGCAGCATAAAATAGTTAAATTATTTTAACTACGCCCGTGATAATTTTCTTTCACAGATTACATTTGATAATATTTGGGATATTAATGAATTATAAAATAAACTGATTTTTTAAATATTGCAATTAATATTTACAACTGGTATATTTAATTTTCGTTAAATTTAGTTCGTTTTGTTTTTATCTTTCTCACATTCTACTTCTCATTTAATTAATTTTTAGATTAATATATAAAAACTATACTTAATCCCGTTTTTACAAAAAAAATAAGTTTAAATAATTTTATTGATTTATAAATATTGATCAATTAATTCTTCTATTCGAATTTTAGATATCGGGCAATAACTGATGTGTTAAATGATAAAACATTATAAAAGCCAGTGTAATAAATATCATACATTTTAAAGCACTTTTCAGAAAAATAGGCTAAATTTTTCGGAATTTCTGAGAATACTGTAAATGAATTGTTAGAGCGGTTTTTTTTTTTTTTTTTTTTTTTTTTTTTTTTTTTTTTTTGGGGTTATTAGATATTTTTGTACGTTAAATGATGCATTCTTTTTTTTTTTCACAGTTTGATCTTTGGTTTATAATGAAATAGTAAAATGATTTGGTTTGGTTAGTCGCTCTGCAGTCATCTTGTACACACAAGAGCTAAACAGACCGGGACCTACAGTTTAAAGTGGATTCCGAACCACTACAAACATCGATGGCATCGCCTGGACTCGAACTCGAAACCTGTGCCCTCATAAAGTGAAGATGAATACTTTAAATTAAAAACTGTACACTTTAAACTTTTTTATATCGTATTTAAAACAGTTTTCTTATTTGTTATATGTTGCTTAGTGTATTTAAAAAAAATTTTTTTAATGTATTTATGTCATATTCAGGGGGCCTGAATGGTCGAGTGGCTAGCGCTCGGTACCATAGGGTTCGAGTCCTGGCAATGCCATGGATGTTTGTAGTGGTTCGAAATCCACTTTAAACTGTAGGTCCCGGTCTAACATGATCGTAGAGTGTTGCGGGGGTATTGTTGCTCCGCGTCCGTAGCTTATCTTCAAGCTACACGCACCTCCTGGGTAGTGCTAAGTGAGTAATGTTGGTGCAGCGCTTGCCTTAAGTCATCCAAGACAACTGTCCAAGTTTTTGGCAGATACATTAAAACAAAACAAAAAAACTTTGGTTTATAATACCGTAAAGTGAAGATGAAAACTTTAAATTAAAAACGGTACACTTTAAACTTTTTTATATCGTATTTAAAGCAATTTTCTTATTTTTTATATATTGCTTAAGTGTACATAAAAAATAAAAATAATAATAAATTTTTTGTTTTTAATGGATTTATGTCATATTCAGAGTACAGTTTCATTCTAACAGTTTTCTGCCATGCTGAATATTTACTTTTTCTTTAAATTTTTAATGTTTTGTTTACAACATTTATCATTAGAGACTTATAATTCGAATTTATAGGTATTCTTGCGTTGTCATATAAAATATAACAATTGGTGATTGGACTAAGAATGAAACTGAGTATGAGAATAGTCATGCAAAAGTTTGAATAAGTTTTACGAAATTTTATTTATTATGCTAAGTAACCTTTTCAAATGCTGTGGAATCTTGCCCAATAAACCCGTTGTTTATCCAGTCTAAAACACTGACCGGTTAACGAAAATGCTTTCACTTTTTACCGACCAGTTTCAACTCGAAACTATTGAAGCGGATATGATATAGGTCACAAGAGCACAATTTCAAGCCATAGTGGTTTCAAATACTGCTTTAATTTATTCAAATCTCTTAACACACCAGTGAATAGAAGCATCATTTTATCCTTAAAGTGTCTTTTTACAATAGAAACAAATTGAAACTATTGTTCTGAGGCAGAAAGATAAAAAAAGTTCATCAAATATAACAGACAGATGCAACTAGCGTTTTCAGGGAGTACCAATAATTGCAGCTGTTTTATGTTCAGTTTGTTAAATAGCGCGCTAGGTCAAAGTCAACCAAGTTGCGGTTTTGTTGACCCCAATGCAACTGACTGCTGAAATTGCAGTTTCGAAAGTAATTAATTACTTTTCACATATTACAGTCTGTTGATGTAAATAATGGAAATGCATCCTTCCGTAGGTGGAGTTCAACAACTGCGTTTTAATGAACTACTGCATGCAATATTCAATGATCATTTGATAAATTGTTTGTAATTTAATCGCTGTAAATATTCCTGTCGCGAAATTTGCATTAAAGAATGCAATAAAACATATGCTTTAGTAGGCTTTTCAGTGGTCAATGCTAACTTATTGCACTTTTATGTATGGTATTATTAAAAAGATTGCATTTTCAAAGCCACGTTTTCTTTTGGAGGATTTATAATACAGTTCAAAATCAGAGTAATTAGCCAAGATGATTTTTTTTTAATGCCTAACTTTTAAATTTTCGCAAAACAGTAATTTTTTTTTCTTGCATTTTATTATTATGGTTAATATGAAAAGCTTATATATTTAGAAAAAGAATACTGGGAATTGCATTGCATAAATAAAACTACAATGAAATTTTAAAAAAAAAGAAGAAATTTAGTAATATTCATTTATTTATATTAAATTTAATATCAATAAGAACTTTCTTGGATATGAAATAGTTTTTCAGTCAAACCATTCAAAGATTCGAAAAATTTTTATTAATTAAATTCTATTTTTCTTCAATAAAAAAATTACAGTGGTCTTCACTGAAAAAAAAAAAAAAAAAATTAAATCCTTGTATAAAATTATTTCCTTTCTAGCTATTTTGCCATACGCATTCTCACGAAGAGTCTGCAATTGTCATCATTCTTATGCTAAACTTCATTTATCATTATCCCTCAATAAGTTTTTTTTATTTATTTATCATTTTTTTTTTTAATTATTTCTTCATGAATGGGTTCAGACGATCTCTTTACATTGAAAGGACAATGAGATTTGCATCAAAATTGATAGGATGTGACAAAAATTTATCACAGGCAACGTTACTGCTCGAATTCTTGGTATTACAAGCTCTACTGACGTCATTAGAAATAGCGGGGGGAAAAAATTAAATAAGATAAAAATGCATTAGAGAGTTAAGTAATAGCATAAAAAAAAGACAAAGAATAATTTTAGCTAAGAAGAGGGTTTCTTATCTGAAAAAGGCTAAAGATAGATAAAACTTAGTGTGAAATAGTAGGGAGTGCCAAGAACACACCAACATCTGATATTTTCGCACGCCTTTCACCGAATGGCATTTGATTCATAAGGTGACTTACTCTTCATTTTAAATATCAGTTCGTTTGTTTTCCCCATCTCTGTTAAATAGATAGTATAAATTTTCAGTCATTTAATTATTTTGCCGTTTATTGAATTTCGCATATCACTAGCTACAAAAAGTTTTAAAATTTTAAAATTAATAGTTTTTCTAACTCGTATGTTTGTATGCATTTTAATTATTTAAATTGCATAAATAAAATAAATGGTTTTAGGTTATTTAAGAAAAGTTCGTTGCTTGATAAAATTAAGGATCTGCATATTTTAAGTCACATCATTAATGGAAGCTTGCAGCATGAAATTTGGCATCTTTAAAATGTTCAAAATTGTAAAACAACTGAAAATATTGTACCAACTACAATAAATTATTTGTTGATTTATAAATCGAAATATATGATATGAAATTATTTTGCGTTCATGTCTATCTTTATATAATTCTTCTGTACATGTGTTTGTCACTAAACTTCTCCTAAACGGCTGGACCGATTTTAATTAAATTTTTTGTGTTTGAGTGGGACCCTGGATGGTTTAGATTCACAATTGGACACAGTAGGTGGCGCCTCAATCGATATAATTCTTCTGTACATGTGTTTGTCATTGAAATCCTCTAAAACGGCTTGAACGATTTTAATGAAATTTTTCTATAAGTTTAAGTGGGTCCCTGAATGGTTTAGATTCACAATTCGGCCCAATAGGTGGCGCTGCAATCCGGTACTTCTGTACGTGTGTTCGTCACTGAACTCCTCCTAAACGGCCTGAGCGATTTTGATCAAATTTTTTGTTTCACAAAACATGGAGAATGTTTTTATGCTATCCCCTTTGTTGTAAGTCGCCACCAGATGGTGCTGCAGTATAGCAACTTCTATACCGTCCAACCAATCGCTATGAAAAATGGTAATAATATTTATTCGAGTATGGAAAATATGTTCGCGCTATCCAGTTTATTGTTAGTTGCCACCAGATGGTGCTGCAATATTTCATCTTATATACTGTTCAAACCATATCCATGAAAATTAGTATGCACATATATTGGAACATAGAGAATATATTCGAGATATGAAATTTCCTACAATGTATTTTTTTTTTTTTCTTCTTTTTTTTGCATGACAACGTTTGCCGGCTCTGCTTGTATAAAATATGAAAATTTTCAACAACAAATATTTAAGTACTGAACATTTAAAGCAGCGATGCATAGACTGCGTCTCACCTCACCATATATTCTTATTATATAAAATTACGATATATTATGTTTTTCAAAAGAAAAACTTTCAGATTTCGATAAAGTAAAATATGGAACATATTACGTTAAACCACAGCCAGATAATAACAATTAAATATTAGAAAATAGTCATTTTTATTGTTTTCCAATTTATTGCAAACTAAAAGACTAGTATTTTCATCAATAGCTCATTAACTTATTGCAAAGATTCGATTCTCGTTTTGTTTTATTTTTATTTATTTAATACTTTCACATAAGAGTATCATTATGCATATTATAAAATCGCATAAAAATTTTTTAAAAAAACAAAACTGCGCTCCACAAAATTGCTGCGGTCCTTGCTAGATAATGCATTAAAACGGGTGAATCAATTTGTTTTAACATATATTTGTAATAAATTCATTCTCTGATATTAAATAAAATTTTCTTATAAATTATTCAAAGTTTCATGAATTCATTCTGAAATATATTCATAATTAAAAAATCTTCATTAATGCAAATGAACAAACAAAAAATACCTGAATTCTCTTTCACCAGTATTATTTGTTATTTACTGTGCTTAGAAACAAATATTTTTAACACCTCTGCAGATTATTATGTAAAGATTTTTTTTTAATATTATAATTAAATAATATTTTATACACGCATGAGAAATCCCAATTTATCATAGAAAATAATAAAAGAGGAGTCACTGAATCATAGAACATGTTAATATCTTCACTCATTAAGAGCATACTATGAAACCCAGAAGTAACAGTATTTTCCTTTTTAAAAATCGAAAGAATTATTTTACACCTTTTAGTCAGACAGAAAGCTTAACATGATTTACCAGTTAAAATTTATAAAAATAAGAAGCACTAATTGCAAATCTGAAGGTGCCGCATGATTTTCACACTGAAACGGTGAATGTCTATTTAGAAATACGTGTAAGAGTTTAGAAAAGCGTTAATTAAGCCTGCTATATCTATTTTAAAACTGATATAGCTTCGAGTAACAGTAGGCAAAATTTTAAGCTAAATTAATTAATGAAAAATTAAGCGGCTATATTAAGGTTAATTTCACTAACATCTAAAATAACTGTGATGTTAAAAGCATCAGATTCATTATGTTTTGAAAATCTCTATTGAAGAATTGCATAGTTTTATTTGTATTTCACTAATCCTTAAAAAGAAGCTAAAATACTATTAATTAAATAAATTAGATTCTATGCTGTCAAAATAATTACCACTTTATTTGTTCAAGCAACTCCAGATTTTTAACATTTCAATTATTTGATTTTTTAACATTTAAACTGAAATCATGGTATCATTGGGTCATATTTTCTAATTATAACATATAAATGTAAACTACATTTTTATCTCACTGAATAAATAGAGTAGCTATGATTTAAAAATTATTGATTTGAAGGATTGGGGAATAATGTTCGATGTATTCAGAAAACTAGAATATCATGAGTTGATATGCTTAGACATTTGACGATTCAAAATTTTACAATATCAAGTCATCTAAAGAAGAATTAATGGATGAAAATTTGAAGACAAATATGTCTGGAATTTGAATAGGAAAAATTTGTTTCATACTGATTCAGGAAAAAATTTTCAAGTTACTTTCCTCCGAAAAGAATGCAACTTTAATACATGAGTTTTAAATGGTTATGGATTTAAGAATACAAAAATATTTCACATACAGTAATTTAATACCATGCAAGGAAATTGAATTTTAAAGAGAAACAGAGCATTTCAAATTAGTGATAAGAGCATCAGGTCCTATAGGGTACACATTAGTTTATTGTTATTGGAGATTTTTTTTAAATAGTATTTTTCAACATCATAACAATAATTTGTAAGTAGTATGTTCAATTTAATACAGCAACCTCTCCAAATATTGCACAGAGAAATTAGGATTTGATAGATTGTCCATTTTTTTTGTCGTCATCTCCTGCCTTGATATTCTCCTGATATAACATAGTGCTATTTATTATTATTATTTTTTTTTTGGTGTGAAGTTTCTAATTTCGAATTTTTATATCAAAAGTAAATTTAGATAATTAAGCACAAAAAAAATAGTTGTTTACACCAAGAAATATACACCATGTGTGAAATTAAGATTTTTTTTTTATTAATTGGAAATTAAACATACTTTAATAAAAAATTGAGAGGACATGACTCTAATTAGTAATAAAATTAAATTTTCTAATCAATATTTTTAACTTAACTTATTATTTAAAAAGTTGTAAATAATTTTTATGACTTAAACTCAAATTATTTGGTTTATAAGGTGAGCCTAAAGAAAAATTAGCATAGATATGTAAAAAATCTCTTTTTTAAGATATAATTTTTTTTATCTAATAAATCTGCTACAATTATATATAAGAAAAATTTTATCTGAGCAAAAAATAATGGAAAAATACATATTACTTTTAAGTATGTATAAATTTAATATAAAAAGGTTTATCTAGAACAGATATTTTAATTTAAATGATTAAACAGTTTTTATTACTATTTATTAATTTATATATGACAACTAATTTAAACAAAGAAACAAAACATGAAATTCCTGCAAGACAAATATAATTAAACTATAAATTTGCAAAAAGAAGTGCATTTACAATCATTTTATTCATTGCTTAAGTTTGAAGAATTAATTCTTTTTACTATAAATAAAAGCTTAATAATTAAATATTTCATGAAAAAAATATCATGAAAAAATATTCAGTATCAATATTTTGTTACATAAATTTTTATATTATATTTAATAATTTATATATTTTCAAATATACATCTATTTCCAGACATAATTAGAATTTAAGATATTTTTCTTTTACAACTAATTTTGGACTTAAATATATTTATATGTTGCTACATTTCAAAACCTATGAAATTTATATTTCTTGACTCAAGCATCTGATTCAATTTTTAAAACTGAACAGCTTACTTGAACAACAAATAAAGCCTTTGAATAAATCGTCAGTGATACACAGAGAGATAATCTCGCAATATTACATGCATAATCAAAACTACTTGCATTAAAAATTCTGAAAATGGGCACAGTGTTTAATGGTATATTTATCCTTGAGAACCATATAATCTTGAAAATATTCTTCTACTTTCTAAAACCTATTAAATTTTAAAGGTTCTTAAAAATTAAAATTAAATTCATATCAACAAAAATAGAAAAATCAATATTTCGTAGGAAAAATTCGAACACAAAATGATTAAAGAACTAAATGGCAGAAATGTATATTCAAAAGTGAAGGGACATTTCTAAAGCAGTAATGTGAGTTTATTTGTAATAGGAAGCCTATTGCTAGAATTTCCTAGTGCACAAAAAAATTTATGGACATGGGATCCATCCTCTCTTGAAACATTAAAAATAAAAGCAAAAAGTTGGTTCTTGTCACTGGTCAGTGAAACGGAGACAATATTGGTTTGAACATCAGAAAATTGTGGGGAAATCAAAAGGCTCACATATGCACAAAACGCCCTGAAAGGATTAATAAATAATTCTTACTCACCTGTTATTTAACCCAACACAGTTATAAATATAAGGACAATGATGGTCAAAGTGTCGAACACATCGATTACAAACTCTACAGTGCTTTGCTCGCAAGGGTCGAACGGTTCTGCAAGTGTGGCACAATTGAGGCATTGGTAACTTGTTTTGCTGAAACTTGTCGAACCTTGCTAACTCACTAATAGTACGATGATAATCTTCAGTGTCCAGTGCTAAGTACCCAGGATCAAGGTTGTGAGCAATTATAAGACTGAGCCACATCACTGCATTTGTGATTAGGAAGACTAAATGCACAGATTCATATTCTTGCCAAGTAAGTGGAACACACTGAGAATTAAAAGGTCGAATTAGATTCAATAAATTTAATATTGTGTAAAACATGTGAAAATATTTTATAAAAAACCTTCTATAAGAATCATATTTTACAGAGATTCTCAGAGAGGGAGGTCTAACCTCCATAGAAAAAAGGAAAAATTTAAAAGATGGGAATTAAAAAGTACATTTTCCATTAAAAAATAAACCATCATAAACAAATAAAAAAATATATACATAAATATGGGGGAAATTTGGATCAAAACACTTTACAAATTAATAATAGAGAAGAATTTTCAAATTATCTACAGATAATTTTTTTCATCACTTCTAATATACATAATTTATGATTAATGTTGATTATTTGATAGCTTGAGAAAATAAAAGTTAGCTGTTATAAAAGTTAACATACTGTTACAATATGGAAAAAAAATCATTTAAAGTACTTGATAACTGGTTCGATGTAAATGAAAAATTGCAACATTGAAAAAACTGAGGCAGTGCAGTTCTAAGAAGGACATAAAAAAAAATTTATTACTCTAAAAAATCAAATTCTTACTTGGAGTAATAATACCAAATTTTTAGCGATTTTTTTTCAATCTACATCTTACCTGGCAAAAGTACATTGCTTACACACACACACACACACACAGACAAATATTGCATTTGTTTCTATAATATTTACTCTGATTAATCATCCCTCTTCGATGAGCAGAGAAAATAAGTTTCTTTTGTACACAGCAATACTTAGATTTGTTATCATTTATGTTTAATCTGTTTGGGCCTTCACCGCAGATACAAATGTCAAGAAAGTTGATGCAGTCTAAAATATTACCATCTGACAGATTACAAATTTTAAGTGGCAAATGAAAAAGGTTTTTTTTTCTTTCTTTCTAATGCAGCTGGCAAACACTTAGACGGCTTGGTCTTGGATGCCTTAAGGCAAGTGCTGCACAGACGTTACTCACTTTGCATTTTGCGTGTAACTTGCAGATAAGCCACGGACGCGGAGTAACAATGCCCCCGCAACGCTCTATGATCCTATTAGGACCGGGACCTGCGGCTTAAAGTAGATTCCGAACCACTACAAACACCCATGGGCAAAGCCAGGATTCGAACCCGATAACTGTGGTACCGAACGCCAGAGCGCTAGCCATTCGGCCCCCACATGAAAAAGGTATAACTACATAAAACTTTTTAACCTCCCTGAATTTAAAGATTTCATTATGCACATTTTTCATAAGTTCTTTAATAGCCTTAATCACAAGAATACTGTAATTCAAAATACGTATTACTACATTACACATTGTAATATTAAGACTTCACAAAATTTTAATTTTGAAATTTTTGTATTTAATCTTTCCACTGTATAATTCCTATTTTAAAAGTTCCCTTTGTATTTTAAATATTCTCTAATAAATCATCATCTGATTAATCATATTCCATCAAATTTATTAAAAAACTCTAATTTATTGTAAAACTCAACAAGTGCCAACATAAAAAGAAAATTAAAGAACATTTGATTTTTGGTTATAAGTTTTCTAAAAACAAACAATTTTAATAAAATGCATAAAAGATCCCAATTCTTTTTCAATATACAGTGTATTGCAAAAATATTTAACTATATATTTTTTGCTGTTTTTTACAATATTTAATGGACTTGAAAAGCAAAAAAAAAAATCTTTTTAGAAACAATCTTAACATTTTCAGATAATAAAAACTAAAATCAAAATGAATATAACAATAATTATTAAATGTACAGTGGGTTTGAGAATAAAATAATTACAAATAATATAGAAATAAATTAAACAGTAAATAATTCAAATATTTAGTAAATGAATGAAAAATCTAAGTACAAAATATTAAAAAAATAGTATAATATTTCTCATATATAAAAATAATACAACTGTAAAAATTAGAGAAAAAAAATTAAAAAATTCTAATGAGCACACTTTAATCCAAAATTATAATGTACACTTTCAAAATTTATTTATAAAATTTTATTCTGCAATTATTTTTCTATAATCATCTGTACTATAAATTGAACTGATACTTTTCTGCAGATTATTTTAAAATTAATTTGATATTTCTACGATTTGCAAATTTGCATTTAGAAAAAAAAATTTCTTTTTCTTGTTGACTTTGCAGTACATACTTTATGTTGGATAGCAAAACAATTTAGTTTTATGAATGATTCATTGCCTTGGTTTATTAAATACGATATAATCTTGGGAATTACAACTTTTATTTGAAATTTTTTTTTAAATTTCAGGTAGTTAGTACATATAGAAAAATTTTGTATTTATTTATTTGTTACATAAGCAATGCATGTCTTATGTTAAGAATGCCAAAAGACTAAAGTTTCCATAAAAGTGCAACAATTATTACGATCTAAGGATCTACTTGATTTGAAAATCAATGAGAAGTTAATATGCCCCTGCATTATTTAAGCAAACTGGCCATCTTGTAAGTGCAAGAAAGTAAGAAGGAGATTTAGAAAAACTATTGCTTCCCAAGAAACAAATCTTCAAAGTGACTTCTGTTCCCAAACACTTAACAGTGAAAGATTGATAATTTCTATTCAAGTCCATTTTAATAATAAATAAAATTTCCAAGTAAGCTTTTATCTGATTCTGTTTCACAAAACAATGAAGCCTCCATGTTATGTAAAAGTTTTTAATAATAAAGTTTCTAGAGTTTGGACAACTTGTGCATTTTAAGTGAGATGAAGAATAAAAGATATATACAGACCAGAAAATGTGTACTTCTCCCTACAAAATATAACATGGAAGCAGAAAGATCAAGGGTAGATAGTGGCTGATGTTACAAGAGAAATCTTTATTTGTGAATTACCAACTAAAAAGACAGATATACATCAACTTACTTGCAGAACCATGAATGTGTAAATCACAATCAGTGTTATCAACACAGATGGTTTTAATGATGCCATGATAATGCAACAAGCCTTATGTCACAAGCTTTAATGAAGTAGTTTGAAGATGACATCATTAACATCTTAGTTTTGAGTGCCACATCTTTAACTTATAACTTAACTTAAGATTTATGCAGGTACATTAAGTTAAATTTACATCAACATTTATAATAAAATCCAAAAATTCTCTTAAGAACAATTTCATTATGATACAAGTTTGGAGAAAGTTGTAAATTCAAATTTTGTGTGGCCAAAACAGTAATTATTGCCATAAAACCCCAAGGCCAACAATATTAAAAATGCTATAAAGTCGTTATTGTGTATGGTTGATGATAAAAATATTTAGAAAGTATTTTAAAATATTATAGTTTAAGGTGTGCTTCATACTTTAGACCAAGGCTATATTTAAAAAAATCGCTATTTTTAGCATACATATTCAATGACTAATATTGACTATAGAACTTGTAGTTAATTCATACTGAATAACTAGCACAATATATAAAATAAGATTAATGAAGAAAACTTACCCTGAGAATATACATGGGGTAACCCCAGAAGAAAAGAGTTCCTAAAAGGAAAAATAAAGGTCCTTTGCTGTGTCCATTATTACCAAACACTAAATGCCTGCAAACAAAAATTTTACAATTAAGTGATAAAAATAATCTTAAAAAAATGCAAATTGCTCCAAGAATTTTTTTTTTTAATAAATATAAGTACTTGCTTATTTGGCCTTTGTTAATAGCTACTTTTTAGTATGATTCTTTTAATGCTGAACAATAAAATTGTATTGTTACCAAAAGGTTCTGTAACCAAATTAGAAAAAAAGCTAAATTGCAAAGCCTCCAATAACAGCAGGCTATAAATTAATAAGAGTTTCCATTATGTTAATATATAAATGGTATTTAATATTAACGTATGTTGATTTTGCATTTAACTTTTTTAAAATTATGAAATTCATAAATCTTTTTCATTTTATGAATCTTTAACTTTTACTAGAAGAACATCTCTAAACTGAGATTTAGATTTTCATTATTTTTATGATAGATAAATATTATTTAAATATAAAAGAACTTTGAAATAAAAATCAATAATAATTTACGTTGCAAACTTGTCATTAATATTTCAAACTGCATGGTTCTTTTTCCAATTCATGATGTTTTTACTTTTATTTATTAAATAACATTAAAACCAGTAATATTAAAAATTTTAGTTTTAATTTAAAATTCTACATCATATTAAAATAGTAATTTGAAATTATCATAACTATTTATTATTTAATTGTGCAAGTATTAATTTTATAACTTCTAAATATATTTGATCAAGCTGCAGTAAAGAGAAATTTTTTTAAATGAATCACTTATTAATAATTGGTAAAAATATACTGCATTTTGTTTTTAAAATCACAATAAACAAATAGCAATTTAAAAAGTTACTATTACACAAGCATAGTGGGATTTAAAAACAAGATGGGAGAAATTTTTTACAAGATGACATCACACATCAAAACAATTTTAATCACAGAAGGTATGTAAAGAAATGAAATGCAAAGATTATGAATTGAATATATTTAAAGAGAAAGAATCTGCAATATTTTGTGAGTGGACACATTGAACATGATACAGGTGCACGCTTTCACCCTTCTATGAAAGAAGTTCTCCAATTATAGTTCTGTTGCTTCTCTGTTATTGATATTTGCAGTTTTATAGATGAAATGCATATCACACTTTTCTGTATTAGTAAACAACTCAATGACTCATGGATAACTGCAATTAAGGGTTGCAAAATGGAAGAGAATCAAAAGTCTCATGTTGGTGGCTTTTATAAACTGTTATTCATTCCTTTGCATACAGATTTTTATTTGTTTGTTTTTTTCAACTCCAGATGGCATTTGCATACAATGTGTTCTCCCAGTAACTCACAACTTGTGAACTCACTCTAACTTGTGGTACAGGGATTTGCACTACAACTTTTATATTTCATTACAGATCACGTATTGCATGATGAAAATTGCTTATTCTGATATATGCTACCACCTTTTAAAGTTTGTCCCATCTTTTTTTAAATCTCCTGAATAATAAAACGCTTATATGCTTCTAATAGAAAAAAATGAGTGAATTGATTTTTCCATTTATCACATAAAATAGATTAAACCAAAAGGAAATATACCTAATAACTTCTTTTTTGATGAATGGCGGTAATCTAGTACACTCACCATATATTAAAATTAGAAAAAATAAAATTTCTCTTCCGAATTTCTTGTCTCAAGTATTCGGCGATGTCACTTTGACCTTGTTCTTCTGCAAGCTGTAAAGGTGTTCTGTTATGTTTGTCTTTTGTATCAAGCTCGATTTTGTCCTAAGGATAAAAAAAAAATTCTAAAAACAGATTTATAATTAAAGGGTTTGAAAAGCAAATACATTCAAAAATATAAATTAATGAAAAAATGATTTATTATTATTAAATTATTATTTAAAATTAAACAAAATATATTCACATATCATATCACCATCACATAAACATATCACTTTAAAAGTAAAATATATTCACATAGCTGCCATCTTAAGAATGATAATTAGGAGCATGGAATTATCAACCAAAAGAGGGTGGGGATTCATTATTACACAGGGACAAGGTTCTTTTTCATAAATATATAGTTTGGGTATTTTTCATTGCAGAAAAGGAATTTCTTTAGTAGAAACTTGTGCTTTGAAAATTAATGAATGGTATTTCTTCTATTTCTTAAAGTGTATTCAATTAAACAATTCACATTTATATTTGATTTTCAAAGAGAAACTCTTTAGTGCAAAGTAATAATATAATGATATGTTATAATTTTTATTATTTGTATAATGGGTGATTGTGGATACCACTGAAATTTTCTGTACTACATATCAAATTTTCAAAAATTATGCATGAATCTCCCCACATTTCTAGCAAAATTGCAATATAAAATTGAAAAGTAAGTAAAATGTTAGTAACACACACCTACAGTTAAATCTTATTGACTAGCTGGTAAAGATGAAAAAATTCACATGAATCTACTAGTCATTGAAGAAGGCAGTATGAGAAAAAAGAAATGCATTGATTTTTAAATTTAATAAAACAATATTATTAAACAAAATTAAAATATTTCCTTGTATGTAAAACACAAAGCTTTAATGAAATATAACTGTTGCAATCCTTTTCCATATAGTAAATTTTTGAAAAAATTATTTACTCAAATGGAACATAAATTACTGAGAATAAGAATTTCTAAATCTTTTCTCTTCTAGGAAACTTTTCTGAAGTTAGATGAAAGGTATTTTAAAGGTAGCTTTAATTAAATGTTTATGCATTAAGATAACCTAATTGATTATGATAAACAGTATACCTGTTATTAGAAAAAAAAAATCTGGAGTATAATTAAGAAGTTAAACATTCAGTGAAATTCAGTAATTTGTGATTCTTTAAAATACTAAGCAAATGTTTCCAAACTTTTATTGTAGTCTTCATAATAGTTAAAAACACTACCTTATTCTACACAGAAAAACTTGGAACACTTTTGCAAATTAGTAACTTTGCATTATCATTTAAAACAATAATATGAACTTTCTGTCATGTGATTTCTTTGAGAACTTTAAAAAAAAACAAAAACTTATGTACATTTAAATAAATTTAATATAAATTTCTAAAATTCTTTGATAAATATTAACGAGATACTTAGTTTACTTTTGTTTTAGTTTATTTTTACTTAATCAAAGTAGGAATTTCTAAAAAACACATGAAAATTAGTTACTTTTTCACAGAGATCTTCAACAGCTACCAGATTTCCACTAAGGCACGCCAAATGCAAAGATGTGTAACCAAAGTTATCCTTCAGTCGTGGATCGAAACCCGAATAGATTAACAGCCTCATAAGGTCTGGAAAGCCTGTTAAAGAAAATGAAATATTGAAGGCAAACATCTTTTTAAAGGTATTATTATAACAAGGAAAGCAAGCTTTTATAAATAATATTTAATGATGCGAAATCATTAGTTTATTTGAATATCTTATTCAAATAATGGGTCAGACTGATTATTGATATCATTGAGGAATGATATGAACCAAATGAGGAATGATATGTGCCAAATAAAGTTTTACGTCTAAAAATAAGAAAAGATAAAAACAAACAAACAGTTTAAAAATTACTGTGAAAACAGTAATGACATCCATGATTTTATGATCATTTTAGTTGAATATGTTGCATGTTTTCACTGTTTTTATTGTCAGTTTTACTTCCAAGAAAAAACAATGTGTCTGCTTTAATAAAAATAGCTAACATTTGTATTCGTATTAATTTTTTGACACAAGTAAGACAAGTTTCTTAACTTCTGCAAATGATATATTCTGACTAATTTTAATTTGCTAAATTCACTTTACTAATGACCACATAAAACATGATTTTAAGTTGGATGAATATAGCTCTGACAATTAACTAGATTGGATTCAAATTCAACAATCCAAGTGAGGGTGGTCAACTAATCTGCAGATTAAAAAAATTTGATTACAGGCAGGTTAAGAATTACTGTAATGGTAACAATTGAAATATCTAAGCAGGTTTGAGATATAAAGCTTGAGAAGCGATTTTAATAAACAACTTTAATAAGATTAAGAATTATAGAACAGTAAAATTTGTAAATCATGTGTTAGATGGAATGATTTCATAAATATATCTTATTTATTTAACAGAAGCAACACCTTGTTCAGCTAATTCTTTTCAGATTGAATGACATATACCACATGACAAAGAAACTTTATTATGAAAATACTGAAATATTTATTAAGTTGAACTGTAATATGAAAATCAAGGAACATCTTTGCAGAGTTACTTTTTTTTTTTTTTTTTGTACAATTTAATTGAAGGTATGTCATGACAATAACTGATGGTATGTTACAACAAAGTTAAAGATATACCTAGGATAAGTAATATTTTTTATGATCCAAGGGCCACATTTGAGCAAGTTGTGGGGTAGAAAGAAAAGAAATTATGTATCAGAAGTAAATGTAAAGGAATCTTGATTTTGTTATACACACACTATAAATATTAAAATATTTGTTCATTTTTACTTTTTAATGTATTTCAAAAGCCTCTTCGTGAATCTGTAGACCAGTGATTCTTAAACTCTTTGAAAGTCTAGGAGTATTTAAAAACCTAATATTTGTAGGCAGACTATATACAAATTACTGAAAGATAGAGATTCTTAATAATTTCTCAGAGGCTGTAATGAAAAAAATTTTTAACACTAAAAATCCCGAATTAATTTAATTACTAATTTTAAATAAAAATCCATCTAGTGATCTTAGTAGGCAACTATGGAAACTACCGTTCCTAGTTTCTAGGAAGCCTTCTTTGGCACATTATTGCTGTTTGGCGACTTTTAATGTGAAGGGAAAAGTAACTATAAAGGTTAGCTGTTTGTAATGAAAGCTATCTTTGAATGGGAAAACTGCCTAGAAAAAGAATAACTATTTAATTTTATGTTTGGGCACACATTTTTCTGGTATACTACAGTAGAAATCTTTCAGGAAGCACCATTTGAGAACCACTGCTGTAGAGTAATCAGCCTAACATTTGTTTAGTCTTTGTCAATTTAAGAATATTGCCTGTTTGGAAAATAATGAATTTAAATGTAAATAAGTTAGTAAATATTTTGGAAAACATTTTGCTTTTGCAGAAGTGAATAGTTCTTTTTATTTGTGTAAACATGTTTTTGTGCATCATAATTAAATATGATTTTTTTTTAATTTAATCTTTAAGCACTATTAATACACGTACATATTCAGGTATTTCTATTTAATCCTTCATATAAAAGGCAGTAAATTTTTGTATCGAATGAGATAAAAACTAAATTTTAGTATAAATATCAGTTCAATATTGCTATACTATCATATTGAAATAGAATCAGACAAGAGAAAATATATTTTATTACTAATATATGGACATTAATTAACTGCATTGATTTTTGTGATAAATTTAACATGTGTTAATCACCTTTATAAGACGCCCAATGCAGAGCAGTGTCGCCATTTCGATCACAGATAATTTTATTTGCACCACGTCCAAGGAGGTAACAAACCAGGTGACTGTTCCCATGTTGACAGGCAGTAATAAGAGGAGTGCAGCCATTTATATCACAGATGTCCATAGGAACTCCACTCTGAAAATATAATTTATTAATTCCAAAATACAGTTTTCAAATTAAGGAAAATATCGCAAAAATGGCAATGATTCATTCCCAAAGAAAATAATTTGTGGACATATTGCTCAATGAAAGATGCTGAACAAAACTGCAATATATAGAATAATGGCATTTAAATTAAAACGTGTCATCTAAAATTGGCATAAAAATGCACAGGCCAGAGTAAAACTGCAGATTTCACAACGATAACGAGAAAAGAAATCTAGAATGGCCTTACAATGATTTTGACACAACATTTGTAGATTGGGAAAGTAAAGGCAGATCAAAATCAAGTAGAGATACCCAAATGGTAAAAAGGGAACTTTTCTGTGGTTCATAACATTTGTTTAAACCTTCTGGATTCCGCATTTGCAGTTAAATGATGGAATTATTCAATTCAGCATCAATGCTCAGCATACTTTTTGATGCTGCATTATGTGCACAAGCTACAGGACTAAAACCCAAGCTCAACATAAGCATTTCTTTGCTGCAGCCACCAGAAGAATAGTGTATGTCGACTATTAGCATAAGGTTTCATGAAGGTATGTGCATGAGACAACAAGCCATATGTGAACTACTGACTTTGTATCATAAGAGTAGGTGTTTGAAGTAGGCAAGTCAACATATATTTCATTGCCAAACATAGTTTAATACATTATTGATACTATTTATGATTAATTTCTTTCACATTTAACATGCTAAACAGTTTTTCAAAAATATTTTAAAACTTGGATTGAAATTAACCTTATACCATGCATAAGGAGTAGGAGAATTATAAATCACCTGTTAAAAAATTAGGAATAAATAACATACATATTTTTCAATAAATATTATTCAGCAAATCTATGTGAATTTTATTACTCCGAAGCATTAAAAAAACTACCACTTTTCTGAGGGAAAGCATTGGTGCTTACAAAATTCAATCACAGTAATGAATGTGAAATAAAAGATCGCTCATACTTTAATTCTTCTTGCATAATAGACGGCAATATATTACAATATTTTTTTGTTAGAATTATATAATTATAAATTTTTATATTTTTCCCGCACAATAAATACAGTTTCAAAAAATCAACTTTATAATTGTTGTTAGTATAAAATCCATCAATGCAATTTTAAGAGGGAAAAATGTATTTTGATGAATAATTAACAAAATATGACAAATATTAATAAAATGTGGAATAATGATATTCAATTTTATTTAGAATATAATTAAATTTTATTTAATTTATTTACTATGTTCTATATTTTTCTATTAAAACGTTCTTTTTGTGTGATTTTTTTTTTTTCCTTTGTAAAAGTGTAAAGTGAAAAAAGTTTAGAGTAAACAAAAATATTTTCCTCTATTAGTTTTTCTAATTACCTATAGATGGCGCCAGTATGTATATATATATAATCTCTCTAACCATTTATTGGAATGATACAGATCCTTTAAACGACTCAAATCACTAATCTCTACTAAACATTTAAAACTAATAAGCAATTTAGATGTAAATATAATAAGGATTAAAAATGGGGGGGGGGAATTGAGAGCGTATTGCAACAAATTTTAACTACTATGCCACACTTGATCGGTCATACTCTGTTTTCTCGAAAATTATTGGGTGTTGCTATTGCTTTGGCCAGTTTATATCAATTATGACCTACAAGTAATATAAATTTCTATAAAATAGGCGCGGATAGTTCGTGACCATCTCTTCTTGTTTAGATTAAGTAATCGCAATTACTACAATTTATTTTTTGAAATACTGTTAAATTCCATTGTGATATTCTGAGAGAAATTTTTTTCTTTCCCTCTTTGAAAAGTTACAGAAAAGAAGGTATGTGTAAAGACGCATCTAAATTTGAGCGTTTCATGGAAAACCGATTCGCTCCAATCTAGGAGTATCAAACTCAATAACTTTGTTTGAGCAACGTGCAAGCCATTAAGCCACACAGCCCCTCAATCAAAAAGAAACAGAACTAAAAAGGGGTGTTGCCTCTCGTGTCGCGATTAGGAAGAGTAGATGGAATACCTTTCGTCTAGGAGTCGGTCTAGTGTCTCGCATCGAAGGATTTATGACATGACAAACAACGACCGATTATTCGCTTGCATCGAGAGATAATTGGGCTCGATTTTCAAATTCAAATTGCAACTATCGGGGGAACAGAAGAGCGCTAGATATTATCGCTCAATTGTGGAAGCAGATTAGTAATTCAGCAAATGCGATAATAATATAATCAAGATTTAAAATAAATCAATTTTATTAACAGCTTGATCGTGATATTTCCTCATTAACAGCTGAAACATCAATATATTTTGTTTAAATCTTAACTATTAAAATAACTTACCCGGATAAGAAGATCCACTATGGATACATGCCCTTCAACACATGCCCAATGAATGGGATAGGCACCAATGTGACTGGAACTAGGAATATTAACAGACACTCCTATATCTACCATGTACTGAACAATATTAAAATGACCACCTAAACAAGCCCAATGTGCTGCAGTGTGTCCGTTTTCATCTTTCTCGCATAAAATGTGATTGCTATATTTGTCCACTAAAAATTTTACGGCAGCAAGAGTCCTGAAGAAAAAAAAGAAGAAGAATTACAATTCAAAGTAATCTACATTTCTGCAAATTATTTTCCAATTATTCATTAAATTAGTAAAAGTAACAGTAAGAATAAAACATTTTTATAACAGGCAAGAAATATATAACTTAACAGCAAATTTCATTTTAATGTCATTCCACTTATACTTTGATATCTTACTATACATGCCATGGACGAAATAAAACATCAGCATTAGATTCTCCATTTATTGAACCAAAATATACTACTTAAAATAATCAAACTGATGAATTAAGAAATCAATTTTATTAAAAAAAACTCGGTATTTTTCCCCTATAAGTGGAGCGTCATTTTACTCCAAATGTAAAAATTCTAGCAAATAATCGATATTTTATTAAAGAGCCACGATGTTTAACGCAATTCGTGGGGAATCCTTTGAATGCTAATATATAATTTGTCTATAGTCCTGCTAATAGAAAAGTATCAAAACATATCCTTTAGCTCATTTTTCTTGCTTTATTAACTTTTTTTATATTAAACCTTTTTATTTTTTAATGCTTAAAAAAAAAAAAAAAAATTCAACATAATTTTAATTATTGAAAAGAATTAAAATTGCTTTAAAACTGGAAAACATCAATATTTTCAATTTACCCTTTTGTAGAACACTGATATATATATAAGATTATTTATAATAACGGGCAATTATACATAATTATCACTAATTTTTGTGAATGTGATAAAATCTCGAATATATATCGAATTAACCGGCGAGTTTATATAATTCCCAACTAGAAACAGCGAATGTGATAAATATCTTGACCGATTGAGCCAGTAGAATACAGTGCACTGTTTTGAGTAGTTACTTGTTAGAAGGATAGTTTTTCGTTGAGAACTTATGACACAAGTGGCTGCGAAATAACAATATTTTATAGTTTACAATTAAAAATTCAATAAATGGCTATTTTAAGTCATATGGATGTAACCTGAAAGAAATTTGAATAAGGGACTGACATGTCTCGTTAAATTAAAGACCAAAGTAGGCAAAATTTTATTATTAGAACTCATACAAAATAGTTACATATCAAAAACAAACAAAATCCATATTCTAAAGAAAAAAAACTTTTTCCCAAATAAATTTGTAGTTGTAGCAATAAACGTTAATATTTTAAGTTCACTTATGACTGTTATAACATTTAGAATTACAAAGTTTGCCAGACTTTTTACATTTACATTTATTAGATTTGCATCGTCCCTTGCCAGCGCATTGCTGATATTCCTGATCTCCAGAAAGAGATGATTTTCTAACACATTCATTCTCGAAGTGATATTGCTAGATCTGGAACATCGTCAAGCAAAATATATTTTCGTCATAGACTGTAAACTGATTTCTGGTATACAAGTTATAATTTAAGAATTTTTACATAGAGACACAATTTTTATCTTTTGAGTTATTTTTATATGGTACTTTATAAGTTACGATAAAAATTCTAAGAAAATTATTTGTTTTTTAAGTGAAAATTGTACATTTTTATAACAATTTATAGATAAAATAAAATAAATTTCTTAAGCTCAATTAGTTTCAAAGTTCTTATTAACGTTTAACGCATAAATGTTGAAAAACACATACGAGCTGCTTTTTCCCTTCCTTACTGTTTAACTCCGGAAGAAATCCCCCGAGAGACGTGAAATTCAGAATAGAGGACAGTATCTTGTACTAAAAGTATACTGAAGCAAGAAGGAAAATACAACATGGCATTTAATATACATATATTAATGAAAAGAATAACGTTGGTACAAATTCTTGTCTACAGAAGACTGAACAGCAAACAAATGTCTTAGTAAGGGATATGACGTCATTTAACAGTAATGGGTTGCATGCACCGTCATTTCATACTCAACACAAAATTATCTAATAGTTGAAGAAAGAGTGACAGTTCTTCAATGAGCATATGTTTCAATCATTGAGTGTTCTCTGTCGGATATTATCGTGCCGAAAAGAATCTCCCGAATGCATCCCACTCATGTTCTATGAAATTAAACTTAGGAGAGTAACAATCAATTTTATTAATATATTCATTTTCTAGAATTATAAAAGCTCCTTAACTGCACAAATCCGACGTAACCTGACGTTGACAACCATAAAAAACGAAGTCTGTACCAATGGCAACTTGAAAAAAAGGCACGAAGGGGAGTCACGAGGGAAGACACAAGCGGAGAACAGTGATCTCCAGTAATACTAACTTTTTAGAACTCAGTTTCCTCGTTTATTACAATTCCTTCCAAGGCGAACACGCCAGCACCACCATAGCAGTATCTTTCCCTGATGTTATTAGGATAAATCTCTCTCCATATCAACTGGGGCAGAGAATCGGTTGTGGCACGAAATGATACTCATCTGTAAAAAGGATGCGACTCTATTTATGAAATATCCAGTCTTTGTGTTCCTTACACAAGTTTAAAAAGTGCCACCGATGGGTAACTGTCGCATGCAGAATTCAGGACAACGAGCAAAGAGGTCATCTTTATGAAGGCGTTTGGCCACGGTGAAGTGTGATATTTTTCGTTCCATTACTGTACCTGCTGAGTTGCTCGCTGACTGGTATAGATCTCTTTTCGCTTGCAAGATGACAGACCGGTCATTTATTGACGTTTTACTTTGCCAACCACCACCAACAATTATTACAGCTGCTTTAACCGAATTAATAAAATGAAAAACAAACCCCCCTTTTGACCTAAAATTTTTATCTTAAAATTTTCTCTAACGATATTATAATTAAAAGTGTTATATAAAATAAAACAAATTTGATAAAACAACTCCATACTATTTTCATCTTCTGATATTGGGGTTCGTTAAAAGCAACCTGCATAAGATGTTAAGATGAAATCCACGAAACTAGATTACTGTAGTATTTCTCTAGTTGCCACATATTATAATCCGTCATTGCAGGATCCTCTTCCATCCCACTGTTAAGCAGTGCATACTCATGAGAACAGGAAAATAACAAGGGAGCCATATCTTATCTGTCCCACACTTGGAAAGAGTGGGTACGGAATGCATTTAGAAAGTGTTTCGTATTGTGAAATTCATAGATGACATGATTACTAAATGGATGAAAACTCGTTTATCCGAGGTTAGCTTTGTGCATGTTAACTCTGATAATCGCATATCTGCTAAATTAGGTATTCTGTAATCTACTAAGGGTACTTTTGATTTATTAAAGAAAATTTCTAATCCAAGCAAAATATGTTGCCATACATTAAAAAAAATAAGTTTCACATAAATAAATAATCCACCCTTAACATGATTTTCAAAAAAGCCTAAATTAGCACACTAAACCAGAGGTTTCCAAACTTTTACAAGACCCACTATTAAAAACGGATAAGTTTACCTGACTCACTTATATAAAAGATAAGCAAACAAATGGCAAGGAAAATTTTTTTTATATATTTTTACATATTGTTAACCTTACTTAAGGGTTAATAATATGTAAAAAACATAAATCTATAAAAATGTTACTGCCACATATTTTGAGAACCTTTGCAATAAAGCATTAGCTAAGGATTCTTTACTTATTATTATAAGTCTAATAAGACTTCTTTTAATAACTAGTTTTCAGGCTCCAAAAGCAAATTATAAATATAACAAACAGCAAAAGATTGATTGAAACAGTTAAAAATCAAATGAAAATTAATAAATCATTTCACTTACACTTTAAAAGAAACTAGTCCTTCCACATTAGAGCAAGTTATCATTATCAGACATATGAATTAAAGAAAGGTCATTTGATGTTCACATCTATCTGCCATATTTATTTTTAAAAATTGCACTTCAATTACATTTCAGGTATTCACACCATGATGCAATCAAATCTATAATTCTTATATCATTTTAAAATGCCTTTTGCTCCATTATATGTTTAAAAAAAGCCACCCAAAATATTCGATGATTCATTCACACCGACTTTTAAGAATTATACGTTCAATAGAACACGACTTACTTCAAGATGAAAAAATTACTAATGGATTACATTTAAAACTCTTAAATAATAAATGAACTCTTGCGAAAAGTTTCAAAAGGATAAATTAAAAGAGATTTACAAAAAGTAAAGTTTAAACAAAATTAATTTCTGTTAAAAAACATAAATAATTGATTTATTAAACCAATTACAATTGGCAAATTTATTGTAAGTAAGGAAATATAAAAATCTTTGGTAAAATTATATTTTAGCTCCTCTCTTAAATGAAGAATTAAAAAAAATGGAAACTTCCAGATGTCAAAATTGCAAACAAGCAACTTGTTTCAATGAATTCTAATCAAAATACACATAATTAAAAAATGTCAAACCTTGAATAATGTAAAAAAAGGGGATAAAATGTCAAAAGAAACTCATAATATAGAATGCAAATTTAATCTGTCTAACAGCAAGAATAAATATGTTTTAGTACTTAAAATGATGTATTCTTTACAAAAGACAACCAAGAGACTTTGAAATTTATATAATCAGTGTCATTTTATTTTAATCAACTTTGCAACCCTGGGCTTTACAATATGGACCTTAGGAAGTCAAGCAGCTCACTCAACACTTGGTTTTTGGTAACATTTAAGACAGGCATAAGTTACAGATGCACATACTGCATGAATAAATAGTTGGTACTGTGTTTATGTTTTTAGATTTATCACACATTTATACACCCTCTAATCATAAATGTCTGGCATTTAGTAACTTTAAAATTAAAGACAATTAAAAAAAATCTTTAATTAGAAAAATAGAAGTGCATTTAATAGACATTTTTACTGCTTGTCTATCAAAAAGTGAATGAAAAAATATAGCACATGCAACGATAAATGAAGTTCCATATTCTTCTGCATTGTTTATAAGCATACAACATCTTATAAATCATCGTTGGTTTGGCGAAATGGAAGGGGAGGATATTATCCAATCAAATATTTTTCGCATATGTGAATCAAGAATAGATATTAATTTTATAATATTTTGTTAAGTTTAATAAGAATGATTTTAAATCCTTCTCTGTAAATTTACATAAAACAAGTCTCAATTAAAATTGTACTAACATTTTAACATATTATCTGTAGAAAATATGAATGATATTCCATATAAATAAAAGGTCATAAAAAAAAAAAATTGTGATTTTTAAATCCCTGATATTTTGAGAAATCTTTGCTCACATATAAAATCCTTTTAAAAGATATACTTTTCATTGTTCAAATGTTTGGATAAATAAAAAGTTACAGAGTGAAAACATTTTATACACAAAAATACATAAAACAGTACAAGATAATTCATTGAAAAATAAATTATTCAAACAGCAACAACATAGCTAAGATAACTAACTATGTGTAAACAAAATTGAAACTTTTAAAACATTATGTAAGTGCTACAATAAGTGCCACAGATGCTATTCTAAGAGAATATGTTGATGTATTCTAAGAGATATGTATTTGTAGTATAAAACTTTTAATTGTTATGTTACATTAAAACATCTGAAGTACAGATTTGTTAACTTATCTTGCTATGATCATTAATTAAATATATAAACATAGCTGAAATGAAATACTTAAAATAATACATTTATATTAAAAATAATTCCAGTAATGCATTCCATTTAAATTTTGTATTATTACAGATATTTAAAACTTAGGATTTCTAAAAATTGTACATTTTCTTTTTTTAAAGGAAAATTTAAATTAACAACCTTTAAAAAAAAAAAAAATTTAAATATCAGTTTTAAGAAAATTTATTTAATTTCAGACAACAGATATTATAATTGAAATGCATTTCATCACACATCTTCCCATTTTCATTTTTACATACATTAGCCTACTTTTTCTATTAGAACCTTAGAATTTTTTTTCACTTATATAATTAACAAATTCAGTTAACAAGATGAAGAAAAAAAATTCTTTTAAATTAATTCCATGTCTAAAAAAATGGTTTAAATAATAATGAGAAATGGTTTAATAATCATAGAAGGTGTGTGTATGATATTTCATAAGAAATACAGACTGTTGAAAAATTATAACTGAAAATAGAATGAATGATTAAAAAAGAACAATACGCAAGAAAGGTAATAACAATAATAATCATATATAATTAATATATTAACTTGGCATATTAAGTAAACTGTATAATATAAGTAATTTTAATGTTTTTTTTTATAAATGAATACTTTTTTTTAAATATCTCATAATTTTTCCTAAATGATAAAAAATATTTCGATCAATCAAATATTAAAAACCCGAACATTAATTTAAATAATATCTAGAGTAGAAAATTATATCATAAACACATTTTAAGACAGAGAATATAATATTAATGTAATAATTAAAACCATAATTTAATAGAAGAGGACATTTAACAAGACATTAACAAGACAACATTTAATAGAAGAGGTTGAGGTTTGTTTCAAAGTAGGGATTATAATATTGTTAACTGTTTCTATAATTATGGTTTCAATTATTACATTAATATTATATTCTCTGTCATTTTAAGACAGAGAGACATGAGTTCATGATCTAATTTTCTACTCTAGATATTTTTTTATTTAATTTTTGGGTTTTTAATATTTGATTGATCAAAATATTTTTATTATTTGGGAGAAGTAAAATTATGAGATATTTAAAAATAGTATTTACTTATAATTACATTAAAATTACTTATATTATACAGTTTACTTAACATAATATATTGACATAATATATTGATATTTTACAACTAATTTGAAAATAATTTTCATTCTCATTACTATTAGTGAAATAAGCAAGGAATAATTCATATTTCTATGTCACAGTAATATTCTTTATTGAATATTTACATAATATACATATAATACTGTATATTATAAATCCATAATTCAATTTTTTTTCTTCTCTCACACCCAGTTCTATATAGTAATAGACAAAATATAGTTACCCAAAGTGTTATATCCTGGTTACTACATGTATCATTTGAGAATATATTATAAATATGCTTTCTTGAAACATTGAGTTAAATATAAATTTAGTGTTTTTAATGCTTCCTGAATTTTAAGCATATTGAAAAAGAAATAAAATGGAGGTAAAAAAAAAATAAATGTGGGTTGAAAAATATTAAAATAGTACAGTATGAAATAATATTTTAAAATATTAGAGAACGAACAGATATTATTATTATTATATATTAAAATAGAGTACGAAATTGCATCCTATATTATTTGATAGATGATTGTATAAATATATCTTTAAATCGACATTCAAATCCAAAACATTTTATTAAAATTCGAACGTTTAGGATAATTATAAAATTATATAATTAGAGTTTAACTAAATAAAATAAAAATAAATGTAAAAGGTAGTTACGCGAAATCAAACTGAACAAAAACGAAACCAAAACTAAGTGGCATTTTTGATCCAAATTGGATGGAACGTGGAAAAAAACAGTTTATAAAGAATACAAACCTTAAATATATATTTTTTTTTCATGTAAAAAGTAAATTAAAAATTAAACACAAGGCGCTTAAAAAACAAAATTCCGCAAACAAAACCAAAACCTAAAAAGATCAAATATACATTCGCAAGAAAATGTGTGGAATAAAGTAACTAATATTTATTTTAAAATTCACAAATAATTACAATAATAATATGTTAATAAATTTATAAATGAGCAATAATTTTAACTCTTACCCACTACGCACCACATCGAAAACAGTTTTGCATTTTAGGCCTTTAGACACAGCAACGGGACTTGAATTCTTCTTTTTTATGTCTAATTCTTTCCACGCTGTTTCCACCCATAAATTTGGTAAATGTTCTGCGACCATCGTTTGTAACGTTTTAGTTTTTTGATGTTAATCATTTCATTCATTCACATCACCTGTATAAGAAAAGCTATTGCACCGGAGAGCCACCTTTCATTTCACCACCTCGCTTCTAGTAACTCTGACAGCTGAATGGACTTGTCTGGTCTTGTCTTGCAACTTCGGAATTTATACTCGCGCTGCTGCTTTATCTCAATTTATTCAAATATTGTTAAGAAATGTAAACTCGCTGAGGTTGCTTTATCTCAATTTATGAAAATGTTGTTAAAATTCTAGAGATAAAGAATTGAACAAGTGTGAAAGTTATATATTTATACTCTAAAACTCGAAATTCTTGATTCCATTGCTCATAGTGGATCCCAGGTTTAATTTTAAAAGGAAGGAATCGTTGCACGTACTTTCCGGCAAACAAAATAAATAAGGTGAATAAATAGAAAAAGGAAAGAAATTGATAAAATAGCAGATAAATTAGACCATAATATTTTAACTGTTGAACGATGATATGAAAATATGAACTATGACTAGCACTAAAAATAAAAGTAAATAAAAAGTAATAATCCCCAGAAGGAAAACATGAGGTACCCCATAGCTCCCAGTGTTAAGAGGCTTCTCAGAAATGGAAATGTCAAATATTCAAGAGTAAGAAAGAACTTTAAATCCAAAAGCACTTTGTAATTTGTTTCTTGGTTCTACACATTGAAACAAAATGTGTTCAACTGCTTCCGGTATTTTACATAATGACCATAATGGAGATGAAGTCACGCCAAATGTATGGAATTTATAGTTAGAAACTTACATTAAACTTTCTTTTTAATAAAACACTACCTAAAATAAGTATTATTTTTAGTTGATACTATGAAATTTTAATTTAAAAGAGGTATTGAATTAAAATTAGTAAAAATAATATAGGTGATATTTTTTTTAATAAAAATTTTAGTCAATAATAGTTAAAGCCAGGATCGACAACCCCAGGAATGACCAGAAATTGCTTTAACAGAATTCCACTTTTTAATAACTTTCCTTTTGTGATACAGAAAATGCTGTTTGAAAGAAATATTTGAAAGAAGATGATGCCTAAAATACGTGTATGTTGTTTCCAAGGGACATGGATATTGTAAATTTGTAGATGTTGAGCTGGTTGTTGTTTTTTATTAGAAAAGTTACCGTTTCGCACTTTTCAGGTTGAAGGGTGAATTTCCAAGTTTCGCACCATTGAGTGATTTTATGAAGGGTTATTTGAAGATTATTAAGTACTTTTCCCAGTCTTTATCGTATTTTTATCACTGCTTCAAAGAAAAATTTCACCTGCATTTAATAAGCATTCCGTATAATCAGGGATGATCACGAAAATATCTCTCATATAGAGTAAAGAGAAAAGCATTAAGAACACTTATCTGCTGTACACCACGAGTGGAAAACAATTTCATAGATTCAGAGTTTCTCCTTTTAACATAAAAAGTCCTGTTATTAATGAAATTATTAATTCATCCTGCAGCAGTGCCCTTTATGCCGACCTGTAAGATTTTATAAATAAGATCATCTCGCCAAATTCTTAAGCAGATGAAATGTCTAATTTAAGAAAAACAAAAAACAAAAAATTGGATTTTTTTGCTTCAACTATTTTGTGATTTAGGTGTGATAATGAATACATGCAATCCTTGAAAGGAATAAATGCAGAATGATTAGGATGGAATTTGTCATGAACTGTAAAAGGAATTTTTTTTTTTTTTTTTTTTTTTTTGTGCAATAAGTTCAAAGATTTTACTAAGTATTGAAGTCAAAGCTATTGGGCGATATGATTTAGGGGAAGGGCTATCTTTATCGGGTTTTAAGGATGGGAATGATTTTCGCTGTTAATCATTCCTGAGGGAATGGAATGAAAGGGCCTCATAAGTGGAATAGCCCAGGGCCTCTTTTCATCTAAATCCGGTTCTGTGTGGTGTACACAAAACTACTAACAAATCAGATGGAATCCGATAATCACTGTGAATAAATCAGATGGCCTTTCCACAAAATTAAGAATATTTAAAACTTTCCCTGAAACAATTTGTTTGGTATACTGATAAGGAACAAAATAGCCTAACAATGAGCTGCAAAATTTCACTATCCGAACACCAGCATTATCCTTCACGAAAATAATTAATCAATCTAGATTCTCTTACTTTTACAAACGGAATTGAATGTAATTTATTTTCTTTAAACTCTTAGGTTTTGAAAATGCTCGTAAATTATTATTCACCAGGCTTTAAAAAAAAGAATTTTGCCTATTAACTATTACTAATATTACATAACCATAAGCATACTAAAATATCGTTGGTTAATGACGTTATAATTTTTATTCAAATATACCTACCGCAGTGTACATGAAAATGAACTGATATCAACCAGAGAGAAACACGGACGATTCGGTAACAGAAGCAGAAACGATTGCAGTGCCCCCAAAATTATTGCAGCGCACCTGCATCTAAGGGGTAAAACTTTCTCTCAGCTTCGCTTGAAATAAAACGAAATAAGTAGACAACATCTTAAAATAAATTAATCAAAACCCCCTTTTTTAAAAATTAAAATCATTACCTTAGGCCAATTTCTCTTTTATGCACCACACAGAATTTTTTACAATCCATAACGTTTTTCATTGAGGTAAATGTCTTTTTACCCAAAATAGATTGGCAAATTGCAAATATTTTTAAGATAGTAACATGAGTCATTCTTTACTAATACGTGAAGAAATACTTTGTACGATATATATTATTATACTGCATTATACACATATATTATACGGTATTATGTTCAGTTTACATTATACGGTATTAAATAGAGTACATGTTGGTGAGGATGAAAAGGAGAGAGGCACAACGTTCTTGAACGAAATTTATTACTCAACAAAGAAACGATACATGAAGGAAAAACACTTGAGAAATCAAAAAGCGCCCTCTTACGGAGAACGAAATATTACATAAAGAATGTAAATACGGTTACGGTCTGAACATGCCGCCCACCTTGAAATAACATTTCAACAATGAATGAATATAAAAGTGTTACATTACATACAAACATAAATGAAATCAAAAGAGTTGAATCAATATTGAATAGAAATACACTGATTATACAATAAATGCAATGCTACAATTAACATACATTAATGAAATTTAAACTGGTAACATACATAATTTTGTGATATTTCTTTTAAATGTGCCATGTGCTGTTTTGATGGTTACAACCCTAACAATATTATCAAGACCAGGGTGTATTTTATTATTCTACCCATTTTCCATTTAGTTGGGGGCAAATTATCATCTTTAATAAGACACAGATCATTAATTTGAAAATTTTTAGTTGGTAAAAGCCATTTTGGTCTTTGTTGCAATCGACATAGATATTCCTTGTGCCAACGTTTCCAAATTGTTGAACCCTTTTTTGAATTAGTTGTCATCTGGTAAGATATGAGATTTTGACTCAATGTAATTTGGCTCAGGAATACTTGTCAATGACCTTCCAATAATGAAGTGACCAGGTGTTAACGCTGATAGGTCATTTGGGTCATTAGAAAGTGCTGTTAAAAGTCTAGAATTAAGACAAGCCTCTATTTGTGTTAAAAAGGTTTCAAATTCTTCATATGTTAATTTAGCTTCACCAACAACACGTTTTAGATGATATTTTGTTGATTTTACACATTTTCTGATGAAATGTCTAATGATATCTCTAGCATCTATAATCCAATATTGTTCTTGAATAGAAGATTGTACAAGTTGGGGACCAGCATGCAAGAGAATTTCATGATATCTAACAATGAGATCAGTTAAAATGTGCCTTTTTGGCAGTAAGATGGGATGTTTGCGGCCGTATGTGATATTTACATGTCGCAAGCGACCGCCCACCCTGAGAATACCTGAATTATCCAAAAATGGATTTAGAGACCGAATTTTGCTTCTGCAAGATAATGCTTGATTTCTTTTTAATGCATTGATCTCATTATTAAACACAATAAATTGAACTGATTTGATTAACACATTTAAAGCATTAGTAAGTTCACTAGTATTTAAAACCAGTTACCTTATCTTTTGAATTTCTGCAATTATTAACAAACCTTAAACAATATGTTGCTACATGTTTCAGTTTGGAAAGAGATGAATATTTCTGAAATAAATCATTTGAATTTGGTAAATGATTGGCTGCAATAGTTGATTGTACACAACACCTTTCTTTAGACACAGGATCATTCAATGTTGGCACAGAAGACTCTGGATGGAAAGAACATTCGTTGTATAGAAATTCTGGACCACACAACCACACTGAGGTAAATAGTGCTGAAGATGACACACCACGGGTCGCGAGATCAGCAGGATTTTCATTTCCATTAACATGATGCCACTGGGTAGGAGAAGACAAAGTCTGGATTTTCGCCACTCTGTTGGCTACGAAAATTTTCCATCGGCTGGCATGGGATCCTATCCAGGCAAGTACGATTGTGGAATCCGTATGAAAATGAGATTGTGATATAGGAATGTCAAATGCTTTACAAGTAAAGTCCATCAATTCACTTAATAGAAGTGCTCCACACAATTCCAATCGAGGAAGTGAAATGGTTTTAAGTGGTGCAACTTTAGTTTTGGCTATTACTAGTTGAACTTTGATTTGTCCTGTATTTGACACAGAACGACAGTAAATTACTGCTGCATACGCTTTTTCTGAAGCATCACTAAACCCATGAAGTTGAAATTGGTTGTCTGGATCAAGAAATAAGTATCTTGAAATTTTGAAGTCTTTGACAAATAGTATGTCCTTTGATAATGTCTTCCATTCAATTGAAATGTCTGGAGGAACGATTTCATCCCCCTGCAACTGATATTTCCACAGTTTTTGCATGAGTAGTTTGCTCTGGATTGTGATGGGCGACAACCATCCAAGAGGGTCGAAAGTTTTTGCGATTGTTGAAAGAAGTGTTCTTTTGGTTAAGGTGCCTTCATGAAATAATGAGATGACTTTGAAGGAGAAGACATACGAGGCTGGGTACCACAGGATACCTAAAGTGTTTACCGTGTCATCATCAATGCTCAAAGAAGCATTTGGTAGACGCAAATATCCTTGAATCAAGTTCGTGAGTTCATTACTAGATTTACGAAATGGAAATTTAACAGCAAATCTGCCTGTTGAATCACGAGAGAAAGTCTGTATGAAATGATTTTCACAAGCTGTTTCTTCCCGAGTGTAAGGCTTTATGTTTGAAATTTCCTCTAATTGCCAAAATTTGTCAAGTTCAAACTCAACTGCATTGCAACTACCATAATTAGATGTAATTGTTTGAGTAATGCCTTTTGTCTTTTCGAGAATTACTCAACCGAAAATTGATTCTAAAGCAGAGAGACCGGAAACATTTAAATGTCCACTAAGCATAACTTCACCGAACACATCGGTGCCCAAGAGAACATCTATTGGGCCAGGCTGGTGACAGTTGACATCTGGTAACTGGAATTGTTTGAATGTTTTCAAAACAGATGCATCGACTTGACATTGAGGAAGGTCACAGGTGATTTTAGGCATGATTAATACATCAGCAGTAATACACTGAAGTGACAAAAGTCATGGGATAGCAATATGCAAATTTTCAGATGGCAGTAGCATCGCGTAGAACAGGTATAAATGTGTAGTGCTTTCGCAGAGCTTTCATTTCTGTTCAAGTTATTCATGTGAAGAGGTTTTGACGTGATGATGACCGCACGACGGGAATTAATAGACTTTGAACGCGGAATGTTAGTTGGAGCTAGACGCATGGGTCATGCCATTTCGGAAATCGTTAGGGAATTCAACATTCCCAGATCCACTGTGTCAAGAGTGTGCCGAGAGTATGAAATTTCAGGCATGACATCCCACCATGGACAGCGCAGTGGTCGACCGCCTGCACTTAACGACCGAGACCGGCGACGTCTGCAAAGAGTCGTAAATTCTAACAGACAAGCAACACTGCGTCAAATAACCGCAGAAATCAATGTGGGACGTATAAGGGACTTGTCTGTTAGAACTGTGCGGAGAAATTTGGCTTTCTTGGGCTATTCCAGCAGAAGACCGACTCGAGTGTCTTTACTGACAGAACGACATCGCTTGCAGCGACTCTCGTGGGCACGTGAGCATATCGGTTGGTCCCTAGATGAATGGAAAACCGTGGCCTGGTTCGATGAGTCACGATTTTAGTTGGTAAAAGCTGATGGTAGGGTTCGAGTGTGGCTCAGACCCCACGAAGCCATGGACCCAAACTGTCAGCAAGGCACTGTTCAAGCTGGTTGTGGCTCCGTAATGGTGTGGGCTGTTTTTTCATGGCATGGACTTGGTTCTCTGGTGCGACTGGACCGAACATTGACTGGAAATGCTTATGTTCAGCTACTTGGAGATCACTTGCAGCCATTTATGGACTTCATGTACCCAAACAACGATGGGATTTTTATGGATGACAATGCGCCATGTCACCGGGCCACAACTGTTCGCGATTGGTTTGAAGAACATTCTGGACAATTCCAACGAATGATCTGGCCACCTAGATCGCCCGACATGAATCCCATCGAGCATTTATGGGACATCATCGAGAGGTCTGTTCGTGCCCAAAATCCTGCACCATCAACGCTTTCACAATTATGGACGTCTATCGAGACAGCATGGCTCAATATTCTTGCAGAAGACTTCCAACGACTTGTTGAGTTCATGCCACGTCGAGTTGCTGCACTTCGCCGGGCGAAAGGAGGGCCGACACGATATTAAGAGGTATCCCATGACTTTTGTCACTTCAGTGTAGATGCGTTTTTGTTAGATTGTGATGTTATTTGTAATTTAACCAAACCTGCAACTCTACCTACTTTTTGTGAACTCAAACCGTCTACGCTTATGTTTACTTTAGTGCGATTTAAATGCAATAAATTAACGCAACTCTCTCTAATGAATGAGCCTTGACTGGCTGAATCGATCAGTATCCTACATTTTTGAGAAATGCCATTAATGTCTTTGACATAAACAATTGCTGTAGGCAATAAAACCGCTTGTGTGACGGGCACGATTGTAACTAATTGAAGGAAGTTCATTTTCTGTTTGTGAATCAGATTTTGAATGCTTCGAACATAACATTGTATTGTGGGGTTTTGCACAATTTTGCGCGACATTTATCAATCGTATGTGATTTGAATCTTAAGCAATTACTGCATAATTTTAATTTTTTTACAGTATCCCATTTTTCTTTGTTAGGGAGTTCCAAGAAACTATTGCACTTAAATAATCCATAGTGTGAGGAACTTTTGCAATAAGTGCAAATATTAGCTACGATCTGTGAAGAGTACGCAGTATTATTGCTTACTTTTTTATATATGTTCCCCCTAACGTCAGAAGAAACACCTGGTTTCTCTTTAACCCCGCTCGCTAACCTGTGATTTAAGATATGAACTTTGAACTCAGGGAAAGAGGAAAGTGTTTTGCTTGC
Organism: Caerostris darwini; assembly: GCA_021605075.1. Classification (NCBI taxonomy): domain Eukaryota; kingdom Metazoa; phylum Arthropoda; class Arachnida; order Araneae; family Araneidae; genus Caerostris; species Caerostris darwini. Next base: position 1,117,390 of record BPLQ01015031.1, on the reverse strand, counting down.
ATTAGTATTAACTTTACTTTGACATGCATTAGAACTATTATCATTCTTTCTGAGTTTCTTTAATTCATCTTTTAACGTAATTTTTAATGACTCTAATTTAGAAAGAGTTCATGCATTTCCTGTTCATATTTATCAAATTCGTTATCTAAACAAGAACAAAGAATATCATTTGTTAATTTATTTACTTCAATATCTAAAATATTTACGTTATTTTCATGCACTTCAATAACAGAAATAGAATTTTCTTGATTTTGTAAATTATCTACTTTAGTAATTAATCGAGTTAGCTTACCTTTGACAATTCGCTTGTGTTTTAGAAGATCTTCCATGTTGTGGTTTCGTGACCCTCCGCAATGTAAGTACGATGCTGTGAGATGCGATGCTACGCGCTTTGTTAAGATGCACGATGCAATATGATTATGATGATTTGATTATGACTATGCGTCGTTACGCACTTTGTTATTTTAGCTCCGTTGAGCAAATATTCGAAATTGTTGAGTACGAACGCTTTTGTCGACCTCTACACTCATCTAAAATATGTCTGTTGACTTTTTCTCCGGCTGAAGGGGGACAGACCATCTGGTGAGGATGAAAAGGAGAGAGGCACAACGTTCTTGAACGAAATTTATTACTCAACTAAGAAACGATACATGAAGGAAAAACACTTGACAAACAAAAAAGCGCCCTCTTACGGAGAACGAAATATTACATAAAGAATGTAATGAACATTCTTACGGTATGAACAGACGAGGTTACGGTATGAACAGATGTTACAAAAATTCATTTCACAATTTTGTGTAATAAAATAAAAACGACATTTATTTAAAATGTTTACAAGAATTTGTATTTTTTTTACGATACATGCGAATATTTTTTTCAGGAATTTTAGGATTCGAAGCCCAGGCTGCAGGTCACCCGTTGTCTCGATAGGGTTCAGGATCTGCTTCTGTTTGGTCCCCTTGGTAGGATGACTCTTGAGAGAACAGCCCTTCAGTTGTATCTGCTGAAAGACAGGAATACATTATGCATTCAGATTCTTCACAAAGGTTTGAAAATAAGACAAATTATTGACTTTTTTAAATTTAAATCAAAAATTATTATAAAGTTTTCTCATACCTCTTTTGAATAGGTCCCCCTTATGAGATGGCTTGCACATTGCAGTGTTCATAGAATTAGAACCCTGTAAATTATAGCAAAGGATTAGAGAAAATGCCATTCATAAAATATTTACACATCACAAATGAGAAAGCTACTCGAGGGATGGACGGTATGAGTGAGGGATTGAAGCGCGCTCTGCTTCCAACTGCTCAAGCAACCCTCGACGAGCAATTTTTTTTCCTTACAACGAAACTATTCCATGAAATAATTATTCCACGCAGGAAATTATTCCATGAAACGAAATTATTCCATGCGAACGAAATTATTCCATGTAGGTTGCTGAAAAATAATTCGTGTGACGAGTAGTTTTTGGAGCCATTTATTAACAGATGGAATATTATACTGAAATTAAACAAAACAAAAATTCTAAACAAAATAAACTATCCTTCAATTTTTAGTTTTCATTACGAGTACAATTTTAAATTGACAAGTTACGTTCATTTTCTCATCAATTTTATTTTGTTTACAGAATGTTTATGCCAAGTTGCAGAATGTGGGAAGGACTATTATTAAAACGACGTAAATGTTTTGATTGCAATGGAGTATTGATAGTCTTAATTTACCAAAGTGTCGCTAAAACAATGTTACGGCTTTCAGTCATTGGTTATTGTCAATGTTAATGTCATCGTCAATGTTACGGTTTTAAGTCAGCCATAATATGTAGGAGTCTACGAGAACATTGTGTGTGATAATACGAAGAAGTGGTATTAGATAAATAAAAAACACTTTTCTGTGACTATTTATTCTAAATCATACACATTAAAACGAAACTAAAGTAGATAAAAAGTAATGGAGGCCTACCTTGGATAAGACTTTTGGGTTCCCGACAACTATTAATCCACACCTTAAGTAGACACTATCTCTTCTCATTTCCTTTAAAAATCCTATCCGCACGACAGGATAATCAGGCCATTTTCTCGGCCCAGAAACTCGTCTAGGTTTGCAATTTCTATGCTCTTTAAAAACAAGAAATATAAAATAAAAAAAATGTTTTTAAAGTCAATTCCTACTTTTTTCCCCCCTATATAAATAATTTTCATTCATTTTTTTAAGTTTATCTGGCGCCATCTATTGGTAGATATATGCAACTTACATCTGAAAAAAATATAATTAAATTTAATTACTGAATTATTATTTGAAAAAACTATATTAACATCCAGTCTCATCCACTACAAGTTCAAAAAAAATATATTTTACCTTGAGTGGATGAATAAAAAGTTTAAATTTTCAATAGTAAATAAAATACAAGATATATATAGAGTGTGAGCTAATAAAAGGAATTGAAAAAGTTACGAAAAATGACTTTACTAGGCACAGGAATAATAATAAGAGTTTCATGACTGTTTACATTACAGACTGAAGGAATCTTTCACACTATTATTCATCATTATAAGGGGAAGTTTCCACTCATTATTCCTATTTATAAAATGATTCTATTTATTTCAGAAATGAAATGCATAGCGAAATTCAATAGAAATTCTTCGCTAGTGGCAGAATCTAGTGTCATTCTAATCATTTTAAATATATTTATCCAATTCCTTCTATTAGCTCACACTCTCCCTATATATATCTAGTTCAAATTTTCAATCGTTAATAAAATACTTTTTATTCATCCACTCAAGTTCAAATAAATTTTTTTTAACTTGTAGCACTGGATAATAATACAATTTTTTCAAATACTAATTTAGTAATTAAATTTAATTAATTAATATTATTTTTTTTTTAGATTTAAATTGCATATATCTACCAATAGATGGCTAGAGATAAACTTAAAAAAAATAAATTTATAAAGGACTTTCTGCAATATAGTGAAAATAAAGTAGGAATTGTCTTCAATTTTTTTTTTATATTGCTTGTTTATAAAATATAAATTCATTGCAAAATGAACATTCCGTTAAAACACATTGCAAAATGAATCCAATCAAATTGAGATAAAACAATGACACTCGACGTCCAAAATGTAGGAAAAATAAAATGTCATGAAAATAAAATGTAAATGCAATGAAAACGGGAGAAAGGTCCCTCAAAGGCTCATCTGGTGCAACTGCGGGTGCAAAGCACCCGCTGAACTATATGTATTTTGTCAGGTATTTCTTCTGTTCCTCGTAAGGGATGATGATTCCAATCTGTTGGGACTTGGCGCCGCCGCTCACAAATCGGGTCACTATTCTTCCTATCTCGGAGGCTTCAGTCCTAAACAGAATCAACCCTTTTATACAATACCAATAGGTAGATATATGCAACTTAAATCTAAAAAAAAAAAAAAAAAAAAAAAAAAAAAAAAAAAAAATTAATTAAATTTAATGAGTGAATTAATATTTGAAAAAAAACGTGTTAACATCAAGTGCCATCCACTATAAGTTCAAAAAAAAAAATGTATTTGAACTTCAGTGGATGAATAAAAAGTATTTTATTAACGATTGGAAATTTGAACAAGATATATATAGGGAGAGTGTGAACTAATAGAAGGAATTGAAAAAGTAATTTAAATTGAAAGTTTTGGGGACTCTCCAAAGCGAGCCCCGCCGCCGAATTTCGGTTTTAAGCTCTGTTCGATAGCTCACACAAGAAATAAACTCCAATAATGACACATACACAGATAATGAAAATAGTAATGGACTGTAAATAAAACTCCTTTATTTTTGGCAGTCATCAAACTCGAAGATGGAACTGCCCACATAACCTTTCACTGGGGTTACACTCAATTATTTATGCAGTCATCGCGCTCATGGATGGACTGCCACAAGCAACCTTTCTTGATGGTCGCTGGGGTTGAACTCAATGAATTATGCAGCCATCGCAACTCATCAATGGACCACTAACACCAACCTCTTCCTTCGGTCGCTAAGTTTCAACTCGTTTTACTTGCATTCCTTCTTTCTCTCCCTGACCCTCACCCCCTGCCAGACACCCCCACAAACAGGATGTTTTCCGGGCATAGGGCGTTGACCTCCCCCAGGCGGGAGAAGCTGGGTTTCGACGTAACATACCGCCACCCATTGATATGTTTTCTAAACATTCAATAATATACAATACATTCTAACATACAAAATTGACAACTCTAAACATACAATAAATCATTGAAAAAATGAATATATATATGTATACATTGTACTAAATTTAAACAAATTACAAACATAACACCATGAATATAAACAAAAGCACTCTAAAGGAAATTACTCTGGCATAGGCAAAACACACACATTTTGATACTGTTCTCTTAAAAATTCCACTCTGGGTTTTTATATTAAGTACTCTGATTTTATTATCAACACCATAATAAATATCAATTATTCTGCCTAGAGACCATTTCCAAGTAGGTAAATTATCATCAACCAATAGTTAACCACTAACTCACCAATGTTTACATTGCATTTTCGACGTAACAAGCTCCAAATAGCAAAAAAATAAATAAATAAAGTGTTATAACTTCGAAATAACACATGAAAAATAATAGTTTGAAAATATTAACCGATGCTCTCAACTGCAATTAAATGCAATAACTTTTAATGCGAGATGCTAGGTTTATTTTATGATCGCTTAGTTTAGTTTCATTTTATAATCCTCCCATACAGTTACATTTAATTAAAAAACAGATGTTTATTCATTCAATACAAACCCATTTTTAAAATTCATTTTATTTTCAGATTGAACCTTATTGTGTTGACTTCTTCGTTGAATCACAAGTACACGTTAGACAGCCAAACGACGATTCAAAATGAAGCAGGATTATTTCAAAGTGATTACAATTTGGCGATCGCCAGTTTGGCATAAAAAGCTGCCACTTGGCGAGCCAGTCTCGCTATGGATATTCCTACCGAAATTCATTATATTAATTGAATTATATTTATTCAAAAATCATTCTTATTTTAATTTTTCATGACGTTTCACGCGTAAAGTAACTTCAGAAATAGATTGATCGAAGGGATAAAAGATAAATAAGTAATTAAACAATATATGAATCCAAGTTAATTTATAGAGTATTCCTGTAATACAGCATTTAATACATTACAAACAGTGAAAAAAAAGTCTGCATTCAATGTAATAAAAAGAATGAATGATGCAATCATAAAATAATGATGCTATGAGAAGAAAATAATTCATTTCAGATTTCAAATTAAAATAAAACATTCATCTAAAAGATTAAATCTTAGTACTATGCAGTATTTCTCACCATAAACGTGAAAATAGGAGGATTTCAATATTAAAATACGTGTTCAAATATGAAGTTCCGGAGCCAGACATCTCCTCTTGTTCTTGACAGGTATTAAAAAACACTCGTATGTCCGGTCGCGGCCATTGAAAGTCGATGCCTTCCATTTTTCTTTCTTCTGAAAAAAGAATAAGACATTGCCGGATTCAGTTATAACTTTGAGCCCTATTTAAAACGATCAAAAAATTCTTATTTTTATAAATAAATGGATTAATATAGGTGGTATAGAATCAAAACTCATTCCTTCCTTCAAAAGAACGGATCTACCTATAGGCTAACTAGGCTTCAGCCTAGGGCCTCAAGATCAAGAGGGGCCTACATTCAAATTGTTAGCAAAATTAGAATTACACTATTATAAAAAGCGCGAATAGCTTCTTTTAGCTCATGAATTTGATTTCTGGTCTCCTGTAATGTTTGAATTTTTGAGTCTTCCATCAATTCTCAGGATTTCTTCTTTGCCAAGAAAGGGGTTCAGTGATAAAACTTTACTATTAAGAATTAAAATTCTTCCCTGATTTTAAAAATTTAATTTCTTATTTTCCAGTTTCTGAATAAATTTCAAAATCGAATTGCTTGATTTATCGAGTGTTTGAATAATTAAAAATTCTTTAAGTGTTGAAGATGCTTTGATGTCCTTGCTACTGAATCCTAAACATCAAGAAGTTACACATTTTAATTTTGTTCAAAAAGAAAATTGTGAAATTTTCTGAAATTCAAATTCATTACTAGCAACAGAACAAACTACTGTTCAACGTTGTTGTAGAATGTCTTATTTTCGGTTTCATTTCAGAATCAAACTGATAAGTTGTAGGTTACCTTCCTACAGACATACTGGACCACGGAACCAAAAATGACTCGTTATAAGATCAGATGCTGTTGAATTACGTGAAACTAAATAGGCTGGATTTTCAGTTGCTTTGCAATTTCCCTATTGGTATGATGAAATTAACTCTCGAATTTCAACATTTCAATACGGGAACAATTCGCAACAAAGGATTTCCATTTGTTCAATGAACCTTTTATCCAATGCAGCATGGTTTGAGAGTCACTAAAACGAAATTCATTTATTCTACGATACCAAATAAGTTCTTTAAATAATTGACAAGTTTTGCAGAAATTGCAACTTCCATTAGTTTTAAAAGAGGCAAAGTTAATTTCTTAAGGGGGAACACTCGGCTTTTAACAAGCAATAGAAAAGTGGAGGATAAACCAAGATCTCAGAAATACACAATAGCTCCATATCACTTAAGAGTGGCATCACAAAATATGCAAGACTCTATTTTAGCAAAATTTGCAGTTTGTTCATTTCAAAAATAACTTTAGGAATTTGCAAATTTAATCGTATTTTAATTACAAGACGCCACATTTTAAATTCCTTACTCAAATTAAGAGGCAAATTTTTATCCCGGTCAATGGCTGATTCCCAAAAACTTGGTCCTAATAGCAAAACAAGCAATTAATCCTATTCCACAGATTTTAGCCACAGTTTATAACACTTTTGCGTTTATTTGTAAATTTTTTGTGTATTACATTACATTTCATTATATATATATATATATATAATTACTGTATGTTTAATTAATAAAATATCCTTCTATTAATAAATATTCGAAAAATTTTTTACATCTATTTCAAATTATATCCAAAATTTTCAATGCTTTTGGAATTTACACAGTCCTCTTGAGACATTGATCTCATTTTCTGCTATTTGCTTTTCAAAATCAAATTAATTTCAATTTTTTGAAGTTGATTCCAATTATTTTAATTATTTTAATTTTTATTATTTTAGCAGCGGTAGTAGACAAGAAAAAGATTTCATCAATAGAATCTGCTTCATTGAATGAATCATCTGCATATAAAAGTATAAAGAGTTATTAAGCATATTTACTGCTTCACAATGTTCTTAAATTGTAGTCCGTGGAATTATCAAACCATGAAAATCTTAAGAAAATTTTATCTTCATTTGTAATTTGAATTTGGTGGAAAGTCTTTTCAAAATCTACACAATACGCAATCTTGTAGTTACAAAATTTCACAATTATATCTAATAAGTTAGGATTTAAATTTGGATTAGAGATATTAAACACTTATTGAGAGAAAAAGCATCTTTAATTTTTAATAATGCATCTTAAACTATGCTAACCTTTGTTGCTGATTTATGCTCCCGTATAACGGTAGCGGGCTGATGGCCAACTGGCTAGCGCTCTAGCCGTTGGTACCGAAGGCTTCAGGTTCAAATCCTGGCGGTGGCATGGATGTTTATTGGTGGTTCGGAATCCACGTCAAACTGTAGGTCCCCGTCTATTTAGTCTAAAGAGCGAAAAACTAAATCCCGTATAACAGGTTTACAAGGCATACAATAACAATTACTTTCATTTTCAATAAAATTACATTGTTTTATATATTTTTTCACATATAATGTAATCATGAGCATTGTATAAAATATAATTTCCTTTTACTTTATTTTCTAATTCAAAAAAAGATTTTGTCATCAGCAACAAAATTTTCTCACTTAGTTTCGATTTGTTTTCTTTCCATTAAAACTTTGTTTCATACATACATACCCTTATTAAATTTAAAATTATTAAAAATGAGTAAGTCAGTTTCAGAAAATTTTCCATTTTTATTTTCAATGTTATTGAATCCAAATGTTTTTATGTATAGTTTTAGTTAAAAGTTAATTCATTAGATAAAAAATAACGCAGTAATTCTAGCATTATTTTGTTCTGCTTTGCCCTTTAAAGTAAACCCAAAGACTGCTGGAGAAATTAATAAATTTTCATCAATTTTAATAACATTTCCACTTTTTATTATGTCATAAATATTCATTGTTATGATTCGAATCATCAAGCAACCAACCTTTCATCCCAATTAATTTACTGATGTTTTGACATTTGGAAGAACTTTGCAGAACGATACCAGATGTCAAATCTTTTTTATTCGCAGATGGTATATTTCAAACTCTTTTTCGTCTTCATGGCGCCTTCCAAAATAATAAATTGCTAAGCTTTCTTTTCTGATGATAGGTAGTTTTAATTCATAGGCTAATTCTTTAGTAATGAAACTTCTTTCATTTTATGATTCAATTAAGAGTCTTAACAATTTTGATTTCTTTTTATATTGAGTTATTACCGAGAATGTTTACAAAAGTATATCGAGTTTAGGTTTCGGAAAATTGCACTGCTATATTGACACAACGGTATTATTTTCGGGTTTTTAAATTATACTTTCGTTGTTCCTTAAATTTGGAAAAAGTTTATTACTGCTTTTACTGTGACAAATTTCACACGATTGCAAATTTGATCTACAATCAATCGACAAATGAGATTTAGAAAATACTTTTAACATCTGCCTTCATTCTGTAACTTCTGTAGTTTTGGGTCATTGGGATATTTAATACATCAGCTGTGACATGTTTTTTACTTTTACATAATAATGAACGAAACCTTTTTCTAGATGTATTAAAACGAAGGTGGATGATTTCGAATTAATGTAATGGGCATTTTTATTTCTAATTGACAACTAATTACGATGTAATTTTTCTATTGTTTTAGCACTTCTTGAATAACTTATCATTAAAGAAGCTGAGCTATACACAATGTTATTTTAAGAAATTAAATTAATTTGCTTAACAAAATTTTCTATTGAAGTTCATTTTTTATTGAATTCAAGTATTAAATATTGTGGAACTTATGTTATGATAATTAGATTCAATAAGATGCCCAGAACTACTGCTTTTTACATAAAAGGAATTTAAATTTTTAACATTGATTTATATCTGATCGTACAACTTATGGAATCAGGAAGTTTTATTTGAATATCTATAAGCTCTAAATTTAATAAATTACTCGTATTACTATTTATCATTAAAATTTTATGATCATATCTATCATTCAACAACTTTAAACAAGCATCATAGTTTTCTTTAAGACAGAAACCAGATGCACATTTATATACTTGCCTTTAATTTAAAGGGTTAAATATATAGATATATATAAATATATATATTAAATATGTAGATATATATATATCTTAGTTATACGAGGGCATGAGTTTTAAAAGAATTAACTAAATCCAAAAAGAATTTTGAAATTAATTTTATTTTTTATGGTAATTTTTCTGTATGACTATGATGCACTGCTTCCGATTTATATTCCGGGAGTTATTTACTATTCAGTTCTTTAATATTCTTAAGCAAACGGAATTTCAAGATAATAACTTGATCCATATATGCATCAACAGCTATTATCTAACTTTCTATAACATGAACTTTAAAAAATTTTGTAGCTTTTTAATATTAGAGTTTTCATTTAGCTGCCGATATTCTAGTTCGAATACATCAGTAGAAATTTCTTCACTTTTTAAGATTATTTTGTACCTTAGTAATCATTTTAGTAATAATTGCTTTCAAAGTTTTCCATTTTTGTTTCAAAATTTTTATATATTTGATTTTAATTATTTTAGTTTCATCAATTCAAATAATGTAATAATCATTTATTTCTTACCTGGTTTCCAGGTTATTTTCATCTAAAAGAACTTTTTTTATCCTGAGTTTTCGTCTCCAAGATTGAAAGCAGCCTGATGACCAATTGACTAGCGCTCTGGGCTTTGGTACCACAGGATCAAGGTTTGAATCCTGGTAGTGGTATGGATGTTTGCTAGTGGTTTGGAATCCACGTTAAACTGTAGGTCCCGGTCTGTTTAGCCACCATGTGCACAAGATGACCGTAGAGCGACAAATCAAACCAAGATTGAAATGATGTATTGATTCAAAATGGTTCAGGTTGGTTTTTTTGGAGAGAAAAATAATCATATATAATCCAAATAATATTATAATTTTAAGATCTTTACTTTTCACTTTAATAAAACTTTGAAGACTATGTACATTATTACAGAAAAAAAATATTTCGCTTTTTAAGCTGCCAAATTACAACTGTATAAAAGGAAATTTTCCCTTCACTACTTCTGCAAAACAACAAAACATCGACAAAAAAAGTTACATCCTTTCAAATGAAATTTAAGATTGCACTTTTGGCGCAAGAGTAACGCCACCGTCGTGACTGGATTTGACTTGTTAACTTTGAGATTTATGCTCGCTGGTGCTGCTTTATCTCAATTTATCCAAATACTATGAAAGATATTAAAAAAAATCTATTCATTAGAGGAAAAAAAAAAATTTAACAAAGATGAAAATCTTTATATGTCAAGAATGACTGAATGCTATATTGGGCCACAAACACAAATCCTGAAACTTACTACACAAGTCGGAAACTTACTTTTATTCTGTTTATGGAAGAGAAAGGAAGGTGAAATTTTCTCAAATGCTTCTCCTAGGAGATATTAGTTCCATGCTGCTGTGGAATCAAGGTCCAACGAAAAACTGTTGAAGTGATGATTCCACTGTAAAGTGTTCAAGTGTGCACTTATTAATGACATAAATCTCGGGCATTCGAAGGAAGAATTTTGACGTTGTCTATTACTTAATTAATTTGTTGCTCTACGGTCATCTTGTGCACACGAGGGCTAAACAGACCGGGACCTACAGTTTAACGTGGATTTCGAACCACTCACAAACATCCATGCCACCGCCAGGATTCGAACCTGAAGCCAGTGACACCAAAGGCCACAGCGCTAGTCAATTGGCCACCAGGCCGCTGTCTACTACGTAGGAAAATAGCACAATGGATAAAATCAATTCAGGCAAGAATTAAAACTAGACTTGCCAGAAATGCTTTGAAATCACAGTAAATACAATGAGATGCAAATTTCACTTTATATTAGGGACAATATTCGACCTAAAATTTTAAAAACTTCGCTATTGATGATACATATGCCTACATAAAACCATTTATAGTACAAATATAAAAGTAGTGGTCAGATTTGTAACTGAAACTTCCATTCCTCTTACATTTATCGGTTCGAATCCTGGCAGTGGCATGGATGTTTGTGTGTGGTTCGAAATCCACTTTAAACTGTAGGTCCCGGTCTATTTAGCCCTCGTGCGCACAAGATGACCTTAGAGCGACAAACCAATCTCACATTTAGCATCCTAAAAATGCATTTAAATATAGTTGCCGTGCATTTTTGTTCCTTTCAATATAATTGCAGTGCAATTTTTGTTCCTTTCAATATAATTGCCGTGCAATTTTTGTTACTTTCAATATAATTGCCGTGCAATTTTTGTTCCTTTCAATATAATTGCCGTGCAATTTTTGTTCCTTTCAATATAATTGCCGTACAATTTTTGTTCATTTCAATATAATTGCCGTGCAATTTTTGTTCATTTCAATATAATTGCCGTGCAATTTTTGTTCATTTCAATATAATTGCTGTGCAGTTTTTGTTCCTTTCAATAGAATTGCCGTGCAATTTTTGTTCATTTAAATATAGTTGCCGTGCATTTTTGTTTATGAAGTATTTTACATTATTTCATGCGAGAGTATTTTAACAATAAAATATTAACATCAGATAAAGGAAAATATTCTAGTGCATACATACATTGAATATATGTTGTTAAAATGTGCTAGAATATGAAAAAAAAACGAATTAAAACTAATGTTAATATTTCTACATAAAATTATCGCACATATTATTCATGTTAAATCATAGTTAGCGATGCATTTTAAATAATTGATAAGTAATTAATAAAATTAAAAACACGGTTTTGAGTTAACATTAAATGATTTAAACATAAAATAACGCATTTAATAAACAGATATAAAAATAGGAAACAAAGCCTGAGAAATCAGATACAAAATTTGGCGATTAATTTAACTATCATGCCAATAAAATTGCTCACTTCAGAAGAATAGGGTGATAAAATAAGAAGTGATATCGTAATAAAAACACAATAACGATATCATATCTTTCCTTTTCCACCTGTTCTCTTACCTTAATTGATTGAAATTTCAACCGGTAAGTTTTTTTCCATTTGTTTTTGAAAAAATTTAGTCGATCATTATAAAACTTTACAAATTATTTTGTACTACATAATGTCAATACATTTTTAATGAAATTTTCAGTCTGTGATATTTTGATTTATGTTTTGTATTGATTGTAACTTTATTTAATTATTGATTGTGATTTATTGATATTGTTTTGCGTTTGTATAAATATATTTAGTTTTTTAATGTAATTAAAAGAACCATTTAAAATCGCTAACTATAGTATTTTTTATAACATGTAATTGTGACTAAACTAAAGCAGTTTTGTAGACCATTGTTAATTTTTATTTAAGAAAATTGTACATTTTTTCCATGTTGGTTTTACAGGTTTTTTGCAAAAATTCACGTGCAATTCTTAAGAAATACTTTCAAGAAATATTTTATTGATAATCTTCAGGTAAATAAATAATTCAGTTTTTTTTTATTATGGATTAATGCTGCTTGAAATGAAAATCTGAAAATGTATTTAGGTGCTAGATTTTATTCAATGAGTGTAATTGCCTGGATTACACACCTTTTGTGTGTAATCCAGGCAGTTCAGTTAGGGGTAATTAAATAAGTTTTGTTGTTTAGAAAATTCTGTAATTCTCTAAATTTTAAATTGTAGGTTGAATCTTAGAAAAGCTGGTTAAAATTGTTCTTATTTAAAATTAAAATATATTTTGATCATATATATTTGAATCGATTGGACCTGATTTCGTTTATTGTCCGAATTAATTCAGGTCTTTTGTTTTATGTAGTTATTTTTCAAATAATTATTATTATTAGCTTGATGATTGTGTGTTATTTAAAGAAAATGCAAATAATGAAAGAAAAAAATGTTTCCTTTTTGCCTTTTTAATTCATTGATTTTTTTAGGAGAGGTAATAAATTTATGAATTAATCATAACCATATTTTATTTAAAGTACTAATAAAAAAAAAAGTCAGACATTTGTTGGCAATAAAACCTTCAAGGCATTTGAAAACAGTATAACATAAAACTTTTGAATGTAAAATTACTCTAGCATTAAGCCTTCGTAATATTTATTAAAGTTACTTAAATTGTGAAAAAATATTTTCAAATTTAAGGTAAATTGAATGAAAAATCAATCTGTACATGTATGAATATTACGATAAACTTCAGCTTAAAGTAAAACGTGATTACTTATTATTTTTTACTTATTTTCTAGAGCCAAACTCACAAGCATAAGTGGTTGTTTTAGAATATTAGTTCATTTTCCATTGATTTAAGAATTCAGAATAATCCACACTAAGTCTATCCAAGAAATAACTTTTTTCTTTTAACTTTGGATGTGGATTTTATTCCTTTTGTAAATAATGGCTACATAATTTAAGATTTTTTACAATAAATTTATAGAACACACAACTGATTAAATTACGAATTTTTGATAATTAAATTTAGTTTTCGATAATTCAATTTAGTTTCCTAATAATAGACTCGTTTTATAAATATATATTTTTTTTTCCAGATCTCAGCAACTGGAAATATGACATCTTCCCATTCTCTTCTACGTTTCATGGAATTTTTAGTTATTCTTGTGGCTGCAACCTTGACCTGTGTTGGCGAATTAATCCTAGCAATTGGAAGAAGATCTTGCAACTGCCAGTCAGATTCTAAGAAATACTGTCAAGTGGATTAAGTAAATCTTCTTATTAACACTCAACATATTCTTCAGTTAAAAAGATGGCTGACATTTTGTTTTTGGATGTCACTGCAGCCTTTGAGATCTGACTAGTTTTCTAGATTGCATATTATAGTTCTTTTTCAGAGAAATGAAAAAGATATTTTAAATTTTAACAATTAATAGCAGTTGAACATTATCTGAAATTCGAATCCTTTTATTCATGCTTTGAACTTGCATTTTTAAAATAGTCCTTGAATAGTTTTAAAACAGTATTGATCCATAAAATGAAAGAATAACAATTTTAAAAATATGTTGTTTTTTTATGAAGTTGCCCAATACAAATATTTTATGGATACAAAATTAAATATCTACGAAAAAGATTGCATGTTATTTACTTATTCTACTGAAAGTTGTACATTTGTAAACTAACTCTTTTAAATAAATATTATAATTTATTGTATTGCTTTTAATGTATATTTTGTATATGAGCCAAATATTAAAGACTTACAATTATCAAATACAAACATTGGATCAAAGATTTTTTTACTTCATTGGTGCAACAGCCCCATGGTGGGCCAAGACCGTCTGCCTATTGGCAGATTTCGAGACGGGAGATGTTATCGTTTTTATGGGGTAAAGTTGTCAACACTACGCCTAACGCTCTATAGTCCTATTCGACCGGGACCTAATGTTTAAAGTGGATTCCGAACCACTACCAACATCCATGGGACTCGAACCCGAAACCTCTGCCACCGAGCTACGAAATCAGATTTTTTCACGAGACTTTTAATTTATAGCGAATGTCTTTATAAGCTTATCTTACTTTTGCCGTATTTAAAAATGGATTTGTAACTTTAAAGATTTGAAAAGCTTTAAACTACTTTTAATTTTCAGTAAGAATATTTATTACAATAAATCCTTCTGAACGTTCTGAAAAATACAAAGAAATTTGCCTTCCAAAGACATTAATTTAATAACTTAATTTAAAAAGTGTTAATGATTTAAATTGTACCGATAGTTTCAAACAAATCAAACCCTATTATTTTTAAAAACGAATCGAATAGAAATTGTGCTACGTAAAGATGCAATCAAAAGGTTATCTTATCAAGTAGATATTTCCCTCATACCATTATCTTTTTATCATCTGAGTAATGATTAAAGAAGACTAATAACTTAGAAATGTGATTTAAAAGTATAAATTTATGCCAATTCCCATCATTTGACAAAAACTGATATCTCCCTCATTCATTCACGTCATAAGTCATTCACTCGTTAAATAAAATACCAATATTATCTTCTGTGATAATAATTGCTCGCGTCAAATCTTGTAGTAATCTTTACAATCTGCTTTAGAATAAGTCATACTGACAAATTCAAAGGATAAAGAATTTTTTTAAGCTGTTATGAGAGGAAGAAGTAATATATTATAGAAGTCGAAAATAAATGTGTTAAATACGCCGTAGCGAGATTAAACGGTAATTTCTTTCGCAACTTTTCAATGTTATTAAATTTTGATAAATTAGTGGGCTTTTACGTTGAAGTTGATAAAATTACGAGTTGCACAAAGCCATTGCCAATGATTTTATAAAATATGACATGCATGCCAATAAAGAATTTATGAAACATAAGAAAAATAATAGTTCTAAATAAATAAGAATAAAAAAGTTCTATATAAGAATAAAAATTTTTAAGAATTAAGAAACTTTACGATTAAATAATTTCTCATATTATTATTGAAGTCTGTCTAATATGACTGTTGGGCGTAGGGATGATATCCCTACCCCGTAAAAGGAAAACATCTCCTGTTTCGGAATCTGCCAGTAAGTGGGTGACAATGGTCCAGCATGGATTGTAGTGCCGGAGAATTAGTTAATTAAGAAAATCAAATGTAACATAGTAAATGGATAATGTCCGAGATTTTTTTTAGATATTTTAAAGCTAAAATTTCTTTTTAACATTTCATTTTGGTATTTGTGTACAGACAAAAAATTCTTATTTAGCATTCATAAAGTTCAGCTACTGTCATTTAAAATAATTTTAACGATTATTATAAATTATCTTCGCAAATTTAACTAATTTTTTTAAATTAATAATTAACTAATTTTTAAATTTATTTAAACGAAGCAATGCATAAAAATGCCATTTCAATTAAAAAAATTTAAAGAATAATTATTAATTAATTGCATACCTAAATTTTTCAAAAGCACAGCGAGCCGATCTTGCAGTATAAATGAATGCAATATGCAGAATGCAATAAATCTATAAAAATATTAATATATATAAATAATATGAATATTATATAAAAATATTCAATTATAGATATTATTTTAATTCTTTATTTGCAATATTTAATTTTTTTAGCTCTAATAGTGATGGCCCAATGATAGCAATGCTCATTCCCTGTAAAATTAAAAGCTATGTTAATATTTATACATAATGAAAATCTGTAACAGCAAGCAGTATGAAAATCTAGCACAATATCAATGAGCAAAAACGTAAAATTATAAATTTACCTTAGATGAAAACATGGGAAAAAATATAACTGTAGTTCATATAGTGAAATTTCAATATATATATTTGAAGAAATTTCGCTGGAATAATTAGACCGTTATACTATCACCGTTCTCAAATTCTTTGACATAGAGTTTCTTATCAAAACAATCGTAAAATAATTAAAAGAAATACTATATAAAAATCTATAAAAATATTAATATATATAAATAATATAATATTATATAAAAATATTCAATTATAGATATTATTTTAATTCTTTATTTTATTAAAGGAATTAGAAAATTGGATTACTGTATATTAGTAATCAAACGGAATCTATTACATTTCAAAGTGAATTTTGAATAACATAAAATCGTAATTTGCAATCAACACTGAATAACTTAAATCAATGATTTTCATGAAAACATATATATATAAATTTATATAAAGAAAATATATATAAAAAATGTCAATTTTCTAATAAATAATTTATTTCAAATAATTTATAATAGAATGCTTTATTTATCTAAATTTTTAAAACGTAGTTTATTGAATAAATAATTTAAAAATGCAGTTTCAATTAGAAAAACTGAAATCAAAGCAAATGAAATAGTAAAAAATTCTACATATATCAATCACGAGCGAAATGTCTCCAAATTAACTCACAAAAGTTAAAGTGTCATATAGTTCTAGAATTATTTACATCTTTACCTTATCTTTTTTTCTGTAGCATAAAAAAAGGTTAAAGAACTTTTTTTCTGTATGGCGAGAATCCAAATTACTATCACTTAGATTTTGTGATAAAGGCTTAAATTTTCACATACATCTTAGTACTACTACGTGAACTAAGAAAGTCACGACAACTTTAAATACATGTTGTTCATCCAATGTTCAAGGTTTACTACAAGAAAATAAAATAAAAGGTTAAAAGAATATTTAATTGTTTAAATTGTCTATCTGGAAGTATATATGTGAATTGTTGTGGGTACAATGGGCAAACTAAATATGTGGATTTTTGATGAATTTGAATATTTTGAAGAAGCTTTCGATATTAGGTGGGGATCCTTTCTATAATTATTAATCATTTACATAAATTATTTTGCGTTAAAATTTTAAATAGGAGTAATTCTGTTCTGTCTGCCTTTAGACCAAATAGTAAATCAGGCATGGACAGATTTGTGATTAAGGATTGGTCAGTGGTCTAAAATTTCATTAAACAATCGGCATAAGTCGTAAGTAGTGCTGACAGAGAGAGAGAGACTGATATCCAAGATCGGCCAAGATATCCAAGAACCGATAATCTTATTTTGTAGTTCATTCACTCATCTGTAGAGTAGTTATTTTGCTTCTGAATAATCTTATAAGGTACTGCGAAGTATCCATTCATTTTTTTCGCCTGCTAATCTCTTGTTATATAGATATTAGGCTTGTGCAAATATTAACGTAACTATTAATTTAACTACGTCGACGAGAATTAGCGGTCAACTTTAGTTGACGAAATGATTAACGGTTCCTTTTAATAGTGGTACACGACCTCGACGCTAGATAGTGTTAGGGGTAGGCTATTTTTAACACTAATTGAATTTAGTAATATATCTCAGCAGTTATTTAACAGGGTTTCACTGCCTCAGCTCTAGAGGGAGTTAGGAGTAACACGAATTTTGGCACTCGTTGATTAGGATAGAAAGGTATTATATTAGCAGTTGATTTTAACGCCCATTAAAAATTTCAACTCTTTGGCAGATAAACGTTGATTAGCACATCACCCAGAGTTGTGTTAAATTTAACTCCAGTTAAATTCGACTCCCGCATTCGTGGTTGCGTTATTTTTTAACTCCACATAAGTTTAGCATATTTAAAACTTAAAGAATTCATATTGAACGTTTCTATCGCTTGATTTATTTGTTGTATTTTATCATTTTTTAATTGTTTTTACATAATGGAATTACAAATACATATTACAGAGACTATTTTTCAAATGAAATTGCTCTTATAGTTTAAAGATATAATGGGTTGCCATGATATCATATAATATATATTAGATATCCTAGTAAAAATGTTAACTAAAGCCGAGCAATGATGAATATCCTTTGTAATATATTAAATATATTGGACGAAACAAATTCTGCAAAAAGAGTGTTATTCTTAACCAAGAATATATTTTATCGATGGAACAACAGTTTGTTTTTTTATGCACAAATTTATGCTTGCCATCTTTTCAAAAATGCATTTAAGAAAAAGAAAAAAATTATTAATTTTTAAGTATGAAAAAATTCATATATTCAAACCATATTTGTTTTATCAATCTTTTTTGCGGGAATTCTTTTTTTAATTACAAATAAATCATTTATTTTATTTAAGTAACTACATATTCATTGTGTTTAAAAATTTCTAACAACAAATATTTTCTAAAAATAATATCTATTTTAATACAAAATTTTAAGAAAAGAAGCTAAATCAAAATGCGCTTATTTAATTATTTTAGCTCAGTATATTGAATTAGAAAATTTAATTTTCGGCAGATGAAAAAAAGAAAGAAACGTACTGCATTTGTTTGATGCCCAACAAAACATAATACAAAAATGTAACATTTCTCTTAGTAGATCTATCGATAAATATATACTATGCAAATTAATGTGGTTGATTGTATAGTATTCATGTAAATAACTTAAGTACACATTAAAAACTTAAGGGGAGTTAAATTTAAAGGTTAAAATTAACCGTTAATTTATTTTTGTATTAACGGTTTGCACTGTTAATGAAAAAGGTAAAACTGGAAATTCTTCCACTGGAAATTCTGGAAATTCTTCCCATTTCTGGTAGAAAGATTATATCAAAGTCATTGAAATAGCAGATATAATCAAGAAAAGCTGCCATGAAAAAAAAAGCTTTGAAACTCCAATTCTCTCTCTGGAGTTATTATTTGATAACAATTTGAGAACCACTGTCGTAAGTTTGCATCAAATTTAGAAAATAAGTCAAATTTTCTACTTCTTATCAGGGAGTAGATGCCGTGAATCATCATTTTCTACTTCTTATCAGTAGATGCCGTGAAAAAGAGGAAGCAACGTTTTTGAGCATATGATGAAATACAGTTTATTTCAGAAATCTACAATTTAACTGTCATAAATACTTCAGAGCCTTCAGAAAATAACTTTTATGAAGAAGAATATTGACTTTCACACGTGTTTTATAAAGTTTATCAAAAGAAAAACATGCAGTACATGCATGCAAACAACGCAGTACATCATTTGGAGGTTTTTTTTCAGAACAAACCATAATTTGGCTTACTTTTTAGAACACTTACTCTATTGAGCGTCACCAACTGTATAATTCTAGTATTGTTATTAATGAAATTCATAAAACACGCTTGAAAACCGTTCCATAAAAGTATTTATGCTTCATGAGGGATCTGAATTCTGTAACAATGAGATTAATTGTTTTTCAATGCCAGTTCTTTTCATTCATCAACCCCTGAAGCAAATTCTGGCCTTTGGTACTGAAGGCTTCAGGTTCGAATCCTGGCGTTGGCATGGATGTTTGTTGGTGGTTCGGAATCCACGCTAAACTATAGGTAACATTCCGTTTAGTCTAAAGTGTACACAAGATGACCGTAGAGCTATAAACCAAACTAAACCTGAAGCAAATGTTGCCTTTTAGATAACAATAGTCGATTGCTGCTATTTGCAAACTTTTACATTTCAATGCAAATAACACCTCAAATATTTTCCAAAACTACAATTTTATGTTTAAACAATACAAATTCATTCTTTTAAAGTCAGTTATCAGTTTTTTCACCTTTTAGAAATTTAAATGGTCAAAAATTTTACTAAACAATCAGCATAAGTTATGGGGGATGTTGCCAGTAAGAGCAGTAGATCGACTGAGATAGCTATGAATCGTTCATCATGTTTTGTGGTTCATTCACTCCATATCTGTAGAGTCATTCATTTGCTTCTGAATAATCGTATAAAATAAACCAAGTAACAACTGAGAAATATCCATCTATTGGTTTTTAATATTTTTTGTTCCTTAATCTTTCAGAACAACTTCTGCCAGTATCTTTCTTAAAGTTCTTGCATTCATTAAGCGTTTAATTTCCGTAAGTATCTCAGCATCTAGCTAATATTTTGATTTTTTTTTATTTCACATCAATTTTCAAGTCAAATAATAGTGATCTCGTTTAAAATTATCTTTTTCCCTCATCCCAATATGAATATTTTAATCTATAAATTCTAACTTTTTTGTTCATATTAAAAATTAAATATAAAAATGTTAAATAAATATTAAGGGTTATACTTTTTAAAATTTTCAAACAAAATTTATTATTTCTATAATTATGCATTATTTAACAAACGACAATAAAGAATATTCATACAAGAATATTCATTTGCTTGTCTAAACTAAAAGTTAGGGTCATGTATGCATGGTCTTGATTCAGTGTTGTTTCATGGCTGAAACAATTGTTTCTTTAAATGATGATTCCAAACTTTTAGCTGTCATATTTATTAAAATTTGTTAAGACAGCACTGCACAACTTCAACACATAGCACACAAAACACAATTTCATAAAAAAATATTTACAAAATCATCTTAAAAGCAGTTCGCTTAAGCCAGTTCGTTATTTGTACCCTTCGTTTGCCTGGAGCCTTCATTCGACTTATGTACTCTCCGTACTGTCTGGAAATCTTCACTCGACTCTGCATGCACCCGTTTCTCTTTCTCCCTCTCCCATTGTTCGTTCCAAAATTTAACGAGCGAAAACAAAAAATGTATGTAGTTTCTATTTTTTTCCCTTAAAGTAACTGTAATTTTATTTTTGAACTTAGTAAGTTTTTTTAAGTATGCCTCATCATTTTGGAAACAATTTGAAAAAGAATGAGAATCTAAAAACTCTTAAAAAGGGACACGTTACAGAAAAAAAAATGACACTTTGTAGAATGCTTAACGGGAAAAATGCCTTTTCGGTGTACTTTCGTTATAGAATATTTTTAAGGAAAACAATTTATAATTTATGACAAACGAAAAAAAAAATAAATAAGTAAATAAAGAATGAAAAAAAACGGTTTCATAAAAAATAAGACTTAGTTTGTTTGCTTAGTGCATTTATTCTGTAGTTCTCAAAGTAAATATTTTGCTTGTTTGATAAATACAGATATCACAGATATTATTCCTCAAAAATATTTTGCACATGATTTAAAGAAAGAATGTAGGGTCTTATACGTTTCTTTTCTTTTCTTTTTTTTTTTTTTTTGGAAGATACTTCATCTTTAGTAATTTAAATTTTCAAGTCACGTACATTAGTTAATTTTTAAAATTTTACTTTATTGATATGAAAGCTATTGAACATTTCAATGCATTCTTCTAAAAATATATATTTAAAAAATCTATAACTTAATATCAACCTTTTAAGTGGATATAGATCTCTGAGAATCGTTTTTTTTTTGCTTTACATAAAGTAAAACTGTTTCTAGAATTTACTTAGCAAACATTTTGCTACTTCTTCCAAAACTAAGTTAGAAAAAGTATTATTACAACCTATCAATATGAAAACCAAAGATGAAATATTTATTGAAGGCAATCTTCAAATTTCAAATGTCAATAATTAACAGCACATATTTTAAAGGAGTAATCTATATCTTAAGGTCCCATTCACTGATTTTTTAACAGCTGAATCATCTCGTGTTAATTTTTAAAGAGTATCTTTAAATAATTTTTAATATTATATCTTAATCATACAAAATTACTGAATTTTTCAATGGATTCGTCAAAACACATATTAAAAACCTTTATAATGGAATATCAGCTTGTAGTGTGCAGGCTGGGCAACCAGATTGTAACTGGGTGTAGTTGGGTTGAGATACTTGAGGCACAGGTTGGAGAACTCACAGCTTTATTTACATATGCAAAAACCCCACATATCATATATATTTTTAGATTATTAGGGGAGTTAGTCTAAGATTTCCAACTTAACATAGTTTCTATCGTCATAGATTGTTAAAAGTACGAAATTTTCTTAAAGAACTGTCAAATTTCATCTAACAATCTGTTTTAGTATTTGAATATCAAAATTTCGGTTTACCATTCATTAAGAACTACAAATGTTCTAAATAACTTTAACTATAGTTACGATTCTCCCCTCGTACATTCTTCTATTGTAGTGTGCAGGTTGAACAACCATATTGTAAATGGGTGGAGTTGAGTTGAGATTCTTGAGGCACAGGTTGGAGAACTCACAGCTTTATTTACATATGCAAAAACCCCACATATCATATATATTTTTAGATTATTAGGGGAGTTAGTCTAAGATTTCCAACTTAACATAGTTTCTATCGTCATAGATTGTTAAAAGTACGAAATTTTCTTAAAGAACTGTCAAATTTCATCTAACAATCTGTTTTAGTATTTGAATATCAAAATTTCGGTTTACCATTCATTAAGAACTACAAATGTTCTAAATAACTTTAACTATAATAATTCACGAAGAATCAATGCAGTGTGAGCTGGCGCATTCAGTGTTTTCGGTACCAATCAAGATTTGATGCGTTTGAGACCCTAAATGGAGTTGACCGATCCTTTTGAAATTTCAACATTATCAGCAAGGTCTCTAATTGTATATCGGTGGTTTGCAAGCACCAAATCTTTAATATTTTCGACGTGAGCTACGTCGGTTGAGGTTGAGGGTCGACCAGAGGGCTCTTCGTCTTCAACGCGTTCTCTGCCTTCTTTGAACTGTTTATACCACTTCTAAACATTTCTTTCCTATATAAGAATGCTCAACGAATGCCTTCTGTAACATTCTATACGTTTCCGCAAACAAAATTTTTCTTTGCATAACTAATTCAGACATTTCAAAAATCGCCGGAATCAATTTTAGCATCTCACAAAGCCAAGCGTAACTCAAACACTAATGAATATTTTGACATCAAATTTCACACAGATGTCAAGGACAGCGCCAGCAACCTAAAAGAGAAAGAAAAATTTAAATACCATAACCCCCGGGAATTTTAAATTTAAAAATGGTCTTACTTTTTGGACGCAGTAGTATTTATTCAGGTAAGCAAAACGATTTCAAAATAAAAGGTTTGACATTTTGCTTTATTTTCCTGTTGTAAATCTTGAATATTAGATGAAGAACACGCATTTGAACTTGACGTGGCTTCTTTAGCCCACGTAGTACTAAGCGAAGATGATGCTTTTATCGCATAAAGTAAGTGACAGTGATTTAAAATCTCAATTCTTCGTCTCATGTAAAAAAGAATCTTTTTTATGTTGCAGATAAAAAGATAAAGGATTATGAAGTATTTAAACGGCACTAGAAGCCTGAAAAAAGTCGAAATTTTTAAAATTGATTGGAGTAGATTTTACTCACTGTTAAGGTATGTACAGTTGTTTAATGTTCCTCTTGGTTTGATGTTATTTCTTTTCATTGAAACGTTTTTCTTTTAATTATTTATTTAATCATGTTAATTTAATTTGTTTAATCATTTTTAAGTATAGCTAAATTAAATATTTCATATAAAATATAGTGCATAAATTTCTTAATAAGAAATTATTTTGTATCGATTTTCCTTATATATTATATATATATGCGCGTATACTAATAATTAATTTCAGAACATTTTTATGTTATTCAAAAGGCAGTTTAGAATGTCGTATTTTCCGTTTGCTTTCTAATATACTGTGGTCCAATTTCTATAAACAATTCAATGGAATAAAAAATTTGAAATACTTCGCAAAATTGAATTTTTTTATAACTTTTGTATAATATTTATGTTATTTTGTTTTTGTATATTATAAAATTTACTTCAATATTTTTTATTATGTTTTTATAATTAACTTAACAAAATATTAATATAAAAATTCATTATGCCAACCAGAATTCGTAAAAAATATTCTCAACTTGTTTCCAGAAAAAATAAACAGAACCCTTAAAATGTCGAAGTGAACCACAGATATTTACTATAATATTTTGTCCCATAATTTTCTTAATATCCTCATACTTTTACTTATCCGACCTATATTTTGTCAAATGCAATTGTTGAAAAATCACTACATGAACTGCAATTACACGATGTCTTATATATTGTTTGAAATTCTTCATTGAAACTAAGAATCAAAACATAATAATTATATATTAATTACATTAATTATAATTAGTATATTAATGTTTTTACGTTTATCTACTTTCATAATTTGTTCATTTGTTTTCTTGCTCTACAAAATCAATTTTGTCTGTAACTGTAGCAATAAAGTTACTCTTAATAAAATACATAAAAGGCAATGAATGCAAAATCTGCTATATTAGTTTTTTATTGCTCACTGTATAATATAACGTAACAAAAATATTTACAAATAATCCACATTACTGTCGATAAATACATATTCAATACAGCTGTTTACCAACAGATTAAATATTTCCATAACTTCCTTGTTGTATTGGAATAATTTTAAACAATTTGAACACATATTATATGCTAGTTTTCCTGTAAAATGTTTAAGTTCTATGATTTACCAAAAGTACAATTTATGTGTTTCAAATATATTTTATTTTTAAGAAGAATTTTTTAAGTGCATTTATTATTATTATTAAACTAGAGTTAGATTAATTAACTATATATTTTTTATTAACTAGATTTATTATTAGAGTCTCATACAAAACGTTAAATTTTTTAATTATTATATATGCATTATACATACGCAA
The DNA here is from genome assembly GCA_021605075.1 of Caerostris darwini. Lineage (NCBI taxonomy): Eukaryota > Metazoa > Arthropoda > Arachnida > Araneae > Araneidae > Caerostris > Caerostris darwini. The sequence goes on along the minus strand of BPLQ01015031.1, from coordinate 1,092,252 downwards.
ACTATACAATGATTAAGAAATCATAAATCTATATTTTAATCTGTCTTTTTTTAAGCAGACAACATGAGCTCAGAGATAGATTTTACAAGGTTTTGGAATGCATTTAAATCCAGAGAATGCTATACCATGATATATATGGACAATGATACCATATAAAGTAAATAGCAGAAAATATTCCTCTCAAATGAAGTTTTCAATATATTTCAGTTAAGATCTAAGTTTTGCATTGCCCAAGGAAAAGGTTGGAAGTTAGATTGATGATCTAAGTATAACTCTCGAAAGTTGCATGTGTGACACCTGTGCATTATTGTCTATGAAAAGTACATCATCTTAATGCAAAATATAACACACTAAAATGCAATCGATCTATTGATTTTCAAATATTCCATAATTGAATGTCCGTTTTCTAGTAACTACTTGATAAAGTTTAAAGAGAGAACAAATAGTATTGAGATCTGTACTATCATATTTCGATCAGATTCTTTAACTATGAGAATAAGGCCAGAAGGTTCATGGATTTATGAGATTCTAACCAAAGTCTACCCTGTATGTTGAATCAAAATAAAGTACATAGGTGTTCGTTCAACTATATCATCTTTTCCAGTCCTAAGGTAACATTTTTCTCGACGTAAACAACCAGTTTTGTTACACTTTGCAGAAATAAAAAGTTTTGTCATAGACGTGCAAATGGTTATGCCCATTTGGATTTGTTTGGGCATTATTTGTTCCGAGATCAGTTGTAATGAGACTTCGTAAAGTGTTTGATTAATTGTAGAGGGTGATGATTTTGTTTAAGTGCTTACGTTCACAGTAACTGCTTTTGGTCAAAGATTATAACTTGTGCTTTGAACATTTAAAAACGTTTGAAATAGCGTTTTTTTAAATCTAGTTAGTTCTTCTGCCTTAGCAACCGTAACTCATTTTAGATGAGTCTCGACAATAATTCATTTTTTAAGTGATAAAAGATTCATCGTTTCCTCCAGTTTTCTTCCTTTCCCATAAGATAAATATGCATATCATATTTACAAAGACCTTTTGAATACTTGTAACCCTATATCATCTATATATTTTCCCTAAGTACGCCTGGAATAAGGATTTCGTTACATATTCAATAGTTTCTAATTCAATGATAATTGTTTGCAGATGCATGTGATTAAATTTTGTTACTAATAAGAAAATTTCAAATTTTTTATAGATTGTTAAAAGACATTTAAAATAGAATATTTATTAATTAAAAGATTCTAAAATATTATTATTCTCTATTAAAATATCTTTCTTTTTTTTTAGGATTCGGCCAGTATCATTACATACCATAAAGGTAGAAAATGCTTAAATTGACAACAAAAAATATTAAAATTATAAAGACATGCAACATCTATCTTTGTTTCCTTGTCGTAGTAAGTATATATTTAATCAATTCCATTTGCAGCTTCAAATGTTTCCCAATAATCAAACACAAGAGTTTAAAAATTTAAAAATCAAATTTTAAATGTACACCATTTATTATTATTATTATTATTATTATAAAGAAAGATTGAATTTTTTTCTTATTTATGTTCAATTTGGTTAATGGTAATTAATGGTGCTAAAATAATGGTGTTTTTCTTTAGTGGTGATTAAAATGTTAGACTCAGAAACCATAGTTACAATAAGATAAGTTCGAAAATATTCTATTCTTATTGAAATTAACCATTTTCTTGCTAATTTTTGCAAAGATTCTAACATGTATTCTTTTAATATCTATAATAATAATGTTTATATTCTTTAATACAACACGCAAATGTTAAAGGTCTTTCCGGAAAGCAGCTCCCTCCATTTGTAACCCGTTGGTGGGCTGTTTGTAATAAAGTGGATTCCGAGTCCCATCAAACAATTAAGGAAAACGCAATGTAATAAATAAACCTTTATTGCTTTCAACCCTATTCGTTATTTTACGATTTAAAATGTGGAACATATTACAAACAATAAACTAACTGTTTTAGTGTTATTTGATAAGTATGTTAAGTGGTAATGGTCTATAAAATATAGCGTACAAAATTCAATTTCACAAATATGTAAATCTCCAGTGCCATTCATACATACTGCTTGTTTTCACAGATTTTTGGTATGCATTAATATTAACATAGCTTTTAATTTTACAGGGAATGAGCATTGCTATCACTGGACCAACACTATTAGAGTTAAAAAATCTCGTCAATACTGATATGGCTCATATTGCATTCATTTATACTGCAAGATCGGCAGGCTGTGCCTTTGGAAATATAGCCGGTATGCAAGTAATTAATAATTATTCTTAAAAAACTTATTTCAAATTCTTGAAAAAATTATGTATAACTTGTATTCCAGTAACTATTGACTTCATCCAAGTATCAATCAAGGATAAATCGTATCAAATAAAACTTTTAAAACGAATTTTTCATCAAAAAATTAATCTTCGACTATTTATGAGTAACAGATTTATATGTAATGGGACGTCAGTTTTTTCATCTTCACTCAGTAGTAAAGGCCCTTCATATTAATTTTAACGTGTTCATTCGTTTTCATTTTTAAGTATTGCCTTAATTTCTGATATACTTAGGTGCTGAGACTGTTGATTCTCGATTGTAAATATTTAGTATTGGTAAGTTTTCATCCCTTGCAGAGAAGATAAATTTAAAAACACTGAAAAAAAAACTATAATTTGTAGATATTAAAAATTATCTTCCTAGAATTAAATTCAAGAACTGTAAAAAATTGCACTAAAAGAAATATTTAAGACTGAAGTGCATGTGCATGTTTATTTTCGTTAATAGTGTAATCGTGCTTATGCACTGGAAAGAGCGCCCCCTTTGACATTCAGGAGCCTCGAGACTCTCATCCGAGAAGAAGTACAGCGCAACCTGCTCTCCCGCTGAGAAGCGTTTACCTTATAGTTTCTTATCCCGAGAGGAAATATATTTAGCGCATCCCGGCGCATTAGTTGGCCTACAGATTCTGACCCGGAGAGAAAGCATAATTCGCGCCCCCTACGCGTAGCCGAGTTTTGGATTTTCGGCTTAGAAGTGGAGTCCTTCGACGAATTAATAATCATCTGTCTTTCAATGTGTTAAATATTGTATGTCTCTAATAGCTATAGCTCTAATCTTAGCTACTTTTCAATTGGATCATCACTTCAGCAGTACAACGTTGGTCCCTAACAACGTTGGTCTGGTTGGTACAACTGTAACGTGGATCGAACAAACTACCAGAAGACGCATCTGATGAGTTTTCAGTTTATTTTCACCTTCTCAAACTCAATGGAAGGAATTATCAGTCCATTTCATTTACAGTGCTCATCCCTAGCATAAACAAGGAAACTTTCGGTTTAGATCGCTTACCTAGCTCTGAAATGATCTTTAGATTTAAACTAACAGCACAAACCACCAAGCGTTTTTTTAATTAACGATGTTGTCTGTGGCCAATTGGTTAGCTCCCTGGCCATTGGTACCACAGGCTTCAGGTTAGAATCCTGGTGGGGGCATAGCTGTTTATTAGTGGTTCAGAATCCATGTTATACTGTAGGTCCCGGTCTAATTACCCTAAAATATGCAAAAAATTACCGTAAACCGACGTTGCCTGATCAGGTATCTTGTAGATCCTTTGGTTTAGTCTGCTTATTTCTAGCGTAAATAACATATTGGCAGGTTAGTTTTCACTCTTTTCAGGTCATACAGTCTGCACTATGTAGATAAAGGTGTAAGAAAATTGAATTATCAGCTTGGTCCATTAATGAATCACTGGTGGTTGGATCCATAGCTGTTTTGGAAAAATTTATTATATTTATCATTTTAATAATAATTTTTTTAATCAAAACATTTTAATTTTAATTCAGTTGCTCTGGAGCGATTAAGTCCAGAATCAAAAATTGAGAAAATTAACATTTTTAAATGCATTAATTAATTAATTAATTTTATTAATTTAATTAGAAAAGTATATAAAGCCTTTCGTCAAAAGATAGTCTCTGCAACAAAACAAAATGTGTACAGGCCGTGCAAAAAAAAAAAAAAAAAAAAAAAAAGAAGGACAATTTCAGCATTTTAAAAACTTTAGGACTTACAGTTGGCAACTGAAAAAGATAAGAAATTTATGTAAAAATAGTGCAACAACATTTGTTATCATAAGTTTTATGTTTATTCCTCATAACAAATATCTTCTTTCGAGTTATCTAAATTTAAATTTTGATGTCCACGTGTTTTTTTAATGTCTTGTAAAAATCGCGTTTTATTGGAGGTATATACTTTAATAAATTCATCATGTCATTTTTTTTATTTGTTTTGAAATTATTCAGACATCAGGTTACAATAATTATTTTAATTTTTTTTTGTTGCTGTTGATGGTGGTGATAGCATCTTTCAATGATTTTGTAGAGAGAAAATCTTGTTGATTGATTTTACAACGCTGAAAATGTTTGTTTTTTTGTTATTCATTGTTATTTAATTATGTAATATCAATCACTAGGATCTTCACTCTGAATCAATTTCAGTAAACTTATACAATTTTTATAATTCGAATATATCTTGTATATGAATCTGAATGCATTATAATTTTTAGAATAATTTATGTATAATTTAATGTTTAATTATGCATGATGGCATTTCTTCCGAATCCAATTCCAATTTCTCGATTGTAGGCCGTACATATATGTAGACTTCGTTAGTCTTTAAACCATGACAACCAAGGTTATGTACATATAAGTTTCGCCGCTGATGTGAAGAGTTTTGGAAATGCTAAAGCTTTGTTTAAATGAAAACTAAACACACACGTTTGGTCTGAAGCTTTTAATCGATCATCAACTACTACTGGCAATTTCTTCATTTTGCAAGAATTCGCCTTGATCAATTTCAACCGCACATTTTTCTTAATCTGTCATAGTTTTTCTTATAACCAAATAATCGCATATCTTTTGAAGGTTGCATAAAGTGTAAGTTAAATTTTGTCGGAAATATGTGATAATAATAATTTTCCTTTATTGGTACACCTTGTTTTTCATTGCATTGTTCAACAAACAGTTATTAAGTTTTTAATTAAAGTAAAAATTAAAATTACATTCAATTTAATTTTAGTATTTCTTTAAATTATTTTTTATTCACAGCCACATAACAGGCCATATTCTGTAAACAGGAATAGTTCAGAAATGTATATATTTTTTTGTTATAACAAACAAAAAAATAAAAAGTAAATGGATAAATTAAGAAGAATTTAAAGTGCAGGGTAAATTTTAAACATTTATAATAGCGGAATGTTTGAACGAATCACAACATGTTAAAAATATATAATATAAACTAAAAAAATTCGCAAATTTACCAATTTCGCCAAACAGATTTCAAAAAACAAGTAAAATGCAATTCTTAATATCATTCACTAAAAGATACAAATTATTTAATAAGGAAAGCAACCGATTTTTCACATAATGGATATCAGGAAGTTTTAATTTTATTTATTGCTTATTTTCTGTCAAAAATTATAATTTCATTTAATGAAAAAATGCAATAAAAAATAAAATTTTCAATTAAAAGAATAGTTAGAATTATTTCATGATTTTTTTTAGTAACTACCTCATAAAATAAAAATAAATTTAAAAATATATTAGACTTTATTTTTGATGTCTTGAAAACAATTCATTTTAAGTAAAATTATTTTTTATCTTTCTTTAAAAGCTAAATTTCACTTTAAAGATTTCCTTTTTGTTTAATAAATATATAGATAATAAGAGGGGTTTTTTTTTGTTTTTGTCTACGCCCCAGACAGAAAAAAATGTACATAGGGTAAAAAAAATGGACCTCTAAGCGTTCTAAAGTTTGAAGAAATTCAGAATAGCACAAAAAAAAATATTCTTATTTTATATATAGAAAATCTACTACTAAAATAAATTTGATGTTCACATGTTTAATTCTTTTGTAGGGGTGTTATATTTGATGCACTGACTAGAACCCAGATGGTTCTTACCATTTTTAATTTTAGTACAGCATTGACCATGCTCAGTATTCCTTGGAGTAGGAGCATGGAAGTTCTAACTGTACTTATGACAATAAATGGAGTATCATTAGGCATACTGGAAACAGGTAAATCTCAGTTTATTCCTTAAAAAAATTATGTCCTTGTATTTTGAAAGGAAGCATGTTACCGATATTTCTAATATAGATTTTTGCTTTAAACTATTTTATTTTTTGTTTTAAGGTGATTAAATTTTCTATTTTATAAAACATCGTTAATTTCTTGTCGCTCAGATTATTTAAAAAACAAGGGACATGAATGTGCGAGAATATACATATTTCTAGATTTTATGATGAACCAAGTGCCACAGATTTGAAATTAAACATAAAGACTATCATATCTCTCAGATGAATTGTTACATGTTGAACCCATAGAACCTAAAATCTGTACTTCCATGTGAAATAGAAATTTAGACAATAGGAGGTATTAGGTTAGATGTAGTTCATACATTTTCGATCTCATTTCGACATTTTTCTCCATTTTCATTTGATGTCAGTCACTGTTTCACGTAATGCAGTGCATGATCATTAATAAATCATTGCTTTGCATTTCCCACTAATTTCATTCAAATCAGATAATTTTAAAAGTGTTGTAATTTTAATTAACATGAATGTATATCGGGTGTTATCTATCACTTTCTGACATTCATTCTAGCATTTGAATTAATTTGTTTTATATAATAAACAATTATCTGTTTTTCAAAATTTCATGAAAATAATTTTTTATTTTTTTTGATGAAAAAAATAAAACACTGATATTTGCGGCAAAAATAGTAATAAAGATATAAATTATTTAATAATGATCTGAAAAAGAAAATCTTGTAAACAAATCACTTAGAAGTATTTTGCCAGCTTGTCAATTGCAAATATCAAAGCATTGTATCTATCCATTAAAGCTATTGACGTAATCCCTAATTCCAACAACCTTCTTAAAAATTATATAGACAAAAGATTTTAGTAAGTGTTTCTCCTTCAGAGTTTTGAGTTGATGAATATACGAAAACTTGATTTAAGCAAAATGTTATTATCAACTTAATATCAAAGAACATCTTAATGATACGTATCAAAATGATATAAATTCAAAATTTTGTTTTCGTGCATCAATGTATAAGAAATACAATGTAACAATGTTTTCGAAAAGTATTAGAAATACAATACAACAATGTTTTCGAAATGTATTAGAAATTCAATGCAACAATGTTTTCGAAATGTATTAGAAATTCAATTCAACAATGTTTTCGAAATGTATTAGAATGATATCAATGTATACAGGCATTAAATAAGCAAATGCAGTGTTATTCGTATTTTGAAGGAAAGCAGCTTATTGAATCTATAAAAGAATATCCTGCTAAAATATGTAAAAAAATCCTTTCCTAAGCTAAATGACATTCAAAAGCTACATGACATAAAAAAATTTTTCCTAACTATTAAATATTACAAATATTTCTTCGATCGCTTCGAAAATATTTATATTAGAGTTGAACAAAAATGAGAAATCTTGGATTGGTTAATGCTGGAATGGAATGGTAATTTTAGAATACAGAATGGTAGTTTTTAAATAAATAAACTTGCTTAAGAAGCAGTATTTCAAAACATCAAAATGAGCCATAAGTCAGTTTTAATTCTCTTAAAACTTTTTTTCCCCAAAAATGCCCTTGAGAATGTATAAAATCAATAAAAATTCGATTTTACATATATATTGCAATAATTCCTTTTTTTCAGGGTCAAATGTTTGTTGTCTCAGTTTGTGGGGTAAAGACAGTGGACCATATTTTCAAGCTCTTCATTGTATTTTTGGTTTAGGAGCGCTCATAGCACCTCTTATTGCTGCACCATTTCTTGGAGATTATGAATCGGACTTTCTTGAATATGATTTTAACAACAGCTCTAATGTGTTTGCCAATACCACTACTCAGAACAGCACTCATTATTTTACAAATGAAGGCTTTGAGATAATTTCAGGAATTCCACGAGTCACTTATGCTTTCACAATTATTGGGGTCTTTGCATTACTTGTTACCACACTTTTCTTCATTGTATGTATTATTACACCGAAAGACAGCCAAGGTCAAAGAGCTGATGAAACTTCAAACGGAAAAAGAATGTAATTTTTATTCTCTTAATAGTTTTCCTAAACATTGTTCTGGTATTTGTGGAAACAGGCACAGAAGTCGGATATGCACAAATGTTGACAACTTACGTAGTTAAAGGACCTTTAAAACTTACCTCTACCATTGGGTCTTATATGACATCTGTATTTTGGGGGTCATTTGCAGCTGCAAGATTTGCATCAATATTTCTTGCAATTTGGTTTAGTAATTTGCAAATGATAATTTTTGATATTGTCATATGTATAACAGGGGCTCTTATTTTAGTAATTTTTGGAGCTTCTGATATTTGGGCAGTATGGTTAGCAACTGTTTTATTGGGAGTAGGAACAGCTTCTTTTTTTCCCGCTGCAGTTGGCTGGACGGATAGATACATCACAATGACGAATAAAATAGCGTCATCGTTTTCTATTGGAGCATCATTTGGCGAAATGGTTATTCCTTACATTATAGGTATTTACATAAATACTGTACCGGAAATCCTCACTTATATGGTAGCGGCGTCATCTATTCTATCCGTTGTTGTAATATTAATTCTGTGGTTAATATTAAGAAAACAGCAAGACAAATATCTCAAAGAGGAAGGAACAACTAACGTCGCTGTTGATGCATAAGTCGTTGTGTAATACATTTTTTACGCAATATTTTTATTGTTTCTTTATTTATTAATTACTTGTTGAAAAGAGTATACTACAGTGTGTGTAAAGAAGATTGAAGAATTTTCTGTAAAACAACTGAGAACAAATTGTAAATAAAATTTTAAACTTTTTAGAAAATATTCTTGTTATTATTTTGTATGCATCATGCATTTTAAGTTACATGAACACTTTTAAATCTTTCAAAAAATTTTAATGGGCCACATAAAAATAGTTTTAATCCCTTTATTTCAAAACCACAGAAATCATTCATTTTATTATTCTTACTAATGATCTTTCATTCAAAGTAGAGGTATTCCAGAGAGTATCCAGTATAGGTTTTGGTTCCACTAGGTATCATTCGAAATAAAAAAAAATTATGCACCGAGCATAAAATTTTCTAATGATTATTCTATGCTAATTCTTATTCTCCAAACATATTAATACAAACGATGGTTGTTATGATGCAAAGGAATTGCTACATATTGTATACATATGACACACTCGATAATAAATTAACAAAAATGGCCTAACATAAACAGAAAGAAAACAGTAAGATATTAGACTAAATAAAACTACTTATATCTTTTCTAATTAATAAGAGATAATATTTGATAAAGAATGTATGATGATAATAATCATAAAGAATGTATGATGATAATAATCATAAAGAATGTATGATGATAATAACATAAAGAATGTATGATGATAATAATCATAAAGAATGTATGATGATAATTTCATCAGGATGTATTAGCCAAACAGAAAATTAAACGCTATTTCATGTTAAATTAAGTAGGGAAATCCTGGAAACACAATATACATTTTTAGGGACTTTTTATAAATGTATACTAACGGCATTTTGTGACAACTTTTTAATAACAAGTATTATAAGTAGGCACAACTTTTATAATACGTATATGGAATACGTAAAATTCCCAATCCTCTGCCGCATGTGGGCAACATATAAGGTAGCATGTAAATCATATTTGTCTTTATTTTCATTCTTTCAGGGATGAGTCTCAAAAAACAGTTTTCTCTTTAATTTCTGGAAGTAGCACATAATTTCAAATAAAAGTTTGCTGATTATGTATATCCGAATACATAATTCTAAGTATTTTTAAAGCTATTTATTATGGTGTTATTTTGAACTGCATTCAATGTAATGAGAAATAATTTGTTTTTATTGTTATTAATAATTATAAATTATACATATAGAATAATTTTTAGTATATTTTTTAAATAGTGATAAATAATAATTGCTTATTATATTATTTCTAACATTAGTAACAAATTAAACGATGTCGTTTAAAATTTGCTTTCAAGTTCTAAACGGAGAAAAATTATCATCTTGCCTAATATTAGAATCCTGACTTATTTAACATCCAAATAAAAATAGATACACTACTGACTAATGAAAATTTAACGCCATAAAGAATAAGAAGTATCAGTTGATTTATGACAGATAACAAGCATAAGGACGAAATTATCGAAATAATTATTCCATTCGACTGAACGTGAAAAAAAAAAAAAAAAAAACAGTAAGTAGTATTACTGTTTTCACGAAAAAATAGTGCTATGTGCACTTGCTATCAACTACATAAATACCTGGTGTCTTTGCATTTAAAGAAATAGGTTTTGGAAGTGTTTTTAGATTAGACAACCCATGCTGCTTTCACACTTGTGAAGGATTTCCGTGAATTTGTATCTACCTTTAATTATTCGTGCACTGCCTACCATTTGTATGAATATAAAATATCTTATGTAGGATTCCTCCGATTGATGACTGCTATTATCTTTCCAGCTTTATAAGCTGTGATGTTCTTTCTGGAGGACTTAGCCGCTATGCCCTCTATAATGGTTTCAAAGGCTCATCAGTGATGTTGATGTCGAAGTCGATCCCCAATTTCGGCTGATTTTTGCGAACCATTTGAAGGCCTTGAATATCCCATGACATGACATGAAGCTTATTATTGCCTTCCATTGCAAAACTTTTTCCTATTATGGTTTCACCAGCCACGCTGGATATAGTGATAGCATTCTCTAATTACTAAGTGATAGATGAACGGATTGAAAAATTCTGATCTAAGACTTTTATTTAAATACTCCTTTTACAGGCGATCTTTTATTTCAAACATATTGAAAAAAATGACATGTGTTTGCAATCTCTAACAACCACGCAATGCAAAATGCAATTTTTGGTAGTCATTTGTTCCTGTTTCATTTTTTAAAGTTTTTATTTATTTATAGCAAACTCGATATTTATATTCAATAATTTTTTTTTAAATTTCAGTTGAATCCAGCAATCGAGAACAATTTTTGTATTTGGAGATGCATGCTCCAGCCATAACAAACTGTTCAATCATATTATATTTATAAATACAAATACTGCAATTTTGATTGGAAGAGACATTCTCAAAGTTACCTGTTTGATTTTACAGCGTCAATTATAGCAGCTGTCACACTAATTGAAAGTGATAATTGATGATTAGAACAATCAAATATTTAAGCCTGTAGTTTGTTAAGTTAAAGTATAAAAATTCCACATTAGTTTTCCTTATATTTTATTTTCTACATTTTAAACTTTGTCTTTATATATTATATAAACAAGTTTCTAAGCAAATTGTAATTAAAGATAACTTGGTATACAAGTTATAAATATTAAATAATGTTGAAAAGAAAAATTTTTTAATAGAGTGAAGAATTTTGAAATTCATATCTATTTGATAGAATGTACGGTGCATTTTAATAATCAGTATTGATGAAAGCACAGACACAGAAGTTGGTGTAGCCTGGCGGATAGTGCGTAAGGTTTCTAACATAAAGGAATCTTCGTTTCATACGGAAAAATATCCACATAAGACACTAACGTTTATTTATGTCAAGTTTACTGAAAATTTAAATGCACTAAAATCTCGTTCCCACGAGGCGTGAGGCGGCGACGCGTCACGTGGCAGGGAAGAAAATTTTTTTTGAATCGTTCACACCGAAGCTTCAGAAATCGCTTTAATCCTAGTGAAATTCCAATTACGTCTACTAGATGGCAGATCTACTATTGGCTCAATCCAAGTCAAATGACGCGGCAAGCATTTGAGAGTTGAAAGTTGGGCAACTTGAAGCAGCGGGTTTTGCGTATAATGCGGCGAGGCCTGTGATTGGTCAACGTCTCACGCTTCAACGCCTCACGTCTCGGTGGGAACGAGCCTTAAGATTTTTAACTCTAGTATTTAGCAGATTTTTTTACTTCATTTTCACGCATGCAAATTTATTAAAGTATAGCCCATTATTTTATTGAGTACTTTTTACTGATCAAAGGCCTCTTATTCCATTTTATAATTATTAGTATTAACGTTGCCTTATAATAGTTGGTTGTTTTGTAATATAGTTGCTAATTGCTTTTAACATAGTCATAGTTAAATGATAATTTATTAAATAATTTTTCTCTAGAGTAAGGGGTAGAGATATTACAATAAAATTTATAAGCTAGGAAATATTCTGTTCATGTGGTTTCTATGACATCTTCTTGAGAAGATCCAAGCTTTCAAATGAAAAATGAAGGAAATGTATCACATTTTCCTAACCTAATGTTTCTTTCTAGAATATCTATTTGTTTTTATTACATGAGTATTAATTAATTAAGTAAAAAATAAATTTCTACTTCTGATAAAGATGATTTTAATTGCTGATATCAAAAAAGAAGTTTTTTTTTTATTAATTTAAAAATATTTTTAACTGTGTAAACACAGAATAAGTTAGTCTAAATATGTTTGAGGTTAATTAGTTTTAAAGTAATTTGACAGAATATACTTATCTCTAAAATTTATGTACTTTGTGCATACTGTCCTGAGAAGTTCGTCGTTAGAAAATCTTAATTTACTATGTAAGATGTATCATATTAAATTTAAAAAAGTTTCAAATAGCTGTGAAGTACTTTTTTGAACACCACAACCTGTCTAAAGATATAAGTTTTCCAAAAGTATTCTTTTCTGTAACACTTTTGAATTTTCCGTTTACACAATTTAAATTACTCATAATTTTTAATTTTTAAGGAGTATGTATCTGATAGAGAAATGCATACTCCTTATTAAAACTAAATAATTTCATTACTTATATTTTTGTAAAATTTTTATTTATTTTCAGCCTAAGAATTTATGTTTGAATTCAAATGAAATTATTAATTTGAAAATTATGCTTGTCGTCAAAATAAGTTAAAATCCAATAACTAATAAACGAAATGTTCATCCAAATTTCATGGTTTTTATTTTATTAACTTGAAGGAAATTGAACATTCATATAAATAAATATTACACTCTAAGTATATTTATATTTGATTTAAGCCTGTTTAAGATTACACAGTTGAAATGGACACTTTAGAAACTTTAAAACTTATTGTTACAAAACTTTATAAGAACTTCTGTATTATTCTATATTTCTTCTATTATTTCTATTTTCCAATTATGCTTATAAAAGCTTAAACTGTATACTCACTTGGCTTAAACTGTACTTTTATCATACTGTTAAAAGCTTTATTTAAATTAAAATATATTTATATGAGAGATAAAAAGATAAAATATAAAATGAATAACACATACCAAATAATGGCACAGTTTTTTTTTAAAAATAAGATTACAATTGTTTTAATTTACAAATATATTCTTGTTGTTTTGCTGAAAATTCTCGAATTTCTTATGCATATAGCATATATTGAATTATTCAGATGAACTTAAATTATTAATAAATAATGAGATTACAAAAATAACTGCTTAAAATAAAATTTATTACTCTTTCACTTTTAAATCAAATGCGACATTAGTTGTTCCTTCATCTTTGAGATATTTATCTTGCTTTTTTCTTAATATTAACCACATAATGAATACTATAACAGTTGACATAACGCAAGACATCGTTACCACATAAAGAATAACTTTCGGTATCGTATCAATATAATGACTGATTATGTACGGGATAACCATTCCACCAAATGCTGCACCTATAGCAAATGAGGACGCTATTTTATTCGTCACTGTAATGTACCTCTCAACCCAACCAATGGCAGACGGGAAAAAAGAAGCTATTCCTACTCCTAATAAAATTGTACCTAACCATACTGCCCATACTTCAGATGCTCCAAAAAATAATAAAATAAGGGCACCTATTAAAGATATAATAACATCGAAAATTATCATTTGCAAACAACTAAACTTAATTGCAACAAATACTGATACAAATCTTGCAACTGAAAATGCTCCCCAAAATACAGATGTCATATAAGACCCTGTGGTGGAGGTAAGCTTTAAAGGTCCTTTAACTACATAGGTGGCCAACATTTGTGCATATCCGACTTCTGTGCCTGTTTCCACAAATACTAGAACGACGTTTAGCAAAACTATTAAGAGAATGAACCCTAACTTCCTTTTTCTAATTTGAGTTTCATCAGTTGTTTGTCCTTGATTATCTATCGGTGCAATAATGCATACAATTAAGAAAAGTACTGTAACAAATAATGCAAAACCACCAATAATTGTGAAAGCATAAGTGACATGTGGAATTTCTGAAATAGTATCTAAACTACTGTTTCTGTTTTGAATAGTAGTATTATTAAAGATAGTAGAGCTGTTTTTTAAATCAAATTCTAGAGTTTCTGATTCGTAATCACCAAGAAACGGTGCTGCTATAAGAGGTGCTATGAGTGCACCTAAACCAAAAGTAAAGTGAAGAGCTTGATAAAACGGTCCACTGTCTTTACCCCATAAATTGAGACAGCAAACATTTCCTCCTGAAAAAAAAAATGAATTGCTGCAATTAACAACAGTATTTTGTTCAGCGGTATTTAACAAACAGTTCAACAAAATACAATTTTCAGCAGTATTTTGAAAAAAAAAATCGTAACGATATTTTAAACTTACTTATGACTCATTTGAATAAAAAAAAAAATCGAAAATTCTGCTTTTTATGATTTCAGTTATTTGAAATGTATCAATTTCTATAAAGGAGAATAATCAAATGATAGATAAATAAATTTAGTTTTGAAAAACTTTCTACCTGATTTAGGAAGATTTGCAGTAGTAAATCCAATAAAACACGTCCCTTTAAAATAATTTTGAGTTTATGTATTATCTCCATTAAATTTATCCCTTTCTACCGCATTTCGCGTACTTGTAATTGCAGACGTTTTTGATATGCATCTTATAGTTATTATTTAAGTTTATACCGGACATTATTTTTCTTAAAGAAAGTTTTCGTGTATTCATCATCAAAGAAAAAAGTTTTTTTTTAGAATAATAATTATTTTGAATAAATGCCTTGTACGAATGTTATTGGACTTGTAGTTATCATACCGGCTTTAATAAATCATCACAAGGTTTATGAATTTGCATTTGACAGAATGGATGAACGTCTTGATCACCATTTCTAATCTGGTGCACTTGACTAATCGTATAACCAAGTATTTTTGTATCAAATAATCTTAGCATAAGAAATCAATGAGATTTTATAAAATTAAAGATATAAACAGCTTAAAACAATCAATAAAGGAGTTAAATTGAAAAATATATAAGAAAAGTCTCTGTAATATACCCTTTTTTTCAAAATTTTTGGGTGTTCATTCGCAGTATAATCTGAAAAGTTCTTTTTAATTTTTTGGAAGAATAAAATGAAATTTACCTGTATCTAATATGCCTAGTGATAATCCGTTTCCAGCCATAAGTACAATTAAAACTGTAATGCTCCTACTCCATGGAATACCAAGTATTGTCAGTGCGGCACAAAAATTAAAAATGGTAAGAACAATCTGTTTTCTAGTCAGTACATCAAACAAAACACCTCCTATAAAAGAATTAAAGATGTGATATATCAAATTTATTATAGTATATTTTTCTACATGCATCAAAAAGTGATTTTTGTGTGCCTGCATGCATTTCTTATAATTTTAAAACGATAACTTCTTGAGATCCATTTCTTTTTTTTTAACTGAACGAAAATTATATTTTTTAATAAAAATTTTACTTTTGACTTTTTAGTTTAATGAGAATATTTGTATATATTTCCGCAGAATATTTATAATATTTTAAAAAATCGAAGATAAGTTCATATTTATTCTATGAATTTATTATACAAATGATTAATTCTGTGCATAATAAAACATAAAAAACAGAATATATATACAGAAGTTATCAATTTTTTAATACTGTTGTGAATTAGAAATAAATGCAAAAATTCTAAAATTAAGTGCAAATTTAATTTTAATAGAAATAACTGAATTCTGAATAAGAACAAATAATTATGATTAAAAATAAATAATTATGATTAAAAATAAATAATTATGAATAAAAATAAATTATTTTTTTAATTAATTTATTACAGATACAAAATTTGGTGAGGAATTTAGCTATTACGCCCTCAAAAGTGTTTACTGCAATGAAATCGAGTCATAAAACATGAGCAGATATCAGAATAAAAACACAAAAATGTTATCTTTGCTAGCGGATTTGAACTTGAACCTCTTGCACGACGGCTGCACATGTTACCATTAAGCCATGAGTCTGGTTGGGCACTATATTAAGATCAATACTTTTAACAGGTTCCGAAAGAACAAAAAACGTTTTGCAAACAAAAACAATTTTATAATATTATGTGCTTATGCAGGGATGCTCCGTCCAGATGGAATACCTACTCTTTTCCATCTAATGAGCAAAAAGGAATAATTTAAAATTGAAAAGGCAAGTACGTACACAACTAGGGAGCAGGAAGTCCGGGATTGCAATCCTCTATTGACATTATTATAGCCATTGCTTTCAAAAGAGGAGACTCGATGATGATTATGACTGTAAAAGCGTCTCGTATCGATCGTCACACTGACTGGTCGGGGTTTTCTGGATTTTCTCCTATACGACATGCAAATGCGGGCAGTTATCCTTAAAAGTCCTCCAAAAGACATTGTCTTATCCTCATCCCACATCGGTGGGCTGTTTGTGGCATACATAAGTGGTGCAAGAGTTCCACCGATGTTCAATAAAGTCGAAGAAGTGCAAATTATTGTTTGACAAATTGTAAAGGAAAAAAATATTTTGAATAATTATTTATAAGCAAAAAGAATTTTGAAAAAAAAAAAAAAAAAAAAAGTGATCACATCAACCTCAAAAATCTATCATTCTAATTTCTCGAAAATTTCTCTAAAAAAAAAAAAGCTTAAAGCTTTTCTTGTTATCTTAGATTTGCCTGCTGCTTATCTTAATTGAAGTTTCAACATTTACTTTCATTATTGAGATTGGATAGTTTTCGTATACTTTTATTTTTTATTTAAAAAAGTGTTTGGAATTTCAATTATTGAAGTAATTTTTTTAAAAAACAAAACGAACATTTAATTGAATATACGAATATTTATTTGAAATGACAACATGAACAAACATTATGAACAAATGAATCATTCACATATTTGGAAAAAAAAATTGATTAGTTATTTATATAACAGTATAAAAAATATTCCTGCAGTCAAAATAATTAAAAAATTTTGTTACAAATAACTTTTATAAGTTATTTATATAATTAATATTTTGTTGAATATCCTTTGTCTTTCATAATAGCTTACAATATTTGCGGCATGGATTCTAACAATTCTGAAATAATTTAATTTAAATCCCCTTTGTTTATGAATCTTAACTTTGTTATGTAAAACATACTACAAATGACTATGACTAAATCTATGACAAATGACTATGACTAAATCTATGACAAATGACTATGACTAAATCTATGACAAATGACTATGACTAAATCTATGACTATGACTAAATCTATGACAAATGACTATGACTAAATCTATGACAAATGACTATGACTAAATCTATGACTATGACTAAATCTATGACAAATGACTATGACTAAATCTATGACTTTGATATCCGCCGATTATGGAAAATAGGTAATGAAATTTTGACCTGTTATGCAGCAACCAAAGCCTAATGTTTAAAGCTGAATGGTTGAGATAATTATCATGCATAAAAACGTAATCACGACCGTAAAAACGTAATTTTATTATCATGCATAAAAACGTAATTATGACCTAAGGCACTACATCAGTGGCATTCATACAACTTTTAACAAGTAGATAAGCTCCTCTATTCTTTCCTATTGGAAGAAGATTCTTTGGATGCATTTCTTTGTTTGGCTTTCTCCACGCTTTTTTCACCTTATCAGATCCAAAAATATTTAACTTACTCTTATCTGAAAAGATAATTTTTTTCTCCAAAATTCAGATTATTATAATTCTTCTCTGTCATGAAGAATTTTCGTCTAGCAACTTGACAGGAAAGACCAGATTTGCTGCATGCATTTTGTTCTGTACTTATAGATACATGTACCTCAGTGTTTTGAAATCTAACTTCCAATGTAAGGGAAACTAATCCTTGAATCCAATCGACAATCATAAGAGCTGAGAAGTGATCGACCACTTCAGTAACATTGAAGAAGAACCAAATCTTTTAATTATTGAGTAGAACGAGATCTACTAATATGAAATGAATTTTGGTATATAATTTTTAACCTTCTTTATAAGATTGTAAAATTCGCTTCCTTTCATAAACTTAAGTCTGAAAGTTTCCGCCTCATTTCTAGGAGTTACTCTTCAAATTTTTTTCTTAACATATACACTGGAAATCATCCCAAAATACTTAAAATTTTTATTTTAACATGTATACTGGAAATCATCACAATATTTCAAATTTTTATTTTAACATTTATACTGGAAATCATCTCGAGTAATTTGTATAGTTTTTATGTAGTCGTAAAACATGACAGTAAATTTGCATTTGTCACGTGTGCGAATATTTTTTCACGCCTTCAAAATGTTTCAATGTTTCACGCCTACAAAGTTTTTTTAATAAAAATTTATAAACCTTTTCATAATTTTTTCTACAATTCCAATTACGAATATATTTTCAAACTTCTGATAATTACCCTTTGAAATGAGCCCTCTATTAAAGATAAAAACTTGTTTTCAATATAAATAGGCATCGAATGAATACCAGTCCCAACTTGAATACAAAGCCCTACATCTGAATTATAAGCTTACTGCAAGTTGTTATCGTAGCTCGTGCCTATGGCTGTTTTATCTAGCATTTTCCACAAATTTCTGTATATTAAAAGTTTTCCATTTAAGGTAAGTTGAAAAATCTTCATATTTCTTTATTTTAAAATTAATTGTAACAGAATTAAAAGTTTAAATTCCACTAAATGTGAGTAAGTATTCGTGCTTCTCCAGTGACTATTAGAGGGTGAAACATAAAGTAAATATTGCATATATAAGATTTGATGTAGTTCTATTTAAAATTGGCCTATATCCATCAAATACCAATGTAAGAATACATACTGCTTTCTTTGTTATAATAATATAAATATTTACACAAATTATTTTCTTTCCTGTAAGATATTACACTATCATGAAACTTTGTATTCCTTTTTTGTTAATCTCATTTTTAAATTTATCCAAACTTCTATGTAAACTATATTAATAATATTTAAATAATGTATTTCCATCGTTGCTAATATTTTTAAGAAATATAAATATCTATTCTACTAATGGATATTAAGGATATGCATTTTTCTGATAACGGCTAGATACACTTAGTCACAAAAGTAAGTATGCAGAGTATATGTGATGATGTCCTATGAAAACAAACAGACTTACAATATTAGAGTTTTCAAATTAACGATTTATTTCGATTACAACAAAATCGAGCTTAATAACAAAATGAAAAGTAATTAAAAAATACAAATATTTAATTAGCAAGATGAGCTTAACTTAAAATAGGATGTAATTTACATCATAAAAGTAAGTATGCAAACAAAAACACAGATATTAATATTGCAAATTTTACAATTCTTTGGCCTTTATAACAGCTCTCAATCTAGATGGCACTAATTTTACTAAATTTTGAATGACAGAAGATGGTATTTTCTGCCACTCCTCCAAAAGGGCTTTTTTTAGATAATTCTTAGTTTTGATCTCTTGCTTTCTCATTTGGCGAACGAGATAATCCCACAAGAGTTCAATGGGATTAAGATCAGGTGACTGTGGTGGGGTTTTTAGCTGTTTTCGCACGTGATATAGCAGCCATTCCCGAACAACCCGAACAGTATGTTTGGGATCATTATCTTGTTGGAAAGTGAAGGATCCATCGAGTCCCAATTTAGAAGCTCTTTGGCTTAGATTATTCTTTAAAATATTCAAATAGCTATATTGATTCATTATTCCGTCGGTTATAACTAAACTTCCTACTCCAGTTGCTGCCATGCAACCCCAAACCATAATCGAACCACCACCGTGTTTTACAGTTCCTCTCATGTTCTTTGGTTCTAGAGCTGCATTTGCTTTCCTCC
Source organism: Caerostris darwini (assembly GCA_021605075.1). Lineage (NCBI taxonomy): Eukaryota > Metazoa > Arthropoda > Arachnida > Araneae > Araneidae > Caerostris > Caerostris darwini. The sequence continues at coordinate 1,072,122 of BPLQ01015031.1, read as the reverse complement.
AAACTTTTTGGTGTCCATCTGACCTGTGGATGTTGAATTTACTTTCATCCAAAAAAATCACGGAATTCCAAAAATTTGTGTCCTGCTTTACATTTTCTTTTGCAAAATCTATTCTCTTTTTGCGATTCACTTTGCTAACAAAGAGTTTTCTTCGCATATTTCGACCATGGTATCCTGCCTTCCGTAACACACGGCGAATTGTTTCAGGATTGCATGACTTCTCAAAATTATTTTTCATATCAGTTGTCAATTTTGGTGCGCTAATCGTCGGATTTTTTTTCACATTTCCAACAATAATTCGCCTTTATTGATCCGTCAAAATGGGCGGTCGTCCTGTTCTTGGCTTGTTTAGAGTATTTCCCTCAGCCTGGAACTTTTCTATGATTTTTTGCACTGTTACAGGACTTTTGCCTATGATTTTAGCGATTTGTCTTTGGGACTTGCTTTCCTTATAGAGCTTTATTATTCCATCCTTTAGATCTTTTGATAATTCTTTTCCACATGGAGCCATTAGTGAATTGTTGATGTACTTAAAGCTCAAATTTACAATCTTTGTAGCAGAACTTCTAAACTTATCACTGAAATACGAAAAATCACTCGAGAAGTTTCATTCAGCCTATTTAAAAGTCAAAAATTCAGAGTGCATATATACTTTTGTGATTTAAATTTCTACTGGTAGTCAACAAAATTACTCTTAAAGTTTTTAAAATATAATGATTTGGTTTATTTTTCATTACTTTATGACTTGAATCAGAAGCTATAAACAACACTCCCCAAAATAATATTTTTCTTATATTTATTTGAGAACTAGAGCTTTTTCACTTAAGCTATGAGTTGCATACTTACTTTTGTGACTAAGTGTATAACTAATTTTTTATTACAGACAAATATTATGTTTGTCTTATTTTTTTTAGCAGATTTTTGTTTCTTAATAATAACTGAAGTTTAATGTAATAAATTGTTTTATGACAATAATTATTTGTAAAGCCATAAAAGAGACATAAAAAATTTGTGCTGGTGTTCGAAGACAAATACGATAATGAAAATAAAGTTCATGTATGTTTATGTTCATGTTCATATAAAGTTCCTCATTTCTACGAACTAAAAATAAACGCCAGAAGTGGATTCTAGCCATTCCAAGGAAGGATTTGACTTATAAATAAATTCCAGGTGATTCCAATTCCAAACTCTAATTTCAAATCTATTCAATCTATTTTCAAAGGTATTCTCATCTAATGTTAACTGAATGAAAAATTTGAACTTGATTAAATACCATATTAAACTTTTATTTTAAATAAATTAAGATTACTTAACAATTCAAAATTTTATTTATTTTCTAATACCAGGTCTACAAATGCAATTGAATAACTATTCTAGAATATCAGTTCCTTTTTCACTGGTTTAAAAGATTAGAAAAACAAAGACAAAATTCTTTTGATGAATCTATTCAAGAATTAACTTCCTTCTTAAACTTTGAATATGGATTTTTTTCCTTTGTTATTTTATGATTCTATTCTTAGAATCGCGCCATTCGATAAATATAATTTTTTTTATTGAACCAGCTGAAAATGACAGCTGCCTATTCCCTTCTGGAACTTTTAGTAATTCTTGGGGTTGCAACCTTGAACCCTGTTGGCGAGCAGTTTTAGCAAATTCACTTATAATACTGACAGCGTTTGGAAAGCATCGTTTTAAAATAAATATTTAAATTTTTTTATAAATTATAAGTTATTGCGTATGGAATAATAATTATCTTTATAGAATAATATTTATTTTTGGAATAATAATTATATTTGGCATATGAGCAAAATCTTAAAAATGTGCATTTACCAAATTCAAACAACAGATCCAAGTTTTTCTCATGAAAAGTTTTAATTTATAAACAATCCTTCTTTATGAGCTTTAATTACGTATGTTGTATTTTAAAAAATGTATTTGTAGACTGATTATTTAAACATTTTTAGGCTAGTTTTGATTTCCAATAAGAATATTTATTATAATAAAGCTTTCTAAAAGTTCTCAAAGAAACAAAATAATTTCTTTTCTGAAAGTCATAAAAATTTACTTAATTAAGAAACTTTAAATTTCTTTATTTTTTAATTTTGTTTAAAATATTCTTTTAATTTATTTAGAAAAAAATCAAACAAATAAAACCATTTTTTTTTTTTTTTATAATTGGTCGAATATAAAAGGGAAAACGGGGAAATACTGCGCAGTGGGTATGTTTTAGGTTTAAAAGTGTACGAGGTAGTTTTTGACTACTTGCCAATAGCGTGGAAGGAATACGTATAAAATAAAGCCACTCCACATTATCATTTCATGTCACTGTTAGAACATTCTCTGACTTGTGAAGAATTGACGTTTTCTTTAGAATTTCGACAATTCGGTTTTTAAAGTAAGCTTCCTTCTGTAAGCTTTAATAGAAATTTCAGTCTGTAAATGTTGTCAGACCCGCTTTTTTCATTAGAATAGGCCATTTTGAATGTCAATTTAGCCGTTTTTTTTATCGAAACAAGATTTGTTGAATTAATAAGTTCTGTTTGATGTAATTCCGCTCGCCAACCGGTGTGCTTAATTATACAAAGAAAAAAAAACTCGTACGTGGTATTACCCCATACAAAAAATCCTTTACCTAATGGGTATTTTGTATACTTCGTAGATATCTCGAAATTATGAGCGAAGAATTAATTGGGGATCTAGTTATTGTAGATTATTACGGAGATCCTTGGCCGCGTAGCGGCCCTTTGTAAAATGTTGAAAAATAGCGGTGGTCTCATGCCCTTTGAGTTAATAAGCAAAATAGATAATTAAATGCCCTTTTTATTAAAAGAGAATTTTTTATTTAATAAAATTATAAAATGAAAAATATCAAAAATGTAGATGTTGATGAAATCAGTTGCATGTAATAACCCAGAATGATCTTAGGAGAAAAGCGAACTTTTTTCATCTTTGTAAGGAATTAATTTTAAATATTTAGAACAGTGCGAGGTCTTTTGCTATATTTGCGGGAAGAAATATCATAATCGTAATTTTCTAGGATATTTAATACAGGGTTATTGATGTTTCGCATATCATTATAGAATTTAGTAGAAATTTTGTGAACAAATTGTCTTAAACTTGGAATCGAGAAAGCTCGTCTAATATCGTCATTACGAAAGTACCAGGGTGAATTCGTTAACATTCTGAGAGTTTTGTTCTCAAACCTTTGAATAATTTCAAAATTTGTACGTGCGACAGAACCCTAAACTGGGCTTGCATAAGCTAATACTGGACGAAGATTAGAGAGATATATTAGAATTTTGAGATTAAGAGGTAAAGCTGAATTTCTATTGATTAAAGGATAGAGAATTCTAAATTGAGTATTGAATTTATTTCTAAGATTGTAGATATGCGATCTGTGGTTAAGTTTACTATCAAGGATAATTCCTAAGTACTTAGTTTCTTTAGACCAGGCGATATAATTATTATATATTTTAATATTAGGAGGGTTATAGGATTTTTTGCAAGGGAAAAGAACTGCTTCAGTCTTGTCTACATTTAATTTTATCTTCCAGTTAATGAGCCATTTTTCTAAATCAATGATATAATTTTGAAAATTTTCCTGGATGGTGCAAGTTTTTCGGCCTTGCGTTTAGATTGCAGTGTCGTCAATTGGGGATCTTGGAGCAAAACTCAGATGGAAGCAAGCATTGAAGCAGTTTTACAGGGAAGTGAAAAATCCGGTAGAGGGACAGTTTTAGAATCCACCTTAGGAGACAAATTAAACAAAACCGATCATTCAAAAAATTGCTTTGGACGGAATCCAATTTCCTCAACCCTGTCCGTCCCCCAGGCTATTTTATGAAATAAACCCGTTTGATATCCAAAAGTTGGAATATAATTTTTCTGAAGCAATCAAATTAAAAATTAATTTAATAGATCGGCAAAAATAGTCCAATCTATCGACATCATCAAGAAACCCCGAACCAAAAATACATAAATCCTTTCACTGTTTCAACAAGGATTTCTCAGTTATATCTGCATTTTATATGGTATGCACTTCCATTTTCTGTGTTTTTTTTTTCTATTAAAAAATAAAAGCATTCGGGTCAGGTGCCCCTTTACCACACCCATCCGTTGACATTTAACAGGGAGGAAGTCAAAAATTATTAAATTTACAAGTTGTATTTGAAAAGTACAGATTCAGTGAAACACGAATCTACAATGTAGACGAAACCGGAATGACAATCGTGCAAAAACTTGTAAAGTTATTGGGGCCAAAAATGACGACACAATTAAGTGACTTAGTATTCTAGACAGAGGTAAAAACTTCACAATGAATATGAGTGGTTTTCTTCGTCGTACTTTGCCATGAAATCCTTCAAATCGGAGAATTCTTCAAATTATTTAAAAACTCTTAATAGTTTTCTCCGCAATACAGTGAGTGTAAAAAGTATTCGTACAGTACGACAATTGATTTAAAAGAGATCCGTTCATAAAAATTATAAACATAAATTCCATTTTAATTAATTATAAATATATAATAGAACATATTTTCACTAGTTTCATGTGAAATTGACACAAAAATAATTTTATACATGAATAAATATTTACAAAACTGAAACAATCCAACATCTTGTGGTGTAAAAAGTATTCGTACACTAAAAAGAAATGCAATTTTTTTTTAGTTATTTTGTGATTGGTTTAGCCATTATGATGTAGTTAATTGACGTCATCTTGTAAGCTACTTAAAAGGTTCTTCAGTGGAAATTTTAATGTAGGGAGAAACTAGAAATTCTGTAATGGGTCGTAAAAGTAAAGAGACAAGTGTTTCCGAAAGAGAACTGATTTTAAAGCTCCGTAAAAATGGTAAATCGTACAACAAGATTTCTGATCTGATCTGATCTGATCTGGCCGGTAGACCCCATTCAACTGTGCAGTCAATCATAAAAACGTTTGCTGCCACTGGAAAGATTCAAAACAACAGTTCTCGTACTGGGAGACCATGTATATTGACATCATCTGACAGACGGTTTCTGGTACGTTCATTAAAGAAGGATCCCAAAATAAGTGCTCCTACATTAACATCAGAACTAAAGAACTTGGGAACAGCAGTCTCCGTAAGTACTGTTTGAAATGCATGCAGAAATGAAGGTTTCCATGGCCGTGTTGCGAGACGAAAATTCTTTGTTAGTGAGAAGAATCGGAAGCTGCTATTTTCTTTCACCAAGCAATACGTTAATGAAAGTCAAGATTTCTGGAAAAAGATTATCTTTACAGACGAAAGTAAATACAACATATTTGGATCGGACGGGAGACGAATGGTATGGAGAAAGCGCAATACAGAAATGCATCCTAAGAATTTAGTGCCAACAGTGAAACATGGGGGTGGAAGTCTGCTTGTTTGGGGTTGTAGGAGTGCTTCTGGGGTGGGCAAATTAGTCTTTATTAAAGGCATTATGAATCATCAACTTTATATTGACATTTTAAAAAATAATTTAGGACCTAGTGTAGCAAAAATGGGCTTGAATGGTGATTACGTTTTCATGCATGATAACGACCCCAAGCACACAGCCCGAAAAACAAGGCTCTGGATACTATATAATACCCCAAAGTTCATGAAATTTCCTCCTCAATCGCCGGACCGCAACCCCATCGAGAATTTATGGGCCGTTCTTGATAAAAATATTAGATCCAGACATATTTCTAATAAAAATGATTTGGAATCAGCTCTTAATCAAGAATGGGACGCCATATCTAGCTCAATAACAGCAAAATTGGTGGAATCGATGCCAAAGAGACTCAAGGCAGTTATTCGAGCTAAAGGATATCCTACAAGGTATTAGCTGAAATATTATGATTGTATTGGCCAATATATGCCGGATGTATGAATACTTTTTACACCACAAGATGTTTGTTTCAGTTTTGTAAATATTTATTCATGTATAAAATTATTTTGGTGTCAATTTCACATGAAACTAGTGAAAATATGTTCTATTATATATTTATAATTAATTAAAATGGAATTTATGTTTATAATTTTTATTAACGGATTTCTTTTAAATCAATTATCGTACTGTAAGAATACTTTTTACACTCACTGTAGATCATTTGTGGTATGTTTTAGATAACAAAGTTAAGATTCATAAACAAAAGGATTTTTAAATTATTTCAGAATTGTTAGAATCCATGGCACAAATATTGTAAGCTATTATGAAAGGCAAAGGATATTCAACAAAATATTAATTATAAGTTATTTATAACAAAATTTTTTAATTATTTTGACTGTACGAATATTTTTACACAATTAGATAGATAGCTAATTAAATTTATAATGCAAATAAAATATATAGTACAAATAAAAGTTTGCACATTCGTATGCAATTAAATGTTCGCTATGGTTTAAAAAATTTACTTCAATAATGGAATAGCGCTCGGTGTCACAGGTTCGGGTCCCGGCGATGCCATGGATGTTTCTAGGGGTTCGGAATCCACTTTAAATTATAGTTCCCGGTCTATTTAACCTAATGTGTGCACAAGATGACCGCAGAGCGACAAACCAATAGTTGAAATTTCAGGCTCTTTTTTAAATAAAAAAATAAAAGAGTACGAAAGCTATCCAATCTCAATAATGAAAACATTTATCGAAGGTGTATTGCAGGATGCAGGAGTATTTTTAGAAATTTTATTAAGCTTTTTAAGAGAAACTATAAACTTGCCTACCAGCTAACGATCCAATGAGATAGCCAGTCGATCTAGCCGTGTAAATGAACGCAATATGCTCCATATCGGTATTGACGAGGTTTTTTAAATCTAATAGTGCTGGCCCGGTCACAGCAACGTTCATACCCTGCAAAAGTAAAACAGATCTTGTTGTAAAGATTAAATAAAAATTATAATTATTGATTATATATTTATATATGAATAATTATAATTATTAATTATATAAATTAAACATGGTTGATGTTTTTTATTGTAGTTTGCTATCTTCACAGAGTGTTATAATTTAATGAAAGTGTTATCGGTTTGAAAAACACTTTTAAATGTTTGTATAATATTCTTACTTATTTTAAAAGCTTCATATTAAAATATTGTCTATTTTTTCATTTCGAAAAAAAAAAAAAAAAAAAAAAAAAAATTCACTAAGGAAATATTTGGTTTAATTATTCTTTTTTTTTTTACCCAAATTTAGCTGGCAAACACTTAGACAGTTGTCTTTGATGCCTTAAGGCAAGCGTTGCACCGACATTACTCACTTAGCACTACCCAAGAAGTGGGTGTAGCTTGAAGATAAAAAACGGACGCGGAGTAACAGTACCCCCCGCAACGCTCATGTTAGATCGGTACCTATGATTTAAAATGGATTCCGAACTACTACAAACATCCATGGCACTGTCGGGACTCGAACCCGAGCATAATCTACTTATAAAATGCATTAATAATATTCCTTATTAATCTAAAATACAAGAGGTTTGGTTTGTCGCTCTACGGTCATCTTGTGCACACGTTAGGCTAAACAGACCGGACCTACAGTTCAAAGGGGATTCCGAACCACTGCAAACATCCATAGCACCTGAGCGAGAGTCACTCGGCTATCAGGCCCTTCCGTTTCTTCTCTTATCTAATTATAAAATGTATTTTATTTATTATTTTAATTTGTGTGGTGAATGAAATATTTTTTTCTGAGACTTTTTGTTTTAAGTGTTTATATCATATTTTTTTATGAAAAGAATCTTAATTAAAAAAAAGTACAGACACATAGTATCTCTGCAGTTGTTAACAAAAAAAAAAAAAACATTTAAAATAAAATGTGAATAAAATTTTTATTAATTCTCTTAATGGCCCTTTAGTTATCAAAACTAACATTTTAATTATACAATATCATTAATGAAGTTTGCAATACATGAAAAATCTTTCTTTAAAAAACGATACTTTTTTTTAATAATAATAAATTGTTTATTTTGAAATTTTATTTCTAAAGTTTTTTGAATTTTCCGTTTTGATAAATACTGCAACAATTGAGTTGCAAATGGAACTGATTGAATATAATACTTACCAAGACAAGAAAACAAAGGTAAAGATTGCATGTCTTTATAATTTTAATACTTTTTTCTGTCAGCTTAGGCATTTTACACCTTTAAGGTATAATATAATGAAACAGATACAATCCTAAAAAAATAAAATATAAAAATTATTATATATTTAATTTTCAATCGTAATTTAAATATTTGTAACAATAATAAATGTTTTATTTTGGTGACATATATCTAAAGGTCTGTAAATAGGGTGGCCATATTCATTTTATAAGAAACGATGCAAAATTTGGAAAATAATAAAATTTGGAAATAAAATGATTGAAACAGAAGTTAAATTTTTTATTCAAAAGAAATGACCGTGGAACGAAAGCAAATAAACATGGCAGTTATCAGTGTTGTTTTCGGACCGTCAAAGTAGAAAACTGACAACTGACTTGAGCAGAGCTTTACAGCTGACAGAAATATCTACGTGAGTTCTTAAGGCCAACTGTCTGGGAGCGGATACTAGAGAGTTTTTGCATACCGTACGTTAGTTACCGTAGGACGTCCGTTAGCTTTTTCTCCCTAGCGCGCATGCTCATAGGAAATTATGTTTCCTATGAGCATGCGCGCTAGGGAGAAAAAGCTAACGGACGTCCTACGGTAACTAACGTACTGTATGCAAAAACTCTCTACTATTTAGAGAATCATTTGTAAACGGATATAAGGTGGCTATATGCCGGTCGGGAAACCTCCAATTTCTCCGAATTTATACGATATATGTCATACTGTATACGTCAGAAATACGGTATGCGCAAAGCTCACCTTGTAAAATATGTTTAAGATATATTCTCCGAGTCTCCTAATCGAGGGTCTCCTAATAAGACGGATCGCAGGTCTCCCAATTTTAAAAGAAATGGTTGAAAGAACAATACTGAGGGTGGGATTAAAATAAGAGAATTATTCTTCTAGGAAACTAGCTAGCCTCACTTATTCCACCCGGGGCCTGATTGGCCGAGTGGCTAGCGGTCTGGCGCTCGGTACCACAGGTTTCGGGTTCGAGTCCCGGCGGTGCCATGGATGTTTGTAGTGATTCCGAATTCACTTTAAACTGTAGGTCCCGGTCTAATAGGATCGTAGAGCGTTACGGGGGCATTGTAACTCCGCGTCCGTGGCTTATCTTCAAGTGACACGCGCCCCCTGGGTCATGCAAAGTGAGTACGTCTGTGCAGCGCTTGCCTTAAGGCATCCAAGACCAAGCTGTCTAAGTGTTTGCCAGCTGCATTAGAAAGAAAAAAAAAACTTATTCCACCTTCCGCAATCGATTACTCTTAGATAGCAGGAATGTAGTTGTGAAGGGTCAGTGATGTAGGGGATGTTTCTTTTATATAGCGGGATTGTAGTTGTGTTTGAATCAGTAAATGTGATAGTTTGGTTGACTCTATAAGTGTTTCCTAAATTATTGCCCTAACAGTGCCTTCCAAGGAAACAGGTGACTGACCAAGTCAACAATTTGACACTGCATTCATTCTCCTGTCATATTACATTCTTATTATGCCTAACAAAATATGGAAAAAGTGAATACCCGGGCAAAGCCGAGTAAATTGCTTTTCTTATATAATGTTACACACAAGTTATATACTTAAACAAGATTCAATAAAATATTGAACCAAAATTTCTAATTCAATGCTAGTGTGTATAAAATTCAGATAATTTTTTAAAATTTAAACATACTTTAAGAACATATTTGATAATAATAAAATGCACAAAAACTGTTAAGGAAAGTACAACAGAAAAAGAAACTTGCACCCCATAATTACACCTTTTTGTGAGTCTTGGATCTTAAAACGTTTTAGTAACACTGGCAAATCATGTATAAAGTTAAGTATTTTAAAATTAAAATTCTTCTAAATAAAATTTGAAAAAAAAACGAAGAAATACAAATATTTAATTTGCTGGAAAACTATTACATATACTATAAATTTCCTTGACAATGAAGAAAAAAAGAATTTATCGTATAGTAGTATTGATATTTAATTTTAGGTAATATCATAACTTTGTCAAATATTGTAATATTAGGTTACATAGGTACATACTGGGGGTTTTGCCGTTTTATGTTTCCAATGGGAAAATTTATGAGTCTAAAATTACAAAGAAGATAAACGTAAACTTATTAGCATATCTAGTTTCATATTTTGATACAAAATTCGTGGTAAGAGTTCCGATTAACAAATTTAAAAAGGTATAATTGTAGTTCATGTAGTGAAATTTTAACAATGGAATTTGAAGAACATTATGTCGAATTTATAAAAATGTTATGATGTCAAACGAAATTAGAAACAAAATATTCTAGTGTATTTTTATCATCAACTTCTTCGCCATATTGATGATTTTGATTATTACTTTCCTGAAAGAATTTGAGGATATTTTTCTGAATTTAATTCGACTTAATGAAGTTTTGTATTAATATCCTATCCACCTTTTAATAAAAATCTGATACAAATATTCAAGTGAACTATATAGTACAAAAAACAAAATAACTAAATATTATATCAAAACAAAATAAATGTATTCAATTAGAGATATCACTTTTTTTATTGAAGTAATTAGAAAACAAACGTGTGTATTAAAAATCAAATGGAAACTATGGACTTTAAATAAAATGAAATCGTTCTGAAATGAATGATATGCCTGTACAAATACATATACTTTTTTATATACAGAATATCGATAGATGAAACGTCTATTAGTTGTAAAGTAATTTTTATCCAATATTTTATATGAAATATTTAATTACCAGTATTTCTATTATTACCAATATTTTATTTTTAAGGAACGCTTTGAATAAATAATTTAAATATTAGTAAAATGAAATTAATAAAATAACTAATAAAAAGAAAAATAATTATTAATTCATTAATTTATTATTATTATTTTATTCATAATAATAATAATAATAAAATAATTAATAAAATTAGCAAAATAAAATGAAAACAAAAAGAATATTAAAAAATGTACATACCTCAACATTGAGCAAATTCTGTTCAAATAGACTAAAAAAATTTTAAAGCTTCTGTCAACTACTGGTGCTGTTTAAATCATTCATAATCCCTTATCATCTTATCTGCAACACAAAAAAGAGTTTTTTTTGACAGACAATTGAGATTTTAAATTACTATCACTTCCATTATGTGATAAAAACTTAAATCTTAACTTACTAATACGTCAACTAAAAAAGCCATGCCAGGTCAAATTACGTGTCTTTCATTTAATATTCAACGTTTACAGCAAGAAATAAAACACCTGTTTTTTTTACCTTTAACTTTGAAATTGTTTGTCCATCTGGAAGCAAGTGGTAGGCTATGAGCAGAAAGTACAAAATAAATATACTACTGTGTCTTAAAAAGTAAGATCAATTTTCAGTTTAAAATTCCCGGGGTTTACGGAATTTAATTTTTTTTTCTTTTACTTTTTTAGATTGCCTGTCCTTGATATATGTGCGAAATTTGACATCAAAATATTTATTAATGTTTGAGTTACGCTTGGCTCTGTGAGACACTAAAACTCATTTCGGCAATTTTTGAAATGTCTGAATTAATTGAGCAAAGAACTTGCATTAAATTTTGTTTACGGAAACGTATAGAATGTTGCAGAAGGCATTCTATGAGCATTCTTATATCGGAAAGAAATGTTTAGAAGTGGTATAAACAGTTCAGAGAAGGCAGAGAACGCGTTGAAGACGAACAGCCCTGGGGTCAATCATCAACCTCAACCGACGAAGCTCACGTCCAAAAAATTAAAGATTTGGTACTTGAAAACCATCGATTTACAATTAGAGGCCTTGCTGATGATGTTGGAATTTCAAAAGAATCGGTCAATTCCTTTTGGGCCTCAAACGTGTCAAATCTCGATTAGTACCGAAAACACTGAATGCGCCAGCTCACACTGCATTGATTCTTCGTGAATTTTTCGCCAAAAATGGAATCCATATCGTTCCACAACCACCATATTCACACCGTGCGACTTCTGGCTATTTCCTAAACTCAAAAGACCATTCCGGGGCACCGTTTTGAGTCAACTGAAGAGATTCAACGTGAATCGCCGCGCGCTTTGAAGGCCATTACTGCCGATGACTTTTTAGCATGCATTGAGGATTGAAGAAAAAGTTGGCATAAGTGCATTGTGTCGGGAGGGGATTACTTTGAAGACGATGAAATAAATGTGGAAGAATAAATAGAGTTTTTGAAAAAAAAATAATTGCTCTTACTTTTTGGGCACAGTAGTATATGTACTTTTCACGAATTTACAATTGTGTATTTTGAAGGCTGTTTCGAAGTGATATTACGGGAATTATTGATCAATTGCACAATTTATTTTCTGTTAAAATGTAAAATAGGAATACTTTTGCTGTGTCTTCCTTTATATTAAACTGTAAATCAGTAGTGTGCGGTTTTTTGACGAAGAGCCATCTTATCTTGGCATCACCAAAAGAAAAAAGAAAAACACGAGTCACCTGTCAAATATTATTTAGTTTATTTGAAAGTATGTAAAAGTACGGATGTGATACAAATTAAAGAAACCTAATAACAATTAAATGAATAATTTGCTTTGACGTACAAAATTATTTAAATATTTGAAAAAAATTGCATGGTTTGGTTTGGTTTGTTGCTCCACGATCATTTTGTGCACACTTTATGCTAATTAGACCGGGACCTACAATTTAATGTGGATTTCGAACCACTAACAAACATTCTTGCTCTCGCCAGGATTGAAACCGGAAGACTCGGGAAATAAAAAGCATGATCTTATACGTCATGATCCCTGCTTTAAATTAAATGTATTTTACTAATAACAGCACTGTGATTTTGTAAGTATGATTGTTTGGAAACTATTCTGAACTTAAGCTACAGATGTAACACCAAAAAAACAAAACAAGTCGGGTTTTTTTAAACATTTTATAACTTTTCTTTTCTCTTCAAGTGAAAGACACAAGACAGGTGTTTCTCATATAAAATAGTCTATAGAAATTTCTTCAATACAGTAGGAAAATGTCAAGCTTTTTAGACATTACTAGTTTTGAAAAAAGGCTTTATTACAAGCATATATATATATATATATATATATATATATATATATGTGTGTGTGTGTGTGTGTGTGTATATATGTGTATATATAGTAGATCTTTACTTCAATTAAGGTCATTTGTTAATATAACAGATTCTGTGTTACCCAGAATGCCCCACTACCACTGCGACTTTGTACACTTATAGCGCCACCACAATTTTAACAAAACATCTCCAGGGAAGGAGTCTGGGAGGATTTGCACCCTCATCTAGTTCTATTCTTTGAAACTGAAAGACTTTCTGACGCACGGATTTATCACTTCTCTTGAATGCATTGACATGGAAGCTTTCGATTAATTTCCGTTTTTTTTAAGTTACATTATTTAATTTGTTTATAAATTCTATGATACTGAACCATCTGTAGTATTCTCTGTAATACCTCTATCTGAATTTTAAGTGGAAATCTGTTTGAGGTTTTAATGATGTAATTCTCTTATCAATTATAATACATGATCACATTAAATTAACTAAAATTTAGGTTTAAAATTTTTTAACGAATTAGTGTATTAGCGTATTAGTGCCATTTTTCAATTGTAACTTCCCATTAAGGCTCCAAATTAATGGGACAAATCATTGGGTGGTCCATTAATAATTAGCTAATGTAATATGCCCAGTAGATATTGTAATATGTCCAGTAGTTATTATAATTTCTCTATCTGCATTTTCAGTGGATATCTTTATGAGGTTTTAATTATGTAATTCTCTTATCAATTAAAATGCATGGTCACTTTAAATTAACTAAAATTTAGGTTTAAAATTTTTTAACGAATTAGTGTATTAGTGTATTAGTGCCATTTTTCTATTGTAACTTCCCATTAAGGCTCCAAATTAATGGGACAAATCATTGGGTGGTCCATTAATAATTAGCTAATGTAATACGCCCAGTAGATATTGTAATATGCCCAGTAGTTATTATAATTTCTCTCTCTGCATTTTCAGTGGATATCTTTATGAGGTTTTAATTATGTAATTCTCTTATCAATTAAAATACATGGTCACTTTAAATTAACTAAAATTTAGGTTTAAAATTTTTTAACGAATTAGTGTATTAGTGCCATTTTTCTATTGTAACTTCCCATTAAGGCTCCAAATTAATGGGACAAATCATTGGGTGGTCCATTAATAATTAGCTAATGTAATATGCCCAGTAGATATTGTAATATGCCCAGTAGTTATTATAATTTCTCTATCTGCATTTTGAGTGGATATCTTTATGAGGTTTTAATTATGTAATTCTCTTATCAATTAAAATGCATGGTCACTTTAAATTAACTAAAATTTAGGTTTAAAATTTTTTAACAAATTTAAAAATACTAGTGTATTAGTGCCCTTTTTCTATTGTATCTTCCCATTAAACTTCCAGATTAATGGTACAAATCATTTGGTTTTCTATTAGCTTCCACAATAATACTAAGTAGAATTTCAAAGACAGAAACAACGATTTGTTTCATAATATTTTAATCAGATGAATCTGTTACCTTAAACTGTTTCCATATTTATGGAAAATATTATTTTTTTTCATGTATTTCAAAATGCTTATTAAAACATAAAGCGCAATTTTTTTTTTTACTTATAATAGGATGTTAAAAACTAAACTGATACTCCAAGGTTTCTTTTGCTCATAATTGTTTTAATTAATTAGTTTAATTCAAAGATCTATAGTTAACATTGTCGTTATTTTATGCATAATAATACTCCGATACGATACTTTGTTTATGGGGCCTGACGGCCGCGTGTCTAGCGCTCTGGCGCTCGGTACCACAGGGTTCGAGTCCTAGCAGTGCCATGGATGTTTGTAGTGATTCGGAATTCACTAGAAACCGTAGGTCCCGGTCTAACAGGATCATAGAGCGTTGTGGAAGTATTGTTACTCCGCATCCGTAGCTTATCTTCAATCTACAAGCACCTCCTGGGTAGTGCTAAGTGAGTAACGTCGGTGCAGCGCTTGCCTTAAGGCATCAAAGACAATTGTCTAAGTGTTTGCCAGCTGCATTAGAAAGAAAAAAAATACTTCGTTTATAAAAGTATTTTACTTTTCAGTTAAATTAATTTGACCCTTTTCTACTATATAAATTCTCTTTATTTCAGGAAATTTAAAATTAATTAATTAATTAAAAATTTAATTTTTATTTACCATATTTAATAAGTAAGTTTACATGATTTGACGTCAATCTTAATGAAATATTTTACGAAGTCTACGGAATGCTTCAGTCTATTGCAATCCCGTACTTTCCGCAATCAAGCTTCCTAATTCTCTACATGAACTCTGTTTAATTTTTTAATTAATTTTTTTTTAATTCAAAGATCTGTTGTTAAAATTGTCGTTGTTCCATACATAATAATACTTCGATACGATACTTCATTTAAAAAGTATCTTACTTTTCAGTTAAATTAATTTGACCCTTCTCTACTATATGAATTCTCTTTATTTCATGAAATTTAAAATTAAAAATAAATTTTTTAATTAATTAATTATCTACCAAATTTAATAAGTAAGTTTACATGACTTGACATCAATGAAATATCCTATGAAGTTTATGGAATGCTTCAGTCTACTGCAACCCCGTACTTTCCGCAATCTAGCTTCCTAATTCCGTACACGAAGTCTGTTAAATTTTTTATGAAGTTAATCTGAACGATTGCACCTTTTTTACCACCTCTTTCCCGAATGCTCCATTGCCTTACTACCGTTTCTTTTTTTAGAATAGGGGTTGGCGCAGTTGAATGCTTTCCAAATTACTAATGCGGCACTCTGCGCAGATGGCACCCGTTAGGAACTGCAGAAGTGTCTGAGAAGTATTGATCAGTACTCACTACCATATGGACACGCAAGAAGGTCCAGTTAGAGGTATTGTGGGTTTCCATTCCCTGGACGAATAAAGAATACTAATAAATTATTTATAGCCTGCACTTACAAAAACTAAAAGTTGTCATTAGTTTCTGATAAATGGGAAAATAACGTGAAAAGTTTTTATAAAGCTGCGAGAGGAATTACACGTAAATTAGTTTATTAGTTTTGAAATTTAACATTTATAGGATGACGCAAGTTAAGAATGAATTTTTTTTATCATTTAAAATGCCTTCTTTTAGGAATGATTCCATTTTTTTCGTGTTAGTTTTTACTAGGTAGATAGTGAATCAAATAATTTTTTTTATAAGAGATAGTTTAATTTACAACGAAGATTTGCGTAGCAACTCCACTAATAAAACAAAACAAAACAGAAATAAATAAAATAAAACAAAACAGAACATTTATGATGCTTTCATTTTACAAATAAGTTTTAACGAAGGATACATTTTTTGGAATGATTCATCACCATGATTGGGCTCAACAGCCCCATGATGGGCCAAGGCCGTCTGCCTACTGGCAGATTTCGAAACATGAGATGCTTTCTTTTTACTGGGTAGGGTTGTCAGCCGTACGCCCAACACTCTGCAATCATATTAGACTGGCACCTACGGTTAAAAGTGGATTCCGAACCACTACAAACATCCATGGCACCGCCGGGACTCGAACCCGAAACTTGTGGTATCGAGCGCCAGAGTTTTTTGGAATGAAAAACTAGGAAAAATTGTTATTTATCTAATGTTTGCTTTTAAGATTAATTGATTTTAACGAAGATTCGGTTGTATGAAATAGAAAATAATTCATATAATAAATAAACTAGTATTTTTTTTTTTAGATTGGCACTAAAGTAATTATGAAAATAATGATATTCAAACAACAGACTGGAGAATGTAGTAAATATTTTTTAATGGCGTGAATCTTATTATTCTATTGAATAAAATTTAATTTTATCGTTTATTCTGAAAATGTCTGATAAAAAGAAATTCAAACACAAATATATGCGTAAATAACGCAAAAAATAATGACAGAAGTTTGTTTTCCACATTGTTTACCATAGTGACCTTAACAAGAAAGAATGTATTATTATCCTCATTTCACTTATCTTTTTATTTATGTCCTAGTAGCATATAAATGTCCTAGTAGCCCTGTTGAACTACTCAATTTATTTTTCAATATACTCTATGAAAAAGAAAAAAAAATGTAGCTCTAATTAGAATTCATTTAGAATGAGATGGAAATCAATTGATATAATGTAAATGTGTGAATGAAAATAAAAGAATTCAAATTTCAGAGGAATTCAATACTTGATTCAAGAGATACTGCTATATATAATAAATTAATCAAGAAAGCATTGGTGCATCCTTGGCATTTATGCAAATTGTTACTTGGATGATATTCATTTGTTAAGTTGGCGTATTTTCTTTCATGACATTTCGCCTCAAACCCTTTGGATCTTGGGATAGTCGCAAGTTTCTGCTCATTAATTCCCAAATATGTTCTATGAGGAATGATCTGGTGATCTAGCTGGAAGAGTAAATGTTTGTCAAGAGAGAAGACAATCAGTAGAAATGATTGCCAAATGGGATTGGACAATGTTCTATCGAAATGCAAGCCCAGGGGCAAATAAAAGAATATCCATAGAATCCGTATCGTCCTGTCAGAATTTCGAAGAATAACTTCCGTAGAATCCATATCGTCCGTCAGAATTGCGTAGAATAGAGTCAACGTACCGTCGTGTTGCAAGGCTATCACCAATGACAGCCACAGTTTTCACACTTTGGTATTATTGGTGGCACCCTTACAATCAAATAAAATGGTATCTGAACTATAAATCTGAGTTGTTGGCTTGTGTGGCGGGTGTCAATTAGTTAAGTATTCCAGTGCTGTACTTGCGTATCCATGCCACATTTTCTCTGACTACCATGGTTCAGTTCGAAATGGAACTCATGGCTGATAACAATTCTACTTCAGTTAGGAAGATTTAAAATTGAAATGCCACCGGACAAACTTGTCGGTAGGCACAAGTGAGAAATTGTTGCTGAATTGTTGCCATGTAACGCTACTGTCTGAATCATCTGTCAATGTCCTTGCGAACACAGGTGTCTCGTTTACATTACAGTTGATGATGATGAATCAGCCGTTTTGAAAACTGCTCAGACGTTCTGTCTCATATTCTGTTGTCTCTCTATACCGAATGCTTTTCTATGCTGTATTACGCCATGATTCATCCATGCTTCTCAACATCGTTCATTCAATGCTCCAAATGTTGAAAGATAGTAGGCCGCCCTTTTATCTTCAGCGAGTTGCAAGTGCTGTCTCAAAAAGTAACACATGCTTATGTTGTATGGGAATTCGCACTCAAGGTGAATACAACAGAATCTAATTCTAATGGATGTGTGCGTTGTGGTCTGGAAGTGGAATTTTTCTTCTTTTACACATCTTTCCAATTCTCAGTTGCGTTATTTCGGAGCTGCAGTTTTTCATCTATTGGCCCCAAATATTGAACCATTAGCATTTTGGATCAAAATGCATTTGCAAGCCAAATTTCGTTACTCTTTCATGGCGCATCATATTCTTTTGTCTTAGAGATTTTATGAATAGTAGTATTTTTTACAAGAAAATTAAACATTTAGTAACGGGTCTCAAAAACTTAGTCATGCCAATGTAAATAAATGCTCACGTTCGACAAACGCCTTCCGTTGCAGTCACTACTTTCAGAGACGAGGAGTTATCAGTTAACCGTTTATTAATCAATGTATCAGTTAAATATAAAACTACTCTGTTTTATACGTACATATGGTGTAGTATATTAATATATAAAGCTTATATAATTTTAATATTGTATGGTCTAGGAACAAAAACACATAGCACTAGTGGCCTGTAAAACACAACACGTCTCATTTATTCCAAAACCAAACGCACACTGTTGGTGTTACGTTTCTTTCTCCCTCCAGCCAGCTCACCCCACACAGACAGGATACTTATATTATCGGGCGCTGACTTCCACTATGCACGTGGAACTATTTATCCTTGAGGCAATCAATATAATAATAAATAAACTATTTTGGCATTACTGGATCATGAAATTTCAGTTTTATAATTGATAAATTAATTTTTAGTGTTTTGACTTTTTTAGTATTATTCATAAAAACGATACATTTTATAAAGTTCCTTAAAAGTGGTATAGATATCAGTAAATATAATTTGGCACGAACCATCTTAAATTTTAATACAAAAAATATTTATAGAACTTTTGATGTTGACGCTGCGTTCAAACAAAGAATTACTTTTTAAAAATTGAGAAATAAAATTTGCACTGGAATGCTCTAGTTTTATTTTTCATAAAACCCTATTGATTTAATGTTATAAAAAAGCCATAAATTGTGCTTAACAATCACTTTCTGGTTCATCTCTTTGTCAAAATTATGAGAGTTTCTATAAATATCAAAATTATGAGAGTTTCTATAAATATAAATTTCTATAAATATTCAATAAATATTTCAATAGATTTGCATAGTTGTATTTTCAAAACATTTCGTATATTTTAATCAAATTTTCTATTTTTCTTATTTGATACGTAAGCTACTTTGCTCCAAATGTCATCAAAAATCTGATATTAAGTGGTATATTTTCCTTATGAAAGTATATTAATGTGACGTAGAAGGACCCCAATAATAAAGCGATCAGCTTCACATGTGCTCATATGGCCCCACTGAAAATTTTCAAAACACTTATAAACAGTATCAATTCACGATTACCAAAAGGTTTATCAAGGGGTTTTGCAAAGCGATTTCTCTTTCATAAATAAATCCAGATCAATCTTACAGACCGGTAAGATTATTTTGGTGAAATTTGTTATGTAGATGCTAATACTTAGACAGTATATACTCTACACTAGGGGTGGCCAGCCTAAATGATTTTGCACGCCACTTTGGAAATGCATCCTAATTCGGCTGGCCTCATATTAAATTATATATATACGCATATTAGATTTAGACCCACTATAGACATTTCTTTGGAGTGAAAAATTGAAACATAATGAGTGATTATTTTTGTGTTTACTATTATTCTTACATGTAAACATAGATAATGTAATAATAATGATACTAAGCGCACATTGTAAAAAAATATTTAACACTAAAAATGAAAAATATATAAATATAAACGAAATAAAAAAAATGAAATCATTAAAAAAATATTTTATTTTACTAATGCGATATTTGTTTCTCCACTCTTTCACTTAGCTTTTACAAATCGATCTCAATTTGGGTATTGGCACATCGTAATTGGTATTGCAGGTTAGCATCCCTTATGTTTGATCGTGTTTTGTGTTTGGTCAATTTCTTTTTCGGAAAAAACGATTCGCAGGTGTAAGTTGAACCAATAGCGCCATCAACTTGAACTAAAGGCTCGTGCTCACCAAGGCGACAAGATGCAAGCGAAAAAATTTGACCAATCACTAGCCTCACCGCGGTCGCCTGAAACCGGTTTGCAGTCCGCCGCTTGGAGTTGCCCAACTTTCAACTCGAAGCGGTTTTTCACTAGGCGTAATGCTATTTCTGACGTTTCGCTGTGAAGGGGTCGAAAAAATTTTGACGCTTGCCTCTTGAATCTTCACGTCTCTCGCCTTGGTGGGAACGAGCCTTAAGAGTCTGGTTTGCAATCAACTGTGCATATCTAGGGATGGTCACTGCGTCTTTGAGGTCCCTTGAAGTAAAACATAGAACCTGTTCCAAGATGCGCGTGCATCATGAATTTGCAAAATATAATTTAATTATTCTGCGAACTCATAAATAAAACAGGCGATATCTATCATATATTCGCAAGAATAATATTTTAAAATCAAAGTTAATTTTTTCTCATAATTGCGATAGGTAATTTTTAAATATATGAATGCACACATAATGCATTTTTTTAATACATTGGTTTTCACTACTTTGGACATTATAAAATGAATATATTTTGTAAAAATGGGATAAATCTCACGGGAGGGAAAATATTCGAGGCGGGCCGCGGATTGGCCACCCCTGCTCTATACTTATTAGTGGCGCCATCTCTCCGACTACGCACACACTTTTCGTATCCCTTTAGCATTATTTATTTCGAGTTATATAAAAAAAGTTAGCACTTTTGTAGCACTAATTATCATCTCTTACGGAAATCATGCCAGAATAAAGTTTCATTATTCCGAAGAAAATAAAACTCATAATTTTACATTTTATTTTGATATACCATTAATTAGAACTAATTTCCTTTGTCACAAACATGATCCTTTTTAAGTACTTTATTTAGTTTATTCATAGTAATAATTTACAATTAAAATTTTTATTTTTATATTTTGAATTTTTTATTTTTATTTTGAATTTTTTGAGTATATTTTATACATCCTTATACAACGTATTTCTTATTATTCTGTTTAAACTGATCTTTCGCTAAATGAGATCTTTTTATTAAAAAAGCAAAAAATTGTAAATTATTCATTTAAAAAGGAATAAGCTCGGAAAAAAATTAATTTTAAAATAAAAAAAATGATCGAAAAAAAATAAAATGCTTGACAACAATGTTACTCGTGTGTAGCATATCTTGAAGTGTTTAAATCAAGCAATTTTAGCAAATCTTATGTGTTTACCTAAAATTAAATGGGAAAAAAAATTACTTATTCGCTGAAATATAAAAGAAATTTTTCAGTCAAAATGTTATCTCGATTTCATATTCCTAATTTACATTCTTTTTTTTTTTTTTTTTTTTTACAAAATCAACCAAAATAGACTCGTATTAATTGACGACTGGATGGATCATATTTGGGTAATATTAACCCTTTGCCCTCGAAGTTTTTTTTCATTTGTATTACCAGCAACTCAAAGCGATTTTAGTGAAAATATCATATTCACATGCAAGTTTGATATACGCATTATTTATACTGTTATTTGCATTGTCTCTGTAGCGGAGCCCTCGAGCTTGAAGACAAATTTTAAATGGCTCCTCTCCGGAGCCCTCGAGTGCAAAGGGTTAAAATAATGAACAAAAGAAATTGATGTCCCTATTTTGTTAATTTTCTTAGTCACTTTCGTAGTTTATAATGCACAATATTTCTATCATTGATCTAGTTAAACTGTTAAAACAATATTCTCTTATTGTTTCATACATCCGGAGCAATGCCGAATCTACTACTAATTTTGCATTCTAATAACGAAGGACTTCGTGTGCTAGTGCTAATCGTAAACATTAGAGGTAGTTGCTTAATATCAATATTATATTTATTTTCAGCATTGCTATTGCTTATTATTATTATTTATTTTTTTTTTAGCATATTCTTTCTTATATGAAAGAAAAATGAAAATTTCACATTTGGGAAAGGAAAAAAAAAAAAAACAACCTTTGAATATTTTCTAAATTTGTTCAGTTTGTAATCCATTATGTTGTTGTTTTTAATGCAGCTGGCAATATAGAAGTTAATCTTTATGCCATAAGCAAAGGTTACACCTCTGTTACTCATTTAGCACTACCCAGGGGACACGTGTAGCTTTGAAGATATGCTACGGACTCGAGTAACATTACCCCCACAACGCTCTGCACTCAGACCTTGACCTAAGGTTTAAAGTGGATTCCGAACTACTACAAACATCCATGGCCCCGACGGGATTCGAACCCAAAACCTGTGGTAGCCAGAGCATTAACAAATTACAATGGATAGGGGGCCGAGTGGCTAAGTTTTAATTTAGCTCTATCTATCTAATCACACAATGAAATTTAATGATTTTCCAACCTTATTTTAGAATTTCTAATTTATTTAAGCAATAAAAATAACAAGTGTTCAAACTGATAAAAGTAAAGTTTTAATCTAATTCTTCCAATTGTTATATCCTTACATATTTTAAGAAAGTTGAAGAAAATTCAATGACTTAGAGAAGTAAATTTCTGTATTCGATTTTTACAAAATACTAGTAAAATAAAGTTAAGTAAATTTTGATAGTACCATTATTTTGTAAAAATCGGATTATTAATTATTTAAACATTTATCTAATATGAAATTTTTAATTTATACTGAATTTCTATTAAAATTTATCAAAACATTTAAATTAAGTTAATTTTTTGCATACATATTCTATATTTTAAAAATACATATTAATTGATTGGCAAAAAAATGTAATACATTTTGTAAGTTCCATTTTTTTTTATTTATTTATTTATACATTCATTTATACAAATTATCAGTTTTCCCAATCGTGATCCTCAGCAAGGGATCTAAATCATCCGGTTCTTCTAAAAGAGAAAGAAAAACAATAATTAACAAAAAACAATCAAAAAAGTTATAAAAAAAACCCTCCATAATAAGTATCTAAAAATGATCGAACGGAATTTAGAAAAATAAGTAACAAAAAAAAAATAATAATAATAATAAATCAAAGACATCAATATGCAATAAATTTTAAATAAAAGTATAATATATCGTACTAGCACATATAACCTAGCATTTCCCGGCTTCAGAAAATAAGATTATTAACCCTTTTATATCAAGAAGATAATTTGCTGCTTTTTTAAATAAGGGAAAAGCTCTTTTTTCATTAAATGCCAATAAAATATATTGTAATGTGAATAACGAATAATGATATATATAGGTAAAGACATGTCATATTACAAAAATATTAAAATAAGATCACATTCTAAAACAGTGGTGGTCAACCCGCGGTCCGCCTTAAACATTATTCCGGCCCGTGAAATTTATTATACTTTTACAAAATATATTCATTTTATAATGGTCAAAGTAGGGAAAATCAATGTATTAAAAAACTACATTATTTGTGCATCCATATATTCAAAAATTAACTCAAAATTATAAAAGCTTATTTTTTAATTTTATTTATATCCTTTTTATATTTAATTTTTTGTGTTATATATTTCTTTACAATGTGCGTTTAGTATTCTTATTATATTATCTATGTTTATATCTAAGAATAATAGTAAACACAAAAATAACTCATTATGTTTCAATTTTTCACTCCAAAAAATGTCTATAGTGAGACTAAATTTAATATAGGGATATATAATTTTATATGCGGCCCGCGGAGATAGGATGCATTTCCAAAGTGGCCCACAAGATCATTTGGGTTAGCCACCTCTATTCTAAACGATAAAGATATTTAACTATACTAGACATCATCTAATTTTAAACTATTAATAAATAGAAACATTGCATTGGAAGCATACCTTCATCTGAAGTCTGTATCAACTCCTTCCCAAAAATGACCGATTCCTTCAGATTCAACATCGGGTATTGTTCTCTTAACATCTCCATGTTTTTATTCCCATACCCAGTATATACTTTAGCTATATCTTTCATAAACAAATCTATTTGTTCATCTTCGTGAATTTTCATCAATCGTGTTCTATAAAATTGAAGACCCACGTACTGATTTACATTCTCATGCGTTCTCCTAAAAAAATCTTTTTTAAAATGTTTGTTTTCTTTTTCCAGGGCATTTATAGTGTTAAGTGGATCCATGGGTGAAACAAATTCACCAATGCTGTGGTTTGTGGATTTATGCACAGCATTGTTAAAAATGTTTTGTACGCCCACGTACTGCTTTGTCACTACTACCACACCACACCACATCACTGTGCCTAGAGCCGAGTAAGGAAGCAGAGAGCGCGTTGAAGTCGAAGAGCCATCTGGTCAACCATCAACCTCGACAGACGAAGCTCACGTTCAAAAAATTGAAGTTTTGGTGCTTGCAAACCGTGGATTTACAATTAGACACCTTGCTGCTGATGTTGGAAATTCAAAAGGGTCGGTCAATTCCATTTTGGGCCTCAAACGCGGCAAATCTCTATTGGTACCGAAAACACTGCTGAATGCGCCAGCTCACACTGTATTGATTCTTCGTGACTTTTTCGTCAAAAATGAAACCCATATCATTCCACAACCACCGTATTTACACCGTGCAACTTCTGGTTGTTCTCTAAACTCAAAAGACCACTCCGGGGACACCGTTTTGACTCAATTGAAGAGATTCAACGCTTGGAAGTACATCCTTGGCGATGACGTTTTAGCATGCATTGAGGATTGGAAAAAAAGTTGGTTTAATGTCTCGTGCTCACCAAGGCGACAAGATGCAAGCGACCAAAATTTGACCTCACCGTGGTCGCCTGAAACCGGTTTGCAGTCCTCCGCGTGGAGTTGCCCAACTTTCAACTCGAAGCGGTTTTTCACTAGGCGTAATGCTATTTCTGACGTTTCGCTGTGAAGGGGTCGAAAAAATTTGGTCGCTTGCCTATTGCATCTTCACGTCTCTCGCCTCGGTGGGAACGAGCCTTTACAGTTTGGGAATGATACGGGTAAGAAGAAGTCTGATTGGGCTCTGTGACGCTCTACGGTCACATGAGACTGGCACTTACGGCTTAAAGTGCATTCCGAACAAACACCCATGGCACCGCCGGGATTCAAACCCGATACCTGTGGTATCGAGAGCCAGAGAGCTAGCTACTCGGCCATCAGGCCCCGTTGCTTTATCACTACAAATGATGGAAGTTTCTGCGTGGCAATAGTGTTTGATGAAGGGCCATAATTCTCGCTTGCTTTTTTCTATCGTAAGGAAAAACAGCCCTTCTTTCTCATCCCTGTCAAAAAAAGCAGTTAAACTTAATGAACAAAATGTGAAATGTTATCATGTATTTTGAAATAAAATAACCATTAAAATGTATTTTACCGGCAAAACATTCCAAAACTTGTTTGTGTCATAGAATTGGTTTTTCTACCTTTGTGGTACTTTCTTTTAGTCTGAAAAGTTTCATCAACAAGTATAGTTTTCCCTGAGAACATTAGTAATGTCTTAGTTAATGATTTTAGTAAGATTTATCAGGCATTGTGCAAAATAAAAAGCAATTCATTAATCTATTCAATTGCATAATTTCAAATTATTCATTATATTAAAAGAGAATTATAAATTATCATTATATTATGTTATGTTACCACATAAAAAGAATAATGAATATATTTGAAGATAAAATCTAGAAAATGAATTATTTACAACAAAAGAAATTGTAATAAAAAAAATTCTTACCTGGACTTCCTAATAGCATTGTGATGAGAAGCAAATACTTCGGCTACCTCTCTAAAATATGTAGAATAGTGATTAATGGTTTCAGACACAATTTGTTTCTGTCCTCACTTTGCTCTGTAGAAGTTTGTTATGGTATGAGCTCTTGTAATAGGAAATCTCCATGCAAATAAGCACAAAATGTTAAATAATCAGCAAAATTTATCTGACTTTTTTCGAAGAAAGTATTCATCAACGGAATAATCTTAAAAATAAAGTTGAAAAGAGTATTACATATTGAAACAAGTACAGTTATTTGTATTATAACTATTAAAACAGATCATAGTCATAAAATATTAGGTATAAAAGAGAAATTACTTTTCCAAAACATTTCTTCTTAGTTCTATTCTTGCACATCTACATCCATCCTAGCTTTCGGGCCTTATCAGTCGACGAATTTGTTTGACCTTCGCATTTGGGACACATAGGTGCTAGATCTTTCTTTGGTAGCATTCCACCTTCCGTAAAAATTTCTATTATTGTTTCCTTACTCAAACCTCCGATGTCCATAGCATGCAGATTCTTTAGAGCAGTATGCATTTCGAAATCCCAGAAAATAATTAGAAATATAGTCTTGAAAAATTGCTTGTAGCTAGTCATAATCTCGAGATGCGAGTGGATTAGTATCGATGCGAAGTAAGCTTTATATACAGGCGATGAATTTCATTCATTGGTCATTGATTTTACTGCTAATGAGGAAAAAAATTTTTTTAAATAATAATAAAACACTTGAAATGCACTATATTATCATAAAAAATATTTAAATATAACAACAATGGTTATAATTAATTATTTATATTAATAGCAACAGTAATTATGATTATGAATGTATTACTTACATTGATCTGGCAGTCCTCAACTATTTGTTGCTCTATCGAACTCATTGTAGAAAACACGATGAACAGTAGCTAATACAAAATGCGAATGAACGACGAACAGTATCTCAAGTCGTGAAAACGTTGTCCAGCAAATGCAATATCATATTTAGTTCAAAATGCGAATATCGCCACTTATTTTACTTACATGATGTCACCAAAATACTGCAATTTGATTGGAGGCTCTTTAGGGAATACTTTTGCTTTCTAAGGTCTACTGATTTCATAAAAGGAAAAGGGGATGAAGTAACTCGTGACCCATCGTTAAAAATCGAGTCTTTTAATAAATCTTCAATTTTCCCTTTTCCCGCGGGAAGTGAAATTTCAGAAGCTTTACATTCGAAATGAATGGAGAACGAAGATTTAGATGACCCTGTTAAGAATACAATGGCAGATGGCAATTAAATCTACAGGACTTTCTCAACTTAACACATCAATCAGATAAAAACCACCTCTTCGCGGAAGCATCGATCAATATAAAATAAAAATGTCACAAACCGAAGAAAGACCAAGAACATCATAAAATCCTCAAAACCACCTCTTCGCGGAAGCATCGATCAATATAAAATAAAAATGTCACAAACCGAAGAAAGACCAAGAACATCATAAAA
This sequence comes from Caerostris darwini, assembly GCA_021605075.1. Lineage (NCBI taxonomy): Eukaryota > Metazoa > Arthropoda > Arachnida > Araneae > Araneidae > Caerostris > Caerostris darwini. The sequence goes on along the minus strand of BPLQ01015031.1, from coordinate 1,044,574 downwards.
TCCTCTGCTTGACAGGAAAGTCATATACTATTACTCAGGAGACCTTTCTTTATTCAGGGAATAAAGATGGTGTTAAAAGTTCCAATGAATGCAACTTTTCAAAGGTTTTTGCAGATAGTGCCGACCCCAGCTGATAGCCTGCGGAAATGTCGTTTCGACCGTCCCTCTGTAAAGTTCCGACTACCAAAGCTCCTACTAACCGAAACCCCAACTGCCTCAAGCGCAAAAATTCCGTAGACAAGTACCTCATCTAATGAGCCTCAATGGACTGCTCGGACATTTTTGGATAACTTCTAAAATTTCTTCAAAACGGAATGGCGGCGCCGTCTCTTGTTGAAGCTTTCAGCCAATGTTTGCCGCAACTTAAGCAACTAAATCAGGAATGGGAACTTTTTTTGACGCGGGCCAAAAATAGAAAAAAAAAAAAGTTCGTCGGGCCAAGATAAGTTTTTCTAAAATTTTAAAAACAATATACAAGTATTACAATTTAAATATGTTAACGAGATGAATGAAATTGCAATTACATTTTTAAAAGTTCCTTATATTGAGGTTCGAAGCGAGATGTACAGATTCTAAGGAACGGGGCCAAATTCTCATCTATCAGTCAATTTTTTCTGAGGTTCATAGTTGGAAACACTTGTTCACATATATAAGATGAAACAAACATAGCACTGATTTTCTGGTCGTGAGATATTAAATTTGGAAAACTTACTTTCAAAAATGATTTGTAAAACTCTAACCTTGGCATATTTAGACACAACTGCTTGAGATGATTGTTAGATTGCAACTCAATTAATTCAACCTGCAAATCTGACCTCACTGCTTCACAATTTGCGTTGAATGGCATGGTAAAAATACCAATTCTGTTTGAATGGCACTGAAAGGAGATATATATATAATAAAGATATGGAAAGGAGATGAATATATAATATATAAATATACATTTCTTTTAATTCGCTTCGAACCGGCAAATTAAAATTCTATCCGTGGGCCCGATAGAACCTTCCGGAGGGCTGGGATTGACCCGCGGTCCGTAGGTTGTACATCCCTGAACTAAATGATAGCCATGACCGGGCATTATGCATATGTTAGAATAGAGTAATTTAACTTAAATCTAATAGTAACTTAGCTTATGCACAAAATTACCGTCCAAACTTACTACTTAGCAGTGTGAATAAAATACTCGATTCTTAAAAGCCTGGAACAATACTGCGTAAAATAAGATATCAACATTCCTGAACAATTTGGATTCAGGAAGCTGCACAGCTCTTCACATCAGCTCTTACGTGTTAATGAATTGATCCATGGTGGCCTTATCAATCGAAAATCTACGGGAATATTATTTCTGGACGCAGCCAAAGCCTTTGATAAAATTTGGCAAGGCTTAATATTCAAGCTCATGAGACTTGAATTTTCGGCTCATTTCATTAAAATTATTCACTCGTATCTTACTTCATTTAATTTCCGTGTACGAGTGGGAGAGACTGTTTCTAGCATTCCTCAGGGATCCCTGCTCGGCCCAAGATTATTTTTAATCTCTGTGAACGATATTTCGAAACCAGTTGAGTGTCAATTGGCCATGTTCGCAGATGACACAGCGATAACTGCACAATACCGAACACCAAATTGCGTCGTTGCTCAACTTAATAGTTATATTTCATCACTTGAAAATTAGTTAACCACCTGGAAGATCAAAGTAAATCCTATCAAAAGTACGTGCCTCCTATTTACCCAGAAGCGAAACGTCGGTTCCCTTTTTAATGCCATCCTTTTTGGCCAGCCCGTCCCCTGGGTTACTGAATATAAGTACCTGGGGCTGGTTCTCGACGCAAAATTGAATTTAAACTCCCACATCTCTAAAATAGTTGCGAAAGCAATTGCTGCGAGCAGAACTCTTAAAAACCTACTTGCTCGAAACAGCCGGCTAGCGATCAGATACAAGCCTTTGCTTTACAAATAGATTCTTCGACCGATTCTTTTATACGGATGTCCTATTTGGGCTCCCACCTCGATTTGAAATTTAAAGAAATTGCAAGTCTTTCAAAATAAAGAGATAGCCAGAATTGTTAATGCTCCGTGGTTTGTTCGTAGAAAAAAAAACAAATTCACAGAAATCTTGATATCGATCCTGTTATGGATTACATCTTCAAAATTTCCAAATCTTTTCAATCTAAATCTCCTCAGATCCGCAACGAAGCGATTAGACAAATACCTGTCTAACATCCAGGTGTAGCGAGTTGAAGGAAAAGCCTCGTGCCATTTACGATATTGCATGGGAATCGTTTCCAGCACTCAAAAAGGTGCGAGGAATTTACCACCATCCAACGGAGTAATTTTAACCCTGCAGCCGGACGATCTTTGGATCGATCCCCGAACTCTATCAAATCAATTCATGCGGATCTCAGGTGCTTTCTTTGGCTTTAAGTTTTAAGTCGAATGCAACGATGTGCACTTATATCTGATATGATATCTGTCTATCAAAGTTTTTTTTCATTTTAATTTTAATCTCATGCTCGGTACCACAGGTTTCGGGTTCGAGTACCGGCTGTTCTATGGATGTTTGTCGTGGTTCGGAATCCACTTTAGACAGTAGGTCCCGGTCTAACATGATCGTAGAGCGTTGAGGGGGTAGTGTTATTCCGCGTCCATAGCTTATCTTCAAGCTACACGCACCTCCAGGGTAGTGCTAAGTGAGTAACGTCGGTGCAGTGCTTGCCTTAAGGCATCAAGGACAATTGTCTAAGTGTTTGCCATCTGCGTTAGAAGAAAAAAAAAATTAATCTCTTTTTGGGCATCGTGTAACGGACACCTAATTGTATGGACAGCTTTTTCTTTTTTTTCCCAATCTCCTTGCTTTAATTGTCTCATAGTAGATGTTTTTCTAATATTTTTTCTGTAATTTGTTTTTTCATTTTTCTATCTTTATTGAATCTAAGCAATTACATTTTCTGCACATTTTATTATGTAGATGTGGAGGTTTAGTGGTACTTAATACCCCATTGGAACTCCGTAATCGGTACGACCGTTGCCCTTGCAGATAGTGAGAAAGTAACTGTCTCTAATCACTGAAAAGGAGGATTCATATTAGCAGGAGAAACAAGAAATTATTTTCCAGTCTACTTGCAAACTGTTCATAGCATTTTTCAGACATCGGAACATTTCATCTGCTCTCTCATACTGATTCTCAATGGCTAATTTTATAATTCACTGTATCAAATATTGCATTCAGTTACTGAGTACACTTAGTAAATATTTTCTTTTTTATTTATTTTAAGCATCTATTTGAAGACAAAAAAATGAAGCTTGGCGTTTTTGTTATGAATCAATGGTTTAAGAATACTGCTAACATAAATAGAGCCAAGGATTAATTCATTCATATTCATCATATTTGTTATTTTTATTTTCTACTATCCTCCATTATTTTAATTTTTTGTGAGTAATGTAAATGTAACAATGATTGTTTTTAATAAATTTTTTTATAATTTTAAGTTTCAATCTTTATTATCTTCAAAGTTTGTTTAGAGAGTATTGTTTTAGAGAGAGGGATTTTTCTTTTCCCTGACCACTTTTTTCATGTTCTAGATCAGTTTTTCGTTTTCTGTACCACTTTCAACATGTCGTACTGGTTTATTATTATTTTTTAAAATTTCTTTCACGAGCTATTCTTAATGGCTTATTTAAATTTCTTACAAAATCGTTTGGAATTCTATAGTTTTTATATAATCTACTTTCTTTTTTTCAATTTTTAACAATAACTGCTGAACATAATTTAGTGCCTGGATATGATTTCTTCATACTTTTTCTTTCTTTTTTTGCTTAAGATTTCTGGTATGCGTTTTATTCTTACATAAATTCTAAATTTTATAGGTAAACTGTATATCAGCCAAGCCAATTTTTTAAAATACTAAACATGTATTAGTGAAAGCAGACGATTCTGCAACTAATAGTTTCTAATACGGTTTTTTGTTTTTTTAATTATGAACATATATTCAGTATTTTGTTGGTGATTAAAATTTTCTTACCACAATAAAACCTGATTATTTACACCGGCTTTTGAAGGACACATTTTCGGATTAATTAGCATAATCTACTTATAAAATTCATTTATGATATTCTTTATCAGTGAATATTTTTATTATATTAAAAATCTCGTTTCTTTTCTTTTTCTTTTTTTTTTTTTTTTTAATAGTGGAAATGTTTTTAAACTTTTCGACAACATATTAAGATTTAAAAAAAAAAAAAAAAAAAAAAATAAACACCGTAACATGTTTTTTTCGTCTTGAATATTATGAAATTGAATTTTTCAGAACAAACCTTGCTACAGAAATAATTACAATTTGATTTTAGACATATGAATGTTAGAAATACCTTTTTTGAAACAATTATCTTTAGCATTTTTTCTCCAAAAAAAAAAAAAAAAAATTTGTACTAAATTACATTTCCTCTTCTAAAATTCTATGACTCATTTTGATTTATACTTCTTTTACAGGTTATCTGGAATAAAAATTGTTATAAGATTTTATTCTTGAGAATGGGAATAAATAAATTGGAAATTCAAATTTGTTGATTTTAAACCTGTGCGATAAATAATAAAAAACAAATCCTCGAAGTCTTTTTTATGAAACTTTGTGAGAGTTTTGGAAATATTTGTTATACGGAGCACTTTTTCTCAGAAAATCAGCAATTTATAAATCCAAACATATAAACCATGGTTTATATAATTGATTCACATTGTTCAAACTGTTTTTTTCTCTAAATAATGTCTTAAATTTTATTAACAGTGTAGTATTAATCGAAATCTTAAAGAAATCTTTATGTAAAAGTATTTCTACTTTACTAAAGTACTTTATTTATTTTACTAAAGTACTTTATTAATTATTTCTACTTTACTAAAGTACTTTCTTAAAGTATTATGAAATCTTTTGGTTTCTTCTTGATATTTTCCCACCCCCTATCTGATCTAGTAGAATTCTTCGAAAAATTCTCAATACTGCTCAGTGAACAACTTGTATTTGAAGAACCACAAAGGAGAGATAAAGCTGTGGTTGAAATTCACGGAAAAAGTCGAGGGCGAAGTTGAATAGACTGACGAGACAACGGATTTGGGGGATGGGGGAGCAGTCAACGTTCTTAATAGAACTTGGGGGAAATGGATTGAGGCAGTACAGAAAAAAATGGGGGATGGAAACGACTGGGGATATGCGCCAGGAAGGGTTCACATTATTTCAAATATGCCTGTTTTTCTGTGTTTTTACTATCCGAAAAGAAATCAAATGATTAGCCTTTCAATCTCCTTTTTGTGTTAAGAATAAAATCTGTACCGAAGAATAAAAGATACGTCGAAAGTCAGGATAATATACAATATTATTCATGAAATAAGTTCTTAACTGAAAAGAAATTTGAATTCTAATTTATTCACACTCCGCTGTTTCTTTCTTTTTTTTTTTTTCTAACATAAATTTAGGTTGATGATGTTTTAATTTTTCCTCCAAATCGGAAAGATAGAAAACACTTCCTAACATATATATATATATATTTTTAAATAGAAATGTTTTTCCTCAAAGTCAATGAATTTTAATACGAGAGATTAGAGTTACTGTACGTGAAGCGTACCTCTGCTCTGAATAAAAACTATAAGAAAAATATAATAGAATGAGCTTATGATTAAAGGAAACAATTAAAATAAAAAGGGATAAAAAGAAAAAAAAAACATGATTAAAAAAGTGCTTTCATAATATGCATTGCTGCAAATTACAAAACAGGAAATAACGTTACTTTATAAAAATTTTGTACAGAAATGTATTTTTATTTGTATTACAGCGTTATGAAAAAAAAAAAAAAATCATGTAATGCAAGTTTGAATATTTTTTTAATTTGCTATTAAATTTATATAATCCAAAAGCAGATATTTTAAAGAATCATTCAAGAAAAGTATAATTAAAAATACCATATTAAATACATATCTTAAGAAACATAAATAAATTACGTAACATAAATTATCCATCAATAACGAAAACATTATTTTTCATTTTTGTACTTAAAATGTATAAAAAGTAAAAAATTTTCAAAATCTTTAATTTTATTTAAATACATTTCCTAGTTCCCGTTTTCACTTAAAGTTTTTTTATAGTTAGTAAAACCTTTAAACCTTCTTAATAAATAAATAAAAATTATGAATTATGAACAAAGCTAACAGTCGAATATTATTATTTTATGATAATTTTGATTATTTGTTTGTAAATATCATATATTACAAATTATTTTCTATTTCTTTTGCTTAATAACCATTTTTATAGTATTGTAACTTTCAAAGAATAAATCTACCATAAAAGAATACAAGTCAACGAGTTTTTTTTTAAATTCATTTCGAATCCTATTTGGGGGGACCAAAATGTTGGACAGCCCTGAATTGCATAAAATATCATAAGTACGATAAATGGTATCAAATGACTAAATTATACCTACTACCATTTTCTTAATTAATTGGGCAATTATATAGAAGTCAGATATAGCTGTGAACATCAGAATTTTGAATATATATATACATGTTTTCTAATAAATGTTTTTTGATATTCAATTTTTAGTACGAATGTATTTATGGTGGTGTCAAGAAAAAATGGTTTACTCCATTCGATCGGATGAAGGGAAATAGGCCTTGCAATTTAATGCTCCTAAACGGTAAACGGCCTAATGTTTCTTACAATGTGATCCAAAGACTTAGCTGCAATCTCTTCTAAAGTTTATTTTCTGACTCTTTCGGTTATTACAAGAAGAAAAATATTTTGTGCCCCAGTTCATTGTAAACTATTTAGTTGATACAGTGACAATGGTATCTACAAAATCTATTGATAATCAATATTTGTAAGCCAGTAGAAAGGTTTGTGGGTCCCAATTAACCCACCGCAGAAAAGTGCCCAGTTGCATTTACCAAGATAGCAAGTAAGTCCTCTAGATCGGACATCGATGGAGGTCTGGAGGTTTATTGATGAGTCCAGAATGCAGAAAAAGATACCTGTGCTATCAATCGTAAGTCGCTGAAAGGCACAATTTTGAAGGAGACGAAATCATTGCTTGGATTGGAATCTGTTAGTGTGGTAAGATTGACTTTCATGTTTCCCATGAAGGAAATTTTGACAGGTAAGAGTTATCGGGATAAGATCTTTATTCTTATGTTTTTTTTTCTTCTAATGCAGCTGGCAAATAGACAGTGATCTTCGCCATAAAGGCTGCACCGATGTTACTCACTTTGCATTACCCAGGGGGCGCGTGTAACGTGATGGTAAGCCACGAACGCGGAGTAACAATGCCTGCTCTACGATCCTATTGGGACCGGGACCTACAGTTTAAAGTGGATTCCGAACAACTACAACACCCATGGGGAGGGGGGGCGGGATTTGGACCCGATATCTGTGGTACCGAACGCCAGAGCGCTAGCCATTCGGCCATCAGGCCCCTTTTATTCTTATGTAAGATAGCATGATAGTGTTAAAGGGGATAACTACATTCTAATAAATGTTAATGGCCAAATATACCGAATTTGGCTTGTCTGCATATACCCTTAGGAGGAAGGCATGGAGCAAATGGATTCGGCCGCTTGCTTCCCTAACCTTACTCCTATCTAGCAAATTGGAAAACAAATGTCTCCTGCTAGTCTCCTACCAGAATTTTAAATGTTCCAAAAAATGTAGTTGTTCTGTGCATAGTCCTTGTTTTCCATTTGATGGCTCTATTACTAAACTGTAAGTAAACAAAGTCAATGCCCATTATTGACTATTCATAGCAAAAGGCATACTCCTCATTAGAACCAATTAATTTCATTATTTATATTTTTTTCCAAAATGTTCATTTTTTTTCTTCTCCGTCCAAGAATTTATTTTTTAGTTGAAATGAAACTATTAATTTGTAAATTATGCACTACGTCAAAATAAATTTAAAACCAATAACTAATAAACCAAGTGTTCATCCAATTTCATGGTTTTATTTTATTAATTTGAAGGCAATTGAAAATTCATATTAATAAATATTTCACTGTAAGTATATTTTTATTTAAAATAAGCCTGTTTAAAATTATACGGATGAAATGGTTACTTTAGAAACCTTAAAACTTATTTTTGCAAAACTTTATAAGAACTTTTGTATTATTCTATATTTCTTCTATTATTTCTATTTTTCCCTTATGCTTATAACCTTATGATATCATACTGTTAAAAGCTTTTAATTGAATTAAAATATATTTGTATGAGAGATAAAAATAAAACATTTCCATGCATTATAAAAATAATTGAGACATACCAAGTAATGACAAGGCGTTTTTTTCTTAAAACAAGATTACAACTATTTTAATTTACAAATATTTTCTCAATTTTTTTACAGAAAATTCTCTAATTTCATATGCACATCGCATATTTTGATATAGTCAGATGAAATTAAATTATTAATAAATAATGAAATGACAAAAATAATTACTTAAAATAAAATCTATCACGCTTTGACATTCGCATCGAATGCGACATTAGTTGTTCCTTCATCGTTGAGATATTTATCTTGCTTTTTTCTTAATATTAACCACAGAATGAATACTACAACAGTTGACAGAACGCAAGACGTCGATACCACATAAAGGATAACTCTCGGTACCGTATCAATATATCGACTGATAATGTAAGGAATTACCATTTCGCCAAATGCTGCACCTATAGCAAATGAGGACGCTATTTTATTCGTCACTGTAATGTACCTCTCAGCCCAGCCGACTGCAGCAGGGAAAAAAGAAGCTATTCCTACTCCTAATAAAACGGTAGATAACCATACTGCCCATACTTCAGATGCTCCAAAAAATAATAAAATAAGGGCACCTATTAAAGATATAATAATATCGAAAATTATCATTTGCAAACTACTAAACTTAATTGCAATAAATACTGATGCAAATCTTGAAACTGAGAAAGCTCCCCAAAATACAGATGTCATATAAGACCCAATGGTGGAGGTAAGCTTTAAAGGTCCTTTAACTACGTAGGTGGCCAACATTTGTGCATATCCGACTTCTGTGCCTGTTTCAACAAACACCAGAACGATGTTTAGGAAAACTATTAAGAGAATGAAACTTAACTTTCTTTTTCTAATTTGAGTTTCATCAGTTGTTTGGCCTTGATTATCTATCGGGGCAATGATGCAGACAATTAAGAAAAGTGCTGTAACAAATAATGCAAAACCCCCAATAATTGTGAAAGCATAAGTGACACGTGGAATTTCTGAAGTTGTCTCAAAGCCTTCTGAAATAGTCTCTAAACTACTATTTGAGAAATTTTGAGAGCTGTTGTCAATATTGGAATTAGGAAAGGTAGTACAGTTGTTGTTGAGATCAACTTCTAGAGTTTCTGATTCGTAATCACCAAGAAACGGTGCTGCTATAAGAGGTGCTATGAGTCCACCTAAACCAAAAGTAAAGTGAAGAGCTTGATAAAACGGTCCACTGTCTTTACCCCATAAATTGAGACAGCAAACATTTCCTCCTGAAAAAGAAAAAGAAAAAAAAATGAATTATTGCTATTAACAAAATTGAAAAATTCCCGCGTTTATACAGATTTCTACATAAATTCTCTACAGTATTTTGAAAAAAAATTAAAGGTATTTTAAATTTACTTATGACTTATTTGAATAAGAAAATAATTCGAAAATTCTACTTTTTTATAATTTCAGTTATTTGAAATGCATCAATTTCTGAAAAGGAGAAAAATCAAATCTCAGAACCAAGGAATGAAGCTTTTGAAAAGAAAATTCTACCTGATTTAGGAAGATTTGCAGTAGTAAATCCAACGAAGCGTGTCCCTTTATAATGGTTGTAAGTTTATTTTAGTGTCTGCATTATATTAATCTTTCTAGCATATATTAACCTTTCTAAAATAGCATTTTTTCAACACATTTCGCGTAACTGAACTTACAATCGTAAATATTTTTGATATGCATCTTATAATTATTATTTAAATTTTTACTGAATTTTATTTTTCTTCAAGTTTTTGTGTATTCATCAGCTCAAAACTTCAAAGGGAAAATTCTTTTAAAATAATTTTTTAAATAAAAATTCTTTTGAATAAATGCTTTGTACGAACGTTATTGGACTTGGAGATTGCATACCAGCCTTAATAAATCATCACACGGTTTATGAATTTACATTTGACAGGCTGGAGGAATACTTTTGAATGGCATATTTTGAAACTTTCTGGTTTTTTAGCTTATTATTAAATAATGTATATTTGTTCATTTACGTCTCAACGATTAGTGTTTCATTGATTTAATCAAAATAATATTTTACTTAAAATTTGGTAAACAGATAATTTTACTTTATATATAATGCAATTCTCTCAAAAGCTAAAATGATTGTAAGAAAGCGATAGAGTGCACGTCATAACACTCTTTTTAATGAAAATTGTAATGTCATTAAAAGTTATCAGAATTTAATGAAATTTGTTTATCAAACCACTAGCAATTCTACAGATTTGTGATATCAAACCAAAATTTACATCAAATTAAAATGTAGAGATCGAAAATATTGAAAAATGTTCATCTGAGATCAAACATGAGGTCTACTTCTAACGTAATATCCTCATACTGCTTAACTATCCATTTCATGTCAAAGTTAGGATATTAGGTTCTACAGATTCAACACTTAATAATTCATCTGGTTTACATGACGGTCTTGATGACCTTTTCAAATCTTGTGCTCTTGGTTAATCATATAATATAGAAATACACTCGTTTTTAGTCTTAGCCATAAGAAATTAATGAGATTTTATAAAATTAAAGATTTAAACCTCTTAAAACAATAACTAAAATGGTTTAAATGAAAAATCTATAAGAAAAATCTCTGTAATATACTCTTTTTTTTTCAAAAGTTTGGGTGTTTCTGCACAGTATAATCCAAAATTTTTATTTTTTTATTTTTTTGGAGGATAAAGTGCAATTTACCTGTATCCAATACACCTAGTGATATTCCATTTCCAGTCATAAGTACAGTTAAAACTGCAATGCTCCTACTCCATGGAATACCAAGCATTGTCAGTGCTGAACAAAAGTTAAAAACGGTGAGAATAATCTGCTTTCTAGTTAGTGCATCAAACATAACACCTCCTATAAAAGAATTAAATATGCATACATCAAATGTATTATAATACATATCTCTACATCATCAAAAAGAAATTTCTGTGTGCCTGTATGCTTTTCTTATAACTTTAAAACTATAACATTTAAATGTTCTGTTTGAACTGTGTTCGCGAGCAGTTTTAGTAAATTCACTTATACTACTGACAGCTTTTATAAAGCATCATTTTAAACTAAATATCATATCTTAAAAACTTGCATTTACCAAATACAATCAACAAATCCTAGTTTTTTTCATGAAAAGTTTTAACTTATAAACAATACGCCTTTATAAGCTTTAGTTACTTATGATGTATTTAAAAGAATGTATTTGTAGCTTTGATTATTGGTTTGGTTTGTCGTTCTACGGTCATTTGTGCACACTTTGGGCTAATTAGACCGGCACCTACAGCTTTGATTATTGAAAAAGTTTTTTAACTAGTTTTAATTTTCAATTAAAAAAAATTTATGATAATAAACCCTTCTGAATGTTTTTCTGAAAGTCATAAAATTTTACTTAATTAAAATTTTTTAATTTTTTTTAAAGTATTCGTTTAATTTATTTTAAAAATTCAAACAAATAAAACCAATTTTCTTACAATATGTCGAATACAAATTAAGGAAAACCTGGGAAATACTGCGCAGTGGGTAATTCCGAGCATAGCTGTTTTCGGCATTTAAAAGTATATGAGATGGCTTTGGACTACTTGACTATAGCGTGGTGGAAATGCGTATAAAATTAAGCCACTCTACTTATCATTTCATGTCACTGTTAGAATATTCTTAGACCTGTTTGGAATTGACGTTTTTCTTAGAATTTCGGCAATTCGGTTTTTAATGTAAGCTTTAAGGGACAGTTCAATCTGTAAATATTGTCAGACCAATTATTTTTCATTAGAATACATAATTTTGTATGTCAATTTAGTCGTTTTTAATAGAAACAAGATATGTTGAATTAATAAGTTCTGTTTGATGTTATTCCGCAAGCCAGTTGGTGACATGAATTAACAAAAACTTTCTCCTTATGGGTATATTATATCCTTCTAATGTCTCGAAATTATGCGCTACGTACTAATTGGGAATCTTGGAGCAACTCTTAGGTGGCAGCAAGCATTAAAGCGGTTTTACAGGAAATAAAAAAAATCGGGAAATAGAGAGATTTTTTGAATCCAACTTAAGAAACAATTTGAACAATCCGATCATCAGAAAAATCGCTTTGGACGGAAGCCAGTTTTCTCAACCTCATCCGTTCCCCAGAAAAAAAAAAACTCAGGCTAATGTAGGAATAAGCCTGTTTCACTTCCGAAATTTCACATATAATTTTGCTGAAGCTAATCAAATAAAAAATAATTTAATAAATCGGCAAAAAAAAAGTCAAATTCGTGGATATCATTAAGAAAAATGCATGCATAAACTTTGTTTTTTTAAAAAGGATTTCTCAATTATGTCTGCATTTTATATGGTATGCACTTCCACTTCCACTTTTTTTTTTTTTAAAAAAATAAAAGCATTCGGGTCAAATGCCATTTACCATACTCATCCATTGACATTTAACAAGGAGGAAATCGAAAATTATTAAATTTGCATGCTGTATTTGAAAGTGCAGATTCAGTGAAACACGAATCTTCAATGTAGACGAAACCGAAATAGCAATCGTACAAAAAAAAAAAAAAAAAAAAAAAAAAAAAAAAAAAAAAAAAAAATTAGTTATGGTTTAGTTAGCAAGTAAAATTACTGGGGCCAAAAATGACGAAACAATAAAGTGACTAAGTATTCTAGATAGAGGTAAAAACGTCATAATGAATATAAGTGGCTTTCTAAGTGGTACTTTACCACGAAATCCTTCAAATCGGAGAAATCTTCCAATTGTTTAAAAACTCTTAATAATTATCTCCGCAATATGTGTCCTGATAATTAAGGAACAGACAATTTAGGATTTAACCTCACTTTCATGATCAATCATTCAAAATCCTAGGTCGTCCAATACGATGTTTGTTAAAAATATGCCCAGTCGTTTCGTAATTCCTTTATAAAGTTTGGACAGTAGAACCATTTTTCCTAACGTTTTTTTTGTCATTTCAGTCCAAGATTTTTTTATTTCTCCTTAAGGAGAAATAAAAAAATCTTGAACTTTCATTATCAAATTCCAAACGTCAACACTAATTTCCAATATTGGAGCCATTTTATCTGGAATGGGAACAACACAAATTGTTTACGCATACTCAAGATTTCCTTATCAGTAATAAATCGCAATGTTTTTTGTTCAAACTTAAATAATAGTGAAATCGTGTGATACTCTGCAAAAGCGTCACATGAAGATTTATGTGACGTCACATTACATTTTTTTTTTAATTGCATTTTTTTTTTTTTTTTTTTTCGTATTCTTGGGAGGTAATTTTGATTCATCTATTACTTTTTTAAAATATTGTTTAACTTATATAATATAACGGTGATTTAAATTTAATCTTTTTTTATTCTTTATAATTTCTTAAGTCTCGTTACATTAATATGCATAGGTTGACTTTCGTGTCTGACTATATAACCGTGAATCACGAGTCTCTACATCTAAATATAAAATAAAGTAAAGCAATGCATAAAAGTAAAAGTAAATGAATAATGTAAATTTATTATTGATGCCCTTTATTCATGAGTTTAGGTGTGTTACCGTAACCTATAAATCTTTTAATGGTAACTAGTAAAAGATTAAGCCTTTAAATAGAGAGATTTATAAAAATATTATTTGATGGCTTGTATATTTGACATCAACGTTTGGAAGAAATTAATACTTAATAGAATTCCCGAGTAGCTTATGGAGTATTTGTAGAAATTTTATTAAGCCTTTTAAGAGAAACTATAAACTTGCCTACCAGCTAACGATCCAATGAGATAGCCAGTCGATCTAGCCGTGTAAATGAACGCAATATGTTCCATATCAGTATTGACGAGGTTTTTTAAATCTAACAGTGTTGGCCCGGGCACAGCAACGCTCATACCCTGCAAAAGTAAAAGCAATATTGATAATATTACATACGAAATTTTAGGGAAACAAGAATTATATATGACTTGTACTACCAGAGATCCATTTATGAATGGGTCTTCCGTATTACGTGAGAAATTACATACCACTAATTTTATATCAAATTACATCGCTCGTTTCTAATTAATGAATTATATAGTAAAATCGTTTAATACTTTGTTAATAAGATAGTGCAATGATTCTCAAACTTTTTGAAATCGGACCTCATTTAAAAACCTACAATTAATTGTAGGCTCGCTATATGCAAATTTCTGAGAAATAAACATCCGTTACTAAGGCCTCACTGTTTTATTCCTGATGGTCCCCTCCACTGACGACTTGTTACAGACGGCAGAATTACAAAGGCTGCAATGGAAGTTTTTTTAACCATGGAAGGTACAGTTTCTAGTTTTTCGAAAAGCTTCTTTGGCGCATTATTGCTGTTGGACACCTTTTATGTGAAGAAAGAAGAAAAAAAGCAACCAGAAAGGTTAGTTGTTTGCAATGAAAGTTGCCTTTGAATGGGAAAACTATCTGAGCACATATTTCTCAGCAATACCCTTTGAGAACCACTGAGATTGTTCGGCATGTATGGTGCAAAACGCCCATTTTGATATAAACATGAAAATCAAGTAGAATTTTTTCTCAAACATAACATTTTATATTGAATATAACTTTTTTTCAAAAATATGTATAGGATATTTGGTTTAATAACAGCGGTCTTCATAACTGCTATTCGAAAGTTTTATTAACTTGTGCAGAGATAATAATTTCTTTATAGCCGATTCTTTTATGCCAAAAATTGTAATTTTTTATGTGATTAATTTTAAGATAATTTTTTAAAAATGTGAATACTTAAAAAAAAAAAAAAAAATAAGATTTCAAAGAAAAAAAAATAATAGCACCAACATATAATTTCTTATTTATAAGGTTTTTAAGAAGTGTAATAGGATTTTCAAAAAAGAATAACAAGGAAACTACCATAGTTAAAAAAATTATAACATTATGCAATTTATGAAATCATAATAACTCACTATTTAATACATTTATTTCGTTTCATATTTTTTAATTACAGTTAATCAGTTACATGAATTATTTTAAATATTGTTTAAAAAAACTAAATAATTTGTTTCAGATAATCTTTCTCCTTCAATTAATTAACCTAACACAAACCATATATCAAATCAATCTTTTAATTAAAAATAATTTAGCTGTAATTAATAGTATAATAGTTATAAAAAATCAAATTTAATTAATAAACCTGGTTTAACACTGGAAAAGAAAATTTCATTATGATTATACAGTTATCTGTAAAATAACCATAAAGTGCGTCGGTAACAGATGTAAAAATGTAATCTTTTTATTTGGGTAAAATGATATCAATTACTGTCTGAAAAAAAGATATTTTTTGCTGCGAAATTTTGTTGTACGCATTTATATCATATATTTTATGAAAAGAACTTTACTTAAAAAAGCTCACATATGGTATCTATGCAGATGTTAACAAGAGAACATTTGAATTCAATGAGAATAAAATTTTTATGATTTCTCTTAATGGCCCTGTGGTTATCAAAACCAACATTTTAATTATAAATATCATTAACGAAGTTTACATAGCATGAACAATCTTTCTTTAAAAAACGACACTTTTTTTAATAATAATAAATGGTTTATTTCAAAATTTTATTTCTGAAGTTTTTTGAGTTTTCGTTTTGATAAATACTGCAACATTTGAGCTGCAAATGGAGCTAATTGAATATGATACTTACCAAGACAAGAAAACAAAGGTAAAGATTGCATGTCTTTATAATTTTAATACTTCTTGTTGACAGTTTAGGCATTTTACACCTTTTTGGTATAATATAATGAAACTGATGCAATCCTAAAAATGAGAAATGAAAAATATTTAATTTAATAACAATTTAGAATAATAATAATTTAGAATATTTTTAAAAACAATAAATATTCTATTTTGAAAAGCATTTAATATGATATATATCTAAAGTCTGGTGGTGGCATTTTAACATTTCATAAGAAACGATTCAAAATCTGGAAAATAAACTTTTTAAGATTTAAAATAGGAATTGCTTTTGGAACACGTTTAACAAGGATCACGATTGTCAAGATAGAAGATAAAATCAAGCTTCTGAAAGACGAGATTCCAAAAGTTTTTAAATGCTCGTAACAGTAGCTGCATTCTTTGTTTAAAAGAATTACTGAGGAACGACAGCAAATAAACATGACCGTTATCAGTTTTGTTTCGGACGGTCAAAATAGAAAACACTTGACTGAATTATATACGTGGGTTCTGAAGGCCAACTAATCTCCAAGTGAATACTGTATAGAGAATCAATCGTAAAAGTAGACACATTACCCTAATTTCTCTGAAGAATCCAGAATTGCTATATGTCATGTTAGAAAGACAAAACTGGACATTTGAAGACTGGAAAAAGGAGATACTGTCAGTCGAATCACACTGAATTTTGTTTTGATTAAACGTAAGGAGTAGAATTTAGTGAAATTCTTTTGAATCTATAAAACATCTTATTTTATTCACGTAGTTCAAGAATGTGGAAGAAGTATCAATGTGTGGAGTATGCTTTGATGGTTTGAAACAAGTTTCCTTATTGAACTTTATCAGAATATTCAAGACATTCATCTATGCAATCATTTGAGCATCAGGGTTCAATTGCACCCTCAATTCATATTGCACATTTGTAACCTGGAGGTGATGAGTTTTTCATGGACAATAATGCAATTATACGTCACACATGCTTTAGGTTCCAGAATTTTTAAGAAAACCTCATTCTGAATTCGAACATTTTCCCTGGTTACCGCAAAGCTCAGAACTTAATCTTGTAAAGCATGTTTGAAATACATTGAAAACCACATTTTAGCTCTGTCAGTCTAGTGCCATCTATGCAATATTTGAAATCCGGCAGATCATGTGTTATGCTAAATTTTTACTCTGGAGATGATGAATTTTTCATGCTGAGTTTTGCAATACTTCATACATGCAACATATGAGAGGTTTCCGAGGACCATAAATCTGATTTTTAACATGTTTTCTTTTCATTGAAATCTTAAGAATTTAACCTTCTTAAGAAAATTTGAGACATATTGGCTCTCGAATGTGGTTTTCCATCTTGAATAGTTGATACAATTAATGTTATTTACTTTACAGGATTAATATATATTTATCCAATATGTTATATCAGGGCGTAAATTCATTTCAAAGTTTTCGACATATATAAAAATGGATGTTTGTAAGTATTGTATTTCAGTGTAACTTAAAACTAGAAAATTTAGCTTTCTAATTTTTTCTCTGGAGTTATTATTCTGTTTAACCATGTGTCTAGAAAAAAAAACTTCAAATTAATTCTAATTAAATCTGTTTTAATTAAACAAAAATCATTTTTTACCTTCTGGAAGCTTAACTTAGAAATATTCTTTAATTAAAAATTAATTGTATCAAATGTTCAATTTTTGAAGTTTATGCGACTATGATCTTTATTAAATATAATTTTGTTTTTTTTTCAAATATTCTGTTTTAAGGCTTTATTTATATTTTATTTTATAAATTTTTTATTTATAAATATTTATTCACAATAATATTTTCTTTACAAATTGACAAACCACAATTCTTAATCATTAACAATGTTTTGCATCTGCGATTCAGGTTTCCTCTTGATTTATTTGGACTTTTCACATTTTTTATCCTAGTAAAATTCACTAAAACTAACATCAAATTATTGGAAATCACGAAAAAAATTCTATTTAATTTTATGTAATATCGTAGCAAATATTGTAATGTTAGATTATATTACTACACAATAGGGCATTCAAAATAAGTGAGAGTAAATTTTGTGTATTTATTATATACAAAATTTATATTTATCATTTAAAATTTTGTAATAACTTTACTGTTAGGTTACTGATAAAACTATTAGTTTTCTATTAAGAATTAAAAAAACATCTTTTTATGTTTTCAATGAGAAAATTTGGCAAATTTATGAGACTAAATCTATCTACAAGGAAGATAAACGTAAACGTTCCTGGTGAAAGTTCCGATTAACAAATGTGAAAATGTATAATTGTAGTTCATATAGTGAAATTTTAACATTTGAATTTGGAGAACTTTATGTAGAATTAGGAAAAATGTAATTATATGAAGTGAAATTAAAAACAAAATATTTTAGTACATTTCTGTCGTCTTTGACATATTGATGATTATGATTATTATTTTCTTTGAATAATTTGAAGATATTTTTCTGAATTCAGTTAGACTAGATGAATTTTTATATTAGTATCCCATATACCTTCTTATAAAAACCCAGGACAAATATTCAAGTGAAAATTAATATATAAAAAAATTAACTAAATATACAAATATATATATATATTCAATTATAGATAATATTTCATATATTTTATTAATAATATTATTTTTTATTATAATATTTTCATATTTTATATATAATATGTATAGATAATATTTCATATTTTTTTAAAAATAGGACTTTAGTATACAAGCAAAGAACTATGGCCTTTAAATAAAATAAAATCGTTCTGAAATTAATAGTATGCCAGTACACAAATATATACGTTTTTATGTACAGAATATTTATAGATGAAAAGTCTATTAAATTGTAAAGTAATTTTTATCCAATACTTTACATCATAGAATTAGACAATTTTACATGATAGATTAATTTAATTTTTAGAAAACGTTGAATAAATGTTTTAAATACATATTTTCAATTCGAAAAATAAAATTAAAGCAAAAAGATGTACATACCTCAACATTGAGTGAAATCTGTTCAAATAGACTAAAAAAAATTTAAAGCACCGTCCAACTCCTAGTGCTGTTTAAATCATTCATAATCCCTTATCATCTTATCTGCAACATAAAAGATTTTTTTTTGACAGACAATTGAGATTTTAAATCACTGTCACTTCCATTATGTGATAAAAACGTACATCTTTGCTTACTACTGCGTGAACTGAAAAGGCCACGTCCAGTTAAATTACGTGTCGTTCAAGGTTTACATCAAGAAAATAAAGTCAAAAGTTAAAACATGTGTTTTGTAATTGTTTGTCTATCTGGAAGTAAGTTGTAGGTTATGAGTACAAAGGACAAACTAAATATATGGATTTTTCATGAATTTGCAATTGTGGATTTTGAAGGCTGTTTCGAAGTGATATTACAACAATAATTGATCATTGGCATGGGTTATTTTCAATTAAGGTTTAAAATAGAAATATTTTAGCTGTGTCTTCCTATATACCAGATTGTAAATCAGAGGTATGCAGATTTTTGACGAAGAGCCATCTATTCGTATCTTGGCATCATCAAACGAAAAAATGAAAACACGAGTCACCTGTCACATATTATTTAGTTTATTTCCTAATATGTAAACGTACGAATGTAATAAAAATTAAAGAACTCGAATGAAATTAAATGAAGATTTACTTTAATGTGCAACAACTATCTATATATTTGTCTCAGTTATTGTAAAGGCAAAGACAAAGTGATTTTAAATTTTTGTTAGTCTACTTTTCAATTTGATGATATTCATAACTGGAAATGCTTATTCCAGACCTATGTGTTTCAAACAGGCTTGCAATTAAACAATTAAAATAATCATTGACATAAATTGAAGATTGTTTTCAAAAAATTTATCAAGTTTTTCGTATTGATGAGCTGATAGGGTTCTGTTTTTCGTGCTATTTCGTGGAAAGCGATAACAGATTAGTTAAATAAATGTACGTACATTTTTAATCTATGGAAGCAAAACCGATCCTCTTCCATATCCATACTGACAGCTGATATTATATCATAAATTCTTTTAATCTAAAAAAATTTGAAATGTATGAATGATATGAGATATGAATATTTATTAGAAACTATTCTGTATTTAAGCTATAGATGAAACACTAAACAACAAAATAAGTGGGTATTTTTATGAAACATTTTATAACATTTCTTTTCTTTTCAAGTGAAACAAATATGAATTAGTTTCCCTTTAAAATTATTCTATAAAAAATACAGAGAAAAGGTTTTCTCATGTAAAATAGTCTATACTATAGGATGTATAGATGTATATGAATAAAAATTTTTTCAATCCAGTAGGAAGATGTCAAATTTTGTTAGCATTACTAGTTTTGAAAAAGGCTTGTTTATAAGCATATATATATATATATGTATACATAGAGAGAGATCTTTACTTGAGTTAAGTTAATTCGTTACTATAACAGATTCTGTGATTCCACTAGAAGCCTGCTACATTGTACAATTCATGAATCATCAAAATCTTAACCAAACATCTCCAAGGAAGGCATCTGGGAGGAATTGCCCTACCGTCTCTTTTTACTCTTTGAACCTGAAAGACTTACCGGCGGACGGATTTATCACTCCCCTTCAAGGCCTAGACACGGAAGCTTTCGGCTATGTTTTGTTTGTCTAAATTCACTCTCCTGTTATCCCGGTTCAGAAACCAACTTGTTGTTCAACTACTACATTACACTGCACCCGTATTTTCGCACTACAATTTTTAACGAACACCTCTAAGGTGATAGCTAAAGTTTGCACTTTCCTTCTCGAAGCCAATGGAAGGACATTCTGGTCTACAGATTTCATGGGCCCATCTCCGACATGAAATTAAAACAAATGTAAAATATAATTGGAAGATTTTGTTTTAATTTTATAGATAAAAATACTAGTAATTGTCTCATCTTATCTTGAGAATTCGCACTTAACGTGAATACAACAGAATCAAATTCTAATAGAAGTTGTGTCCTGAAAGTGGAATTTTTCTTCTTTTACACATCTTCCAGTTCTTAGTTGCGATATTTCGCAGCTGCAGTTTTTCATTCATTGGCCCCAAATATTGAACTATTAGCATTTTGGATGAAAATGCATTTGCATGTCAAATTTCATTACTCTTTCGTGGCACATTATTTTCTTTTGACTTAGAGATTATATGAATAGTAATATTTTGAACAAGAAAATTAAACATTTTGTAGCGGGACTCAAAAGCTTAATCTTATCCATGACTCATGGTAATGTATATAAGATTCATGGCAATGTAAACTGCTTTCAGAGACGAGAAGTTATTAGCTATCAGTATATTAGTTATCATTTTAATAGTAAAATATAAAATTACTCCCTTTTTCCCTTTTATACGTACATATGATGTAATATATTAATATATAAATATGCTTATAAAATTTTAATATAATAATAAATAAACTGAGGCCTCATGGCCGAGTGACTAGCACTCCGTGCCCCAGGGTTCGAGTGCAGTCGGTACCATGGATGTTTATAGTGGTTCGGAATCCTCTTTAAACCGTAGGTCCCGGTCTAATAGGATTGTAGGGTGTAGAGCCGACACACCTACTCAGTAAAAAGAAAACAGCTCCTATCTCGAAATCTGCCGGCAGGCAGACGGCCTTGGCCCACAAAGAGGCTGTTTCTCCGATGAAAAAGAATAAATATACTATTTTGGAATTACTTGATCATGAAATTTCAATTTTTATAATTGATAAATTAGTTTTTACAGTGTTTTGATTTTTAACGGTTGTTCATGAAAATGATACATTTTATAATCCTTAAAAATGGTATAGGGATTTTCTACATGAATGCAATGAGTTACAATCCACCTTCGATTTAAAAAAAAAAATGTGTATTTATAGAAATTTTGATGTTGATACTGAGTTCAAACAAAGAATATCTTTTTAAAAATTAAAAGAATAAAATTTGCACTGGAATTCTACCGTTCTAATTTTATTTTTCATAAAACCCTATTGATTCAATGTTATAAAAAAGCTATAAATTATGCTAAACAAACACTTTCTGATTTATATCTTTGTCAAAATTATGCGAGTTCCTATAAAGGGATTTTTGATTTTTCAATAGATTTACATAGTTGTATTTTCAAAATATTTTCGTATATTTTAATAAAATTTTCTATTTTACTTATTTGATACATAAGCTACTTTGCCCAAAATGTGATCAAAATCTGACATAGTGTGGTATATATATATATATATATGAAAGTATATTAATGTGTCCTAGTAGGACCCCAATAGTAAAGCAATCAGTTCCCCATCAGTTCCCAGCAATCAGTAGCCCAATAGTTCTTACTTTTCCCTAGATTTATTAGATGAAAAATAATCTTACGGACAGGTAAGATTATATTGGTGAAATTTGTTATGTAGATGTTAATAACTGTCGTTTGATCTGTTACGAAGCTTTTTGACAGTGCAGCTAGATGCTAATAACTGAGAAATACTTATTAATATATACTCTACACTTATTAGTGGCGCCATCTATCTGATAACACACAAACGTTTCGTATTACTGTAGTATTATTTGTTTGGAGATATATAAAAAAGTTATCATATTCGTCTCTCTATTATCATCTCTTACAAAAATCCCACCAAAAATAAAATTCTATTATTCTGTTAACGAAAATAAAATTCATAATATTACATTTTATTTTGATTTACCATTAATTAGAACTGATTAAAATTCACAGATATTTTGATCTCAAGCTTATTATGGACTACATCTGCATCTACAATTACATTTTATTATTATTATTATTATTATTTTAATTTCAAAATCTTTTCATTCCAAATGCCCTCAGATCAGCAACGAAACGATTAGACAGATACTTCTTTACCATCCAGGTGTAGTGAGCTAAGAAAAAGGCATCTTGCTATCAACCACATAGTATGAGAATCTTTCTCAGCACTCAAAAAAGTGTGAGGAATTTACTCACAATCACAGAGTGATTTTCACCCTACAGCCGGGCGATCTAAGAATCATTCCCCGAGCTCCCTCTTATCAATTTATGCAGATCTGAGTTGCTTTCATTGGTTTTAATTTATAAATGTGTGCTGCGATGTGCACTTTTTCTTTAAATATCTATTATTAATATATATATCTTTAATTAAAAATATATTCTATTAATTTTTTTAATCTAATAACTTTTTAATCTTTTAAACTTTTATGTATTTTAACATAATTGACTCTCGACATAATTGACTCTTTTTTCATTTTCTCACACTGTCGTGGCGCCATCTGTTGAATGCAACTGAAATTTGATTTTTGTTATGTATTTTTTTAGTATATTTATTTACTTTGGTCTGTTTACCTGAATAATCTCGTTGGTTTTTCACTGTAACTTTGTTTTATTTTACCTTTTTTTTTTTTCGTAAAGGGCATCTTATTACTTTAATTGTTCTCATAGCAGATGTTTTTTTAAATTTTCTGTATTTTTAATTTCATTCTTATCTATTTAAATTTAAGCAATCGCATTTTGTGCAAATATTATTAATTAATTTAAGATGTGGAGGTTTAGTGGTTCTTAAAACCACATTGGAACTCCGTAACCGGTATGCCCGTTGCTTACAGTTTCATTACTAAAAATTATAACTTGTTTTTATCATAATAATAAATTGTTTCCTTTGAAAAAAAAAAAAAAAAAAAAAAACTTGTATGCAATATTGTTTTTCTTATGTCTAAATTAATTTTTTCTCTTTTTATAAAATTGTTATGCTTTTAATTGTACTATTATTCAAAAATAATAATAAAAATGAAAAAAATAAGCCGCCAAATTAATTTTTAAGGGTTCGTAACTTTTGAACTTCTTATTTCGAGCTTATAAAAAAAAAAATGAAGTAAAATTCTTATGAATTAAAATTATTTTTATCTTCATAAAAATTAAATTTTTGGTTTTTTTCAAATAAATTCAAAAGGATTGTCAAGTAATGATTTTTCATAAGTGAATTGATTAAAAATTAACTGAGCTTGCAAACTCTTGAATATGTAAAATGTGTAAGTATCAGAAACTACAAACTTTCAACTATTCGTAGATGAAATTTGAAAGAAAGTGAAAGAAGATAAAACCACTCACTTTTTCAACCAAAAAACATAATTAAATGACCATAGAAAGCATCTAATAATACTGATTTAAATGAATGTTCATTTGGTTCCACGAAAAAAATAATGGAGAGGCCTTAACAAAAACTTAAAGAGCAATTATTTAAATAAAAAAGCAAATATTTAAATATTCTGAATTTTTGAACACCTTAACTCTTAAAATCACACCTACTGTTAAAATCCGTATTAAAAAAATCTATAAACACACCAATTTTTATTAAAGAGTGGATAGTGGAGGCTATTTTTTAATATTTCTGCTTGTTTCGACATGAAATGTACTATAGTCAATATACTTTTCTAAAGTAAACAGTATAGTTGATATACTTTTTACTTTATTACTATTCTTGGGCTCGGTGCCACAGGTTTCGAGGTGGAATTCCGGCGGTGCCATGGATGTCATGTTTGTAGTGGTACTTTACACCATAGATCCTGGTCTAATATGGCCGTTGAGCGTAGGGCTGACAACCCTACCCACTAAAAAGAAAACATATGTTTTGAAATCTGCCAGTAGGCAGACTATGCCATGGTTCAACAGGGATTATAGTTCAAGGGAGTAAGTTAGTTACTATTCATGTATTCATAAACTGTTTCGTATTTGAAGAATTAATATTGCTTTTACATTTTAAAATAATTTCAGTCTTATTTTAATAAAAAATCTCATATTTAATGAAGAAAAGATTTAAAGAGGGAAAGGATTATATGTACTCAATGATTTTAAGACGCACGAAATATTTTAAATAAAAATTCACCCTAGAAAATTTTTGAAACATTTCAATTTGAGAAAAATGTTGTAATGAATTAAAATGGTATTTATTTCAAAATGATCTTATTTGTGAGAAAAGAGAGTAATGTACAGTCAATTGTAATTCACGGAAAATTTAATTTAGTTTAATTTACAACGGATGTATCTTACCTTTAATAAAGTAAGCGAAGTGTCTCTGACACGAAACAAACATCTTTTGAACAAATGTATAAAGTTAATGTGTTTGCATTAGGATTATTTACGACTTGAATTTATTTACTCTATAAGTTGACAGTTGAATAAATATTACGTTTTTTATAGACAGAACTAGTTGAAGTGCAGTCTTTCATGAATGTAGTTCCGAATTCATTCACTTAAAATGAAATTTATTTCTTAAAATGATTATTAATTTTATTTTTAAAAAAGATTAAAGCATAAAATGTTTTGAACATGAACCCGTTAAAAAGTATAATTCCAATAATAGGGCTAAAATATTAAAGATTAATTAAAAGTTTATCTGAAAATAAACATACAATGAAGAACGATTTAATCGATTTTCATTTGGTTTTTTCTAATCGGTCTGTTATTGCGATCATACTCTGTTATTATTCTTCATTCTTCATTTTCTTTGAGTTATAATTGAATGGAAAAAGTAGACCACAGTAGTGACGATTATTTACATATATTAAAGAAATTAAAAAAAGATACATTAGAAGTAAGTAGAAGATAATTAAAATAATTTTCTTGGAATACTAATATATAACTTTCTTTAAATATATCACAATCATTGCAAGTAGAGGCACAATAATAGACAGAATAGAACTGTAATATAACTAGTCACGTACCAAAAACTCTGTTCTGTAGATAAAGTTTATGTATTTGAACTACATTGCACTAATGTAGTTCAAATACATAAAAAAATAGAACATTACAACTAAGAATTACGGCACAAAAAATAAAAATTTAATTTCGAAAAAAAAAAATTATTTAAATAAAATAGAAATTAAAATTAAATCTTTTTTTTTCTTTTTTCCAGTTCGTTACATCGTTTATGCGAACTTCAATAATTAGATAAATATTTAATGAAGTTAAATCAAGAAAGATGACGGTTCAATCAACACATTCAGGTGATATAAGAAAAAAAGGAAATTGATAAGAAAAACACTGATTCATTGAAGTGTTCTATGTGTGAAAAATAAAGGAATTGTTACTGACGTATTAAAGGTCTAGTACAAAATGGTGGTTCCAATAATTACAAAGGTTCCAGTAATACAATTCCATTAGTTGAATGTTGCACCATTCATCATTAAAATTTCCAGGAAAAAATCTTGTATATGTTAATAGTTGTGAAGCTGATTGTATCAAAACCATCGTTGACAGAATCGCTTCTTCATCTTTAAACGTCTAATTGATGAGATTGAAATATTTTTGTCACATTATACCGTAATCAGCTGATAATTTATTTTAGAAATGCTTTTGCGCAACTTTTTGAACTCCGTGGCAGAAATAGAAATTTTCTTAATTGAAAAATAATCCTCTAACTGCATTGTAAACAAACGGGAAATTAAGGAAGTTATCCTTGTATATAGATCTAATTAACATGTGAATGACCTTAATTTAAAATTCAAAGGAAAGAAGCATCCTTCTACCGGATTTTGAATATCTTATTCAATCATTTTGACAGAAAATTGGCTTATTTCAATCCCAATTAACTCGCATGACATTGTGTCATCCTAGACTTACTATCTTTAACGTTATACATTTGTATTTTTTGCCTGGTTAAATGGAATGGAATGTTTGACGCATCTTAAGATCTGTCAAACACGGAGTTCAGCAAACTCAGATGGCGTGAGAAACTACATGGCGTTGGTTTTGCAATTGCAGCTTTGTATAAGATCAATTTTTAGTTTCATTTTTCAGATCTTGACATAAAATCTAATGACATCAAACTTTTTCAAGAATTTATTGGACAGTGACATAGAAATACTCACTCTTGAATTTCAATTGGAAATAATTAATTTGAAGTGAAGTGATAGTTAAGAAAAAATTTAAAAAAAAATTCGTTATTGGAATTTTACAAGTCTTCAACTCGCACAGTTTTATTAGTTTCAAAAGTTTGTCTATGGATTTTTTTATCGCATTCGGTACCTCAGTTTATGTGGAAATACTAGTATGCTATCGAAATGAAATAAAAATAATAATGATTCCAAAAAGCGAAAAACACTTAAGTAATATGTAAATTCATTTTTGTAATGCCAAATTCTATTATTTAATTAAGTGTTTATGTATAAAAGTTTTTTTTTTTTTTTAGTGAATAAAGACATTTGATATTTTTTGTTTATTAAAAAATCAAGTAAGCATGATGGACAGGATACAAGGCATGTCCTGACATATGCTACGGGCCATATTTATTATGCTGGCGGGCTGAACTTGGCCGCTGCAGTAGTTTGGAAATCCTTGATTTATACAAGTAACAATAGCCGCGACTTCTTCCATTTTGAATAACACTGCAATGGTACGTAACATTTCCGTTATGGGAACAATCCTTCTATTAATCTATCAGTTCATTTGACAAGTATAAATAAACCTCAACACTCTAAAGAGTATTTACTGTTTTCAAAAATTTTGTGTTCCTGATTATCACAAAACATTTGATGCAAATTCGTTGTTTAAGTTTCCCTTTTGATATTAGCGCATTAAAGCAGCTATTTAGCCAGACTCTTAGTCCAGTGGTAGCGTGCGTAAATAATATGCAGGATGACAGAGGTTCTAATCCTCTGACGTCATCCGTTCCAGAACCTGTTTTCCAAAAATAGAAGACTATTGCTATTGAGACAGCACGTGTAAGTGTTCCACCATTGACAGTCAGGCGACTTAATGGGATTTATCCGGTTTTTCTCCCATACCATGCGTATTTACCATAAAAGTCCTATCGTCATCGTTTGCTGGTGAACTGTTTGTAGACTGCGGGGCCTCTGATGTACAACAATAAAAACATTGCAACTTGAAGGTATGAATTTATATGTGATCAGACGTTTACGACTTGAATGTCAGAAAAATATTCTGTAATGAAATTTTCCGAGATCATAATATTACATACCAGAGATATTTTTAGTTAATTTTCTTTACATAAAAGTCCTCAATTGGGATGCTAACCATTCAAAATGTTTTATTTCAACAAAGTTCATACAAATGGAAAATTCTGGTTGAATGTATAAAACGTTTACAGTACAGTACAATTATTTAAAAAAATACTACGCTATTACCGAGAAATACTACACTACTACACTATTTTGAGAAATGTCTGTTAAATAAACAATGGAGCTTAAAGGTTAATAAAACTGATTTTTTGTAATTTGTCTTGTCTAATTAGTAGTATAATTTGTCTTTTATACTTCTCAATACTTCCAAACATAGATAATGTTTAAGTTGATCCACAGAAATAAGATAGAAACATATTGAAAACGTCGAAAGCAGTTGCAATTTATATTAAGCCCACTATATCAGTTTCTACAAAAGACTTTTCTTCTTTCCTAGGAGTTTATTTGAGTTGTTTTCTTCTATATTTCTTCTATTCTTCTATCCAGAGCTCAGTTTCAACATACACAATTCAACACGTGTTGTATTCTCTTTATATACAACTTTCTAATGATGCAGAATATTCTTAAATGAAATTATAAACTATCTAATGCATTTTAAAATACTGCAAAGTACAATACTACTGATTCAAACTATAACAAATCACAAGCATAAGTAAGATTGCTTCAGGTGTGATATATTTAAAGTTATTTATTTACATAGCGAAAAGCAAGAAAAAATGGGTTGATAGCGGACAGTAGAAAATGATTTAAGATATGACTACGAAATTATTTTAAGGTATAAAGTTTATGACTAACTATAGTTAAAAATTATAATGTTATAAAGATAAAATAAACAATATTTCGAAGAATATTTATTCTCAAAATGATGACTATCAAGCTGGGGATTTTACTTCTGAACCTGATCAATACGTACCAAAACAAAAAAGAGAAAACCATTAATCTAAGGACAAAAATTAAAAAGTATATTGATTAGATCTTAATTAGGATCTTGAATGTTACAAGACATAATTGTCAACATTTTTAATGTATAAAAAATTTGATGAAGTTATGAAAATTAAAGAAAATTAGAAAAATGCATTGGATGCAAAGGTACTGAAATGTGTAAATTGTCAAAAAACAGAATTTTGATATTGAAGTGAAATAGGAGAATATGCTAGCATTGGGTTGACAAGAAAATATGTTCGGTTTTTACAAGGTACTTAAATGGTGAAAACCGAAATTGCTTTCTTGCAAACCCAATAGAATACTGAAGTAATATTGTTCCATTACGTAGATTCAACTTGCTAGAGATTAATGATTTTCATCGATATATAAATACAGAAAACTTCTGAAACGTGAAATTCAAGAGGTTGGTGAAATTTTGCAAAAAAGGTGACATTTTTCTGTATAAATTTCATGTATCTCAAGTAAAACTATAAGAACACTTTTATGAAAGCCATTATTTAAAATACTTTGATATGTAAATGCAGTCAATAATTGATTCAATCATATTGTCTATTTGTTTGAAAAACTTTTTTAAATTTTCTTTCAGAGGTTTGACAAAATCTGCATATTTTTATTATTCCGAGATATTTTTTGTTTGATTTTATATATCGGAAACAAATTGGATTACTTTAAACTGCAGCGCTAGTAAAATTAAATAAAAAAACTCTCTCCTTAGCCAAGAGTTTTTGAGACCCAAATAAAATTTGAGGACATGATGATTATATGAGGTTAAGACACCGCGCGTGTAGTCTATTAAGAAGCTTACATGGCCATGCGCCACCCAAGAAGGTGATTGGAGTGGTTGAGCTCCCCCACCCCCTCCTCCCCAAGCCCATAAGTGAAATGTGTACACGTGTTCAAACTTATGGCTTTTTGTTAAATATTTAGTATTTCGATGAATCAGTGTTTTTTTCTTATCAGTATCATATTTTCTTATCGCGCCTGAATGTGTTGATTGAACCATCATGTTTCCTGATTTATATTTATTAAATATTCATCTAATTACTGAAATTGGCGTAAACGATGCAATCGATGAACTGGAAAAAGATTTAATTTTAATTTTTACTTTAAGTAAATTTTTTTATTCGAAGTTAAATTTTTATTTTCTGTGCAGTACTTATTAGTTTTAATGTTCTCTTTTTTTCAATTCCTTCTATTAGCTCACACACTCCCTATATATATCTTGTTCAAATTTTCAATCGTTCATAAAAATACTTTTAATTCATCCACTCAAGATCAAATACATTTTTTTTGAACTTGTAGTGGATGACACTTGATGTGAATACCGTTTTTTTCAAATATTAATTCAGTAATTAAATTTATTTAATTAATTTTAGTTTTTTTTTAGATTTAAGTTGCATATATCAGTAGATAAAAAAACTTAAAAAAATGAATGAAAATTATTTATAAAGGATTTTCTGCAATAGAGTGAAAAAAAAGTAGGAATTGACGTAAAAAAAATTTTTTTTTATATATTACTTGTTAAGTTTTTGAACCAATTGGGTGCATTATAAAAATTATTAATAAAATAATTAATATATGAAATTTTGTTTTAAGATAACTCTTCTGTTACTTATTATTTAGTATGCCCTACAAACAATTTCCCACAACACAACACGAAATCTTGGGTTCACGTCTGCACGTTGCACTACATTATAGAAATCCACGTGCTTACTATTAATGCTAGAAGTGTAATTTTAGAACGAGCTGAAAGAACAATTAATCTACTTTAAGATCTAGATTCAGTATTTAATCTGTCTTATATCGAGCATTTTTTCACTTATTGACTTCGGTTTCGTCGAGTGATTTGTGAGGTGATAAAATGCATTTCTTTAAAAGTGTTTTAGTTTATGCCACGCGAAGTTATTTTGATAATAGAATTTTTATGCATTTATCTTGCATCCAATAATTTTATCGTGACAAGTTGTTTGAAAAAAAGTAAATAAAATATTACAACAATCATAATTGTAGCTTATATTTCAAGCTATAAAAATGCTATGTTATTATTTTTTTATTTTATTTATTTTTTTAAATTTTCAAGTACTCAATTAAAATTCTTTAAATACTTCATTGAAATACAAGGAGAATTTAAATCTCTCATTTTATCATATCTCTAGCGGCATTTTTTATTCAATGTCATTGCATTCAAGTACAAGGTGCCAAGTGAAATACAAACTAATTATTACCAACGATTGGTGATGATCAAAAATGTTGATAAATCTCTATCAATGTTTTTTTTTTCCCAATTAAATACTAAAAGGTCTTCAATGCCTATCATTTGTATGTAGAATATAAGAGCAAAGTATGTTAAATTTATAGTTTTAGACAGCAGTATGATTCTAGAGTTAAAATTTTTATTTGCTGACTGAAGAATTTTAGGTTTTAAAATATAATAGCATAATTATCTTTCTAAATGTTTTTACATGGCTGTATACTTAAAATTTTAATGCTTACAACAAAGAATGCAATTCAACTACATATGTCTAGCTGATAACGCTGTTATTACCTAAACTACTATTATTTTTTTTCATTTTATGTCACTCTTCACCATTGTAGCCAAGGCGCTTTGGTCTCTTACAAATTTAATGCATGATGACTTGAACAGGTTTTTAGCCAACATTTTAACCAAAGGAGTAATACTTTTTTATTGACATCTTGAGAAAAACATTCATATTTTGGAAACACTTAAGGAATGCCAGGAAAACAATGTAGTGTAAATATAATAACCCTGGAAAACCTCTGACCGAATGCCCATCAATGAGTCATT
Organism: Caerostris darwini; assembly: GCA_021605075.1. Lineage (NCBI taxonomy): Eukaryota > Metazoa > Arthropoda > Arachnida > Araneae > Araneidae > Caerostris > Caerostris darwini. The sequence goes on along the minus strand of BPLQ01015031.1, from coordinate 1,012,876 downwards.
TTAATTTCTTCAATAGAAGTGACTCGTAAGGTACGTTTAGAACTTTTAAATTATTGGGAAAATTATTTACCATAAAATTCTTGAATCAAAATAACCTGGCCATATATCAGATTTGAAAATATTATAATACACGTAATAAGTGTTTTTTTAAGGGAATAACATTGAACTGGTCACTATGCCTTGAACCTATGAAAACTTTTCATTTGCAATTTAACATTCAGATACAATATATGTTGGTATTGTATTGTATTATTTGTTTTGCTATTTTTTCTTTTTAGATTGTTGTTGATAAAAAAAAAATGAATAAAATATAAGCAAAAAAAAAAAAAAAAAAAAAAAAAATCATTTTTTTTATGTGCTGTAAAGAATTCTTTCCTGAAATAAGTAAATGATACTATTTCAGTAGTGCCGTGTTTCGAACCCAAAATTTCTCTTTTAAATTATGTGACATAATAATAAACTCGGATATGATCACTGTATTGTTTTTAGAATTTGACGTTAGGACTAAATTTGAGACAATTTTCATTGTTCAATCTTAATCCTAACATTAATTTAATTTTTATTTAAGGTAAAATTTGATTTTTTTTCCTCAAATTTGTTTATTACTAAGTCTATTCGGTTTGCGTAACAGTTAAAAAAGAGCACTTCTAAATTGAGATTTTGACTATAAACTTTTCGAAGGTTTTAAATGCTACTGATATGACATTTTTAAAGCAGTGTTTGACATGCCAAGCAAGTCTTCCTATATAAAGGTGTCTATAGTTCACGCTTACTCTAATTACTACTAACATTTCACTGATATTTTTTTTAGGTAAATGAGTGATGGCTAAAATTCTTGCTGATATTTTTTATTGGTTTTTAATTAATATCGCGTGATTTGGAGAAATTTGGAATTTTATGATAGCATTTTATGCAATCTTAGCCATATAAGGGTTGTTTTCTTTATATAATTAAAGCAATTGCACAAGGTTTAACTTTAAAAACCCACTTGGATGGTTAGAGATTTTCTTTTTACTAACACAGCACAAAAAAGAGATCTGTTTCGAAAATAAAAAAAGTGAGAAAAACTGTGGCAACAACTCAAACATTTGTGCCTTAATGAGATCTGAATCGAGTATTGATAATGTTGAAAGATGAAAGGCGAAGTCTATTACTATTCGCCATGCCATTTGGGAACGAAAATGTCATCAAATTCTTTCTTCATTCAGCTGGTAGAATATGCTAATTGTGAATTCTATATACTATGAATGTTTATAGTAGGGTATTTTTATTTACATTTGTATTAATGTCACACTGGAATGAATAAATTTGTCTAATATCAATTAAAAAATAGAGATTCTAAATATTAAGAAGCAAATATTCAAATCTTATCCAATGATAGATGTATTAGAGCATCTTCGTTGTTTTGCAATATTAATGTCTTTACGAATCCCCCCCTTCCAATCCTTAGGTTTTGCTTTAGATGGTCACAAATGCCATTTATTTTACTTGGAAAAAAAAGGATGGTTTCAATTTTAAATATTAACGATTCTTTCAAATATCATACTAGGTAGCTGTGATATGAATAAAATAAACTGTTATGTAATTAAAAATTTTTTTTTTATTTCATATCTATCTCGCAGATATAACATTCATTTATTTTGTTAGTATCACACTACTATTGCATTATCAGAAATATTTTAAATGTTGAAAATCTGAACACAATTTATCTATTATCCTATTTACAGTGATTACCAAAATCAAGATACAGATTTATTCATGGAAAGCCATTATTTGATAGAAAAAAATTATTTAATTACCTAAATAGTATATCTCATTAATACAAGTAAGTTAATATGTAATGTTCTTTTGATATTGTTAGATCTTTTGAATTGTTTGTTTTTAATCCCATTAAATATATTAGATATTTAATTATATAGTATAGTCAACTCACAGGAATACATTTCTATGCTAAAATTACTATTTACTAACAGTTAAAAGATAATCAGAAAGAAAGCAGTTAATAGAAATGATTAAAGATGGATTCTAAACTTAGCGTTTCAAAAATTGCTTTGAGTTCTTCCAAAACTTTAAATAAACTTAAGCATCTTATTTAACTTCAGCTACCTTCAACATTTATAAATCATAGAAAGTAACTCAAATTGCAGTACTATACATTTGTTTTCGACCCAAAATACTTTTATAAAGCACTTAATACGTCATTGTTGCACTAAATTAATATGAGCGATTACTACTGAAAAATTTAAATCTAGAATTTCCAACATATTTCTTATGTTTGTGCAAACGAAATAAATCAAGTTGGTCTCATATTTTTAAATTGGTTTATAGCAAAATAAAAACGCCATTGAGTAAAATTGTTTTGTCAATAAACTCTGTATAAACTTTGTCATTTATTTTGGATGTATACGTTCGAATGAATCAGTGGTTTACTTATAATAATATCATAATGTTGTTGAGTTTCTAGGTTTATCTCTATAAAATATAATTATGTGAATCCTATCTATCGAAATAGTGAAGTAATTTTTTCTAAATTTATATTTATAATTAAAATTTAAAAAACCGTGAATGAAAACTGTCGGATAAGTATTATTAATACTATTACAAGTCAATTTCATGAACCTTTAACAACTTTGTCGGGTAAATTTACGATTTACTTGGCCAGAAAATTCATGTACGTTTCGCTCTATGGCAGGCTAACAAACACGAATCGCGTGTGAACATAGTTCTAAGTAAGATTAGTTTATCACGATATATATCATGTGGACACATTTCTTTATTTGTTACTATGTACATAAGTGACAAAAGTAAAGCAATTACAGTTTTTGAAATATTTGTCCTTTTCTTTCATGAATGGATAAACTTGTATGCTTACGCTAGACTTAGGATGCATTAGGTGGCGTGGCTTGGTGAAGTAATGAAATTTTGGTTGACCAATGATAAGAATATCATTTATTATTATTTAACTAGTTCAACTAGGTTTTGATGGAATGTTTTTAGAATTTTTAAAAGTAATTAACTTTTGATGCTCTCTTAAAAACAAAAGCAATCATAGTGAGTGATACAAATAGATTATCTTTTGTAAAGGTAAAAATTACATAACAATAAATAATAAGTTAATTTGCAAATAACTGAATAGTTTCATGGGAATAATAGATATAGGCATAGTTGAACTATACATGATCTTATTTTATGTCTCTAGAACTTTAAATAAAAAAGTTCTGTTAAAGTTATTGTATACTATTGATAGAATAATAGTATTTTTTTTTACTAATGGTCAGTGGGCTTTGTGTTCCACTTATGTATGACAAGAACAAACGATTGCTTTCCGAAAGGACTTCTAGTATAATCGACTCTTATTTGTTTGTCTTTAAAAATAAAATCTACCTTTCCAGCGTCTTATCATATTTTTCAAAACTTTGTTGTGAGAGAACATTTAAATTGAAAAGTCTTTTTCAACCTTTGCAATTCTATGAACTACTTCAGGATCGATGATTTTTGTGGGCCTATTTTTTCTGATTATTTTCCTGTAGTAATTTCATTGACATTTTTTTGCTTGAACTCAGATGGGCAGGAAATTTTAAAAAATTTTATAATGCTTTGATAAAGAGATTGATTCATTGATATCGTATTCAATAGTACGAAACGGAGTTCCGATTTGTGAGTCAAATTATCTAGATCGGCAGTTGAATTTTCAGTAGAACATAATGACCAAACATATTGGATATTGACCAAAGTTTTGACAGAAATTGACAAATGTCTTGCTAGTTCTCTATAGGTTCTTTTAATTTTATTACTGCATCGAGAGATTCTTTAAATAACAGAAGCATTGAAGAAAAAATACTTTTTACAATAACCCAAGGTATCTCTTTTTTTTTTGTACTTTACTTAAAAATTATATAATAGCGTAAACACAACAAGAATTTTATGCAATTAAATGTTGACAATAGATACCCAAACAATAGTACTCATTTTACGCGCTCGTGATAATGATGAATTAAATTCAAGTGAAACTTTTTTTTTGTATTGTTACTTAGGACATTATTAATAATACTATTTTTACTATGTAGAAGTGCAATGCGTTTTTAGCAAAAGATAAACTGAATTTAAATATAATCGTATGATCTGATGTTAGTCATTTTTTTATTTAATTTTTTATCTGCAGCTTGTTTTTTTCTGTAATGTTTTTTAAAATTAACGATAATTTTTATTGCTTTTAATCGCGTTAATTATCCATCTGTAGCATAAAATAATTGATTAAAACCTTTTACAAACTATGTCGCCTTTGGGTAGCTACTTAGTATTGCATTGCTACTCATTATTACGAATTAAGGAAATCGGTTCCGGAGAGCATTTTTAAGTCGACAGAATCTTTTTTCTTTCTGTTCAGTTTTAGGCATAGACTTACTTTCTCGTAAACATCTGTCGAAATTTCGTCTAGACTCATTTAAATTGTACGCTAAGTTAAATAGTTACACCATGCCTGAATTGCAACTTCCTTTTCAAAGTATTTAAGCAAAGATTCATATCTGTTAATTAAAAAAAATCCTGTTAACTAAGGGTCTCCCTTGCTTGTGATTTTTTTAAGATTAATGATATGATTGTATTACAAAAACGAAGTAAATTCAAATATACATAGGTTAAAAAACACGTTTGTGAATCTTTTAAGACTAGACTCTAAAAAGGGGTCCACGGATATCTTGGAGGATCATGCGCTTGGTTCAGAGCTTGGATGAGGTAAAAAGAAAACGTTATCTTTATTTTCATTAATTAAATTCAACATTTTTCATTTAAATATATGCAATATTATTCAATGTATTTGTGACTACCGAAAGAAATAATATTTTTTTTCTATTACAATACGATTTCATGCACATGTATTCGCATAAGCAAGTTTTTATTAGTAAAATTTAATTTTCCTGGACACTTTAATGTATTTTCTTATTATTTAAAATGTTTAGAAAAAAGCAAACCTATTATTACTATATCATATTTTTTGTTAATTACTTTTAGTGTAACTGAATTACTTTAACATTATTTTACAAAAATATTGTGGGAAAGAGGTCCATGGTCATCTTACTAACGATAAGGGTTCGAGCAAAATAAAAGGTTAAGAATCCCTGTAGTTTATAATTCACTACTTCAATTTTGCTACTTTAATTTTCATGACCTTTTAAAGGTAACAAATCCATTTACTCCTTTAAATCCATTTATTCTCTTTTCTCCTTTGAGAAAAAAACAAAGTGTTGTTTGATTCTTAATACCGGACCATTTTTTTTTTAAATGATTAACAGTTAAAAAAAAAACATTTTGTTCTACTTTTTTGTTTTCATAATATTTTCTTAAAATGTTATTTTAAAATTAGTAATAGAATTTTGAATAATATTCAATATATAATATAATATAAATTTTATCGCAAAACTATAAATCTGAAAATTTTAATTTTCAGACTGCTAATTTCTGAAATGTTTTTTAATTTGATTTCCTTTTTAACTTATCGCATAATAGGCTTTTAAAATAATTTTTAACTAATGTATTCGAGTAGATTTTTTTTAAAAGTATTTAATTGCTATTTTTTGTGCGATTAAGTTCATTAGTGAACATGAGATCTGGGCGGGAAACATGAGATCCTGGCTGAATAAAATATAATAAATTATTATCTCTGGACTATTGATTTTTTAAAAATTATTCAAGTAACATTAAAAAAGCTTTATTTTTAAGATGCAGCAAACTTTAAATGTTCTGGTATAAAGAATAATATTAGTTTCGACTGGTTCAGCTAAGATATCAAAATCCAACATTTTCATGAAATTTTATATGGTATTAAGGACTTTTTATTAAATCAAAATAAGATTTAATTTGCAATGAATGTTTGTGTGCCTACAGATTCTTATAAGCATATAAAGAACAACAGCAGCAATAACAACAATTAAAAAATTTAAGTTCCATGCTAATCATATTCGCTATCAACTTTGATCACACTCCTTAAAATATCATTTAAGTTAATTTATTTCACTTGATAATAATCTTTTTTATCGATATATAATTGTTTATGAATTCATTCATTGCAAAGGGATCTATTTCACTGGTGGGATTCAAACTTCGAAAGAGCTATTTTGAAGGAATTGAATGAGTTTCAAAATGTCATCATTTGCTGCAGCTCTGAATTATCGTGACATAAAAATGTCTGAAAGGACCTTGTGTTGACATTGCGATTGACCGTTTCTAGTTCAAATTAAAAACCAAAAATTTTGAAATCACGTGATCTATTACAACACTCACGAATTTCCTGTTACGAAAATGTTTGCATTGTGGAGGATTTGCGCTATGTAATTAAAAGTACTCTGCTGACGGAGATCTAATTTTTCTGTGTAATTTTCATCAAAACAAATTTTTCTTTAAGTTTTTTGAAAATAAATGGAGTGTAACTAAGTCTCTTCTTAGAAATTGGTTAATTTTATAAATTGATCTTGGAAATTGATTCCTGAAATTATGCGTAAAAAAATTCGCTTAATTTGACTGAATAAAATCTTCTGTTAATGAAATAAATGAATGTTTGACTATTGCGCGAAGTTCACAATTAAACATTCTGTGGTAAAAAAATTTATTTTTAAGAAAGTTTTCAGAATTCTCTGGAATTACAGAAATTTCTTTGGACTTTGGGGTGGTCACGAAAATTGAACAAATATTGCTTAACAAATTTATTTTTGAACAAAACCTCATTTTTTTTTGGTAATCCAATATCTAATTAGCTACCCAATAAATAATCCAATTTATAAGCTGTTTAAGAGTGGGTTAAAAAATTGTTTTTGTGAATTAACAAGAAAAAGATGAATTAAATTTTTGTATTTTTAAATAAGAAGAAATTCAATAAAAATTTATAAACACCTGACATTAATTTGAATATTTTGAACTTTTTTATCTTATAAATTTTATACAGCATTTACTTTTTATGCTATTAATTAAATTTTGTCATTGAAACATATTCTGGACCTTTCTTACAGCAAATTATTTCAATCATTTGAATAATAATTAATATTTTACCCTCAAAATAAGTTATAGTTAGCTTCGCCTAATATATTAAAATGTTACTTTTAGATTTATTAATTTAAATTATACTTACTCTTTTATTTCAATTTTAATACAACATTTTTTAGATTATTTTTGGAACAAGTTTGAAATAAAAATGATTTATCATCTGTCGTTTAGTTAAAGTAAAAAGAAATTATTGAAATTACAGCTATCATTTAATTTCTATAAGTTTTATGCGTTACATAAATATACCAGTTAAAATTATGCTTATGGATTTGATAATTCAAAATCTGGGATTCTCCAATTTTTCTTTTATCAATTCGCATCTGAAATTTTTTTAAATTAAATGTTGAAACAAGTTATATTAAATTAATTTGACAAAATTTTAAACTGAAATTTATTAAAAACACATTTAGGTACTTAATTAAAAAGACACTAAGGTTTTTTTTCAAAGTATTGAAAAAATTTATATATAATACAAGAATATTCTTCAGATTATGTCGGCATCCATTGCTTCAGGTAATACAATTTTCAATGTAAAATAATACTGATAATCATTATTCTGAATATAATCGCTAATCAGTTTCGATAAGAGCAACAAATAAAAATAATTGCTAAATCAATAATCAGGCTTATTTTCGCATACTTTTTGGTCGATGTTAATATGACAGGAATGCATAGTCGAGACCCTTATGTTTTAAAATAGTAGAGATTTAAACGTTTTAGAAAACTTTTTCTTTTCTAATTAACTTTTCAGGAAATCATATTTGCATCACTTCATGGTTTTCAATAAATATATCCAATCTTTGTTGTTGTTGTTTCTTATCTCATTTGGTAGACATCTAGACCAAGCCCACGAACCCGTATGGATTCATGGTTGAAGGGAAAAAGGGGCAGCTTCTGTATATCTCATCTGTAAATTACTGATTTAAAACTCCTTCTAGATTAATTTTACTTTGTTAAATTACTGCATTCTGCTTTAGAGATAACTAATGCTTAATGCTTAACTTATGCAGTTTACTTCAAAGTGTCCAGAGTGGCCTTGTGTATAGCTTGTTTTCGAAACAGAATAGTTTGAATTCGGATCCAGACAAAATCTAACAGAAAGCTCTCGTGTCTATGCAGAGAATGGATCTGATAAATCCACATCAACTCTCCAGAAAGGCCTATGCTCCACACGCGTAGTGCACTACACACAATAGCCAATCCAGATGTGTAAAACTACCCAGCTAGGCCCCAACTTTGGAAAAGTGTTGAGCCGAGGGAGTAGAGACGCCGAACCCATTGCTCAACAACGTCTTCTCATTCTCCGTCTAAATTTCAACGTCTCTCATCATTCTCCGTGAAGATTGGTTTGGTGTGTTTCTCTATGGTCATTTTGTGCACACTTTAGGCTAATTAGATCGGGACCTACAGTTTAACGTGGATTCCAAACCATTAACAAACATCCATGCCCCCGCCAGAATTCGAACCTGAAACCGATGGTGTCAATGGCCAGAGCGCTAGTCAATTGGCCACTAGGCCGCTCTCCCTGCGAAGAGGCCTCCCGGATCAAGTCGTGACAAGTTCCATGCAGGTCTAAATGACCCCCCGCCCCCCAAGAGACAACAAGTACGCTACAGAGCGCAAAGAAAGAGTGCGTCCCCAGGGGGAATGATAAATCCACAGTCCGGAAGGTCCTTCCCGTTAAAGGAGGAGTTGCAAATTCTGCTATATGATCGTCTTAGAGATGATTACTCAAAACTGTGGTGTCACAATGAGGGTGCATTATATAAGACCCCACGTGATGTCCCCTCAGTAACATTGTGTCTGTTACATATCTGAATTTCTAGTAGCGTTTTTTCAGTTAGTCAATTTGTAATATTAATGTTATTTTATTATTTTTCCAATTGTTATTTTGCTTTCTTAATTTATCTCCCTATAAAATGAACAAAAATGTGCTCAGCGAGAAAACAAAAATAATTTTGTCATTGAAAATGTGGCTTCCTGGTGGCCAATTGGCTAGCTCTCTGGCCTTTGGTCCAACAGGCTTCAGGTTCGAATTCTGGCCGTGGCATGGATGTTTGTTAGTGGTTCGGAATCCAAGTTAAACTGTAGGTGTCGGTCTAATTAGTCTGCAAAAAATGACCGTAGAGCGACAAACCAAACCATTGAAAATGTGTTCCTAAAAATGTTGACCCTGCTGTACTTGGGGAAAGATATGCATTTGCAATTTATAAAAACAGATGTATTTGCTCCACTTTGAGTTGAAATTCGTTAACCTTCTAAATAATGAAGTACCTTGTTCAGGAACGTATCTTAATGCTTTAGTATTAAGCTACGAATATATTAATTTAAAGTTATGACATAAATACTCTTTCAAATTTGATTTTCTCTTAATTCTTTTAGCTTCATTACTCATGGGCATATAATTAAAAAAATATAATATTTGTATTTAATATATGTTCTAAAATTTGTCAGTTTGTTCTTATCTTTTTGTGTAGGAATCTAAAAACTATAGTTTGCAACAACAAAAAAAAAAAAAGTGTATACAAAATGTTAAGTAAGCATATGGATAAAATAAACAAGTTAAAAAAATGTGTATTCACAAACTCCTAATTTACGTTTATTGCACTTTGTAAATTCTTCTACAGAAAAATCGAGAACTCGCTGGCTTTCAAAAGTTAAGGTAAACAGAAAAATTGGGGTTGTGAAACTTCTATTCATTGGAATAGAAAACATTAGCCAGAAAGTGTTTCACAAATTAAGCATTAAAGAAAACAATATGCTATTTCCTGTCTGTGTTTCTGTTTGTTTTCGCTAGAAAATACTAGTCTAGTCTCTCTACTAATTTTTTCTTGCTCGTCTAGAAAACGCACAAAATGGAAACTTGCAAAAAAAAAAAAAAAAAAAAAAAAAATGTAAGGCCTGTAGATAATTTTAACACATTCTTTTTTTTTTTTTTTTTTTTTTTTTTTTGCATTTTATATTCTATCATTCAAATATATAAAGCAAAAAAAAAAAAAATTATTAAAATAATTGACCCTGAATTACTGTCATGAGTTTTAGATATAAATTATAAAAGATAAGCGTAAGTATTTAAAATTATGTAAACATGAATATGGAAAAGAATTCTTCAGGTACTTCAGAAATAAATATTTATAGGAAACTTAAAACTTTTTGGTACTTTATATTTTTTAACTCGTATATAAAAAAAAAATTGGTTTAGTACGATACATGTTATATATTAAATTAAGAATTTCTAATAACGAAATGCGTAAACCAATACAATTAGTGAGATCAACACGTATTTGTGAATAGATGTCGTTAGACATGAATGCTAATAAAAACGATAAATAATAATTTGATGAATAGAGTGCATTTGGTATCTGTAAAAATCAAATCCTAATTAATATAAAATTAATATATTATTGCGCTTCAATTTTTTTTTATTATAATATGTTATTTATTATTTATATTTATTATCAACGAAAGGAAGTATTAACATATAAGAACACAAAAACCTCCAAAAGCTATTATCAATAATCTTTACACGCAAATTGTACAACAAAATCACCATAGACTCGGAGGTGCCTCGCATTCAGACCTCCCAAAAGAATAGGAAGAAATTATTCAAGATGGTTCATCCTCTCAATAAATCTTACCACTTTCTTAATAGAGAGTTTTTGCATACCGTACGTCCGTAGTTACCGTAGGACGTCCGTTAGTAGTCCGTTAGTTACCGTATCCGTTTTCTCCCTAGCGCGCATGCTCATAGGAAATTATGTTTCCTATGAGCATACGCGCTAGGGAGTCCGGACGTCCTACGGTAACTAACGTACGGTATGCAAAAACTCTCTAATAATATGCTTTTAGCGCGATCTAATGGACGCTATTTTCTCTGGTACTCCCAATCGTCATCATTAATAGAGAGTTTTTGCATACCGTACGTTAGTTACCGTAGGACGTCCGTTAGCTTTTTCTCCCTAGCGCGCATGCTCAGTTTCCTATGAGCATGCGCGCTAGGGAGAAAAAGCTAACGGACGTCCTACGGTAACTAACGTACGGTATGCAAAAACTCTCTAATGTCCCTAGTGATAAAGCATTAAAAGTAAAAATACCAAGATGACCCTTCTCAATTGAAAAGTATAGTCGATGTTAATGTACTGATAAGACAAGCTTATCTTTTTGGATTAAGAGATATAAAACATTCTTCTTTTCCTATTTTTTAAAGAAACAAATCTTTTCTAAAAAATACTGTCCAAAAAGGATATTTAGAAAATCGCATTCAATGAAACAATTCACTGAGATTGTTTTTTCATTGCTTGGCCACTGATAAATTTAGGGAGATTAAACTGAGGTTGAACGATAAACGATTATCAAGGCTGTATATAGTTTAACCGTACCACAGCCGATAACATGCCTATGGTACATGGTTTCGGACTTAAAGAAAACTTTTATATGTTTCTATGTCTTATTTTAGACTTCCAAAATAAGTTCAAATCATTGGAAATATATCAGACTTAATGTTTCTCTAAAGTCTAACAACCCAACTAGATCCAGAAGATTACATTACGGGTTCTTGTAACTGTAATAGTAAGTTGCAGTTATTTCTGTTTATTATTTTAACCATGAGATTATGAAACAACTTATCTTATATATTCATAGGATAGTTTTATCATCTTTGCCGAAAAACTCATCTTGCTGTCAAGAACTAAATCATTTTAAAAGTAGTTAACAAGAAATAGTACGGAGACTATTTAATTAACTTTTACATAATATCATTATAATTCTTTTAATTAACTATATTCTATACATTTTGAAATTGTTTCAGCAATAGTTGTTTGTTTTTGGATATTTTATTTGGTGTTAATAAGTCGCTTTGTTTTTAATACCCTTATTTCGAATACTAACGGATACGGCCCAGTGTTACTAAATTACGGAACAAAATATTTTTTAGTTTTGATAAATTTTATTTAAAAATATATGTGGAAAAATTTGAAGATTTGAAATTCTAAATCATTAATCTTTTTTTGAAGAATTTTTTTAATATTCGTTTTTACCTTATATCTATTAGCATTTATTTTTAAAAATATGATAGTGTTAGTTTGAAAAATAAATTTAAAACTAATACTGTAAATTATGTACCATATTTTTTAAAGTTAGCACAACCTGCTAGCAATAAAAAAATAAGGTTTTTATCTAATTAAAAAATAACAAATAAAAATTTGTTTGTAATTTTTGGAATGAATTGATAAATTAACCAAAAATTCTAAATTAACTTGGCTATACACATATTAAATTGTGTTGTTCCTGGACAACAGGTTTTCATAGCCTATCATTGTATGTTTTGTACAAAAAATTTTTTTTTCATCTGCCAATGCTGTTTTTGCCATTCAACATTTTAATTTGTGTGTTTATTAAATGATTTTCAGTTTCGTTGCTGTAGCTGATGTACGCCCGGACAATTTGCTTGAGAGGTCTGATTGTGAGGCACTTTAGGGTTTTTGCATTGCAGCGAATGCTGTGATGGTTTTTATGCAATTTGCATATGGCGAAAACAGATAGCAGATTTTCTCATATTAATTGGTCATGTTTCTAATTCACTCCTTGTCAGTTTTACTTTGGCTGTTGTGTTATGTTCTGATATATTTGTGTGTATGTGTAATAACCCCCATTTTGCCCTCCTTGATACTGTGATTTACAAGTAATAGATTATTTCTTGCAGTGACCCCTATTAAAGTTGCGTTTATATTTTTTCTTATAATAACAACGTTATTTTTTTATAATTAATCCCTGATTAACATTTCTGTTTATGAACTCTGTCGGTTTCCCACGATCTGCAATCTACTAACCAAAACACTTTTAATGACTTGTTTTTGATTTCAATCGCTGCAACTGTCAACTACAATTTTTTCACTTATTTGATGTAGTGCTTTTCTTTCCCCCATCATTCTTCGACACTAAATTCTTTAAATTTCATGTTAATAAAATGAAGTAAAAATACTCATGATTTTACAGTTATCCGCTAAAACCACTTTGGCTTTTAACTAAAACTGCACTTATATATAATAGACGTATCGATAGATTTATAATATCGATATTTTACTAGAATGTTTATTATTCAAAAATTAAAACGTTTTCATTTTTTAACTGCATTCTGATTTTGGATTCTCTGTAATGAAGTTTTAGTTTATTTTTTATTTTTCAATAATGGATATTACTAATGAATATCTCAGTTTTTACCTTATGTTTTCTTGAAACACTGTACTATACGAATAATTAATATTAATATAATTTGGGTGGACTAATTCTTTAAAACTGTCTTAAAGAGCACTGTATATAGCTCTTAGACATGGGGCACTGAAGTGGTTTTGAACCTAGAGAAAAAGATATGAATTAAAGTAGGGTTCTAATCTTGACAACGGAACAGTACCGTGTCTGCTTCCAATTTGAGTACATTAAATATGTTTGGTACTACGGAGGACTAGGTGGAAGTTACGAAACAGCCTATTTGGTTGTTCATTTCAAATTGAGATGCAAACAAGGGAATAACGTTGAACCACCGAAGGGGTTTGTACATTTTAAAGTGCCCATTGAGGTAAATGGTTCTAAGATAAAGGGGTTTGATTCAAAACATTGTATATTTTTAGAAATAATATAAATATTTCTAAAAATTGCTTTTGTAATCGGGTGAATAACTTGACAAACAGTGGGGATGGAAATACGATTTAATATTATAGATAATTGGGTACAAGGCTAATGGGAACGAGATAACGAAACTTAAATATTGTTCCTACATTTACAAAAAACTGATATTAACGACAATTGTTTAAACCACGACTTATTAAAAATGATTCTTTTATTAAGTCGTGGTTTGGTTTATCCGTTTGCTTATTGAATATAGATCTTTTACATGAAAAGAGTTTCGTAATGTGATTGCCACATATATACTCTGAAATTGGTATTTTCGTTTCTGAAGTGTCTCCATATCTCATTATGTAGCCTCCTCCGTTAAAAAAAACGGGCTATCTGGTTTGTTTGAAACCTTTCTTTAAATATTTTCTTAGCAATACACAAATATGCACTTTAATGAATAATTTCCTAAGAATTTATTTTCAAATTCATATTAATTATTGTTTTTATTTATATATTTGAAAGATTTCATCGTCTACTTTATTAATTGGAGCAAGTATTGGTTACACTTTTTCAACTTGATTAAATATCAGTTTGACAACTTCTAAACCTATTTTCAGAACATGAAATGGAAAGTTTAACAAAAACATACAAAAAAGTTGGGGATTTAATATTAACTTTGACCTCACAATAAGTTTAATTATTCAAGTATGTTATTTAATTATTACTTTGATTTTTCCTCGAAGTTTCTTGGATTTAAATTTAATCAAAGATATATATTCTTTAATGAAACAATATAAATACCTCAATTAATTTCTTTTGGTTATTGTTGGAATACCTTAACAAATAATAAGAAAGGAAATACAATTTAGGTGTTATGCAATATAAAAGTGTTCAAATAGCATCATCACGATCTTCACTTGGTTGACTTTTTTCCCTTTTATGTCATAAATACCTTTTATTCTATGAAGGTTTCAATAGTGTAAATCTACGCGAGTTACACTCATTAGTATCTTTATTGATACGAGTCATTCCTTTTATTTCATTAAACACTCGGTCTGTCTTCTGCAGTAACTAATGGGTAATGATGGGACGAGTCAAATGCTCTTATCTCATCAATCTTACTTTGCAATATATCACAGATACATCAGTATCCTAAAAGCCAATCACATCAAAAGCTCTTTGAGTTAGATGGTAAAAGACCTAATAATTCACCTAGAAGAGGGAACAAAGAGGCTTTCATATTAAAAAAAATGTATTAACAGATGAGAACGTATCAAATTTAGAAATTATACAGACACTTTGTTTTATAAAAGAAATTTCTTTTTTTTTTCTTATCCCACTTGGTAGACAGCAACAGCTAGACCACGGGTGGCAAACCCGCCGCCCGCCTTGAATATTTTTGCGACCTGAGAGATTTATTACACTTTTACAAAATATATTTATTTTATAATAGCCAAAGTAGCGAAAGCCAATGTATTAAAAAATACATTATGTGTGCGTCCATATATTCAAAAATTAGCTGTAGAAATTTTGAGAAAAAATTAACTTTGATTTTAAAACAATATTCTTGCGCAAACAAATATCGCAGTAGTAAAATAAATATTTTTCATATGGTTTCATTTCTTTTTCATTTACATTTAGTATTCAATATATTTAGTGTTATATATTTCTTTACAATGTGCGTTTAGTATCATTATTATTATATTATGTATGTTTACATGCAAGAATAGCAGTAAACACAATAATAACTCATTGCTTCAATTTTTCACTCCAAAAAAATGTCTATTGGGGATCTAAATCTAATATGGGAATATATAATTTTATATGCGGTCCGCGGAGTTATGATGCATTTCCAAAGTGGCCCGCAAGATCATTTGGGTTGGCCATCCTTGATCTAGACCAAGTTCAAGAACCCATGTGGTTTCATGAAGGAGGGAAATGGGGAAGGGGACGGCTTCTGTTGTAATGGATCATCCGTAGGTAGAAGTCTGACTGGCTCCGTGACGCTGAAGAAGGAGAGTAGTGCCTTTTGGGAGAACCTTTAGGATGAACTACCTGGCATTTGCGTATCGTATCGGAGAAAAAATTCTGAAACCTCCCAAGTTGTCAGATTAACCAGGCAAGATGCTAAATATAACAAACACCATTGAGGCTCCTCGTTTTTTGAAACAATATCTACAACAAAGCCGCCAGCGGATTGAACCTCCGCCCTAATGCTCACCAGCGGTGCGCATTGTCACGAGTTGGGCTAAATAAATTTCTCAAAATAACAATAAAAATGTATGAAGCCTAAGACATTTTGGTCAAAGCACCAGCAGGAACTAAATCACAATTGGAAAAAGGTGTTATGAATTCAGTTCGTCTTTTTTTAGCATTTTCAATGCTAGGTTAATTTATTCATTGCTCACCAAGGGGCTGTTGCGCCAATGAAGAAGGCTAATTTGTATTGTACCAACTGGAAACGAAAAGGCAGATGCTCTAGCCAAGCAAGGATTTAATATGAACCAGCCCTCTCACCTACAGCGCCAGCTGCAACACTATTAACAAAACTGTGGCCAATTACGTCAATAATGCAAGAAAGCAGGCCGCCAAGGGTAAAAGGTGGGAAAACCTCAACATACAGAAGGACATACATAGGAGAGTTGCAGTTGCCACTTTCCGAATGGCTTTGGACACGACTACCTACAAGAGCATCTTAGCCGCATCGGGCTCTCTAACTCTCCATCCTGCCTACTTTCCTCCGATTTTAACGGCACTGCAGACCACATCCCATCTGGCAGTGCACTTGACGATGCCGACCACGACAGAAGCTACGACGGGATGGCAAATCTTTACTGGACGGCAAGGCGTCGAATGGCAGAGAGGCCACGGACGGGTGTTGACTGAAGTGAAAGAAGAGAAAAGAGTATTTAACAAACTATTTTTTTTTGACTTCCAATGGCTGGGGTACATCAAACAGAATAACATATCACAATAATAAGAAAAAGTAAGAACAGAAGTAACAACAAGGACAGAACATCAAAAGTTCAGATGATAACCGGAAGTTATCGCCCTATAAAGCACCTTGCCTCCTAATATCAGGATGCCTCAGTTTCTCCATGGAGGGCACGGCAGGAACACAGGTGGTCTCTAACTAAATTCACATTTGTGTTACACAATGGTCACGTAGCTACTGCAAGAATGCCAATACGGTTAAGATGGACGGCAATTCAATCATGTCCTGTTGATAGACGGAACAAAGCCACTGCCTGCTGTCCAGGTTTATCGGGATTACACTGGAGTCAGTCTCTTCCGTATTAGCGGTCAATCTTACTGAGAAGTTCTTGCTGGTGTGTTGACCTCATGAACAGTTTTATGAACTATTTTGCAGTGTGGAAGGTCTTTTGGATTTCACAAGATAGCATAGTACCCTTCTTGGCGTGAAAATCTGCTTGCTCATTGCCATACAGGTCGCAATACCCGGGAATCCACTGAAGTAGTATTTAACCAACTTAATCTGCGGTTTGCCTGCTCACGGGAGCATTTATCACATTTTTTTCACGTGCAGCACAAATGCGGACCAGTTTGTCTAGAAGAATTTGAGGTTGTTCTATAGAAACGCTCTCGTGGTACAACATCTTGAATCTGCTACAATGTCTGCCATAGCGGATGATATAAAATCAAGTGTTGGCATTAAAAAAGTCAAAAATATTACAATGATTGTTATAGTTGTATGGAATAAAATCCTGGTCATTAGCAAGAAAGTAAGAGTCTTACAAATGGCGTACTTCAATGCAACAATACGAATGTAGATACATTAATTCCTACAATTAATTTAACTTCAATACATTGGCTTGTTAAAATTAGTAATTATGTCTATTTTATACATTTATGAAGAGCCTGAATGGCCGAGTGGCTAGCGTTCTGACGCTCGGTACCACAGATTCGGGTTCGAGTCCTGGCCATGCCATGAATGTTTGTAGTGGTTCAGAATCCACTTTAAACCGTAGGTCCTGGTCTAACATGATCGTAGAGTGTTGCGGAGGTATTGTTACTCTGCGCCCGT
The DNA here is from genome assembly GCA_021605075.1 of Caerostris darwini. Taxonomy (NCBI): domain Eukaryota; kingdom Metazoa; phylum Arthropoda; class Arachnida; order Araneae; family Araneidae; genus Caerostris; species Caerostris darwini. The sequence continues at coordinate 995,184 of BPLQ01015031.1, read as the reverse complement.
GGCTTATCTTCAAGTTACACGCGCCCTCTGGGTAATGCAAAGTGAGTAACGTCTGTGCAGCGTTTGCCTTAAGGCATCTAAGACGTCCATGTCTGTTTGCCAGCAGCATTGGGGAAAAAAAACTTCCGTTTTAGCTTAAAATTCATAGAATAATTAGGATATTGTGTTCTGTTTTAGTATCTGAAACATTTTTATGCAACTATTAATTGAATTGCAATACTTTAAATGGCCAGATTTGAGGCCATTGTTACGTGCTAAGCTGACACTCAGAAGAGTTGGGATCGAGTACATAGCATTCATTGCTTTCAGAAACGACAAAACACTCTTTAGACTTTATGGCATTAGTGACATTATGGGAAGGCTTCTCGAATAGACAGTCGGGCTGCTTGGTGGGAGTTTTCTCATTTCTCTACTCCAACCTACAAATGTGGAGCAGGTAATGCTAAAAGGCCTTGTGGAAGTCAATGTCTTCACTTCATTGTTTCACAGCGATCTCTTCGTGGCATGTAGAAGTGGATCATGCTACACGCACCTTCTGGCTAGTGCTAAGTGAATAACGTCGGTGCAGCGCTTGCCTTAAGGCATCCAAGACAACTGTCTAAGTGTTTGCCAGCTGCATTAGAACAAATATATATATATATATATATATTTATTTATGGATATATTTGAAAAATTATTCATTTAATTTCGAAGATTTTTTTTTTTTTTTTTTAAAGAAATATTTCAGTTAAATAAAACGCAAGATTTAAATTAATTTTATCTCCTTAAATTTTACAATATAAAACTCCTTACAAACTGTAATTGTCTTATTACTTATTGAGAGTTTGAACCTGTTTACTAATTAAAATGTATTTCTATATGCAATAATAAAAAAAAATCGCTCTAATAAATCAAGAGTTAAATTTTAAAATTAATATAATTTAAGATTTTATTGTTCGCTTAATAAACTAATAAACCGATCCTGATTCGTTTGGAAATATTTTTATTGTGTTTACTTGATATTTTCTGTGAAGAAAAAAAAAAAACAAATATTGATGTTTTGGATTTTAATTGAATTTCTAGAACTGCGTTTTAAATAGTCGACTATACTCTTAGGTATGCAATATTTTGAAATCTTTCGTGGAAAATTGTCTTCTTTTTCTAATAAAATGAGTATTTTGAAGTTCATTAAACTCGCTTTTTTTATTGTTTTGTAGTAATAAATTCATGGTTCGTAAACAATAAAGTTCATTACTCTATTTGTATTTCTAGAAATCATTTGCATTTTAGGTTATTAATCCGTATATAAAGCTTACGCAAACGGGTAAGCGCAAATCGCCTTTAGACTTTTGTTGGTGGTACACTTACTAGTATTTCTGTGCACAATTTTTCGTAGTTCGTTCTAGAACAGCAGGCAAGTTTTTAAAATTTTTCTATATTTTCTTTAGTATTTTAAGTTTATTAATATTTTTAATAACTTTTTAATTGTAAGTATAACTAAAATTGCAATTATATGGAATTTAAAAATATACGAGGGATAAATTACCGATTAATTTTTAATGTTTATGAATTCGTGATTTCAACTAAGATGGTAAATCTTCTATTTGGCTACTAAATTAAATAATAATCCAAATTTATGCTTCTAAAATATATTTAAATGCAGAAAATAGAATTTTTTCATGAATTTGAATTTGATTCTGGCGCACGGTACCATAAGTTTCGTGTTCGAGTCCCGGCGGTGCCATGAATGTTTGTAGTGGTTCGGAATCCACTTTAAATAGTAGGTCCCGGTCTGTTTAGCCCTCGTGTGCACAAATGATCGTAAAGCGACAAACCAAACTATGAATTTGATTATTTATTCAATGCACCAATGAATAAATTTTTCAATAAAATCGCTTTTTTCTTCACAATTCAAATAAGAATTGTGCTTGCTTTTCTGTTTCGTTTTGCTTTGTTTTTGAAAAGCGAGAAATTTGATTTTTTTTTTTACTAAGAAATCGTTTGATAGCAGAAAATATTTCTTTAATATTTAAATTTAAGGGGCCTGAATGGCCAAGTGACTAGCGCCCTGAAGCTCGGTGCCACAGGGTTCGAGTCCCGACAGTGCTATGGATGTTTGTAGTGGTTCGGAATCGTGGGAAACCATAGGTGCCGGTTTAGTAGAGCGTTGGATGTAGGGCTGACAATCCTACCTCGTAAAATGAAAACATCTCCTGTCTCGAAATCTGGCAGTAGGCAGACGGCCTTGGCCCACCATGGGGCTGTTGCGTTACTGATAATGATGATGATAATGAATGTTTAGTTATGTGTGTTAGATTAGTTATTTAAATTAATCACTTTCTTCAAATATGGTACGCATAGCACCCTTTGGAAACTTCACAGTGATGATTCATACAAAATCCATTAGATCTCAATTCGATATTTTTAAATGTGTAACGTATTCGTGAACTTTTCGGATTTACCATTTTTTTTTAATAGTGAAATAGTTTGATCGTTCCAAGAAATTAAAAAAATATATATATTTCACAGACTTTAAAAGTAACTTTTTTTGGTCATATGTTGTTGACTAATTATTTTCATTAATGCTTTTTCTTTTAGAGCTCTAGCCATGGCAGTCCCTGGCCATTTTGAAAAGAAAAACCGTATCAAAATGATCCAACCTGATTTGACTAACGATAATTTGCATCCTAATGCTTCACAAGCATTGTTAAGTCAGTATGAGATTGAGAAAGTTTCAGAGGAACAGGGACATACTTGTATGTTTTTGTGGCTTTTAATTAGACGACTATTTCGACTTTCAATGAAAGTTATTAACTTTAATTTAAACAATGTTAGAGTTGTTTACTTATATTTCTACTTAGCATATACAGGCTATTCTAGATTCATGGGTCGATTGCGTTCCATTCTTCCGTAAGTTGCAACCTTTATTTAATTATTTAGTTTTGTAGTTACTTTTTAAAATTTTCCTAAATTAGTTTTATACTTATTGTAAATAATGTAGTGTGTTATTTATTTTAAATAGAAATATATATGAATTTACATAAAAATAATTGGGGCCTGATTGTTGAGGGACTAGAGCTCTGGATCTCGGTATCACTGGTTTCCGGTTCGAGTCCCGTCGGTGCCATGGATGTTTGTAGTGGTTCGGAATCCACTTTAAAGCGTAGGTTCCGGTCTCATACGAAGGTAAGGAGTTGTGGGGGTAGTGTTACTCGCGTCCGTAGCATATCTTCAAGCTACACGTACCCCCTGGGTATTGCTAAATGAGTAACAGCGATGTAACCCTTGCTTATGGCATAAAGATTAACTGTCTCTGTATTCCCAGCTGCATTAAAACAACAACATAAAAATAATTTATAAAATATTCACTGCAAAATAAATAATTAAAATAGAAATACAAAACAAAAGAAATATGAATAAAAAAACATCGACACTTATTAAAAATGATAAAAGGAATTTAAGGTAAAAAAATGTAACTATTTGTTAAAGTAAGAATAAACAAAAGGCTTCTGAAATGACATTTAATTTAACACGATTTCATCTATCACTCGACAGGGTTTTTTTCTGACCTCCATTTTTTTTTTTTTTTTTTTTTGTACAAATCTTTCATTATGTATGATAATCAAATCTTAATTAGGCAGTTCAGCTTCTTCGTGATATGCAAATAATTTAATATCAAAAATACTTTTCTGTTTCGAATTTTCTTGCAATTTCATAATTTCTTTATCATTTTTTTTCATTACAGAACTCATGATAACAAAATTTTTTCATCCTTTAAGTAACGAACTGAATTTAAAAGTATAATAGTATAAACAAGTACACACGATGTTTAAGTATAAGTACGAGTAATTCAAAAAACGCTTCTTAATTTGTAGTCTGTTTGTATTTTTTAAAATTCTTAGTCTATTTGTTTGCCACTTGTTATTGCCATAGTTTAAATCAAGTGCTATTTTAATAAGCTTTCTAATATTGCCTGTTTTTGTAACAATATAAATAGACGTATACGGTTTTGCGAATAGAGTATGACTGAATCATAATGTAAAGTAACAAATTGAATTTAAAAGTATAATTACGAGCATAAACAATTACGTTTAACAATTACTATTTTACGTTAAACAATTACTATTTTTACGTTATAAGTACCAGTAATTTAAAAAAACGCGTCTTAATTCGTAGTCTATCTGTTTGCCAAATTCATTCTATTTTAATAAGTTTTCCAGTATTGCCTATTTTTGTAGCTGTATAAATTGATTTATACTATTTTTTGCGAATGGAGTATGACTGAATGTATAACAAATTATACTTTTCGTTTCGCAATTTAATATAATTTATCTGACTTTCTTATCATTTCTTTGTTTAAAAGAAAAATTCCCCAGGTAATATTTTACGCTATTTATAAATTTTTAAAAAAAAAAATGTGTTTTCTGTTAAAGTATATACATTTAGTTTAAAAGTAAGTATACAGAATAGTTCTGATTATATCTTTTGTAGAAAATGTATATATATTTAATTGAGAAAATGAGCTAATGCGCTTAAAATAGCATGTTATTCTTATCATAAAAGTATGTTGTGCAAAAAAATTTGTAATAATTATCTTTTTTCATTATAAAAATTAATAATTTATAGAATAGCATGATAACTCATTCTCGGTCTAATATGACTGTTAGGCGTATGGCTGACAACCCTACCCCTTAAAAAGAAAAACGTCTCCGGTCTCGAAATCTGCCAGTAAGCAGGCAGCCTTGGCCCACTATGGGGCTGTTGCGATAATGATGTTGATATATGGGAGTAGTAATTTTGGAATACACTTTAAACCGTACGTCCCAGTCTAATATGACAGTAGAGCGTTGGGCTTAGCGCTAAAAACCCTACCCCGTAAAAAAAAAAAATTTTCGCGTCTCAAAATCTGCCTGTAGGCAGATGGTCTTGGTCCACCATGGTGGTGGTGATGATGATAATAACTCAAACACTATGATGAGAGGATGATGATGATGATGATAATAATTCAAACACTATGATGAGGATGATAATAACTCATAATAGCATAATTATTCAGAATATTTGTAATAGCATTATGGCTCGTATTACTGCTATCAGTCTTGAATAACATCGAATTTACTGAAATCAAAGTGAGAGATGATGGCATTTTCTGCCACTCCTCCAAATGGACTCTTGTCAAATTATTCTTATTTTTAATATCTTAATAAGATTTTGTTAATAATTTCCTTATGGTTAAGCATATACGAGCAGAAATGCGATACCCCTGCTCTAGATACGATTGTTTTTAGAGCAGGAGTGGAAAACCTAAATGATCTTGCTGGCCACTTTGGAAATGCATCATAACTCCGCGGGCTGCATATAAAATTATAAATCCCCATATTGAAGCATAATGAGTTATTATTATTGTGTTTACTATTATTCTTACATGTAAACATAGATAATATAATAATAAGGATACTAAACGCACATTGTAAAGAAATGTATAACACTAAAAATGAAATATAAAAAATATATAAATATAAATGAAATAAAAAAAAAACCAATGAAACCATTAAAAAATATTTATTTTACTAGTGCGATATTTGTTTCTCCACTCTTTCGCTTAGCTTTTACAAATAGATCTCAATTTCGGTATTTGCATATTGTAATGTGTGTTGCAGGTCAGCTTCCGTTATGTTTGTGCGTGTTTTGTGTCTGGTCAATTTCATTTTAGAAAAAAACGATTCGCAGGTGTAAATTGAACCAAAAGGCTAACAACTTAAACTAAGAGTCTGGTTTGCTCTGCTATCAACAAACAAATATGCGTATCTAGGGATGGTCACTACGCCACTGAGGTCACCTAAAGTAAAGCATATAACCTGTCATATTAGATGTTCCAAGCTGCGCGCGCATCCTGAGTTCGCAGAATATAATTCAATTATTCTGCGATCTTATAATTGTAAACTCATAAATAAAGCTGGCAATATCAGTCATACATAGGACTGTCACTAATAGGACTGTTAGGCGTAGTGGTAATAGTCCACCATGGTGATGATGATGATAATAACTCAAATACTATGATGATGATGATATTATTTTAAAATCAAAGTTAATTTTTTCTCATAATTAATTAGTTAATTTTTGAATATATGGATGCACACATAATTTATTTTTTTTAATACATTGGTTTTCACTACTTTGGCCATTATAAAATAAATATATTTTGTGAAAGTGTGATAAATCTCTCAGGCGCAAAAATATTCAAGGCGGGAAACATGCTGCCCGCGGGTTGGCCACCCCTGTTTTAGAGTATACAGAAACCAATTTTATCTACGTTTACGTATTTAGAGATAAATTGAGTAGAATAATTATAAATAGTCTGATATATTCAGCTCCACTAAATAACTCCTAACTGTATTGCATAAAGAGGAAGACAAACACATAAAATAACGATAATGAATGTTGACATAACTTTTTCCTTATCTACACTTCCTTTTTAAATTAAGTTAAAGCACAACGGCTTTTAATACAGTGCATAATTTATAATTTGCTTTTTTGCCAGTGAAAATGTTTGACGTGTGATTCATGTCTAGAGATGGATATATATTCATGTCTAGAGATAATATAATATAGGATAATATAGCGATAAAGTCCCATCATTAAAAAATCATCATTTTCAGCAGTCGTAGTTAAACTACAAACATAGTTTTGTAAAATGTCTAAATAGTGAATTTGTGTACTACATGTTACGTTACTTTATTTTGAATTTATATTATTTACTACTGCACGGTATTTTGTGTAGGATGCGATAAAGCCACATCATTAAAAATCATTTTTTCAGCAGTCGTAGTTAAACTGCAAACATAGTTTTGTAAAATGTCTAAATAGTGAATTTGTGTACTACATGTTACGTTATTTTATTTTGAATTTATATCATTTACTACTGCACGGTATTTTCAATTAAGATAGCTTTAAGAGATAGAGTTTTAAAAGATTACAATTAACGTAGTAAACAATGCGGACATAAAATCTACCTCCATAAATATAAATGCAATACAACATTCATACAATACTCAGTACAACGATTAAATTTTTTACATGCTATTTTATCCTTTAAAATTATCAGTTTTAACTAATAATAGTGGGATATTTTTAATTTTTTTTCAATAGGCATTGATTTTGTTTATCACTTAGTTTAGCTTTAGAATAATGCTGTTAACCTATAACGAGGATATAACTATTGTCTCCAGATAATACTGTAATCTTACTGTATTATTTTATATTTATAAATTTATTAAATTTTGCCTTATTTTGTTTCTATTTAAATACAACGTTTACAATTGAGTTCTGTTTTTCCTGATTATGAGTTCATTTCTAAACATTAAGAATTTTATAATTAAATATGTTTATCGTAATACACTAGGACCGACAACATACAAAAAAAAAAAGTGTTTATTATCTTTAATTTATTATATATATAATATATTGCATTGAATTATAATATCCTTAATTAATTTATCCTTATTTAATTTAGTTTATTAAGTCGTTAATTTTTATTTGAACCTATTGACCACTGTTAAGTTGAAAAATAAATCCCCAATTTTTGTGCAAATTTATTCATGGAAGTGAAGAACAATTATTCTAATTTTCATAATCAATTAATTATGCTTAATCATGTGGGCAAAACATATTCAGCTTAACTGAAAAATATATTATGTCATAACTGTTGTTTTAAATATGTTATTCCATAGCTTGTTATTTAGTTTTCTGTACTGTCTTGTGCATATGATTCTGTTGTTTTGATTCTTATCAAAAAAGGTAGAATCAGCTTATAAACACCCATGTGAGTCTATTTAAAATGCGATGGCTTAGCTAGAAACCACAACTTTTTGTTTTCAAAACACGCAATTTGCTATCGCAAAGGGCAAACAGGTCATTATTTTCAATTTGCAGATTGAACAGGGCCGCTTGACTAGAACATTCTAAAGCAAATACAGCAGTTACAGGTATTAATTTCTGTCGATACTTTAACTTAAAAATATATTTCTTTATCATATATTTTATTTAACTAAATTTTTAAAATAAGATTAAAATCATTGAAGCAAATTTAAGATGAAATAGCGCTTTGTTTTCAGAGCATATAAATTAGACAATTTCATTATTAATGAGTATTTCATAACATCTTTCTAGAAATATTACATGCTGTATTAAATTATTTCATTTTTATACCACTGTTTAAAACTGATTCAATGAACACTAATTTTAATAAGATCATTAATTTTCTACTTGTTTTTGACGTAAAATTACTCGTCATAACAATGTTTGCTACTTGATATTGACGTAGTATTGGCTGCAATTACTCTTTTACTTTTATAATAACCTGGAGAGATAGAAAACCTATTGGTGTAAAAACAGGTAAATCTATAACTGTAGTTGTTATAAAGTTTTACATAGTTGTAGTTGTTATAAAGTTTTATATAATTGTTCTAGACTTTTATGAATTAAATTAAATATGAATAATTATTCTAATATTTTTAAGTACTAAACAATTACAATTATAAACTCTTAATTATAATTAATAATAGTTCATTGTACATATTTAGTATATAAAAATAACCAACTTGTATTTTATAAGCAAAAATCAAAATGAAGGTTATAGTCGGTTATATTCATGATATATAAAGATTCCAGTTAGTTTTATAAGTAATTTGAGGTCTTCTTTAGCTAGCTTAACTGAAACTAAATTTCTCATCACTATAAGGCAACAGAGAAATTATTTCAAATCATGTGTACAAAATGCTTCAAGCTAAAGACAATTTCGATTTTACGTATTTCATTGCAAAATTTATTTACTTATGTATGTAATAAAATTTAATAACGATTACTATTTGTATTAATTATGATGTTATAAAGAAAGAAAGTAAATTTTTTTTTTATGAAACAAATTGCTTTTTTGCTATATTCCTTCATTTATGCAAATTTATTTGTTGCTTTAATTTTATTTTTGTATGGGTTGAAATTTAATTAAAATGAGTCTATAAAGTATATATAGTGTTTAAAAATTAGATAAAATTTTATTTTATAATTAAATTTTAAACATAAAATATGATGGTAGACAAAACAAGGAAAAAATGAAATTTATAAATTAATTAATGAAAGATTCCATTTCATTTATGCTGCTTTGTTTTTCAAACCAAAAATTTGTTAATTAAATTGAGTAATAACTAATGCTGTTGTACTTACCGCTGAACAACATCTAAATAAAAGGAAAATATCACATTTCCAAATTCATAAAGAACAAATTTTGTTCTTAAGTATCTAAAAAACAGCTAATGAATGAGTATTGCATTACCTCAAAGAAACATTAAAAATGCAAACTCTGAATTCATTAATTTTTTGCTCAACTTAAAAAGAAAAAAGGCATGATTTTGAGGCAAGCCAAAAACGAAATAAGACTAATTAATGACGTCATGAACGTTATTGCCATTTTGTCACTACTCTTTTTTGAGATTATATCCTGCAATTTCATTTGATTTTAAAATATAGGAACAAACACCTATTTATATCTTAGTGCATTTCAATTTCTCTTTTTGATGATTTATGTTGTTACTTCACATAAAGATTTTCATTAAGAATCGGACTCAAAGATTACATTGACTCAGATTTTAATTTCTAGAGAAGAATTATATTTTTATTTTGTAACATTTGTCATCTAATGTATAATTATATTCATTGTAGGAAAAATCAACCGCATAATTTTATTAAAAATTATTTGTTAGTTTTTTGGTTTTTTTGGTTTTTTGGTGGTTCGATAAAGCAGAAATAAGTTATCGTGAAAGATGCCAGCCGCATGTATTTGGCCACCAGCCACATATACAAATGAAAAAGAAGTTCGAAAATTAGTTGATATAGACAAATTACATTTATTTATATATAATAATAAATAATATGATAAAAAAGTAAATAAAGAGTTTGATGCGTGATATTTCAATAATTCAATAAGTTTTTAGTATATGGTTTAATTTTTGTGGCAACCAAATGCAAAAGGGATTAAACAAATTATTTTATTTATCGATTTTTTTATATTTATGCTTATAATTGTTTATTCACAAATATGTGTTGATTCAAAGAAATTTCATTTTAATTTATTATTTAGCAAAATAATAACATCTTTGTTTCGCGTAATTTTAAAATGAAACATGTATTTTAGCAATAAATTTGGTAGAGATAAAACAAAATTACATAGACAGGGATTCTGCATTAAGGCTAGAACGAAAAAATTGTATTTTCTAGTTTAGACTAAAATAGAATATATTGAATAAAATATTTTCTAACATTTAATGTTTACTCTTTTACTAAGCCAAAGCTAGATTCTGTTAAATGTTTTAAATCTTTTCTGAAAATATGAAAACCTTAAAAATATTTGCAAATTATAATTTTTTTGTATAATAAACTGGACATAAGACGATGCCGCAGTTAAAGAAGTGGCGGGTAGTGATTTGATCATCTCTTTTCTAAAGAAAACATCTAAAATAGAAATTTTAGGAAGGACATAATACAAAATAAATTTAAAAATACTGCTTTTCTTTAAATACTGTAATCCACGAACTGATGACTTTGAAAGCAATTATTCAAGCACAAAAACCATGAGTCACTCCTAAAAGGATATTTCCTCATTTGGTTGCAAGTCATCGATGGCAGTAAAGTCCATCTTGACGGCAGCTGCAAAATAATTTACCACTAAGTGTACATACACACTTGTTTGGTCTACAGTAACAGTTATGTAATCCTGAAGCTATTGTAGTTAGGTTAAAGGTTTCGCTCAGAATAAAAAAAATGTGATGAATTTAAAAATATTTAAACAAGTTGACATTGAATGATGTGTCAATTAGTAGAAAACCAACAAGGTATTGTACAAACGTTTTTAATAAGAGTTTCCAAGAACAGTCGAAAAATCTGGGCTTTTTAATGAATAATTTCATTAACGATGTTTCTTTTGGTTGATTGCTTAGTTCTATACTGCTTTTAATAATACTTCGCCAGTTTTATTTGGTTTCTGGTTACTAATTTTCGCTTTATATCTAAGTAGTTAATTTAATTTAAAACTTTTTTTTTTTAAATTTATTTTTTCTGATTGATCAAGATGCATACGATTTAAAGTAATTTGTTCTAATTTTGACAATTGTAAATGCGGACTAGAAATGCTTTTGAAAATGGTGAGCAGAAATTATGAACTTTTATTTTCTTTGTATTTGTGATTTGATTTAAAAAATAATTGAATTTTATATTTTCTGAAAATAAATGTTTAGATGCATTTAATGCTTAGATTTTATAATAATAATTTAAAATGCAAATAATTTTTTTCAAAAATTGCATAAAAGCATGTTTCTTGCATATCAAATCGTTTCTTATCCTTATACAATGCAAATTTTTGTTTGAAAATATGCAATTCGAATTACTATTAATAATAATTACAATGCTTTAATACTTTTTGTTTGAAAATATGCTGTAAATGACAGAAAGTTTTATCGTAATTAATTTATTTAAACTATACCTGCAGACAAAATACGTAAAACCCCCAAATTTTTCATAGTCAAATTGGAGAAAGATGGTTACTGAACTTAAATATATTGTCTTATTTCCATGAAATATATTTTGTTTAAAATCTAGAGATACATGGATAAAATATGTTTTATATGTAGAATGCATATATTGTTAAATATGTAAAATATAAATTTTAAATCAGTATTTAAGAGAAAAATAAATACAGAATTTTATGAAAAGGATGCAGTTAGCATAAGTCTAAGTGTATTTTAAAGATAACTAAATTAGAGTAAGGGTACACAAACCGCCGCCCACTGATGCGTTTCGTGCTGCTGCCTTCTTAATAAACCCATTTATGTAAAAATAGTATTTGTAATTTTCCCCCGGTTTTTTGAAAGATTAAAACAAGGAACATGATCCAGCTGTAGTTTAAGAAAGTGGTAAACATTCAAATATAGAAAAAAATATTTTATACATTGTCTATCATCCTATATATATATGTACTATAAATAACTACGATTCATATTTTTTATTTTTAAAAACATGTTCCATTTTTTTTAAATTGCTGAAAATAAAATAAATGCGATTGTTGCTAGATAATGCAAAATAGATTATACAAGTAAATCAACAAGTTAATGCCATTAGACCAATCACTTTAGCTCTTAGCTACTACAAAAATCAATCCAAACATTAAAATGCTCAATAAAATAATGCACTGTTAAAAATTAAATTATTTATTTTTTATTATATATATATAGTAGAATAAATAATATAATATATATCAAATATTTTCGAGTTTTTGTTACGTGTGGCAACTTCCAAGTTACAATGAGTACCTGACGCCTGTGGCTTTCATAAATATGTGCATATATTTCCTTACATTAGTCTCTTTAAAATTCATGACTATTTCCTGTAAATTTAAATTTTCAAAACAATGTGATTTACAAAACTCTTTCTATTCTTGTTTAGTTTAATTCTTAAAATATATACGAAAAAATTCAAATTAAGTACAACGAAGCAAATTATTTTTAACGAAGTAGCACTTTATATTTTGATAGCTGATGTTGTGAAGTCTATTATTGTTTATTTCTAAAATTCATGGTGAATTTAAATTATACACGAATTATTAACACACAAAGATTTATAATGACTTACGTCTACCCTTTCTTAAGGGTAAAATTTATTTTAAGCATATCATAGAAAGAATTATGATGCAAGATTTGTAATGAGTCTGATCTTTCCATACATATGTACAAATAAGGATATAATTATCTCTATGTATTTTATGTTTGTCAATTAATTTTTTACTTTGAAATGAAAAATAAAATCATGCATAATGATATTATTCAGCATATTCATGATAAAAGTATTGGTATACAATTTGATTAGTTTAGTATTTGTGCAGTATGATTGTATGACTGAAAGCCTAATTGAAATATTTCGAGTAACCTTATATGTTCATAAATGAAGGCCCTTTCCCATTAGTAAACATTGCAGGCGGTAGATCATCATTACTAGAACTTTTAGAACAACTGTTTTTTTTTTCATTCTTTGCACGTGTAAAGAGTTTGAATAGTATACAAAACCATAAACAGCATTCGTATTTCAAAAATGGCTTGCTTAAACAACAGCTATTTCATCATTCAATTAACAATAGCATTTTATTTCAAAATCCTATAAAAAAAATTGCTTCGTCTTTGATGGCGCTGCGTTTTCATGGATTTTCTAGGAAGTTCTTGCATTTTCTCTTGAAACCTGCATAGGAAATATTTGGACCATTCCAATACCGGGTAACTGAACTCATCACTATAAAACATCAATTATTTGAAAAAAAATCTTGTATCTTTCTTTTTCCATTCATTATTTTCCTGAAAACTATATAAAACGGTTAAATTAGATGGAAGTTGCACTATTCTGATCAATCTCGTACACTGTAGAAATATTGATTTTAAGTGAGGAGCATGCGTAGATGGACGTTAGAACTTTTCTACAGCCGAAGAATACCTGGACTTCAGATGGTCTTTGAAAACGGAATAGGAGTCTAGGGTTCATCACCGTTCTTGAGTTGCAGAACTTCTGTTGAAGTTCGAATATTCTAGAACCACCTTTGAATGCCAAGAGCTCTGCCAAATATAAAAGGTAACAGACATTGGCATAAAGCAATTTAATATCTCTAAATATTATTTTAGAGTTATTAATTGTTTGTATTTAGATTTGCTAATATTTACTGAGCAGTTTAACATTCGCAAGTGGAAATTCTTAACGAGATTTCTTACATAACTGTTTAGAATAAGCATGGTACCATAGTTTAAATTTATAATAAGTTAATAAGTTAAATTTATAAATAAGTTATTGAATATTGGTATACATGGTTATAGACCTGTAGAGTTTGAGTGTAAACTTTTTAAAACTTCCTCTAGCTGTTCTTACCCGGAGAGGTTATTCCACTGATGTCAACATTCAAGGTTATTGTAGATCAGCAGAATTCAAATACATTTGGGCTTGGCGTTTTTTTCTCGGCAAATATTTAGGCAAAACTGATACTTTTATTAATTGCTTTTGTGGATTGCAATTTAAAACAAAATAAAATGTATTCAAATTAGTTTTAAATTAATAATAATAATTATTATTATTTTATTCTCATTGATGAAGATAACTGTGAAGTTTTGTTTCGATTACATTTTTTTTAAGAACATCATAATTCGAAAAATAATTTTCATTGATTCTCTTATTTATCAATATATTGAATCCAAAATTTATTGAAAAACTTTTCTAATAATGATTAATTTTATAATTGAATTCTTGAAGTTAAGTTTACATTTGTTTATCAATAGTTTATATATGCAAAATATTAATTATTCGCTGTATATTTAATTTGAATGAATAGACTTGAAATATGAAAAAATTCTGTAGTATATGTTTTTATAATTAACTGTTTTGTAGTTTAATAAATTATTTTAAAATAAAAAAGAAAATTCTTAAAAGAAAATAATTTGGAAAATTTCTACACTAATTAAAACTTTTTTTATTAGTTAGAAAAAACTAATACATAAAGACTACCTAAAGTCCTAAAAATTAAGAGGCTATAATTTCTAAACTTTTTAAAATTTTATTTGAACATTTTAATTAATTTTCATTTTCTTAAAATTCTTGACTTTTTTTACAGTAAAAAGTAAATAGATTATAGAAAAAATGTATTATAGGATATATTTTACTTATGTTGGAATTCTACATTTAATAAATTTTCAAATCTTTCGAGTTCATATTTGGAAATTTAAATAAAAATATTTTATAAAAGAAAGAAAATTTCTTATCAGAATTAAATACCTTTTTTTAAACTTTATTATTCGAAGATTCATTTTGTATGACAGAGATTTGAAGATTCACTTAAACATAGCTTTATCTAATACAAGTATAGATTGATTAAAATATTCCTGAATTACTTTTATAATATGAAAAAAAATTTTTTTTTGTATTTTTAATTAATTTTGATTAAAGTAGTTTAGTAAATTTTGGAGAAAGTTTTAATGACATTAGAGACGTTTGATTGTTTCATAAGTAGACAATAAATATGAACCGTAAAATTTTCAAGAAATATTAATTCCTATTAAATTCATCAAAATGTGTTGGAAACATTTAAGAGTAAAGAAACTCTACAAAGACAAATTATTTTTTAAATTTCTAAATTTTTCATATGTTTTAACATATTAATTCGTACTTTAATTTTAATTTGAAAAATCAGGAAAGTTAAGCTGAATAAATCAGAAAGTTAATTATTTAGTAATGTGATTTTAAAAATAAAATTTAAAAACTTCAAATATTTTAAGTTAAAAATAAACATCAAATATTTAAAAATAACTAAATCAAATATTTAAAAATAACTAAATCAAATATTTAAAAATAACTAAATCAAATATTTAAAAATAACTAAATCAAATATTTAAAAATAACTAAATCAAATATTTAAAAATAACTAAATCAAATTGTTAAAATAATTCAAATATCTATACATAAAACATTTCTAAATATTTAATTAATTTATACGAAAAGAGTAACTTTAAAAAAAACTGACTACTTTTTTTGGTTATTTGATTAGTCATTGAATTTCTATCGCTTTAATATTTTTTTCTACAAAAACTATATTTTAACCATTTCGAATCAGATTGTCACCTATAACAATTATATTAAAAGACGAACACTAAATATTGCTTATTGTGATTTTCGATAATCGATAATTTTTAAATTTAATTTGGCGTTGTTATCAAGCATTGATTTTCTCACTGATGTTAAAGAAAGTGGTAAGTTTTAAAACAGTTCAAACTTCCTTTTTAACATTATTTGTCTTCCTTTTCTATCTGTTTACTCTGATAATGGATCATAAACAATCTAGAAAGTTCTAGTACAAATGTCTCTCTTTGTATGAATAGAACCATTTAATCCATACCATCTATTTTATCATTTTTGCTTGAATATTTATGAGTTTATTTTATTTCTTTTTAATCAATTTTTTTATTATGAACTAAATAATCATCTATATCGAAAATGAAGTTCTCTTTTTTACACTAAAATTCCTTTTTCGCTAATATTTTATAATCTTTATTAAGAATGTAAATAAAATATATCTAACAGTTGACAATTATGTTTTGAAAGGAGCTTTATAAATTAAAAAAAAAAATTTTTTCTGCTTTAAATTATTATGATAAAGTTATGAAGTAAAAACCTACCTTCACTTTCATTACAAGTAGAAATAGATTCTGAAAAATATATTTGTTTTATTGTGTGCCCTTTTTGTTTTTATTTAAGGATAACAATAGAATTTTTCAAAAAAATTATGCACGTCTTTGGGTGTTTTCTAGCTTGTTTCAGTTTGTGGTGAAAACATTTTGGACTAAATTATTCTATAAATATCTGAAAATATCAATAATTATTCATTGATATGAGATTCAGTACTATAATAACATAAATGGTACAATTTGATTTTTGATTTAGATGCTGATTTATGATTTTATACGTAATTTTGAAATCATAAAACTGATTATAAAATTAATTTCGAATTTATAAAATATTTGTTTTTAATCACTTCCATCTTTGAAATTTTTTTATTCAATGAACTTATTTGAAATATTTGTCTTCAACCCTAGATATTTGTGGTCAAGTTCGATGTCTTCAACAGCAGTAAGAACAGCGTATTTTCTAAGAAACTGCAAAATTCTAATAGATCTTCCTTTGACGTCTGTAGCCCACATGGATACGGCAAATGATAATTTTAAGAATTGCTTGCTGTCTGTACTTAAAAAATTACGCATATAATTCTAATATTGATAAACATATTTCTTAAGCAATCAAGATCATTTTCCATTCATTAAATTTCTCGATACCATACATACCATTAGGATTTCACTATTTATTTATTATTTATTTTTTTTAACGTATTTACTTTCAAAATTGTATATGTTCCAAATATTTTAACTATGATAGACATGCTTTTTAATGATCAAGGTCATTTCTGTGACTTCCGTTTAGGGAATGGCTCAAGAGATTTTATTCGCGGTCATATCAAAAACAAGATACGTGGAATAATGTAAACTAATTTTATCTCCTGCCAAGACCGTCATTTACTCTGACGTATGAGCTTGTGCAAATTATTTCTTAGTCAATAAATAGTAAAAGATATATTGTTTAGAGAATGCAAGGTATTTAAATGGCCAAAAGTTCAAGATCGTTTTCTTTTGCAGTTTCCATTTTATCAACATAGTTGACAGAAAATCAAAATAAAATTTTTGAATTTTTGACATTGACCACAAGCGTGTCAAGAGCGTTCTTGAATTCCATGGATTATAATATTTTAAAATAAATTTTAGTAATAAATAAAATAACTTTATAAGTAGAATGGTTTTTAAAATACAATCCCCTTAAGTGAAATAAAAAGAACGATATATGTATTTTTCCATTATAAATAAAAATATCTTTTAAAGATTTATTCAAATGCTAATGAGATTAAACATAATTTTCATTGTTGCTTACAACAGTATTCCGTAGGAAATGAAAATCTATAATAAATTCTAATTAAAAATTTTAGAATGATGTTTTTATTCTCTTATAATCTGCTCTGCAATTATTTACATTCTATCTCACTTTAAAATATAAACTATCTATAAATTTCTACAATGAAAATACTTGTTGGTAAATATTTGAGGTGTTAAATTTTTAAAAAAAAGGAGCTAGTTTAAGTGTTATAAATCTCGATCTTTTAGTGCAGTTATATATTATTTATTTTTATTTAATATATTTCAAAATTAGTATGATGTTAAATTTTTATTTAATATTTTACATCAATTAAAAATAAATTGTGCACTTAAATAAGTTAATGAAATTTCTCATGTAGGAAAATGAATAATGTCGTATAACATTAATATGATACTTCTTTATGATCACCTGTTTTAGATAATTTCTGTTTATTCTTCGATGTGAAAAGAAATATCAGATTTCATTACTTTTCTTAAAACCATTCCATAAACATCCTGAACAGAAGGTGTTGTGTAATAACTAACATTTTATATTATTATATTTCTCCACGTGTCTTAAATACTTCACTATCTGATCCTAAGTATACAAAAACAAATATGTGCAACATCTGCAAGAATTATAGAATGAAAAAAAAACATTCTTTCACTTTCTCATACCCAAGTCATGTACAAAAAAAGGGCAACAGGGGTATCTAATTTCTAGACGTCAGAAAGTATGTTGAAATCCCTCTTAAAGTAAAAGATTATAATTTGATAAATAGTTGATGCTTATATTAATAGAAATCCATTCATAAGAATATATTTGCATAACTGTTTCACTAATGAGCCACACAATTCACGTTTTTGTAATAAGAATCGAGATTTTTTTTTTTTTTTTGCAATTAAATTGCTGGAAATGGCTTGCTGCTAGTGTATAACTTGTTATTATTTCAAGCAAAAAGATTAAAATTCAAAATAAAAAAAATAAATAAAAAAATTCTGTAAAGAAATTACGGAATGCTTTCGGGGAAAAATTAACATGACACATGTTCTTTTATGTCAAAAAGTGTTTCATTAACTATAAAAGACGCCATTTAATCTTAGCGTTAATTATAAACTTCCGCAATGTGAGGAATTTTAAAATGACAGCATTAAAAGCATTTTTAAATCTAAATGAAATAAAAATAGTGCTTGATGTATTCGTTTTAAAGTGTAATGATTGCCACTATTTTCTGAATATGAAGCAACGAAGATTCATAGGAATCATTTATTTATTTTATTGTTCATTAAAATTTTCTCATGAAATAAATGCGTATTTAATTTTTATTATAATTTATGTATATAAACTAAAAAGAAAAGGTAAAATTAAATGGTTTATATTTACTATTATATTATGCAAGAGCGAAAAATGAATAGCAAATTTGAAACTAAACTAATGCGTAATTTTTTATTAATTTTATGTTTAAATTAATTGAATAAATTTTTAGATATAATTTATTAGACTAAAAAAATCATAATAAATAAATTTTTAACCCCCCTAAAAATACCTCCAAATACTTTTTTTTATTTTACGATTTCATTTCAAGCATTAGAAAATGTAGTTACTACAATGAAGGTGGAATTTTTTAAATCGTTATATGATTCTGATGATAGATGTATATGAATAAATAACAATTCTGTGGAAAAAGTCTTACATATTTTCTTTTACCTTAATTTCTTCGTTTTTTAAAATGTAAGATTGAATAAGTATATACTCATAAATGAATATAAAAAGAAAAACTAAATTCATTTGCTTTTGTTGAAATTAAGTTTTTCTTTGAAAATATCAAGAAATCTCGACATTTTAACTTCAAATAAATAGTAAAAATACAATAAAGTTCTTCATATTCTTTCTTTCAGTTATGAATTCTGTAGAATTTTGTTAGAATACAAATATACACTGTTGATATTAAGTATTCCAAATCATTAGAATGTACTACCGACTGTTCAGGTAACAAACATAGCGCCATCTATGAAACGATATTTATTTTAAAACCTGTCTAAAAATTGTCATTTTAATAATATATTTAACTTGTTTTTAAACATTTAAAGCTAAAATGCTAAATTGGGCTTAGAAGGGCTTAGAAATGCGCAACACTATTATATTAGAATTATATGTGAATTTTCGAATTGAATCTTGGGAATTGAATTAATTAAAATGCAAATGCATTACTATTTCGTACAACGAAAATAAATAATCAAAATGAAAAAAAAAAAAAATCTATTTTTTATTAGGGTTAAAAAATATCATAACAAACAAAATAAAAATCATATCAAAATTATAAAGCAAAATTTTAACAGAATTTAATTTCCAAAATATTTAACATCAATACACTACGTTAGTAAGTTTTCATAATTAATAGATGAATTAATTAATTAAAATATTCATTAAAGCTAAAAAATGTTGTTTTTGTTCATCTTGTTGAGTTGAATTTTAAAAAGAAAGCAAAAATTTTCAAATTGTTAATATTAATATGACTAAATGAGTGTCAGTTGCAAATTTACCTGCTAAATGTAAAATAATTATGTTTGAAAAATAATCAAGGAAAACCTATTCTTAATTCGACAATTCTTTACATTTGGAATTTATATATATGGTTTCAGTGGCATAATAATTTAGTTCAATAAATAAAAAATAATGGTAATTGAATAATTATTACAAAATTAACTTCAAAGTAAATTTTTTTTATAAAATATTTAAGTTGTACAGTTGTTATAATGAACTAAAAAAAAACCTACTACAAAATTAATTGTTTGAGTAACGTAATGCTGTAAAAGCTCTCTGGCATTACAAATAATTATGAATTTTAAAAGCAAAATTTATTTTTATTAACATAATATTTTTGAATAAGTGAACAAGTATTCCCAGCTCCTTACCATGGTCTGCCTTAGACTTGTCAAGGACCATGACTATTTTCAGAGTCACCTGTATAGAATAGGACTATCTGCTATAGTTATCTGCCCACTTTACGATTATGGTGTGCCCATGATTGGAGAGTACCCCATCATATGTCCTATTGTTCTTAACTGTATCCCTTTTTGTATTACTGTCAATGCCTTTAGTGATTGTTTTTGTCGTTCTTTAGTCGATGAACAGCCCAATAAAGTAATTATCGTGACGTCGGGGACGGGCATAGGATAATATAAAAAAAGGACATAATATTTTAATGGATTCAAAATTTTAAATCTTAAGGTCATCGAATTTTGTAACGGTTTGTTAAAGTAAATGAAAATTTTCAATACAAAATGCAGAATTGATTTGATGTCTAGGAAGTAAAGATTTGAATTGTTGTTGGATAACAGAAAAAAAAAATATTTCCCTTGCATTATAATTTGAAACTATTCAAGAGCTTTTAGAGTTATTGAACTTTATAAAGACAGTGTCAAAATTAAAAATGGGTAAATACTATAAAAGAAAAATGCAAAATCGATTAGTGAATAGCACTTCTTTTGTCAGGAACAACATGCGACAAAAAGAAAAAAAAATCTTTATTCTAGAATCCTATTCGAAAAACGATATCTCCATCAATACATCACGTTCCCATCAATCGTCAGCCCAATCAGAAAGTGTGTTCGCCTAAATGCTACAAATGCTCCGTTTTTGATTTTTTTTTTGGACGTTTTGTTTGGCATCCAAAAGGGAAAAGACGTAAATTAAGATTCCGACGTTTTTTCAAAAGTGTTGTTTGTAACCTTCGAGTACAGGAATTTCATCATGATCCCACCGCATCATTGCTGGAGGTCAGGAGGCCTCTGACCCAACGTCAACGCGTTTGGAGAGTATTTAAAGAGCCTTAGAACATGCATAATCAATACGAGGGCGAATTCCAATATTGGGTATTTTAGTCGTGGTTTCTTTGATATTTGTCCTTTTAATAACATGTGCTTCTAGTAGCAACAAGTGCTGCGGCGCATATTCAACAATTAATTATTTATTCGGGTAAGTATTGATTTATTTGAACAGTGTCTTGCTCCTTTTTAATATGCTTTTAATTCAAGTGCTGCTTCTAAATAAGCATTTTATTTCGGCATTAAGTTATATTTAATATTTTATTGTTATAATTTTTTATCACTTGAAGCTTAAATATATTTCTTTCCGATTCACAAAAATTACTGTATAATATTATGCGCTTTTAGTAGCAACAAGTGCTGCTGCGCAAATTCACCAATTAATTATTTATTCGGGTAAGCATTGATTTATCTGAGCAGTGTCTTGCTCCTTTTTAATATGCTTTTAATTTAAGTGTTGCTTCTTAATAAGAGCTTTATTTCGACATTTAAAATTTTATTGTTATTATTTGTTTTATCACTTGTAGCGTTTGATTAAATAAGCAGTTGAAGCTTAAATATATTTCTTTCCGATTCACAAAAATTACTGTATAATATTATGTGCTTTTAATAGCAACAAGTTCTGCACATATTCTCCAAATAATTATTTATTCGGGTAAGTATTGATTTATTTGAACAGTGTCTTGATCCATTTTAATATGCTTTTAATTTAAGTGTTGCTTCTAAATAAGCGCTTTATTTCGACATTAAGCCATATTTAATATTTTATTGTCATTATTTATCACTTATAGCGTTTGATTAAATAATCAGTTGAAGTTAAAATATATTTATTTCCATAATAAAGAATATAAATATAATTAGTATAAGTATAGTATATGTTTAAATAGTATATGGATAGTATATATATATATATATATAAATATAGTTATAGTATATGTTTAATATAGTTATTTTTCTTTTTCACAAAAATTATTGTATGTGTTATTAAATTTTGTAAAAAAACTTTAGTTATATAGCTTTTTTAAAATTTCATGGTAGTATATTTTATAAGCGGAATATAAATAATTATAATACCATATTACTTATTATAGTCCAAAAAGAGTTTTTCTGAATCAACTTCGTGTGAAACACACTTTTTATAAATTCACTTAAGTATTTTATAATTTTAATGAACATATTAAATCAAGGATTTAAAAATTGTTTATATTGTCATCTTTACTTTGTTATTCATTTTAATTGGACAGGTAATATTTCAACTGAGAGTTGTTTTGTTAGCAGAATATCAAATAATTTATCCTCTTTAAAAATGAAAACAAGCATTTTAACTTTCTGCCATCTGGTAACGTTTTAAGGGTAAAATATTATAACTTTTTAAAATGAATAAAGCTATAAAAAGGAAACCCTTTACTAAATACCAGGCAAAAAATTTAGAAGACCAGTTTCTAATAATATTAAGCTACCAAGATGAATTTCTCCTTTCACGACACTGTATTTAAGAAAACCACTTGGAAAAGTTTCTTCACTGGCTTTTATCCAAAAACTTATTTACCTTTGGAAAGATTGTGATGAAATATGACAGAACCCTCCACCAGAAAAAAATCATCTCAACAGACTGTAAGAGTAAAACAGAGACCACCAGAAAATGCGTTTTTAAATGAGGCGTTACGGATATAAAGGACGAACTCAACAAAAGATGGTAGTCACAAAAACGAGTTCTAGTTTGGTTTTCCATAAGATAGAACTCAACAAAAATGGTATTCAAGGTATTGTCGTTGTGGGATGTCTCATTTTTGGTTTATTATTTTATAACAATAGATATATTTATATGGCAAAATTGCGAAAAAAAAAAAGGTTTTTTGATCCATGTTGAGTTTTTCCTTCGTATCTGCAATGCCTCAAAATAATAGTAACCTTACAGGAGTAGAAAAGAGTAAACTTTAGGAAAAAAATGAAATACACTGAGGTGAGAGGATAGAGATTGACCCATTGTTTACTTACCCTTTGTAAGAGCAACTACGAGAAAAACTAAGTAAAGGTCTTTGCAATTATTTTGCATAAATTGTGCTTAGAAAAAAAAAAGGTATTTTAGAATTGTAAAAAAAGTGTCACGTTTGTTAGAAGTAGATAGGATAAGTTTAAGAGTCTTCTTCATATATGTATTGTCATGGAAGTAAGTTTTTTAAACACACAACTCTTGTTGTTTTTGTTAGAGAACACTATAGATTGCGTTATAGTTAAAAGTCATAAATTAATAGTTAAGGATTTTAAATACATAAATGAATTACAGGTCTATTTGTGAATGTTATAGATATTTTTTTCTGAATACTGAATTAAATAGGCTATTCTCTTTTTAAACAAAGGTGTTAGATTGTGAACATATAACGTATAGTTTCTAGAAAAGAGTTTTCAGGTTAGAAAAATATGATTATAAGAGATATTTCATTATTAGTTTAATGATACAACTATGGCATGTTGACTTGTTACATTTGGAAGTATTTAACCATTCAACCTAAAATTTTTATTGTTAATATTTTTTAAAAATATGAGGCAAAAAATAATCTATAAATTTTTGTTCAACTTGAGAAACTTTTAACTGACTACATTTATGTTGAGTCTCAAACGTTTTGACAATAAAAGAGACGAGTTGGAAGAATCCAGATTATAAAACTATAAATACATTTTTAAAAAATATAAATCCATGAAACTTATTAAGTAATACATCAATTTGCTAAATTTAGAAATGTTTAAGAAAATGTTTAAATGTAATTTAATAATGTTTAAAAGATTTATTCATAAATAGAAAACTGTAAGTCATTTAAATCGTCTATTAATTGAAAAATATTTAGCAAGTTTATATTGCATTCGCTATAATATACAATTGAATTATATTGCCATTTATGCACTAAATTAATAAACTTATTTCTATTTTCTCAATTATAATTTCATCTCTACGTGACCCATAAATTTATATTAAAAATCAATTCACTTTTTTTAGTTCTATGCATTAATTTACAACTAAATATACAAAAAACTAAAATCATAACTATAATCAATAAAATAAAAGTAAATACTTTAATAATTTTAATATATTTTTATTGATTTTAATCTATATTGAATGTCTTACAGAAATTCTGTGAAATTATATTCTTACAAAATTAACTTCGATTTTTAGATGTAATTTAAATTATCTTTCACAAAACTGCTAGTTAATCTCTTAACATTTTATTATTACCATATAAGCATATTTAAATACCTTAATAGTGTTAAATTACACAATTAAGAGTGTCTAAAATTCTTATTGCTATCAAGTTTGAAGTACAGAGTTCTAATTACTTCTTTTTTCTTAGTTGTTTATTAGTACTGTGTGGTTTGAAACCACAGCATTATTTCTGAAAGTCAAAAACTAATAATGTTGATTTTGCTTTCGCTCTTGAAATTAATTCAGTTACATAATAGAAGTGTTTAAGTTACCCTTTTTGAAAAAAAAAAAAAGGTTAATGAAAGAATTTATCTAATGCACTTTGGTTTTACAAAAAAGATTTAATTACAGTATCATATTTTAACTCTCTTTTGTTCTGAGAACTTAAAAAAATCGTGTTTTACGTATATCATAAATTGTAACTCTATCTGCTAGTAAGTCAACGAACTAATTATGATTAGAAGGATGTGCAAAAACAGTTGAAGAAATTAATTATTGCTTTTCATAACACTGACTTAATGATTTTCATAGTCTATACTAAGGGAAATTAACTCAACATATTAACTCAAAACCTTAACTGAGAGTTAAAGGGAAAGTGTATCAGTACGTAGCTGTATAAAAAAAATAATATATTAGCAAAGTAATATATTTAAAATACATTTTAAATGTTTATTATTTAAAATGATATATTTTGTGCAAAATTTATAATATATGTGTAATTAAATTAATATCATGATTAAATTTAAATTTATTGCATTTAACTTTAAATATTTAAATTTCAGTAAGGAAAAAAAATGGATACATACGCTTTCAGCTTTTATAAAAAATTAAACACTCTAATTTCAATTTAGTAATCTTAAGATTGTCAAAAAAAAAAAAAAAAAAAAAAAAAAAAAAAAAATCGTTGCATTTGAATGTTAAATTTCCTTTTATTTGAAAAAAACAAACAAACAAACAAACAAAAAAAACAAAACGTTGTAGAAGGGATAAAAAGTTTTGAAAAGATATTTTAAATTTAAAAAAAAAAATAGTTATGCATTAATAATGATATTAAATAAAAAAAAATTATTTCAAATTATGTTAAAAGATAGTGTAATGAATAAAATTAAAGTAATCTAAAAATATATTAAATGATTCCTATTTATACTAATAACTTATAAGAAAGATAATAAATATAAAAAAGGACGTAAGGTTAACAATATTTTGATGAAACTTTGTAAACTGTACCATTTATTAGATAAGCACAATTTTCAGAATCAAAATAGATTGAACAGAAACATTCCCATTTTTTTTTTTTTACAAAATAAATATAATATTTTTTACAAAGAAACGTATATATCACACATCAATAAATCAACTTTAAATTTAAATTATTGCTGTCAGCTATTATGTATCGCCTGATGTAGAAATAAAAGCAATTTAAGCCCATTTTTATATGTAAGTTAAAGCAACAGTATTATTTCATCTCTTGATCAAACACTTGGCATTCTAGCATGTTTTCTTAATTCACTTATTGCACCACATGTTAGCTAAGTTTCTGTGAATAACTATATTTAAATGGCTAAATTATTCTTGATTACTTATGTACTTATGTAATAATTATTAACAACATGAAACTCCATCTCTTCACCATTTTCAGCCTCTCTTATTCACTTATTTCATCATTTTATCTTAAATAAATTCAAAGAGGAGTTGCTTAAAGGAAATGACATTTTCTTAGAATTCAAAGGCATTAATGACCTTAACCTTTAGTAATAACCTTATAATAAATTACGGGGGTCGTCCAATAATCCGAAATGGGCAATGAAGCTGATGAAATAATTTTACACTATAGAAAAGAACTATATGAATTTAATGGAGATTAATTAGATGATTAATTAGAATTCAAAGGTATTAATAACCTTAACCTTTAGTAGTAACCTTATAATAAATTACGGGGGTCGTCCAATAATCTGAAACTATCAACGAAACTAATGAAATAATTTTATACTTCTGAAAAGAACTGCATGAATTTAATGAAGATTAATTACAATGATTAATGAGTGATTAATTAGAATTCAACCTTAACCTTTAGTAATAACCTTATAATAAAATATGGGGGTCGTCCAATGATACAAAACGGTCAACGAGGCTGATAAAATAGTTTTACACTACAGGGGAATATTTGTATATTAAATTCAATGAAGCAGGAAATGACATCAATTTTTGCTTCTAATTTGATGGTTTCATCTTGCCCAATGTTTTCGATTTGTTTAAGCCAATTAACTTCAGTGAAAAAAAAAGGACGTGTCAAGATTGGTTGGTAATTTTTTATAAATGAGGGGGCCAGTGAACTAGCCAATTTCAGACAGCGGGAAAGTTGAGAAGGATTATATAGTAATCCTTAAGTGGAATGGAGTTAAGGAGAATCTTAGTAAGTTAGGTAGTCTAGTTGATCGCTTCAAAGTCCTTATTTTAACAATAGTTCAAAGGGTAAATTGTATCTTTTTAAAAGCTAACATTCAGTATTTCTTTAAATTATTATCTGTCTTTGGTAAGTAGTTTGTCTTTTATTAATAATTTATAATAATATTCAAATTCTTCAGATAAGTGTCTGAAAAGTATCTAACCATTTTTTTATTTTGCCCTCAAATCTTGACCCTTGTTTGTGTAAATGATCAAAATTTATAAACAACAACTGAAAGTTAAGAAGTTGAAATGTTGCTCAAATTTTTGAAATTGTTAATTTTTTCATTTTACTATAATAAAACAAAATAGTGGATGCAAAGTTTAATATAATTTTTTGGTGCACGAAAATATTCTGAAAAGAATATTTTCTTATAATGTTGCATTCTCATATTAAACCTTAAATTTTAAATTTACATGTAAAATATCCCATTTAAAAACCAATTTTAAATAAATGACTGGAGTTGACATAAAGCCAATTTTTAAATTCATGTTATTTAAGATATTGAACATACAAGAATCTTACTGAATGCACGCACGATATATTATCTAGTATGTTATATTAGCTTGAGGATGATTTAAATTTATTAGTCTCTCCAATAATATGTTTGAATAAAAGCTTATGTTACGTAAGACCACACATATATTATTATATCACATTTATTTTATATTTCTCTCCGAACTTAGAGTTGTATGAATTTAAATAAAATGCCTTTTGTTTTCATATAAAGTTGAATTAAACGGATGTTGCATGCAATAAAAACAGTCTTGGAGACATTTGATGAATTTAAGAGTGTCTAGTACTATTCATAAATACGTAGAGAAGAAAAGAAAACATTTTTTTTTTCTTTTCACACATTTGCAGACTTCTTAATTTTATTTCAAAAATTTTCATTGTCGAAATGCGTACCTATGCAGTTACGTCTTCAATTTATTGTTGAAAAAAGTAATATACCCATAGCTTTGAAAAGTTCTTTATCTTTTTCTTTACGTTATTTTTGTCTAATAAATACGTTTTCACTTATTAATAGCTATAAGCATATATCTAAAGTAATATTCTACAATATATTTTATAAATAAATTTTAAATTATACGAAATTTCTTTTATAAAAGAGAAAAGGTTTATTAGAGATTAAAGTATTATTAATTTTTAGATTCATAACACAAAACAGCCCATGATTTAATAATAAATGCAGCCCATGGTTATTTTCTTCACAAAAGCAAAAATTTTTAAATTTTCAAATTTATCGTTAAAAAAGATTAAGATTTCAAATTTTTAAGATCATTTTCATGATTTGAAAGTGAATGAAAAATACTTCAAATCAAAAAAAAAATATTTTAAAATTACTTAAATATACATCTTATTGTATATTTAAACAAGTCTTACGGTAATTTTAAATACCCGTAACACATATTAGTTATAAATTATTATGAAGTTTTAGAAGTCTTAAAACTTATTTTTATCCTAAAGTCCGTCTGTAGCTGTTCACTCAATTTCAGAAACTGCATGCCAATTTTAATATATCAAGAGTTATTTAAAAAAAAAAAAATAAATAAATAAATAAACACCTCTCTCTCTGTTAGTGAATCTTTTAAGATAATTTATTAAAAAATTTAAATCATATGTTTGATTTATGAAATAGAATATTCACTCTATGGAATTTTCAATACAGTAAAAGTATGTAATAAAAAGGTGATTGTGTGTGTAATGCGAAATTTTATTAAAAGCTGGTGAATTCAGAAACTTCAAATGGATTATGTATGTGAGTAGTCTTTTAAAATAAATGCATAAATTATTTATGTATTATTTTTGGGATGTTCTCGTATTGATTATCTTCAAAACTTTAGAAGGTGTAAAAATGAATAAAACTTAACACTAATTTTTAAGGCTGAAAATGCTCTTAGATTAATTTTAAGCAACCCTTTTTTCCTATTATCCTATAATTTTATTTTGCTTTTTATGTATTATTTTGTAATATTTAATGTTTATTTTTAAGGTGTTATATTAGTATTATTATTATAGTTTATTTGACTATAGATAATATCTTATTAGTATGTTAGGCTTAAAAAATAGTTCATGAAAAAAAAAAGTTAGCCTACCTAAAAAAATAAAAAATAATAAAAAAAGATTTGCAGATAAAAAAATTAAAAGAAATTATCTTTCTCATTAAATTGTTGTGAAGGACGTATTTAAAATTTTTAAGGATAAAAGAATATTAATAAACTATTTGATCATACATTATAAATCATACATTCAGTTAAAATTTTAACAATAAAATATAGTTACATATATATCTTTTTTATAATAATTTAAAAAAATTATGTAATTCTTAATAAACTATTGTCCAACAAAAATTATTTTTTAACTTTTCTAATATTTTATTTAACTTCTTTCAAATTCTATTTAAAATAGAGGTATTAATATTTAAAAATATAAGCTATATCCATAATTTATAAAAATTATGAAAATCAAAAGCATTTTATTTGCAATGACAATTTTAAATAATATTTAAATCTTTGATGGATAAAACATAATTTTGTAAAAAAAATAAAAAATTTTTACAAAAGTTTTAACAATTTGCTGCATTTTTTTTAAGTAATAATAATGAACAAAAATAATGTAATAATAAAATTTTATTTTTTTGTAAAAAATAATTTAACGATAAAATTTTATTTTTTTGTAAAAAATAAATTAATGATAAAATTTTATTTTTTTGTAATTTTATTTAGAAGAAGAAAATTTATTTAAATTGTGAAATTCATATTAATTTAAAATTTTATTTGAATCATTTTTAAAAATTTTACTAAATAATTAAAATTTAAAAACGTTATAGTGATGATTCTTATTTTTCCTTTTATGTGAAATTGAATTTTAAAATGTTATTTAACCTTTTCAGATCCATCCCTGCATTTGAAAACAAAAACATGTTTCGTTTATTTGCTAAGACATTAGACTTGGCACGAACTGCTGTGCATTATGTCATGTATCTTATATTGGTAAGGTTTTGTTTAAGTGATATTATGTGAATAGATTTGTGCTTTTTATAATGGATAAATTTTCTGCTTAAAAAGTACCTATTATAAAAAAGCATAACAAGAAAGGAAGAACTCTGCTGTTGTCTTCTCATCCTTTATCTTCTATAACATTTCATTCTTTTCCACTTTCTGGTTTATCTTCTTTTTCTCATATGAAATGTTCCATGAAGTTTTTTTTTTTAACATTTAACAATTCTTATAAATGAGCCCATATGGAAAAAAAATACTTATTAGGTTCAGATACGAGATGAAATAATTGACCAATCAAACGTTTTTATTTGGTGAAATTTTAATTTTAAAAAATCATTTTAATTTTAACGTATATCTTTTTGACTTCTATCAAGTGAACAAATTGAAGTGACCAAAGTAAGCATGACAACAAAGTGAATAAATGACAAAACTCCTGAAAGCTAAATTCTGTTCATTTACGTAATGTTACCAAATTGTTACCTTATGTAAACTGAAGTGAGCAAAGTAAGCATGACAACAAAGGGAATAAATGACAAAACTCCTGAAAGCTAAATTCTATTCATTTACGTAATGTTACCAAATTGTTACCTTATCTAAACTGAAGTGAGCAAAGTAAGTATGACAACAAAGGGAATAAATGACAAAACTCATGAAAGCTAAATTCTATTCATTTACATAATGCTACCAAATTATTACCTTATGTAAACTGAAGTGCGCAAAGTAAGCATGGCAACAAAGTGAATAAATGACAAAACTCCTAAAAGCTAAATTCTATTCATTTACGTAATGTTACCAAATTGTACCCTAGTGTTTAATTTTAATCAAGTTAATTTTTTGACATCTACCTCGTCATGTACTACATGAAAAAATTCATGTACTACACGATGTACTACATCATGCCAAAATCATCTACTACTTGCATGAACAAAGTTCCTGAAAGTTCAGTTGTATTTATTTATTTATTCATTCATGTCTATTTTTATATCGTCATCTATGGTTGACAAATGCATATTTCATCGTAGAATTTCGTATTTTTGCAACTACTTTTTGGAATACTAGTTTAATATAAAAATATTTTAAATGATAAATATGATTATAATGAACTAAATGTTTGGATACACAAAAAATTAATTATTTTACAGCATTATAATAAATTTACATCTTTGTAATTTAAGACTTTAAAGTAGAGTTTATTTTAGCATAGTCCCTTTTGATTGCAAGAATCCTTCAGAAGAATTTTTAAGTCTTAAAAAACTTTTTGGAACACTTTCAATTCATTCTTCTAATTGCTTTCTAATTAATCCTTTTCTAATTTTCTTTTCAATGCTTTTTTGTATGCATCATATTCTTAATGTGTTAAAAAAAGACAATATTCCTTCTAAACAAAATTCTATTTGCATTTATTCTCTAAGAAACTCTAAGATTCTCTAAGTTTTCTTCAAATTACTTCAATATATTTAAAGCAAATAAAAATATAAATAAGAAATTGCTGTAGAGAAAATTCAACAAACAAATTTTCAGCTAAAATTTTTTCTGTCAAAATGCAGGCCTTTTTAACTTTTACTATTACACCATTTTAGAATTTGTTTCATGATCAAATTAATAATAATCATAATTTTCATAAATAAAATCTTAATCCATAGTCATATCTCAAATCATAATTTTTTTAATGATTTAAAAACTTTATGGAATGCATTTATAAGATTCATAGTTATTAATTATTTCAAAAATGATTGTTCAAATAATACATTTTTTCTACACGTATATTTGGAAATTTTCAAAAAAATTTTAAGATTATAAAAAATTTATATCTTTTATGTTTATTATGTTTGTAATATTTTTTATGATTTCTATTGTGTGTTTAATGGTATTGTACGTTTTTGAAAATTATTAAAGAGTTTTTGATTTTGAAATTTGATAGTAGGGTCATGCCACGGTGGCCAACGTAGTCTTCACAACAAGAAAAGGCAATATTTTACCAATAATCATTTTGAAAGCTGCATAATAAAATTTAATTTCACTGTAATAGTATTGTAATAGTTTCAGAAATTATAAAATTATATTAAATATTAAGTTGTAAATTAATTGTTAATTATATAGCTTAAATTATATAGACTAATTGATGTAGACTTTGAATATGGGCCTGATGGCCGAGTAATTAGCCCTCTGGCACTTTGTGCCACATTCTACGGGTTTGAGGCAGTAGACACATGGCCTTGGCTAACCATGAAAGAGAGTTAGTTAGTTTTGACTTTGAATACAGATCTCTATTTTGATATGCTTGCTTGATTACGCTGCATCCAAACACACATGTCAGTATTTTTAAAATAAAACTCTAGTATTCATTATTACTATCTCTCGATATCTTTTATGAGTTATCTGCAATCTAATTTCTCATTTATAGCTTATTTAAAAATCATTATATGAAATAAGCATCAAAGGATGCTTTAATCAAGAAATGAAAATTTAGTTCCTTTGCTAAGATTTAATTGTTATTTGGATACTTCAATAAAAACCTAAAAACAAAATGATCAATTATATATTTTAATATGAAGATTATATGGCAACGAGAAGACTAAACCAGGAACAATAAATAAATTAAAAAAAAAAAAAAAAAAAAAAAAAGGCTCGAAAATATTTTTAAAAGGCTTTTTTTCTGAGTACATCTGCCAATTCATTTTCAAATTAATATTTCTTCTAACATCTTAGTATTCCAGGGTAACTGTTTCAAAATCCATTAATATCAAACTAATCTGTCTTACCTTAATTTCAGGGCCTTATGATGTCAGTACCTGGCCCCACACTACTAGATCTGAAGCAAATATGTGGAACAGATTCCTTTGGCATTTCTTTCATTTTTACTGCAAGATCAACTGGTTATCTCATTGGATCGGTTATGGGTAAGAAAAAATCAACATATTTGTTTAATATTAGGTTGGTGCATAATTATCAGGCGTTTCTTTGATGTGCTACATTTTAATAAAAAATTACAATATTTTATAAATTTATGAATGAAAATATCCTTCTACTTTTAGGCTATAAGAATGCGTGTCGATAATCATTCTCGTATTCATTTTTGAGTTGGGCTCCACCAATAACAAATCTCGTTTAAGATGATTTCTCAATGGATGATTCCGCTTCTATCCCACCAAACACACCACATTTTCTTTTTACAGCATGTCCTTCGTTATTCCTTTTGGTGAAACTCCTGGCGAAACTCAGACCATTTTTCTTTTGAGGTTTTTGAAGAGAAGCCATGATTCATCCCCAATGACGAGATCCTTCAGAAACGGACCCCGCTCATTTCGTTGAAGCAAATCGGTGAAAATTTGGACACGTTGGGCTTTATTATTGTCGCTGGGTTCAAACTGTCAACTAGGAATATTATTTGAGTGTTATGCGTAGTTTGCGTGAAACTATTCGCAAAAAGAGGCCACATTTATGGAAAGACAACTCGCAGTTTTTGCATCACGATAATGCGCCAGTTACACTGCATTGATTCTTCGTCACTTTTTCGCCAAAAATTAAACCCATATCGTTTCATAACCACCGTATTCACCTGATTTAACATCGTGCTACTTCTGGCTATTCCCTAAACTCAAAAGACCACTCCGGGGACACTGTTTTGAATCGGTTGAAGAGACATTTCAAAAATCATCGACGTCAGTTTTAGCATTTCACAAAACCAAGCGTAACTCAAGCACTAATGAATATTTTGACGTAAAATTTCACGCAGATGTCAAGGACAGTGCCAACAACCTAATCAAGAAAAAAAAGATTGAAATACCATATGCCGCGGGAAATTTAAATTGAAAACTGGTCTTACTTTTTGGACACAGTAGTAATAATATTTCTTTTTTCATTTGTTATTGTGTAATATTGTCATTTAATGGATGTTTGTTCTGTGCCTTTACTCAGGTGGAATCATACTGGACTGCTTGAAGAATGAAGATATCGCTTTTATGGTCAGTAGCCTTTTCGTCGCACTAGGAGCATTCACAATTCCATGGTGCAGAAACCTCACAATCCTCCTTGTTACATTTCTGATCACTGGCTTTGCAATGGGTTTTAGTAATACAGGTATGTTTCACACTTAACACAATTAAATAACTGCTCTTAAAATTACATTATACTCGAATAATATTACTTTCATGCTGTATACTACACTTTAAAGCAATTAAAACATTTTGTTTAGCATTAAGAAAGAATTAGAATCGATGCTTTCAGCATGTTAGAGCTTTTGGTAAATAGCTAAATGGAGAATTGTAATTTAAATTTACCCACATAGTATTAAATGAACAAATTGGCTAAAAAGAAACGACCATTGGCGTAGCAACGTCATTAACTCATGCTATTACAAATATCTGAATTATCGAATATATATTTATCAAAATGTGTCAAAAATTCATATAAAATCTTGCTAATAAAAGAAAATGTTCTGCTGCAAAGAAATTATCCCAAATTCTTAAGTAAAGTGTTTTGGTAATTTAAGAACAAATTAAATGAAGCTTGCTAAGTTCAGTTGACATATGTTTTTAATTAACATATAACTAATCTATTATTTTAAAGTACTTAAAAAAATTCTCCCAAAATGAAGTCTTACTCAAACGGAAATTCTTTTTAGGACATTCCTATATGAAATAATGTTGAATCTAATTTTAAGATTTGGCAATTACTTAAGAACTTTCAGAGTTTTCAATAAGCTACTCACAAAAAGGATATTATTTTCATTTGATGTTAGTGTTTTCATAAGAGAATAAAAATTTTGTGACAAATTAAAGCAATAATATATTTGTTTTTCCCTACTCCAATAAATTTTATGAACCAATTTATGCCCATTTGGCAGTTCTTTGGGTATAATAAATAATAGTTCAGACATGGCGTTTCAATTATTGCTACTTGAAACTGATATTAAAGAAATACAATTATACAATTATACTGAACTAAAACGTTGAAAAGCTAAAGTTCCTTCTTATTTTCAGGAAGTAACGGAAGTCTTCTGCGTATCTGGGGTAAAAAGGGTGCACCTTATCTTCAGGGTCTTCACTTCACCTATGGTGTGGGAGGATTCCTCGCACCACTCTTAGCTGCTCCTTTTTTGTCAGCAGAAGTACCAACTATCCCAAGAGATCTCACTTTACTGGGAGTTACACAAAATCTTACCGATGAAATTTTACTATCCTTATCAAATATCACAGTCGAGATTGTCAGCGAAACAACTATTCCATCCGTAACATATGCATATATCATAATTGGCTGTATGGCAATGTTAGTATGCGGATGTTTTGTGTTGGTTTTCTCTTTAGCATCAGATGAGAAAAGGGACACAGAAAAGTGTCAAAAGGAACAAATTATTGATCCTGGATTAGCTTTCACTATCATTGTCGTAATATTAGCCTGCTTGCAAACTGGTCTCATATCAGGTGTGGAAGTTAGTTTTGCTCAAATGCTTACTTCTTATGTTGTTCACAGCGATCATGGTTTAACCAAAGTTGAGGGTTCTTACATTACTTCTCTATATTGGGGAGCTTTTACTATTACGAGAGGTTTGTCCATTTTTCTGGCTTGCAAAGTCAGCGTCAGAAGGATTCTTACTTTTGATATCATTCTTGCTACGTTGTCAACAATCATCTTATTAACAATTGGCAGTTGGTCTGTAACTGGACTCTGGGTCGGAACGGGTCTCTTAGGTGTTGGTGTTGCTTCAATTTTCCCAGCTACTTTATCTTGGGTTGAAAAGTATATCAATATCAACAATAGAATTGCATCAGTATTTACTCTAGTCTCTAACATCTTGGAAATGACTGTACCACTGGCAATCAGCATCTATCTTGGAACTGAGCCTAATGTTTTATTCTATTTCATGACATCAGCTACAATCTCGGTCTGTGCACTTTTCATATGTTTGAATGTAATTATGAAACGTAAAGGAAAGAAATACCGTGGTCGTGAGACCGAAGAAAAGAAACAAGAGAAGGAAATTCAGGTTTAAATTGGAATTAAGTGTAGATGTTTTTATCGGTAAAGAATGCATGGTTTTAAGTTTACTGGTACTAGTTTTATAAAGGTATTATTCATGTCGTCATTTATTTCTTTATCATCTGGGCCTGTTCAACTTTGCTCAGGATGTTTTATGTATCATTTTATGAAGTTATGTTTTACACCTGGTATTAATCTTGTTTACACATATTAACACAGGTCAGTAATGTGGCCATTCATTTAATTGTGATAACTTTAGATTATTGTATGTATGACAATTTCCGAATAAATATTTTATCTACCTATAAATGGCTTTTTGTTTAAATATCTCATCATTAATTATTTATATTTAATTCATGATATGTAATTTACACTATCACAATTGTTTTTGTTCATTCTACAATTTTAAAATTTAAATGTTTCATAACATTCTTTAACATTCTTAAATAATATTTGAATAACAGAATCATTTAAGAGAAGATACATAAGAAATATCAATGTACAAGTAAATATATTGTAATGATTAAATGGAAATATTTGTGTTTAATTTTAAGGTTTTAAAAAGCTTATTAATTTTAGAAGTTATTTTGAAACAAACCAAATCCATTGTAGTTCGCAATTTTTTAAATTTGTCTAACTAAAATATTTGCAAAAAAATTTTCAAAAAGCAAACATGAATATTTAGAATTTGGAAACAATGAAATATAATTTTTTACATCTTCAAAAATTAAAGTTTGAATCTTAGTTTTTTAAAAGAAGATCATATTAGTTATTTACGTAACTTTTAAAAATAAATATTGGATAAAAAAATTATTATTGTTTTTGCAAGAAATAAAAAATGCTAAAGAAACCATTATTAAGCATATAATCTTCGATTGTTTTGTTGCCGATTTTCATATTCTAAAATATCTTTTTTTGGGAAAAATTCTTTAGAATAATAAATTTAAAAAAAATCCATTTTAGAACAACAAACTGATTCTAAAGAAATTGGAAAAAATTCGTTGATAAAACAATATTTTTTTGCAAATAAATTATTTAAGGAAATGGAGCCTTATAGAATAAGATGAATGTAGAATGATAGATGAATAATAGATTTCTTATACAAATTAATACCATAAATATTTATTAGGGGAAAAAAGATATGCAAATTATTGTAAGTGTTAAAACAGTTCTGCATTCTGGAAATATTTATGGGAACACTTATCTAGAAACAATAAAATCTTATGTTTAATTGTTGTTTTTTAATTCTCTGGGAAAAAGAAATTAAACATATAAATACACATCGACATTTACATGGTTCTACATTTTGAGCAACTTTTGTAACTAAAGATACTTTTATTTCTAAAAGAAATTGATATCACATTGACGTTAGTATCATCATTGTATTGATTAATTAAAAAAAAACTTCAACTGCATTTATAATATCAAGTCTTTAAATTGTTTATACGGATATACAAGCTGTCAAAGAACTATTGGATGCATAATTATGAAGAAAAAATTTGTATTCAGCAGATGTCGTAGAATAGTAAATGGAAAATCTTATCACATATTTATTGAAATCTTTCTATCACTGCATCGTTGTAATTGCCACAAATTCTAGTTTTTTAAATTTTTTTTCTATATTTTACATGAAGCTGAAATAGACAAACAAAACAAAGTGATACTTGAATTCTTTAACAGCTGTAGTACCATTTAGAAAAATGAAGTTCAAGTTGTTCATGATAGCATCTAATTAGCAAATAAGGCTTCTATGAATCATGTTTACAAAAAGATTTTGCTTACCATATTCAAAATGAGCAACTTTTGAAATAGTGAATGAATTTTATCCTCACAGATAAATAATTATGACTTTGTTGAACTATTATTAACTTTTATAGAGTAACTATTATTAACTTTTTAGAAGTTTTCTCAATCATTTTTGAACTTGTGCCAAATTTGATCTCTTGGTAGTGTAGGAATTCTCAGAACACATTTTTTGATTAACTAAAGAGGAAACATATTCGCCAAAGGTTTCCAATCCTTTTAAAATTTCTAATAATCGCAAAATCAAAAATTTTTAAATTTTTAAAGTATCATGTTTGTGCTGAAGACTTATAAAAGCGTATATTTCTTGAATAAATTTATGCCATATACATTTATTAGAAAAAAAAAGATATTATAATGTTAAAACAATTCTACATTCAGGGAACATTTATAAAGAAGCAATAACACCATATAAAGTTTAATTGACATATTTTAGCTCTTTGAGAAGAAAAAAAAGTGTAACATATAAATACACATATCGACGTTTACATGGTTCTAGATTGTGAGTAAGTTTTGTAACTAAAGACAATTTTATTTCTAAAGGAATTGATATCACATTGACGTTAGAATCATCATTGTATTGATTAATTAAAAAAATTAATCTGTATTTATAATTTCAAGTCTTTAAATTGTTTATACGGATATACAAGTTGTCCAAGAATTATTGGATACATAACAAAAATTTGAAGAAAAAAATTGTATCCAGCAGATGTCTTAATAATTTGCAAGAATTAAAGCAGTGTTTTACAGTTGCTGTTAACTTCATTTCTCATCAGATGCCTCCCAATACATGGCAGGAAATCGGGTATCGCTTGTACATGTTACAAACAATCAAGGAATCTCGCATCGAAATATATTAACCTTTATAGTTGCATTATAAATTAGCAAAGGAATTTTATTTTTATTTTTTTTATTTATTATCATTCTTTGCATAAATTTTCTATTGTATCTAATAATTCTCTGAAACCTAGAATTTTTCTGAGAAAGAGAGTGTTGCCCCAGAGTTCAAAAGTTAGCATGTCCATGACTTCGGAACAAACACAATGAATGAAAATTGCTTAATATGATTAATATAAGAAATTCCAGCGGAACTTGACTTTTTTACGTCTGTTTTAAAATAAGATTGATATTAAACAAGATAAGTGATAAAAATGATTTAAGAGTTTAGTTCTAATATCAAATAAATACTTTTAATATGGATTTTAATATAAATATTTCTAATTAAAATCCATACTAATAAACATCTTGATGAATTTGTGTTAAACTTGTGATATTAAAAATTAAATATATGTTTAAATAAGGCAATGCTGAAATTAATCCTCAATTTGTATTTGTTCAGTCTTTCATAGCTAAGTATCTGTCACAAGTACTATTCCAAAAATTAAACAGATAATCAAATTGTTATGAATTCTCCAGTACTTATGAATTTTCCAGATATAATAACAAAAATCTTATAAGTGATCCACGGAAACTTCAAGAATTTATTATGTAGGATTAATAATGATGTAAACTATTATAATGATAATTATGATTAATAATGATTTCATTGTTTTGAAACATAAAATTGATATGATATATATAATTTTAGACAACATACTTTTTTCATTCAAATCCATTATTAAAATTTTTATTTGGCTTTTATATCGTAATTATATCCTTCACTTTGCTATATTATAAACGAAAAGATAATTATACAATTTATACGTTTGTATACTGTCCGTTATTGTGAAGACATTGAAACGTGAATGAAGATGTCTTACAAGGTTTTCCGAAATAATCATTTAAATTAAAAACTTTTGGAAAATAAAAAAGAATCAGAAGTTTCTCCTTTAGATTTTCCAAATTGTTTATTATTCTAATTTGGAACATGATGATACAATTAGAGACATTCAAAATTTCATAATATTTTGAAACAAATATAAAAACATATAATACTTTTATAGATGTTAAACAGTACGAATTTAGATCCTATTATACGAATGATTTCAAAAGCATATATTTATTCCGGCTGAAATGAATTCTTTAGTAAGTAGCAATTGATAGATCATTGATAAATTTTGCATTTTATTTTTTATTCGGATTGCTCAAGGTTAAGAATTTAACTATCCATAACAAATTTAGTTATTTTTTTCAAAATTATAGAATCAGTAATTTTGCTTAAACTGGAGAGAAGAGAAATGGGTCTGCAAGTGTCATGCTTATGGAGTGTCTTTGCCAAGTTTCAGAATTAGAATAACAGTAGTTGTTTTCCATGGATTAGAAAAATGCTTTAAGTCCAAATTTATTAATTAAAAAATTAAAAATATTTATTGTGATCTGCTGGAAATTGTGTAGCATTTTATTTGTTACTTTAATAATACCGACGTTTTCCTTATGATTTTCGCGATGTCAAAAGGTTTGGTGTGCCTTCTTGAAAATTAAGATAAAATTCGTCAATTGTTATTTCAATATTTTCTTTCATTTCGGGATGAGAAATGTTATTTATTCGAAATTGAGTTTCAAAATTATTAGCAATAATTTCGGCCTTGTTGGATTCATTAGTTGCAATGAAACCTTACTGTAAGTGTGCGACTGTTGATCTTTTGGTTTTGAATGTCCTAACAAACTTCCATACGGAACCATTTTCCCATTGAAATGCAATAAGTATATCATGTCAATTGAAATGCGATAAATTCATCATGTCAGTC
Organism: Caerostris darwini; assembly: GCA_021605075.1. Classification (NCBI taxonomy): domain Eukaryota; kingdom Metazoa; phylum Arthropoda; class Arachnida; order Araneae; family Araneidae; genus Caerostris; species Caerostris darwini. The sequence goes on along the minus strand of BPLQ01015031.1, from coordinate 954,730 downwards.
GAAGTGCAATACATTTATCAAGTTTATCATGTCGTTACGACATGGCTGAAGACCTTGCAGCCAATTGGATGATTTTGAATGTGGTCTTAGAGCCAAGATGCATTAAGCCGGTTTGTCTACCAAGCAAAAGGTCAACTCTTGCACAGTACTGGTACCTCAAAATTGTCCCAACGGCATCAATGCCCCCTGACCAATGGACTACATTCTATTCCGTACTTTCCCCTATCTCACGGTGCTTGGCAAAGGTGGGGTTAAGAAGTCTCCCTGTTTTCATCAGCTCTAGAGATTATAGTTGCTTCCAGTCGACAGTCATTGCATAGCTTTCAACAATAAATCCCTATTCATACGTGGATCAAATGATCACCTGATCCGTGTTAAAGGTGTCAGGGACAGTGGTCCTAATCGATCTTTGTTTTCTAGAGGTATGCAGCTATTACCTCTGGATTGGTGGTGTAAGATGTTGTCTGTTATAACACCTGGTCGTCTCTAGTCACCTGTCACACAATTTTGAAAATTCAATGATTTGTTGTTGAGTTTCTGTGGCTTAGTGCATTGCTCTTCATACACAATCATTCTGGGATCATTCACTAATTGGTAAGCTCCGTGTGGCTTGTATATCTCGTGACTACCTCCGTGCTGTTGATACTCTTATTTGGACCAAACGGTTTGTCAATTGAACATGTATAGCACATGCTGGGCTTTCGGATTTGAGCACTCTAAAACGTCTCATATTTGAAGCAATAATTTAGAAATGCCTGACAAAATTTATCCCAGGATCAGATTAAAAATCTTTATCACGCCCTTACACAGACGTATACGAGCATGCATCTCCGCCAGAGTAAGTCTTCCCAATTGCTGATTTGATGTACCATTGATGGTGCTGTTTCAAATTTTTTTCATTTCTTGCACATGGTCTTAATATGTAATTGATTTTGATAAAAGCAGTTACTTTTTCATGGTGTTTCATTTCGCATCGCCCCCCCTTTTTTTTAAAAAAAAAAAAGAATATATATATAAAAAATAACGAGAATACAATAATATAATAAACACAGGGAATACACGAATGCGGGGGACGCGACTTGAAACGGATTAAACTGAATGTAAAGGTCATTTTACAACGTTTTTAAAAATACAAATACTCCAAATATTCCCATTTTTATGTGTTATTTTGTCAGGAATTTTGCGTTTTCCTGACGTGCAAAGTCGAAAATTTTACTTTATGTCCTTCGCTATTCATACAACAAATATGTAGCCAATTTAGTGTGGTCTTCTACACAATTCTTATTTTGGTGCCATCATAACTTGGAATAAATACCACCCAAATTGGCATCTAAGGGTAGTCAACCAGCACTCTTCACCATGAATGTAATGGAGGTATGCAGCGTAATTAGATGCAATGCACCTTTGGTTGGCTGGCTGGTTCTAGTGTGACAAAAAATTAAAGAAATTGAATGATGGCTGTTGAGGATTAACATTTTTGATATTTGATGGATTTCAAACAGAGCAGGTTTGATCTTGTCAAGCTGGAAAAACTGCTAAGAACAGTCATCGGAGTTACGAGTTTTAACTAGCCGATGTAGATCTCCATTGGAGATCTGAGATACTATAAACTGATAGCTACTCGCTGAATATTGCTTATATGTGTATTAAAGAGAATTTCTGTTTTCATAACTTTGAGTGAGTATTCGTTAAAATGAGTTGAATATTTCAAGTGGTCTTGTTCTGTGATCATTTGTTGTCATTTTATTCACGATTTTTATGGACTATATCTGAACTAATTAGGACATGGCTATAAGTAACCAGGATTTCCAACTTTTGATTGGAGCATCGGAAAACAAAGAAGAAAAATTCAAATTGAGGTAAGTCAGTTTGATGTCTATTCCTCTGATTTAAGTGTAGTGAATACCAATAACTCCAAAAATTATGCTGAATTACACACATGTTTTACTTTTTAAAAAGCAATAAGAAAACTCCCGATTTATCATACTATTACTGATATCATTCAAGAACTTGAATTATTTAGGATATAAACCAAAATCATACATTCAACTGAAAAATAAACGTCAATAAACACCAATGACTTTATTTGGAGTTTGAATAATAAAAACGAGAATACAATAATATAATAAACATAGGGAATACACGAATACGGGGGACGCGACTTGAAACGAATAAAATTGAATGTAAAGGTCATTTTACAACGTTTTTAAAAATACAAATACTCCAAATATTCCCGCTTTTATGTGTTATTTTGTCAGGAATTTTAGATTTTTCAAAGTCGAAAATTTTACTTTGTCATTCGCTATTCATACAACAAATATGTAGTCAACATATTTGAGCCAACAAATTCATTGCAGACTTCTGTACTTATTGATAATATTTTATAAAGTCTTTTTTCGCTAACAGATGGCGATACTATACATACGAATGTAGATTTTAAGATAGATTTAGAAAATTTTAATGAAAACTTTAAATTGATCCTTTTTTAAGTTTTTCAAAAATTTAGCAGTTAGTATTTTTAAAATAACCAATACTCTCTTTGCTGCAAATAGAGTTGGCATTTTCTTCGAAGCTCTTGAAGTTTTTAAAAAAAACCCCAATTAATCCCGCTTTGATTTCAAAGTGCAATATAAACTGATGCGCGAGAAAGAGCAATCTTAAATTTACTAATTTTAATTTCAGGTATTGATGTTAGATATTAAATAGAAATTTGTCCTTTTTTGATAAATCTTTTTCCTTGATGTTAGTTGATCATCCATTTTGTGTTAAGAAAGAGGTAGCCCCAACAATCACAAATATACCTTATCATTTGGAAATATTTTTGAGTGAACTTGCTATCCCAATGTATATGAATCCCTAAGGAACTGATTTTTTTTTTCGAAAGTTCATTTTGAATTTGCAAATAGTTTTCACTGGAATACTATAGCGAATGATACTGAGAAGCCCCTAAGCTACCAATATTTCCGATTTAGATTCAAGAATAAATTTCCTCAGAAATGAAATTAACAATGATGATTCTGTTCTTACCCCCAAAATTGACGTCAAAACTCCTCTTGATAATCTAATCCTTTTCACAGCTGCCAAGAAAAAATAAAAAATTGCATTATAGTAGTATAGTAGTATATTATTTACTTATTTTTTTAAAAATCTTAATTAAATATCGAGAAGATCGAGCTGAAAAATATGTATAACAGTATCCCTGCGAGAGTATGTTATTAAATATAGTATATTATGTGTGCCCACGAGATAATTTTTTCTTAATGTGTAGCCCTAGGCAGATAAAATTTGGACAATCTTGATTTAAACAGAGAAGAGTGCATGTTTCACTTAATAATAAGATATCTAATCCATAGTGTCTTCTGGCAGGGAGAGTGGTTATAATGTGACACTCCAATATATTCCATGTGATTACTGTTTTGTTAAGCGGTTGTTCAAAACGTTTCAAAACGCAAATTCTTTTTCAAAGTTCCATCTCTTTGACAAGATTAAATCTAATTTAAGCAAATCTTTGAAAACCATTAATTATAATTCTGAAAACAGGAATTCGTATAGGGAATGGTAATTGACATGTCTGAATATTCTCGACAACTTCCTTCAAATAAACACTGTCAGGAATGGTAAATGATTATGTTAGAGTATTCACAACTTGGTTCAAATAAACACTGTAGAAAGTTAATATCAAAATAAGATTATTCGATGTCTGCAAAGGTGAATGGGATACATTTATATGGTACACATATGGGTATCTATGGCATATGGTACACATTTATTTTCATTACATATTGTTTTTTACTAACATCGATAAGTTTATGGTGGCAAATTTTTAGAAGTAGGACAAAAAGCACTTATTTGTTTTCAAAATAGACGCGGAGAAGAATGAGTCTAGTTTCAGCATCATGAGTCTAGTTGGCTCAAATATGCATATTAGAAAAATATTGAAATTACGTTACTAATAAAACAAATTGCAACTCAAAAAAATTATAAATTTTTCCATATTAATATATTTACTTTTTAACTTAAAAGTATCAATTGTTTTGTGCTTAAAATATTTTTGTGTTTCAAAAGCTATATGCTATTAAGATTAGAGAAAATGAACTAAATAAAATATTGAATTAATTTATTTCTTTTTTTCGTATTTTGTATTGCAGTTTGGTCATTCAAAGCAATTATATAATATGACCCTTTTTTTTTAACCATAACTTTTATTAATAATAATAAAAAAAAAATGACACCTTTTTTTCAGATTCGTACTAAATAAATATCAAAATAAAGTCGTATCATCTTAGTTATATCCTTATTAATATCCACTTATTTCATTGATTTTTAATTTGTTGAAATATTTTTTAGTTCTTTATTTATTAGTTAATTTATTATTTTATTTCTTTTACCTACTTTTTCCTTTTAAGAGGTCTTTTCACAGAAAATAATTTAAATCCTTATTTTCTTTCTTTTGCAACAAAACAATTAAACTATTTATCTATAAAATCCAAACTATCGATTCAATGGAAATGTATATTTTCAGAGAAATATTTACAGAATATTTTTCAAATAAGTAATAATACATTTTATCTAGCAAATTAATTATATTTATTTATCTCTTTTAATTTCCATAACAAATTGACTGATCTAAAAATTTTAACCTTTTTTACAAAATAAAAATTAACTTTATTTCAGGAGTTTAAAATATTTGTCAAAAAATATTACCTATAATGTATAACAATATGTCAAAAATTAAAATTGATTAAATTTGTATTTATAAGTTCAGTTTTCTCTTTTAATATTTTTAGCGATATTCCGCAATAGATGTCGCCACGATCTTTAACTAATAGTTTATCAGATTTGGACATATATTTCGCGAAGAAATGAAATCTATAAGAAATGCTACGAAAGCATTTTTTCCATTCAATATTTTATTACGTGCAATTTATAAACATAAACGCAAATTTGAAAATGCACAAACGTCTCTTTCAGAATTTGAAAGCATTTATTCTTTTCAAAGAAGCAAAGGCGAAATATATATATTTTCAAAAAATATATATTTTTTCTGACGATTGCTTTGTTATTCAAAAAAATAAATAAATAAAAATAAAAAATAATAATCACTAAAAAAAAAAAAACCTTATAAGGCATTCAATTTTTAAAACCTTTTTATTTAGTTATTGAATTTAAAATAAAATGAAAAGTTTAATATGGAATAATTAAAATTACAAAAAAATGGGTGTGAAGAAGACAGCCTTTTACATTCAATTTTAAGCATTTAACCTCAAACATACTGTTTTTTTTCTTTTTAAATTTTGTGCTCAATAAAAACAGTTTTTTTTCTTTTCTTAATTAAACAGATGCGGAAAAGATATGTAGAATTTTAATTTTATTACAAATTTGCTTTTTGATGTTACGGATATTAATTTGCATTTCTAATTATTTCGAAAAATGAGCCGTTTTCTTTGAAAGCGGTGTAAGTACATTTTTGACGGGAAGGGGAAAAAAAAAAACCCTTCAAAATGTTATCCATTTCGTCAATACAAATTTACTTAATTAATGAAATTACAAATATAATTAATTTGAAAGTGATGTAACTCCACTTTTTGCAAAGTCATGATATTTAGTCCAAAAATTATGCTACGCAATTTCTCTACAGCATTTTTATATGCATGACAACACTGTTAATGACATAAAAATTTTCTTTCGTTCACTGGAATTTTGTTTGTCTAACTTTTGTTTAATTTTTTGTAACATAACTCAACTTTATATCATCATGCCAGGTCCATCACATCCGAAAAATGCAACGATATGATGGAACTATTACCTTGTATTCCTTAAATACAACACGACTACTTTTAAAAACTTTCTCAGAAGGATAAAAATTAAAAATGGTACCTAGTATTAATATAAAATTATAATTAAAGTAATAAAAAAAGGCATTACCTGAAGAAATATTGAAATAAAGCCTTTTTATTTAACTAATTTTTTTTTGACTTTATTAATAGCAATTTCATAAAAAAATTGGTTTGATTCAATTGAAATCCCATATTTAATATTTCATAAATGTATGCATATCCATTTGAGGTTATCAAAAGGATAAAAGAAATTTAACTAATACTTTAAAAACCATCACATTATAAACTTAAATCAATTTAATATTTAAAAAAATAAACATAAAATGAGCGTATCAGCATGTACCAATATTTTTCCAACCATTCAAATAAATGAGCATATTAACATGTACCAATATTTTTCAAACCATTCAAATATTAACCCTTAAATATTTTTATATAATATAAAATGGATTTGCACCACATTGAAAGAAAACTGTTCAAATGTTATAAGCGTTTAGTATTATATTTATTTTTTTTCATTGAATAAATGGGGTATTAAATTGTTTTAAATATGCCTTGAAATAAAATAAACTAATCATCAAATATTAAAAAAAATTCCTATCTTCTAATGAATATTTAAAGTAAATTTATTTTTATGAATTTCCACATGAAATAACAAAAGTTTTTAAATAAAAATTTAAATGTAATATAGAGATAATTTACTTTTAATTTTTGCTTAAAATTTTTTTTTTCTGAACACACACTTTTACTGATTGTGTGCAAAAAAATGTGTTATCAAATGCCATAGAATGTCAACCATGGAATGCTGAAAAAATGTTTTGTGTGAGCATTAGTATTTTCGTCTATGTAGAACTATATGTCTATGTTTCGTCTATATGTCTATATATTTTGTCTATGTATGTACATAGTACAACTTAGAATAATAATGATTATTAGGAGTAAAATATTATTGATTTAAGTAATTTCTATTTCAAAATACCTAAAATTGCTTTTAGCCCTACTCTATTAGATTTCGTTAACTATAAGAAATTCAGGTTGATAAAATTGTAGAATAATAATAAATGGAATTAGCGTGTTTCTTGGAAATGTACAAAAATGAATATAATAAATTAATTTTTATTTGAATCATTAACTTATTATAATGCAGCATCATGGAAATTTTAATTTAAACATCACTTTTCAAGGTGAAAAATTTTACAACTCTTGGCATTTTTTTTTATTATTACTACTGCATATTTATTAAAAATTCAATAATTAAATACAGTTAAAAGAAAATATGTTTATATTTTTTAATTATTTTTTCTTTAATAAATATTGCCGGAATTTGAAGGTCATTCGAAATAGAGAAGAAATATCTTTATTCATAGGTAAAAAGTAAACGAAATTTCACTAATTAAGTATCATCAGAAATCAAAATAAAATCATTACTTTATGCAATAAAAATTGATAATTTTACAGCAAACGTATTTGATTTCGCAAACAATTTAAATGGAAATTAAAAATTTAAAACTAAACTGAGTAATTGTGTCTTGCTACTATAAAAAAATTAATTTTAATGTTATGCTAAAAATAATTATTTTATTGCTACCAATTTAAAAAAAAAAAATTATTTAACTGTCTCCTGTAAAGAAAAACATTTAAAATGTTTTAAAATTAACCAAAATAAATTCAAATTAACAACATTATAAAGAATACAAATATAAAAACTGATTACCTAATAGCAATGTTATTATTCCCTGTGGAAAATATTATCCATATTCCAATATATTATTTAATACGGCTATGTTTAAAAGTAAAAGTGATTTTTAAATTCACGTAAAGATTAATATTGATATTTACTTACTTTGCTCAAATATTATGTAAATCCTGCTTATGAATGGTTCATTTTCCCCTTTTCATAAAATTTCTTTTCAGTAACTTTTTCATCATTATCATTTTCATTTTTTAATCAATTCAATAGATTTGTGCATTTAATGTAAACATTAAAAATAGATAAAATTTCGGAACGTTATTATGGAGTATTAGTTGAGTTTTCGACAGTTACAAATTTTTATAATTTTTTTCAATTTTTATTTTGTTCTAGAATATGACTACAATATATCAGATGCAATATTTATTAATTTTTAAAATCAGATCACTTTTAACTTTTATATTTCCAAAATTCTTAAGGGATTAAAAGGATTTCTTCGAACATTTTATTAATGTATTAGTGTTACGAAACTTTAGATATTACTTAAATAACGGGATTCATATGTTACCCAAATATTTGAGGATATGTTTTTATCTTTAAAGCCGATAGAGGACGCTGCTAACTACTTGAAAAGAAAAATTGATGAAATTTCTTTATCTTCAGTAGCTACAACCTAAGAACAATGTTTCGTAATATTAGGTTATATTTCTTAAAAATATTTATTTAGATAACGTTGTACGAAACATTTTTCATTTAGTTTATTTATCCTTGTTAGTATCATCTAAATGAATCGTATTATTATACAGCTTTCATCAACGTAATTTAATTTAAATTGAATGGATACAAAAAAATAATTTGATTAGTAATTATTTAAAATAAACAAAATATAACAGAGAAAATGGATCAATAAAATCAGTAAATTGGTATAAAAGCACGATATTTAAACGCTATGCTGCGTATATATGTTATTTGAAAAATATATAATAAACCCAACACTCAAATTTGACAGCAGACGAGCTTTATTATGGGTAGTTATACTTATTACTAGTGTTTTGTACTAATGAGAACAACCTGTCATTCAAATATGATAGCAGATATTCGGTATCATGTATAATGAGACATAAAATTAGAGAATGTATGTCTAATGTATGTATGTTCTAATGTATGTATGTATGTTCTAATGAATGTATGTTCGACCTTCCCAGGTCGAAACAATAAGAGATTGAAAATCAATCATTTGATATACCATGAGTTGTTCTATCTTGATTGTGGACAGACCACGGGCTAAGAAATGTCTACTCCAAAGAGAAGTGAGGGAAGCACTTAGACGCACTTTCTTGACGGATTATCTTAAAAGGAAATTTTTGAGAGAGGCGAGAGAAAGAATTCTGTGACGAGTCGATCAGAAGTGTCTATTTTCTTTTTTTTTCTCTGAAGTGACTGAATAGGCCGGATTTTCCACCTGTTTACAAAATGAGCCCCTTGTGGTTTCGCGTATCACCTGCGTGACCCTTTGTGGTTTCCTGTAAGGTCTGCCGCCGTCCGGGTGCATTATATTCGTCGTAGATTGGTGAACTCTGAAAATCTCCGTCCTTGGAGTGAATCACTTTATCTTTATTTTTTATTTTTTGTAAATAGAATTCTGTATATAATTCTTGCAAATAAAAATTAAAGTCCCTTAAACCTGAAAGTGGCCTTCTTCTTGAAACGTTATACGCCTAGTATAGGCCGAGACGTTACAGAATCAATTTATAAAATTCAAAATTTTGTGTCTACTTACAATTGTATTAAAAAAAAACATTTCAAACGAGACTGCTAATAAGTATGCACCATTAAAAAAAAAATATGTCGAATAAAAATTTGTTTTTAAAATATCTTAACTTGATATAATAAATTTTAAGTTGAATTATTTAAATTAATACTTTGCGGAAGATTATTTCGGTTCTAAAATTTTTTGAAATAATTTTTCCTTTTAAAAGGAATGTTTTAAAATTAATTTCTTTTACCACTTATCAATTGCTAAATTCTTATTTGGGTTAATGAAATAAATGGTAGTAAATATTCAATAAGGAATATTTTTATTTTCTATTTAATTATACATTTAAAAAATAAGTAAAGAACATAATTTCCCTTTACATCAGAATGAACCAAGGCAACTTCGCATCTAAAAATCCGTCTCAATTTATTCGCTTCTAAAAATCGAATTCGCATCTAAAAATCCTTTTCAAACTATTGTATAAAATAAAATGCAATCATAGTTAAATCTTTTTCTGTTTTATTTTATCTGGAATAATCATCTTTCCCAGAAAGCTTATTTTTCGCTACTAAACATTAAAATAAGAACATATTAACCTTAAATTTCGTTTTTAAGTGAAATGAAAGTTTCACTTAATGCAGTTTAAAGAAGCAATTTAAACTATTTAAATTGTGTTTTATATATTTAATACTTGTTACATTTTAGTTTAGTTTTAGAACTTCCTATATGTTTCATAAATCCTTTGTTTTAAACTAATTAAATTAATATTATTTCGGATATTAATTTAGTCGCGAAAAAAAGAAAAGAATGTTAAAAAGAAGTTCCAAAAATTATATTTACTAATTGTTTCATATTCTTGAAGGACTTTAAGCTAAAAAGTAGATAAAATAAATTTAAAGTAAAATATTTTTAGGGTTTTAATTCTAATTTGCGGTGAATAAAATTAATCTTGTGATGGAATTTTAAAATCGTGAATTCTAATTTTAAAATAAACTTTCCATTCGTATACTAGTGATGGAATATTAATATCGTGAATTCTAATGTTAAAATATGTGGTAACTTCCCATTAATTTATTATGATCTTTTGGAAGCTTAAAACTGATATTAAGAATTTTTTTTAAATTATTACATTTTTAACTTTCAATCGGTTATAATTTTGCCTAAGTACTTATTTTATTTTTGAGTAATATTAACGTGATGTTGAGAATATTTGCAGACCTAAGTATATTGCATTGAAATTTCTTAATTATATGTCATGAATTAAAATAAATCTTCAAAAAGTAAAATACAACATAGCATTGCAAAAAAAAAAATTTTTTTTCAACTTTAGAAACCAAATTATTCGATATTTATCTTCAAAATTTTTTATTAATTTATAAATTCGGAGTAACATTATAGCAGAGTTTTCTTTTTAAAACTATTATAATTAATTAGAAAATGACTTAACGTTCAAATTTCTAAAAATGTAGTAAGAAGGTAATGGCTTGGAATTTTTAAAAAAAATATTCAATATACAATTTAGAATAAAATATGGTCAAAAAGTTGGGTTTAAAATCAAATTGAAGAAGCGATTTTAATAGAAAATATGCAAGTCTGCGAATACTTTTGAGAATCATGGAATATGCAATTTACTGATAAAAAGGAAGTTTTTTCTCCTTACTGTTATGCACCACTTTTATCAGACAAATTCTATTAGAAGCATTTCATTCTAAACTAAAAATGTTATTTAAAAAATTCGTAACTGAATTTTCTCCATGATGATAAAAAATGTTAAAAATGAATTCAGACAAATAAAAATAGCAATAATTTTGTGAAATTGAATAATAAATATTTTAAGCGAACATGAAGAAAATACATGATGAAATTTTTTATTATAAAGTATTATTTAGAATTTTTCTAGTCAGGTCTGCTTATTCTTATTAAAAAATATTGTAAAACTTTTTACATTTTTAAACTTTTAGAACCTTTATAATACTTCTGAATTAAAAACTCGCATTTGGTTCATTTAACGAATTCTGAAAATTAATTTTTGACTGCCTTTGGGAATATTTTTGAAATAAGTTTCGATAAAATATATACATGGTGACCATGAGACAGTCTATATGAATTGCAATAATAAATAAAATTTAAAAAAATGAAGTCAACAAAACAAATAATGGGTAATTTGTCAACAACATAAATAATAGGTATTTAAATTTAATTAAATACTCCATATGTTATACCCCATAAATACCCCATATATACACCACCATTTTTTTTACTAAATTTTGATATTTTAATTTAATTAAATATCAAAATTTAATTAACAAAAATATGGGGCATTTAAATTTAATTAAATATCAAAATTTAATAAAAAAAAATATGGGGTATTTAAATTTAATAAACCAAAATATGGGGTATTTAAATTTGATTAATATAAAAATTTAATAAACAAAAATATGGGGTATTTAAATTTAAGAATTTTATGAATGAATTAATGCAAAAATGACTATTTAGCATCCGGTAACCCTTTATACCTACTGTTATCAGAATTGTATAACGACAAACGAAATTTATTAAAAAAATAAAATTTTTTTTTTTTTTATTTTATTATTTATTAAAAAAAATTTTATTTAAATTTTTTTTTTTAATTTTTTAAGTTATAGTTCTGATATAAAAACCGAGAACAATAATAATTTTAGTGCTTTTTTTGTAATAACGCAAGAGACGGAAATTAGTCCGTGAGAAACATTGCTATGTATTTGCGCACAGCAACAGCATGTCAAATAAAGCTGTTTACCACTGCCAATCGTCTTCATAATGATGGCCTATTCAACTTCATTCTGAAAGTCGCTTCAATCTGACGACCGTGTCTTTTCTGTACCTTTTAAACTGGTGAAAAGATTATAAATACTGCACATATCAACAGCATGCTAAATGAAGCTGTTTACCACTGCCGGACGTCTTCGTAATGATGGCCTATTCAACTTCCTTCTGGAAGTTGCTTCAATCTGACGACCGTGTATTGGCTGTACCTTTTAAACTGGTGAAAAGATTATAAATACTGCACATATCAACAGCATGCTAAATGAAGCTGTTTACCACTGCCGGACGTCTTCGTAATGATGGCCTATTCAACTTCATTCTGAAAGTCGCTTCAATTTGACGACCGTGTCTTTTCTGTACCTTTTGAAGTGGTGAAAAGATTATAAATACTGCACATCTAATCAACCGGCCATGTCCCCTTAACAGAAGATAGTCGCCTTCAATAGACCCTTAATTATTAAGGTTCGGGACTCCAGTTGTTATTGAAATAGGCCAGGACACGGTATCATACCAGTAAAAGAGAACTTATGATAGTCTTTGAGTACTCATTTGAAGAAGCATTTTGATAAAGTTCCGAGTTCCCCATTTTCGACTGGCATTCGTTAAGATGCTATTGTCAACAAACGGTCTTTCCCCTCAAACGTCTATTTCAAAAGGGAGGCTTAGGTGCAGGCTTTTTTTTTTTAATTTTTTTGGACATTAACGTCAGATCGTTCTTACCTCAAAAACCATTTGATAATTTGGCATTGAACATACAGAGAAGGTGCCACTCTGACATCCCAATTAGAGGGAGTCACTGAGGGACATTTTTTTTTTTCCTCAGCCAGATAATCGGCTTTACTTTTTCAATGATTCCCTTTTTTGCTTTTTTCCATACTGTTTGCTTCCTGTTCATTTTTTCACTAGTTGTTTATATATTTTTTTTAAATTCAAAGCAAGTAATTTCTCTGTATTTTAAATTTTTTTGTCACTTAGTAAATTTCTTTGTAGAGTTAGAACAAAGAAAATCAAACCATCTTTAGGTTCTGCAGTGTGTTAGAAATAACATAATGGACGCCCCGTACTAGAGGTATAAATGTGAGCAAATCAAAATTATTCTATATGGTTTTGTGTATTTACGAAATAATTTTAAGATAATTAGCATAAATTTACTTAAGCTTAAGTAAAAAATTTTGTTTTCACTATACAAATTTTCGGAGTTATTTTTAAAACAATGAATTTAAAAGTAAAATTTAAACAAATATATTAAATTAAAATTTTTTTAAAAAACTAAAATTTTTTCCCAACAAAATATTGCATCAACATGTAAATGTTAAGTCAGATTTATATTGCTTTTTAAAAAATCAAGTAACTTTTTAAGTGAATTGATTTTATATGAACACTGTAAATGTTAAGTCAAGTTTATATTGTTTTTTAAAAAAATCAAGTAACTTTTTAAGGGAATTGATTTATATGATCACTTTAAAAGCGAAGAAACTGATTTTGGTTAAAGCAGAAAAATATTTCTCTGAGAAGAGAAATTCGTTGAAGCATTAATTTTTTTTTATACCATTGTTTCAAAGCAGCCCACAAAAAGAATGTTTGAAGATCCATTTTATTTGGACGGCTTTCTGGCTTGTTACCGATCAAGCGTGTGAAAGGAAAAAAAAAACTTTCAAAGTTTTATTTCAAAAGAGTAAAATAAAGTTGCTCTTATACTATACAAGCGTGTTTTGAAGCAACATCAAAGAAGTAGATGTTTTATTTCATGTTGCAATATATTCACGATCCAATAAAAAATCTTCTCCCGAAGCATATTTTTGCATTGAAAAAACGTGATTTTTTTTCCACTTAAAAAAAAAAATGTTTAACCGCAGGCTAACATGGAGGTTTCTGGGATGTACCAAACTATAAAAAAAGTAGTCTGATCTTATCTAATGGCTTTGTGTCATAATTTAAAAAGATATGCATGAAAACTTTATAAAGTAAAGGTGTATAAACACTTGTTTAACAATGGCCTAACCCAGAGGTGATTAGAGATTAACAAAATAACTATCATTTTATTTGGTAATTTTTTTAAGTATAGAAATATTTTCGTGGTGATTGTTTACATACTGTAAAAACATTACCTTTATTTTATTCAGGAAATTCATAAAATATCTTGAACCATGTTATTTGAGGAAAATTAATGAGACTTCCATAGGAAAGATGACTTTTATTACAAGTATTTCAGAAAGATAAAGATAAAATTTAATCATCTCAGTGTAGAAGTGTAAAAATATACTGAAACTAAACGAAAAAAGGCCATTTCACACCTCTGATGAAAAGCGGCACAAGTCAAAAACATCCAATTTTACAGAAGGGAAGAAAAATAGAAAACTTGGGTATGTAATCATTGAAAGAAAAAGGTCACGAAACTAAACTTCACAGTTGATTCAGCAACTACTTCTGTGATATATTTCCTGTTAGTATACTAATATTAAGTCTTTCGGTCTATTACATAAAAAGAAAATTAAAAATTTTTGAGTTTCGCCATTTTTTCTTACATGTAAGAGATTAAAACATATAAATATTTCAGATTAAGTGTTTTAAGGATAACTTTTTACATATAAAAATTACAGAAGGAAGAAAAAGGAAATCTTGGGTATGTAATTTTTAAAAGAAAAAGGTCACGAAACCAAACTTCATAGTTGATTCAGCAACTACTTCTGTGATATCTTTCCTATTAATGCTAGTTTATTAAGTCTTTCGGTCTATTGCATAAAATGTAAATGTAAAAATTTTGAGTTTCGTCATTTTTTTCTTACATGTAAGAGATTAAAACACGTAAATATTTTAGATATAGGGTTTTAAGGATAACTGTTTACTTATAAAAATTACAGAAGGAAGAAAAAGGGAAATCTTGGGTATGTAATTTTTAAAAGAAAAAGGTCACGAAACCAAACTTCATAGTTGATTCAGCAACTACTTCTGTGATATCTTTCCTATTAATGCTAGTTTATTAAGTCTTTCGGTCTATTGCATAAAATGTAAATGTAAAAATTTTGAGTTTCGTCATTTTTTTCTTACATGTAAGAGATTAAAACACGTAAATATTTTAGATATAGGGTTTTAAGGATAACTGTTTACTTATAAAAATTACAGAAGGAAGAAAAAGGGAAATCTTGGGTATGTAATTTTTAAAAGAAAAAGGTCTCGAAACCAAACTTCATAGTTGATTCAGCAACTACTTCTGTGATATCTTTCCTATTAATGCTAGTTTATTAAGTCTTTCGGTCTATTGTATAAAATGTAAAAATTTCGAGTTTCGTCATTTTTTCTTGAAAGTAGGAAATTAAAGCATGTAAATATTTCAGATATAGGGTTTTAAGGATAACTGTTTACTTATAAAAATTACAGAAGGAAGAAAAGGGGAAATCTTGGGTATGTAATTTTTAAAAGAAAAAGGTCACGAAACCAAACTTCATAGTTGATTCAGCAACTACTTCTGTGATATCTTTCCTATTAATGCTAGTTTATTAAGTCTTTCGGTATATTGCATAAAATGTAAATGTAAAAATTTTGAGTTTCGCCATTTTTTCTTGAAAGTAAGGTATTAAAAAATGTAAATGTTTAAGATATAGGGCTTTAAGGATAATGGTTTGCATATAAAAATTTTATCTAATTTAGTTAATGAATTTTATAGAATTTTTATAACTTAATTAGAAAATTATTATTGGATTCATAGAAGTTACAAAATATTTTCAAATTAATATTTTACTTATTAAATGTTTTCAAAGAATGTTCAAAAGACGAAAGAATGTTGGTTAAGCTAAATTAATAGAGAAAATAAATCATATGGCAACACTAATCTAACTTAAAAAGATAAGGAATATTTTTAAGAGTGTACCATATTTTTATTAGTGTTGTTTCATTAAGTTGGAAATGTAATTTAATGCTCCGTTATTAAAAGTTTGTGCATAAGAACATTCATAAAATTTCCTGTTTCTTTTTTTCAATTACTTTATAAAAAACTTGTAACTAATGTACGAAACTTAACAAAACTTCGTAATATATGTACTAATGTAATGAAAGTTCTTAGAAATTATTAAATTCTAAAACTGAAATCCATTTAAGAAAGGAACGCATATGAAAACTTATAAAAATATTAATTCTCAGACAGAATTGATTTAATTTAGAAGTGTTGAGGAACTACTACCTGATACGAATTATTGCACAAAGATAATTTTTTGACATTCTGTTTAAAAATGCGGAATCGTATCATAAAAGAACAGGAAACAGATTATTTAAAAAGTTTATATACTTTTTTTTAAAATTCTCATCTGTGATATTAAAGAGTTTTATAAAATTTTCAATTAAGAAGTTCACAGAAATTTTAGAAATTTAATAGAAACTTTAAATAAAAGTTCATTATAAGGTTTTTATGTCAGATAAAAATACATTCTTTAAATTTATACATGAAGAAATTTTATTATCAAAGAGGATTTATCAATCTCTCAATGTCGATTGATAAATCCTCTTTATCAATGTCGATTGATAAATCCTCTTTATCAATGTCGATTTATAAATCCTCTTTTATCAATGTCGATTTATAAATCCTCTTTTATCAATGTCGATTTATAAATCCTCTTTTATCAATGTAGATTTATAAATACTCTTTTATCAATATGGATTTATAAATACGCTTTTATCAATATGGATTTATAAATACTCTTTTATCAATATGGATTTATAAATCCTCTTTTATCAATATGGATTTATAAATCCTCTTTTATCAATATAGATTTATAAATCCTCTTTTATCAATATAGAATTATAAATACTCTTTTATCAATATAGAATTATAAATCCTCTTTTATCAATATAGAATTATAAATACTCTTTTATCAATATAGATTTATAAATCCTCTTTTATCAATATGGATTTATAAATACTCTTTTATCAATATGGATTTTTAAATCCTCTTTTATCAATATGGATTTTTAAGTCCTCTTTTATCAATATGGATTTATAAGTCCTCTTTTATCAATATGGATTTATAAGTGCTCTTTTATCAATATGGATTTATAAGTCTTCTTTTATCAATATGGATTTATAAGTCCTCTTTTATCAATATGGATTTATAAATCCTCTTTTATCAAGATATATTGATAAATCCTCTTTTATCAATATATATTGATAAATCCTCTTTTATCAATATATATTGATAAATCCTCTTTTATCAATATATATTGATAAATCCTCTTTATCAATATATATTGATAAATCCTCTTTATCAATATCAGTCTAATTAGAATAAAATACGCAGAAGATGACCATAGAGCGACAAACCAAATCAATATAGACTGGTTTGGAAAGCTAATTAAATTAAATAGTCCTCTTTAATATAGGATAATAATATCCTGTTATTAAAGAGGACTATTTAATTTAACAGAACTTAGACAAAGATTTATTTTGAGACAAATTATCAAAAAATTAAAGAGACAAGAATTCAGCGAAAAAAGAAAGGTCATTTATTAACTTCCTTCATTAATTTTTAAACTATACTTAAATAGCTGTGGCGACGAAGGTTTGGCAATAAACCCTTCGTTTATTTCAGCTTAGAGACGCATACAATTTTCGAAACTTTGTATAAAATATTAAATTCTATAAATAGAAGTCACTTCGAGACCATCCAAAAGAGATAAACAGATGAAAACCTGTTCACTAAGCGAAATTCATCAAGGAAATGAATCGCCAGACAGTACTTTATTTACGACCTCTGTTGCTCTAATCCAAAATGTTTTAAACTTTTTAGTCTTAAACAGGCGATCGATACACTACTAAACTAGTTTTAAAGCTCGGTACTTGGGAAATTTAACGATCCATTCACCATAACGACTTTTCTCGAAATCCCAAAACGACAGTCCTTAACAATATTATATCAAGCAAGCAATATATTTTACAAGCTATTTTGTTTGCCCCTCTGTTAAGACACAACTTTAAATGTCTTCATGGGTTTTAAGAAAAATATCCAGCCACTTAGTTTTCAGGTCATTAAAAAGTCAAGCACGCAGAATCTCGACTGATTTAGAGGTAGGAGACCTGACCCCTATAGGAGAAAAATCGTGCCTAACTCTATATGTAAAGGCAAAGGCAAAAAAAAAAAAAAAAAAAAAAAAAGCCCATTAAGAAGTCATATAGAGAAATGAAAAAAATGAGAAGCTTAAATTAATGTTTGTATTTAAATAAAAGTCAACTTGTTCAAACCATTTTTAAGGTATAATTTATGGTTATATTAGAATCTTAAATATTATATAATATTCGACCCATAAATTATGTTTTGAAAGCACACCAATCCTTTTGTGAATTATTTTAATTATTTGTTAATTTATTATAAAAATCTGGTTCATTTAACAATTTAACGTACATGCAAATATTTTACTTTCCGTTTGTTTTTCGTCTTATTTTACAAGTTTTATTTCAATGCCTTTATGTAGAAGAATTTATTTATATTAAACTGGTACTAAGATTACAATGTACATCTGTGGATGGATGTAGATATCTCGTCGTCTTCCCTAAATATTTGATCATGTATTGTATTAAATTCAATTGTTTACAATTAGATATTTTTAAAAGGCAAAATTGTACTACATGTTCTCTACGACGACGACTAAATAAATAAAAAAAAAAAAAAAAAACCCCGACGTATCAAGGAAGAATTATTATCTAATTGTATCAAAGTTTCAAATGGAAATACCTTTAGTCTTTCGACCCACCGAAAATGATTGAACTTTGGCAGTTAATGATTGAACAGTTGAGACTCAAAACGTTTATGAGAAAAGGAGACGAAATTGCAATTCTTACGCATAACTTCCATTGTAATTCGGTTTCGTCTATTTATTTTACCTGTACCAATTCGACGCCTAAAAGTTTCCACATAATCTAAGCAGATATCATTATTTAGAACAGAATGTGTAATTAGGCTAAGGGAATCAGGGGGTCAAATTGATAGATCCTCGTTATTTGCGGTGGACCGATGTCACCATTCGATGTTGGCAGAGTTGCTTGAATCATGGCAGGGCATAGAGTCAAGAAGGCAGTGTTCAATCTAGACAGATAATAGAAGGTGAGAATAGAGCTGCTCCCACAGTCATTATGGGACCCAGTGAATGCAAGGGTCATTATGACCCATTCACAGTACAGGGTCTACGATCATATTGCCCATACAGCAGATTACCCTCACCTGTGCACACTGACAAACGTATTTTCAGTGGTGCTGGACTTGTTTGATAAGGAATCTCAATGAATGGAGCAGATTTGCTTTCATTAGTCCCTCTTCAAAATTAGCTCTATTGACTAGCCATGTCTGAAGATCTCCATTAAGCAGCAGAATACTAAAGTGAATGTCGATTGCCATACATGAAGACACTCATTACGCCATGGGCTACCATTTATTTGATAGCTGCATAGCTGCTTGAATGCTCACCATGGCACTATCAGCATGTCTCCACTATATTCCTCTCCTCGTTATATTACTTTTCTTTTCACTGCTTTCTAAACCTACAATTCAACAAAATGATGCCCACCCATACACGTCATTTCATTTCTAATGTTTTTCTTCGTGCATGTCTAATACTTCCCACATACTTCGCACATCTATATGCTTGGGTTGGAGCATGTAGATATGAGTCAGGCAGCAGGTTGATAAGCAGGCGTCTCCAACCGACCCAGTAACTCGCAGATTTCACTCGATATTTGGAAAGAGTGTTAAGAACAATTCTGCAAGAGGCGATCGTCAATTCAACGAATCAAATTTAAATAAAGGTAATGTAGGCCAACGCGTTATTGATTGGTTCGCTATATGTAGCTGTATCTTCTGAATATTATATTCCTCTGAAATTTAATTGTTTCGTTGTCCATAGATAATCGACATATTCACCACAGATGTTCGTGACATTGTATTAACGCTTGTTTTGAATATTTTATTTTTTGCTTTAGACTGGGATATAATTATACGTCAGTAAATATATTTTATGGCTAATGCATTCAATGCTTTTTTATTGCTTTTACAAAAGTAATTTTCAATCTTTCAAGTCTATGGAATTTTATATTCCTTTTCAAATTACAGCTTCAGATTTAAGAAACTTAAAATAACCAATAGTGAAAAAACATTTGAAACCATTGTGCCTAACCATTAACCATTAACATTTGAATAATCAATTTCTGAAATTGAAATTGAAGTAAAATTCCATTATATTAATTATAATTTATGAAATTCAATAATATAATTTTTAATACAATGCTATACAATTGCAAGCAATAAATTTGTTAGTAACAAATTTGTATGGTACCTTCCAGCATGTTTATACAAACAATAATTTTCAGCAGATGTTAATAAAATGTAGATGCCAAAAATACTTTTATTCAAAGAGTATAGATTTACCAAAACAAAAGTAAATGAATAGTGGTGGTCAAATGTATTACCTCATTATTTTTACTCTATTTTGGACATGTTTTTAAATAATTTTACTATTTATTTACCAATAATAGTTATGTATTGAATTAACATATTTAGCGATATGTGAACTAATATTTGGCGCAATATAATACAAATATTTATTTTTTAACTTCAGAATTGGGCATTTAGATTTGGGTTTTATAATTAATCTATAAACATATACACTTATATATTTCTTTGTCATCATTTTATCATTACTTCAAAATGTCTTATTCGTACTGAAGAATATACTAAAATAACACTATTATCCATAATGTACAGAAAATTTAAATTCGCTTAATAAGCTTATAAACAGCTTATAATCCTATTAATAGAAGACGACCGTAAAGTGGTGATTAAAATAGTCGATCTATTTAATGTAAATATGTTAACATGCAGAAAACAGACTAGATAGTGCCATTATGTCTTGTAATATTATGATCAAGTGAAATAATTATAATATAATTTTAAAAATTGATGTAGTAAATTTATCTACAATTATAGTTCTGGAAGGATATTCTATAGTACTTCTTTTACCCGTTATGTATCGTTATGAAATATCCCGTTATGTATCGGTTATTCATTCACTTGTTGGCTCCAAACGTATTTATGACATAATGTAAGTTTGCATCAAGATGCGATTTGTAAAAAATACATTCTTTTGCAAAAAAATTATAATGAAAATAAATTTAAAAAAATCCTCTTCAAAACAACTAATCCGATTATATCGTAATCTCGCAGGCAAATTTCTTTATCTCAAGACAGTCAACGATTAAGCGTCCGTGGCCAATGAATGATATGTTTGGCTATAGTCAGGGCGTTTATTCTATTCAACAGTCATTCTTTAAAACAGCTAATAATTGCGGCTGCCATATTTCTCGTGAAATTACTAATAATGCTGCAGTTACGAAGATCTGCCCACGAAATTCTTACAGACAATGGGATAATTTTTAAAGAGTTCGAAAAATTTTGATGCTAGAAACGAGATAGTCATATCGAGCAACCAGGAACGAGATAGTCATATCGAGCAACAACATCATCTGATTCTTCGATGGGCCTGAAATACAGTAACCCCATCATCGTCCATCTTACAACGTGCTGAAGTTTCTTCCATACCACATGCTTTACCAACATCTGTGTTACCTTTTAAAACTGCTAATTATTTCGGGTTGTTATTTTTCTCGCCATCCTACTGCCTGGAGGCACTGCTAATAAAACCATTATGATGAGCTCGAAAATCCAAAAGATGATTGGACGATATTTTGTGGGCCAGAATAATTTTAATACATGAAACGGACTGGTTATATCGAACTATAGAGTTCTGGAAGGTTAAGGTGCACGTATGTGAGGTAAAATCATCTGATTATCGACAGGACCGAAATAAAACAACAGCATCATTGTCGGTCCTGCAACATGCTACGGATTCTTCCATACCACCTGTGGTACCTTCCAATATTTCATTGTGCTTTGCTGGGAGTTTCTTATGTAAAGTGTTAAAGCCACTTCTGTACATGAAAGTGAAATAACAATGTAAGGTATAAAGAGTTGATTTTCTCCAGTCTGGAAGGAATTCGAAATACATCTCCAAAATCGAGGTGAGCGAAATTTGGTCAGTTTTGTCTCTCACATAAAAATATTTACAATTTCATAATTGATGACTAATCGTATGTTCACAACGTGAGATAATAGTTTGTTAAAAAATCCAACTGCAATTCGTGGGAACAGATGAACTTTTAGACAGACAAGAGTGTTCTTAGAAACTTCAACAGGAACTTTATAATTTAATTATTATTTTTTCTATCTATTATCAAGTGTTTAATATGATTTTTCCTTTTAAAATATATTCATTGGTATTAAAGAACTCAATGAATTTTGAGTAAAATTGAAGAAAAATTTCATAACTCAAAATTTGATAGCTTTTAATTCGAACACAAACGAATTGTTTTCCATTGCACACAAGACCCAATGCTATATCTTTGTTATAAACAACACAAGTTGAAAAACATTAAAATCAAGAAAATATTTTATGTCCTCCATCCCTCTATTGTTGCCATCCTCCTTATTTCCCTGTTGGAAGAAGATTCTTTGAATGAATTTTTGAGTTTGTTTTTCCCCACACTTTTCTCACTCTATCAGATCCAAAAATGTTGAACTAACTCTTATCTGTGAATATAAGTTTCTTTTCAAAAATTCGGAATCATGGTATATTTTTATTTTACAAAAGCTTAGTTTTGTTTATCATTCTTCTTTGTCACGAAATATTTTCTTTCAGAAACTTGAACCGTGGAAACAAGTTTTTCTGCATGCACTCCGTACTGTTCTTATCTAAACGTGTACTTCAGAGTTTTGTAGCTGTACTACAATGTTAGAAGTATTAATCCTAAAAGTTTTTTTTTATTTCAGAAAGACATTGTTCAGGGCTACACAGTAAAGCAAAAATGCTTTACTGTGTAGCCCTGAACAATGTCTTTCTGTGAACATTTTTGCTTACTTTTTACAATAACGTTGACGTCAGAAATTAAATTTGCTTGTTGAGTAGGCTCAGTTAAAAAAATGTCCCACGAAGAAAAAAAAAAAAAAAAAAAATGAAAATTTACCATTATAATAGATTACACTTATAATAGAGAAAGAAAATGATAACAGCCTTAAAATTTATCTAACAACCTTTAACAAATTGAGTTTAAAATTTTACACCTCTGTATGAAGGTCTAACAAATACTTGTTTTTTAACAAATATAAAATATGTATCTAACAAATAACTTTTGTGCACCATTACAATGATGGTAATTGAAAATGATATACATCACTGTAACGTCATACAAAAATTAGTTTTCGAATATGATGGTTCTTGTTATTAAAAACTCTGTCTTTTATTATATAGGAATTTAGGATTCTTTTAATTTTTAAAAATAGTTGTAGGTATGCTGTACTAGGGGGATTTTCCTTCATCATATTTGTTTAAACCTCGTTAGAGGACTTTTGTGCACCATTACAATGATGGTAATTCAAAATGATATGCATCACTGTAACGTCATACAAAAATTAGTTTTCGAATTTGATGGTTCTTGTTATTAAAAGCTCTGTCTTTTATTATATAGGGATTTAGGATTTTTTTAATTTTTAAAAATAGTGCTAGATATGCTGTACTAGGGGGATTTTCCTTTGTCATATTTGTTTAAACCTCGTTAGAGGACTTTTGTGCACCATTACAATGATGGTAATTCAAAATGATGTGCATCACTGTAACGCCATATGAAAATTAGTTTTCGAATTTGATGGTTCTTGTTATTAAAAGCTCTGTCTTTTATTATATAGGAATTTAGGATTCTTTTAATTTTTAAAAATAGTTGTATGTATGCTGTACTAGGAGGATTTTAATTCTTGAATTGTAGAACGAAACCGTGTTGTAGAATCCTTATTATAACGAGAAAGTTAAAAGCACTATTGTCTGTATTATTTTTAATGGGAAAGATGAAAGACAGTCATCATAAAATTAATAAAGATAGAAATTGGATCGATATCGATGCCCATTTTTTCTACCACAGGAAATAATTTTCAAGATTTCTCAAAGTAACTAATTGGGTGCATCCCCAAACTACACTTTCTCTTCATATTTCCGAAATTAATAGATAGAATGGCAGGATAATGCATCCTACTTATTTCCAAGCCCGTAAATTAGAATAACTTAAGGCAGCTCTGATTTCTAAATGACCTCTGAAGCTTCACAGAAAAGGCATTCTTCAGATCGATAGTGCCAGACCTCCTGCCTCCACGTTGACCCAGAAGAGATTCAAGTGTTTGGATTAAGACTTCTTTCGCGTCTTCTGTATATTGACGACATTCGGAAAGAAAAACCGATAGTTTTCAAAGCAGAATATTAAAAAGTTCTAGAAATTATTCAAATCCTAAAAAGTTTGAAAACATTTTTCGTTTGTTGCATACTACTAGAATTTTATATTAAATGAAAGAATTTTAGAATTAAGAATTTTTTGACACATTTTGCTTGATTATACCTCATATCTGCCATTCGTTTATGATAATAATTTTTTTTTCGGGTATAAACAAAACTGATTTTTTAAACAGGTTTTAAGAATTCGTTTACGAAATAGAGTTTTGCAAAAAATCGTTTTTTAATATTAACTTTTAATAAAAAAATAAAAAAATTTTTTAAAATATAATTTTTTTTTTACTTCCAACAGAAATAAAATCTAGTTTCGTTATTTTATTATTTTTTCGTTAGATTTTCATTTTATTTCAGAGAAAAGTTTTTTCAGTCAGTTTTGTTAAAATAGTTCATTCAGTTAAGTCATTTTATTCATTCATTAAGCGCAGTCAGTTTTGTTAAAATAATTCATTCAGTTAAGTCATTCAGTTCATTCATTAAGTTCAGTCAGTTTTGTTTGTCAGTTTCTTAAGTCAGTTTTGTACGCTATTTGTTGCGACTGAAACATTTTGTGAAATGCTTTTATACGCATTTAATAATCGATAATAAAATGTGTTTAAAGTATTATCAGAAAATGTAAAAAAAGACGCTAATAGAAGTCGAAACTGTGAAAAAAATATTTCTTAATAGTAGTGAAAATAATGATGATATCACGACATGGCGACAGTAATCGAGTTTGAGATCTACTGGATTGATCTTTGATATTTTATCTTTCTTCACGTCAGAGGAGAAGTTCTGTTGTCTATTTTGTTTATTCTGTTGTTAAACTTGATACATAAAATGCACAAAGGTATTAACGTTTACAAAAGCTGCTCAACTAGACAGTTTTTTCATATTCGTTAAGTTTTATTTCGTTCGTAGTACGAGGATAATTGGATTAGGCTTGTTATTTGCAGTTAATGATTTTTTATAATTACAAATTTATTTCTGAGAGGTTCAATTGATTTCTAATAAAGCGAAAGCAATTACTTACGTTGTAAGCCAAGGGAAAAAATTCCCCTTCTTTGTGTTGATTGTTATATGGGTGCAAATTGAAGACTGACTAACAATAATCCTATTAATGAATAAAAATTGTATTTTACAAACTCGGAACTTCACATTTATTTCCCTACATATTTCAGAATTAATAAATACATTGCAAAATAATAGATATTATGAAACTGTAGCTAAATCAATTTTTTTACATTTAGTTCCGTAAATAGTTGTATTGCAGGATATTTTCCAATTTTAATAAATTCATTCAAAATACCACTTTTAGCGTCTTCACAATTTGAGTAAATACTGAGGAATAAAATAGTAAAATTTCATCAGCATTTAATATTTAAGTTACCTTACTGGAGTTGAGGTTCCTTTAGAGACAGAAGGTTTCATCAATAAAAATCTTGCTGATATTCAATATTAATATTTGTAGAAATGATAAATTAAACATTATGACAGATTTTCAGCTAAAACATCAAACTTAAAATATCTATTTCAATTACAGAATTTTTATATCAACGTTGGAGAATTGTCAATAAAATATTGTATGTATACTTTATAAGGTAAGAATTAATATTCTGTTTATAATTTTTACATACAAAATTACTTTTATTGGGATTTATAATCCATAATAGCATTTACTAAAAGTGTGCAACTTATGTACAGGTAGATTGCATTTTAATCAGCTGGTGGCTTCTGTTGCCATCACTGCTTTCAGAAACAAACAGACTGGATGACGATTGCGACACCATAAGTAAAATGTTTCATACTGATAGTCAGCATGGTGAGAGTTTTCCAGGCTTTCTCCTGTACGACACGCAAATGATAGACAATTATCTTTAAATGTCGTCATGGAAAGCAGTGCCCTCTTATACTTCGTCGGTGGACTGTTAGTGGCCTACTTAAATGAAACGTGAGGCTCACTAACGTTCAACAACAAAATTCTTCTGCAGTACAAAGTTAATTACTTAACAAGATTAAATGCTGTTACATGGGACATTTTTGTCCATTCTCTTTATTAGTAAATGTTATTTACTTAAAATATAGAGTGAATATATATTTTGCAATGAATTCTCTTGCGTTCATACGAATTTGAATAACTTAAAGATTTGTAGATTACAGTGATATTTATTGTTGTATTTTACCAGAGAGGATATACGTTGAGATGTACTGCGGTTAATTAGATCTTTTAATATAAAATTACTAAATCTAACTTATTAATAAATATCTGAAGTTAGTTTTGAGACTTCCAGAATTGCAATTTCGACAAAGAAACTCTCTAACATATATTACAAATTTCACATTTTCTCTAACCTAACTTCCTTTTAAATTAACTCCATTTTATCTAACTTAATTATTAAATCGATAATTAAAATTAATATTAATTTTTTGTTAAGACATTGAGTAATATAAAAAAATGATAGCCTCTCTAAAGAATTAGAATTTCCCTTTTTTACGATAGCGTCCAATTCTATTTTTCATTCACAAAAATTCCAATTACAAATTACATTTCTGCAAACTTCAAATAGAATTTTTATTTTTGAATTAATAATTTTTGTAATAACTAATCAAATCATTCCTAAATTCTCTTTCAGAATGCTTGCTCATAATTTGTTCATTTAACAAGCATATAGTATAACCTTATATTTTGATGTGATCCATACTAATCAAGCAGTGTTAAAGTATTAAATTTTCAGATTAAGCCCATTTTACTATTAATAAAATACGAAAATTTACGTATAATATTATAATTACTACTGTGCCCCAAAAGTAAGAACAATTATATTTTTTTCAAAAACTCCATTTATTCTTCCAATTTTATTTCATCGCCTTCAAAGTAATCCCCCGGACACAATGCACTTATGGCAACTTTTTTTCAATCCTCAATGCGTACTAAAAAGCCATCACCTTCAAAGCGGGCGGAAATTCACGTTGAATCTCTTCAATCGACTCAAAGGCCCAAAATGGAATTGACCGATACTTTTGAAATTCCAACATCAGCAGCAAGGTCTGTAATTGTAAACAGATGGTTTGCAAGCACCCAATCTTTAATTTTTTTGACGTGAGCTTCGTCGGTTGAGGTTGATGGTCGACCAGAGGGTTCTTCGTCTTCAATACGATCTCTTCCTTCTTTGAGCTGTTTATACCACTTCTAAACATTTCTTTCCGATATAGGAATGCTCACCGAATGCCTTCTGCAACATTCTATACGTTTCCGCAAACAAAATGGAATGCAAGTTCTTTGCTCAATTCCTTCAGACATTTCAAAAATCGCCGGAATCAGTTTTAGCGTCTTACAAAGCCAAGCGTAACTCAAACACTAATGAACATTTTGACGTCAAATTTCACACAGATGTCAAGGACAATGCCAGCAACTTAATATAGAAAAAAAAATTGAAATTCCATAAGCCCCGGGAATTTTAAATTGAAAACTGATCTTACTTTTTGGACGCAGTTGTATATCAAAAGCAAAATAGTTATGACTATAAGATATTGCTGTTATTTTTTTTTAATAACCTTCGATATTTAGATAAGAACATAAAAAAATTCATTGCGCTATTCTTTGTTTAGCTTTAAAATTCGACCGAAAGTAGATTTTATACATTTTCTTTATTTCATAACGAGAAAAAAATGATGCAACCGAAAACGAAGCCTTTCCAAAGGATATTTTTTTATCTCCTTTTTCAAAAAGCAACAACGATAGCTTATCTTCTTAAGTTTCGGATCACTGAATATACTAGAATGGAAGAAATAATTTCGATCGTTATAAGCTCTAGTTTACTTTATGAAGGACAGTAAGACACTTACCGGTCACATATCGGCTTTTCGTGGCTTTAGAAGCTTTCGACGATTGACTGAAAAGATGTATCCATACATCAAAACCCTTTGTTTTTGGGACTCTAAAAATAGGATAACGATGTACCTAATATTCTTTTCTTAAGCCAGGGAAATATTGATAGACACATTGACATTTTAGAAACATTGAAAAATATTATTATTATATTTCTCCATTTCGATTCAAACGAGATATGAGAGTTCTATTAATGCCCATTATTTCATTCGGTATCGAATTTTATATCGTCGATTTATAAGATAATCAACGTTATCTTGTAGGTCACAATGTAGGGACCTGCTACTCTATATCTGAAAGAACGAAAGGAAAATTTGCATTTATGGTCACCTTAAGGTCATCTGGTTCTCTGTTTAGTGGTAGAAATCCTACGTAGTAATGCAAAAAACCCTGAAATACACCTGAACAACTCTGAAAATATGAGAGTACTGTTTGTTATGCTTATTAAATTATGTTGCTCATGTAAAAAAGTATGACTGGTGTTTAAATGCCAGGTCAGTTTAAATGTTCCATCATAATGAAACCGTAGGTCATATATTGGAATACGGGTATGTCATCCTGGGAATAAGTTAGCATACTATGAAGGTATATGAATGTCTCGTGATGTTGAGGCAGTATATATGGTTCGACTAGTATGGATGACTGAGTGTCTGGCGATCGGTGCCACAGCTTTCGGGTTCGAGTCCCGGGGATGCCATGAATGTTTCTGGTGGTTCAGAATCAAATTAAGCCGTAGGTCCCGGTTTTATATGACTGTAGAGCGTCATGGAGCCCAGTCAGACTTCCCACTCACATTATTCCCAGACTGTATAGGGACAACTGAGCTCTAGGGACTATGATGTGATGTGTTGTGTGGTGTAGTAGTATATATGGTTCAACAATCCTATTATCCTGTATGTAGGCTTACACGCTTATAAACCACCAAACGTGATGTCTTTGTGAGCGGATTAAATGAAGACGAGATGTTGACTACATATGGCTGTAGTGACTATTGAAGACCTTGTCACATGTGAAACAAGCTTTATACGAATAAAAATCATTGCACAAGATATGTGAGTTGTTGCCTTTATGTTAATGCAACAGCTATTACAAAAGTGGATTCTATTTTTCTTAACAATCTCTGTGTTTTCTTAATATTCACTGTGCAATACTGTAAGTCACATTACACTACCGGGCTAGTGCAGGTATGCTCAGTCAGTCTCTCAACTACTATTACATACTCCTGCATTGGTGTAGGCCCACCGTTGTCTCTTTCATTAACATTGCGAGGATTATCTGTAATGGAATCTTTCAGTACTTCTCAGTCTGTCATACAACCTTCCGATGACATTGGCATCTGGCTATTAGCCTGATAGATAACGCAAGACATGGTACTCTGCTGTTATTATTGCATTATCGCTAGACTGACGGTACAAATCGCAATATTTATGAAAAGAATATACACTCATGTCCATAAATTAAGGATAATTCAGAATCACACAGAAATTGAACTCTAAAATAAAAATTTCACCTGTAGAATTATCACACACATCTTGAAGAATAAGCAAATTACAGGAAACCACCAGATGGCGCGTATAGTACGTTACAATGACGAGAGTGTAAGAGAGGGGTATATAAGGAATGGTGGCAAAGAAGTAAAATTGTTCACAAGCGCTTTAAAAGCCTTTCAGTGCAATAACCGCATAGTTATGGCACAAAGGAAGCATTTGGATGATTTTTTACGTGGTAGAATTATCGGACGACTGGAATGTGGACGTACTCAGCTGGAAGTATCCGAGGAACTTGGAATCGCTCAGAGTGTCATCTCCAGGCTTTGGCAACGATTCCAAGATGATGGTAATGTGAGTAGATGTTACAGCACAGGTCGCCCCCGAGTTACAACGCCGAATGAGGACCGGTATTTAGCAGTTACTGCCAAAAGAAACAGATGGAGCACAGCATCAGACTTGTCTCATCAGCTCTCTTCAGCTACCGGTACAACAATTTCAAGGCAGACCGTGTACAGACGCTTAGGGCACATTGGTCTATATGCTCGTAGGCCTGTCAGATGTGTTCCACTTACCGCAACACACTGTCGCCTGCGATTAACCTGGAGTAGAGAGCATGCATTGTGGACACCGCAACAGTGGTCTTGTGTGATGTTTTCTGACGAGTCCAGGTTTAGTTTGCAGTCTGATTCTCGACGGACTTTCATATGGAGAGCGCCAGGTACCCGTTACCACCAAGAGAACATCATTGAACGACACCGTTACGGTGGTGCAGGATGGCTCGTTTGGGGAGGAATTATTCTTGGTTCCAGAACTGACCTGCATGTTCAGAGTGTAACGATGACATGCCACATCTATCGGGATGTCATTCTGGAACAACATGTACGTTTGTTTAGGGGCGCCATGGGTGCTGAATTTCTGTTTATGGAGGACAACGCCCGTCTTCACCGTGCAAACATTGTAGACGAATGCCTTCAATTGGAGGATATCACCCGTATGGATTGGCCAGCATACGCACCGGGCTTGAATTCAATAGAGCATGTGTGGGATATGCTTGGCCGACGAATTGCAGCCCGTCAACCCCCTCCCACTTGTCAACCGGAACTTCGGAGGGCATTGCTTGTTGAGTGTTGTAATATCCCCCAAGATTAGATTCATAATTTGATACTCAGCATGCCTAGGCATTGTAAGGCCTGTATTGCATCGTCCGGGAGACATGCTTCATATTAACCATCATACTAACCATGTTATACTGTTTTTTGTAAATAGCTTCTTTTTTTAAATTTGCTCCAGGGAGTAAAAATCGCAATTTTTATTAATTATGTCAAACATATAGCATCTTTTTTGCTCTTTACCTTTTGTTTAATAAATACAAATAAGTCAAATTTGTTTTGCTTCTGTCTCTTTCTTTGCCTGAACTTCATTATCCTTAATTTATGGACATGAGTGTATTATCACTGTGCGAAGATAGCTCATAGTTTCAGTCAATGTGAGTGCAACAATGGCTGTTCATTTTTGTAATATATGCCTGTCTTCCAGCTCTCTCCTTCAACTGTTCTTTAACAAGCCACGTGGTACAATTTCAATTTTAGTTCTTTAAATGTTGTTTCTCATCCATTCTGCAGTTGCACAAGATTCTATTAATGCTTATTTCCCGTATATGCACTACGCTTTTTCTTTCCCTTTTTCCACATAAACTACACGTCATAGAAGTACGATTCACTGGTCAATATTCATTTACTCCTAACGATGAGTCTCACCCTGCAGTTTGTGCGGTATTGAGCGAAGACCCTGTATACGTCGAATCCATACCCTGTGTTTTATGTGTCAAAATATAAAGCATTTTGAAGTAGATCTGGTCGTTTGTGGCTTTATATTTCTCATCCGTTCTGCAGTTGCACAAGATACTAATAAGGCTTATTTCCGTGTGCACCGGATATGCACCATATTTTCCTTTTTCTTTTTTCACGAAAATCATAGGGCGCAGAAATATGATTCACTGGTCAAATTTTCCTTTACTTCTAACGGTGATTCTGCAGTTCATATGGTAGATACTGTAGGTACACAAGATTCTAATAATGCTTATTTCCGGTGAACAGGAAATGACGTTATACTTTTTCCCCGAAACCTAAACGCCATAAATGTGCGCCATATTTTGTGTACTTATGAGGATGTGTACTTATTAAAATGTACTTGTATCAACACTTACGATGTTAAATCTGTTATTAAGTATGTTTAAGGTGTTTCCTGGGCCTGAATGGCCGAGTGTCTAGCGCTCTGGCGCTCGGTGCCACAGGTTTCGGGTTGGAGTCCCGGCGGATGTTTGTAGTGGTTCGGAATCAACTTTAAGCCGTAGGTCCCGGTCTCTTATGACTGTAAGAGCGTCACGGAGCAGAATTCAGACTTCTACCTACGGGCGCTCCATCAGAACAGAAGCTGCACTCCTCTTCCCTCCTTCCATGAGGGACACTATAACAACAACAACCAGGTGTTTCCTTTTTATTCAGTAACTTCTTATAATTGTCTTACTTTTAAATCAGTCGAACTTGTCTACTAATTGCGCTTAAAAATAAATATATATGTGTGGTTAAATTTATATGTTCCATAAATTAATGAAAAGAATTAGACATTCAGTAAAAATTGTTGAGATTTAGTAATAAAATAGTAAAAAACTCAGATAAAGAATGGCTGACAGAACTTAAGACTTGCAAGATGAGGAAGCTGTGTTTGAAACCCGATATTTGGTGCTGAGCCAACAACTTCGGTGTCTATTGTGGTAATAGGCATAATAGACCCGCAAACCGGAAAGTCCCACTGTAGGGCTCTACTACTACTACTACTACTACTACTACTACTACTACTACCACCACCACACCACACCACACCACACCACACCACACCACACCACACCACTGTGTCTAAAGCTGAGTTGCCCCTTTACAGTTTGGGAATGATGTGGGTGAGAAGTCTGATTGGGCTCTGTGACGCTCTACAGTCAGTGGATTCCAAACCGCTATAAACCTCCATGGTACCGCGGGGACTCGAACTCGAAACCTGTGGCGCAGAGCGCTAGACACTCGGCCATTCAGGCCCCCACTATAGAGCTCTAGGATATAAGAAGGAGGGTGAGAATATCTAATTGCAATATTTGGGCATGTTCTATTCAAATTGTGGTGCAAATATATGGGTACAGGCCAACTAGAAGCACCCTGGGAACGTTAAATTTGCTACATATCTGCCATTAATGGTAAATGACTCCAGGTTAAAATACCGGCACTTCAAATAACACATTATAAAACATTAAATAACACATTATTTGAAACAGTATATCAAAATAAATTCCTTTACTAACATCTTGTTTTTAAATCAATGAAAATAGTTAGAATAAATATCTGATTTAATATTTGATTTCCTTTTTTTCAGTAAAAATTTTTTTAATAGAGAAAAAAAATTGATTGTTATTTCGTATAAAAAAAAAACTTTACTGCGTGAATTTCTTTTTTAAATATTAACTTCATAACTATCTTACTTTTAATTACTTAACGATACTTAATTACTATTTACTTACTTTGTAATGCTTAGTTAAATACGAATTTTGAAGAAAGTGTTTAGATTTCAATCTTTGTTTTGCTGGCAAGAACGATTTTTTTTAACATCAAAAAGGATTATAATAATATTTTCGGTTACATACATGTATCAAGGTGTTTTTTATCCATTAATTAAATATTTAATTTTAACTATAAGCCTTTTTTGAAACAAATTTACTGAAATATTCTTAACAAAACATTCGAATTTATCAAAAAAAAAGAGACACTTTTACTAAACTCAATTTCTTACTATCAGCTTAAAACAGAATTATAATTTACCAATATAATTTAATTTCGTATCATGAATACTTAATTTAAAATTTAATCTTTAATAATTTAATCTTACACAATTTAAACTTATTTTTTAGTCCAAATATTAATTTTTTTGAACTTTTGTGGGCTTTGTGTTCTATTTATGTATGCTGCCACAAGTAAAGTGACAAGTCACGACGAGTTTTATGTTGAGTACATTGCCTTCCGAGGGGTTTTTTAGAGATAATTGCATCTGTCCCCGCATTTGGGAATGGAATTTCAGAAAACCCAGAAAACTCCCACCAGGCAGAACTGGCTATTGATACCAGACCCTTACAGATGCCGTCCCCAACTCGCCATCAAATTTCCACGTTTCTGAAAGCAGTGACTGCAACGGAGGCCGCTTGTGGATTCAAACCTGAATCTTTCTGAAAATTCCAGTATCGAAGTGAACTTTGCCTTGCCTTTTTTGAAAAAATACGGATTGTCTCTCGTTTTCACGTAATTAAATCCATAATCCGGAATGTACTTCCATTAGGCTCAAGGAGCTGGGAAGAAGGATGCCAACCCCCAAATTGCCACTTTTCGTTCGAAATTGTGGCTGCAAAATTTGGATGCAGTTCAGCAGGTCCTCTTCGGGCACTCCAGAGATATCTGATAGTTAATAGCCCCAGTGGGCCTGATAGCGAATAACGTTCTAGCGCTTGGTACCACAGGTTTCAGATTCGAGTCCCGGAGACACCACGGATGTTTTTAGTGGTTCGGAATCCACTTTAAACCTTAGTTCTTTGTCTAATATGACTGTACAGTGTTGGGCGTAGGACTGACAACCCTACCCCGTAACATGAAAATATTTCATGTTCAGAAATTTGCCAGTATGCAGACGGCCTTGACCCACCATGGAGCTATTCCGTAAACGAAGAAGAAAAATTAACGGAATTATTTACCTGTGATGAAATGCGAACTGAATGCAGATACTCAGAGTAATATAAATTTCCTTATTTTAATTATTGGATTACCTTACTAATAATTAAAAAGTGATGAATTTTTTAGACTTTATTCCTAACATTCTGAGCAGGATACGAGAAAAAAGGGACAGAGAAGCACGGTAAATTCTTATTTTAAGATTAAATAATTTTATTATTTAAATTATTGAATTGCTTCCCAGATAATTGAAAATTCAGAACTTAATCTCTAATATTATTAATATTTTATGCGAAGGACTTAAAATTCCTCTGGTCTAAGGAATTATTTATTATGTTGAAAATTCAAAATGCAAGAAGTAGCTGTTTTCAACTTTTCAGACACGTTTTTACATAAAGCAGAAAATAAAGTTACGCTTTTTTATGCATTTTAAATCTTTAATTTTAATCTCTCGAAATCTGCCTGTAGGCAGAAAGGCCTTAGTTCCACCATGGGTTGTTATGCTAGAGAGTTAATTAGTAATAAACCCAATTCAAAATAGCCAGCAGTTTTTTTTTTCAAAATGGGCAGCATTGTTTTTTTCCAAAATGGGCAGTGTTGTGTTTTTTTTCCCAAAATGGGCAGTATTGTGTTTTTTTCCCAAAATGGGCAGTATTGTGTTTTTTTCCCAAAATGGGCAGTATTGTGTTTTTTTTTGGCCCAAAATGGCCAGTATTGTGTTTTTTTTTTGTGTTTTTTTTCCCAAAATGGCCAGTATTGTGTTTTTTTTCCCAAAATGGGCCATGTGTTTTTTTCCCAAAATGTATTGTGTTTTTTTCCCAAAATGGCCAGTATTGTGTTTTTTTCCCAAAATGGCCAGTATTTTTTTTTGGCCAGTATTGTGTTTTTTTCCCAAAATTGCCAGTATTGTGGGTTTTTTCCCAAAATGGCCAGTATTGTGTTTTTTTCCCCAAAATGGCCAGTATTGTGGGTTTTTTTTTCCAAAATGGCCAGTATTGTGTTTTTTCCCAAAATGGCCAGTATTGTTTTTTTTCCCAAACTGGCCAGTATTGTGTTTTTTTTTTTTTTCCAAAATGGCCAGTATTGTGTTTTTTTCCCCAAAATGGCCAGTATTGTGGGTTTTTTTCCCAAAATGGCCAGTATTGTGTTTTTTTTTCCCAAAATGGCCAGTTTTGTGTTTTTTCCCAAAATGGCCAGTATTGTGTTTTTTTCCCAAAATGGTCAGTATTGTGTTTTTTTTTCCCAAAATGGCCAGTATTGTCTTTTTTTTCCAAAATGACCAGTATTGGGTTTTTTTTCCCAAAATGGCCAGTATTGTGTTTTTTTTTTTTCCAAAATGGCCCAAAATGTATTGTGTTTTGTTTTTTTTTTCCAAAATGACCAGTATTGTGTTTTTTTTTTTTCCCCCCAAAATGACCAGTATTGTGTTTTTTTTTTTTTCCCAAAATGGTCAGTATTGTGTTTCTTTCCCAAAATGGCCAGTATTGTGTTTTCTTTCTTCAAAATGGTCAGTATTTTTTTTTCAAAAGCAGCATTATTTTTCTTTCAAAATGGGCAGCATTGAAGCACGAAAGTTCATGCATGAAATATTCTAAAAAATTCATAAAATATTCTTTGAATAGTGAATGGATAATTAAATTAAATTTAATCTGTTAATATCCTGTAAACTACACTTAAAATGGTGTACGTTTGTACTTAAAATACCCTTACACACCCTTCTGTTTGCCGCATGGTTTGTTGTTGTTCGCCTTGAACTGTCTCGCCATGTTGAACACAAACAGGGACCATTTTGTCTTAAGAAAAAGCAGCCAATCCCTTTTCTTTCTGTTGGTAGATAGAAGTATCATTTCCCTAGTAATCTTGGGTAGTTTTGAATCTGGTCACTAATCTGCTTTCGCATGTGGCGAATGATGTCAAGTGCCTGGTAAAGCATAAAGAAACAGGACTTCTTCGGAAATAAAACATGACTTTTCCATCAGAAAACAATGTGCGAGACATGATAAAAAATGTCGAGTCGGATTTTGTTTTGAAACTTTTTCTAACCACTCCACGATTTTTATTCTTATAGAATCCAATCACTAACATAAGAGGATTTTTCCGCTTCCTGGATTTTCACTCCAAATATTCTTATAAACGATCCCGTTTCTCCCGTTTTTCGAAACACTGAGAAGTGCTTATTTTTTTTTCTTTTTTGGAGATGGATAAAGGCCCATACGAACTTGAAAGTCGCTTCTATTGCATTATTCACTAGAAGGCACTATTTGAGAAGAGAGATTTTCTTTGCAGCCGGAAAGGATTCAGCCTCCTTTATCCATTCGATAAGTACAGATGGTTCAAAAGTTGGCTGAGGAATTCTGTGGATATTTTAAGGCTGTTTTTTTAAGAGCACCAGAGTTTTCTTTACATAAAAAATTGTTACTTTATTATACAGAATTGTGCTTTTTGGGGGGCTTAGCCATTTGATAAAAGCTGAAAAAACATTAATTAATGATTTTTTTTATATTTAATTCTTTTTCATGTGCGATAGTTTAACAAATCTTTTGATGTAAAGGTACAGTTAGAATTTTAAGCTGAGTTACTTATTTTTGCAGCCTAATCATTACAAAAGAGGCCTTATGGCCTGATGATTACGAGGGCTCTGGTGCTCAGGGCCACAGGTTTCGGGTTCGAGTTCCGGGGGTGCCATGGGTCTTTAAAGTGGTCCGGAATCCACTTTAAACCTTAGGTCTCGATCTAATATGACTGTAGGACGTAGGGCTGCCAATCCTACCCCTAAAAAAGAAAACATCTCATGTTTCGGAATCTGACATTAGGCAGAGGGCCTTGGCCCACCATGGGCAAGTGTGTAATTGAAGAAGAATCATTACAAAAAGAATAGTTGGAATTTAATATATTTTAGGATGAATGCCCTTTTTAATAGGTAGCCAATAGTTATTTTTTTACGTAAAATATAACTATACATATTACATAGCCGTACATATTTTATATTTTTTAACATTGGATACCTCATGTTTAGTTTTGTATACCACAAACAGTCCCTATGAACAGGTGATCTTTTTAAGGATATTTATTACCTTCCGAAAGAATTTTTAATATTTTCTCTTTATTCTCCTTATTTATATTGAAGAGAGAACCGAAAAATTCTGATCAATCCTCCTGATTGTTATTGCTTGACTCACACATGCTATTACAATCACCATTGAGTCTCTCCGATTTTGAAAGCAGTGACTATAACTCACACCATTAGATCTATTCTATCTTGAATAT
Source organism: Caerostris darwini (assembly GCA_021605075.1). Taxonomy (NCBI): domain Eukaryota; kingdom Metazoa; phylum Arthropoda; class Arachnida; order Araneae; family Araneidae; genus Caerostris; species Caerostris darwini. The sequence goes on along the minus strand of BPLQ01015031.1, from coordinate 916,894 downwards.
AATATTTCTGTTATATTTGAGATAAACCAGAAGGAATTGAACACATTTTTTACATCAAAAATGATTAGCTGATCCTTTTTATGTAAAAATTTAAATGAATTTAGTGTTTCGTGATGATTTATATATTTCAGCAATTTAATAATTTGAGAAAAGTAGGATGTAGTTTTAGAAATGTCTTTTTGAAAAAAAATGGTTTAAAGGTTCACTTTGCGTAAAAAATTGCATATGAATTTGTTTATTTATGTATTTTTTTTTTAACTTAGACATCTAATAATCCGCCAGTAGGAAGACGGCACATGATGGTGTTGTTGCGCCATAGAAAATAGATTTGTTTGTCGCTCTACAATTATTTTGTGCACACTTTAAGTTAATTCGACCGGTACCTACAGTTTAACGTGCATTCCGTGCATCGCACTAACAAACATCCATGCCACCGTCAGAATTCGAATCTGAACCTTGTGATGCCAATTGCTATCAGGCTGCGAGCCATTGAAGAAGACATCTAAGAGTGTGTTAGGGAATATAACACATTTTGATATTAAATTAATTACCTCTTACTTAAAAAAATACATGCCATTTTGTATTCAGTTACGATTTTTCAAATTAACCATTTAAACTACAACAACTGAAGAGAATTGCATAGAATTTTTGGAATGTATGTCCTTCCTGAAGAGTGTGATTAGAAAATCTTTATTTAAAAATTAGTTAATATTTTGTGTTTCGTTTCATAATCATTTTAAAGCAACTGTCGTTATTTAATTTATTTTTTAAATTCAATTCCCTTTTTAAAAAATAGTTGCCAGCTCCTCTTAATTAAAAAATAATATTTTGCGTTGAGCGCATATTTTTGGCAGTTAAATCATTTGAGATCTGGAAGGGAATGAATGTATCTTAGTAATTAATTTTGAGTTCTCTTTCAAATAAATAATTAAAGATCTTTGAGGTAAAACATTCAATCTTATGTTGAGTTCTAAACTTTTACAATGTCATCTGAGAAAGATGGGTCCAAGTTGAAACGTTTGTTGTATAAAAAAAGGTCCTCATAAGTGGAAAAGAAACCAAACAGTTTAATACTTTGTGTTCAGCTACGTATTTTCGTAACTTACTCATCTGAAAGATGCTGCAGGGAATTCAGTGCATTCTTTATCCAATTCCTTATTTCATTCCGGTAAATTCTTACATTCTTTGTCCTTTTCTGGCTATTCTTTACCTTGGGAAATATGAAACTTATAAGAAAACTTACGGAATTCTGCTTTCAATACGGATTCCTTTTTTCTCTGTTGCAATGATTTCTATTTTTGAAAGTGTGTCGAAAACTATTTATTTATAGAATTACTTGGCTTTTGAAAAATGGAAATTTACTTAGTAACCTCTCAATATAGATTCCCTGTGCAAAAATATGAAATGTTTTTTCTTTTTATGCGTTTGAGGAATATTACTGATAAAGGAAAAAAATCTCCACACTTGCCTTATTTTTTTATGGATATTCAAGGAAATTTTTACCACGTATTCTAAACCCCGGATTTACCATGGTTGCCTGGTATTCTAAACTTATTGAAAGAAATTAGGCATTCCAGCAATATTTCCTCTTTAGTAAGTGACTTCTTGAAGAATTGAGGAGTTTTGGATTCAATTTTGAAAAGCCAATGCAGCATTTTTTTTTCTCACGAGAAGAGTTTTGGCATTTCATTTCTAGGAGAGAGGAATGTATGTTATTTGAAAAATATATAATAAACCCATCCAGTTTTATTGTTTGTAGTTATATTACATGCAATTAGCTTTTGTACTAATGAGAACAACCTGCCACACAAATTTGATAGCAGATATTCGGTATCATGTGTAATGAGACTCGAGAAACTAGTGAAGGTCGCACAGACATTCGCAGGTCAAAACAATTAAAAAATTAATATCAACCAACTGATATATCATGAGTTGTTCCATCATGATTGGCGATAGACCACGAGCTGAGAAATGTCTACTCCAATGAGAAATGACAGAAGCTGACGGATTGTCTTAAAAGAGTTTTGGTGAAGAAGAGGGAGAATTCTTCGATGAGTCGACCAGAAGTGTTTTCTTTTTTCTTCTTCTGAAGTGACTGAATAGGCCGGAGTTCTCGGCCTGCTTTCAAAGTGAGCCCCTTGTGGAATTACGCCGTGTGATAGTTAAGGTCTGCCGCAGACCAGGAGTTTAGATTCGTCGTATATATATATATATATATATATATATATATAAATGGTTTGTAAATAAAATTTAAAGTGTTCTAATGAACCTGAAAGTAGCCTTCTTCTTCAAGCCGTTATAGATCTAGTGTAGGTCGTGATGTTACACTGTCAACCTTCAGAAATAAATTCTTCAGGACGTTCCTTCTGGCATTTTTTTTCTGTAATATAATATTTAACCATCTAACGTGGAAACTGTCGTGTTCTTTCTTCATGACGTTGGTTCGTTTCATTGGAGGAAACCTATATACAATTATCTATATATGCAAGTTTTAATTATTATTGAATCTGTCTACAATAAATATTTTTTCTGTCAACATTTCCCCAGAATGGCCCGACCTCTTTTTCCTTTTTTCTAACCTCTTCTCATCCGATATCTCCCCTCCGGATGGGAGCAATCTGATAGCAGCTTGTGTGCCAAGAATGCCCCCAAGCAGCAGTCAACAGTTTTCTCAACTTCACAGAAACTTTCTAGTAGCGAAACCATTTCTTTTGCTGACCACTTATGTGTTTTCAAAGACCAATTTCTTTATGAAATCTCAAAAAACTCTACATTTTCCCCACATATTAGTCGAAAGAATTCAAGATAGAATTTAACCACATGAAAAAGTTAGTTAATAGTTAATAACAGTTATAGATAATATATTATCTTTAACGTTCAAAAGATTTTTACTTATGTACGAAATGTAACTGTGTCTTTTACCTTTCTTATTGACTATACAGTAATTTTCGGCAATGAAATAGCTTATTAGCTCAGAAAAGAAGCCACTATACGGGACATAGAAATTAATGTAAATATAAATAAAATCTTTATTATTTTTTGAATATATATTTTTTTTATAATTTTTATTATACCAAAATCTTTATTATTTTGAAAAAAGAATTCCTCAGTGACTCTATCCCGAAAAAGTAATTTGCCTCTATTTGCCAGCAGGCTTGGGGTATAAGGGTAGGGTATTCATCATTTTCATTGGGGTATTCATCATTTTAACAGATTTCAGAAAGATTCAGTAGATCACTATACACGGCATTTTTAACTCTATTTATACAAATTTCATTCATGCTCAACTGATCTATAATGTCAATGCAGGTAGGTGGAGAGCAAAACATTGATTACCTTTTTAATTGCTCCAGGCTTAAACACCCTAGAAAAATTTTAAGGAAAGAACTGACAATCCTAAAAGTCAAATGGCCACCAAATCTTTTCAAACTTGTTAATAAAAAGCTTGCTTTGACAGTCTTTTGTAAATTTGTCAATTCTTACTTTTCCTCTCTCTCTCTCATTTTATTTCTCTTTTGTATTGTTATCTTCTTAACTTTACCATTCATGTGATATTTTTAAAATATTGTCATTAACTTGTTTTTTATTTACTTCTGATACTTTACTTTGTAATACATGATAATTTGTTGTATATTTCAGTAAAGAAATGGGGGCCTGATGGCCGAGTGGCTAGCTCTTTGGCGCTCGGAACCACAGGTTTCGGGTTTAAATCCCGGCGGTGCCATGGATGTTTGTAGTGGTTCGGCATCCGCTTGAAACTGTAGGTCCCGGTATGTTTAGCCGAACGTGTGCACTAGATGACCGTAGAGCAACAAACCAAACCAATTAATAAAGAAATGACTTTTATGGTGTTTCAAGTCTAGTAAATATCTTTAGAAAGTAAACATTAAAGATTAACCCTTATATTTAGACTGGAAGATAAGAAAAATAAAACTAAATCTAGTTGTTGTTACTAATCCCCATGGTGCAGCAAAGCCTACACCAGGTCCAATAGACCCCGTTGCAGGCTACTTGTCCATGGCTAAGTATAATATGCAGCTTACACTTTAGCGAAGAGCCACGAGGGCTGAAGACTGACTAAACCTCTACGATCATATTAGACCCGGTTTCCGAACCACTATAAATATCCATGGCCCAGCCAGGACTCAAACCCGAAACCTGTGGCACAGAGCACTAGACACTCGGCCATTTAGGCCCCACTAAATCTAGTAAATGTCTCTATAATTCAATGTTTGGAAGGACAGAATCAAATACTTTTTGATTATTGCGTATACGCTTTACTTTTTATTAAACTCAATGTCACAGTTTACTAAAATCGATTCCTTTTTCTCTTCTCTACATCACACCCGCTAACATTTTAAGAATTTTCATACTATCGAAGAAATTTTTTTATTTTTTATTTTATCGGAGAATTTGCACTTAATTCATTTTTATTGCAAATTATAAGGGAATGAAGTTTGTTTACTTAAAAAGGGATGTTAATATCGAATAACTGGTAGTGTAACTTGCATTTATGCTCGTATTTAAATAATTAAACAGGACATATATAGTATTGGATAAGTTCCAAAAATTATTTATAACTGCCACTCCACCCTTTAAATAATCAATTCCAGTCTGAAGTTTGTACTGGTGCTTTAGTTTAAAAATATTTTCAGTTAAAATATAATATTGAACTAACTTAAAAATTCGAAAAATACGTTAATTATGCATCACAGCAAATCTTGTTATGGACGAATTTTTAATAATATTAAAAATAACTGAACTGAATTCACTCCTTTGTGAATAATAATTATATTATTTCACATGAAGCAGATTTTTCAGAGATATTTTTAGAAAAACCAAAAAGATTTATTGTTTAATATATTCTTCTTTTTCATTGGCGCAACTGTCCTGTAGGGGGCAAAGGCCTTCTGGCAGATTTCGAGACAGAAGATGTTTTCTTTTTACAGGGTAGTGTTGTAGAATGTGTTGTACAGGGTAGTGTTGTATAAGTTGTCGCCCAACTTTGAACAGTCGTATTAGACCGGGACTTACGATTTAGAGTGGATTCAGAATCACTACAACCATCCATGTTACCGCCGAGACTCGAACCGGTAATATGCGGCACCGAGGGTAAGAGCGCTAGTCACTCGACCATCAAGTCCTGTTAAATGTATTACAAAATTAAATTCCTCACTTTTCATTGATTAAATTTTAACGTATTGTTTAATATGAATTAATATAAAAGCCTTTTTTTAAAAAAATCTGAATTTTCTAAAATTTTTTAAAAATATATCTTAAGTACATATATATTTTATCATAATTTGTTAATTTTAAACTGAAAAGGTCCTGAAATTTTGTAATGGGCAGTGATTTAACAATAAAAACAGACCGAGGAGACTAACAAAGGCACCTTTCTCACCTAAAATTCAAATAAAACTCCCTTACCCCTCATAAAATAGCAACATTTCGCATCTATAGAAGCAAATTCAAAATCTTTTCTATAGAATGTATTTAATTCTTAAACTTTAGCGTTTTTATAATTACTTTTTTATTCCAAGTTCCAGTTTTCTAAATATTATTCTCTCAAATTTTAAGCATAAAATCTTATTAAGGGGGAAAAAAACACAACTTTTTAGCTACGTAATCAATCATTCAGTCTTATACCAGCTCTGGCTAAAGAAATACTCGCAATTTCGAATCAATCTTCTCACTTGGAGGTGAACGCAATAGGGAAAAAAAAAGGGCTACTTTTTTTTTCTAATTTTCCCTTGGCCAAAGAAAGGTAAGGTTTTCTTTCAGTGTTTACCTTTTATTCTTTTTATGTGCGAATAAAACATAAGACGTGAAAGAGTCTTTAGGACACGGATGCGAGACTTCTAATCTTCCAGATGCGACTTTTAGGGATTTAATTATAGCTGCACGAAGATCCAGATGGTCTCCTACTTGTTTCTTAGCGGAAATGCAACGAGATGCAATAGGAAGCTTGTCGAAGTCTTAGGCAACCTACAACAACAACAACAACAAAAAAAAATGTTATCTTGCCGAAGCTTTATATATTTCAAGGTAATGCATTCAACAACTTAAAATGATTCTCTCCAGATTATAATTAAATATGAGCAAGATTTGACAAACTTTTTTATTGTCTTTCTTAATTATATCATTACTTAATAAAATTTTATTAATTGTACTTTAGACATACTACTGTGCCCAGAAAGTAAGACCAATCACTTTTTTTTCAAAAACTCTTTACTTATTCATCCAAATTTATTTCATGGCCTTCAAAGTAATCCCCTCCGGACACAATGCTTTTGTGCCAACTTTTTTTCCAATCCTCAATGCATGCTAAAAAGTCATCGGCAGGGATGGCCTTCAAAGTGCGCGCCGATTCACGTTGAATCTCTTCAATCGACTCAAAACGATGTCCCCGGAATGGTGTTTTGAGTTTAGGGAATAGCCAGAAGTCGCACTGTGTGAACACGGTGGTTGTGGAACGATATGGGTTTCATTTTTGGTGAAAAAGTCACGAAGAATCAATGCAGCATGAGCTGGCGCATTCACTGTTTTCGTTACTAATCGAGATTTGACTCGTTTCAGGCCCATAATGGAATTGACCGATCCTTTTGAAATTCCAACATCATCAGCAAGGTCTCTAATGGTAAATCGACGGTTTGCAAGCACCAAATCTTTAATTTTTTAGACGCGAGCTTCGTCGATTGAGGTTGATGGTCGACCAGAGGGCTCTTCGTCTTCAACGCGTTCTCTGTCTTCTTTGAACTGTTTAGATAGCTTGTAAACATTTCTTTCCGATGTAGGAATGCTCACCGAATGCCTTCTGCAACATTCTATACGTTTCCGCAAACAAAATTGAATGCAAGTTCTTTGCTCAATTAATTCAGACATTTCAAAAATCGCCGGAATCAGTTTTAGCGTTTCAAAAAGCCAAGTGTAACTCAAACACTAATGAATATTTTGACGTCAAATTTCACACACATGCCAAGGACAGTGCCAACAACCTAAAAAAGAAAAAAAATTGAAATAATAGTATTACTGTCTTTCTTAATTTCATCATTATTTAATAACATTTTGTTTTAATAATTGTACTTTAAACATACGTCGATGAGCGCTTTTGTAGCATTGTTATTGACTTGACTTTGTGATTTATGCTCACTTTATCTTATGTGTTTTATTTATTTCGCTTTATCTTAATTTATCCAATTACTCTTGAAATCAGAAAAGATAATACAAATAAAAAAAGATCTTCAGATAATCAATGGACTTTGACTAATTCCGAAAGTATTAAAGAAGAAGCATCGAAATGTGGTGTACAGAACTTCTGTCACTAAACAATACCAAAAGGTTAATACACACAAAAAACTACGTAATTTTTCGTAGAAAATTAATTAGCGATATAGTTTTATGATGAGGTTCGTCGCTCATATCAATAACCAAGAATAGAATATGACTTTATATCCAAAAGCTCGTTTTAGCCAACGGCCGTACCATGCTGAATATACCGGTTCTCGTTAGATCACCGAAGTTAAGCATCATTGGGCGCGGTCAGTACTTGGGTGGGTGACCACCTGGGAACACCGCGTGCCGTTGGCAAATTTGGGACCTGAATGGCCGAGTGTCTAGCGCTCTGGCGCTCGGTGCCACAGGTTTCGGGTTCGAATCCCGGCGGTGCCATGGATGTTTGTAGTGGTTCGGAATCCACTTTAAGCCGTAGGTCCCGGTCTTCTATGACTGTAAGAGCGTCACGGAGCAAAAGTCAGGCTTCTACCTACGGGTGCTCCATCACAACAGAAGCTGCTTCCTTCCCCTTCAATCATGAGTCCATATGGGCTTGTGGGCTTGGCCAGCTAAGTGGGATAAGAAACAACAACAACAAAACAGCTCGTTTTAGTTTTCTCATTGTACTTCATATTTAATGCATTGGAATAAAATATGCTCCTCGGTTTTAGGTTTTATTTGCATCTTGAGTACAGTGGCGAAGATATTAATCCAAATCTACTGAATCTAACTTTAGAAGGATAGGTTTTGGTGCGAAATCTTGAAATTAGTAGCATTGTTATTATGGTTGAATACTGGCATTATTGATTGTTTAATGCTCAAGATTTTTCGACGGCTCAAGAATCTTTTTAGCCGTAAAGCATATAATTGTTCTCATTTTAATATTTGCAACGAATATTTGTAACTTTAAGGTTATTATAATTTTGAGGCATCAATTTGAAACAAATGCAAAAAATTGTTTAAAACAGTTAAAAATAGTGCAGCAAATATTTTGAATCTTCGCAATTTTACTATTGATTTAATGTTTATCATTATAGCATTGTTATTATTTATGACTGTTTTTATTTAACGACTACTGGTATTGTCGATTGTTTAATGCTCAAGGTTTTCCGCCGGCTCAAGAATCTGTTTATCTGTTTTAGTAAAAATAATGTTTATGATTTCGTTTGAAATTCATCTAAAACTAAACAAAGGCAGAAGTTAATAGCAGTTAATTTAAATTTAACAATTTAATAAACATTTTTTTTACAATTTGATGCTTTTTATTACAATAACTTGGCTAAATGTGGCAGCTGTTCATGTTGGCAGATGTTCATAACTGTGCTCTGGTCTTTTACGTCCTTTTTTGGTTTACGATAATTTATTTTTAGATTTCATTTAGACTTCTAGTAATGATAATTCTACTAAAAAAACTTTTATTATAATTTTTTTTACTTGTAAGTTAATTTTTATGGTTGAAAAAACAATGTTTTGATATTATTAGCTATTATAAATGTTTACTAGCGTAAGAATTACAACTTTTTTAATGTATACATTTTCTTAATAAATAAAATCTTTTTCAAAGCTATTTTGAACCCCGTTTCTATTAAATGTTCTTTTAAAATACAAGTTTTTTCCATTTGTCTTTATATTATATTGTACGTATCTGATAATGCTGAAGAGAGTTAAATGTTAATTTAATTAATTAAAGTCACGACTCAGTATTCGATTTTATATATAATTATATTTTAAACAATAACTATTAAAAGAACAAAAAAAAATTTATAATGGAACGATAATTCCAAAGTACTAATGTGTTTAACTGGGAGTTAAATAAAAAAATCTAATTGGATAACATTTATAAATTGAATTGTCTTAATTTCATTAAATTAAAATCCACACTTCGATTCTATGATTTAATATGCTCTTTAATTTCGCAGTGCTTTAAATACATTTTCTTTCTCGATTATTTTACAGGAACCAGGAATAGACTTTAATACCAACTAACATGTATGCCTCATTTGAGAATTGGATTTCGTCCTTTAGATATGACATATATTTTAATGATCATTTGCTGAATATGAAAATGAAATATTTTATGAATGAGGCATTGAATAGATTTCTGTTTTTTTGCTTCCGCATTCCATTTATTACGAGAGGAATTAGAATATCTGAAGAGTAAATTTTATATGAAATCTTCAATAATTATAGAGTAATTGCTATTAAATATTGAATAATTATAGAGTTATGCTCTTTGACTCGAGCCATTCACCACTAGAACATTTAGAATGAATGAAAATGTATTTTATTTAATGATGAAAATGTATTTTATTTGTTATCTGTATTTATGTCAACCATTTGAACGGCAGATATGTAGAAAACGCAGCATTACTCATGGTGAACCTCAGAGGACGTGTTCCACTGTATTCACACTATGCCACTATAATTTGGAACTAATATTATGAAGGTATCTTCAAGCTCAATGGAAAGACTTGCCAGCTTTGAAGTTTATTGCCCCCATGCCCCACATAGACATTTTAAAGTTTCGGAAATAGTTAAAATTTCTACCTCACTTTCTGGGTTTGAAAACGAAGTTTGACAGCCCAACACACTAATCCCTCACGCCATTTCGGCCAGTTCCAGAGTATAACAAAACAAAAATTTCTGTACATCTTTTGACAATGTCCCAATAAGGATTTTTTGCTTTTGTTGTAGGATGTACTATGAAATTTTATTTCAGAAGAAAACCATTACAAATATCAAAGAATTTATATCAGTATTAAGAACATAATTTTAATAAATATATTATGAAGAATATAATCTAAATAAATATATTATGAAGAATATAATTTAAATAAATATATTAATGAAGAATATAATTTAAACAAATATATTATGAAGAACATAATTTAAATTAATCTGTTATGAAGAACATAATTTAAAGACGGATAGTAATCAACGAAGAACCTCAATTCCGTTATTGTGTTAAATTTCAGTATTAATAAATTATTTATCCAAATATCATTAGATCATTCCACGATTCGCGGCTCGGTGGCAACGTAATATACACCACTAGGGAACATTAGGGCTGAGATTCAACCACTGTCGGCTTTGTTGTAGACATTTTTTCAAAAAACGACTCTATGGCGTTTGTGAGGTTCAGCCTCATTAATCGGACTACCTGTTGGTAGTTTTACGGATTTTCTCCCGTACGATACGCAAATGCGTAGTAGTGTCCCCTAAAAGTCCTCCTGGAAGGCACTGTCCTTCAGCGACTTGGAGCCAAGTCAGATTTCTACCTTCAGGTGCTTCATCACCAGAAGCTGCCTCTACTGATGGGGTGTCTATCCGGCTCTGACGATTAGATACAACAACACATATATATTAAATCACTTTTGTTGCAAAAGTAACTTTGCATAACTTATTAATAACGATCGAACGTTAAAATTGAAGGAAAATTTAAGCCAAACAAATTTGAAATATACTTAAAAATTGCATTAAGGGATTGAATTCGTATAGTCCGTGAAAGGAACATTGGCTATTTTTTAATTGAATATCAGTGAGCCGTGTTCCACCGATGAAGAGAAAGAACAGAAACTTTAGAAGAAAAAAATTCTGCGTTTTATCTAATTTTAATTAGAATTATTAAATTTTGCGTTTTATCTAATTTAATAATTCTAATATTCTAATTCTGTAATTCTAATATTCTAATTCTATAATTCTAATATTCTAATTCTAATATTTTAATTCTGTAATTCTAATATTCTAATTCTATAATTCTAATATTCTAATTCTATAATTCTAATATTCTAATTCTATAATTCTAATATTCTAATTCTAATATTCTGATTCTATAATTCTAATATTCTGATTCCATAATTCTAATATTCTAATTCTAATATTCTGATTCTATAATTCTAATATTCTGATTCTATAATTCTAATATTCTGATTCTATAATTCTAATATTCTGATTCTGTAATTATAATATTCTGATTCTGTAATTATAATATTCTGATTCTGTAATTCTAATATTCTGATTCTGTAATTCTAATATTCTGATTCTATAATTCTAATATTCTGATTCTATAATTCTAATATTCTGATTCTATAATTCTAATATTCTGATTCTATAATTCTAATATTCTAATTCTTTAGTTTTATGTACTGCGAATTAAAAAAGAATGTTAAAAGTTACTTTTGTGATTAGAAAAGAAGGATAAAAGAAAACCGTTGTAACTACTAAATATAAGGAAGATTTCCGGGAAGAATTTTTTCCCTATTCTGGTAGTGTCCCGCGGGGAAGTTGTCAGCCGAAGAATTGACAACTTGACTATCTATTGACAACAACAGCTGTCAACAAATTTCATGGTCACCACTTGCCACAAGCATTCTCCAACGATAAAAAAAGCAGTTCTAGATATAATAGATAAATAGTACAAGAATCTAGGAAGAAGTAAAAATGTGAATTCAGCAAAAAGCATAACAAAAGTAGTGTATCGTAAGAAAATTTAATACTGAAGCAGTAAAATTTTGTCTGAATAAATGTGTTAGTTCTCACCAAAATTGTTCTGAATTATATTTTTAAGAAAAGGTTCAATATACTTTGGTTCATCTAGTTATCTGCATTTCAAATTCTATATTTGACAACATATCTTATACTAATGATTGAATTCTTTTGAATTAGACATAATAAGGCTACTTACTTACTAATTACTTTCTATTTAATTTGTAAAAGTTTTTCTATTTAATTTATTGCACGTAAGGTAAACTGAAGCTTTTAAATTTACATAAAAAAACAAAAATAATTCTCTCTGATATATAAACCAAATAAAAGAAAATTTATCCAAATTAAAAATATTTTCTTTAACAATTTTGAATTATGAAAAAGTATTTATAACGAACAAAAAAATCTTTATTTATAGAATAAATTACGATTGCTGTTAATAATTAATTTTATATATTATTTGCTTTTATTTATTATTGAAATTAATAATTAGGCTCCCACGAATTTTACAACAAAAAAAACTAAATAATATTTAATATTATATCTATTTTCACTAATCTTGCTAAAAAAAATTTGCACTTAATCTGTATTAGTTAATTTATTTAATTTCTTGCATATGTGGTTTTTAAATGAAAAAAAAAGTATCCCATGAAAATAATTTGTTTTCTAAAATTCAAAGTTTCTGAAGTGTTCCTTGATTGTGCGCTCGCACAATTGTTGCTCACTCCTTGATTGAGACTCCTACGAATTTCACAATAGAAAAAGTAAATAATATTCAATGTTATATCTATTTTCACTAAACTTGTTAAAAGAATTTTTGTCTACTTAATTTGTATAATTTTTTAAATTTCTTGCATGTATGATAAAACAAAGCTTTAGATTTTTACGTGAAAAAAAATATCTCATAAAAATAATTTATTTTTCCATAATTCAAAGTTGCTAAAGTATTCCTTGATTGTTGCTTCCTCCTTGATTAAGGATCTTGCGAATTTCACAGTAGGAAAGGAAAATAATATTCAATATTATATATATTTTTAATAAACCTGTTAAAGAGATTTTTCTACTTAATTTGTAAAATTTTTTAATTTAATTTCTTGCAAGTGTGGTGAAATAAAGCTTTAGATTTTTACATGAAAAAAATATCTCATAAAAATAATTTCTTTTCCGCAATTCAAAGTTTCTAAAGTATTCCTTGATTGAGGATCTCACGAATTTCACAGTAGGAAAGGAAAATAATATTCAATATTATATATATTTTTAATAAACTTGTTAAAAAAAATTTCTACTTAATTTGTATAAATTTTTAATTTAATTTCTTGCAAGTGTGGTGAAATAAAGCTTTAGATTTTTACATGAAAAAAAATATCTCATAAAAATAATTTCTTTTCCGCAATTCAAAGTTGCTAAAGTATTCCTTGATTGTTGCTTCCTCCTTGATTGAGGATCTCACGAATTTCACAGTAGGAAAGGAAAATAATATTCAATATTATATATATTTTTAATAAACTTGTTAAAAAAAAAATTTCTACTTAATTTGTATAAATTTTTAATTTAATTTCTTGCAAGTGTGGTGAAATAAAGCTTTAGATTTTTACATGAAAAAAAATATCTCATAAAAATAATTTCTTTTCCGCAATTCAAAGTTTCTAAAGTATTCCTTGATTGAGGATCTCACGAATTTCACAGTAGGAAAGGAAAATAATATTCAATATTATATATATTTTTAATAAACTTGTTAAAAAAAATTTCTACTTAATTTGTACAAATTTTTAATTTAATTTCTTGCAAGTGGGGTGAAATAAAGCTTTAGATTTTTACATGAAAAAAAATATCTCATAAAAATAATTTCTTTTCCGCAATTCAAAGTTGCTAAAGTATTCCTTGATTGTTGCTTCCTCCTTGATTGAGGATCTCACGAATTTCACAGTAGGAAAGGAAAATAATATTCAATATTATATATATTTTTAATAAACTTGTTAAAAAAAATTTCTACTTAATTTGTATAATTTTTTAATTTAATTTCTTGCAAGTGTGGTGAAATAAAGCTTTAGATTTTTACATGAAAAAAAATATCTCATAAAAATAATTTCTTTTCCGCAATTCAAAGTTGCTAAAGTATTCCTTGATTGTTGCTTCCTCCTTGATTGAGGATCTCACGAATTTCACAGTAGGAAAGGAAAATAATATTCAATATTATATATATTTTTAATAAACTTGTTAAAAAAAATTTCCACTTAATTTGTATAATTTTTTTAATTTAATTTCTTGCAAGTGTGGTGAAATAAAGCTTTAGATTTTTACATGAAAATGTATTCCACAAAAATAATTTCATTTCCGTAATTCAAAGCTGCTAATGAATTCGGAACAAGCGATAAGCATTAATTTAATGAATAAATTTACAATTGTTATTAATAATGTTATATATTATTTTCTTTTATCCTTAATTAAATTGTTAATTAGGATTTCACAGTTTATGCTGCAATATGTTAAATCTATTGCAGTTTACGTGGGTTAACCAAATTATTCTTATATTTTTGCGAACATTTTGCTATGAAGATGTTTAAAAAAACTGATACATAATAAAGTAGTGTTTGAATTGTCAAACATAAATTTTAGCTCTAATTAATGTCTAAGTATGTGTAGCTACTGTTGATTTATTAACATACACTGTAATCACTTCTACTGCAAAGGTTTATTTCGATCTCAATATTTGATCAGAAATGTGATGGTTGTTTGTACTAACACCGGTAATAAAATCGCTTTGAGATTTAATAGCACATCATTAATCACATTACGACTGAGTGGAATTATTTGCCAAAGCTGTCGATGGAACATGATTTGGGACATCATTATGCACGTTTTCGGATGTTTTGAATAAAGCGACAATGTAGGATGTATGTTTATTAAAATTCGAGAGGTACCTTAAGGTACGAGATTCAATATTATGACGCAAGATGTTTTTAGGTAATTATACATAATCGTTGTATAAATTCATAGATTAAAAGAAAAAAAAGTTTATTTTAAATGTATTTATTTTATTATGTGTTTATATTTTATGTTTATTATGTATTTATAATAATAAATACATACTAATTATGTTATGTTTTAATAACATAATTATATTAATAATTAAAAATAAAAAATTTAATACATAAAAATAAAATAAGTACATAAATAAATTATTATGTATTTATTTTTTTTATATTATGTTTTATTTATTATGTATTTATTATTTATATGTTTATATGAAATGTAAAAAAAATAAATATGTCCTGAAACAACTGCAACATTTTGGATGAAAATTAAACAAAGGATCAATTAATTTTTATTTCCACATGGCACTAACTAGATAATAGATGTAACAATCAAACTCGAAAATGTGTTAAATTATTATTTTGGAGAACAGATATTAAATGAATTCCAGTGTTAGTTTATAATTAGGAGAATTAATATTAAAATGTATATAAATTGTATTAATCATTTAATCGAACTTTAATATTTCAAAATCGCAGATCGGAGTCTAATTATCTTATGCAGCTAGCATGCTGGAAAGCTCAAATTTGAATCCATTGGTGGCTTATATTGCAATGTCTGTTTTCAGAAACCAGGAGACTTGATAACTATTGTTACGAGTGTAAAGCACCTCGCATTGATAATCAGTTAGTGTTTTGTAGATATGTTTCCTATACGTCATGCAAATTTGGGACAGTTGCCTTTAAAAGGAAATGTCTCCTGGTGGTATGCTCGTGGGCTACATAAATGGAACACGATGTCTACCTATATTCAACAACAATAATAAATATGTCAGACGTTTTCTGGTTCTAAAATATTATTAGAATAATAAGATTAAATGAAATAGTTACTGTTTATGTTTGAAATCTTTATTATTCCTTTCGATTGTGAAAAGTATTCTAGTAAAATACAAAAAAAAAAAAAGTTAGTTTTGTCAAATTGCACCTTGTTGATGCAATGTATAGAATTGGTAATTTTTTTTCATTTAAGATATATATATTAAACATTCTAAAATCTTCCACTTTTTATAAATAACAAATAACAGTTAAAAGTTACGAATTAGTGTTATCTGCAATATACAAGAATGAGAGTATTGCAATTTATAAAGTACATGTGGGACAGTAATATATGAAAGAATATCCACTACAGCTCATTGCAGACTAAATCCGTAGAAAAGATTTCGTTAATAATGTTTGCGTCAATTTTTGTATTAAACTCGGTTATTTTTAATATAATGGATATTACACAAATAAAGATACGCCATTAAAAAAATCACGTTAATTCGTTAGTTAAAAGTTATTAAATTATACATTCAATAAGTTATGCATATACATGTTGATTATGGATATACATATTATCTATGTACATGTATTAAGTAATGCAGATTCAATATATGATTATCATTCAATATATTTAATATATGATTTTCATTCAATATATGCAATATGTGATTCTCATTCAATATATGCAATATATGATTCTCATTCAATATATGCAATATATGATTCTCATTCAATATATGCAATATATGATTTTCATTCAATATATGCAATATATGATTTTCATTCAATATATGCAATATATGATTTTCATTCAATATATGCAATATATGATTTTCATTCAATATATGCAATATATGATTTTCATTCAATATATGCAATATATGATTTTCATTCAATATATGCAATATATGATTTTCATTCAATATATGAAATATATGATTGATATGTTTAATACATTCAATATATGAATGACATATCAGTTTTAAAAAAATGCCGATACGATATCCACATTATTTGTGATACCTATGTTAAAATCCTACAATAAAACATGTTTATTCTTTTGACAATAAAAACAGCAATAATAATTTATCTTTGGAGATTATAATTGAAATTATCAATTTTAAATTAAATAAAAAAATTTTTAAACAAGCAAATCATATATTTCGAAGAGTGGGATGATGAATTGATTAAATTATTCCCTGCATCCCTCACTTATTCCCTCTCTGGGATTGTTCAAAAATTGTGAGCAGTGTCAGCTAATTCATGAGTAGCTCCCAAATGCCTTTAAGCGGCCCCTGTTTCTCTTATTCGATGACAGAGCCGCGGGAGGATTTCCCACTCATTTCAGCGGAATCCTAAATGTTGATAAATCCAGGATTCATAATACAATTTCAAAGCTTCCAAATCAAATTTAGATGGAAACAAATCAAGAACTGAACGACTCAACTGATTCACTGAATGCGGAGGTAGGAAGGATATTCATTGTGATCCAACTAAAATGAATGCAGTTGAATTAATTTTTGAAACTCGGGGAATGTTTACAATACCAATTTGTATTATAACTTAAGTTATTTTGGCTTAATGCAATTTATTTGCTTATAATAATGTTACATTTGTGTATACAATAAATACTTTACTCGGATATCTTGGGTTACTTAAATCTTTACGATGGAGCAAGATCGTGGAAGAAATAATTATGTAGGCCAAATAAATATGTGAAAAATGGATATTCACCAATAAACTGGAGGATTGTATTGTTGTTATCCAAATAAAATTTTATTTAATATTTATACATTCTATAATATATATGAAATATTTAGAAGCACCTCAAAAACAAAAATATATTTGAACGTTTAACGAATATAATATGATGAGAGTATTGTGATTTATAAAGTACATGTGCTACAGTAATATCATTCAGGGAAGAATAACCACTACCGCTCATTGGAAATTAATTTCGTAGAAAAGATATCGTTACTAATGTTTGTGCAAGTTTCTGTATTACACTCGGTTATTTTTAATATAATGGACAACGTGATAATATACAACATCATAATATACAAATAACCTGATTTTTTTCTTGATGTACCTTTAATTCATTAGTTAAAAATTATTACATACTTTGCTATACATTCAATAAGTTATGCATATTGATTATTTATATGCATATAAATTAAGTTATGCATAGTTTTTAATACATTTAATATGTGAATGTAATATCAGTTTAAAAAAAAATACGAATACGTTTTCCACATTATTAATGAGACTTATATTAAAATCCTACAATGAAACATGTTTATCGTTTTGACAATAAAAATATCAATAATAATTTATCTTTGCGGATTATAAGTTAAATTATCAATTTTAAATGAAATGAAATAAAATTTTAAAATAAGCAAATGATCTATTCAAAACGTGGGACGATGAATTGATTAAATTATTCGCTGCGTCCCTCACTTATTTCCTCTCTCGGATTGCTCCAAAATTGTGCGCAGTGTCAGCTCCTTCATTAGTCGCACCCAAATGCCTTTAAGCCGCTCCTGGTTCTCTTATGCGATGACAGGGCCGATGGAGGATTTCCCACTCATTTCAGCGGAATCCTAAATGTTGATAAATCCATGATTCATAATACAATTTCAAAGCTTCCAAATCAAATTTAGATGGAAACAAATCAAGAACAGAACGACTCTACTGAACGCCTAAACTGATTCACTGAATGAGGAGGTAGGAAGCTGCTGTAGTAAAGGATATTCATTATGATCGTACTAAAATGAATGAAATAGAATTAATTTGTGAAACTCGGTGGATGTTTACGATGCCAATTTGTATTGAAACTTGAGTTATTTCGGCTAAATGCAATTTATTTGCTTTTAATAATGTTACATTTGTTTAGACAATAAATAATTTACTCCGATATCTTGGATTACTTAAATCCTTATGATGGAGGAAAGACATGGAAATAGTTAAGTAGGCCCAATAAATATGTAAAAATGGGATATTCACCAATAAACTAATGGAAGATGGTACTGTTGTTATCCAAATAAAATTTTATTTAATATTAATACATTCTATAATATATATGGAATATTTAGAAGCGCCTCAAAAACAAAAAAATGTATTTGAAAGTTTAACGGATATAGTATGATGAGAGTATTGAGAGTATTGCAATTTATAAAGTACATGTGGTACAGTAATAATATTTAAGAAAAAATTTCCATTACAGTTCAATGCAGATTAAATCCGTAGAAAAGGTATCGTTAGTATGTTTATGTCAGTTTCTGTATTAAACTCAGTTATTTTGAATATAATGGACAACGGGATAATATACAACGTCCTAATATACAAATAACGTGATTTGTTTCCATGATGTACCTTTAATTCATTAGTTAAAAATTATTACATACTTGTTATACATTCAATAAGTTATGCATATTGATTATATACACTGAAGTGACAAAAGTCACGGGATAGCAATATGCAAATTTTCAGATGGCAGTAGCATCGCGTAGAACAGGTATAAATGCGCAGTGCTTTCGCAGAGCTTTCATTTCTGTTCAAGTTATTCATGTGAAGAGGTTTTGACGTGATGATGACCGCACGACGGGAATTAACAGACTTTGAACGCGGAATGTTAGTTGGAGCTAGACGCATGGGTCATGCCATTTCGGAAATCGTTAGGGAATTCAACATTCCCAGATCCACTGTGTCAACAGTGTGCCGAGAGTATGAAATTTCAGGCATAACATCCCACCATGGACAGCGCAGTGGTCGACCGCCTGCACTTAACGACCGAGACCGGCGACGTCTGCAAAGAGTCGTAAATTCTAACAGACAAGCAACACTGCGTCAAATAACCGCAGAAATCAATGTGGGACGTACAAGGGACTTGTCTGTTAGAACTGGGCGGAGAAATTTGGCTTTCTTGGGCTATTCCAGCAGAAGACCGACTCGAGTGCCTTTACTGACAGAACGACATCGCTTGCAGCGACTCTCGTGGGCACGTGAGCATATCGGTTGGTCCCTAGATGAATGGAAAACCGTGGCCTGGTCCGATGAGTCACGATTTCAGTTGGTAAGAACTGATGGTAGGGTTCGAGTGTGGCGCAGACCCCACGAAGCCATGGACCCAAACTGTCAGCAAGGCACTGTTCAAGCTGGTGGTGGCTCCGTAATGGTGTGGGCTGTTTTTTCATGGCATGGACTTGGTCCTCTGGTGCGACTGGACCGAACATTGACTGGAAATGCTTATGTTCAGCTACTTGGAGATCATTTGCAGCTCTTCATGGACTTCATGTACCCAAACAACGATGGGATTTTTATGGATGACAATGCGCCATGTCACCGGGCCACAACTGTTTGCGATTGGTTTGAAGAACATTCTGGACAATTCCAACGAATGATCTGGCCACCTAGATCGCCCGACATGAATCCCATCGAGCATTTATGGGACATCATCGAGAGGTCTGTTCATGCTCCAAATCCTGCACCATCAACGCGTTCACAATTATGGACGTCTATCGAGACAGCATGGCTCAATATTCCTGCAGAAGACTTCCAACGACTTGTTGAGTCCATACCACGTCGAGTTGCTGCACTTCGCCGGGCGAAAGGAGGGCCGACACGATATTAAGAGGTATCCCATGACTTTTGTCACTTCAGTGTATATTCATATTAATTATTTACATGCATATGAATTATTATGCATGTGTATTAAGTTATGCATACTTTTTAATGCATTCAATACGGGAATGAAATACCAGTTTTAAAAAAATGCGAATAAGTTTACCACATTTTTTGTGAGACCTATATTAAAATCCTACAATATAACATGTTTATCGTTTTGACAATAAAAAATATCAATAATAATTTATCTTTGGAGATTTTAAATTATTAATTTTAATTTAAATTAAAAAAAATTAAACCAAGCAAATCATATATTCAAAAGCGTGGAAGGATGAATTGATTAAATTATTCGCTGCATCCCTCACTTATTCCCTCTCTGGGATTGTTCCAAAATTGTGAGCAGAGTCGGGTCCTTCATGAGTCGCTCCCAAATGCCTTTAAGCGGCTCCTGTTTCTGTTATTCGATGACAGGGTCGATGGAGGATTTCGCACTCATTTCAGCGGAATCCTGAATGTTGATAAATCCAGGATTCATAATACAATTTCAAAGCATCCAAATCAAATTTAGATGGAAACAAATCAAGAACTGAACGACTCAACTGATTCACTGAATGCGGAGGTACGAAGCTGCTGTAGTAAAGGATATTCATTGCGATTCTGCTAAAATGAATAAAGTTGAATTAACTTTTGAAATTCGTTGAATGTTTAGAATACCAATTTGTATTGAAGCATGAGTTATTTCGGCTAAATGCAATTCATTTGCTTTTAATAATATTAAATTTGTTTATATAAATGAAGACTTTACTCGGATATCCTGGGTTACTTAAATACTTATCATGGAACAAGTTCGTTGAAATAGTTGTGTAAACCAAATAAATATGTGAAAATGGGATATTCCCCAATAAAAATAATACAATATTCCAGTTTATCAAAAAATTTTATTTAATATTTATATATTCTATAATATATATGAAATATTTAGAAGAATCTTAAAAACAAAAATATGTTTGAACGTTAAATGTATAAAGTATGCTGTATTATTCATACAATAATCGCTGTAAATATAAAACTAATACATATAAGAGTAACTAACTAACTACTAACTAAACTAAACTAAACTAAAGTAACTAAATACTAATGCATATAAGCATATTGTCTGTCTTATTATAATAATTTAATAGTAAAATAGAAGGTGTTAGTAAGGAAATATTCAGCACTAACATTAAAATTCAAAAAATTTATTCATGCTTAATTACCAACCAACTCACACTAGCCAAATAGCAGCGATTAAATTTTTACAAAATGAATTAAACCATTATTCGAACAAATTGCTTTATCAGCATGCCTTGACGATCACACCGCACTTCGATGTCTCTCACTCCAAATCCGAACCTTTTAATATCTTACTGTTCTAAAAATTGTTAAAGTTGGCAACCATCAAAAGCTAATCTGACAGACTCATAATTTAAAATTATTTTCTCAAAAATGAGAACCGTAAACGCCCCACTAGAAGAAGCACATCCTTCACCTTACGCTGCAGATTACACAGTCACTCGTCAGCTGGGATAAAAAAAATGTAAGGGTAGTTACTTAAAATGTGCATGTGACAAACACAATACAGGATATTTAGTGTTCTTACAATGCAAATATAAAGTTACAATGTAATTTCAAACTAATAATACTATAATTTATACATAACACATAACAAAATTTAACTAATAACACATTACAAAATTTAACTAATAACACTCCAAATCTATCAAGAATAGTGTTTCCTTTTTCTTCTAAAGACAAGAGAGCACGTGAGATACTGCATATATGTTTGCTAGACTTTTTATATAAAAATTCAATATAGTACACGGACTGTATAAAAAATTCCTACCATTCAACTTGGTAAAATTTCTTGTTCCTATCGGTAACCTGTAGAGTGAATCTGCATTTCTAAGCTTATTACCTTTTCTATGAGGTTAAATCTTATATTTGGAAAACTAATACCAGAACGCAAAGTTTTGCACTATAAGGCATTTTAAGATAGAAGGTTATGGTCGGATACAACTTTAGTCTTGGCACCAAAACTTGTTCGTATCGATTTTTTTTCAAAGCCCCAAGAACGACATATGCTTCTCACTCGATGACAGCCCAGTGCATCTGAGTGGGCGTAAATTTAAAAAAAAAAAAGTAAATCGACTTTTTCTATCCCATCATCCCCTATCTGGACCAAACACGCTCCGAAAGCTATCATGGAAGCCTCCATATACAACATAAACGGCCTGTGAAATTGTAGGGTACACATAGAAACTCTGGTCAACTCTTCCTTCAATTTCTACAAGACTTGTTCTGCATTAGCGTTCCATAGGTTCCATTTCTTCGTTGAATTTGCTGTCAGCAACACTATGGAAGAAAAGTCAGATATATAACCTCGATAATAACTATCAAGTCCCACTAGACGGTGTACCTCCTTTTTGGTAGTAAGCTGCGTCAATTTCCTAGTGGCTGTCACTTTCTGACGGTCAGGTGTATGTTTACCAGAGGATCAGGATATGTCAAGAGATTTTGTCTCTTGCCAAACTCACACTTTTCTAAATTTACTCTGAAGCTAGAATCTCTGGAAAGTTTGGAAGTATTTTTGCAGTTATTTGAGTACTCTCTCACTTTGAGTAGATATTGATATATATATTACATACTCTATAAATATCTTTTATGTATTTTACATTATGTTTAATTACAGTATGAACTAAACTAGCCAAATATCAGCGATTAATTTTTCAATGAATTTAACTATTCTTGAAACAAACTTCTGCATCAGCATATCTTCGTGATCCCATGACATTTTGTCCTGGAATCTGAAGGTAGACACATTTTAATTAACCTAGACCTTGAACGTAAACCTTTTAATTTTTTTGCTGTCCTAAACATTTTTTAAATTGCAAACGAGCAAAAGTTAATCTAACAGAATCGTAATTTAAAAATCATCTTCCTGTAACGATCTAACGGAGCCGATAAAAAACTAAAATTATTGGAAGGGTCAGCAGTCAAATAAGTTAGCGATCCCCGATTTAGAAGAATAAGGCAGCCTAAAAGAATTCTGGTTAAATTTGATTTCTAAAATACTTGTGATAAAGTTATGGGGGCCATTTATACAAAGCCAAAATATTCACTAAAAGTCAGAAAAACTGTATCATTGTTATATAAATAAAATTTTATAATTTATATAATATTTGGGCCTGATGGCCGAGTGACTAGCGCTCGGTGCCATAGGTTGAGCTTTGAGCCCCGGAGGTGCCATGGATGTTTGTAGTGGTTTGAAATCTACTTTAAAAAGTATGTCCTAGTCTAATAAGACTGTTGGGCGTAGGGCTGACAACCCTACCTCGTAAGAACAAAAAAAAAAAAAAAATCTCCTGTCTCGAAATCTGCCAGGAGGCCTTGGCTCACTATGGGGCTGTTGTGGCAATGAATATTGGAATATATGAAGAATATATCTAACAAATCTTTTTGGTTTCTCTAAAAATTTCTCTGAAAAATCTGCTTTATGAGAATTAATACAATTATTATTCACAAAAAGTGAATTCAGTTCAGTTATTTTTAATATTACTAAACATTCGTTTATATCAACATTTGTTGTGATACATGATTGTATCTTTAAAATGTAATATTGAACTAACTCAAAAATTCTAACTGAAAAGTTTTTGAACTAAAGCACCAGTACAAACTTACTGGAATTATTTACTTAAAGGGTGGATAGGCAGTTATAAATATTTTTTGTAACTTGTCCAAAACTATATAAATTTCCTTTTTAATCATTTAAATACGAGCATAAATGGAAATTATATTACCAATTATTCGATACTAACATCCATTTTTAAGTAAACAAACCACATTCCCTTATAATTTACAATAAAAATGAATTAAACGCAAATTCTTCGATAAAATAAGAAAAATTTTAACCATGGGGCTGTTGCGCTACTGATGATGATGGCATAATATTTATCTATTCTTTCAAATATGAAATAATAAGAAGAACGTGAAAAACAAACAAAAATATGTTTGGACACTAAACGAATATACATAGTATGTTGCGTTATACATACAATAAGCCCTGTAGCAAAATTAATACAAGGATAAAAATTAGAGTTAATAGAGAGTTTTTGCATACCGTATGTTAGTTACCGTAGGACGTCCGTTAACTTTTTCTCCCTAGCGCGCATGCTCATAGGAAACTGAGCATGCGCGCTAGGGAGAAAAAGCTAACGGACGTCCTACGGTAACTAGCGTACGGTATGCAAAAACTCTCTAATACCTATACACATAAGTCCATTGTTTGCTAAGTTATAATTACGTAATAATAAAATAGAGGGTTATTAATAAGAATAATAATAATAATTAAAACCAAAAACTTTTAAGAGGGTTAGCAATCAAATAAGTTTAGGAACCTTTAATTTAAAAGAATAAAACCCCTTTAGAAATAATAGAACACGGCTTTGTATATACATAAAAGTAAAATTTAATAACAAGACGATACAGCGTAAGTATTGAAGAAAAGAAAGTGTTGTAGAAAACCCAATATTGATTTTAGTCGCCAAATCTTAAGCTTTTAAGTGAAATACGCATAATGATTGGGAGCAGATAGCTTAGGCCGTGTAGTTCTTTCTGCGTAGATATGATGCTTTTGAATAAAGAAAAAAAATGAAAATAAACAAAAATTTATCTATTCTGCTTTCAAAAAATAGAAAAAAAGTGCATGCAAAAGAGCTCATCTGTTTTATTTTCTAAATGAATAAAAGTTACGAAACGAAAACCCTTTTATATTTGAATTTTTTATAAGAATAAGAGAAGATTTTAAGTAAGAGTAAAGTTTTCGGTGATATTAGTTTTAAACGTTTTTATCTTATTTTTCTTATAAATTAGATAAGTAATTTAAAAACCAAAAGGAAATTCAGAAAAATTCAAAATTTATTAAAATAGAAAATGAATGTAAATGATAATTAAGGCAAAAATATTCGAAATTTTGGAAATTCCAAAATAAATATCGAACCTCAAGTCAATTGGGATAATGAGTAAAATAAATATTAAATTTGATTTCTTAGCAATTTTTTTAACACTGCATTCATTTTGATTATGCATATAAATTATTGTAGAATTTCTTATAATTCCAAAGTAAATCCGAATGGAACTACATGTATCAATTTTTATTATGCACAGATTCATGCTAGAAATCCAAAAAGGATACATACTGATTAAAATCATGGATTTGCTGCACAGTTTCGTGTATATAACTTGTTTGAATTAACATGATTAATACGCACGTGTCTATGTGAGTTCTACGACTCCTTAACACGTAATTTCAAATTTATTTATTGCAATTTTTAAGGAGTCTTCATAAGTGTTGAAAGAAATTGGAAAAAATCAGAACATGAATAAAATTCAAAAATTATTTCATCAGATAATTGAAGTTCGTAACACGAATTCACTTATTATTCGAGTTATTGAATTTAAAAAGTGTGTGAGTCAAATTACTTTTATAGAGATTGATTTCACAAATTCAACTTTTGTGGGTATACAAAAGAGAGTCTGGAATTTCACTTTGTATATACAAAAGTGAGTCTGGAATCCCACTTTGTGTATACAAAAGTGAATATGGAATTTTACTTTGTGTATACAAAAGTGAGTCTGGAATTCCACTTTGTGTATACAAAAGTGAGTATGGAATTCCACTTTGTGTATACAAAAGGGAGTATGTCTGTGTATACAAAAGTGAGTCTGGAATTCCACTTTGTGTATACAAAAATGAGTCTGGAATTCCACTTTGTGTATACAAATGTGAGTCTGGAATTCCACTTTGTGTATACAAAAGTGAGTATGGAATTCCACTTTGTATATACAAAAGTGAGTCTGGAATTCCACTTATGTGTGCCACGTGCATCACAGCAGCTAGCCATGATGGGAAGAATTTGCTTGCTGGGAGGATTTTCAGAAATAACTACCTCACATTTCCGCGTCCTAAAGCAGAACAACCCAGAAAATTCCTTCTAGGCAACTGATTACCAATGCGAGGAGCCTTCATATGCTGTCATAATAAACATATGGTTTCCTCGTTTTTTGAAAGTATTAATTGCAATAAACACCAGAGAATTTAAACAGGAATCCTGCGGAATCAGCCAGCATAACTATAAATTAATATAAAAATTCTAATAGTGTAGTCGTCTCACTTCTATGGTGGTTGATAGTTATTCTTCAATTTTAAAGTATACATCAGAGGATAATTAGAATCAATAGTTTTTTTTAATTTGTTGCAGAATTCATTTTGGAAATAAGAAATGTTATTTAAAAATGTGTTAAATAATTCCAGTTTTTAATTTTGTTGGGAATCTGAAGAATAAATACTGGTTGATAGTTATTCTTCAATTTTAAAGTATACATCAGAGGATAATTAGAATCAATAGTTTTTTTTTAATTTGTTGCAGAATTCATTTTGGAAATAAGAAATGTTATTTAAAAATGTGTTAAATAATTCCAGTTTTTAATTTTGTTGGGAATCTGAAGAATAAATACTGGTTACACCTGGCAAGAATATCTCTCAAATTACATAGAAAATTGGAAAGAAAAGTAACTTCATGAATTTGATGGAATCAATCCATCTATAAAAACATCTATAAAAAGTAATTATAAGAATTGCCAAATAGCTTCATCTGTTTTTCTCAATAAGTTAATTAAGATTATCAGATTATCAGTTAATGTTTTCGTGTGTTCTTAATGTATTGGGTTGAAAGAAAAGTAAAGCAGAAGTTTAACTTACTTAAATTCAAGTCGGTATAAATGCCCAAATTCAATTTTGATACTCCTTTTTAAACTTATTTGTAACTTAACATTATGTCCTTTTATTCTACACTCCATTATATGTAAATTAAATTTTTGTTTTTATTGAAGTGATGGGCTCTGATAAGTGCATTTGTTATATCAAGGATTTTGAGTTCAGGGTCCTCAAAAATTCGGCAGAAGCAACTCAAGGATTTCTTCTGTATATCTAGAATCTAAATCCAGCTCGACATTGATTTAAAAATTCCCGAGAAGGCAATTTTAGTCCTGAAGGTAAACAGAGAAGTGTTTATCCAATGCAGATTGATATGATTTGAAACCTCATATAACATGTAGAGAACTAGCTAGTATACTCAACAACAGTAGTGAAACACATAAAAATGATTGGAAAGGTATTTGGGTTCCACATAAACTTACAGCTGAAACCCACCAGCAATGAATAAATGTTTGCACATCGCTAGTCACAGGAAATGAAAGTGATACTTTTCCAAAGAGCATAGTGACTTGAGATGAAAAGTGGAAATTTTACTCAAAAAAGGCAATGATTATGCCCAAAAGAAAACCTTATTAACGACACAAATCCAGGATTACATTTAAAAACGAGTTGTATTGCTGTTGGTGGGATATGGAAGGGGGGATTTATTTTGAACTGCTTGGGAATAGCCAAACCATCTTTTCAGATATCTACTGCGATAAATAGAGAATTTAAAAACTTTACTACTACTTTAAACTTTACTTACTATTAAATTTTATTAAAACTTTAAACTTTACTTGCTTTTTGGCTTTACTCACTATACAACCTACATTACTAAATAGATGCAGTGTGATTCTTCAATAAAATAACTACCGGCCTCACACCGCATAAATGACACAACATAGATGAATGAATTAGGATTGGAAATTCTACCTCCTCTACCTTATAGTCCAGGCATAGCCCCCTCAGATTATTATTTGTTTAGATTATATAGCATGTTCTTCATGGTAAAAATTTCAATAAACAGGAGATCGAAAATATCTAAACGAGTATTTTGCTGCAAAAATTTTTTTTCCAAAGATAAAGTCAAAAAGTTGCCCAAAAGATGGTTAAATGTGATGGCGAATCTATTGATGATTAAATGCGTGCAACAATAAATATTTTAATTTCCTTTCAAAATCTAAATCCTGCATTTCTTTCTGTTCAACATAATATATACTCCAGGTTGAATTTTTCTTTACAGTCAGTGTTTTGTGGTAAGCTTTAAGCTCTTTGGTGAGCTACAAAAAGGTATCAAGCAAAGAGGAACAGAAATAGTGCAATATGGAGAGCTTTTACATCCTATTTTACCCACTACCGTGCTGCTGCTGAAAATGAAGCCCTCGCATAAAGAAAGTTTTGTTTTCACCGCTGGTTTGAAGCTCGTAGCTACTGACAAACTGAAATGCAACGAACGCCAAAGTTTTTGTTTCTGTCTTTTAGCTTTTTGCGTCTTTCTTTTAGAGTGCCTTTCTAACATGACTTTTTAACAGGTTAAACATTTTTACTTTTTTATTTTTCTTATGTAGAGTATGTTTACTGATGTGACCTACTAGAGACTATTCATTATTTTCTATGTATCATTTTTTTATGTAAACATCCAGTATTTGTTTTTATCACTCGGGAAATAAAGTAAATGTTTCCCTTTAATAAAATATAATTTAATTTTGAACCGGGATTTGTCAACAGAACTTGGCAATAGGAACTAAATCCTCAACAACAACAACAAAAAACCAGTTTAGTCCAATATTTATATATTGAAACAAAATAGTAATGAAGATAGGAGAGGTTGTATAGAGAAATCAAGTGCAGTTTTTACGTTATTTAATTTTTCCATCTAGTCATAAGCATATGTATAAATATCAAAAAAACTTTACAGCCGAATAATCAACGTATTCTATGCATGATAAAATGAAAAATGATTGATTTTTAGAGCAAGCGATAAAAACATGTTTATGCAGGAGGTTTTCATAAATTTGGAAGATGATTTGTTTTTGTATCCTTCTTAAGCTTAAGATTTTGATACACTAAACCATCTATAAAAATAAGTATCAATTTCAATTTGTTTGATTTATTAAAACTGTAAAGACAAATACAAATTTGTTATCGAAACAAAAAGTATCATAAATAGAGAAACTTTAAAATCAGATCATTTTGAAATCAGCTATGCAATGTGAAATTAAATCGTTTTAATATATCATACACGTTAATCGTTTTAATACATTCTGAGTACTAGAGAAAGTTCATTTTGAAAAATAAATAATGAAATCGGAGACTTGTCTGGTATGAGGTTTCGTTAAATTATGATATGGTGTCCGATGTCCTGCTATTGTATTCTGGTATGAGATTTGTAACATCTGATACCAGAATACAATAGCAGGACATGGAAAAAGATCTGAGTTTCAAAACCCCTGAAATAATTGGACAATTGCATGCATCTTTACAAAACCCTTCAAAAGTTCACGATTTTATTTATTTATTTATTTTTTGTTCTAATGCAGCTGGCAAACACTTAGACAGCTTGGTCTTGGATGCCTTAAAGCAAGCGCTGCACAGACGTTACTCACTTTGCGTTATCCAGGGGCCGCGTGTAACTTGAAGATAAGTCACGGACGCGGAGTAACAGTGCCCCCGCAACGCTCTACGATCCTATTAGAACCGGGACCTACGGTTTAAAGTGGATTCCGAACCACTACAAACATCCATGGCACCGCCGGGATTCGAACCTTGTGGTACCGAGCGCCAGAGCGCTAGCCACTCGGCCATTCAGGCCCCTCACGATTTTATAAAATTCGTAATATTAACGTTGTCATAACACATGAGAAGAAAATACGATTTGAATCGGAACTCAGGTTTACAGTTGAATAAACTGTACTGAATAAGTGCTTCAAATATCTTTGTTAATAGAAAGTGATAATTATATTGCACATTTTTTGGAGAGTCTAATATTCCTGTGGCTGTTGAGTTTGGATGAAGATCTTGGAATATCACAACTAATTTTGACTTCATAGATTTCTGTGATTATTGAGTATGGTCGATGTTCTTGTAATTTAGTGATTAACATTTGTTAACATAAAAAGTTACTCTAAAATAAGTTACTCTAAATTGGTCAGTGAAGAAGTGTCTATATAAAAAAATAAAAAACTTTGAAAGTATTAAAAGGTGATTTTACAGAAAGATAATTTCAAATTGGATTTTAAAAATTTCATGGTTAGGATAGTAGAAAGTTGAAAATAAGAATTGAGGTTAAAGTAAAAGAGTTATAATTTTTTTTTTATATTAAACATTTATTTTCTAATCAATATTTATTTTTAACTTACAACGTAAACGTATAGTACCTTAAATTTTGTGATTATTTCATTCTAAAAAAATTGGACCCTTTATAATTTAGATGATTAATAATGAAATATTCATTTACAAAGACTTTATGTCAATGCAAAAGAAATTTGTGCAGTTATTTTAATTTTATTAAAAAAAATACTTAGCTAATTGTAATTTTTTAGTACAATTAGGGAACAACTGATTTCTTTATATATCACTTGTTTTATACTGTAGGAAAATTTAAATGATTTTAGAGAAAAATTTCTTTAATGTTCTATCATATTGTTTATTATTACTATTATTTCTATAACACAGCAAGAAATGTCTTTTTCAAAGCGTAAATTGCTTTCATAATTATTTATACATTTAATTGAGATCAGACAAATAACAAATTTTTAATGGAAAATATACAGTTATCCTAATTCATTTTTATGAAAAACCCTCCTAAATCCTCTGTAACCTATACAATTATATTATAAAGGTTAAAAGCTGATTTTAAAAATAAGCACGTCGTGTCTTGTTTACTATTGGCTCATATTAAATTGATACGAACAAATTGTCGAAAACAATACATAATATAATACTTCTTCGGCTAGAAACCTATTGAAATAACTGATTATCATAACAATAGCCAAGTCTATATTCATTGTTATATATGTATGTATAATTGATTCTTGTATGCAAATTTAATTTGAGGAATTTTAATTAAATATAATTAATTTTTCTTTTATGTAAATTTAATTTAGAAGCAATTGTTAAATGTATTACAAATATTGAGTTAAATATAATTATTTTAATCGGAAGAATATGGGTGTCGATTGTCAAAATTATTCTTGAAATTAACATGGAATTGAAATAAATACAATTAAACTTCACTTCTCATTTTAAATATTTAGCCATTATTATTATTATCTCATTAAATATATAGCCATGAAAAGTTTTATTTACAAACGTTTGAATGAAATATTCACAAGCATTTAACAGTAGCCGGTTTTAAATTGGTTAATAGTTATTTCAGAATGTCTTAAAACTTAGGAATTTTCTTTCATCGTATCAAAAACTGTTACTCCCAGAAACAATGAAAGTTGAAAATCACAAATACTGGTAATAGAGTAACTAGAATTAGTAAAAAAAATAATAATAGATTGTTTAATTTTCTTAAAATAAAAATACATCCGTTGAAGAAATTAAATAAGGAAAACATTTTTGTTATTAAAATACAAAAAGGACAAAAAGAATACAAATTACGTAATAAGTTTAAATAAATTTTGTGGTAGTAATAGCTTTGTGATTATTTCATTCTAATCAGTCATTCCATAATAATGGCTATATATTTATTTTAGTTTCATTTAACATTGAAACTCTTTTTGTTGATATTAAGAGATTTAAAATAAATCTCTTAATATCAACAAAGAAATTGTATTAAATTTTATGGAGAAAAATATTTTCCTGGATAGACATGGTTCGAAGGAAGTTACACGAGGAATTATTGGCAAGTTTAAGGAGAAGTATAGAGTGACGGCCGTAGACCAATATTTTCGAATCGACAAAAGTGTTGTATAACGATATTGAAAAGTTTTATAAGCCACATCTTCAACTGTAAGAAAGGTTGATGATGTCAGACATCTTCATAAAAGTGGCCTATTCCACCGCCGCTTTAGGTGTTGAATCTAATAGACAGCTTCCCATTGGCAACACAGATTTGACTTGTATAAGGAACATATAAAGGCTGGGCATCTTATCAATGGAGCCCCATCCTCTTTACAGATAAGAGCCGTTCTAGTGTCACAAGCTGTTTTCAATGTCATTTGATTTGGAGAGAGGTAAAAAAACGGTTTTATCTCTCTAATATTAGGAAAAGAGACTAATAGTGGTATGGTGTGGTTCTGGCGTATTCGTCAAGGGAATCATTAAGACGAATGGGTGGATTGAGCTCCAAATTTACGGTAGAAACATAGCTCCTAACGATGACTATTGTCAGCAAGTAATTCTTCATCCCAGGCTATTGATGGGGACTTCATTTTTATAGACGATAATGCCAGGTCACATCTGCTTCTTGCTGTTAAGGAGTTTTTAGAAAGTGGAGATAAAACTAAAATTGATTAGGCAGCGGAGTCCCGTTATTTAAATTAGGGGATTCATTTACATGTGTAGGATGATTTGGGGAGACTTCTTTCAGGCCATTTATATCCTCTACAATAGATGCTCATTGAGGAATCAGCCTTTTTAGCTCAACATCTGTTGAATAATAATTTTTTGAATATAAAAAGGGGACCTGGTTGCTGAGAGATCTGGAGCTTGATGTCTATGGTTTCGAGTTCCGGCGGTGCCCTGGATGTCTGCAGTGGTTCGGAATTTACTTTAAACTATAGGACCGGTCTAATATGGTATGGCTGCAGGGTTTTAGGTTGACAACTACCACGTCAAATGAAAAATATCTCCTGTTCCGGAATCTGCTAGTAAACAGACGGTCGTGGTCAAACATGGATTGTAGTGCCAGGGAGTTAGTTAGTTATTTTGAGTATGAAAAGACGATGACAAAAAGCCATTGCAGTTAAGGGAGGTCATATACTTTACTGAGACACATCTATTTGTTGTTCTCCACCTCGGACAAATAAACATTTATTCTAATATTAATCTTTTAGTGGAGTTTATTGTGTTTGATTTCAGGCTATATGCGTTCTATTCACTTTTGCGCTATTATGCCTTTTTCTTCCTTTTAAGGGCAAAATTATTTTTGTCTTTATTCTGAGTTTAATTTCTGTCATGGGATTTCCTGTGATGTTACAGCAAAAAAAATAAATAAATAAATAATTCTTTGTTTATAATTGCTTGTTTTGCTATATAAAGTTTTGCTCATCAGTTTAAGAGCAAATTAAGTACCGGCCATTAAAAGAATAAAAGCGATAAAAGTATAAATAAATCAGAAATGGAAACTTGTAAAATTTATAATAATGCATTTCTATCTGATATAACTAGGATAATTTAAAATAATAGACTTTGCTTCATCATCATCAGGCCAGCTTAGTGGAAGTCTTTCTTTATTTTTCAATTCCTACTATTAGTTCACACTCTCCCTATATATATTTATATATGTTGTTCAAATTTATAATCGTTAATAAAATATTTATTATTCATCCACTCAAATTCAAATACATTTTTTTTAAACTTGTATTAGCATCAAGTATCATCCACTACAGTTTTTCAAATATTAATTCATTAATTAAATTTATTTAATTAATTTTAGTTTTATATGTGAGAAAAAAAATTCTCTTGTATAAGATATTTAGCAGGATATAAATTTAACAATAAATGCCGTCAGTGGCAAAGCGTGTAGATCGATTGAAAAAAAAATTATTTTTCAAATTCTTTTTTCATTCTGAGCTCTATTCTGAGTCAAGTAGGGAACAAAATGGAAAATGAAACATGTGAATAAATTAGTGAGAGAGATGAAAAGTGTGTATGTGAGAGAGAGATAATTTTTTCTAACTGAATGAAAATTATTTATATAGGACTTTCTGCAATATAGTGAAAAAAAAAAGTAGGAATTGACTTAACATTTTTTTTTATATTACTTGTTATCATGGATAACATAAATATGGGCGATTCCCCTTAAGAAAATTTCAAGGAAAGCTTTCTTCCCTATGATAACTAACCTTGTGGAATACTTCATGGTACAATTTACTGTAAAATGAAGTGTTTTGTTTTATTATGCATTTACATCTATTATCTACGTGATGAGTTATCACATGTTGACCTACCGATTTACTGACTCATTCAGCATATTTATTCCGACTTTTAATATATACTTAAATAATAATTATGATAAAAAAGATGCATAAACTTCTAAAAATTTAAAACAACAGCTCAAAACCCAAGTGCTCATTGAATATTTATAGCTTTTCCTTTTGGATAAGAAAGAATGAATCACAAAATTTCAAAGATCTAGCAAATGCAGGAGTGACTAAAATAATATTTTCTCGCTTTCATGACTAAAATCCAAAGAGCCTAAAGAAATAAAAAATCATAATCCTATTTCCCTTTCGTATTCTTACGTACTTAATTGAACTTTTAAAAGCATGCGCTTTTTCGTTATGAAACTGCCGTATAAAATAAATCTCATTTCTAAGTAGCAGTGAAGTGTTTTTTTTGTTAGAAATACTCTAAATGGCTGCTTAGATTTAAATAAAAGGTTTTAGTATTTTCCAGAGGACACTATTAAGTTCAAAATTTCATATATTTGTCATTATTTTGTTCAGTTGAATTTACGCACACGTCATATTTAATCTCAGTACATAAGTAACAATAAAAGTTTTTGCTGAAACATTTGCATAAATCTCTATAACGTATTATAGTCTTATGAAAGAAGTAACACTTAGTTTAAAAAAAAAGAAAAACTCAATGCATTAAAATAAGAATTTGGAATTTTATTTTAAAATGTTAAGGATAAAGTGTATGATCTTTTAAGAGAAAAAAAATCAAGTTTGAATAGAAAATTTAATATTTTTGTCATTAATTTTCGCAAATAAATTTATCCAGTGTACATTTAAAATGAAAAAAATATGTGCTTTCGTTTAGTAGTTTGTTTTAGCAAATCCAAAGTTTACCATTTTTAAAAAAAATAAACGCGTCGCTAATTGAATAGGATTAAGTTTTCGCTGCCTTTTTTTTCTGAATGTAAAGATACTTTTTCGGATTGTGTTAATTTTGTTTTATTTATTTTCATTCCGTAAAAATAACTTGCTACTTTTTCAAATAAATAATTCATTGTAAATTAAAATTTCTCACGAAATAAATAAAAGGAAATACAATAGTTTTGAATAGCGGTAGGCGATAATCTCATAATAAGTGACTATGTTTGCTTAATAAATAAAACGAAACTAATAGCAATGCTTTTAAAGCGAATATTTTTATTAAGAAAACAATGTTATTAATTAATATATTTATTAAATTCACTTGGCAACATGGAAATATAAAAGTTTATTAATGAAATTAAATTTCACATCAAAAATTCGTCAGATTATTTTACCTGAAAAATATTTCCAATGAATTATGCTTTCCATAGCAGTGAAGTAAAATATAAATTAAAACAAACTGTCTAGTCAAAATTTTATAATCTTCACTTAAGCTTTAAAAGACTATTTTGTTAAATAATTTTTTTTACGAAAAATTATCAGTTAGAATCCTACATTATCACTAAGTACGTGAATACACTGTTAATATGAACTCGAGATAAATAAATAATATAATTTATTTGCTACAATACGAACCCAAAAACTTTTTTCACAAAGTTATTATACCTCATTTTCCAATCTTTCATAGATAAATGAAGACAGTAATCCAGTACTTTTGTAATTCTCATCATTCTGAGAAACGGTATTGTTAAAATGAGGAAATGAAAAAAAAAATTCATATTTGTGTTTGTCAGATAAATGTAGTGTATTTATTCGCTAAAAACGTAAGCGTTTTTATTTGATAACCCTGTAGTATTTAGATGCCATAATGTTATCGAATGAGTAATGCCACTGAAAAGTGATATAAACAATATTGTTGTTAGAATCTTACATTATCACTAAGTACGTGAATAGACTGTCAATATCAAATTGCGATAAATAAATAATTTATTTGCTACAATACGAACACGAAAACATTTTGCATTCATTACTCCAATTTCTCAATTTCCAATCAATCATATATGAATGAAGACACCAATGCAGTACTTTTGTGATTCTTATCATTCAGACAAACGTTATCGTTAAAATAAGGGAGAAAAACACCTCAGAATCCTATTTGTCAGATACATTTAGTGTACGTATTCGCTAAAGAAGTATACTTTTTAATTTCCTACTATCATTTCACACTCTCCCTATATATATTTATATATCTTGTTTAAATTTTCAATCGTTAATAAAATACTTTTTATTCGTCCACTCAAGTTCAAATACATTTTTTTAAACTTGTTGTGGATGACGATGTTAATACAGTGTTTTCAATTATTAATTCATTAATTAAATTTAATTAATTCATTTTAGTTTTATATGAGAGAAAAAAATTTCTCTTATATAAGATATTTAGCAGGATATAAATTTAGGAATAAATACCGTCAGTGGCGAAGCGTGTAGATCGCTGGAAAAAAATTTCTTTTTCAGATTCTTTTTTCATTCTGTGTTCTAGTCTGAGTCAAGGAGGGAACAAAATGGAAAATGAAACATGTGAATAAATTAGTGAGACGGATGGAAGTGTGTATGTGAGAGAGAGAGAGTTTTTCCTAACTTAAAAAAATGAATAAAAATTATTTATAAAGGACTTTCTGCAATATAGTGAAAAAAAAGTAGGAATTGGCTTAAAATTTTTTTTTATATAACTTGTTTTCGTGGATAACATAAGTATAGGCGATTCCCCTTAAGAAAATTTCAAGGAAAGCTTTCTTCCCTATGAGAACTAACCTTGTGGAATACTTCATGGTACAATTTACTGTAAAATGAAATGTTTTGTTTCATTACGCATTTACATCTATTATCTACGTGATGAGTTATCACATGTTGACCTACCGATTTACTGACTCATACAGCATATTTATTCCGACTTTTAATATATACTTAAATAATAATTATGATAAAAAAGATGCATAAACTTCTAAAAATTTAAAACAACAGCTCAAAACCCAAGTGCTCATTGAATATTTATAGCTTTTCCTTTTGGATAAGAAAGTATGAATCACAAAATTTCAAAGATCTAGAAAATGCAGGAGTGACTAAAATAATATTTTCTCGCTTTCATGACTAAAAT
Source organism: Caerostris darwini (assembly GCA_021605075.1). Lineage (NCBI taxonomy): Eukaryota > Metazoa > Arthropoda > Arachnida > Araneae > Araneidae > Caerostris > Caerostris darwini. The sequence continues at coordinate 879,781 of BPLQ01015031.1, read as the reverse complement.
CCAAAGAGCCTAAAGAAATAAAAAATCATAATCCTATTTCCCTTTCGTATTCTTACGTACTTAATTGAACTTTTATAAGCATGCGCTTTTTCGTTATGAAACTGCCGTATAAAATCTCATTTCTAAGTAGCAATGAAGTTTTTTTTTTGTTAGAAATACTCTAAATGGCTGCTTCGATTTAAATAAAAGGTTTTAGTATTTTCCAGAGGACACTATTAAGTCCAAAAATTCATATATTTGTCATTATTTTGTTCAGTTGAATTTACACACACGTCATATTTAATCTCAGTACATAAGTAACAATAAAAGTTTTTGCTGAAACATCTGCATAAATCTCTATAACGTATTATAGTCTTATAAAAGAAGTAACACTTAGTTTAAAAAAAAAGAAAAACTCAATGCATTAAAATAAGAATTTGGAATTTTATTTTAAAATGTTAAGGCTAAAGTGTATGAATTTTTAAGAGAAAAAAAATCAAGTTTGAATAGAAAATTTAATATTTTTGTCATTAATTTTCGCAAATAAATTTATCCAGTGTACATTTAAAATGAAAAAAATATGTGCTTTCGTTTAGTAGTTTGTTTTAGCAAATCCAAAGTTTACCATTTTTAAAAAAAATAAACGCGTCGCTAATTGAATAGGATTAAGTTTTCGCTGTCTTTTTTCTCTGAATGTAAAGAGAGTTTTCTGGGTTGTGTTAACTTTATTTTACTTATTTTTATTCCGTAAAAATAACTTGCTACTTTTTCAAATAAATAATTCATTGTAAATTAATATTTCTCGTGAAATAAATAACAAGAAATAAAATAGTTTTGTATGGCGGTAGGCGATAATCTCGTAATAAGCGACTTTGCTTGCTGAATAAATAAAACGAAACTAATAGCAATGCTTTTAAAGTGAATATTTTTATTAAGAAAACAATATTATCAATTAATATATTTATTAAATACCCTAGGCAACAGGGAAATATAAAAGTTTATTAATTAAATTAAATTTCATATTAAAAAATCGTCAGATTAATTTACATGAAAAATATTTTCAATGAATTTTGCTTTTCGTGGCAGTAAAGTAAAATGTAAAATAAAACAAACTATCTAGCCAGAATTTTGCAAACTTCATTTAAGCTTTATAAAGTTATTTTGTAAAATAATTTTTTTTTACGAAAAATTTTCAGTTGGAATCTTACATTATCATCACATCTACATTATCAACATCCTACATTATCGTATATGCACTGTCAATATAAAAACGAGATATATAAAATAAATTATATCACTTATTTGCCACAGTACGAACATGAAAACTTTTTGCACAAAGTTAATACATTTCAATTTCCAGCCATTCATAGATAAATGAATACAGTAATCCAGTACTTTTGCGATTATAATCATTCAAACAAACGGTATCGTTAAATTAAAAAAAACGTTATTAAAAAAAAGGTAAAAAACGGTATAAAAAAAATTCAGAATCCTGTTTGTCAGATAAATGTAGTGTATTTATTCGCTAAAGAAGTTTCCTTTTTTTATTTGATAACCCTGCAGTATCTAGGTACCATTATGTTATCATACATTATGTTATCATACAGGTAGAATCATACATTATCACCAAGTACGTGAATACGCTGTCAATATAAAATCGAAATAAATAAATAATATAATTTATTTGCTACCATACGAACACCAAAACCTTTTGAACAAAGTTATTACACCTCAATTCCCAATCATTCATAGATAAATGAAGACAGTAATCCAGTACTTTTGTAATACTCATTATTCAGACAAACGGTATCGTTAAAATGAGGAAATAAAAAAAATTCAGAATCCTGTTTGTCAGATAAATTTAATGTAGTATTTATCCGCTAAAAAAGTATATATTTTTTATTTCATAACCCTGCAGTATCTACGTGCAATACTGTTATCGAATGAGTAATGCCGCGGAAAAGTGACATCAGAAAGGATTTTATTATTCTTGATAATCCGCATTGAATAGCATTATCTTTGAGAAAGGTGTTCCGAGTTTCCTAATCTGACAGTTGTTCAGGATGAAAATTTATTTTCATAAACGAGGTTTATACACTGTAAAGAAAATAGTACGTGCAACTGAAACAACTCTATTATTGTGTCAGTATTGAAAAATAATTAAAAACCCTTATCAATTTTTTTTTCTAAAAAAACATCAATTTTAAACATAAAAAATTTCTTTACAAAATTAATTAGTTTTTTTTTAGGAATTTTTAATTTTAATTAAAAAAATACATTTTCATTCTTGCGTAAAATTTGTTAAATAAGCATAATAACGTAATAACATAACAATAAATAAGCATAAGAATAATAACTGTTATATTTTCAATATATCACTAATATATAATATTATATTAATTTATTGACGATACTTTTCTTCAGAATTTACTAAATGAATAACTGTTCTTAAAACTACCGAATAATTATTATTCTCTGAATTAATTAGCAGAATTACTAAGTTTAATTTATTAGTTGATATTGAAACAAAACAATGCTATGTAGATTCTGTAATAAAAGCTGGTTTCTTCAATTATTCTTAAAAAATAAATACTGAAATAAAAAATTTATATGCAATACAAGAAAATATTTATGAGTATTGGTACAAAATAAAAACATTAGTGAATATCCTTTATACAGCTATGATGATATATATCATATAAATGTTTGACATATGTCATGATATATGATATGTCATATATTTCGGAGAATATTTCATAGTTTTTTTTATAATTTTCTTTTCATATTTTCAAGTTATCCAAATATTTATTTTTCATTTGTAGATGTAGCATATTCAACAATTGAAGGAAATGCGTTTAGAGTTTCCGGACAATTTTCTTTATTTTATATTCATAATTTCAAGTTATCCATATATATATATATATTCGTTTGTACATGTAATATATTCAAAGATTGAAGGAAATGCTTTAGTTTTTAATTTAGAATTGTAGCACTGACTTTTATTCTAATTACATCAATTAGGAATTCTTCATACCGTTAACAGCTCGCTACTGTTATATTTTAAATGTTGTCCTTACTTTACTATCGTTTATTTAACTAAGCATGGCAAGCAATCAAATTTAACTTGAGTTGTTAACTTCACTGTAAACGTATGAAAAAACTCTCTATTTATATTTACAGTGACACTAATCGTTACTTGAAGGAAATAACTACAACTGCGCTTTTGCAATTAGTGAGAAATGTTTAGTCTAGATCAGGCATTTACGTGAATTTGTAAGCTTAAGTTTATTCATTTCAATCATCCTTTATATAAACAAAACAAAGGACTGCGGAATTAAGTCACTAATGATCTAAGTTGAGGATAGATTTTTTTTTGTACAATATTACCACGAACTAGACAGAGTAGACGGCTTTTTTAAAGATGTCAATGTGTTTGAAATTTATGATGAAATAAAACTGAATTTAAAAAAAAATAGGACTAATTTTAGTAATAACATTGTAGTGTTTTCGGTTTGTGTGTGCAGCTGGATCTGGATGTGGTTGGGTTGAGACACAGGTTTGAGAACACACAGCTTTATTTTAAATCGTACAAATGCCACATAAACACCACAATTAACTACAAACAATATTTAACACACAACATGTAACATATTTAAAGACAATACATTCTTAGAAGGAATCCCGCTTCTAAGCTGAAAATTCTCTTATTTATTCTCGGGATGAAAAATTGTAACTAACAGCAGCGCCGGTTGTGCCGTACTTCCTCTAGGGTGAGAGTCTCGATTCCTACCGATCATTTCTTCTGAACCCCATAGAAGGCGCTCTTGCAGTGCGTAGGAGGGAGCGCGGTTACAATAGTATTTAAGTATTTTGAGTCTGTGTATTTGATGGCGTATACAGCATATTTTTCTTATTCGCAAAAAAAAAAATCCTCTTATAGTTTTTTATCTAACTAATGTAAATAAAAATTTAAGTAAATAAAATCTACTAGTGTATATATATATATATTTAAATATGCTTTTGGAAAATTCATTACGTCAGAATAAGAAGCAAGTTACTGGAGAACTAGTTCACAAAACAATTTTTCTAAATTAGCTGATTTAAAACATATTTATAGCTATATGTTCGTGTTGGGTATAAAAATATATTTAATAAATTCAAAATGCTTCACTAGTATGGTCTATAATTATCAAAAGCAGTTCGGCTACTAATGTTAGGAATTGTTTTTCTTCGAATGCCGAGTATTTTGATCTAAGGCATTCCTCACTAGAACGGGTGATACGTAGCAAATTCAACGTTAATTTGGGTACTCCGCGGGGGAACCTGCTACATTACATCCGCATTTTGCAGATAAAAGTTTGACTGCTAAAGTTAAGCATCCCTAGGAATGGCATCTTACGATTCTTATAGGTTGGTCTTATGTTCTTCCTCAAGGGTTTATGTCCTTTTATGTTCTTCCTCAATTATTCAATTATGCTTTGCACACGTTGTCACAATCGCCATCGGATCTCTTCGTTTCTCATAATAGTGCCGCCATTCGCAAAATCGCAAAATTTAACTTTATTAATTGCAAATCGGCCGCGAGACGAGCTTTAATATATTTTGGATTGTTATTTAACAGGCATATCTTGTATTTGTAGTGATATGTTTTGTTGTAACACCAATTTGTTTTTTAATTCTAATTTACTTGCATTCCAATTGAAATTTACAAATAAAATTAAATAAGTTATACGTTTAACCCATGCCAGCTGCTCACGTTCTTTTCATACTCACGCCATTACAGAGTCGAAAAATAGTGTGCTCCAAATGTAAAATTACTTACTATTCAATCAATTTACAAAATTCAATTTTTTTCTATAAGTGTAACTGAATTAAAGCTTATCTCTTTCATTGATTATAAAAATCATTTCGAAGTGTACCAAAAATATTGAAACTTGGAAAGAGCTTAAAATTTTTCTTCAGCAGAATATTATTTATTCACTTTATTATTAGTTAATATCTTTCTATCACATTTTGTTTCGTTAAACGGAGATTTCCCAATAATTTTGATGTATGCCGTTGTATAAATAATTACGAATATTATAGTGCTTAAACCATGTTCTTGTGTTTTTCCAGTTCAAAAAGAGAAAATAACTTTTAAAGTTGCAAACCACGAAATTTCTGTAAGTAAATGTTTTTACAAATGTTGCCTGACCTTCAGGTTGTATGCTAATTTTAACAAACTATTTGCATACGATATGTCGAGTAAATATTGACTTGGTAGTTGTAAATTTATAATATTTTTCTCGTTTGAACTGTTTCTACAGTCCTTTATCGATGTGTGCATATGTTTCACGTTTTTCAACTTTGTCACTGTGGCTACTGTTTACTTTATTTTTCAAATGATGTTTCTGTTTATTCTCCCTTTTGATGGCGCCGGCTAAACTTTTCCGTGTATTGATGAATTTTGTGGAGTAACTGTTTAGTAACAAAAATGAAACAAATCTTTTTCAATGTAGAGTCACGCATTAGCTGTTATTTAATTGAGACAACTATGTAGATTCAAACATGTTTTATTTTTAGATCAGTGGTTCTCAAGCTTTTTTGAAGTCAGGGCGCATTTAAAAACCTACAAATAATTGTAGAGCACTATAAACAAATTTCTAAGAAATAAGCTCCAGTTACTAACGCCTAACAGTTTTATATCCAGATTGTGAACTTTACAGACTACTGGTTAGAGAAGGCAGGGTTTTAGAGGTTTCAATGGAAATTTCTTTTAACATTAAAAATCTCATAGAAGGGATCCGCAAATCCCATAAATCCCTCGCATGGAAATTACCGCTCCTAGTTTCTCGGAAACCTTCTTTGGCGCTTTATTGCCGTCTGGCGAATTTTTACGTAAATAAAATAGAAAAAAGTATCCCGAAATGTTAGTTGTTTGTAATGAACGCTGTCTGTGAATGGAAAAACTGGAAATTAAAAAAGTAACTATATTTATATTTATATCTGAGCCCATATTTCTTTGGAATACACAGGGTGCACTTGCAAAACTTCTAGAGCCCACCCTTTCAAAACCATTGTTTCAGGGTAACGAAATTGTTTAAGTATCGCATCCTTGGAAGTAGATTGGTTTGATTTGTCGCTCTATGGTCATTTTTCTGCACACGAGGGCTAATTAGAAAAAAACCTGAAGTACTAATTAGGATGCCGGAGAGGAGTGATTCCGTATTCAGAACCTGAAGTTTAAAGTGGATTCTGAATCACTAAAAACATCCACGAAGGATTCGAACCTGAAGCCTGTGGTACCAAAGACCCCGTAGGAATAGAACGTACATATTTAGGCCTGTTCGCGTACAAACGTGATTATTTAATAGACTATTACATAGTTTGACCACCGATCGTGTCGAAAATCAACAGGCGGCGTGTTCGATGGATTCAAAAAGAGTGGTATCATGGGGAGGAAATGTCATTTAGGAAGGATTTTAATTGAAATAAAAAGAATTTTAAACATTAATAATTAAAATTTTAGATTACACTATATTAAAAGAAAAACTTGATAAAAAAATTCCATGCTAAATGTCATCCTTTTTTCTTTCAAAACAACTTTGCGCCACATATATTTGACTAGCGCCCCTAACAAATAATCGATTTGTCCGTTTCTATCGTTAAGGGAACAGTGGAAGCAGATTTCACAGAATTTTAATTTTTAGTTTTTAGTGTATAATGTATTTTTTCTTTAATATGAACTAATATAACTTTTCTTTGAATTTATCTTATATAAATATATAAAAAATAAAGTTTCTATAGTTAATTTCCTTACGAAGAGCAAGTTTTTGTTCTATGTACTTTTTAAAATTGGTTAAAATGCTAGTCACGTCAAAATTTTAATTTCTTACCTTAATTTTTTTGATTAAATCATCAATTTCTTTTATATAAACAACTTCTAACTTGGAATTTTCAATCTTATTAATATTAATTTTAAAAAATTAATTTCTGCTATTTTTGCTATTCAAAGAATTTTTTATTGAATTTTTATACAACAATCACTGTTAGTGCTTCTAAAAAATTTTCTGATGTATAAAAATTCAATGCTACATGTTGTTTATGACTATTCATTGAACATGAGTAACAAATTTTATATTTTGACAATTACACTGACGCGTGGAAATTTTAAAATAGAAATAAGCATAAAAATGTCCTTTTGAGAAAAAAAAGCAAATAAAGATTTAATTTATGTAAAACAATATAAAATAAATGTTGATTTTTTTAAAATTTAAATATTATTTTAAACATAATATGTTATACATTTTGAATTAAAATTTATTTGAGTAAAGTGAATTATCTGGTTCGAGTCTTGGCGGTGCCATGAATGTTTGTAGGGGTTCAGAAGCCACTTTAAACCATAGGTCCCGGTCTAATATGACTATAGAGCGTTGGGCGTACGACTGACAACCCTACCCCGTAAAAACAAAAACAAAAACATTCCTGACTCGAGATCTATCAGTAGGCAAACGGCCTTGGCCCCCCATGGGGCTGTTGCGCCACTGATGATGATGAAAGTGAATTATATAAAATAAAAACATGATTTTTCATAACAAGTAAATCCAGCATTACTTTATATCACTTATCAGTAAAGTAAAAGTTGACTTAAAATTGCTTGACTTAAAACATAATTTATTCCTTCAGATTTATTTCTTCAGACTCCCTTTTTTTGTGATTTACAAAAAATTTTTGTTATTTTTTTTTCTGTTTCTAAATATAGTCTTAAGAAGTTCATTGCCACAATTTCTTCTACTGTCACGAGGTTCTGCAATATGCATTGATATATTTAACATAGTTTTATTTGCAGACATTAAATTAAAGCCAGATTAAATTTAACTTAAACTGAATTTACAACTGAACCAATTGAAAGTACATTTGTAAATTCTGGACAATACTTGGAAATGATTTCAAAATCAGTTACCATCCATCATTATACCTATATCATACAAAGAAATATGTCCCCGTTTTTTTCATGTGACATCATTACTCCTAGATATATTAAAATATCTCGGTCATGTAGAGCATGATCTAATTCTTCATGTTTCTAACGAACAATGTTTTTAGCAATGTCTAGAATCTCGCTTTTAAGATTTTGCCTTTCTTCTGATACCTTGTACAGGCACGAGCAAATTTTTTTTATCTGTAGCACGGATACTCATAACCATGGGAAAAACTCTAGTGCTGTATTGACTTTCTCTATCTTGATAAAAGCGTCTAGTGCTGTATTCACTTTCTCTGTCTTGATAGAAGCGTCTAATTTTTGTTCTTGTCAAAGTATTTTGAATCTGGTATGAAAGGACTTGCAATGTGAGAATAGCGACAAAGATTTTGGAACAACCTTTACAACTGAATTTTGGTAGAATATCCAAATGAATTCTGAGAAATAATAGTAAGGGAATTGAAATTGCAAGCCTCATACTTTAAATTAGCAAATAAATTGCCCTTGGCACAACTTGGACTTTCAACTATAACTTTTTGGAGAGAAGTATTTCCTGCTTCAAAGTTCTATTATTTGAAGAAGAACTGAGGCTTGAGAATCATTCTTATCCATCCAATGTTTTTGACCAATAGCAAATCAACATGTTATATTCTCTGCTAATTGTATCCATGTTTAAAATATGGTTTAAATCTTAGTAATCAACACAAAGATAGCATATAAAAGATGTAAAATTATATAAATTAATATATTAGAGTCGCAGAACTCTCTCTTCTTCCCGAAAAATTTCCTTTTATGACAATCCATCAAGAGGAGAGGGGGGAGGGGTCAGATTCCTTCACTTCTCATTGGAGTAGACATTTCTCAGCTCATGTTTTATCACCCATCACGATGGAACAACTCATGGTATAGTTCATATTCAATCTGCAGTTGTTTCGACATGTGAAGGTCTCACAGAAATTGGCTAATCTCCTGAGTCTCATTATACATGATATACGGTAAGAAATGGTAATATTATTTCTGAAAAGGACTGTTTTTGTAAATAATTGAAAATACAATAAATGTTTATGCTCAAAGTTTACACGAAGGAAAATACAAATAAAAGAATGTTTACGAAAAACAATTAGAGTTAAAAGTATGTTGACATTCAATGATATTAAAAATAGCAATAATTACTGCACGAGGTTTATTCCATAAATTTCAACTACATGGAATATACAAGGGGAAAACAAGTTCGGTTTGGTTCTGGAAGAGCCAAGGTTATCGCCTGCTACTTTATATTTTTTGCCCGAGCTCATTACGTCAAAAGTATAATTTCTAATAACTTCCCGAAAAAAATTATTCTTAGAAACTTATAATTTTTTCATTTCAAAGGATATATATACGCATTTCAAAATTGTTTAAACAAAAAAATTTCAAATATTTCCCTATTTGTACATCTACTGTCCTCTTAAATCCGATATTTAACGTTCCATGCTAACCTCGGTCAAACAATACTTGTTTGCAACGAACGAAAATTGCACCGTTTTCCTTCCCACTTTTTGTATTGTAAGTTTAATGTGGATTAAAGTAGAATTTTTCATTAGTGAACGTGAACAAAATAAAGACACCATTATAGATGAAATAATGTTCCGATAAACATTTTTAAAACAGTCCAAGGTGATGGTCTAAGTTGTATCAACTGATTATAAAAGCTCTGTTTACTCATTCGGAAAGAAATTAAAATATTTTCTGGGTTATTTTTAAAATTGTCAAACAATTTGTAAAATTGGACAATAATAAGTGATTTCATTCAATAATGGATGTACCTAAAATCGTTTTTCCCTCTTTAATTGCGTTTTATTCTCATAGAAAGTACATAAACACTTGCAATTTCTTTCAATTCCATTTTAAGACTGTTTAGCGATCTTAACGATGCGTAAAAGGCACTTTTTAGTATCGGAACTATTTAATCTCTAAACAAAATGTAGACAATGTTGACATTATCGTTGTTTGTTATATTTCTTCTTTTATTCACATAAAAAGTGCCAATCTGAAAGATTAGTTGTTTATAATGCAAATTCTCTTTAAATGGGAAATCAAGAAAATGAGCAACGATATTTATTTTTATTTCTAGACATATATTTCTTTGTTTACCACAGGGCGCACTTAAGCCTTTTGTAGGGAGCGCCTTTTGAGAACCACTGCATTGGGAAGAGATCTGTCGATGTTCAAAAACATTTTATAAATTATACAATATTTTTCTAAATAGTTTATTTTTTTTAAACGATCGTCATTTTGAAAAATCGCGAGACGAGCATTAAGCAGAAATTTATAAAATATTTTGATATTGAATAAAATATATTGATTTGATTAGCAAAAGGATTAAAAACATGATAAATGTCTTAAGATGTAATTTTCTTTATATTTATTTAAAAGAAATTGCAAAAGGACGTCTAAACAAGAATTAATTCTATTTACTTTAGTCCATTCAAAAAATCAATTTTGTTAAACCAATAACAGTATTCACTGGATTTTAATTAAAACATATTCATGAAAACTATACGTGACTGTACTTTTTACGTGAATAAAAGAAGAAAAATAGCAATCAGATAGGTTAGTTAGTTATAATGTAAGCTCTCTTTGAATAGGAAAACAAGAAAAAAGAGTAGCTATATTTCCTTTTATATCTGGACACACATTTCTCTTGAATACCACAGGGTGCACCTGGATATCTTCTAGGGTGATCCTTTGAGAACCACTGTTATGACTGATCGTGCTTTATATCACATTTTTATTTTTTGTGTTGTGTTTTTTTTTTCTATATTATGTGGTTTTTTGTTTTATTTATACAGTGCCATTATCATTTCAGTGGAGAGAAAATAAATAAAAATATAAATTATTTAACCGAGCTTACGAAATAAGTAAATGCTTATAAGTTACTTGCTTGCGGTTAACGTAATAGAGCATGATCTAGCAAGAGATGAGATAAGCCATATTATCTTTATTTCAAGGAATAAATTATGAAAATATAGAAAACCTCAAGAATTCAATTATCATTTTTCCTTTGTTCCATTTTTTAATGGAGTAGCAGAGTTGAAATGCAACAAGTTATGTTCTCATATCAGCTTGTAAAATATTTTTCAATATTTAAAAATCAAATGCTTACATTCACTTTCTGAGTACGAAATATATGAATGTACTCAAAAGTATTAAATACTTAAGATAAGATAAACAAAAGTTAATCTTATCTTCTTATCACTGATTTATTTCAAATTTTTTCTGTTTACAAATTTGTGCTTTTCATTTCTTATAAAGCAATTTTTCTTCTATATATAAAAAAAATTAATAAAACAAAAAGTAAATAATAGTTATAAATAGTACATAAAAATACAAATATATACATAAATATGTATAAAATCATAAATAAAATTTGAATTGCTTTTCGCTATTAAATCACAAAATGAAGTTTGCCGTCTCTGAAATATAGAAACGGGAAATTTGTACTTGATAATACCTGAATATCAATAATTTGTTTATTAAGTATACGTATAAAAATAATGTATTAAAATAAATAATCCATGGATTTTTTATCAGTTGGAAGATGTAGTCTAAAAATTTCTTCCACTCTGTAATCCAATATTTCAAGAGAAACTTAAAAACAAAAATGCAAAGAAATACATTTAAACAAGCTTAATTACAGTATTAAGTACACGTAATAATAAGTGCATTTAATAAAAAGAAAACGAAATAATGCCTCAAATGTTAGTATAAAAAGATGCCAGTTCATAAGCATATTTTTTCAGTTGTTACAAATAATAAATGTGTTTTTGATACGCTGAATTCAGTATTTAAGTTATTTCAATAACATTTTATAAATTATTATCACACGTGACCAAATTATTTTAACAAATAAGAGTACGCCACTGATGTTAATGATTTTAATTACACTGTATCCCTTTATTTTATCAACAAGCTGACGTTTGATTTTAACAGACTTTTAGAAATAATTCCAGAATATTGTTGTTTTTCAATGCTCCGCATTTTGAGCCGAGGTTATTTTCCATTACAATGACAAATTTAAATGGCGGCCTAGTCAGGAATTTGTTAGAATTGGATCATGTATTCTTTCTGAAGATAGGGTTACCGGTTTTGTTCCCATCTGAGTCTTACTAAGACCAACTAAAAATAAACACAAACATGCTCTGTAGTTGTTAAGATGGCTTTTTGGATGTTTCATAGTTTTCTTGCGTTAAATAAAAATATTAAGACGAATGCTGGGCCGATTCCTATTGAGTAGAATCTCAGAATAGCGCTTCCTGTAGATGTAATGTAGAAGCATTCCGCTATTGCAGAGGAGAGTCCCTATGTAACTCTGTATTTATTGCAAAACTACCATATTGGTAAAAAACGTCCCCAAACAAGCAGTCTATATTACAAAAAACTGGGAAAAATTAATTAACAAACGCATAAAAACATAATGAACTAATACGCACACCCGTTTTCAAAAAAAGGGGCTAAATTATCATTAACATTTGAATTTTCACGTTTTTATTATATGAATTAATTTTATGGAAAACAAAGTCACTAAAAAGTGTTGAATTTATTGAATCGATGAAATAAGGGATTTTATTTGTTACAAAACTACTCTATTGGTAACAAATGTTACCAAACAAAGAGTCATTACAAAGAAAAGGGAAAAATTAATTAAAAAATCACAAAACCATAATGAATTAATACGTGTCTACACCCGTTTTAAAAAAAGTGGCTAATGATTATCATTTGAATTTTACTTTATTTTACTAAAAATTAATTCATATAATAAAAAAGGTGACTAAAAGGTGCTAAATTTATTGAATCAATGAAATCAGGATTATAAAACTACCCTATTGGTAACAAATGTTACCAAACAAACAGTCATTATAAAGAAAAGAGAAAAATTAATTAAAAAAACTCCCAAAACTATAATGAATCAATACATGCCTACACTCGTTTTCAAAGAAATGACTAAAACATGATTAACATTCAAATTTTTACTTTGTTTTATTCAACACTTTTTTATTATATGAATTGATTTTTGAATTTATTGAATCAATGAATTCAGGGATTTTATTCATTTTAAAACTACCCTATTGGTAACAAATATTACCAAACAAACAGTCATTACCAAGAAAAGGAAAAAATTAATTAAACTCTTAAAACAATAATGAATTAATAGTTAATAATAGTTATAATAATAGTTAATAAAAAGGTGCAGAATTTATTGAATCAATGAAATCAGGGATTTTATTTGATACATAACTACCATATTGATAACAAATGTTACAAACGAACGGTCATTACAACGAAAATTGGAAAAATTAATTAAAAAACTCACAAAACCCATAATGAATTAATACATGCTTACACCCGTTTAAATAAAATGGCTAAAATTAATCATATTTTAGCCACTTTTAGCCATTCGAGTTTTTTTTTTTTTTTTTTTTTTTCGAGTTTTGAGAAATCAATGAAATCAGGGATTTTATTCGATACAAAACTACCCTATTGGTGACAAATGTTACAAACGAACAGTCATTACAATGAAATTTGGAAAATTTAATTAAAAAACTCACAAAAACCATAATGATTTAATATATGCTTACACCCGTTTAAATAAAATGACTAAAATTAATCATATTTTAGCTATTTTTAGCCATTCGAATTTTTTTTATTTTGTTTTATGCAAAAGCGAAATTCATCTATTAAAAAAGCGAGTAAAAAGTGCTGAATTTATTGAATCAATGAAATCAGGGATTTTATTCGATACAAAACTACCATATTGGTGACAAATGTTACAAACGAACAGTCATTACAACGAAAATTGGAAAAATTAATTAAAAAACTCACAAAAACCATAATGAATTAATACATGCTTACACCCGTTTAAATAAAATGGCTAAAATGAATCATATTTTAGCCATTTTTAGCCATTCGAGTTTTTTTACTTTGTTTTATGCAAAAGCGAAATTCATCTAACAAAAAAGCGAGTAAAAAGTGCTGAATTTATGGAATCAATGAAATCAGGGATTTTATTCGTTTCAGAGACATTGAAATTATGTCTTCCAGGAGGAATGAAAGTCTCGTTTCCTTTGACTAACCAGAAACGTTTGACATTTCCTTTCTGGTGACTCATCACATTTTTTTAATACTTTGAAAGTATACTTAAGCATTTGGAATCGCAAAAATTGGCTTCGAAAAAAGTCATTTTCATTTCCTGTTTTGAAAATCTTACCAATTTTACTATGTTTCGTAAGATGGTAAAATTTTGTAATAATTCCGAATAATTTATTGTTTGTGTCATTTTTCCTAGAGCTGTCTTGATAAAAACTTAATAATTTTGAATGTCTATTTCTTTTTATGAAAAAATCTATTCTGTTCTTCTGTCTTTATAAATCTATTTATTTTTATGCTCTTATTATTTAATACTTTATATATATTCAGTTCATTCGAATAAAATTAAAAATTTTAGAAAACATTTTTTATTAAGGTTTTTTTTCTCAAAATTCTTATTTTAGATCTTACTCGCGATAAGTAAGGAATTGAATAAATTTTATTTATTGAAATTATTTATCATCAAATATATATTAGTGAAAAATAAAAACTTCATTTAAAGCTCAAATTAAATTATAAAAATAATTTTATTTCTAAGATGATGATGTTCTAGAAAATTTAAAAATTATATTTATCATATAAGAAACATGCTATAAATCAGGGATGAATACACTTTTAAGAGGCCACAAAACCTCCCTGTAACTTGGCTGTGCGTCGCATAACCTCACAATAACATTTCCGTGTGCTGCACAACCTCCCAAATGCCCGTAGACAGTACAACCTCACAATAACATAGTCGTGTGCCGCACAACCTCTCAAATGACCGTGGATCGCACAACCTCACAATAATATAACCATATGCTACACAACCTCACAATAATATAGCCATGTGTTGCATAACCTCACAATAATGTAGGCGTGTGTTGTATAACCTCACAATAATATAACCGTGTGCTACATAATCTCACACATGGTCGTTGACCTCACAAAAAATCCAAAATTATCTGACACGTATATATTTCAATTAATTACATAAAAAAGGAAATAATGAAATTGATGCGTGATATTACACTAATTTATTATGTGATTTTATATTTGATTCTGTTTTTACTGTAACTCATAGCAAAAGTGATTATTCAGGTGATTTTATTTATCAATTTATGTGATATTCATCCCTAAAAATGTTTGTTTACAAATATGTATTAATCGGCTTATGTATTTTAATGTATTATTTGCAATGGCTACTTTGGTTAGAACAATTTTTTTGACATAAATATCACAGAAATAAAAAAGAATTACGTAGATAAGGATTCTGTATCCTGAAGAATACGTTATTGGCAAAGGATATGATTTAAAGGATATGCAAGGTAAACTATTTTTTAAAAATGTTTAAATGCTTACTTTTTTATTAAATTAAACAAACTTCATGATCCCTGCTTAATATTTCCTCAAAATCTAAAAATATTTCCAAAAAATTGCGAATTATATTTTTAAGTGCATGGTACATATGGTTTGGGTATTCCTTTTATAAAGGAAATCTAATCCTTTTAAAAGAAATTCGATATTTTTCACGATTCAATTTTTTTTTATCGAAGAAAGTCTATAATTAAAATAACTTTTCCTCTAAAACCATCTCAGTGATCGGTAATTAAATAATAATTTAGCAAATTGATATTAACAAAAACTAGTTTTAATACATAAGCTTACAGTTCAATGAGTAAAATTTTAATTTACCTAAATACCTGCGTAAATGGGAAGCACGGTATTCTGTAAATTGTTCTTCAAAATTTGATTAAAGTCTCTCCTCATAAATTAATATCAGTACCCGGTAAAGTGTCTTAAAATGCTGAATATTTAATAACCTTCTAATGGGGGATTTAGGAAGAGTTCTGAAAAGTATCGCAATATTTTTAATACCAAAGTCTCCGAGGAGGAATATAAAAGCATGCATGCGTGGTCTCAACAAATGTTGACAAACGAGATCGATCTGAAGTCCAGAAGGATTAATTAAAAACTTACAAAACTTCAACTTGTATCGAATAATCTTTAATAAAAAAATTCAAAGGCTAGTTGAGTTTTATTTCCATCTTTTAATACCGCAAATATTTTTTATCTTTAAAGTATCCTTTTTTTTCCTCATTCGAATACAGTTGTGTTTCAGAACAATTTTTTCCCTGAAATCGAAATCATACATTTTTATAATTATTTACAATAAGTTTTTATCCTGTTTTAATATCTTATTAAAGAAATTTGAGTATAAATTTAGCAGTTCAGGCAGCTCATTGGAATCGGAACAATCGTTCATTCCATTATTTTCGGGAATCGAACAATCGTTCATTCCATTATTTTCGGGAATCGAACAATCATCCATTCCATTATTTTCGGGAATCGAACAATCATTCATTCCATTATTTTCGGGAATCGAACGATCGTTCATTCCATTATTTTCGGGAATCGAACAATCGTTCATTCCATTATTTTCGGGAATCGAACAATCATCCATTCCATTATTTTCGGGAATCGAACAATCATTCATTCCATTATTTTCGGGAATCGAACGATCGTTCATTCCATTATTTTCGGGAATCGAACAATCGTTCATTCCATTATTTTCGAATCGAACAATCGTTCATTCCATTATTTTCGGGAATCGAACAATCATTCATTCCATTATTTTCGAACGATCGTTCATTCCATTATTTTCGGGAATCGAACAATCGTTCATTCCATTATTTTCGGGAATCGAATGATCGTTCATTCCATTATTTTCGGGAATCGAACAATCGTTCATTCCATTATTTTCGGGAATTGAACAATCGTTCATTCCATTATTTTCGGGAATCGAATGATCGTTCATTCCATTATTTTCGGGAATCGAACAATCGTTCATTCCATTACTTATTTTTTCCATTAGATTCATCGCCATTGTTTTCGGGATCTAAATATGATATATTACTGATACTATCCTAAAAATGTCTTCACTTTTCGTCATTTTGAAAAAAAATAACTCTAAGTTCTAGCTGTAATAAGCAATAAATCAAACGCATCTCCTCACCATCCTTTCGTGTACTGAAAGACACCTAGATAAATGTCTGTAAATGTATCATGAAATATCGACAGAATAACTGTTGCTTGATATAAGTTATCACGAGTGAACTTGTATTTGCTTTAGATAATACGAGGTAGCTCAAAATATTCATTTTAGTCTGGAATTAAAAATAAATTTTCGTGCGAGTTAAGTCGTGCTATTCCGAAAAGATACAAACATGATTTACTAAAATACTCGGGATAACTCGTTAAGGTATTAATAAACTGATTGTCACGAACGCACTTCTTAAACTTAAATTTTTGAGATATTCAGGAATTCATACATTTAAGCTGTTGGCCCATAAACCCACGAACTTTGTTGACTTCTGTTTCAGTATGTCAACGATGATCCTTGGTAACGTCGTAATGTGTCGGCTCCTTCAAGGGTGACATCTGGAATGTTTATTCTAAAGAGGAGGGAATACATTTAAGGAGGCATGCTTTTCCGCATTCCTTCTTCTCGATTCAAATGGAAATATTACATATGGGGAGGCATACTCCTCCTCATTCCTTCTCGATTTTAATGGAGAGAATATGTCTGAAGAGATATCCTTCTCCGGATTCTTTCCTCTCGATTCTGAAAAGGAGGAAATATAGTACATCTGGGGAAGCATCTTCCTCCTCATTAATTTCGGTGTCCTGATGGCCAATTGGCTGGCGCTCTGGTCTTTGGTACCACAGGCTCTAGGTTCGAATGCTTACTGGGACAGGGATGTTCGTTAGTGGTCCGGAATCCACTTCAGTCCAACTACAGGTCCCGGTCTATTTAGCCCTCGTGTGCACAAGATGGTCATAGAGCGTCAAACCAAACCAAACCAAATCTCATTCTTTCCTGTCGAATTTAAAGAAGAGGATTATATCTGGAGTGATATCCTTCTCCTAATTCCTTCTTCTCGGTTCTGATGGAGAGAATACATCTGGGGAGGCATCTTCTACCTCATTCCATATTCACGATTCGAAAGGAAAAAATATGTCTGGCGGGAGATCCTCCACCTCATTCCTTTTACTAGATTCTAATGGCGAGAATACATCCTTTAAATTTGATACAGTATTTATCCCTAAAATCTGGTACAGTATGAGGTAACTGGAATTAGTTAAGCAACTAAAAAAAGACGTACAAGAAATGCAAAACTATTAACATCTAAGCCAATTATAAAAATAAATACCACATAGATAAAAGTATTGTTTATTTATATATTTGATGTCAATAAGTTTTAGATACTGATTTTAGAGCATTATACAATAATCAATAGAAGAGAAATCGGTAATCAGATTAACTTTATTAAACATATGTTTAATATGTTTAATAAGTTAATCTTATTCAATCAAATTAATTAATTAATAATTTACATCAAGCATCGTAAAAACAAGCCAAAGAGATTTACAATTAAAAAGCAATAATTTTTTAAACCATGTAAAGAAACGTATTTTATTATAAAACTTTTCAGTAACTAAAATCTGATAAAATATGTCTTGATTGGGATCAGTTAGGCAATTTAAAAATACAACAACAAAGTACAAGAAATGCAAAATCATTGACATTTAAGCCAATTATGAAAAAGTGAACACTATATAAATGAAATTAGATTACTTATTTAATTGGAATAAACAGTTTTTGGTGTTTTAGATACTGACTTTAGAACATTTATACAATAATTAGTAGAAGAGAAATCAGCAATCAGATTAACTTTGATAATAATCAAACATATCTTATTCAATAAAAATATTTATTTTACATCAGGCATCGTAAAAACAAACCAAAGATATTTACAAACTAACAATATTTTAAGCCATGCAAAGGAACTTATTTTATTATAAAATTTTTCAGTAACTAAACTCAGACAAAATATATCTTGATTAGGATCAGCTGGGCAATTAAAAAAAAAACTTAGTACAAGAAATGCAAAATCATTGATATTTAAATCAATTATAAAAAAGTGATCAATGTATATCAATTTAATTATTAATCTTATTTTATATATAAACAGTTTCTGGTGGTTTAGATACTGACTTTAGAACATAATCCAATAATCAATAGAAGAGAAATCAGCAATCAGATGAATTAATTTCAGCCTGACAGCTTTTGTTTGCATCTGCCAAACAATCGCCGGACTCTATTACGATGCAAGATGATACATGTAAGCTGTGATTGCAACTGAACAAATACTTGTTAGTCACGTTGAACGGAATGACGCAAACAACACCAAGAACCATATTCTCTCCTGTCTTCTTATTCTTAGCCGATGTATTTAGGTGATAGAATAAGATTAGATGTTCCCAATACGTTCCCAGTGGGGTGTGAGGGCTCTATAGCGTCCCTTTTGGAAAGGGCCCAAAAAGTCACTTACGAGATTGAGAGAAATGGTGTTAAAAATAGAACATCTTTTTTCCTTTTTCTTTTTTAAATCCAAAAGCGACAAGAACCCCCGAAAAATTTGGTTAAGCCGTTAGCGCAATTCTTTTGAAACAATATAGATAACCAGAGGTCAGAATTTCTTCTATTCCACGGAAACTTTTGGTAGTAAAATAAAAAGGTCAGCAGAAGATTTTTTTTTAAATAGAAAATAAAAATAGAGTTGAAATAAAATGATAATTCAGTTGTGTTTAACAATAATAATATATGTCCATTATGCTAAGCATATTAAATTATAAAATATATAATAAAGTACAGGTTAATTCAAATTTTAGTATCAAAAACTGTGAAGTTCAATATTGATGTTGTTTTATTGAATGAAATTGCTATGTGAAAAAAACAAAAACAATCTGTTACAAATAATTACAAATAATAACAATTATAATAACACATAAATAAATAATAACACTTACAACAATAATTATAATAACAATAATTACAAATAAACTAATGTTATTTTTAACTTATTTCATGCATAAAATGAGTAAAAGGAAATCAAATAAACCATTTATAATAAAAACTAATAAAAAAATATATAATAATGTTATATATTTTTTATGTTTTATTTTTTTATATTCATTATTTTTATATCTTTGTTATGCCTTTTCTTTGGCATATTAAACAATAATAAAAATTAAATTAAATAAAATCAATGTAAACCATTTATATTAAAAACTAATAAAAAATATATAACAATGTTTAATGCGTGCTTTCTTTTGGCATATTAAACAAAAATAAAATAAAATAAAAGTGTTTCGGTTATATTAAAACAATTAAAAAACATAATCATAATTAATTCAAAATATACATTTATAATTTATAGAAATACACAATTACAAATAATGTTCTGTTTTACTAAACATATTAAATAATAAGAAAATACATTAAAAAATAAAGATTAAATGACATTATATTATTAAAAAAAAGAAGGCGATTATTGATGTTGCTTGTATTGAATAAAATTACAATGTTATAGAAAACAATTTGTTTTTATTAATGATCCCAGATAAACTAATAATATAACTACTTATTGCGTACTTTCAAATACGTGAGATAAAAACAAAGTATAATTTAACCACAGATGATAAACATCCGGTTCTAAGACGGAAATGGATGAGTCAATTACTTGTTAGGGATGTTAGTCAGATGCGCACTGCATTGAAAGATAAAAGTGTAATAGTTGGCGTAGAATATTTTCATCTAGTTTTTTTTTTTTTTTTTTTTTAACATTGCATAATCTAAAATTTTTATTGTAAAAAATTAGAATTGTTTTTATTGCAATTAGCATCACTCTCAAATAACATTAAATAACATTCGTTGTTATGACGCCACAGTTTTTGAATTTGGCCTCTTGCCAATTTTCCACAATTCTGTACTGAGTTATGGTCCTACCGCGCTTTGGGTGGTCGGACTATAATTCAGTTATTTCAAAAACAAATATAAATATGCAATGCTATTATATATACGTTTTCTTAGTCATGTTTAAACAATAATGAAATAAATTTTAAAGTTAAGGTAATTTAAATTTTAATGTCAACATTTGTGAATGCGAATGCTGGACAGTTTTCAAATGAAATTGTTGCATAATAAAAAACAATTTGAAACATTTAAAAGCATTGATATAATTTTTATTTAAAAATGTTAATTGATAATTTCAAAATTCTGTATTCAAGTAAAGTTAAAATTTTATATTTATATATTAATTCTAGATAGAACATAATTTTATAACCTGAAAAACAGAAACAAATGTAGCCGAACATAAAAAAAACTTTGCTTACAACTTTCCTTTTAGCGGGCCTGAATGGCCGAGTGGCTAGCGCTCTGGCGCTCGGTACCACAGGTTTCGGGTTCGAGTCCCGGCGGTGCTGTGGATATGCGTAGTGGTTCGGAATCCACTTTAAACCGTAGGTCCCGGTCTAATATGATCGTAGAGCGTTGCGGGGGCATTGATTCTCTGCGTCCGTGGCTTATCTTCAAGTTACACGCGCCCTCTGGGTAATGCAAAGTGAGTAACGTCTGTGCAGCGTTTACCTTAAGACGTCCATGTCTGTTTTCCAGCTGCATTGGGGGGAAAAAAAACTTTCCTTTTAGCTTAAAATTCATAGAATAATTAGGATATTGTGTTCTGTTTTAGTACCTGAAACATTTTTATGCAACTATTAATTGAATTGCAATACTTTAAATGGCCAGATTTGAGGCCATTGTTACGTGCTAAGCTGACACTCATGAAAGTTGGGATCGAGTCCATAGCATTCATTGCTTTCAGAAACGACAAAACACTCTTTAGACTTTATGGCATTTGTGACATTATGGGAAAGCTTCTCGAATAGACTGTCGGGCTGCTTGGTGGGAGTTTTCTCATTTCTCTACTCCAACCTACAAATATGGAGCAGGTAATGCTAAAAGGCCTTGTGGAAGTCAATGTCTTCACTTCATTGTTTCACAGCGATCTCTTCGTGGCATGTAGAAGTGGATCATGATATCAATTGTTGTTACATTTAAACCTGGCTTTCTTCTAAAAGTATATTTAATTTTAATACATTTTATTAATGTTACAATGCGTACAAATTCATTGATAATTATTGAATGAATTTTTATCAATTCTAATTATTCTGAAAATTCAAGTTTCAAGTTTTCTGTTTATTCTTGTTATTTTTAATGTGATGTAACATATTAATGGAAATGTATCAGAATTTCATATCATGTAGTAAAACTGAAATCAGCATGTCAACAAATTGAAATTAACATACAAAATGATAAAGTCAACGCAGTTTACGTTTATTGCAACAAAGTTTTCATTTTATTCATATTAAATAAAATTGAATGTTGAAAAAATATGTTATTAACTTTTCCTCAATTTATTTATACAAAAAGGTTTTAGTATACTATAATATGGAAATTTTATCATGTGTGAAGATGATGCTGTTCTGGTTAGAGGTCCGTGGCCTCTCCAAAAAAGTGAAGCTATAAAATAAAAAATTAAGTAAAAATATAAGTTATCATTTAAAACAGATCAATCTCTTCGCGCAACACGACTAACTTTCATTTCAAAAACTATTATTTTTTTAGAGTCGATTTTCCCATGATTTTATTTATGTGTGTTCTAAAACTGGCATGAAATATTTTTTTTTCCAATGCAGCTGGCAAACATGCATGGATGCCTTAAGACAAGCGCTGCACAGACGTTACTCACTTTGCATTACCCAGGGGGCGCGTGTAATATGAAGATACGGACGCGGAGTAACAACGACCCCGCATCGTTCTACGATCCTATTAGGACCGGGTCCTACGGTTTAAAGTAGATTCCGAACCACTACAAACATCCATGGCACCGCCGGGACTCGAACCCGAAACCTGTGGTACCCAGCGCCAGAGAGCTAGCCACTCGGCCATTCAGGCCCGGCATGAAATATGTGTTGGTAAATATAACGATTGACCAATATCAAGTTATGGGCCCTATAGTGCACTTGGAATTGTCTGTCTTTTAAAATAGAAACAGGTTATTGTTTCAATATCCTCAAAATAATGTCTAAAGATTAGTTTATGTTTATAAAAATTT
The DNA here is from genome assembly GCA_021605075.1 of Caerostris darwini. Lineage (NCBI taxonomy): Eukaryota > Metazoa > Arthropoda > Arachnida > Araneae > Araneidae > Caerostris > Caerostris darwini. Next base: position 856,717 of record BPLQ01015031.1, on the reverse strand, counting down.
ATTTAACCATTACTTAACAGACTTCTCTGTCTGAGTTTGGTAGTGCTTCTTATAGTATTTGAACAATTACTTTTTCATAAAGCTTCAAAGTTATTAAATATTTTTATAATCTTGTCGCTATTGAATTTGATAATTCTTGTGGAGATTCTGCACTTTAATGTTCCTATCGCCAAGTATCTTTTCCGAGCCCAAAAGAATAGCTAAAGAAGCAGTATTTTGTAATCGCAGCTGCCATTTTGTTTGTTTAGGAAGGGATTTGGCGAAAACCGCAAGATAAAAAAAATCGCCAAATAGACAAGTGGAACCTTAAAGCGCTTAATTCTCGTTCTTGTAGTATTCTGACCAATTTCTTCCTAACATTCTTGGGTTATTGAATATGGATATATTCCCATATGTATTCGTCCACCAAAGTATGTTCACACATGATAAATTGAAATTCGTAAAAGAATTTCATTTTTTTATCTTGTTTTATTTCAAAAGATTCTTTTCAAATCCAGTTCCTTAAATGAATTATTTTTTAACCTTATTTTGTTCAAAACCTAATTCATATATTTCTTTTATTACTATTCCTGTTTGAAGATCCTAAATGAGTAGTCTGTTGAGAAGAGTACTCTCAGACGTCTTTCATAAACTTTCTTATAATTACTTAAGCAGTAAAAAACAACCAATTAAATTTAACCTTATATACTATTATTAAAATAAATTAAAAGCACAAAGCTAATGATGTAATTACTAAACATGAAATAACATAAGTAGTCTGGAAATATATATATAATATCAGAGATATATACTAAATGCTTGAAGTAATTTCTGTTTCATGCTAGACGTGATTAACAAACGCACTCATGCATGAAATTGCATAACAATATATCATGCTTATGATTAAGAACTTGGATTCTCATTTATATTTCAAATATATTGCTAAGTTTTTGACCTCGAACAGGAGTTTTTTACGGATTCATTCATTCATTTAGTTTTGGGTTGCAAAACATTGTTCCCAGAAAAATTGCACATCGTATCACAATTGATTGTAAAACAATATTCAATAATATCATGCATCAATCAAATAACGATCTCAATACTATTCCTGTTTACTTATAAAGACTTGCATTGGTATCAAAAGTATTACATCATACATATTAAATAACTTTACAATGATTACTTACGCATCTAGCATTCAGGAAGGCTTAGGTTCGAAAACTTTAAAGGTGTCCGGTGCAGTCATGGCTTTCAGAAACGAGGAACCTCGATGGCGACTGTGACATTGCAATAATGACACAACTTGATGTCGACGCAGCTTGGTTATCGATGTGATATCTCTGTGCGACTATCACATCTATAATCAAGCTGTCTGGTGTGAGTTTTCCTATCTGATACGCAAATGTAGGGCAATTACTTCTAAAAGTCCCCTCGAAAAGCAATGTCCTCCCTCATCAATCGTCGGTGGACATACATAGATCGAACACGATGCTCATCGATGTTCAACAACAAAAAAAAAGGGTAAAACTTAACAAATATCCTACTTGGATTTAAAATGAACAGCATTTAATTGAGTTCTGTGTTATAGCAATAAATGTAAAGTATCATGCGTTAGATATAAACGAAATAAAGTTAATTGAGGAGTTGTGTTGACTCTAATGTATCAGTGATCTTCTAATGTGTGTTGAGTCAAATATGTTGACTTATAGAAGCCTAGTGTTGCATTTATGTATACAAAAGTGTTGATTTCAGAAAGAATGCTATATTTTAAGGCCATCTTAAGAGATTTAGAGAAATTATTAGACAGATGTAATGTTCCTGAATGAACAGTTTGGAGCATTTTAAAAAATGCTAACGCTAGATTTAATGCAGCTAAATAAATTCAACACTTTACTTTTAATGAGTTAAGTCATTTAATAAATAAATCATACGGTATCCTAAAAAATTCACAGGAACTTTTTAATGATGTTTTTATTCATCAGTTACATTTGCAACTTTCTTTTTGGTCATCAAATATAAAAGAAAAAAAAAATTGGAAACATTTTCTTTTTGATGCTGATGCTTTATTTTTTGATACTTTACTGTTTAATTCAAGACATTTAAAAATTTATATGAGATAAAATGAATCTACTCGTAAAATATACTGTGTCAAATAAAAAGTACTTTTTTATAAATTGGTGAAGATTAGATATTTGCAAAAAAACTAAATTCCCTTCATATTTAACAAAGAAATTCTTATTAATTAAAACAAAAAAATTGAAGATATTTTCTTTTTGATTCTGATTTATAAAGCATTTACTGTTTATTTCAAATCATCTTAAAAACTTTATATGGAGTAAAATGAATTTACTCGTAAAATATATTGTGTTAAATAAAAACTTTTTATAAATTGAGGAAGATTAGATATTTACAAAAAAAAAATTATCTTTATATTTAACAAAGAACTTCTTATTAATTAAAATAAATAACAAATAAATAAAAAAATTTAAAGCATTGTATTTTTAATACTGATTTATAAAGCATTTACTGTTTATTCCAAGATATTTAGAAAACTTTATATGCAACAAAACGGATCTACTCGTAAAACATATAGTGCCAAATAAAAAGTACTTTTTTTATAAATTAGTGAAGATTAGATATTTGCAAAAAATTAAATTCCCTTTATATTTAACATAGAAATTCTTATTAATTAAAGCAAGCTTATTACAAATTATATATTTAATAAAAAAAATTAAAAAGAGCTGGAAAAGAGGACATTAATTTTTGACATCGCAGTATCAAAAAAAAAAAAAAAAAAAAAAAAATCTTTTTGAAACTAATAAAATCTGATGCACGACAAAAGTTGTAGCTGAAAAGTTAGGACATATTTCTAATTAACCAATAATTTGTACTAACACGTAAAACTAAAAGAATATATGATGCAAAAATGTAATTTGCAGGGGAATATAACTTAATTACATACAAAAATTGGTTTTATTATAAGATCTTAAGTGAATATTTATATTTTTTGTTGGTCTCGTGTTCAACTTAAGAACATCCCATCGATGGGCAATATGTGGAGGACATAGAACAGATAATTATTCATGAAATATTTTCGAATGAGGAGAGAACTAATGCTTCCTGAAACTCAAAATGAAAGCAATAGTACATTTTTATGCTAGATAAATCATTAAATTATTTTATCTTTATTCTAAGTCTTGGAGATTTATTTTTATCAGAAGCAATTCAATTTTTCTTTCCCGCTTCCGAATAATATTCTCGAACACCGGGTTACAATGTTGCTTAATCAGCCTTTTTATAAAAATTTCCTTTCTTCTCTTCAGAATCAATAAATTTGACCTTTTGCATTTGAATATAAATGAATAGTTTTCCTTCATTTTTTTTTCATGTCTCGCTCTTTATTTCGATATTTACATCCGAAGTTTAAAAAAACATGTTTTTTTTGTTAAAAATTCGGCACGCTTATAAAACGAACAATAGATGTTTTCGAACACCTATTTTTCACAGGTTTTTTTAAGTTCGCTCAGAAAATTAATTTAAAATTTGAGTTTATTGAATAAACCAAAATAGATGTGGTTGTTGCTAGATAAAAATTAAATGAGCAATGTTGTTTACAGTTACAAATATATCTAAAGAAAGATTTTTAGGCATGCATACGAAGGAAAATCAATAACTAAAAGATTTGACTAATACTTTGTGATTTTTTATTTTTTGTGCTTGTTTATGTTACAACTTTTGTATTTGTTTACTTAAAAAAAATTGAACCAAATAATTGTACGCATTAAGTTATTCATTATTTTTTAATGTGTTATATTATGTATTCTGTATTATGTTAAAAGAAATTAAACAAGTTTATATTAAATAAAATCTTAGGGATTTTTATGTGGGGTACAATCTATAGTCAAAGTTTGTGCATCCCTTTTTAGAATGACCGGTTATTTAAAAACATGGTAGAGCAAAATTGATAAATGAGACTTGTGCTCAACAACTTCTACAATGATTCAGCAAACTAACTAAACTTCAAAAACTTCTACAATGATCTTAAATTCAACAACTTCTACAATGATCTTAAATTTCAACAATTTCTACAATGATCTTAAATTACAACTTCCACAATGTTTTTAAACTTCAGCAACTTCTACAATGATTCAACAAACTAACTAAACTTCAACAACTTCTACAATCATTCAACAAACTAACTAAACTTCAACAACTTCTACAATGATTCAACAAACTAACTAAACTTCAACAACTTCTACAATCATTCAGCAAACTAACTAAACTTCAACAACTTCTACAATGATTCAACAAAGTAACTAAACTTCAACAACTTCTACAATGATTCAATAAACTAACTAAATTTCAACAACTTCTATAATGATATCTTGTGTATTTGTTCGGATCTCTAAAAATCAAAAAAAAAAATATATATATATACCAAGTGTAAAGAATATGTACTAAGTGTAAAATATTTTTAATTAATGAACAATTAACCACATTATGAACTTAAGACAAATATTCACTTAACATATAGTATGCAGACAGTTACTGTGAAGAATATAGATTAATCATACACAATTACGTAAAACGTAAAGAATGAAGCTAAAGAAAATCAAAATCACTGCAAATAATGAATGATGTATGCAAATAATGTATAAGTAAAGGATTGTATGACAGTATCTCCAACCATAACTTAAGCACTCAACAAATTCATAAGTCAAAAATCAATAACGTCTAGACATAATGTATAGAAGAACAAGAAATTTTGGATGTCTTCATTACACTGAACATCTATACAGCACGATTACTTCGAAAATCGCTCAATCTTTATTCACTAAGACAAACTTTTATTTGAAAAATTTTATCAAATAGAAGGAGGCAGTTTTCTGTACCAATTTCTGATTCTTTAAAAAGCATGTTTGATATCCATTATTTTCTCTAGTGTAGCATGAACAAAACGTATCTACATTTTATGTTAAGATGTACATACATTAATTTAGCGATTGTTAAAAATCAGAGTATATACTGAAGAAAGGATTTGCTTTTTAAGGTTCAAGAAATATTGGAAGAATTATTATAGTCTCTTAGCATGAAAAATTTAATAGAATATGAAGGGAACTATTTATGTTTTTCATAATAAAATTTCTTGTTTGATTTTTTTTTTTTTTAAGTATTTGTATCATATCTTTAGAATAAGAAGCTTTATGGCAAATAAAAAAAAATAACCTTCTTAACGTAAAATGTTTAAAAGAAATTTTGCGCTTGATAAAATATTTAAAGTAAACGTGTACTTCTGAGAAAGAAAATTATAATTACATTTTTACATAGAAATAAAAAAAAAAGTTGATTGAAATTTCTTGAAAAAATATTTTTGTTTTTTTATCAGCTATAATACTGATCTACATAATTTATTTTTGTTTATGTAGCTATTGTAACAAAAATATATACATTTTGAACACATTGGATATTGTAGAGATATCTTTTTTTTTGACATTCTTTATGAATAAATGTTCATAAAGAATAAAAGTTATTGAACATATTAATAAATGTTCTTATAATGTAATAAAATAAGATGAGTTTGATAAATATAATTGATAATGAGAAATATAATAAGGTGATTACGGTAAAAATAATTGATAACGTGAATTTTAATAAGGTGATTATATTAAATATAATTGATAACGTGAAATATAATAAAGTGAATATGGTAAATATAATTGATAACGTGAAATATAATAAGGTGATTATAGTAAATATAGTAAGGTGATTATGGCAAATATAATTGATAAATTGAAATATAATAAAGTTATATAATTGATTAAATTAGGTAAATATAATTGATTATGATAAATATTTTTAATTCCTATTCATATGTATAGATGTTGATTAGAATGGTATTGTTTAGGGTGAGGATTTTAAATTATATGAATTGATACTTATGTGGTATAACTGTATTTTAAAATCGAATGATGGACAGTTGGACAATGAACAATTTGGAAATAAAAGAACATTCTAAACAGTATCGTATAGTTTAAAGGCAAAATTTTTATTCTCTTTGGGATTGCTTCTGAAATAAATAGTTTAACGCTTACGTCATTTTGAATAAAGTGTTTGTTTGACTTAGAGCTATTTCGATTGCTTCATGATTTCTTTACGAAGGAAATGATTAGGAATCGGACTTTTAAGAATATTAAAGAAGAAAAAAAAGATAAGAAATGCAAATAAAAAAAAAATTCAGAAATTTAAAAAAATCCATGGAATGTGTCTATTTTTAAAAAAAATTTTCATTAGAAGAAAATGTATCTTCCACCACTTCCTTCTGATTTTCTGATATCTGATGAAATACAAAACTTCGAAGTAGAGTGTCTTTAAACAGTCTTTAAAGAAATGAATCTTTTTAATGAATATACCACACATATATTTGCAATTTTCGTATTTGTGGTCATCGTAAAAAACAGGTTTTAATCTCAAGCCAGGAATTAATACTTTGAAGTGCTTCATCATTTTTCTTGAGAAAGGCTACATTCTACACAAGCATTGTTACATAAATGTATTGTTCTTCTAATAAAGTTTTTAAAGATTTCGAAGTATTGCTATGGGACATAATATCTAACTGACTAATTACTTGTTGTTTATTGTCATATATTTATTAATTGCAAGTCATTTATAGTGGAAATGCTAAATAATAATATATATATTTTTTAATTTCAATATACGTACTGTTTATATAAAACAAATTAAGTAATTTACCTACCTACATACATTAAGAAAACTGATCTGAGGGTTGTGAAACAGTTCTGCTAAAAGAACAGAGATAAAATTTTAGAACTATTACATTAGAAACAAAAATTAATTATTAGTCAACAAAAGACGATGCTTGTTAATAAAGACTTACAATACTTTATCATACTAAGCCAATGATTACCATTTAACTTGAACATTGCATATAAGTTTATTTTGCATGTATAGTTCACATGTTTTATAGTTTTTAAAGATTTCGAAGTATTGCTATGGGGCATAATATCTAACTGACTACTTACTTGTTGTATATTGTCATATGTTTATTAATTGCAAGTTATTTATAGTGGAAATGCTAAACACTAATATTTTTTTTTTAAAATTACAATATATGTATTGTTTATATAAAACAAATTAAGTTAACTATCTAATTACATTAAGAAAACTGACCTGAAGATTGTAAAACAGTTCTCCTACTAACAAGACAGATATAAAATTTGAGAACCACTACTTTAGAAACCAAAATTCGTCATTAGCTAACGAAAGACGATGCTTGTTAATAAAGACTTACGATAATCTTGTACTAATGATCGCAGCTAGTTTTAAGAGATCAAATTCCAACCAATTTGTCATTTATCATACTAAGCCAACGATTGCCATTTAACTTGAACATTGCATGTAAGTTTATTTTGTATGTATAGTTTATAAGTATAGTACATAAAAAGAACTTCTGCGTGACCTTTTATCCTGACAAGCGTATGACATCTATGAAGCTATTGCGTGACAATTGCACTTGAATATATAGCTAGAATATTCTTCATCGAAGTCAATCATTTATCATTGCCTATATAGTGAATTGGCGAGGATCTCTATTTGGAAAGGAGCGTTTATTTTATCTGAACAAAGAGAGCTGAGTTAAAAATTCGACAACCAAACTGAACAAAATTTTCAGTGGAGCCGAATATGGACATTAAATCTGTAGGACGAAAAATTTCATCATTGAGTTTTGAAGAAATTAAGGGGAGGTGAATCCCAGATATCGTTTATAGGGGCGTTTCTTTTAATTTATGTGCTCGCCAGTGGCCAGCGTTCATCAACTGAATTTAACTGAATAATGTTAACTGAAGTGTAAGTTTAAAGAAGGGAACAAGCTTAATGGGCTTGACGCGAAGAAGATATTTGAAAATAAGAAATCTATAGTAATGTAAAGTAATTAACGAATCACTAAGAAGATAATGACAATTGTAACCTTGGTTCCACCTACACAACCATTTTTTCTCATACGCATTGCAAGAGCGCCCCTTGCGGCCTTCAGAAGAAATCATAAGTTGGCATCGAGGCTCTCACCAGAGAGGACGTACGGCAAAACAGGTGCTGCCGTTAGTAACCAACTCTCATTCTGAGAGCTAGAAGAGGAATCCTTCTACAAATTTATAACTAGATGTTTTAAGTGAGTTAAATATTCTCTATCTTAAATTGAGGTGTTGTTGTTGTTTACGTGTTATAAAAATAAAGCTATGTGTTCTTAAATTTGTGTCTCTACCCGACCACACCCAGATCAAGCTCCACAAACAATAGCCGACATCTACTACACAATAACACATTTGTTTAAAGATTATGTTAATATTAATGTTTAAGTTAACAATTTTTTAATGTTATAGAAATAAGAGTATCATTTTAATGTGTTTACGTCTTTCTAGATTGGTTTATTTGTTTACAATTAGTTATGTAATAGAAATAATTTATTAATGTGAATGTACATTTTTACATTTTAACTATTTGGAGTGAAATGAACACTTATTTAGTTTAATTGTATATTTAACATCAATTCTTCTAAATAATCTTATAGTTGCTTAAAAAATTATCTGTAAAATATCTGTTTCTTTACCTTAATAGCAAGAAGAAAAAATATTAAACAGAAATCAAATAAATGAATTAAAACAAGTCCTTGAGTTAAGACGGTTTGGGAAGAATTTTATCGTATATAGAGAACACGTAAAATAAATTTTCTAACTATGAGTTAAGCAACTTAACACATTTCAAGTAACTTCGAGAAAACCGGATGAAATAAACTTCTCTGACAATTCGATTTAAAAACCTAGAAATCAATTCTAACTACACAACAATGAGTATCTTTACGGTTCAGTAGACTATAACGACCAAAGTATTCATAATTCAATAATATAAAGACAATCTTTTCTCCCCAAACTTTTCCGAAGCTAGACCATTCAATCGGACTTTAAACAGTTTATGAAATTCCTTGAGCAAGTAAAAAGATCATTCCTAGAGATTTCCGATACTGTGTAGTATCGATTTCGGGAGATTTTCTGTCGGAACATTATTTCGACGCTATTTATTTCTTTTTTAGGATCAAGGTTACGATTAACTGTATAAAAGTTACTTAAATTTTGCGTAAATGCTTGGTTTTGTTTTGAAATACTGGTTGGAATGCATTCGTGTATTATTTGCAATGTTAATTAATAAAGTAGAGAACAGAAAATAGCACTTAAATAAAATGTTTTTAGAAACGTAATCTTGGAAGAAGCACTTTATTTCATAAAAATAATAATTGAATAGTTTGTAGAGAAGTATGTATATCAAAAGGAGCCGGATGGCCGAGTGACTAGTTCGGTGCTACAGGTTTCAAGTTCTAGTCCCGGACTTGACATGGATGTTTGTCTTGGCTCCATTTTAAACTGTACGTCCCGGTCAAATATGGCTGTTGGGCGTAGGGTTGACAACAGTACCTCATAAAATGAAAAACTTCTCATTATTTGCCATTAGGCAGTGGGCCTTGGCCCATAATGGTGCGGATGGCGATAATACATATTAAAAACGGTTTGATATTTGCGCTATTTATTTTGTTTTTGTGTTGTGACTAATCCTCAGTGTCCGACAGCTCGAGGCAGACATAACATGAGTAGTCTACTCATGGATGGAGGAAAAGGGACACCTTTTGTTGTGATAGCTCAGCAGTATGTAGAAGTCTGACTTGGGTTCGAGTCGCTGAAGAAGGAGGTCAGTACCTTCCAGGAGGACTTTAAGGGGAACTACCCAACATTTGCTTATCATATGGGAGAAAACTACCCATAAAAATCCCATCAGGTAGTAGGACGAGTCAAGATGCTGAACATCACAAACGCCATTGAGTCTCCTCCTGTTTAAAACTGTGTCTACAACAATGCTGCCAGCAAATTGAATTTCAACTCTAACGCTCACCAGCGGAGCATGTTACCAATGAGCCACGAGTCAGGCATTTATTTTGTAAACAAGATTATAAATAAGATAATTGTTGATATTGCCCATATTTTAAACGTATAAATAATGTAATATTTAATATAAATTTAAATTATTATCTGATGATTATCAATAGTATTTGCATGAGACAACATTTACTTTTCAAATCTGTTTAAGGATAAACAAGATCCTTACAATTCCTTAAAAAAATTTTCGGTGTTTTTCAATTTAAAAAATCGATATTATTTGTTACTGATTTGTTTGACATGCTTACGTTTTTAACAACTTTAGCCTTGGATCAAAGAAAAATACTATAGCATACTACGAAATCTTTTTATAGTTTTTATTCTACAATAAGCTGTTTGCTAGACTCACGGCCAAGAAGTAATATGTATAATGCAAGTTTTAATTCGATGGAAACCTGTGTTGCAGTCACTGCTATCAGAACGAGTAAACATGGTGGTGATAACAATGTGTGCAGAAATTTCTCATCGACAGTAAGGGTGCTTTATAGGTGGTTTGGGGATTTTCTTCTATACACATGCAAATTCAAACAGTTATTCCTACAACTCTTGCCTTTCATATCTTTATCCAAGTTGATAGTGTTCCGATCATACATTATTAGAACGCCAGCTATACGACCCTATATATAAATCAATAATGTAGTGTTTGTCGGTTGTTTGTGCCGCTGGATCTGAGTGGGGTTGGGTTGAAACACAGGTTTAAGAACACAGCTTTATTTACAAGCACGTAAACACGTACAATTCTTAACACACAACATGTAACACATTTAAAGACATCTAATTAAAGATTCGGGGAAGGATTCCATTTCTAAGATGAAAATAAGGTTATTTTCTTTCGGGACGGGAGATTGTAACTAAGGGCAGCGCCGTTGGTTGATCCATGCGTCCTCTCGGGTGAGAGTCTCGATGCCTGCTGATCATTTCTTCTGAACGTCACAACGGACGCTCTTGTAGTGTGTGGGAGGGGGAACACGGCTACAAAAGTAATTTTTGCGATTTTTTTTTATCATGTTCACCTTTTTTGCTGCAAGGAGTTTTTCTAAAAAATTGGAGAAATATAGTTCTTGGATGATCCGTTCTGACCCTTCTTACGTATCCCATTAGCAAACTCTTTAAAAACCGGTTTAAACAACCCTAAAGGCTAAAATACATTATTATTATTTAAAATATTTTTCAACCAACGGCCATACCATGCTGAATATACCGGTTCTCGTTAGATCACCGAAGTCAAGCAACATTGGGCGTGGTCAGTACTTGGGTGGGTGACCACCTGGGAACACCGCGTGCTGTTGGCATTCACACATTTGGGACCTGAATGGCCGAGCGTCTAGCGCTCTGGCGCTCGGTGCCACAGGTTTCGGGTTCGAATCTCGGCGGTGCCATGGATGTTTGTAGTGGTTCGGAATCCACTTTAAGCCGTAGATCCCGATCTCCTATGACTGTAAGAGCGTCACGGAGCCAAAGTCAGACTTCTACCTACGGGTGCTCCATCACAACAGAAGCTGCTTCCTTCCCCTTCAATCATGAGTACGTATGGGCTCGTGGGCTTGGCCAGCCAAGTGGGATAGGAAACAAACAAACAACAAAATATTTTTCTTGTAAGATTATTCTTTGATGATAAAATTTAATGTGGTGCCTATTTTTTCGTTTAAACTATCATCCTGTTTTCAGATAATTTTTTTAAAGAAAGTTTAATTTTAAATATTTACCTAATTTGGTACCACTAAACAACAACATAAAAATTAATTAATCAATCAACAAAAAATTGTTTTGTTTTGAATTTGGATTTGTGACTGCCGAGACTCGAACACGAAACTTGTGGCACTGAGCGCCAGAGCGCTTACCACCAAACAAGAAAAACAAAATGAATAAATCAGTTAACAAAAATTATTCTTGAATTTTTATATAGTTTGATTTTGTTTGTCGCTGCACGGTCATTTTATGCACACTTTAGGCTAATTAGACCGGAACCTTACGTTAAAGTGTATGTGCCAAACTACTAACAATCACCTCTGCCACCGCCAGGATTCGAACCTAAAGCCTGTGGAATCAAAGGCCAGAGTGCTAGCCAATTGGCCATAATGCCGCAGGAATTTTATATGAGACAGTTTCATTAAAATATTTATAAATTTAAACACTTTCAGGACATAACCTAAATAAAAATTAATTCCTCTAACTAAATTTTAGTTGATTATTATTACTGATAAAGTTTGACGTCCTTCCTATTTTTCGTTTAAGATTTATCCTGGTTAATGATATCCTGTTATCAGAGAGCACTTTTTTAATACGATTTGGTACCGCCAAACAACAAAACCAAAATTAATAAATCAATCAACAAAAAATTGTTTTGTTTTTGAATTTGGATTTTTATATGCGACAGTTTAATTAACATATTAATGAATTTTTCCACTTACAGCGCATAACTTAAACTAAAATTAATTCAGCTATCTCAATTTTTGTTGATCATTATTAATGATAAAGTTTTACGAGCTCCCTATTTTTTTCTTTTAAGGTATCCTATTAAGGTTATCTTTTAAGGTTTTTACAGCATTATTTTAATTAACTTACTTTTAAACTTTTTTACTAATGCAGAACCAACGAACAACAAAATCAACAAAGAACTGTTTCATTTTGGAATTTAATTTTTTACATGTCACAGTTTTATTAAAGTATTTGTGGATTTTACCACTCAAGGTAATGACCTAAAAAATAATAATTTCGATAATTTAATTTTTGTTTAGTATAAAGTTAAAAACAACATTTTTATCTAAAATCGACTATTTAAAGTATAATTTTGAGAATAATTGAAAGATCATCGTTTTTAGCTGATTGTGGTAATTTTAGAATATTTCTTCAGTTATTATAGTAAAAAAAGTTCATTTTTTAAAAGTATTTATCATTGAAAGTTAATAGTTTATTTTAAGCTTAATATTTTTACGATATTATGTTTGAAGTTGAAATGTGCTAATAACATTTTTAATCATAGTTTAAATTAATTGTAGGAAGATTTTTGCAAAAAGTTGATTTTATTGTAGAAATACATTTACAGGTTTATTATATATTTTAAAACATCTAAAACAACTTTTTTTACAAAAATTATAGTAAATAAGATTGAAAATACGATGCCAATTCGAAAAAGTAATATTTAAATGCATATTTCATTAATAAATTTTAAGAAAAATTAGTTTTTTTAAAAAAATATTTTCGGTTATTGACATTTTGATTTCGGTGCAAGAGTAAAAATGCTATAACTTCATATATATTCAAATCAGACAAAAATAAATACATCTTCTTAAAGGTACTAAAACTCATCAATAAAAAAAAATTACAAATTTTCACCCAAAACTACCCTTTTTTAATAATAAATACATAACAATAATGTAATAATAAATAGTAAACCCACATTAAGTATTATTATTATATAATTATAATAATAATCAGAATTATTATTATATAAATATTGAATGTGGGTTGCAATTGGATCCGTAATGCTAAGCCAAAAGTTAAATATATTTTGGCCTAATTTCTCTCTCATTGACTGATTTTTACTTTTTCAGTTTATTTTCCCTGAAAGGTTGTCTATAATATAATTATATATTACTTGTAAATGCATATTATAATCCTTTCTTCCTATGATATTATGCCACTAAAAGTTTGCTGAATTTATTGTAGTATGTGTAGCTGAGTAATCTGCATTTGTATGACGCTTTTAAAATCACATTTTCTTTCTTTTTTAAACTGATGGAGGAGTTCATTTATAATAAATTTGATGCCTTCAACATAAAAAGGTATAGAAATAATCACAACAATTTCCAATTTAATATTTCATACATCATCTGTATTTCAGATTGTTCTTTTTTATCAAACACATAAGAAAATTAAAAATCGCATTTTATCAAACCATGTATATGTATTACATATGTTTATTTTAAAACAGTATATATAACCATACCATTATTTACTAAACAAAAATTTAAATCCATTTTGCCAAATAATCCTAATTTTAATATTTGCAAAGGTTGTTTACTTTGACTTAAGGCTCTTCGCCACTAAAATGGTAGTTACGTAGCAGATTCAGCGTTAGTTGGGGTGTGCCATGAAGAGTCTTTTTCAACTTCCATTTTTGCATCAACAATTTGGAATAAACATTACCAAATGGTGGAATAGGGTGATTTGTATTCTCTATCTCGAGTCCAATGGAAGCAGCTTCCGGCTTACTGATTTATCACCTGTTTTTTGTGTTAGACATGCAAGTTTTCGATTCTTCAGCACATATCTACCGGAGTGATACAGCTGTCAACAAGCCTTCCTTAAATTTTATATACGGAGCTTGAATGGCCGAGTGGCTCGTGCTCTGGCGCTCGGTACCGCAGGTTTCGGATTCGAGTCCTGGCGGTGCCGTAGATGTTTGTAGGGGTTCGGAATCCACTTTAAACCGTAGGTCCCGGTCTAATAAGATCGTAGAGCGTTGCGGGGGTATTGTTACTCCGAGTCCGTAGCTTATCTTCAAGCTACACGCACCTCCTGGGTAGTGCTAAGTGAATAACGTCGGTGCAGCGCTTGCCTTAAGGCATCAAATACAATTGTCTAAGTGTTTTCCAGCTGCATTGGAACAAAAAATATTTTATATACGTTCTTCTAATATAAATATGCTGATATAAGTAAATTAACTATGAATTTAAACCTAAGATTTTACAATTTTAGGTTTTATAAAGATTCAAGCTAGTTTTAAGTGAAATTATTATTTATTATTTTTGCGTGCTATTTTTTTTGGAGCAGTTACGCATTTCTCGTATCATCAGGTGTTTGCGAACGAGCCAGTTGCGTGTGGGAGAAGTGCCAAAGAACTCAGAGCAGATGTATTTTGGTGCCAGATGTTTACCCTGTCTCCTCAATCGCTTTTATAAGAAAATAATTTGTAAACATGATATGAAACCACAGACATCTAAAACTAAAGACATTCTAAAACAAAAACTTGCAAAAAAGATATTGATCTTTAAGTATTATTTAAATATCTGTTGTTTCTTTTAATAGTCAATAAACCTATAAATTAATTTTTAAGAAGTTTTGTCGACGTATTTTTGTGAAAAATATTTTTTTTCCATATTCTCTTATTGGCATTAAATATTATTTTTGGTTGCGTCTTTGCTGCTTATAGATTTTATAATCTTTGAAATAATTTTTAAATGAAGTAGTGATTTTGATTCTGATGGCTATTTTTTCAATTCGTACTATTAGTTCACACTCTCCCTATATATATCTTGTTCAAATTTTCAATCGTTAATAAAATACTTTTTACTCATCCACTCAAGTTCAAATACATTTTTTTTAAACTTGTAGTGGATGACACTTGATGTAAATACAGTTTTTTCAAATATTAATTCATTAATTAAATTTAATTAGAAAGCGAATAAATAGTAACAAATTAAAATAATAGTCCCATAGCATATATAAAAAGGAAAATGGAAAATTGCAAGGAAATTGGCTTTCTATTTTGCCACTTAATAGTGTGATTCTGTCATATGTATATACATATTTATATTAATTGTAATTATTTAATAAAAAGTAACTAAAATAAAATTTTTCTTTGTTGACCTAAGTAGGAATTTACTTAAAATTTTTTTTTATATTACTTGTTTAATTAAAGTTATAAATTAATTTTTAAGAAATTTTTGTCGACATATTTTTGAGAATTTTTTTTTTTCATATTCACTTATTATTGACATTCAAAATTATTTTTGGATGCATTTTTGCTGCTTATAGATTTAATCTTTGAAATAATTTTTAGAGGAAGTTGCGATTTTGATTCTGATGGTTATTTTTAATTAAAGTTATAAATTAATTTTTTGTCGACTTATTTTTGTGAAAAATAATTTCTTTTTTCATATTCATTTATTGGCATTCAAAATTATTTTTGGTTGCATCTTTGCTGCTTATAGATTTATTAATCTCTAAAATAAATATTAAATGAAGTTTTCATTTTGATGCAATGTCTATTTTTTTTTCGCGTGATATTTTTTTACTGCTCACCTTTTGTTCATTCTTGTGCAATCAAATGTTTTTTAATATTTTATTTGCTTGTAGGATTGAGAGAGAAATATTTCAGTGAGCCATGCTGTCTCGATAGACGTCCATAATTGTGAAAGCGTTGATGGTGCAGGATTTTGGGCGCGAACAGACCTCTCGATGAATGCTCGATGGGATTCATGTCGGGCGATCTAGGTGGCCAGATCATTCGTTGGAATTGTCCAGAATGTTCTTCAAACCAATCGCGAACAGTTGTGGCCCGGTGACATGGCGCAATGTCATCCATAAAAATCCCATCGTTGTTTGGGTACATGAAGTCCATGAATGGCTGCAAGTGATCTCCAAGTAGCTGAACATAAGCATTTCCAGTCAATGTTCGGTCCAGTCGCACCAGAGGACCAAGTCCATGCCATGAAAAAACAGCCCACACCATTACGGAGCCACCACCAGCTTGAACAGTGCCTTGCTGACAGTTTGGATCCATGGCTTCGTGGGGTCTGCGCCACACTCGAACCCTACCATCAGCTCTTACCAACTGAAATCGTGACTCATCGGACCAGGCCACAGTTTTCCATTCATCTAGGGACCAACCGATATGCTCACGTGCCCACGAGAGTCGCTGCAAGCGATGTCGTTCTGTCAGTAAATGCACTCGAGTCGGTCTTCTGCTGGAATAGCCCAAGAAAGCCAAATTTCTCCGCACAGTTCTAACAGACAAGTCCCTTGTACGTCCCACATTGATTTCTGCGGTTATTTGACGCAGTGTTGCTTGTCTGTTAGAATTTACGACTCTTTGCAGACGTCGCCGGTCTCGGTCGTTAAGTGCAGGCGGTCGACCACTGCGCTGTCCATGGTGGGATGTTATGCCTGAAATTTCATACTCTCGGCACACTCTTGCCACAGTGGATCTGGGAATGTTGAATTCCCTAACGATTTCCGAAATGGCATGACCCATGCGTCTAGCTCCAACTAACATTCCGCGTTCAAAGTCTGTTAATTCCCGTCGTGCGGTCATCATCACGTCAAAACCTCTTCACATGAATAACTTGAACAGAAATGAAAGCTCTGCGAAAGCACTGCGCATTTATACCTGTTCTACGCGATGCTACTGCCATCTGAAAATTTTCATATTGCTATCCCATGACTTTTGTCACTTCAGTGTATTTCAAACTAATTGTAACTTCGGATAAAAAAATTTATTCTTCATTCCAAGAATTTTGGATGATATTTTAGTCTATATATAAATTTATAAATGAATCAATTCAAAGATTATTATTCAATACCCCTGTTTAGTTCATTCATCATAAATAATTGGATAGATTGATTTCCCACCAATCTTTTCATAATTTCTTGTCTAAATTCGTCTATTATCATTATTTTTTGTAATATTAATGTTAAAAACTCCAACTTCTTTGAAATTGTTTTGGTTATATTATTTATTTTCTTTGTATAGAGCCATGATGAACAATTGGTTAGCCTTCTGGCCTTTAATACCAGGTTCAAATCGCGACGGTTTCACAGATGTTTGTTAGTAATTCGGAATCCACGTTAAACTGTAGGTCTCGATCTAATTAGCCCTAAGAGTGCGCAAAATAACCGTAGAACTACAAATCAAACCTTACATAGCGGAATGACTTTGTTCATTTTATTGTTGACATAGTTGCAAACAGTTGAGAAAATTTTTCAAGTTTATATTTTATTTATAAATCAAAAGAAACAATAAGAGAGTAAAAATGATGGAAAACCTTGCTAAACTCTTCAAGAAATATGTCACGTAGTTTTATCTAATCGAATTTTGACAATCCTAGATTCTCGGACATGCCGGAGTTAAACTGGCATGACTTAAAAACACGAAAAAAGTAATCATACGCATCATAAAATAAATACATTAAAATCGAAGTATTAGCGAAAAAGAAAGAGTACACAGTATTGCCAGTGAATATTTCAAATAAAATTATTCTTCATTTATTAAATGACGAATGAAAAAGCTTAAATTATTGGTTTCGGCGTAGAAATTCCCTTGCTTGGAATTTGTTACGCGGTGTTTTCAAAAATAAAAAGTCTGATGATAAAACATCTGGTTACTGTTTCACGTAACGAAGAGCAACATCTAATGCTGCCGTACTTTCTGTCCATCTGTTTTCTTTATCTTAACAACTAAATTAACGAACACATGTTTTCACATTCATTGCTCCCAAATAAATGGCTTACTTCTATGATTTCTAGAACTTAATGAATCAAGGACATTTGTCATGTGTCATAGCTTTCAAAAGCAAAGAAGACTTCCCCAAAACAGTGATCATTTGGTTTGTCGCTCTATGGTCATTTTGTGCACACTCTAGGCTAATTAGACTGGGACCTACAATTTAATGTGGATTCCGAACCACTCACAAACATCCATGCCACTGAAAGGATCCGAACCTGAAGCCTGCAGTTCCAAAGGCCAGAGCACTAGCCAATTGGCCATCAGGCCGCAAGGCAAATGAAGAAGAAAAGCGAAAAATCCAAGAAAAACATCAACGTAGCACTTAGATTTATTTAAAATAAAATAATTTCTCTATAGAAAAATCTCATTATATATATATATATATATATAATGAGGAATGCAAGAGTAATTATTGACTAATTGTAATTATTTAAATTATTGACTTTAAAAGTGTAACATTAATATGATAATATTTTATTTGTTTTGTTAAACTAATTTTTATTATATAGAGAAAACCTTTGGATTTTATTAAAATCTATCATAATTTCCGATGTATGTATCCAGTTTCAAAAATCGCATTAATTAAAATTAACAAAAAAATATTCCCTGGATATAGAAGAAATTTATGCTAAAATTCATTTGTGAGTAATTAAAATAATGCATCATTATAATTTTTTAACTAGTTGTTTATTTCACTGAAAAAGAAATAAAGCATCAGTAAATAAAAATAGTAGTTTATAAATGTTCATTAAGAAATATTAATAATTCATACATTATCTTTAAAAGTGGATAAAATAAGTCCATTTTATATTATATGGAGATATTTAAGGGTTAGTATTTGAATGGTTTGAAAAATATTGGTATATGTTAATACGTTCCTTTTATGTTTTTTAAATATTAAATTGATTTAAGTTTTTAATGTGACAGTTTTTAAAGTATTAGTTGAAAAGAATTTATGCTTTAAATGATGACTTTAAATGGACTTGCACCACTTTGTCAACAAAATGTGAAAATCCTGAATTTATGAAATATTAAATATGGTGCTTCAGTAGAATCAAACCAATTTTTTTATGAAATTTTTATTAAACATGTCAAATAAATAAATAAATAAAAAATTTAATTTTGTTATTTTTTTTTGGTAATGCCATTTTAATTGCTTTAGTTACAACTTTATATTAAAAGGGGTTATTTTTAATTTTTTATCACTATCAGAATGGTTCAGAAAAAAGTCATAATGTATTGGAGGAATATAAGGTAATAAATCCATCATATCCCTGAATTTTTCAGATGTGATGAGCTTGACATGATAATATAAAAGTGCTTGTATTATATTTTCAAATTTTTATGGTCTTCATCGTCTGGGGAAAAAATCTACAGTTTTAAACACCACATTTTCATCAATTGAAGAGTTATACAGCATTGTACATGGTGAACAAACAGAAAATATTACTAATAGGAGTACTAATACTCTAATACTCTAGCTATGGAATGCTTCTCTGACGATTACTCAGAAGCAAACAACAAAATTCCAGTGAACGAACTAAAATTTTTATGTCGTGAACAGTGTTGCCACACATATAAAAATGAAATAAAGAAATTATGTAGTATAATTTTTAAACTAAGCATTATGACCTTGCAAACAGTGAACTTGCACCAGTTTTAAAGTAATTATATTTGTAATTTCTTTAACTGAGTAAATTTATATGGACAAAAGGATGAAAATTTTGTAGGGTTATTTTTGTGGACCTTTTTATAGATAAAAAGATTATAGCAGATTGCATTCATTGTTTTCATTAACTAAGCTTTTGCCAAAAATGGACTTACACCATTTCAAAGAATTGTCTCAATTAGAAAAATGCGATTGTGTTGTACTTTAAGAATTTAAAAATAGACTGGGAATTAGTATTAAGTTTTTCATTTTATAATAATGCTACAAGTATTTCTTAAGCTCATGTTTAATATTAATTATTTTCTTAAAAACGGAGTGACTTTTAAACAGATTAAAATTTTATTATTTCTAGTTAAAAAAAATCTCGTTTACTTTTCATTTTTAATGATCAACTCCCACGCAATATGATTTCAACTTACAAAATTTCATTTCAAATAATACAGTTTTTTAAACTTAAACTTAAATTAAATTTTAAAAAGTTTTGTCTGTGTCTTGTGTAAGATTTTACAGCTTCTACCATTTAAATTAGTACAGTTATTTAGTCCGAGTGGCGTAAGAATCAGTTTCTGTTCAAAAGAATTTTTTTTGCATGCATCTGTCTAGAGGATTCAAAACATTTTTTTTTCTGTTCCTTATATAACATTATTGGTGTCTGAACGTCACCGTTGCCATGGAAACTGAAAAATATTGCGTAGTGCAATGAAATCCTTCCAAAAGTAATTCTCAAGTGGCTGAGCATTAGTATAGAGTTCTGATCTTACAGAGAAACAGAAAATATCCTAGTAAAGAGGATTTCAAAAGGCGAAACTATTTTCTTTGTTTACATAGATTGGTATACAACTTGAAATTTCTTGAAAGCTACCTCTCCACTCTAAAAAAGCAAGTAATAAATTGTATAAATTCAATTCAAGTTACTTATACATTGACAGGTTTACAAAATTCGAGTTACGAGCTACCTTTTCGGTGGTTTTATATATATTAAAATATAAAATAACCAATATTTATTTTAAAGTTTTTTTTTCAAACTCTATTTAATATTTTTTTTACCAACTGAGATCTTTTATTTCAGATTTTTGTTTTTAGGAAAACAATACATAAATAATACTCAAAAGTTTTATTCTATTAATAAAAACTTTAACTCAAACATATTATTTTTACTAAGACATCAGGTTTTATTTAAAGTGAAATCTCCACCGCATCTTCTCGTTTTTAAAATAATGACCACAACGCTACTTTTATTGAGTCGCGGGTGATTGCGAATTGTGAAATTATCACAAATATTCGTCTTTAATAACATATATAATTTTAAGTGCTGCAATGCTATAAATTTGTCTGTTACAGTCGCTGCTTTCAGAAATGAGTAGATTCAATGGCAATTGTGTCAAAGCGTCTCGCATTCATAGTCTGTTTGTCTGATTCGAGTTTTCAGGGTTTTCTTCAATACGACATGTAAGTGAGGGATAGTTAACTTTAAAAATCTTTTCGGAAGGCAATGTCCTACTCTTATGGTCCTGAGGTCTGGTGACCAAATGGCTAGAGCTGTGGCTTTTGGTATCACAGGCTTTAGGTTCATATCCTGGCTGTTGTATGGATGTTTGTTAGTGATTCGGAATCCCCTTTAAACTGTAGGCCCCGTCTATTCAGCCCGTAGAGTAACATACCAAACCAAACCACTCATCGTCCATTGGCGGATTGTTCGGGACATATATTAGGGCAATAGTTTTCAAACATTTTGAATTCGGGGCGCTTATAGAATCCTACAAATAATTGTAGGCGCATTTTTCAAATTCAATATGAAAATTTCTGAGAATTATGTTATAATAGTTAAATGAAATATTGCAGAAAAAATGTGCTATGAAATAAAATAAAATGAAACGCACATTAAGTTTATTTATTCTTATGTTTATGAGAAATATGAGCCGGATGTGTCTTAGCGCTTTCTTCAATGTTTAGGCATATATTTGAAAGACAAACGCCCATTTTCTCGTCAATACATTGAAGATTTACTTTCTTTTTATTCTTAATCGTGTATGAGGATAGAAAATCTTAATTCTCATCAATAAGCCTTTAAAATTGTAGCAAACTTTTCAAAGCTTTTAGAGATATTGACAAGAATTCTTCTAAAGAAAGTTTCAAAAGGCAATTCCTCATGTTTAATTCTCAATCCACGTTCTTCTTTTTTCAGTTAATATTAAATGATTAACTCCATTACTTACAGACGGCAGAGTCTCAAAGGCAATAATGGAAATTATTTTAATAGTGAAAATCACATAGACGCCAAAACTTCTAGTAACCAACCGGGAAGTGACCGCTCCTAGTTTCTCGGAAACATTCTTTGTGCATTCGCTGTTTCTTTTGCATTATCGCTGTTTGACACTTTTATGTAAATAAAAGAAGAAATATCGCAATCTGAAAGTATAGGTGTTTATAATGAAAGCTTTCTTGGAATGCGAAAGGAGTGCGAAAGAAAATGAGTAACTATATTTATTTTTATATCTGTATCCGTATTTCTCTGGAATACCACAGGATGCACCTGAAAATCTCTACAGTCATGTTAGACCGGTTCCCTACGGATTGAAGTGGATTCCGAACTACTATAAACATCCATGGCACCGCCGGGCCTCGAACCCGAAGCTCTCGGCTACCGAATCTTTATTAAAACAGATTCATTAAAAGTGTACTGGCCTTATTGAAAAAGGAATATTTGAATTAAAACTGTTATTATGATCTAGTGGTAAAGTACCGATCTGGGGTGCAAGGAGGTTCCTGGTTCGAATTCATTAGCGGACTAATATTCAACAACAACAACAACAAAAAAAAAAAAAAAAAGGATCGTAATTACTTATTTAAACTAAAAAAAAAAGGTTTCTCTCTTAAAAAATTCTTGTATTTACAAATGTAAGTGAAATTTACAATTCCAAACAGGAACGACTTAAAAAACCAAGTTGAAGTGTTTATCCCATTCTTTGCCGCCTATGTGGAAATACACAAATTTCTTCACTCCGCTAGAAATTGGAATTCTCTTTTCTCCCTCGTGATCTGAAGTGAAGTGATTTCCTCGTGATCATTTTTCTCCCTTTTTTTTTATCCCTCTCATTCGTGCTTATATCATCTCGAGAGCCCCTTTCCTATTGTGGGGGAGCCATCAACTTTCGCCATTTATATCTCTAAAACACATCATGGCGAAAAGCAGAGAATTCATTTGTTGGTACTTCACACGAGTACACTTCGTTTTGCTTTATTTTCCGTCTGAAGCCTTTGGGCTGTGTTTACGCAGTTTACTCGGCCGCCAATTGCTATTCGAGTTTCTCATGTTTGATAAGTCTTCTCTCCTTGATTATGGATGCGATCGAAAATCAAGAAAACTACACTATTTATTTGTATTCCACTGTGCCCATAAGAAACTGTTCCAACTATTACGCAAAACATCTTTTCAGTTCATTTGCTGCAAAATAGAGGCCGACTTATTTGAATTTAAAATTGGATTTTTATAAGAAAAGTCTGTTAATTATTAATAATTAACAGACTTTTCAGTTCAAATCATGTTATCAGTTCATTTGCTTTCCAACTTCTTTGAATATCAATTTGAATTTTTATACCAAATGTTAGTTAATTATTAATAATTAAATTAAAATGAGGCGAATAATTTTTCATCGAAAATCTTTTCAGTTCATTTACTGCAAAGCAGAGGACAACTTCTTTGAATTTAAATTTGGATTTTTATATGAAAAGTTAGTTAATTATTTATAATTAAATTAAAATGAGTCGAATAAGTTTTCATTGATAAGATTGGCTTTTCTGAAACAAATGTTAATTTTCATCCGACAATTTCATATCCAACTGTTTTACAAATTAACATAAAAAGAGAAACAAGACAATAATTATAGTCAGCATCAGTGGCGCAACAGCCTCATGGTGGGCCAAGGCCGTCTGCCCGCTGGCAGATTTCTGGACGGTAGATGATTCTTTTTACGGGGTAGATTTATCAACCCCACGCCCAACGCTCTACAGCCATATTAGACCGAGGCCAATTTAAGGTGGATTCCGTACCACTACAAACATCCATGGCCCCGCCGGGACTCAAACCCGAAGCCTGTGTCGCCGAGCGCCAGATCAGTGTTTACCAAATCTGTATTAAAATATATTCATTAAAACTGTACTGACCTTAATGAAAAATGAATATTTGAATTAAAACTGTTATTGGGACCTAATGACCTGTACAGAACTGGGGTGCAAGGTTTTGTTTATCGCTCTACTGTCATTTTGTGCACATTTTAGGCTAATTAGACCGGTATCTACAGTTTAACTTAAATTCCGAATCGCTAACAAACATCCATGTCACCGCCAGGATTCGAACCTGGAGCCTGCGGGATCAAAGTACTAGGAGGAGTAAAGGAGAAAGCCAAAGTAAAGGAGAGCACTAAATTGGCCGCCAGGGTGCAAGGAGGTTTCTGGTTCGAATTCATTAGCGGACTGATGTTCAACTACAACAAAAAAAAAAATGTACCGTAATTGGTTGTTTAAAACTAAAAAAAAAAAAAAATGTTTCTAACTTAAAAAAAGTTTTTGTATTTACAAATGTAAGTGAAATTTACAATTCTAACCAGGAATGACTTAAAAACCAAGTTGAAGTATTTATCCCATTCTTTGTCGCCGATGTGGAAATACACAAATTTCTTCACTCCGCCCGAAATTGGAATTCTCTTTTCTCCCTCGTGATCTGAAGTGAAGTGATTTCCTCTTTGGCGTGATCATTTTTCTCCCTTTTTTTTATCCCTCTCATTCGCGCTTATCTCATCTCGAGAGACCCTTTCCTATTGTGGGTGAGCCATCAACTTTCGTAATTTATATCTCTAAAACGCATCATGGCGAAAAACAGAAACTTCATTTGTTGGTACTTCACACAAGTACACTTAGTTTTGCTTTCTTTTCCATTTTCTAAAGCCTTTGGGCTGTGTTTACGCATTTTACTCGCGCGCCAATTGCTATTCGAGTTTCTGATGTTTGATAACTCGTATCTCGTTGATTATGGAGGTGATCGGAAATTCAGAAAACTACTCTATTTATTTGTATTCCACTGTGTCTGTAAGAAACTGTTCCAACCATTACATAAAACATCTTTTCAGTTCATTTGCTGCAAAACAGAAGCCGACTTATTTGAATTTCAATTTGGATTTATATAAGAAATTAAAATGAGTCGAATAATTTTTTACAGATACGATTGGTTTTTCTGAAACAAATGTTAATTACCATCTGAAAATTTAATGTCCAACTGTTTTACAAATTTAAATAAATACAAAAAAAAAAATTATTAGTACAGTATCAATTGTTCAGTAAAAGTTTATAAATGCATTTCAAGAGAAACAAGTATATTTATTAATAAAAATAAATAACAGAATAAAAAATGAGAATTGAATGATATTTTTTGGATGAAGAACTTTTAATTTATTGAGTTTAAAAGAAAAAATAAACATCTTTTCAGGTCATTTGCTGCAAAACAAAGGCCAACTTATTTGAATTTGAATTTGGATTTTTATAAGAAAAGTCAGTTAATTATTAACAATTAAATTAAAATGAGTCGAATAATTTCTCATTGATACGATTGTTTTCTCTGAAACAAATGTTAATTACCATCTGACAATTTAATGTCCAACTGTCTTACAAATTGAAATAAAAAGCGAAACAATATTATTGGTTCAGTATCAAATGTTCAGTAAAAGTTTATAAATGCATTTTAAAAGAAACAAAATGTTTATTACTTAAAATGAATTCAATGCTCAATTCAGTTCAATGCCCAATTGTTTTACAAATTTGCATTCATGGAAATTGAAATAAAAAGAGAAACAAAATTATTTTATACTGTATCAAATTTTCAGTGAAAGTTTAGAAATGCATTTTAAGACAAACAAAATGTTTGTTAATAAAAATAAATAACGAATAAAAAATGAGAATTGTATAATTTTTTTTGGATGAAGAACTTATAATTAATTTATTTAATTAAGTATAAAACAAATAAAAATAAATTCAGTGAATTGAGATTCATTGTTTTAATTTAACAAAAGAATAAACAAAATGAAATCAAAAGTTATGAAAAGATAAAATTTGATTTCATTTTGTTTATTCTTTTGTGTATGTGATGTATTTTTTTTTTGATGGGCTTCCATGTTTCTTTTTCCAGCACAAGTACTAATTAGAAAATTTATACGCTATTCAATTCTTGGTTTATTCTAATTTATTTCTTGGTTTATTTAATTTTTGTTTCATTCTAATTAATTTCTTGGTTTATTTAATTTTTGGTTTATTCTAATTAATTTCTTGGTTTATTTAATCTTTGGTTTATTATAATTTATTTCTTGTTTTATTCTAATTTATTTCGTGGTTTTCTGATATATTACTGTCATATGAACGTTAACAACTCTACAAATACTTAACTTATCAGATCTCATTATTTAATTCTAATAATTTTAAAATAACATAAAACTAGTTCGTAATAAGTTCAATAATTCAACTAAATGCCAAATTAGTTCAAATTCGCGTTTTACATAAAGAATACAAAAAAATTTCTTTAAGTTATTTTTTATGTGAATGTGATTAATAAAGATATATCGATGGTTTACTTTTTATTTTCTTCCAAAAGCTATGAATAGAGCATAAAATTTTTCTTATATATTACCAAATATCAATTGTTTAAGCTTATTTATTAATTTTATTGACATTGTTAATATACTGTTGAAATAAACAGAAAGTTGTCCTTATATAATATGTTCATATACTAAATGGATGTTTTTTAACCTACCATGCCTGGCAAATTTTACTTACTTAAATGATACTAAAGCAACATAATATGATACACATATTTTACATGGAAGTGGCATAAATTAAACAAATGTAAATTATCTTTTCAATAAAATAATTTAAAACTATATATTAATACACTTTTTTCCATTGTTTTTAAAGCATAAAATCTGTCTAACTCGCCAGCAAACATGTTGCTTACTTCAATTCGCTTTATCTAATTTTTAGGTTTACTGTACTGAAATGTTTGTTTACGTTGTGATTGGCATTAATTAACCTTACAAACAAACACTGTTGAAGTTTAGTCACTTTATTTCGCAAAATTTCAGAAATAAAATGTAGGAGAAACGTAGAATAAGCTGCCAGACTCATAAAGTTTTAAAAACAAACCACTTAACTCGTCTAAAATTACTTAGTAAATGTGCCATTAGGTTTCCTCAATTAATTCAAACTAAGTGTAGACTAATTAATTAACCTACGATTTCACCATCTGCCAGAATATTTAAACAGAGACGCTTCTTTGAGATTCACTCGTATTATTTAAAAGTCATGAATTTAGAATCTTTTGCTACTCTAAAGAGATAACAATTACGACAAGTGTCTGCGAAACAGATTCTCTTATTCAATTCCTTCTATTAGCTCACACTCTCCCTATATATATCTTGTTCAAATTTTCAATAGTCAATAAAACACTTTTTATTCATCCACTCAAGTTCAAATACATTTTTTTGAACTTGTAGTGGATGACACTGGATGTTAATACATTTTTTTCAAATATTAATTCAGTAATTAAAGTTAATTAATTAATTTTAGTTTTTTGTTAGATTAAAGTTGAATACATCTACCAATAGATGGCGCCAGATAAACTTAAAAAAGCGAATGAAAATTATTTATGAAGGACTTTCTGCAATATAGTGAAAAAAAAGTAGGAATTGACTTAAATTTTTTTTTTTCATGTTACTTGCTTAAAATTAAACTTTAGTATCTTGTAGACTATTAAAAACAGAATTTCATAAAAAAAAAAAATTTAAAATGAGATTTTTCCTTTACTACTTGAAATATTGTTTATTAATCATTTTTTTTATTTGTAATTATTTATTATATAATGGGCAGTTTGGGCAACCAGATTGTAACTGGGTGTGGTCGGGTCGAGATACTTGAGGCACAGGTTGGAGAACTCACAGCTTTATATACACACGCATATACAATTAGAGACATACAATATTTAACATATTTAAAGACAGATAATTATAGATTCGGGGAAGGACTACCCTTCTAAGCCGAATGTCTGAAACATCGGCTACGCGTAGGATGCGCGAAATAGACTTCCTCTCCAGGTGAGAGTCTGTAGGTCAACTAATGCGCCGGAATGCGCTAAATATATTTCCTCTTGGGAAGAGAGACTATGAACTAAACGTTTCTCTGCGGAAGCGCAGGTTGAGCTGTACTTCCTCTCGGGTGAGAGTCTCGAGGCAGACTGACCCTTTCTCCTGAATGCCACAAGGAGCGCTCTTGCCAGTGTGTAGTTTTGGTTTGCCTCTCTACGGTCATTTTATGCACACTTTAGGCTAATTAGACCGGGACCTACAGTTTAACATGGATTCCAAATCACTAACAAACATCGATGCCAGTGTGTAGGAGGAAGCACGTTTACAGTTAAAGAATTTAAATTATTAATTATTAAATTAAATACTAGTTGCAACTGTTAAACTAAAGATATTTTTACAAGTATAATAATTTATAAATGAAATTGAAAATGATTTAAGAGCTTAATTTAATAAAATATCAAATGCATATGAATGGCAAAAATAAATGTATCATCAGAAATAGTAATGAAATTTTCAAAAACATAATGAGTAAATAATTGGAGTTAATTTGTATTAAATTTACAATTAATTAAAAAACTTCGCAGACTTTCCGAACTACAGTTGTCATATGGATAACATACTAAAAGCTTTTTTAGAAATATTGTAAAATTTTTACATATAAGAATATAAAACATGCAAATAAAATCAAAATTATAACATAGCATCAGATAAAAAAATTTGAATGAGTTCAGAAGAATGTTTTTAAATATTTGTTAAAAGCTAATGAAAAGAGAACAATCAATATTGATAATTCATCCATTAATGGTATAACAATTTGAAAATTTTAAAGTTGCATCCTCGTGATATTTGTTCTTTACCTTTTGTTTTCTGTTTGAGACATTTAGCGGTATCAAATTCTGAACAAATACAATTAATTAAAGAAATTCGTAGATTTTCCGAACTACAGCTGCCATATGGATAACATATTCAAAACTATTTTAGAAATAACGTAAAATTTTGTACAAACATGCATATAAAATTTACAAATGAAATCAAAATTATAACTCAGCATCAGAGAAAAAAAAGAGTAAACAAAATTTGAATGAATTCAGAAAAATGCTTTCGAATGTTTGTTAAAAGCTACTGAAAAGAGAACAATTAATTTGTAACAAGATTGATAATTCATCCATAAATGGTATAACAATTAGAAAATTTTACAGTTGCATCCTGATGATGGTTGTTCTTTACCTTTTGTTTTCTGTTTGAGACAATTGTCGGTATCAAATTCTGAACAAATACAATTAATTAAAACAATTCGTAAACTTTACGAACTACAATTGTCATGCGGATAACATACTTAAGACTATTTTGGAAATAACGTAAAATATTGTACAAATAAAATCAAAATTATAACATAGCATCAGATAAAAAATGAGGGGAAAAAATTTGAATGAATTCAGAAGAATGTTTTCAAATGTTAAAAGCTAATGAAAAGAAAAAATCAATTTGTAACAGAATTCATAATTCATCCTTTAATGGTATAACACTTTGAAAATTTTACATTCGTGATGTTTGTTCTTTACCTTTTGTTTTCTGTTCGAGACAATTATCAGCATCAAATTCTGAACAAATGCAATTAATTCAAACAATTTGTAGACTTTCCGAACTGCAGTTGTCATGTGGATAACATACATAAAACTATTTTAAAAATAATGTAACATTTTGTACAAATACGAACATAAACATGCAAATAAAATCAAAAGTCTAACACAGCATCACATAAAAAAAGAGGGAAAAATGTGAATGAAAATTCAGAAGAATGTTTTTAAATAATTGTTAAACGCTGATGAAAACAGAACAATCAATTTGTAACAAGATTGATAATTCATCCATTAATGGTATAACAATTTGAAAATTGTACAGTTGCATCCTCTGATGTTTGTTCTTTACCTTTTGTTTTCTGTTTTAGACAATTATCGGTATCAGATTCTGAACAAATACAATTAATTAAAATAATTCGTAGACTTTCTGAACTACAGCTGTCATGTGGATAACATACATAAAACTATTTTAAAAATAATGTAACATTTTGGACAAATACGAACATAAACATGCAAATAAAATCAAAAGTTTAATACAGCATCACATAAAAAAAGAGGGAAAAATGTGAATGAAAATTCAGAAGAATGTTTTTAAATAATTGTTAAAAGCTGATGAAAAGAGAACAATCAATTTGTAACAGGATTGATAATTCATCCATTAATGATATGACAATTTGAAAATTTTAAAGTTGCATCCTCTGCTGTTTGTTCTTTACCTTTTTTTTTCTGTTTGAGACAATTATCGGTATCAGATTCTGAACAATACAATTAATTAAAGAAATTCGTAGATTTTCCGAACTACAGCTGTCATATGGATAACATATTCAAAACTATTTTAGAAATAACGTAAAATTTTGTACAAACACGCATATAAAATTTACAAATAAAATCAAAATTATAACTCAGCATCAGAGAAAAAAAACAGTAAACAAAATTTGAATGAATTCAGAAAAATGCTTTCATACTGTTAAAAGCTGATGAAAAGAGAGTTAATCCATTTGCAACATTGATAATTCATCCATTAATGGTAAAACAATTTAAAAATTGTGCAGTTGCATTCTCTGATGTTTGTTCTTTACCTTTTGTTTTCTGTTTGAGACAATTATCGGTATCAGATTCTGAATAAATACAGTTAATTAAAAAAATTCGTAGACTTTCTGAATTACAGCTGTCATATAGATAACATACTTAACGCTATTTTAGAACTAACGTAAAATTTCGTATAAACACGAATATAAAACTTACAAATTAAATCCAAATTAACATAACATCAGATAAAAAAAATTGAATGAATTCAGAAGAATATTTTCAAATATTCGTTAAAAGCAAATGAAAAGAGAACAATCAATTTGTAACAAGATTGATAATTCATCCATTAATGGTATAACAATTTGAAAATTGTACAGTTGCATCCTCTGATGTTTGTTCTTTACCTTTTGTTTTCTGTTTGAGACAATTATCGGTATCAGATTCTGAACAATACAATCTTTTAAAAAAAGGGGGGAAATAAGCTCCTTAAGCTGAAAATTCAATTTTTGCATCTTTCATTTTAAACCTTGCGTTCTGGAAATTACTTTTGTGTCCAACAAAAAGACAGTCGGCTCTGATAGAGCTCGGAAATTATTTCTTTCTGCTCGGCAAAATAATTCGACGTCAAGAGCCATCACACAAAAATTTTATTTTAAGTTGATTTTTTTTTTCTCTGAAAGATTTATTTACTCACAATGGAGCAGGGATTTTCTTTCTTCTTTTTTTCCACGTAACATTCAAATCCAATTTATTTCTGATCATTCAATTAGCAGAACAGAAAAACGGGGACGAAAGTTCGTGAGTGATAAGATGGTAAAAAAAAAAGGAAAGAAGACTTATTATCTTTTCCTCGCAACAATAACCAAATGGAAATATTTGAGTTTTTTTCAATTTATATTAACTCTTATTTAAATATTTTGCTGGAAATCATTTACGTTTTCTTGAAGAAATAATATTTTGACAAAATGTTTATTAAATATACTTATTTGATAGATAGTATTAACTGTAGAATTTTGAAATTTCTCCTTCCATTAAAAGATTTAAATAACTGGCGTCTGTATTTATTTGTTTCAGTTGATAATAGGATAAAAGTATGGATTTAAATCAGCAGTATTCAGCCTGGTCCCTACCGCCCACCAGTGGGTGTTTTAGCTTTCAAGGTGGGTGTAGGGATTTTATGGGTTACTGAAGCATTTTAGTGTTTTAATATTTAATAGATTTTATTAAAATTTTGAAATAGAAGAATTTTCAAATATTGTTTAAAAATTCCTGTCATATCCAAATATGCGGAAAAGGATATTCAGTTTATTGATACCGGGGCCTGAGGGCTGAGTGGCTAGCTCTCTGGTGCTCGGTACCACAGTTTTTTCAGGTTCGAGACCCGGTGACGCCATGGATATTTGTAGTGGTTCGGAAGCCCCTTTAAAGTGTAGTCCCGGTCTAATGTGATCACAGAGCGTTATGGGGGTAGTGTTAATCGCGTCCGTAGCATATCTTCAAGCTACACGTGCCCCTTGGGTAGTTTTCGCCGGTGCAGCCCACATGACAAGCCTTCTTAAAGACAAGTTTGCATTGGGCTGCTCCCAGGAAAATGGTCAATACGACCCAGTCCTCGACGTAATAAAAAAAAGTTTATTGGTACCTTTTCCTATTTCCTATCTTGTGTAATCACTTTTTAGTGCTGTTAATGATATTATAATCAAAGAAAAAAAACTGCCTGAATATTTCCTAAAGAGGAGAAATTTGTTTGCCTTACAAAAACTGACCAGATATCCAATATTTAAATTCACAGCATCAGCATCATGGATCTCAGTAAAAATGTAATAACTTAAAGGTAACTTCAACAGACTTCTTGCATATATAAATAAAAGACAGATTTGACAACCGTAAGCTGCTTTTAAATATTTATTCTGCCAAACTTAGTGAAAGTCCGACATAAAATATTTGGTAAGAAACTATTATTATATGCTTTAACTTGTAGTAACTTTGCTTTATATAAAAAACTTATAAAGTCACCTCAGGGCCTGATGGCCGAATGGCTAGCGCTCTGGTGTTCGGTACCACAGGTATCGGGTTCAAATCCCGGCCATGGGTGTTTGTAGTGGTTTGGAATCCACTTTAAGCCGTAGGTCCCGGTCCTAATAGGATCGTAGAGCGCTGCGGGGGCATTGTTACTCCGCGTCCGTGGCTTACCATCAAGTTACACGCGCCCCCTGGGTAATGCAAAGTGAGTAACATCAGTGCAGCCCTTATGGCGATAGATCACGGTCTATCTGCCAGCTGCGTTAGAAGAACATAAAGTCACCTTCCAAAACCAAAGTTCTCCTCTACTTTATAAGTCACCACAACTGTGGAACATGTAGGCTGTTAGAAAATTGCACTACTAACAAGGATACAAAAGTTTGCGGTGGCTATAAAAAGATTGACTACCCCTGATTTCAATGATGAATGATTGATAATTAAATGATTTGATTAAAATTATTATGTAAACATGATTATCATATAAATGCTGTTGTTGTTTTAGCTTTATA
The DNA here is from genome assembly GCA_021605075.1 of Caerostris darwini. NCBI lineage: Eukaryota > Metazoa > Arthropoda > Arachnida > Araneae > Araneidae > Caerostris > Caerostris darwini. The sequence goes on along the minus strand of BPLQ01015031.1, from coordinate 823,575 downwards.
AAATTTAGATTGCTATTCTTTTCATTTGTAAACAGGATTGATGTTATTTGGAAGTCTTTTCGTTTTGATATCTAAATGAATAATTTGGATTCGCATTTTGGGATAAAATTTCATATTTATAATATAAATCGCTTTGAGAATAAATATTATACATATTAAACTGATATTGCTTTGTTGATTTATTACATATTGATTTGATTTTTAATTGCACGTAGCAAAATTTGCCTATCCAAGCCCTGTTCTGTGGTGAGTTGAGGAAACGTACATCGTGTTATCTTCATAGAAATAGATTAAGAATTAATATTAATCCAGTATTTCATGAATTTTTCCTGTAAATTTATAGAATAGTAAAGTTTCAAATTATTTACATATGATCATTAAGAAGTGTAGAGTTAAAATTCTTAATATTAGATCAGCAACAGAGAAACGAAAGAAAAAATTGCCTGTTCCCCCCTCCCCCAATTATTCAATATAATTCTATTTTTATTTTTAATTTACAATTAAAAATTTTATTATTATTGTAAATTTATAATCGAAACATAATAAAATAATAAGTTATAACTTTATTTAAAAAAATATTAATAAATATTTTAATTTTAATTTTAATTTTATGAAGTTAAATTGCAAAAGTTGCCCAAACAAATATTGTTGGTTAGAGCATTGATGAAAACCAGGTCATGCTTTTCAAACACAAAGAAGTTATGAATTCAGTACTCGTAGACTAAAAGTGCTTTAGTAATAATTTCTCGCTAGTTGGACTAACTGCTTATTTAGTTCTAGCTTTTCTCTCGCTAGAACTAATTAAAGTTTTTAATTTTATAAAGTTAAATTGCAAAAGTTTCTCAACCAAATCTTGTTGGTAGCACATTGATGAAAATCAGGTTATGTTTTTAAATACAAAGAATTTATGAATTCAATACCCGTAGACTGAAAGCGCTTTAGTAATAAATTTTTGTTAGACTGACTGCTTATTTAGCTCTAGCTTTTCTCTCGTAAGACTCCATGCACCCTATTAAACTCAAATTTGATTTAGGAAGACAATTTCTTCTCTATTTCTTGTGGATATGTACAAAAACTTTCTGAGGTGACCCCTGGAAAATGTTAAATTTGTTACAATAATTTGGCATGAAATCAGCTATACGTTGTTTGCATGCAAAATAAATAAATAAATAAAAATCCCGAAATGGATAATCTCGATAGGTAGTCAAAGAAATTTTGAGAAAAATAAAAATATTTCTTTGACTAATTGATTAAATCTCTTAATTTATAATTTGAAATCTATTTTTGATTGTAAAGAATTTCACTTTTCTTAACTTTGTGGAACGTATTTTATGCCTCACTGCCAAATTACAGCATAAGTTCCACTGCAAATGAACAATAAAAGGAGGGCCTGATGGCCGAATGGCTAGCGCTCTGGCGTTCGGTACTACAGGTATCAGGTTCAAATCCCGGCTTTGCTCATGGGTGTTGTAGTGGTTCGGAATCCACTTTAAGCCGTAGGTCCCAGTCCTAATAGGAGCGTTGCGGGGACATTGTTACTCCGCGTCCGTGGCTTATCTGCAAGTTACACGCGCCCCCTGGGTAATGCAAAGTGAGTACGTCTATGCAGCGCTTGCCTGAAGGCATCCGAGACCAAGCTGTCTAAGTGTTTGCCAGCTGCATTAGAAAAAAAAAAGATTGTCGGTTTGATAAAAGCAAATTTTAACTTATCAAAGAAAATTTTTCAAGACAGGTAGAATCGTTAAAATTACCTGCATTTTTTTTTTTTAAAGAAAAAGAACAAAATCTTCAAGGTTAACTGAAGCCTTCTGCCATAGCCGAAAAAGAAAACTTTTGATGATTCCATCTTAATTTGTGCACACAATTCTTTCACCTCGTATGAAGTAAAATTTATCTTTGCTTCGTTTAACCAAATGTGAAGTTTAATTAAAAAACTATTAAATGTCGTAAAAACAATTTTCAATGTACATCATTCTTATCAAATGAAATAAGCCACTTAAACTCTCATAATACAATTATTTGAAAATAATCTCGTAATACAATTATTAATGAGAGTAATTATAATGCAATTAGTCTCATTATAGAATTATTTAATCCGTATTTGCACAAGTATAAAATAAACCTTCTTTCTCAAAAGCATCTACTGTAAATCTTATTCATCAGTTTATTGTTATTCTTATAGCTGGATATTGTTGATTAAGATAACAATTAATTTAATTAGTTACAATTTGATTGCAGTTTTAAAAATATCCCATTAAATTAATATACGTAGTGTTGTAGCATTTTTTTTTTTCTCACGAGAAGAGTTTTTGCATTTTATTCCCAGGAGAGGAATGTATGTTATTGGAAAAAATATATAATAAACCCATCACTCAAATTTGACAGCAGACGAGATTTATTGTGGGTAGTTATATTACATGCAATTAGTGTTTTGTTCTAATGAGAACAACCTGACACTCAAATCTGATAGCAGATATTTAGATAATATAAATACTATCTACTGAGTATTTATATTTATATTTATCTTATCTAGTGGCACAGACATTCGCTATTATGCTGAGTCTCATTATACAGGATATCTGCTAATAACGACACTCAAATATTAACAGATATCATGTATAATGAGACTCAGGAAAATAGAGAATGTCTGTGCGACCCTCACAGGTCGAAACAATTACAGATTGACTATTAACCAATTGATATATCATGAGTTGTTCCATCGTGATTAGTGATAAACCACGAGCTCAGAAATTGTTTACTCCAATGAGAAGTGAGGGAAGCTGACAAGCCCACTTTTATTGATTGTCTTAAAAAGAGATAGAGTTTTGCGACGAGTCGATCAGAAGTGTTTTTTTTTCTTTGAAGTGACTGAATAAGCCGGATTTTCCGCCTGTTTACAAAGTGAGCCCCTTGTGGTTTCGTGTATCACGTCGTGTGATAATTAAGGTTTACCGTGCATTAGATTCCTCATAGATTCGAGAACTCTGAAAATCTCCGTCCTTGCAGTGAGCTGCCCTTGTGAATCAAATTATCTTTAATTTTAATTTTTTTGTAAATAGAGTTCTGTATATATGTATATAATGTTTGTAAAAAAAATTTTAAGTGTTCTCATGAACCTGAAAGAGGCTCTCTTTTTGAAGTCATTATAGGTCTAGGCCGAGACGTTACAATGTCTATAAAATCTTACATTCATTAAGAAAATTAACGACGTAGAAACTAAGCAATTTAGAAGCATGTTTTGTTTAATAACAATAACTTTAATGCAAAAACTTTTACATTTTTAAAACTATTATCTCAAAGAAATTTCTCAACATCTCTAAATTGGGTGAAAGACTTATTAGACGTCTTTATATTAAGGGCGAGTAACTTTTATGTTGTTTTAAAATTAAGCTATGCATATTCAAAATTTTTCGTTTTATGCTCAACATAAGTATAATATATAGTGAAACGAAAGGAAATTAAGCTCTTTCCCTCTGTTATTCAGTATAATTCAAGAAGGTTTTTAATTTTGAAAAATAAATTTCCTTGTTAGTAACAAATTCTAAATGGCTCTTTAAATTCCAACATTGTGTATGTGGATATCCTCATTTTTTCAATTAATATTATAATCTTCGCAAACTGTTATCACTGATTACTTTGTTAAGGAAACTGATACCATTGATAACGTTTTTTTGCTGTATAAGATTTAATTTAATTACTTCCTTCAATTTAATGCAATTTTATAAAACTACGTAATCTATCTCTGGTATTTCGTTACACTTTATAAATTTTTGTAAACAATTTTTACGTGCAATTTCAGTGAATCGTGTCTAACACGTGAAAAAAAATACATAGACTATATTTCATTTTTCAATAAAAAAGATTACGAATTTTTGTTTTTTGTCAAAAATAATAATAAAAAAAAATTGAATCGTGTAGTTTGTTTTATGTGCCATAAAATGCAAGGCAAAAGAGGCAAGATTTACGTTTTGGATACCTTTTACAAAAACATTTCCAGTTATATGAATTTAAGATCAATAAAGGATACTCTTCTGAATTTGTTTCACGCTTTTTACTGGGAAGAGGTAATTCACTACAGGTGTAAAATCTCAGTACGTGAGAAAGTATAAATATGTCGCCTTGCAGAAGATGTGGGAAAATGCATGCTACTAGAAGATACAGGTTTATTTTAAATTCATATGAAAAAGGGAGTTCATTCGTACAAATATTTCGGAAAGGGAATGTATTTCTCTCTCTCTCTCTCTCTCTCTCTGTGTGTGTGTGTGTGGGTGTGGGTGTGTATGGGTGTGTGTGTGTGTGTGGGGTGGGGCCTTAATGGCCGAGTGGCTAGCGTTCTGGTGCTCGGTGCCACATGTTTCGAGTTTGGATTCCAATGGTGCCACGGATGTTTGTAGTGGTTCTGAATCCACTTTAAACAGTAGGTCCCGGTCTAACATGATCGTAGAGAGTTGCTAAGGTATTGTTACTCCGCGACCGTAGCTTATCTTCAAGCTACATGCACTTCCTGGGTAGTGCGAATTGAGTAACGATGGGGCAGCACTTGTCGTAAGGCATCGAAGACAACTGTCTATATGTTTGCCAGCTGAATTTGAACAAATATAATATATATATATATATATATATATATATATATATATATATATATATGTATATATAAGGGGTTGTTGTGCAGAGTGGTCGAATTTCTAATTAATTAATTTTTAATTCTCCTTTGGTTTTTGGCAGCTTGATGGCCAATTGGCTGGCGTTCTAGCCTTTAGTACCACAAGCTTCAGATTCGAATCCTGGCAGTGGCATGGATGTTTTATTAGTGGATCGGAATCCACTTTAAAGTGTAAGTCCCGGTCTAATTATCCTAAAGTGGGCAAACAATGACCTTAGAACAACAAACCCAACCAAATTTTAGGTTTTTGTGTTGATATGTTTTGTTTTTTATATAGGTTTTTTTTTAGGGTGATTATAAAGTTCCATTTTCAAAATGCTGTAAAAAAAAGAACCACTCATCTCAATGAGTTCAAATTTCAACTTAAGATACTTAAGAAAGTGCAAACGGAATGGCCTCAAAAAAGTTACAAAGTGTAATAATAGATGACGCTGTAAGCGGCATAAAGAAAGTGAAGTCGGCTGCCAGTGATATTTTGAATCGAAATTACAACGTATTTGGCATGAACCAACATTTAACCAACTGTAGTGTTCACATTTAACCAACTGTAGTGTTCAATGTGCTTGATTGTTTTTTGTTTGTTTTTGACGGAAAAAATGACTCCTAAGTCATTCAACAGTTGTGACACTGTTAGTGGAGACTCATCAACCACGGCAAGGTCATAACAAATTGGATGAGTAAAATCGGGGGAACTTTTTTTTAAACCCATACAGTTTCCCAATTCTTCAAGTATCTTCAATTCAAATTTGAACTCATTGTGACGAATGGTTCTTTTTTTACAGCATTTTGAAAGTGGGACATTGATCTAATTTTTTTTTGTGTTATATCCACAGGATGGCATGGTATTTGTTGTGATGTTTACTCTTATTAATTTTATGTATTACATTTATACCATGGGGTGAGGGTTAACCACTATTACTGGGGACAGTAAGGAGGGAAGGGGTAATATATATATATATATATATATAGTGCATAAATATTTTTTAGCACAAGGCAAAAACAAACAACACAAAAACTTGTAAGCAGAAATGATGTTTATTGTTTTTGAATACCGAGCCCCGACCTGGTGTCTGTCACCATTAAAATGGCAGAAAAGTAGCAGATTCAACGTTACCGATGGTGCACTCATATTGTGTCAATTTCGAACTGACATCCCCCGGGCGGAGCATCTGGTAATTTTCACGCCAAACATAAGACAATCGGTCCTATACAGCTTCATCATGCCCATCCCTGGCATAGAAACGAAAACTTTATGTTTAGCACTGATTGTCGAGTTTCGAACAAAACCCCTTTGATCCCAGGTGGTAGTAAGTAGCTCCAGTAAGCAACACCAGTAGGTCGTTTCGGCTTTTTGCTAGTAAAAATTAAAAGCGATATTTCGCCACTACACTATGCACTACACCTCTATTATATATTTCATTTTATATTAAAATACAAATATATATTTTGTACTATTTAATATTAATATGTACTATATTTTGGTTTGAAATTAATTTATTAAAGATTGCGCTCTACTTTTTTTTAAAAGAAATTACTTGTTTACAGTCACATTTAAATTAAATATCTATGCACGTAAAACAAATAATGATCTTACCTGTATATTTTTTAAAAATAATATTTTTCCTGCTTCGTATCAGAGCTAGAAAATCCATCTAAAGATCTCAACGTTAATTATAGAATCAATCCGTTACAGAAAGAAGATATTATCAGTTAGAAAAGAAGATATTATCCGTAAGAAAAGAAGATATTATCAGATACTGTTGAAGAAATAATCATTTACAGACGAATTACCATTAGAACTAAGTGACTAAAACGAATATTACTTTTTATATTGCATACAGAAAATAAACATACAAAAGAATACAAAATAAAAAACGAAATTATTCTACAGGAACTGTTAAAAAATAAACTATGAAGGAAAACAGAGCTTTATTGAAACATGAAAAATAGGATTTTAGTTTGCTAAAAAGCATATCTTCAGTAATTGTGTTTACCTGATGTAAAATTAAATTAGCCAGGATGATAATATTTATTTTTATTTCAAAGAAAAATTAGTGTCAGGATAACAATTGACTGGTGTTTCGATATCAATTTGAACAAATATATTCTCTGAACAGAGTCGGATAATATTCTTCTACCAAATAAAAAATATTTTTAAATTCGTGGTCTACTGGCAAGGTGTGCAACTAGCGTGTAGAAGGAATAAAGTTCGAATCAGCTTGAGCCATGAATTGTAGTCACTGCTTTCAGAAACGAGGAAACTCGATGATGATTGGGAAAACCTACGCAAAGCATCTCTATTCGACATCCAAACTACTTTATGGAAGTTTTCTGGGGTTCTCCCATACGACATGTAAATATTGGTTAACTACCTCTGAAAGGTCTCGCGGACGAAAAAGTCCTCCTTTCTCATTTGTCAGTTGGGTTTTTGTGGACTGCTTAAGTGAGACGTAAAATTAACCCATATGAAAAAATACTTCCAGGTACTTATCTTCCGTTACAAAAAATTACAATTTCTCTAAAATAGTACTTACTAGCAAATCTTATACAACCATGTAAGGGTATATAATTTTAAATTAAAATAATTGAATTTTTGAATGATATTGTTAATAAGCCCCAGAGATGTAGTTACCCAATGTACACACAGGATAGACTCAGACAAAATAGGGTAGTATGAAAAAGAAAATATCGTCTTTTTTGTCCATTCCAAGCCGGCAATTAAGATCTTGACAACTCCCAATCACTGGGAATGTGAGATTTCTAGAAACTGCTTACTAGAAATAGATAGACTGTTGAACACCGGGAAATTCATTGCTTTGCAGTGGATTCCAAGCTATTGCGGGATATATGGAAATGAGCAGGCTGATATGTTAGCCAAGAATGGATCACACATGATGCAACCTGATCCTCCTTTGCCTTTGAGTCATATAAGGCGATATATATCTTTTTCTATTAAATCCAACAGTTTCAACCTGTATAGAGAGAAGGCTTCTGAGAAAAGTTTAATTCCCTATTGAATAAGTCAACAAGAATTCCCAGTTTCTTGCCTAGAACGGTCGGTGTGTTTTGCTTTCGACTTATCACAGGCCATGACTACTTACAGAGTCACCTGTATAGAATAGAACTGGCTGCTACAGATATCTGCCCACTTTGCGATTATGGCTTGCCCATGACTGGAGAGCGCCTCATCATATGCCCTACTGTTCTTAACTGTACCCCTTTTTATGTTACTGCCAATACCTTTAATGATTGATTTTGTGGTTCTTTACTGTATTGGGCTGCTCGTCGACTAATGATCGAGAGATGGAAGACGGGCATAGAATAAAAAAAACTATTATAAACAACTACTATTCAAAATTATTAAGTTTAAGTACTAATAAACAAAAAACCTAAAAAAAAAATGTAAACGTTTTGCAGATCACGCACATAAAGATTTAAGTTTGCTTTTAACAATGTCCTTTGATTAATAAAATAGAAAATTAATTTTTTTATAAATGCTGAAAACAAAAACTATTACTTCACGATTTGTTTTAAAATAATTCGTTTTCATGAAAGTAGAATAAATCCATCATAGAGTAAAATGATGCATCCAAATAGTTTTTGATGTGCAACACCGTTATCCATTAAAAATAGTTACTTTCCATGGTTTAAAATTCCTCATTTTTCAATTTTTCTGTTTTATTTGTGTGATGTGTGCCTCTAACACTAAAGTGTTTCAATTTTACTCATCTTTTTATAAAGAATTTGTGATTAGTTCACATTTTGAAAGCATATTTCGTGAACGAAAAATATATCTTAAACCATTAAATATTTTTACACCTTCTTAGTTTTGATATTTTTTATGTCTTCTTAGTTTAAAATATAAAACAAAAAATCTTGATTTCAACTATAACTACTAATTTGTATTCTTTAGAACTTCAAATTATATTCATATAAGTCTCTCCTATATCTACTGATAGGTACAAAGCACGAAAAAGCATTTTACTAAAATTAAAAAAATATTAACAGGGAGGGTTTTTTTATATATAAGAACGACGATTGTCTATTGATGACAATTTAAAATAAAATCTTTTAACATTTTTAGGAAACTAAAATACAAATGAGTTTAATTAAAATTACTACTGATATTAGAAACTATATTTTAAATGAATATAAGATAAAGAAGTTTCTTGATAACTTTGACTGAAATGAATATTAGAATGTAACATCAAACCAAAAATATTCCAGTTAATTTTTTTTTTAGTTATGACAAAAATTCATATTTTTGAATTTTTGGGCGTAATAAATTTCGAATATCTGTAGGGTATACATTATGGATATTACGATATGTCTAAATTCATGAATGGATTTTTATGGTTTGGTTTGTGTTTTTCTGGTATAAAATAAAAGAATTGAGTTTTATGAAAAAGCAATTTACGAAAACCTAAAAAGTAAAATAATCATAAATGGTTAAAATTAGGATTATTTTTTATTTTAGACTAATTTTTTAAAATTGATAAAAACACTATGGAATGGGATGTCTTTGAGTTGAGATGCTTGAGGCACAGATTTCAGAACTATCCTTTTTATATACAATTTGGTACATAATATTTTACAGAAAATTTAAAATAACAGAAAAACAATTAGAGTTTCGTGGATGGAGTCCCTTTTTAAGTCAGGAGCGCAGGGTTGAGCTAAATAACCATTTCTCTTGAACTATATATATATATATATATATATACACTGAAGTGACAAAAGTCATGGGATACCTCTTAATATCGTGTCGGCCCTGCTTTCGCCCGGCAAAGTGCAGCAACTCGACGTGGCATGGACTCAACAAGTCGTTGGAAGTCTTCTGCAGGAATATTGAGCCATGCTGTCTCGATAGACGTCCATAATTGTGAAAGCGTTGATGGTGCAGGATTTTGGGCACGAACAGAGCTCTCGATGATGTCCCATAAATGCTCGATGGGATTCATGTCGGGCGATGTAGGTGGCCAGATCATTCGTTGGAATTGTCCAGAATGTTCTTCAAACCAATCGCGAACAGTTGTGGCCCGGTGACATGGCACATTGTCATCCATAAAAATCCCATCGTTGTTTGGGTACATGAAGTCCATGAATGGCTGCAAGTGATCTCCAAGTAGCTGAACATAAGCATTTCTAGTCAATGTTCGGTCCAGTCGTACCAGAGGACCAAGTCCATGCCATGAAAAAACAGCCCACACCATTACGGAGCCACCACCAGCTTGAACAGTGCCTTGCTGACAGTTTGGGTCCATGGCTTCATGGGGTCTGCGCCACACTCGAACCCAACCATCAGCTCTTACCAACTGAAATCGTGACTCATCGGACCAGGCCACGGTTTTCCATTCATCTAGGGACCAACCGATATGCTCACGTGCCCAGGAGAGTCGCTGCAAGCGATGTCGTTCTGTCAGTAAAGGCACTCGAGTCAGTCTTCTGCTGGAATAGCCCAAGAAAGGCAAATTTCTCCGCACAGTTCTAACAGATAAGTCCCTTGTACGTCCCACATTGATTTCTGCGGTTATTTGACGCAGTGTTGCTTGTCTGTTAGAATCTACGACTCTTTGCAGACGTCGCCGGTCTCGGTCGTTAAGTGCAGGCGGTCGACCACTGCGCTGTCCATGGTGGGATGTTATGCCTGAAATTTCATACTCTCGGCACACTCTTGACACAGTGGATCTGGGAATGTTGAATTCCCTAACGATTTCCGAAATGGCATGACCCATGCGTCTAGCTCCAACTAACATTCCGCGTTCAAAGTCTGTTAATTCCCGTCGTGCGGTCATCATCACTTCAAAACCTCTTCACATGAATAACTTGAACAGAAATGAAAGCTCTGCGAAAGCACTGCGCATTTATACCTGTTCTACGCGATGCTACTGCCATCTGAAAATTTGCATATTGCTATCCCATGACTTTTGTCACTTCAGTGTAAAATGCAGTAAAAATGTGTAAAATTCAGTGATATGCATATATGTATATATATATATATACATATATGCATATCACTCTTAGGAAAATCTATGAAATTCTTTTTATATATATATAAATTTACGACAAATACCATGTTTAAGGAAAATTGCAAAGTACACCTCAGAAACGGTGATATATGTTTCATGCTGCATTTTCATAGTAATGTAAAAATATTCTAAAATAATAATTTTAAAAAGTTTCAATTTTAATGATATATGAGAGAAAAGAAGCAAAAGAGTGAATTTTAGAATTGAAGAATTTTTTCACACGAATGATGCAATGTTCCAATAAATATCGTATTACTTTTACGAAACTTAAGAAAAATAGCAAAAGTAGAATAATCGAGGCCATCATTTAAAATAAACGCTATCTTTTAAATAGTTCATTTAAAAGTTCATTTTTTTGCATTCTTTATAGGTTCAGTTATTTTATGCAGAATATAAAGAAAGTATATTTAGATAGTAATTGACTTTAAAAATTCACTCTTCAATATAAGACACTTCTAATATGACAGGTCTTTTGAATACCGATCCCAACAACGCAACTGTGAACGTTAGACATCCTGTGATACTACAGTTAATATCTTTTATAGGTGTAAATTTTTGGTTATGTATAATTTTCTCATTTCATGTGTTAATTCCAATATGGGGAAACTCACGATATAAAGAAACTCATTTGAGGGTATATTTTATCAATGTACAAGTCTTTCTCTATTTGACATTTTTGTGAGTATATATATATATATATATATATATGTGTGTGTGTATTATGTAAATAAGAATTGAAAAAATATAATTCAAGCACTCAGTATCATGTAACTACTTAAAAAACCCAATGCTTCGAACTAATCATGTCTTCCAATTTTTCAGTCATTTGATACTGTCCATCCCTGTTATCGGAATACAACGCTAGATGCGTTTTTCATCGGTTTAGTTATCAACTGTGCCCGACATGGATTATGTCCTGAATTATATTAATTAGATATTAATATAATGGATTAATGATTAATGACATGGAAATGACATGGATTATAATGTCATTCTGTACTCCTGGACTAATGATATGGATTATAATGTTCTGAAGATAAACATAAATTGATAATTCTATCTTGAGAATATTTTAACTACATAATTTTTGTTGATTTCGTGAATATATTTGAATTTTTTTATCATGTTTTAAAAAGATTCTCTCTTTTTGATCTGCTCGATATATATAATAGGTATGATTCGAATTTTATTCATATCTAAGATAATAACAATAATTTTTATTTTCAAAGGCACAAATCTTTAAATGTACTTATTACCACCTTTTACCAAATTATATTATTAGGAAATTCTCACCTAAAACAATGTGTAGAGCAAAACATTGTCTTTTAGAATCATTGGCAGAATCACTTGTAAACGGCAAATACCGTGTTGAACTGGAACTGAACTAGGATTGTCTTCTCTACTTAATATAGAAAATGGGGTGGCTCTTCGGGTCTTTCCAGAACTCGACTATTTCAGGAAACTGGAGAATCTGCGACCGGAACTGTTCAAGCACAAATTCATAGAAACTGGCCCAGTTCCGGATATTGGTCCCGTCTTTCAATGGATTTCCGAATGCCCTTAAATGGGGATTCTCAATATTAGTTTTATCATTAAAATGGTTTCAAAAGATGTTTACAAGGAGTTCAAGTTTCCTTATTATCTTCTCAAATTAACGAACGTGCTTTTATAAATAGGTTCCCTGTTGATGGTATATATTAAAAAAATTAAAAAAAATGTATGAACATGTGAATTAATGTAACAGATAATTAATAAATAAGTTGTTAATATTTGAAAATTATATGATCTTAATATCTTAGAAGGGGATTACTTTTTAACATAGTTCTTAATATTTTCTTCGTAATTAAAATGGTTAATAATAATCTCTTAATAGTTATTATTTTAATGATTAATAATAATCTCTTAATAGTTATTATTTTAATGATTAATAATAATCTGAAAATAATCTCTTTGATGATTATCTTCATTTTAAATCTCTCCGATGTTTTTCAGTTTTAAATTATGATTCATTAGTGAAAATTTTTAAAAGTATGCATGCGGATGTTATTTAATAGGGCGAAAAGAAAAAATAATTATTTATAGTTTCTATAAGTAATTGGAGTTTGAAGTACATATACACTTTTGTAATTAAATCTGCTTGATATTTTGATCTTATTATGCCAGTAATATTTGAAAATTGTATATAATGATCTTAATATCTCAAAACGAGATTAGTTTTTTTTTAAACTTGATTCTTAATATTTTATTTATAATTCAAAATGATTTCAAAAGGAATTTAGAAGGATAATCATCTTTTAATTATGATACAATAATATAAGTCAAATAATTTGAGTTTGAATTACATACAGAAATTTCGAGTGCTATATTTTTTTACATTTAAATCTTTTTTTAAGAGGAAAGGAAAAATATCAAAATGTCTCTCAAAAATTTTACCTGAAACAATTACGGCTAAATTACAAATAATCCGTATCAAATATATATATTTTTTTACATTAATTGCTAGTGATCTACCGAAAATTATTATGTAACACACACATATACCAAGGTATTAGTAAGGTCACGTACCAAGGTATATTATCACGTACCTTCAATTATGAAAAGCGGATGCTGCAACTATCCAGGGGGCACGTGTAGCTTGTAGATATGCTACGGACGCGATTAACAATATCCCCACATCGCTCTACGATCATATGAGATCGGGACCTACGGTTTAAAGTGGATTCCTAACCACTACAACCCCCCCCAGGACTCGAACCCGAAACCTGTGCCCTGCATGATACTGAATCTACTGCATATATACCGTAATAGTGGCGAATGATATCACGTCAGAATATACGGCATTTGAAATCTACAACATATACATGTAGTGCAAAATAGTAAGTTGGCCTGACAGGCTTACTAGATAAATTTATCACATATTCACTTACAAATAAAATTATTTATCTCCAAGGTGAAGTAGGATTTGTAAGAAGGTATTAATACATGTGCTTTATATATAAAATTATTTATCCTCAAGGTGAAGTAGGATTTGTTAAACGGTATTAATACCTGTGTTATATTTAATCCAAATAAGTATGGATATGAAATGACGCACTTTGCGCTTACATAGCTATTTTTAGATTTATTGTGATATTTATTTATTTGATAATCCCACGATTTTATTTTCCAAGTGTTATTAAGCATTTCTGTCGTATTAATCTGACTCATATGAATTAATTCTAGTTCTGCGCCGTAGGTTTAGGATCATCTCGAATTCCACACCTATGACGCACAACACTTTTTCTTAATAGGATTACATCTCGGTTCATAGGATGGTATTTTTAGAAGCTCCAATCATCCACCAAGAGACGGATTAAATTCCTTGAAAACGCTTTTTATATTTCTCCTTTTTGGTATGTTTAAAAAATATTTATATTACAAATATAGAATTCTAGAACTAACTTAGTTAAAACTATTACAAGCAAAGTAAGTATTTGAAATATTGGGAAGTATATAAAATGCTGAAAATAATCACTAATATGTGCAATATTATTAAGGCATAAAAATTAAATTTCATAACCTATTTTTGAACAAAATTGTAGATTAAAAGAATCACTGCATTCAAATCAAGTATTATGCATTAAAGATTTAAAAATGTTAAAATTTTTATGGTAAACAACCCCAAATGATTATAAATTCACAATTAAAAAATTGAACAATTAAAAGCGGAAGAATATTTGTGATACTATGATAATAAAATTAAAAATATTCGATTGAATAAGGAAAACGTCCCGCTTTCTTCAGAAAATTGATTTACATTTGAAACTTGAACATTACATACAAAATTACATACATTATTCGATTGTGTTTATATGCCAACCACGGTTTCTTACAACTTAATTCTAGAATTGAGAAAAAAATATTTTCTTATAGTACTGTATTTCTACGTCATTGCTTTGCTCTATCACAGTTTAAGTTTTGTCGCTCTACGGTCATTTTGTGCACACTTTGAACTAATCAGACTGGGACCTACAGTTTAACGTGGATTCCGAACCACTAACAAACATCCATGCCACCGCCAGGATTCTAACTTGAAGCCCGTGGTACCAAAGGCCAGGGCGTTAGTCAATTGCCCTCAGGCAGCAGGGATAGAGCAAGAGGGTGTGATACTCCCAAATGCTAGTACCCTTTGAGCTTTCGTTCCAAACATTATGGCACACAAAACAAGGATTGATTTGGTTTTGTCGCTCTACGGTCATTTTTTGCACACTTTGGGCTAACTAGACCGGGACCTACAGTTTAACGTGGATTCCGAACCTCTAACAAACATCCATGCCACCGCCAGGATTTCAACCTAAAGTCTGTGGTACCAAAGGCCAGAGTGCTAGCCAATTGGCCATAAGATTTGACGAGATTTGAGCACTTTTGAATGTTAGAAATATCTCAGTGCAACAGAAGACATGATGAGAAATTCAGGAGTAAAAAGTAACTAAAGATAAAGATTTTTTCTCGTTATATCTTCAAATACGAATTTCTGATAATCTTAAAAAGTATAATGGTGGTTAGTAATGATAAATAAAACATGTTGCGATATTAGCATATAAATTAATCGTTGTTTTAAAAAACACATTTCTCTTCAATTTTTGGAAAAAAATAACTATTTCTATTTTTTAACTTTTATGAATTTCTTTTATGATTGGTTTTCTTTTTTTTTATGATAAAAAATATCTCTTCTTTAATTATTTATATCACAGCCCAACGAAAATGAAACCGAACCATTTCTCAAATCGGCGCCACTGTTAAAAAATTGGAAAAAAAAAAAAAAAAAACCCTTCTATGACAACAAAACAAGTCGTGAAACTTAGTAAAAATAAATGAAAAAAGATGAAGATCGAAGTCAAAAGATGTTATTCATTCCTGGAAATCTTTCAATAACAATTCACAGGAGAAACTTGAAGGTGAAAATCTTCTCGAAAGAGGATTTTACTTTTGAGGAAAAGTGGTACTGCCGAGTTTTTTCTGAAATTAGATCCTAGAATAATCTAAAATCAATTAGTATGAACCAAAGAAATGAAATTTTGTAAAAGAAGGGTAATCCAATTCGATAGAGATTATTCAGAACAATACGCCTATTTAATTCCCTCGAAAAAAGGGACAGAAACTTTATTTTATTTCGGGAAATTGTTGAGATTTATTTACAAGTTTTTATATAATTATAAAACCTGAAAAGATTTCAATATTTTTTATATTGAAATATAAATTGCGTTCATCTTCATTAAAGTACAAAACACTTCAAAATGGCAAATGAAAAATATTTCATTTAATGAAAATCATATAACACAAAAGTGCACATAGGCTTTAAGAAAAATAAAAAATTGGCGTAACTTATGCAGTTGAAAATAATTTAATATTGTGTAACTTGGTCTTGTGAATCAATGGCGGCTTGTAATCTCCTAGGCATGGCGTGATGGCCAATTAACTAGAGATCTGGCCTTTGGAATCACATGCTTCAGTTTCGAATCCTGGCCCGTGGCATGGATGTTTGTTAGTGGTTCGGAGTCCATGTTAAACTGTAGGTCCCTGTTTAATTAGCCTAAAAGTGCGCATAAAATGACCATAGATTGGAAAACCAAACCTAGGCATTGAAGCAATAAGATTTTGTGTGTAGTTCCAGACCAGGCTGAAACAATGCATTTTTAAGGAATCTTTAACTGGGACATAGTATTTTCTAACTCTTTTGTCGAGGTCTTTCGCCCAAGTCTTGCAGCGGAAGAAGGGTATAGAGCTATGTAGGTACTCTGAATTGAGCCATTCTTTCACAGTCTTCACTGAGTATTTTGGATCGTTGTCATGCTGAAAGATCCATTAGCTTCCAAGTTGTAAAATGTTAGCCATTGATGTAACAACAGATGCCCTCATGTTATCTTTCAGTATCTTCAAGTATTTGAAATGGTCCATCGTATCTTCAATGGAGGTTAATTTCCCAACACCAGCAGCCGACATTGATTTTCAAACCATGATTCCTCCTCCACTATGTTGGAATGACATTTATGAGTTTCAGTTCTTCGTCTCTCTGTCACCAAATTTTAGAATGCTAATCACTTCCGAAACACATCAGTAAAAAGGACAAATATTTTTTCAAAATCCTAAATCGTTATGGATTTATTGATTACAAAGTTCAGACTTTTCCTTTGATTTTAGTTGGATACTAGTTGTTTCTACATATAATTCTGACATGAAATCTTTCAACTCAGAGGATTCTTCGAACTATTTCTGCGTTAACACTCTTATTAGTTGTCGCCTTAATTCATTGAAGAGCAGATAATTTCGGAGTTAACTTCACTTTGCTCATCACTGCTCGAGCATCTTGATCCTAAAAAAATTCTTGGATGTCCTCTACGTAGTTTTTTAAAAATATGTCCAATTGTTTCCTAATATCTTATAATAATTCTAATTGTAGACCGACTTTTCACAACTGTTTTTGTAATTTCAGTAAAGATTTTTTTATATTTTTCCTAAAATTAATTATCAAATTCCGAACATCACTATCAATTTCCTGTCTTGGGTCTATTTTAACTGGTAAATTAAACTGATAACCACAAAAATAATTAGCGTATAATGTAGATTACATTTTCAGTAATGATGTGCAATGATTTTTCGCTCCTGCTTGAATAAGCATGAAATCGCTGTCAAAAATTGTTCTACAAAAATGTCTCCTACGTGTAAATGTTTGTGGTGTCAATTAAAATTTTTTTTTGCATATTCTGGATAGGTAATTTGGTTTTTATCACTTACTTTTATAAAATAGTATTTAACTATTAGTACAGTATTTAAATATTAAAATAGTGCATTAACGTTGCCGAAAAAAAAATATTTTTTTTTAAATTTATAAATTTTAAATCTCGTTGTTTTAATAGATGTACCTTGGCTTTTGTGACTGACTGTATGTATTAGGTATTCAAATATCAATCAGGTAAATCTGAAGTAGTAGTTTTCTAACTAACACTTCATCAAAGGTAGGCCAAGGCCGTCTGACTACTGGTATATTTCTAGACAGGAGATGTTTTCTTTTTTATAGGGTAAGGTTATCAGCACTACGTCCAACAGCCGTATTAGACCGGAACCTACGGCTTAAAGTGGATTCCGAACCATTACAAACATCCATGGTATCGCCGGGACTCGAACCCGAAATTTGAGGCACCTAGCGCCAGAGCGCTAGGCTCTCGGCCATCATGCTCCAACTATCACTTATTTTTATAAAATTTTGTTTTAAATTATAAAATATAACGTTATTGTAAAACTTATTTTTTTAATATTTATAATTTCTTAAATCTAGTTATTTTAATAATTGTGTGTTGACTTTTGTATTTGACGGTATCTATGAGGTATTCAAATATCAATCAATTAAGTCTGAGTCAGTAGTTTTCTCAATAATTAATTCGAATTTGAATTTTTTATAGTAATCTATCGAATCAGACACGATATAAGGATACACTAATATAATAGAAGATTAAATTATTAATTTTTAAGCGAATTTTAAATTGCAATAATAATAAATCGTAATATTATTCTATACTAAAATATGTTCCAAAAACGAAATTAAAATATATCCCAAGAACTAAACAGTTATACATGTAAACCTCTTTTAAATAAGCCTATCATCATTGTTTGTTCAATTCTTGGTAATATGATCATGAGCTTTAAATTAAATTAGTTTACAGGTAATTACTTTGTTAGTTCTACAGCGCAAGCGAACCTCTACAGAATTCAAATTTGTTTAAAAGGTTAACAGCTCGAAAATTTTTATTATTTTTTTCTTTTTTGTTCCTGACCAATTTTTTTTTACTATATATTCTTGAAATAATTAATTTCTAAAGTCGTAATAAAATTAAATCTAGTATTATTTAACTAGATGTATTTTAATTTTTGTGTTTTCTTCATTAAATGAATAAGATTCTCGATTTTGTAGTTTAACGGAATCTAATTTCCATTTGATTTTTTCATCTAATATTAACCGAATTCTTTTTGCTGTTTTAAAACCATTTTAATTTCACTTGATCAATCTGATTCCTGGGATATAAATATTTCTCATAAAAGTTGTTGTTTCCAAATATCGAAGAATTTTCCCTGAGGCCAACCGGTATGAGAACGGCAGCAGAGTCAGCGTCATCCAGGGTGCTCCACGAAGAGTCTGTTACGCTGCACGTACATATACCACTACAATTTATACGAATATCCTCAATGGTAAAATCAGGGAAAAGTCTCACCCTCTTCCTCGAGTCTAACAGAAGGTCATTCTGGCATACAGATTTATCATGCCGATCCTAGGCGCGGAAGCTTTCGATTCGGTATCGTTTGTTGGGTTGAGAAACCGCAACCCTAGTTTTGAAACCCAAAATCCTATCCACTAAGCACTTTTCTCACGAATGTAAAGTATTTATTATATATTTATTATTTTTTTTTTTAATGAATTTTGAAATATTCTATAGGATTTTACTAACACTTTAGATTATTATTAACTTTCTAAATCGTTATTGTAATGTTGAAAAGATTTTATTTCTTTAGGAATATTATAATTTTTATGTTTATGTTGATATGAATTATAAAGTTAAATCCGAAAAATAAATTTTAATAACCGTGAAATTATTTATCATTCCAAAATTCGAGAAAAATCTTATCATTTTATCTTAAAGAAATGACGAAACTAATTTGTGTCCATAATTTTTGAATAGAATCCACACACTTGCGCATTATCAACTGTCAGAAACAATTTGACATCTGAAAGATAAAATTGTCATTTAATGAATATTAGTAATCTTTTTTCTGATAAAGAACCATATAAGCATTCTTTTAAAACACATTTTATTTTTATTTTAAAGCAAATATATAGGATAAAGAGGTACACATATTAATGCATATTTAACCTAATTAATACGTAAAAGGTAAATAAAAAATTACGTGCGTTTTAAAAAAGGTAAATAATTAATTTAATTTAATTTTGATTATATTTTAATAACTTAATATAATTTAATAATAATTTGATATAATTTAATAATAATTTATTTTAATTAAATATTATTCATTATATAATAGTATTAATTATTTTTATTATTAAATTAACTTTCATTATATTTTAATTTAATTTTTTTAAATTTTAATTTTTAATTTTAAAAAGGTGTGAAACAGAATTAAAAATTTTATGAATACTTTTGCACAGTCATTAATATTTTAATATATTTATTTTGCGTTGTGAAATTAAAATATTGTCAACACTTTTTCAACGTTAATAATGATACTTTTCATTACATTAAAATCAGTAAAAGTTTTAATTTCAAAATACTGAAACGTTTTTCTGAGGAAGTATTTAATTGATAATAAAACGAATTACCTAAAATAAAAACATCCGTTTCTATAGAAATTGTTAATTAATAATAAATACCGAATTTCCTGAAGTAAAAATATCCGGTTGATTAAAAAAAAAAAAAAGAAAAAACCCCTGTCTATTATTGATTCATACATGACATTGATAAATACTCTCATTTGACACAAAATTTCCAAAGCTAATGATGATATTTTCCATTTAAGTATAGCTGCAATTTAAAATCAGTAAAATATTTAATTTCAAAATACTGCAATTCATTTTTCAACTTAATTGATAATAAGACGAATCACCTAAAGTAAAAACATCCGTTTCTATAGAAATTGTTAATTAATAATAAATAGCGAATTTCTTGAAGTAAAAATATCGAGAATATATATAGAAGTATAATTTTAATACTTTAATATGTTAATAATGATACTTTCCATTAAAGTATAGCTACAATTTAAAATCAATAAAAGTTTTAATTTCAAAATACTGTAATTAATTTTTCAACTTGATTGATAAAAAGACGAATTACCTAAAGTAAAAACATCCGTTTCTATAGAAATTGTTAATTAATAATAAACAGCTAATTTCCTGAAGTAAAAATATCCGGTTGATAAAAAAAACAAAGTAAAAAAAAACCCTGTCTATTATTGATTCACACATGAGATTGATAAATACTCTCTTATGACACAAATTTGAACTTGCGCGACGCTGATAAGATTCTTAGTCTACTTTTCAAAGTATACTAGGCAAAGACTTCCTTCCTTTAATTTCTTTCTTCAAAAATTCGCTCGGGAGAAAATTCATTGCTGCAAAATAAATAAAAATCACCACGAGGGTTAAAAACTGTTTTCTTTCTTTTTTCCAGTATCACTCTCCCGAGCCAAAGATATTGAACCCCCGCCAATCTTTAGGTAATTAACTCCGAAGCGAGTCCATGAAACTTAGGCGGCTGCAGCAGTTTGAAACGCCGCCTTGGCGCACAAGTTTGGCGCCAAGCGTCCGGAAAAGAGCGTGTACGACGAGCCTTCTTAGCAGTCGCGGGGAAGCGATGGACCATTCGGTTAAAGCCATGAATAGCCACCGGAAAGTTGTTTTTTCTCGACTCCTCAACCGCCACAACTTCGAGAATGGCGAACTGGAGCAGCTCTACCGGCGCTATACTGTCAAGTTGCAACAAACGTCAACCTCCAGCGTATTGGCTTTGGTGGCCTCGCTGGCTTTCAGTTTGGTCGTTTTGCACGTGGTCTATGTAAAAATACTGACCGCTGCGGCTTTGTATTATCTGTTCGTTGGCACGTCTTTTGCTGCAGCTTTGGGCCTGCTTATAACAGGCCATGCTAAAGATGCCCACTTGCCGGCTATTTGCTATGCCGTGCAGGTTTTGTGCTCGGGTATTTGCCTAGTAGGCTTGCCCATGCAGGTGACAGATAGTAATACTTGGGGTGTTTATTCGTGGGGCCAGGAACATGCAGCCGTACACGGTGTTTGGGAAGTGCTGTTTGTTTTGTTCATATCTTACAGCCTATTACCCCTGAAAACCCGTGTCGCTGTATGTGTAGGCGTGCTGCTTCCAACTCTGCACACGATTATTGCTGTCACGTCCGCTACACAATATCAAGAGTTGACTTGGCAGCAGGTAAGAATTTACCTATCAGTTTTTAGAACGGGTGTATATTTATGTTGTATAAATCGAAATGCACGGGTTTCGAAAAGATCATTTATGTTCTTTTTGATTTAGTATGTTTAGTGGTTTATTTTTTTTTAAAAACTGTATGTTCATGGGCGCCTGTAGAATATAGTCAAAGGATGAGCAAAAATTTAAAACTTAAAAAAAAAATATATATTTTCCACCCAATTTTAAATTGGAAATATATTGATATAAAAGGGAAAAAAATTAACACTACAGATTTATTTCCTAATTCAATTTGTTATATTTTTTTATTAATGCAGATAGTTATCGTGGCAAAATTGTAATGGGGGAAAAGGGGAGTATGGCCCACCTTTGTTCCCTTTTTTTACCGGCGCTCTTTTTTATTTATTTTTAAATACGATTTCAGTTTAAAAATGTTTTATTTTTAAAATAAAAACAAATTTTTAGCACTAACTAGAAATTCTGCTACACTAACAATATACAAAACATTGTCACTGAAACTTGTAAGTTCCAGAAATTTTAAAAGGGCAAACATTAAATCGATTCTTGCCAAAGAAACTGATGAATATTATATGACTTTTATCATATTAAAAAATAATGTTTTTTACTAATTTTTCAATCGTATTACACATTTTTTTTTAAATACAAGGGCAAAAATGTTAATACATTTTATAAATTCTAAATTTTACAAAATTTAAATAATTTTTATTAACTTAGTATTCAGCAAATATGTTCTCTTACTTTATAACAGTATAATTGAAACTCATTACTAATACAAGTTGCACAAGGGCATTTTATATTCATATTGAACGAAGATCATTGTTTTGACCTTGAAAAAATCTTTCGCTCAGGGTTATTGGTCTTGATGACATCTTTCGACTTGTTTTTGTTTTTTTAACCAAGAAGTTCAATTTCCATTTTGAACGAATTTAATGCAAATGATTGGTAAAAATAGAGAGAAAATGTTTATCTTACTTAACAAAAATATTTAGTTTCTCCTGTCCAATATTTTGACCTTGATTATTGTACAAATAAAACTTTTAGGATAGAGGAATCGGAAAGAAATGTCTAGAATCTCGACTGTTACTTTAAATATTACGCTGATTTATACCAAAAGTCAAATATGTATTTTATTCCTTTTTCATATTTAATCAAATAAAAAAAAATCTTGAGCATATTTTATCAAACATGACAGAATATGGTAAATAATTTTTTATCTTTTTTTTCACACACTTTTAGAATTTCCATGCTCTTGAATCAAGTTTTTTGCTTAAAACTTTTTGTCCGTTTTTAGATTTTTGTATAAATCTTAATATGTCTGAAATCATCAGTTTAGTTATTATCAAAAGGAAGATAAAAAAAAATGGAAAATTACAGCAAGAAATTGCATTTTGATTAATAAATAATATATTTCAGAAAAAAATTTTTTTAATCAAAGTGATTTTTTTACCATAAGAGCGAAAAACTATCATCTAGAATTTGTCTTTTAAAAATTTCAAATTGTTAGTCCTCATTTCGGTTTTCATTAAAATCTTTGCTGTTTCTTTCGCAGTGTCACCTTCAAATTATTAAAAAAAAAAGGACATTAATTTTTAAATACTAATTTCACTAAAGAAAAAAAGGAAGAAACATTCATAAATGATTGATTTTAACCTTTATGGCTTTGTGTGCCCTTTTGAACTGAAAATGAAAACACTTTCGCATTAGGAAACAATTTCGAGAAAATTGTCATTTCATGTCTGAACATGTCTTTGTGTCTCCTTTTGTGCCTGTAATCAAAAACAACCATTTTTTTTACTAGCAAAAAACATTCTCAAGAAAATATTTTTTAATTAAACTATTAATGTATTTATTTATTTGCCCCTTTTGCACTTAAAAAAAATTAAATAAAAAAAAGCTCACTTTTTGACCATTAAAGAAAGATTTTAAAAAAAAATGTGTGTCACATTCAGTCAACCATTAAGCGTTTTTTTTTAGAATTCTGAGGTCTTCAAATGAAGATGATACTTATCTTAAATAGGTTTCCCATGAACATTACTTTCTGTCTATTTAAAATATCTCCCCTTCCCCCCTCCCCATTCGATTAACAGATGCCTTCCATTCTAAAACAAAAGATAATACCTCCTGGTTGAATAGCCATTATTCTGGCGTCTTAGTATGTCACTGTTTTATCTTTAATTTTTTTATGGTATTAGAATAATCTCTGATTTTTTTCCTATTGTTTAAAATTCTTTATTGTCTATTATTTTAACTATAAATCTTGCATAATGTTAATTCATATTATTTTAAATATATCTTATTTACTTAGAAAATTATAGCTTACCATTTTGAGAACTACAAATCAATAATATGACCATTTTATGTTAAAACACTGCAAACAATTATTATTCTTTCGGCTTTTTATTATTTTTTCAGAGTCCAAAAATTAAAAACTTGAAAGAATTAAATACTTATTGCTATTAGCGTATTTATTAATATTTATGCATTAGTGTATTATTTAATTTCTTGTAAGGGTCTTGCTTTAATGCAGTAATTATCTATGGTGTTTTAGTTATTTATTTATTAAGAGTTTTGTGCATTTCTCTACAAGTACTGTGTTTCTAAATAATTTGACAGGGAAAAAATATTTCTATTAAATTTGGAAATTTTTTAATTCTTATTTGTTTTTCGAGTTTAATAAGCTTAAAATTCTTCATTTGTTTAAATGTTATTAACTAATTTAACAGTTTTTTAAAAATTAAATTTAAAAAAGATAATTAGTTTTTTTTTTTTTTTTGTTGTTAATTTTGATTGTGGGTAAATAGAAAGATTTAACAAATAAATTGAAAATTATATAGTTTATTATTTCCTTTCATTTTCAATTTTTACAGTTTTGATATAATTTTATTTCGGAAAAAATTTTTTATATTATTCTAACTTAATCTTTTTAATCTTTAAAAACAATAACAAATATTTGATTTTTTTATAAAATTTCTTGTTTGTTTTGAAAGGACTAATTATTTTTTTTACCCATTATTTATTGACTTCCTTTGATTTACAGTGAATAAATCTTTTATTACATATAATTTTATATGCCAGTACGATTTTTATAATAGTGGAAATTAGAAAATGTATTTTTTTATTTTAATATTTAAAAAAATTAACAACAATTTAATTTTGTCGTAAAATTCCTTTATTTTAAAGGACTAATTATTTTTAGTACCAATTATTTATTGACTTCCATTAATTTCTAATGAATAAGTTAATGTTAATAATGAATATTCATTACATATAACTTTATATGCATGTACGATTTTTATAATAGTGGAAATTAGAAAATGTATTTTGTGTTTTATTTTAATTAAAATTCAGCACCAGATTTTTTAAACGAGCTTTTTAACTACTGCAGAGTCTAATTTCTCTTTTTATATCTTAACTGAGTTCAGTTATCTGTCTTTGAAATATACTGGAAATCATTTTTCAGGAGTTTAGAAAGACATTAAAAATGTAGGTTATCGCAGAGAAGCAGTAGCCGCCAGACGTGACATGCACAAATTATTAAATAGAAAGACATTGAACAAAACGAAATTGAAAATTTACTTCTTTGAAACATCCTAGATTTAAAATATTTTTTTTACTTTATTTATATTTTGTTTTAATTATTTAGAATAAATTCGTTTTGAATACAAGAATACATGATGAAAGTAGGAATGATATTCATAAATGTTTTCGGATATATGTTCGATGACAATTTTGTAACAATTTCGATAAGTTGTTAAACAGTTTTTAGTACATGACTGAATATCGACGAGCTTTAAGAACACTTTTTATTCTTTGCATATATTCGAAGTAATTTTAGTAAATTCTGGTCCTATTTCGTCACAAATTTCTTGCTTTAAAAATTTTGGCTGTTTTTTTAAGAAAATGTTACGTTTATCGAAATATATTTTCACATTTCTGTCAAATGTGTTCTATTGGATTCAAATCTAATGGTTAAGGAGGTATTTTAATTACTTTACATTGGTAAAGCAACCACAATAGATCATTCAAGGCAACACGCATGAATGTTGCCTTGTTAATGTTATCCTTATGGAACATATCTCTTGTTGGAATGTTATCCTTAGGAACATATCTCTTGTTGAAATGTTATCCTTATGGAAAATATTACTTGTTGGAATGTTATCCTTATGGAACATATTACTTGTTGGAATGTTATCCTTATGGAACGTATTACTTGTTGGAATGTTATCCTTATGGAACATATTACTTGTTGGAATGTTATCCTTATGGAACGTATTACTTGTTGGAATGTTATCCTTAGGGAACATATTACTTGTTGGAATGTTATCCTTATGGAACATATCTCTTGTTGAAATGTTATCCTTATGGAAAATATTACTTGTTGGAATGTTATCCTTATGGAACATATCTCTTTGTGTAGACAGAAAGTTTCGATTATTTTAAATTTCAATTTTAAGGTGTCACATTGCCTTAAAATTAAACCTACCTTTTCCTATGAATGATACACATTCGCACGCCATAATTTCTCAGTTGCTATGTTAGACGAATGGGATAAGTTTTCTTTTCGAAATTCTTCTTTCGATTTTATTACAACCATTATGCAAGCATTAGCTCCAAATTTATTACATATATTTTAATAAGTAAATATAACACTGTAAAAACTTTCTTCCTGCTTCTGGCTGATAAAATCGAAATTTTCTATTCTTTACACTGACGAAGAAATTTTTTTCTTGCTATTCGGCCATGGTATCTTGTTAATCAAATTATTCTTTGAACTCTTTTTAAAGTTACACATATTCCACAATTTCCTTTCGTTTCAGCTCTGCTTTGTTGTAGCTGATAAGCTTGGGCTTTGTTTATTTTTCGATTGATGACTTGCTTTGTTCCGGGAAATAGCTTTGTTGGCTTGCCTGATATGGCTTTTATAGTTATTCTACTCAACTTTTGGTAGAGTTTTATATGATAGAAAAAAAACATTTGAATCACTTAAACTAACATTTTGAGAAATATTTTAATAGTATAACCTCATAAGTACAAATTTATAATTATTTTTGAATTTCGAACAATGTATGTTTGGTAGATCTATTTGTTAAGACATTCTAATTATTTAAACAAGCATTAGATAAAATGATTAAATATTCTAAATAGAGGATTTTATTTAATGTGTAAATTGTTTTTAAAAATATTTCCTATTTACAATCGGTAATTAAAGTAAATCAGAAAAATTTAATACGAGTTTAGATTGCTTAAGAAAACTTTTATGAGATTTATTTATATATTATTTATACATAAAAAAGTGTTCTTAGTGTTTTTGAAATATTAAATAAGTTTTTGTATTACAATATAAAAAAGTATATTCATTTCTTGTCAAGCTTGCTTTTTAAGTTCTATTCTAAAATTAATTGAAATTTATTAAAATTATATTTACTTACAACTCTTATTTATTCGAATTAAACAAAAAACAATCTGGACTAGCTTTTGTACAAAAAGCAAATTCATTTTTCCTCACATTCCAATTTTCAAATCTATTAAAATAAAATATTTATTTAGAAACTATGTTTCTTTTAACGTTATGAAACAGCGATATATAGCAACCATTTTTTTATCAGTCTTTGTTCTAATAGAATAGAATATATAATTCAGATAATAGATATGATTTAGAATAGCGTAATAGGATTCAGGAAATAGGATCAAATTTGACAATCGTTTTTATTTTAATACAAGGTTTGTTTCTTTTGTATACATTTTTAAATAATTTACATTCTGCAAAACTAAAAATTTATTCCGACTTTCGATGTATTTTTCCTTATTTCAATTAGGTGACAATTTATTATTTAATATAAAATATTTTACAGAAATTAAGTTGGACTCAAGTTTTATAATTTTGTGGTTTTGAAATTAAAAGTTTTATTTTGTTTCTAATTATATTCGTAAATCAATTTTATGGGATTTACTACGCTTTTTAAATGTCTTTGAATTTAAAAATTTCAAATTTGTTAATAAATAATTTGGTGAGCAATATTAGAATCAATAGTTGACCACAAGATCTTGTTAATTTGGAAATTATCAAAAAAAAAAGTTATTTTATAATGCAACATAGAATTTATTTATTTGATTTTATGAGTGATGAAAAATTATAATCATATGATTATTATATGTGATTACATTATTATTTAATGCACATATTATTTAAGTTAAACATTAATAATACCAGTGGTTCTCAAGTTAATCCCTAACTTCTAAGGATGGAATGATATGTTTTCCATGGATGAAATTTAAAAAAAAATTTAAATAAAAGCATTTGTCGATAAAACTAACTGTAAATTATATAAATTTCAAAATTATTAATCATTACCCTTTTTAATAATTATTCTCGAGTTTTAATAAATTAAAGTTTTAAAATCCTAATTCATTTTAGAATTCTTTAAAGCTAAGACCTTTTTTTTATCTGGTTACTATTAAATAATAGGTGAAGATTAAATATTTCTTAACTCTCTCTGTTGATACATAAACATTATTGAAATCCAATTAAGGTACTACTTAAATATTATTGAAACATTATTGAAAGCAGTAATTCCTTTACATCAATGTCTCATGATGCGAAATATATGATTACATTTACAGTAAGAAATTAAACATTAATTAGTTACTATAAATGCTGATTGGCTTGTTAAATTAAAGTTTTAAATCCCTGATTCCTTTTAGAATTCTTTCACCTTAAGACCTATTTTTTATTTGGCTACTATTAATTAATAGGTAAAGGTTAAATATTTCTTAAGTCTTTCTGGTGATACATAAAGTATTAAAACCTTATTGAAAGCAGTTAATCCTTTGCATCGATGTCTCATGATGCAAAATGTATGATTACATTTAGTGTAAGAAATTAAATATTAATTAGTTACTATATAATGTTGATTAGCCTGTTAAATTAAATTTCAAAGTCCTAATTCATTTTAGAATTCTTTCACGGTAAGACGTTGTTTATTTGGCTACTATTAAATAATAGGTGAAGATTAATTATTTACTAAGTCTTTCTGGTGACAAATAAAATTTAAAAACATTATTAAAAGAAGTTAACCCTTTACACCAGTCTCATGATGAGAAATATATGATTACATTTACAGTAAGAAATTAAACATTAATTAGCTATTTTAAATGTTAATTAGCTTGTTGGTTATTTGCAAGTAATAAAACGCAATTTTTGTAGTCTAATATTTTTATACTACGATTTTTCTTAAAAGTTTAAATGTAAAATTAACTGAATAAAATATCAAAACTAATATGACATTTAAGGATAAAAAAGGTTTGAATAAGTTTTTTTTTAAAGTAAAGAGTTTGAGAATCGCTTAATAAAATATATAAACGTTAAAATTTATTATTTCAGTTTTTTTATTATTAACTAATCATATATTATATAAAAGTTTTCATTTTTAACTGAGTTTTTTAACAGGAACTAGTAAAGCATAACTTAGTAAATTAAGTACCATAATTAATGTAGAAACTCTGGTAGTGTATTTTATTCTAGCCGAAATTCATGCAATTTCGTTTACAGTGAAAGTATTTCCAGAAGTTCTCTGGAGGTAAGTCTTTTAATCATCATAAACAGCTTTAGCTAAGCTAATGCCACTTTCATGGAGAGAGGGAAGAAATTCTGGCAATCAGATGAGAAGGTAAGTCCCTAGCTAAAATCTGCTTAGTTTAGTGGGAAAAATACTTTCAGAATTGAAGTTCCAAGGTAAAGTCTACTATCATTTGTGGAGAGAAAGGTTTTGAAGTTGGTGGAAGATTTCTTCTTTTTTTCATTAATGAATTGGTATACGTTAATCCTTATTGTAGAAACTTAAGGTAAAAAGTTTGAGTTATTAGAGAGTTTTTTCATACCGTACGTTAGTTACCGTAGGACGTCCGTTAGCTTTTTCTCCCTAGCGCGCATGCGTATCTGTAATAATGTTTCCTATGAGCATGCGCGCTAGGGAGAAAAAGTTAACGGACGTCCTACGGTAACTAACGTACGGTATGCAAAAACTCTCTATTTTTGTTGAAAGCAAACCGTATACTTTTTCTGGTAAGATTAAACTTTTGTTTTAATTTTTCTTGTCTTTCTTCTTTTATTTTGGTGAGTTTAAATTTTTATTTTTATTAATTTTTTAAAAAAGATTACGTGTTTTGGATTAGCATACCAGAAAAAAAGGTAATGCTTTTTTTTTTTGTAAATATCTAATGTTTCCTTTTAATATTTATGCACAATTAAATAAATCTGTTTAAAAAGATAGTATTTTATTTGTAATGACGATTTGCTTATAAATTCTGTTAATCGTTAACGATTTGTAAAATAAATTAAGTAAGTAAAATTAACATTTATTCATGGACTTACAAAAATAAATAAAAGGTTACTATAGAAAAACATTTTAATAAGATTGGTGAAAGCTAAGCTTTAATAATATTAATGAAGATGGTGATTAAAAATAAAAAACATTATTAAATACGAATTATGAATCACAAATGTAAGTAATAACTATAAAAAATTCCGATACGTAATTCTGCAGTAAATTTTTTTTAAACTAAATAGTTTGAAATCCCAACTTAACAATATAAAAATAAGCTTTTTATTTAATTAAAAAATAACTAAAAATTTTTCGTGATTTTTGATTATTCATCAAGTATAAAATTAATGAGCCCTCAGAAAAAAAATTGAATTTATTAATGTTATAGTTTTTGAATTTTAAGAAATACAGACAGAACACATTTCTCTGACTTTAAATTTTCAGAGATTGCTTACTTTAAGAGAAAATTTACGAATCTTAAATCATTGACATACATGATTGCAGTATACTATTCTTTGAACTCATTATCAGATTTTCGTTAAAGATTATGAATTAATCTGATATTTACGTAATAAATTTGGTCCTCTTAAACTCGCTAGGGAATTTATTTGGTCAAGCAGTGCAGAAACTTACATACAAGCAACTCAAACGTAACTAACACTGCAAGAAAGAAATCATCATTATTTTTGCATAAGCATTAAAACGCAATACTTCAATAAAAAAAATGTATGCACAGCATGCAAGCCAAATATTTAAGTCACACAAGTAAGGTGCATAAACAAATACCACGAAACTGCTTTGCTACGACTGTGAGATTAATAGCTCTGCGTGAATGAATGGTGTAGAACGTCCTAGCGAGAGACCGAACCTTGTATCTACAATTCTTAAGCACATACTATTAACGTAACCACTAGACCGAAACTTTTAAGGCCTTAAATCATTCTAATGAAGCTGATGAGCCAATCTGCATTCTGTACCATCGGTTAATTAATGAAATTCGACATCCAAATAATCACGCATCGTAATTAAAATTTTCTGAACTTATTAGTTGATGACAACTGCTTCTAATCATGGTAGTCAAATTTGATAATATAAGAAATTTATGCAAGGCATTAAAAAATATTGATTTTATTAAAATCAAATCTAATAATTAAATTGGTGTTAAACGATTTTTTGCATTTATATCTCGTTTCCGTTATGTTTTAATAAAGTATTTTAAATTCCTTTGTTGTTCAAATACACTGTTCTGTAAAAAATCGTTGTTTTCTAGTGTTGAAATGTCTGAACAAAGATATATCAGTATAAAAATTTATTGCAGAAAAAAAAAATCAAAATTAGAAAATAGATGTTTAACAATATTTGGAAAAATATATAAAAATTTTACTATTTACAAAATATAGTACAATTTTCAATATTTGCAAAAATATATAAAATTTTTACTATTTACAAAATATAGTACAATTTTCAATATTTAGAAAAATATATAAAAATTTTACTATTTACAAAATATAGTACAATTTTCAATATTTGGAAAAATAAAGTAGGAAGGAAAGTTAAAAATTACTTTGATAAAATTTATTGGTTGAAATTTAATTTGTTATAGTTAAAATATCAATCAATTTTATGTAACTAGCGAAATAAACTATTCATTTGAACGTCTTCGATTGTTCACAACCTGTTAACTTAAGTTTTTTAATAAATGAAACAAATAAAAACAATCGTTATAACTGATAGATACGATATTACCTTATTTTTATAACTTTCTAACCGGTATTTTGACTTGACTTGACTGGGTGCTTTGAAATGTATGCTCGCTAATGCTGCTTTATCTCAATTTATCCAAATGCTTTTTTAAAATACCACAGACAAAACAATTTGGCAGGAAAAAAAAAAATGAAACCTTTATAAAAGAACTTCTCTAAAACTCTAAATTCTAGAAATCATTGCCTATGACGGTTTAAAAATTCCTTTTAAAATGCAAGAAACATTGCTTGTATTTTCTAGCAACCAAAGAATTTAAATAAGAAGAGTAAATTTGAAAACAAAAAAATAACATTTCAACAGTTAAACGTTGATTAGAATATATCAAGTTCAACTAGTACTTGAAATAAAAGTTGAAAAAGAAATAATAACCCCAGAAAAAATATGTGGGTACCCCCTAGCGCACAGGGTTACGAGACTTTTCGTAAAAGCTGAAGTATCGTTGTTGTCTTATAATAAGCATCCTCTGACATATCAAATCCAGTATTTTGTTGATGATAAATCTCTTACGTTATTTTATAAATTATCTTCCATATCAGAAAAAAAATAAACTTTTCACATATTTAAATAATTACAATAATTTATTTTTTTGTAGAACAGAAATATTAGTATATATGACTATATTTATAAAAACTTTCTCAGTGTCGTAGAATAATGGTACATTGCATTATTGTCAATTACCATTTAATTTTTCCATGTATTTTTAAAAATTTGTCATATTCCAACTATTCTTTTATGCACATGAAGTAATTTTTAATTCCTTCATCTTCAAAAAAACTTTTAGAAAAATGAATTTTGTAAAGTTTTTCTGATGAAATAAAAGTCTGATTATTCTAGAAAAGCGATATAAGTTCATTAAAAACGAAATTGCTTATTTAATTATTTTATTATTATTTTTTCATATTTTTTAATGTATAATTTATAACAATATAGTATTAAAAAAATTTATTCACTTTTTAAATGAATACCCACCTGGAAAATTAATTACACTGTTTTAAAAAATTAAATTTTCAAAATTATGTTACAACATTGGTTTTTAGATTTATTCAACTAAAACACTTGTCATCTTTTTTTTCAATAAAGAATCGACGATATACTGATTTTAATAATTAATTCACTATTATCTAGTCTGATAATTAAATATTGCATATTATATTTCCGTTGATTAATTTTATCGGAATTAAAGACAAAGACTGATTTAAGAAATAGCTGAATAATAAATACATTTTTTACAGAAATTTAACTTGTATATAGTATTTGTCATTCTACAAATACAAAAAAGGTTAAATTTCCAAAAAAAAAAAAAAAATTATTATTCAGCTATTTCTTAAATCAGGGTTTTTCCTTTAATTCCGATAAAACTAACATGTATATAAATAACTAAAAAATAACAACGATTTGAGAGTTTTTTTAACAAAAATTATAAAAGTAACAAGAATTATTTTTGAAAATTTCTTTAGAAAAATAACTTAAATTAATAATATCTGAAAAAAAAGCGATAAACTGAAAAATACTTTTTTAAAATAATCAATTTTTAATATTTTATTAATTAGTATTTGATGTTAATTTAATTATAGTCGAAATTCAGGAAATAATTTTTTCGAATAGAATTTTGTTTAGATTTTCCATTTCTTTTAAAGTATTTGCTTATTGCTATCCGTATTCGAAGAGATCGTCTAATTCTCTTTTTTTTTCACAATAAAATATTTATTTTGATTTTTGAATCAGCAAATATGTTTCATTATTTTTTTGTTTTTGAAACTACATGCTTTTCTTTTGTTCCGAATTCTTTTTCTGTAGAATACTACCATCTGCTTACCATTACCATCTGCTTTTTTAACAAACCATGTTTACAATTAATCAGAATTGCATAAATCGAAGACGAAATGAATTCTATGTTTTTGTTCATTATTAAAAAATAATTTAAAGGAAATGTTGCTTAAAAACTATTTTTAGACATCTTTTGTAAAATACAGAAATAACATTGCTAAAACGGCGTTTTTGCTTTAATTATGATACAGAGGGGAAAAAATTTCAATCTTAGAATATTCGAACCATTTGTGCATAAAAATTCTGGTTTAATTTAGTATTTTTATTCCATCGAAAAACGTACCGGAATTAAAATATTTGTTATGATTTCTGATTCAGCAAATATGTTGTTTAATTTTTGTTGAAACTGTATGTTTTTCTTTTGTTCTGAATTCTTTTTCTGTAAATTACTACCACATCATAATCATCTGCTATCCGTGTAAAGCTAATCAGAACAAAATAAATAGAAGACGAAATGAATCCGTGCCATTGTTAATATTAAAATAATTTAAAGAAAATGTGACTTAAAAACTATTTTTAGGCATCTTTTGTAAAATAGAGAAATGATATTGCTAAAATTTCTTTTTTGTTTCAATTATGGTACAAGGGAAAAAATTAATTCGTGGAATTCATTCCGAAGTAAACTGAAAAATGATTGACACTGCTTTTCACTCAGTTTGATATTATTCATTTAAAATATTATTAGTAGAAAAAATGTAGTCATTAATTTTTTTAATTATTGTATGTAAGAATTTATAAATAACATATGTAAGAATTTATAATTAATATTTTCTGTAAGAAAATACAGACATGATATTGCTAAAATTGCTTTTTTGTTTCAATTTTGATTAAAGGAAAAGAAAAAAAAGAAAAAAAAAAAAACTAATTCGTTCCGAAGTAAACTAAGAAATGATTGACACTGCTTTTCACTGAGTTTGATACTACTCATTTATAACATTATTAGTAAAAAAAAAGTCAGTAGTTTTTTTTAATTGAATTCAAGTCAGTAGTTTTTTTTAATTGAATTCAAGTCAGTAGTTTTTTTTTTAATTATTGTATTGAATGAGTGATATAGATATCAAAATTATTATGTTTGAAAATATTATATGTAAGAATCTATAAGTTAAACTTAAGCGAAAACTTAAGCACATAATTTTAAGTTATTCGCTTAAGGTTTTTTTTTTTTTCTACTTTCAAGTTTATTGTATTTTTCTACTTCTCCGTGTATTTTTATTCTTTGAACTTCATTAAACTGGAAGAAACAGAAAGTGTATTATTTAAAGAGAGGAAACAACATATAAATTTCAGATTTAAAAAAAATTAACGGAATTTGTACGATTTATATCCGTTTTTTAATATTTAAAATCGCTGCGATATCTGTGATATTGATCCGTCCCGCCGGTGGTGTTTCGAGTTCTAAATGGGACAAAATCGCTACCGTCCCGGGCCAAAACGAGGACGAACAGTTAACCCTAACCGCTATAAATCCTTCGAATATGAAACATTTAATAATTCAGGGCAGGTGGAAAAGATCTCAATTGTTTTGTATAATATCGGTTGATATTTTTTTGTTTTCACTCCAAACAATTGAATGCGAGACGTTTCAAAGTCTCTGACCTCAGCGGAAAATCTTTATTATTATTATTTCTTGAAGTTCTTAGAATAGAAAGACGGTAATCATACTACACGGATTCTCTTTCTATAAAAGTTTACAAACTGAAAGTCAAGAAAGTTATTTTTTATTTTGTTCTTTTTATGTTTAGGATGGGATGTGAGGTGAGTATGAATGGTGGGAGGAAAGTCCGGGGGGGCTGCGTTGCCCGAGCAAGGTCACTGGGCGAGTTCTTTTCCTTGGTAGGGGGGAAGGTAAACAAAAGGATTTCGATTTCCATCTCGTTGGTCCCCCACCGCAAGTCATTCTATTGTTGATCGAATTATTAAGTTGTACAATAAATAAAAGAAGCGTGTTTGACAAACTCTTTTTTTTTTTTTTTTTTTTTTTTTTTTTTTTTTTTTTTTAGTCTTTAAGGACTTCCATTACTAGCTATAGAAGAGTGACGTGTATTCTTGTACGAAGATTTCATTATCGAATTAAACCAGTCAGTTTTCGAATTTATTTATAAATTAGGTGACATGCAAATATTTATGAACCAAATTGTTTTATGATATTACATAATATTATATAGTTAATAAAATAGCAATTACATTAATCTTTAATTACTTCTAATAAATATAGTTTGGTTCTAAAAAGTAGTAAAAAAAAAAATAAATAAATAAATAAAATAAGATAAAAGCAAAATGTCTATAATCTAAACATATGACCCCTGTTTATTAGTATTTTTTAATTAAAACAATCAGTTTGATGACTTGCCAAAATTAAAAAAAAAAAAAAAAAAAAAAAGAAATTCATCTAGGTAGCAATTTCCATTACATTTTATGACATAAAAATAAATAAATAATTTATTCCAATCTTTATGCATATGTATTATCTACACACATATTTTACATATCTGTAGTTTATGGAGTGGCATAGTTGCATAGCATAGCGTGGCATGTAGTTTATAAGATAAGTTTTATATAAATATTTATCTAGTCAACACTGTCAATGAAAATATACACACACACTACACGTTAATGAGAAAGTGTTATGCGAGCTTATAAATTTAAAATGCATGAATAAATATTCATCGTCTGATTGCTACGTGCCTATGAATTTTAAGAGCCTTTTATTTCTTTTTATAAATTGAATTCTTAAGAAAAATCTTTTGTGTAAATTCACATAAAAATTAAAAAATTGCTTAATTCTACTACATATTTTATCAGTTGAGCTTTTTAATAGGTAATTTTATAATATATTTTTCATTAATTGCCGTAATTTGTTGATAAGTCAATCGTAGAATTATTTGTTCGTTAAATTTTCTGTTTTCATTTTATTTTGTTGTATAAAATTAATTGTTGTAGTTTTTACTAATCTATTTATGTTATTATTGTTTTAGAAATATTTTAAAATATGACATCTATGGATTAAAATCTTGTACTTCCCTTCTTAAAAATTTTATAATATATTTTTCATTACTTGTAGTTTGTTGATACTAAGTCCGTCGTAGAATTATGTGTTTGATAATTTTTTTTGTTTCCAATTTATTTTGTTTTATAAAATTAATTATTTTAGTTTTTGATAAATTATTTATGTTATTATTGTTCTAGAAATATTTTAAAACATTACATACATGGTTTAAAAACTTTTATTTTCCGTCTTAAAATATTTACATTTAAAAAAGTATTCTTATTTTAATTTAAACATTATTACTGAACTATAATTATATTTTTACCATGAAATATTTTATCATATTTATATATCTGATAAAGTTTATCGACAAGAACTTTATATTTTCCATTTTAACTTTATTATTCCGTTATTAAATTTTAATATTTCATTTTGCTATGCAGTATTCAAAAGTTTTATGTTTGTAGAGCATAATAAAGGATTCCCCTAACTATATTTTTATCAAGCTAAAAGATATTTAATTACTTTTATTTTTAATATATTTCTTTACGTGTATCAAAATTTATGATATCTTTCTATCTGTCTTTTTCGCAGTGATTTAACAAGCTTTTGAACATATTCAATATTCATTTTGTTTTCTTTTAGCAATCTCGATTTCAATTTGAATTAATTTCAAATCTTATTATTTCTCGATCGAATAATCTAGTTCAAGATATAAATTTTCAATTCGTTTACAATAATAGGATTCAAAAGATTTATTTGGTTTTAGGATGTATTTATTTAAACTGTAGTGTTTTTATAAATTTCTTAATACGTTTCAAATTCTATAATTCAGATTTTCTAGGAAAAAAAAATCATATCAGTTAATTAAATCGGGCTTCTTATTATAAAAATAGAAATTCCTGAAAGTCTCTTTTCTGAATTCTTTAAATATTCAAGTGCCTTACACAAAAATGCTTTTAAGAGTATAATATGCTTATAATTTCGAAATATTTTTTACCTTTAATTCAGTTTCAAAATAGTGATTCGTATTTAGTGGAGAGGTTTTCCATGTTTTACAATGATGACAATAAATTTTAACAATAAGTTCGAAAATAGTATGTATTCTTTTATTGGTTTATAAAAATGACGGCATCTTAGACTTTGATTTTTAATTTGTTTGATATTTTATATTTTAACAATTGCAACAATGGATTTAAACAATACGTTCGAAAATAATGTGTATTCTTTTATTGGCCTATCAAAATTACAACATCTTAGACTTTGATTTTTAGTTTGTATGATGTTTTATATTTCAACAATTACAACAATGAATTTTAACAAAGCGTTCGAAAATAGTATGTATTCTTTCATTGGTCGATAAAAATTACATCTTAGAGTTGCATTAATTAGTATGATATTTTATATTTTAACAATGACAACAATTTTCACAGTGCGTTCGAAAATAGTGTGAATTTTTGTTGGCTTTTATTGGTCTATAAAAATTACGCCATCTTAGACTTTGATTTTTAATTTGTATGATATTTTATATTTTAACAATTACAACAATGAGTTTTAACAATGCGTTCTAAAATAGTATGTATTTTTTTATTGGTCTGTAATAATTACAATATCTTAGACTTCGATTTTTAATTTGTATGATATTTTATATTTTAACAATTACAACAATGAATTTTAACAATCGTTCAAAAATAGT
The DNA here is from genome assembly GCA_021605075.1 of Caerostris darwini. Classification (NCBI taxonomy): domain Eukaryota; kingdom Metazoa; phylum Arthropoda; class Arachnida; order Araneae; family Araneidae; genus Caerostris; species Caerostris darwini. Next base: position 785,289 of record BPLQ01015031.1, on the reverse strand, counting down.
ATGTATTCTCTTATTGGTCTATAAAAATTAGGACATCTTAGACTTAGAAATTATTTAAAAAACATATTAAAAGTCTAAATGCTTTTATTATGTTAATTTATTGTCATTTCTCATGTATGAAAAGTATTCTTTTGCTCTCGTATAACATATATGTATTATCCGGTAAAAAAAGCTGTTACAAAAATTGTTTATTTCATTGAAATGTATTCTAACGATGAAATTCTTATTCAAAATATTTGTATTCATTTTTTCTATTTTCCTATCAAGCAATTTATAAATTAAATTTTTATTTTCAGTACAATTTTAATGAAGTTTATTTGAATTTATTTTTGTATTAGTATTTTTAGTTTTATTTTTCGGATTTATTTTAAAACTTTTGAACATGAATTTCTTTCCCAGCAAAAGTTAAATTCAGAATTTGAACTTCAATAACACAGTTTTAGAGCCCGTTTTTTTTTTTTGCAAATTGTTTGTAAGACTGTTGTAAATTGTATTCTAAATTTCATTAAGCGTACTGTTTGTTGAAATTAGATTTTCTTTTTCTACTTTGAAACTGCAATTTAACGGATGTTTTACCTTCATTAGAAATTACGTGTTCTTTACCAATCTTCAAATTGAGTTTTATCTACTTCATGGTACAATATCGTTAGTCCAACGTTTAGAATTACCAAATACTCATTTGAAATTCAATTTCTAAGCACTTTGTTACATTTCTATGTACTTTAATGAAGCAAACTGGTTTAAAGAAAGGAATTGGTTTGGAAACAAATAACAAAGCGGAGACGTTTAGGAAAAGTATTACGCGATCATTTTTTGTTTCTTCTACCGGAGTTTTTATTTGATTGAGATAATTTTGTGAAATATTTAACTTGTAATGTTAAGTAAATCGTTTTCTTAAAATTATGTTACCTATTTCTTTGCTAATTAATATAATAAACGAATAATATTGTTATGAAATAAATTAACTGGCACCCCAAATTTTTTGATATTGAAGTATTTAAAAACTAATAAATTTTCTTCTTTCTAATTTCTAATTTTTTGAGATGCATGTAAACTTTCTAATTTCTTTAAAGCAAATAATGACTAAATTTCCCTTTTTTAAAAGAGCCCATACAAAAATTCATTTTTAGTGCTAAATTTTAATTTTTTATTTGTTAATTTGTTTAATATATTTTTTATTTGTTAATTTATTTAATATATTTTCTATTTATTAATTTATTTAATATATTTTTTATTTGTTAATTTAGTTAATTTATTATTTTTTATTTGTTAATTTAGTTAATTTATTATTTTTTATTTGCTGTTTTTTTGTTTATTTGTTAAACCATGTTCCCTGGTTTTGATTTATTGTTGAAAAAAATTGTATTCAAATTATGTAGATTTTTTTATTCAAAATTTAATATGTTGCATAATTTCTTATTTAAATATTTATTAATTCATATTTTTTTAATGTTTCAATTAAAAATGTTAAATGTTTTAAGGGTGAAATATCATTTTAAACTTTTCATGTATGTTAAATTATAAAATAATAATAAATAAATAATAAATTATAAAATAATAAATAAATAATAAATTATTAAATAATAATAAATAAATAATAATAAATTATAAAAATAATAAATTATATCATTTTAACTAGTTTTTTATTTTTAAACCAAATGAATTGTTTTTATTAATATCATGAAAATAACTTAACTATTTAGGAAGAAATTATTTTTATTAACAGTTAAAAAAATGATACAGGAATTTGTTGCATAATTTCTTAATTAATTATTTATTTATTCATTTTTTTAAATAATATTTCAATTAAAATGTTTGTTTTTGTAACTAAATTTTTTAAGGAGGAAATATTTTAAACCTTAATCTTCATGTATATTAAATAATAAATTATAAAACAATAATAAATAAATAATAAATTATACGAAAATAATAAATAAATAGTAAATTATGAAAAAAAATATAAACAAATTTTAAATTATAAAAAATAATAAATAAATAGTCAATTTTAAAAAAATTAAAACAATTATAAATTATAAAAAGTAATAAATTATATCATTTTAACTAGTTCTCTATTTTTAAAACCAAATGAATTGTAATTATTGAAATCATGAAAATAACTTTGTTTATGAACAAGTCATTTTTATTAACAGTTATAAAAATGATACTGCAATTTGTGTAATTATTTTTTTTATAAAATATATATACATTTGATGCCATGAAAAAAATTGAATCGTATAAAACTACATTTTTAGAACATACATTATATTATACATATTATTATTTTTAAACTACATTGTGCTATCATTTGTTTTAAGCAATTATTTCATAAAGATCATTCAAATGATAACATTTCATCTCTTTATTGAAAGAATTCTTTAAACAATTATTAGAACTTCCTGAAATAATACTAAAATGAATATTATAAATAAAATCTTCTAATTCTTCAAATAATTAAGGAATAATTGTTACTAAATCTATTCATATTTTATTTTGGTACTGGAGAATCAAATATTTTTTGTGAGAAGTTTTCATTGGTTTATGTATTAATTAAATACTTTTTATTCTTTGATAAAATGGACAGATCGGGGTATTTTAAATTTTTTTTGTATGAATGTTCTATGTGTTATCTCTATTGTTGGAAACATTTTAGGGAATTATAGAAGGTTTAATAATTATTGTGGCAAGAATTATGCTGGCCATTTATCAAAACTCTTATTTATCTTAAGTTATTCTATTTTTTTATTCATTCTATAATTATTTTTTATCATTAATTAAATAAAGATTAAAAATTTTTTTTTTCGTTCTCTGACCAATATTTGGATTGTAAGTAAAAAATTATTTTTTATGGCTAATTTTTTTTTTTTTTTTTTTTTTTTTTTGTTCAGAATATTTTTCAGAAATTTGTAAAAATATGAATAATTTCACTTCTTTCGTGTCTTTTTGTTAACAAATGAAATAAGCTGTTATATGATGATAATTTTTTTTTCTGAAATGCCATATAGAAGCATCATATCAAAAGTTAAATAACTATCCAGTTACAGTTTTTGCTATTTACTTTAATTTTGAATAGATGAATTTAAAAGAAGACGCTAAATATATTATCATAAAGGAAAAAAATTATTTTTTTATGATAGGAGAAAAAAAGATGGAGTATAAAGCCTTTTATGTCATTATGACGATTTTGAAACGTGGATTGCATATATTAGCCTATTTAAACGAAAAAAGTCGAAAGTCCCTCAAGATAGTGTGTCAGCTTTAGGCTCTGTGTGTAGTTTATCAGCTTTTTCTCTCTGGGATTCACTCTAAATAACGTTAAATCGGCCATTCTTTGGACAGGGGTGAAAACATAAAGGGAAAAATAAAGTTATGAAGGAGAATAGTGTAACGTCTCGGCCTACACTAGACCTATATCGGCTTCAAGAAGAGGGCCACTTTCAGGTTCATGAAAACACTTATATATGTATTATATATATATATATATATGTAAACTCTATTGACAAAAAATGACAATTAAAAGGATAGAAGTTGCAAGTGCAGTTCACTCCAAGTCAGAGATTTTGAGTGTTCTCGAGTCTACGACGAATTTAAACACCTGGTCTGCGGCAAACCTTAACTATCACACGGCGTCATTCACGAAACCACAAGGGTCTCACTTTGAAAACAGGCCGAAAACTGCGGCTTATTCAATCATTTCAGAGAATAAAAGAAAAAAAAAAAGAAAACTACTTCTAAGACAATCCATCAAGAGGGCGGGTGAACTTCCCTCACCTCTCATGGAGTAGACATCTCTCAGCTCCTGGTCTATCACCAATAACGATGGAACAACTCACGGTATATCAATTGGTTGATATTCAATCTGCAATTATTTCGACCTGAGAAGGTCGCACAGACATTCGCTAATTTCCTGAGTCTCATTATACATGATACTGAATATCTGCTAACAAATTTGAGTGACATTAGTACAAATGCTGATTGCGTGTAATATAGCTACCCACAATAACGCACATCTGCTGTCAAATTTGAGTGATGTGTTTATTATATATTTGTCAAATAACATACATTCCACTCTTCTGGGAATGAAATGCCAAAACTCTTCTCGTGAGGAAAAAATACTACAATGTATTAAAAAGTCGAATTATTTAGTTTAAATTACTCTACTCATCTAAGTGTTAGTCAAAGTATTTAATTTCAGCATGTGAAATGTGTTACAGTTACTAATGTAAAAATGAAAAGAATTAGTGACTCTATTATAGTACACAAGTGCAAGGCAGTTACCCTAAAAAAACTCCACCAGAAGGTTTCCCTTTTCAATTGTGAATAACATTAACACACTAAATGGATTGTTTTTTTCCTTATTGAAATTGTTAACATATTAGCAGATTCATGAGTCTAATGCTAATGAAAAAGACAATAAAAAGAGCATTGAATTTTTTTTTAATCATTGCAATTGTTCCAATAAAATATTTTTTTTTGATGACATAATACACTAAGACAATGTACATCGAATCTCCGATATTTCGGTGTATATATTTATCGATAATAATATGAATTGGGGAAAAAACCCTTTTTCATCCATGAGGGGTTTTTTCACAGCAATTAAATCGATTTGGGATACATTGAAGAGTTCGTGCACTTGTACTTTCATGTCTTGTCAACCATCCATCAATTTCGTTATAGATTTGACATGTTCGATCGATAAATTGACGAGAACGGTTATTTGAAATAAATGCATTCTTTAAAAGATGATTTCTATATTCAAATACATTTCATTGCAATTCTTTAAATGATTTTTTATTCAAATAAATTTTATTGCAATTCTTTAAATGATTTCTTATTAAAATAAATTTTATTGCAATTCTTTAAAAAATTTCTTTATTCAAATATATTTCATTGTTATTCTTTAAAAGATGATTTCTTTATTCAAATATATTTCATTTTAATTCTTTAAAAGATGATTTCTATATTCAAATAGATTTCATTGCAATTCTTTAAAAGATGATTGATATATTCAAATAAATTTTATTACAATTCTTTAAAAGATGATTTCTATATTCAAATACATTTCATTGTAATTCTTTAAAAGATGATTTCTATATTCAAATAGATTTCTTTGCAATTCTTTAAAAGATGATTTCTATATTCAAATACATTTCATTGCAATTCTTTAAATGATTTCTTATTAAAATAAATTTTATTGCAATTCTTTAAAAAATTTCTTTATTCAAATATATTTCATTGTTATTCTTTAAAAGACGATTTCTTTATTCAAATATATTACATTTTAATTCTTTAAAAGATGATTTCTATATTCAAATAGATTTCATTGCAATTCTTTAAAAGATGATTGATATATTCAAATAAATTTTATTACAATTCTTTAAAAGATGATTTCTATATTCAAATACATTTCATTGTAATTCTTTAAAAGATGATTTCTATATTCAAATAGATTTCTTTGCAATTCTTTAAAAGATGATTTCTATATTCAAATACATTTCATTGTAATTCTTTAAAAGATGATTTCTATATTCAAATAGATTTCTTTGCAATTCTTTAAAAGATGATTTCTATATTCAAATACATTTCATTGCAATTCTTTTAAATGATTTCTTATTAAAATAAATTTTATTGCAATTCTTTAAAAAAAATTTCTTTATTCAAATATATTTCATTGTTATTCTTTAAAAGATGATTTCTTTATTCAAATATATTTCATTTTAATTCTTTAAAAGATGATTTCTATATTCAAATATATTTCATTGCAATTCTTTAAAAGATGATTGATATATTCAAATAAATTTTATTACAATTCTTTAAAAGATGATTTCTATATTCAAATACATTTCATTGTAATTCTTTAAAAGATGATTTCTATATTCAAATAGATTTCTTTGCAATTCTTTAAAAGATGATTTCTATATTCAAATACATTTCATTGTAATTCTTTAAAAGATGATTTCTATATTCAAATAGATTTCTTTGCAATTCTTTAAAAGATGATTTCTATATTCAAATACATTTCATTGCAATTCTTTAAATGATTTCTTATTAAAATAAATTTTATTGCAATTCTTTAAAAAATTTCTTTATTCAAATATATTTCATTGTTATTCTTTAAAAGATGATTTCTTTATTCAAATATATTTCATTTTAATTCTTTAAAAGATGATTTCTATATTCAAATATATTTCATTGCAATTCTTTAAAAGATGATTGATATATTCAAATAAATTTTATTACAATTCTTTAAAAGATGATTTCTATATTCAAATACATTTCATTGTAATTCTTTAAAAGATGATTTCTATATTCAAATAGATTTCTTTGCAATTCTTTAAAAGATGATTTCTATATTCAAATACATTTCATTGTAATTCTTTAAAAGATGATTTCTATATTCAAATAGATTTCTTTGCAATTCTTTAAAAGATGATTTCTATATTCAAATACATTTCATTGTAATTCTTTAAAAGATGATTTCTATATTCAAATAGATTTCTTTGCAATTCTTTAAAAGATGATTTCTATATTCAAATACATTTCATTGTAATTCTTTAAAAGATGATTTCTATATTCAAATAGATTTCTTTGCAATTCTTTAAAAGATGATTTCTATATTCAAATACATTTCATTGTAATTCTTTAAAAGATGATTTCTATATTCAAATAGATTTCTTTGCAATTCTTTAAAAGATGATTTCTATATTCAAATACATTTCATTGTAATTCTTTAAAAGATGATTTCTATATTCAAATAGATTTCTTTGCAATTCTTTAAAAGATGATTTCTATATTCAAATACATTTCATTGTAATTCTTTAAAAGATGATTTCTATATTCAAATAGATTTCTTTGCAATTCTTTAAAAGATGATTTCTATATTCAAATACATTTCATTGTAATTCTTTAAAAGATGATTTCTATATTCAAATAGATTTCTTTGCAATTCTTTAAAAGATGATTTCTATATTCGAATACATTTCATTGTAATTCTTTAAAAGATGATTTCTATATTCAAATAGATTTCTTTGCAATTCTTTAAAAGATGATTTCTATATTCAAATACATTTCATTGTAATTCTTTAAAAGATGATTTCTATATTCAAATACATTTCTTTGCAATTCTTTAAAAGATGATTTCTATATTCAAATACATTTCATTGTAATTCTTTAAAAGATGATTTCTATATTCAAATAGATTTCTTTGCAATTCTTTAAAAGATGATTTCTATATTCAAATACATTTCATTGTAATTCTTTAAAAGATGATTTCTATATTCAAATAGATTTCTTTGCAATTCTTTAAAAGATGATTTCTATATTCAAATACATTTCATTGTAATTCTTTAAAAGATGATTTCTATATTCAAATAGATTTCTTTGCAATTCTTTAAAAGATGATTTCTATATTCAAATACATTTCATTGTAATTCTTTAAAAGATGATTTCTATATTCAAATAGATTTCTTTGCAATTCTTTAAAAGATGATTTCTATATTCAAATACATTTCATTGTAATTCTTTAAAAGATGATTTCTATATTCAAATAGATTTCTTTGCAATTCTTTAAAAGATGATTTCTATATTCAAATACATTTCATTGTAATTCTTTAAAAGATGATTTCTATATTCAAATAGATTTCTTTGCAATTCTTTAAAAGATGATTTATATATTCAAATAAATTTTATTACAACTCTTTAAGAGATGATTTCTATATTCAAATATATAGGGGCCTGAATGGCCGAGTGGCTAGCGCTCTGGCGCTCGGTACCACAGGTTTCGGGTTCGAGTCCCGGCGGTGCCATGGATGTTTGTAGGGGTTCGGAATCCACTTTAAACCGTAGGCACCGGTCTAATATGATCGTAGAGCGTTGCGGGGGCATTGTTACTCCGTGGCTTATCTTCAAGTTACATTCGCCCCCTGGGTAATGCAAAGTGAGTAACGTCTGTGCAGCGCTTACCTTAAGGCGTCCAAAACAGCTGTCTAAGTGTTTGCGAGCTGCATTAGAAAAAATTTCAAATATATTTCATTGCAATTCTTTAAATGATTTCTTATTCAAATAAATTTCATTGGAAAAATAAAAATAAATGTTCTCTCATTTATTGCTTTTCATTTCCTAATCGTCTTTGTTATCATGGATACTTTTTTCCCCTTCTTTAAAATTGTATAATTACTGTATGTCTTGCATTTTTATGCAGAATACATACACATTTTACGAACTTAACCTGTCACAGTTAAACTTTTATTTCAATATTTTTCTGAAATTTCTCAATTCAGGGAGAAGTCCGAAATGAAAAAATAGAAAGGCGAATGATTATTTAAGTTTTTAATTCTCTCTCTATTTTATCTTTTTAAAATGTTTAGAATGGCACATTTGTGCTGCTTCTAGGGAATATTTGTAAATTTTTCATTTCATATAAATGCAAGCTTGAACCGAATTTTTGAATTTCGCTAATTAATAATTAGAAAGATACTTTTAAAGTGACGTTAAGTTTTTGACAGTTATTTTTTTTTCAATCCCAGTTAATTTTTCTTTCAAAACGATAAATAAGTTGTGACGATGTCGTTCATTTTTCAATAATTAAAGTTTTGTCTTTTTCAAAAACTTTAAATATGGAATTAATTTTAAGAGTTGTTTTTGACACATTTTAATGATATCTTTTATGTCGTAATCTGATGTTTAAAATGTCTTAACATGTTTAAAGAAAATATAACTTAAATTGAGAATAATTTTTCGGATATTTTTCTAATTTATATCTCTCCATAATAATTATATTTTTAACGCAAAGTTTATGCAGTACTAACATTTAGATTAGGCTGTTATAACTTTGAGTTTCTAGCAGAATTTTTTTTGTATTCAAAATGATAGTTTTTTTAAAAATATAAACTTAAATTAATGAATCTTCTTCTTCTTCATTGGCTCAACAGTCCTATGGTAGACCAAGGCCGTCTGCCTACTGGCAGATTTCGAGACAGGAGATGCTTTCCTTTTAAGGGGTAGGCTTGTCAACCCTATACCCAACACTCTATAGTCATATTAGACCGGGACCTACAGTTTAAAGTGGATTCCGAACCCCTAAAAATATCCATAGCAACACCGCGACTCGAACCCGAAGCCTGTGACACCGAGATCTAGAGCATTGGCCATTCGGCCCAAAATTAATGGATCACTCGCATAAAAATATCATTTAATTTTATGATATTCCCTTAACTCTATTTACAAAATTACTCCTATGCTTAGCCGTTGTTTGGCTAGCTTCTTAGATGAAGAGCTGGCTTAGCTTAGATTAGAGCTGGCTTCTTATTTAGTTTAACTATGACATAAAGATAAGCGTACAGTGTTTAAAAAAATCAGTATTATGTATTTGATACATAAAAAAAAAACATACATACAGTATCTTTTATAATCTTAATAGTGAGTTTTTAAGTGAAAATTATTGATAATATTATCATCATCAGTGACGCAACAGCCCCGTGGTGGACCAAGATTGTCTGCCTACTGGCAGATTTCGGGACAGGAGATGTTTTGCTTTTACGGGTTAGGGTTGTCTGTAGACGCCCAACGGTTTAAAGTTGATTCCGAACCACTACAAATATCCATGGCACCGCTTGAACTCGAACCAGAAACTTATAGCACCCAGCGCCAGAGCGCTAGTCACTCGGCCATCAGGCCCGTTTATAGAGATTTTATTATTATTATTTTTTTAATATTTCTCTTCTTCATTGGCACAACAGCCCCATGTTAAGGCCATCTGCTTACTGGTAGATTTCGAGATAGGAAATGTTTTCTTTTTTCTAGGTAGGGTTGTCAGCCCTACTCCCTAACGCTCTACAGTCATATTAACGCTAGTCACAAATTTTAAATAATATAACTTTTACAAATAACATAATGAAAACCAACAGGTCCACTTTTGTCGATCTTATAATGAACATATTTAAATACAATCATCGAAAAATAGCCATAAATTCGTAATAAAAGAGCAAAAACTCATCAATAATGAAAGCCTTATTACTTTTTTAATTATAAATCTACTTTCACCACTCCTGCTATTTTTAATTCCTTTTTTTGGGGGGGGGGCATGCAACCTCAATTATAAACTTTATTATGAACTTGCAGGAAAAGATTTTATAAATATTTTAATTTATCCTTTTTTTTTCCCGTTTTAAGTACATACTACGGAAACAAAATTATTTGCTTCTCCTTTTCGCATTATGGGTTTTTGCGTTACATTTTTAGTCACTTAGCTCATTTATAAAACATACTCTGTGATTAGAAGAAATTTTCACGGAGCTTTTGATCTTAACTGTTAGCATAGAAATGAAATTTTCCATGAGTAGTTGTTTTTACTAACTACTGGCAATGGCCAATCGCTCTATAAAAAGAAAGATTAACATATGAGTAATGATTGATTTTTTCTGACGCTCATTTTAATTAAAAACGAGATTAATAAACATTTAAAAATTTATCTACTGTATCATAAATAATTAAATGCCTTTTTTATCTGCATTTGTAAGTAATATTCAATTATGTTTTTAAAATACACTGTGTGCCTTTTTAAAGAAAAAAACATAATTTCTGAGAAAATAAAATAAATAATACCTAAGTTATTGTTATTTTAAATGGCCAAATGCTGAAAATTGAAGTTAATGAAAAATTTATATAATTTTGAAATGTACAGATTAATTCAAAAGCTTAAGAATTAAAATTATGCATATGTTAGTTTATATATTGAAATTTCTATATGTGCATTTTTTAGAAGCAGTGATTACATTTTACTGATATTAAATTTCAACTCGCATATTTTCCAAATTAATTCCATGAAATATATTTAATGTTAAATAAAAACTTAAGCAAATTAATAAAATATTAAAAAATTATTAAATTATTGATTATTTAATTAATTATTAAAATTTTGAAATAATTTAAATATTTAGTAAAAAATTTAATATAATTAATGGTAATGGAATATTGTTCAAATCTAAAAATGTATTACGACTTGCAGAAATATTTTCCGCATTTGACAATATTTTTAGATATTTACATCTATCACCATTTCATAAGAAATTATAAATCTTATTCCTTATTAAAAATGCATTTATTTTACCGATCACGCCAAATAAGCAGATTTAACACTAGGAGTTAATGCGGCTCAAACACTCTACTGTCATTAAATATATCTTGTCGTTGAATCATAAATTTTTCACGTTTGGATTTTAAAATCAGAAAAGAAATCTTCAATATGTCGAATGAAAAATAGTTATACATTTTTTAACCATTTTTGAAATCTTAAAAAGTAACATTGCAAATAAATAAATATATCATAACTAATATTAATTATATTTTAAACTAACACATATTTTACCAGCATTTGATACATACAACCAATCACAGTTACTATTACATTTTTGTATTTTGTATATTTTTCTATGAAGAAGTAATATAACACTAAGGTATAGGTCTATATTTATTTAAATACATTATAATTAATATTAATTACACTTAAAACACCCCTTTTACATCATTCTATGCAATGATTTTGATATGAAAAAACACAACTGCAAAATCACAGATATTAAAACATTTTTGTATGGTACATATTTTCTCTCAAGTTTGAATGAGAAAATCAAATTGCACCAAGAGGTAAAAAGCTATTTAAATACATAATTAAATTAATTATTTTCAAAACTCTCTTTGTATTTGACAGCATTTGGTGCAACGAATCCAATTAAAAATCCAATCTAATCAAAAATTACCAATGCAGTTGTAATTTTTGATTAGAATTATTCTAATTCGAAATGCAACCTAAAATCTAGATCCAATCCAATTAAAATTACAACTGCAAAATCACAGATATTATAACATTTTTATGTGGTAAGCGTGTTCCCTTGAGATATTAAAAAACACAACTGCAAAATCACAAATATTAAAACATTTTTTGTGATACATATTTTCTCTCAAGTATGAGTGAGAAAATCAAATTGTAGCAAAAAAGAGGTGGAAAGCTATTTAAATAATACATAATCAAATTAATTATTTTCAAAACTCTCTCTGTAAACGTGTTCCTCTGATAAATGAAAAAGCACAACTGTAAAATCACTGATATTAAAACATTTTTGTATGGTACATATTTTCTCTCATGTATGAGTGAGAAAATCAAATTGCACCAAAAAAGAGGTAAAAATTTATTTAAATGATACATAATCAAATTAATTATTTTCAAAACAATTAATTTGATTATGTATCATTTAGTTTATTAAATGAACACGTTTGTGTACCGTTGAGATACGAAAAAACACAACTGCAAAATCACAGATATTAAAACATTTTTGTATGCTACATATTTTCTCTCATGTATGAGTGAGAAAATCAAATTGCACTAAAAAAGAGGTACAAATTTATTTAAATGATACATAATCAAATTAATTATTTTAAAAACAATTAATTTGATTATGTAGCATCTAGTTTATTAAATGAACACGTTTGTGTACCGTTGAGATACGAAAAAACACAACTGCAAAATCACAGATATTAAAACATTTTTGTATGGTACATATTTTCTCTCAAGTATGAGTGAGAAAATCAAATTGCACCAAAAAAGAGGTAAAAATTTATTTAAATGATACATAATCAAATTAATTATTTTCAAAACAATTAATTTGATTATGTAGCATCTAGTTTATTAAATGAACACGTTTGTGTACCGTTGAGATATGAAAAAACACAACTGCAAAATCACAGATTTTAAAACATTTTTGTATGGCACATATTTTCTCTCAAGTATGAGTGAGAAAATCAAATTGCACCAAAAAAGAGGTAAAAATTTATTTAAATGATACATAATCAAATTAATTATTTTCAAAACAATTAATTTGATTATGTAGCATCTAGTTTATTAAATGAACACGTTTGTGTACCGTTGAGATATGAAAAAACACAACTGCAAAATCACAGATTTTAAAACATTTTTGTATGGCACATATTTTCTCTCAAGTATGAGTGAGAAAATCAAATTGCACCAAAAAAGAGATAAAAAGCTATTTAAATGATACATAATTAAACTAATTATTTTCAAAACTCTCTGTGTATTTGATAGCACTTGGTGCAACGAATCCAGTGTAAAAAATTACAACTGCAGAATCACAGATATTATAAAATTTTTATGTGGTAAACGTGTTCCCTTGAGATATAAATGTGATTGTAAAGTAACATTCTTAGATAAAAAATTCATAAATCCAATTCTTTGAGAAAATAAACCTGGCGCAGTTTGAAATCTCACTTTTCCTTGAAATAGAATGTGCTAAACATCTAGTCGCTGTGCTGGTTTTTTTTTATTTCGTGTTTTTGAAGAAAAATAAATTTCACTTTATCTTGTCTGTGTTCTCCCGCCGCATTTCACCATCTGCGATTTTTCACACCAAGTTCCTGTTCATTTTAATTATCTCTGTTTCAATCACTTCGAACTCAGCCGTAGGTCTTCTCCTAGGATTCTTAAAAACCCTTTTCAGAAAGAAAAGTTTATTTCAACGGCTATACAAGATTAGCGTATACGCCAGAGAATATTTTCATTTTCGGTTTAGAGTGAGAAAAGTTGAAAACTGCTCCTAGAATGGTATTGAGAACTCGCCGAAAATACTTTGATGAGAATTAAGTTGACTTTTAAGATTAGAAAATACTAGAGAAAGTTTTTACACCAAAGAACAGTTTTGCATTTATTAGCATTTGAAAGGGCTTAGTAGAATTGATATTGCTGAAGGAAATAAAAGAGTATACTTTGCCAATTTCTGTGCAGATTGTACATTTGCACTGAATTATTTTAAAACCTACTATCTATTCCTTTTGGGAAATAAAGGCTAAATCTTCAAAAAGTTTAAATGGTAATTTAGACTTTTTGAAGATTAACTTTGAACTTTGCAATCCAATTTATCACAACATTGCAAAGTTTTCAATAAATTTCGAATGTTGGTTTAAAATAACAAAGGTTCCAGACTATTTTAATCAAAACAGAATTAAACAAATGTTACCCAATAAGTTCAGGGTTTTTCGCTGGTTGGCATACATAAAACCCTGATGACCTTTAAATAAATCACAGAATATCTTTTTCATGCAGAAAAAGAAAAATATTCTATATAATATATTTTATTTATTTCACTTGTAAAGTAAAATAAATTATTAATCAATTTTTTCTATTTGAAATGATTGCTATTTTTCTTTTTGAAGTATTCGATCGTAAATATTTACTAGTTAGATTATGTACAATGATGACAATTTTAATTTTATCGAACCTAAGCGACCTTTTCCCTGTAAAGGTGAATAATTGTCAATAGATTGTTTCTTATGTCTGATAAGGTTTGATTTGTGTCGCTCTATGGTCATTTTGTGCACACTCTAGGCTAATTAGATCGGGACCTACAGTTTAATGTGGTTTCCGAACCACTAACAAACATGCATGCCACAGTCAGAATTCGAGCCTGAAGCCTGTGGTTCTAAAGACCACAACGCTATCCAATTGGCCATCAGGTCGATCTATCCGATAAGAGAATAGTTTACATTGTTTATGAATGGATTTTACAATTTTTTCGTCACTTTTATGTGAAACAAATAAATAATCTTGCTCATTTAGAAAAAAGAATAATTCATCGATGCATTATTTAAGTATCTACTTTACATTATCTATGCTGATTTTATTTGAAGAATCTTGCATCCATTAAGAATAGAAATATTCATTGATATCTCTTGTATATCTTCTTGTATAATGATCTGGTGGAAACCTAGAAAAACAGTTGCTTTGCAGTCATTAATAAATCCTGAAAGTTGCTCACAGTTGCTTTGCAATGAACACTTTTGTTTCTTTAGATTTGGGACTCGAGTGCGGAATCACGTGCTGTCCCAAAACAGAGATCTGGCATCCATTATTTATTCATGACCCACGTGAATTGTTCTTCTCTTAGTTTTGAACTTGATTTAGGAATTTAAAATTCAAAGTGTAAATGCAACGATTCAAAATGGGATGAACGAATAGATAATGGCAACCGTAAAATATTTATAGAGTTGCATAGGCCATTAAAATGTAAGTGCCGGTTGTATTTCATTCTAACATTTTCCAATTAAACATTACAATTGTTTATTTCTTGTACTTTACTCACTTTAATGTGAGCGTAGTTAATTAATTTTAATTATGTTAAGATTTAGTTACTATGCTTTTAGTTTTTAATATTTATTTCATTTTTATATTTAATTTCTTTTGTTTTTCATATTGATTTAATAGCATGTGCATTCATACTTTTTAACTTCTATGCCTAAGTAAATAAAGCTGATATTTGTAAATACTGCAAGATTAAATGTTTATTGATAATGGATGCTTATGTTTACTGATATAAGTATGTCAAAAACGGGAAAAAAATATAAAGGAAGATGTTTTCAGAGAAATATGATTAATATATTAGGTTGGGGAAAAAGAAATCCATTATTTTTTCGATAGATGGCTGTAGTGATCGATATCACGTAAAGTATCAATTAAACAATTTCAGATTTATGCTCGTTAGAAAGGTGGCACTTCGTACTAAAATAATTCTTTTTCTGTTTTTTGTTTGGTCCATTCAGTTGGGAGTTACAGGGTGTTAAAAATGGAAGTGAACAAAGAGAAAATTCGGTACATTTTACAGTTTTTCTTTGACAAAGGCGAAAATGCAAGCCAGGCGGCTAAAATTGTGAATGGTGTTTATGGTTCCGATACTGTAACAGCCAATTATGTGCAATTTTGGTTTCGTAGATTCCGTTCAGGAATTTTTGATGTTAAAGATGCACCTCGCACAATTTTAAAATGTCGATAAAATCGGAGAAATGATCGAAGTTGACCGGCATGTTAGCAGTCGTAACATCGCCCAGGAGCTAAAAATCGACCATAAAACATTTTAAACCATTTACACAAAGCTGGATTCAAAAGAAGCTCGATGTTTGGGTGCCACACCAATTAACAGAAAAAATACATGATGGATCTAATTTCCATCTGCGAAGCCTTGGCCAAACGGAATGAGATGCCCATTTCTTAAACGGATGGTGACTGGAGATGAGAAATGGATCACATACGATAACCCTGTGCGAAAACGATCGTGGTCAAAGAGCGGTGAAGCACCTGAAACGGTGGCCAAACCAGGACTAACGGCCAGGAAGGTTCTGTTATGCATTTGGTGGGACTGGAAGGGGATTATTTATTATTTTGAGTTGCTTCCATATGGCCAAACGCTAAATTCTGATCTCTACTGTCAACAACTGGACCGTTTAAAGATAGCGATTGACCAGAAACGGCCAGAATTGGCCAACAGGAGAGGTGTCGTGTTCCACCAGGACAACGCTAGGCCACACACATCTACAGTGACTTAGAAACTTTTAGCTTGGTTGGGAAGTTTTAATGCATCCGCCATACAGTCCGGACTTGGCACCAAGCGATTATCATCTTTTTTTTTGCATTGCAAAATTTCTTTAATGATAAAAAATTGGCATCTAGGGAGGATTGTGAAAATCGACTACTAGAGTGTTTTGCAAATAGAGACCAGGACTTCTATGAGAGAGGCATTATGAAGTTACCTTTAAAATGGCAACAAATCATACAACAAAACGGTGCATATTTGACCCAAATCGGACAATCCGAAGCATGTTAAATAAAGTCCTGAAGTTCATATAAAAATAATGGATTTCTTTTTCCCCAACCTAATATAAATGCTAAACTAATTTGAAACTTTAGTTATTTTGCACTGATAATATTTTACAACGAATTTGAATACATATATTTCGACAAGAACACTTTCAAATTAAATTTTAATACTGACGATTGTACATAAAGAGTTGCTATTATCTAATACGTCTTTTCTTTTTGAGCCTGAATAACTATAAAGCTTAATATTGAATCCTCCTTGTGCATTATACAAATGAGTGAACAGAATGCATTTAAATCGATACATCTATGGTTGTCTAAAAAGTAATTATTATTTTAAACCAGAAACATTAATAATCCACGGATTTATTCATCTTTTATTTTAAAATCTAAAGTACTATAATGTAACACATTGAAATAAATTACACTAATACATATATGAAAGGAAAAGATATTTTAAGAAGATGAATAATATGTTATTTTGGAGCTTTGTATTTATTACAATAAGTATTTTAATAATAAAATGAATTCAAAATACTCTTAATAATAACACGAATTAAAAATACCCTGAATAATATAATAAATATATGAATTCAAAATACCCTAAATAATAACAATATAAATATATGAATAGTATAATGATAACTCTAATATTAATAACATGAATTCAAAATACCCTATATAATAACATGAATAATATAAGTATATGAATAATATAATGATAATACTCTAATATTAATAACATGAATTCAAAATATCCTATATAATATGAATAATATAATACATATATGAATAAGGATAATCCTCTAATATTAATAACATGAATTCAAAATACCCTAAATAATAAAATGAATAATATAATAATAATACTTTAATAATAAGCATATGAATTGAAAATACTCTTTAACAACAATACATTGAAGTAAGTTTAATTTGAAAGATTAGACACATTTTCCATTAGCAGAGACATCTGTCTTTCCTGCTAGGAGGCTACAAAGTTTATTAATCTCTCTGGCTTGTGCAGTAAATAAATGAGCCGGAGGCGTTGTCTGCAACGTAAACAGAAATGACATTCGACAGCATCCGTCTCGTAATGTCGGCGTCCAACTCATTTACATGAAATTGCGTCCAAGGATGAGGGATCTGTTGATCACGCATCTCATTTCCAAGATACTTGATCCCACAGAGAGAGAGAAAGTTTAACTGGATGTAACGCGGTTAACTAACGAGCCGATCTTTTCAAGGTTAGTCAAACTTTTAGTTTAAGGGGATTTCTGCTCGAGAATTAAATTCATATCTTTGTGGTATTTACTCTCTTTAGGAGGGGAAAACTATATACATTTTTTTACCTTTTTGAGTTTTGATAACTATATGATTTATTCATTTTCGTTTTATTTATTTTATTTGAGTATTGTATTGGAACCTGATGGCCGAGTGACTAGTGCTCAGGCGCTCGGTGTCACAGGTTTCGGGTTCGAATCTTGGCTGTGCAATGTGTATTTGTAGAGGTTCTGAATCCACTTTAAAAAGTAGATTACGGTTTAATTTGACTGCTGGGGTAGGACTGACAACCCTACCTCGTAAAAAAATCATCCCATGTTTCGAAATTTGACACTAGGCAGATGGCCTTGGCCCATTATGGGGCTGTTGCGCCAATGATGATAAACATTGCATTAATAATTTGTAGTATTCGTTAACATTTAAGAAGATACAGTTGCTGTTAAGTGTAGACTAAATAGTAAAAATATAGGGAGCTTTTATAGTGAAATTTTAATTATTTTTGAAGTGGATATTCTTTAAAAAAAAAAAAAATGGTATAAAAAAAATGGTTTAATATTCTTTTGGCGTTTCCATTTTTTTGTCTTGCATACTTTTCAGTATTTTTAAGATATCTTCCTTTTTAATTAAAATAATTTAATACAGTGTTGCATAACGTAAATAAAATAACATATCCGTTATGTGATATTTTAATTAAATTTAAAATGAAAAATCTTTTGGATTTTTAATCATTATGTAATATTAAATTGCTTAAGAAAGGAGATAGCATTGTTCCCATTTTTTATGTAAAAATTTGATTCGTGAATTTTCAGCATTTAGAAAAAAAATTATATAAATTTCGCTAGATTAAAGATTTATTATAAAATGGGTAGAATATATAAATGTTGACAAGTATATGAGAACAGGTTTTTCTTTTTTTAAATGTTCAAACTAATTCACAGTTTTTTATTCCGTGATAATGTTTTATACATTAAAAATTTCTTAACCTTGGTTATCATTTATATATGGTTCATGAAAGTATTTGTCAATTTTGTGATTTTTTATGAGCTGAGAAATATAACAAAACAAATCTTTTGAATAATATCTTGTTCGTAAATCGTAAAAATAAACATTTCCTTCAATAACTAAGCATATTTATAAATAAGTCACATAAAAATATTAGTCAACCTTATAGTGTGTAATTTCTGAGTTTACCAATGATTTATTAATATACAATCATTAAACAAAGTCTTATTTTAAAAACATTTACTTCAAATAATTCCATATTTAAAAGAAAAATTATTAATATTATTTTTTATTTTTATTTTGAAATGGCGAAAAGAGAATTTAGCTTTTGAGGAAAGAAATTCATTACCAACAATTCTTTACAAACTCCAAAGATTATCCTATCAAAGCAATTTTGAATTACCAGAAATTTCAGTATAAATTATAGAAAACGTGTTTAAAAAAACATCGGATAGCAAGAGATTTAATAAATCAAGAATCACCGTGAAGAAATATAACTTATCAAATGGGCCAAAGCAAATTCTGCTGAACCAATCAGAAAAATATTTCTGAAGCTTAATATTTCTCTGTGAAGAATTAAGCATTTCGAAATAATTAATCAGTTGTTAGGGAGAAGCCCTGGTGTAGTGAGATTGGGTCTTTCAAAATGATCAATTAATAAAGATCTTTACATTTAGAACGTATTGATTTTCAATTTCAGATATTCGACAAAAATAAGAGGATAATTGAGGGCGAAAGTCCTGTACAGAGTTCAATGAAGTTGTCAAATATGGCAATGTTTTCCGTTTTAAGCCTGAGTATGTACAATCGGCTCCTTTACTAAATGCCCATAAATGTTTTAATAATAATAGAGAATAACTTATAAGGGTTAATGTTTCATAAAAAAATATATCTGAAAAATTCTTGTCAGAATTTAAATAATACTGGCAAGTCTTAATTTGATAAATATTTTAATAGGAATAAAATGCAAATTTACCAATAAGGTAATGATTTTATACCACTGACTATGAATAGATTATATATGATGGCTCTATCAATTGAATAAAATAGAAAATATCTTTAAACCAATATCTTTAAAAATTATGGACTACTGGTATATAATTCTGAGTAGAAATTCCTTAAAAAGGTCATTTGTCTTATTATTCTTTTTCATAAATAAAGAAAAATTTCCTAATTAATTTAAAAATGTCAACTTGCTTTGGTTTAGAATGAAATTGGTTCAGATTTAATAAAAAATACTGCTCAATTAAATTCTTTGCGATTTCAAAATATTCTTTCGTGCAAGATAAAACACCCTAGTTTTAGAATTATTACTTTTATATGATTATAATATTTTTGCTTTAAAAAAAATTTAATTTGATTATTATGTATTTGCTATCTAAAAATTGGCCTAGTACTTTTTGTAACTTAAAGCTATCTTTTAAATAATTTAGTATTTTGCTGATGCGTTTTGAGTTTACTAAATTAATTTTTATTGATAAATTTATTTTTTATCCTGCTACTGCAGATGTAAAGCATTGTGTATTTATTACACAATGGTTTAAACCTTACCCCTTACAATGGGTTACTATGCTGCAAATGACTATTATATTTATTAGGCTTAAACCAGTTATATTTTTGAGACATTAAAGATGTACGATTACTTTGGTTATCTCTGTATTAGATGCCAAATATTCTAAGTGATTCGAATATTCTTTTCATTTTCGAATATTCGAAAAGTCTTTTCATTTCATAGCTTTATTCGAATATTCTTTTCTTTTCATATTCGAATATTCTTCGATGCCTAATATTTTTATTTCATAGGTGTCATTTTTAAAATTGTAAATACTTTCCCATTTATCATGTCATTAATAGGGGACTTAAAAATCCTTAGTTAAAAAAAAAAAAATCAAATTTCTTATCTTCTTAAAATCTTGTTACAAGGCATTTTTATCCGTTTTTGTAAATTTTAAGCATTTTTACTAATGCTTAAAGTTATTCTCAAATATAAGAGAATACAGAAATTATACTTTTTATCAATTAAGAAAGTCGTTTAGGAAATTAAATGTGACTTTTAAATTAATATATATCATATAGATCGTCATATTAAACACATATCTAAAACGAATAAGATGCATTAACGAATCATGACTCTCCAACTAGCAAATTTTGTCGTTTCTTCCAAAGCTTTATTTGTATAATTGACGAAAAAATACAGATTTGTTTGTTTTTCTTTATCGTTAGGTTTCCACCTGCTGCAAGGATTTTTCACAGCTACACGTCTGCGTCAATAAAAATTTTAGTTGTTAAACAATAATAATGATGATAAAGTAGTTTTTGTTGTTGTTGTTCATCGCTTTTCCTCATGTTTTGTTTATGTATATAACGACTGGCAATGAAGGGAGGGTATTACTTTTTAAAGGTAGCTGTTCCACATTTGCAGGGTGTATAGGATAATGAAAATATTAGAATTTTTTTTCTCATGAAAGTTAAACACTGGGAGATAAAATATCTGTCTAGTGCAGTATCTGACTAAAATATTTATCTAAAATATCCTTTTTATTCACATCTTTTTACAGTAAGGTATTCTTTTGAAAATGTAATTTTATTGGTTATTTTAAAAGAAATAAAATATGTAATATAAATAAATATATTTAGAACATTAAATAAATAAATGAATGTTTAATGTAAATTTTTTTAAAGTAGTAGTAGTATTTTTTGTAGTTTAAAGTGTGTTTTTCTTTAGCCATTCTTTTTCGATTATCTCTTGTTATAAATAGTAGACGTGTTATATTTGTCAGTTATGCTAAATATGCATCTATTTTGCATGACAGAATAGAACATAAAGTTCTTTCTTATATTTCTTCTTTTTAATTTAACAGTCCTATTGCTTCAGAGTTAAATAAATTTTAATTCTTGTTCAACCTTTCTTTTCATTTTAACCATTATTTCGAATGAATTAAGATTTTAAAGCACTACTTCAAACGTGTTGTGTAAAAACATAAGTTAAAATTTTAATACATATGCCACTACTTGCTAACAATTGTTTATATTCTTCTCTATAGAGAAAACGAACAATAAAGTGTCCTGATTATTTTTACTGGATTCCATTTAAAATAAATCACTCGACTATCTACTTTTTAAAAAAAATATTACTCACTCCTTTTAGCCATTTGATTTGGCGATTCTGCTCTTTAAATTAGAGAATTTTTTTTCGAAATATAATAGATTTGCAAAATTTACGATTTAAAACAGAAAAATGATTTAATATGCGATAGTTTTCAAATTGATTGTGTTACTTTAGGTAAGGGTATTGCCACCATATGGCCACATTATTTAGCATGGATTCGTAAATTTGCATGTTACAGAATATCTGCCTGTATATTAGTAGGTATTTGTTAGCCAAATGTTAGTTTCTGCGAAATATGATAAAATGGAAGAGTACCTTTTATCATATGGACCAGTATAAATAATATCAATAATAATAATAATAATAATGCAATGTAAAATCACGAAAATAAAAACTATATATTTAAAAATTTTCTGCTCATTAAATTATATGTTACATAAGATTTATTCCATACAATACCAGAAACCTTACATTAAATATTGTATTCAGTAAGTTAAATAAAAAAATTGCTCGAAAAGTAAGATAAAGAAATTCAAAATTTTGATGATCTGCCATAAAAGAACAACAATTAGTGTTACATTAAATATAAACCGCCTCATCACTTCTCAATGCAATGAATAAAATTATTTCTTTTCTTCAAAATTATCTTTTCAGAAAAATAATGAAAAGATGGTGTGATTGACAATGAAAACAAAAAGAAAAATCATTTAAGGCTGTAGTTAACGTCGGCGTTACCATCAGTTACTTCAGCGTGGTTAAAATTTTCTCTTCAAAGATTCGAATAAATGCCATAAGCTCTAAACACTGCAACGGAGGAACTTAATTTAATTTCCAAGCGATAAACGCATAATTATTTAATTTAATTCGAGAAAATTCATGAAACAATCGCTGGCGTTTGTTAACTACAAAGAGCTGAGCAATTTTCTCCAAAAGGGTAAGGCACTTCAGAGAAAATTGAAAGCTCTTATTTTTCGAGCTGAAATTATTACAATGCTCTTTCTCTGAGGCAAGAGATCCGTGTTTTCTGCGAAAATTTCTAAAGGAAATTGTTGTGAATAGAATTTAAGACAGAAGATAAAACGTCGAAAACTGCTCAACATGATGTAAAGAAAATTGTTTCTTTAAAATTTTGAAGTAAAGGGGTGTTCTATTAAAATATGCGTTTTTAAAATCATTTTCCAGACATCTTACACTAATTAAAATGAACTTTTGTTTAGCCTGGTTAAAATTTAATTGAATTTTTGATAGAACTTATTATTAAAAATAAATAATAATTTTAATAATAATAAATTATAATTTTTAATTAAAAATTCCTCCTATATTTCGATGATATAAATTTGTTAGAGGGATTTAACTATTGAAGCCAAGGCATAGACATATTAAAAATTTATGTTTAATATTATTACTTTATATTAAATAAAGTTTTTAAAAAACCATATTATAAACGTAAAACCGCACTATTCGAGTTTATTAAAGATTAAAAAAGCTTTAAAACATAATTTTCATTACTTTTTAAGAGTTAGGCCTGCTGGCAGAGTGGCTAGTACAGCGAGTCCCGGCTGTGACATGGATGTTTGTAGTGGATCGGAATCCGCTTAGGTCCTGGTCTAATAGGAACGTAGAACGTTGTGGGGTCAGTGTTACTCACGTCTGTAGCATATCTTCAAGCTACACGTGTGCCCCCTGAGTAGTGCTAGATGAGTAACGTCGGTGCAGCCCTTATGGCATAAAGATAACTGTCTCTGTATTACCAGCTGCATAGAAAATAACATTTTAAGAGTTAATATGCACAAAAATAACTTTTGTTATTTTATCTAAAATGTAATATATGACTAAGCAGTAGGTTTAATATCAGTAAACCATGTATTAAATTTCATGTAGGATAAAAGAATAATTTGTCATATTTATTCAAAACTATCAAATGAAAGAAATACACGAATTGAATATTTGAAAATCAATTTTGCAGAATCAATTTTTAAGGATGTATGGATTATAAATAAATGTAATATGTGTATATACATTTTTGTAAAAATCACAATTACTAGTTTCAATTTCTGATATATATCATATATCATTGCATCTCTGCAACTTAAAATATTTGGAAAATATCTTAAAAAATGAAGTTAATTTGCTCAATGCAATCAAATCATTAAAGAAAAGTTAAAAGTTTACGTGGTTGAATAGATTCTTTTGATTATAAACTTCAAGCGTGAAATATTGTTTTTATTTTATCCTTTACAAGTACTGAACAACCTAAATTACGTACACTGAATAAATACCATGCGACATGGTGATATCTGTAACTATTTCTTTTGTTTAATTGTCATTCACATGTCTTTATTAGCCCCTACCTAACGAATTTCACTCTATTTCAGGGGTTATATCGAGGATTACATGTATGGGAATAGTGTCTCTTTAATTATGACCCCCTTATATATCTCATAAGTTTTAAAAATAAAACACATTATTAATGTGCCTTTAATAATTGATGAGTGTGTTCAAAGACAAGTCAGAACAAAGACTTAAATACAATTTTCATTTACTGTTATATATATTTTTAAATTATGAGTCTTTATATTGTTCAAATAAATAAATAAACAATAGAGTGTTGTAGTTTGAAATAAAAATTCATACAACTCTTTTTTACTAACGAATTTTATCATTCCTTTGTTTTTGGAGAAATTTAAATTGCATATAAAAAGAAATGATACTGAGGTTGAAAATACCTGTAATATAAAAAATATTTAAGTTTATTTCTTATTTCTATTGTAATATGAATGTAATGATGTATAAGGAAGTATATTTGATTCTAACATATCTCTAATTAATTAAAAAATATTCTATTCAATTGCACTTGCATCTCTGCATGGTGTAAAAAATAAAATACTGCTGCTTACATAGTGTAAAAAATAAAAATCAAATTAAAAAAATCCTTTAGAAAATACTGATAGAAATTTTTTTATTTATGTATTTCAATTTTGTTTTTGTAACAAGCTTCCGAAATTGATTGATTTAATATTTTGTTTTTTATTTTCAATTTTTAACTGTGAAAAATACTTTCTAATAATTTTGTAGCAGCTGCAAAAAAAGTAAAACATTAACTTCGCGTTTTTTGTTCTGGTACTTCAAAATACTGTCTACTGTTTTATCATTCCTTGTTTTAGGATGAAATTTAAATTACTTATTAAAAGAAAAAAATTCCGATATTGAAAATACTTAAAATAAAAACATTTAAGTTTATTTCTTATTTCCATTGTGATATGCATATTATGATTCATAAAGAATTATATTTGATTCTACCATATCTCTAACTAGTTTCAAATATTCTATTCAACGTTCACTTTATAATCTGCTGACATGGTGGAAAAAAAATTAAATTAAAACTAAAATTATCACTAAGAAAATACTGAGAAAGTATTATTTTATTTTTTATTTTTATTTTTTGCAGTTTTGTTTTTGTAACAAGCATTCCGGAATTGATTGATTTAATAGATTTTTAACTTTGAAAAATACTTTCTAATAATTTTGTAGCAGCTGCAAAAAAGTAAAGCATTAGCTAGCATATTTTTTTTCCTTCTGGTACTTCAAAATACTGTCTAAGCCGCTCTTTAAAATAAACTGTGAAACAACGCCTGTTTAACAAAACTAATAATAATAAAACAAATAAAAAAAACGAAACTTCTAATAAATTTACAGAACGATTGGTAACCCTAGTATCCCGTCTCTCAGCATAATAAAGAAAAATAGTGCGCGCAAATGATTTTTGTCAGTGAAGTGATTTTGTCAAAAATAAGTTGTTAACACGAAAAAGCTGTTCTTGAGTGTTGTTTTGTAACTAGTTTTTTTTTTCTTTTGGCCATGATCCAAAACAACCCCGAGTAGCATTCTAAGTAAACGTTGGTTTGATCGTGACCACACGCCATGCACGTAAAGTATTATATGAGTAAAACTGCTAAAGCAATGCTCGTTAAATTATTATCCGTTAGACTTGAGTTACGTTTGTTTAAGGAAAAATCTTGAAAGCTCATTAAAATACGGCTCGAGTCTTACATTAAAACAGCTCCTTGAAAGCCTCCTTGATAACATCTTTTCGGTACATCACTTCAATTAAGATGAAACTTGCTGCAGGCTTTATTTTGGATCACTTATTTCATTAAAATGAGATACCTTTTAACCAGAAACTTGAAGGGAAATCGCCATCATTATCGGCGTTTATAAAAGAGAAAGAAGTTGCGATTATTTCTAAACAACGCTTTGTGGTTCATTGTGTGCTTTCGATTGGTTGATTCTGGTGAGATCGGTTGCGTGCAGGTGTTATTCGTTTTTGCGTGATGTCTTCTGTTGCATTTCGTCACTGCTGTTAGAACCGTTTCTTCAGTGAAGAAAAATAACTGTTTTTTTTATCGCCATACGCAGCTTTTTCTTTGCCATGATTAATTTATGTGAGTTATTAACATAGCAGCAATTTCTCACCATTAATCTTTTACATCATGCATATTTATTTCCCTTTGTAACAGTTGCTTTTTTGTAACCAATAATTCCCATCGGTCAAGAGTTAATTGTATGGATTTATGAAAATGACATAATTTAAATCTCGAATTTCGCATTGTGTTTTCTTAAATAAATTAGTGGTTTGTTCAGTAAAGGCGTGATCAATGTGACTTGTCAGTCGATTTGGTAATGGAAGATAAAATTGCACGCACGTATTAGTCAGTATTCTGTTTTAAATTTATAGCCTTTTCAAGAGATCTTTTGCTAAAATTAGCACCTCGAATAATGAGTCGTAAATTTCACAGCATAACTACAGCTATTTGTTTCATATTGAAATAATTTCTAATTCTAATATGCAATGGGTTAACTGTGGTGTTAATCAGTCTTATTTTTAGTTTTGCAAACATGATCTTTTACAACTAAATAATCAATATATTTTCTGAACTCTGAAATGTTCTACGAAATTCGTAGATAAATGTTTAAAAATGATTGAAGTGATTAAAAAGCATAGCCAAAAAAGCGCTTTAAATATTTTAATTAATTATCGGAAATTTAAAATAATTTTACATGATTTTAAGAAGACAAAAAGTTTGCAGTAATTAAATTATCCTAAATGAGATTAGAAGCTGTTAAAGCATGTCTACAATTTTAGAGACATTAATCTTTGCACTTTATATTACTAAATTTCAATAGAAACAGATAAATTTGAAAATAGAATTTTCGTATTTGTACATTTATAAATGTTTTGCGTATTGCTGTATACTTTGTCAGCAAATTGATAATATGCAAGTGGAAAAAATTTTGCTTAAATTAAAATAAAATTTAAATCCTTTTTTTCTCTCTTTTTAGAAGATAGAAAAGGCATAACAAACCTAGGTGAGTAATCTAACAAAAGAATAGGAATGGCATGAACAAAAATAGATATGTATACATTTTTTAAGATTTATTTTTGACTTAGTGCTGTATAAAAATTACTGAAATCAACTAATACGGAATAATGTTGCCTTTAATAGAAATAAATATTGTATTCCTATTTCAGCGTGTTAATATTTCTTTGAAATATCAGACACTTTAAGTTAAATTCAAATTCTAATTATATCAAAATATATTCTACTAAAATGTGCATTGAAATCTAAAAATAATGCAGACCGTTAATAATGTGCAAGTTTTAGATAAATTTAAAGTAAAATGTTAAAAAAAAAAAAATTTGCAATCAAATGATTTGTTAGTTTCTGTACCCAATATAGAATCATTTAACATTAAAGTAGGACTTAAATGTATATAAATTGTATTACAATTTTTTTTAACAAACTCGAAACAGAAATTGTTAATGGTAACTTTAAGATTCTAGAAGTTTCCCAGTAGCTATCTAGGGAGCAACTTTTAAGTCGAAAATCAAATAGGTTTTTTTTTTGGACAAAAGCCAGAAATCTTAACCTTTAAATTACTACAATGTCGGAAGGGGTTTTAGTAGAAACAAATCGCTTAATGCATATGTTATTTATTGTTCACTATTGTTTCACGGTGCTGAATTAATTTTGTGTTAGTTTTTAAAACAATTGAAAATAGCGTGGTTCTTTTTGTTCAAATCTAATGCATTATTTTAAATAAAAATTAAAAAAAAATAATGTTTCTTATCAAGAGGCTCAGCTATTTTTAAAAGATAATGTAATCTTCAAGGATTTATATTTCGTGACTCGGTTAACTTTTCGTATAATTAATTTTTTTTTATTTCAATAAATTTCACTTATGCAGATTAAACATGGATCTATTATTCATTTATTAATTCATTTGCATTACAAATTCATTGTTTATTTCACAAAGAAGAAAATTTAATTTTTCGTCGTTGAAATTGCTCATTTTAACTGCGATTCATTTAATTTCAAAACAGACAAAGAATTGTTATTAGCTTTCGACGGTTGCCCTCTACCATTTCAATGAATTGATTACTTCAAGCATAAATTTGAACAATTACTCCGTTTTAAATGAGTTCATTCCGTAAAGTTTTCTTTTACAATACCTAATTAGTACGATTTTTAAAGCAGATTTCTTTCATATTTATTTAAAAGTATAAAATATAATTGTTTATAATTGCAATAAAAAACTATTTATTCTTCAAATCGTATTTCTAATAAATTGTTTGTTTAAAAATATACATTAATTTTGATTTTTTTTAAGAAATAATGGATAATTTTTTTCGTTAATTGCAAATCTCGAATTATTTTAACGATGTTGATTATTTTTTTATAAGTATTTACCTGGATATGTTAAATTGAGATTAAATTAAGCATTTTTTTTTGATAAAATATGAAATTAGTATTTAATTTTTTTTATATTGGTTGCTATTTTATTTTTTTAGAGAAAATGATTCTTTTACTTTTTTTGAAATTGTATTTACATAGCATTAAAAAAACTGAATTAAATTATTTTTTCTTTCTTTATGTCTTTAAATAAAAAGAAATAAGCAAATAGATTAAATATAAAACTTTTTTTGAAATTGCGTTTAGATTTATTTTAAATAATACTATTTTATAACTATGTTTTAATAATCTTTATTGATTGACACATAAAAAATGTTGATATAAATAAAAATTCCAAGAAAAAAAAAGAAATACAATTCTGTTCGAATGTAATAGAGCAATCATATCTTTCAAAATAAGCACACACAGAAAATTGGGGGTTATTTGTTTTTTTCCATACCTGGATGTGCTTAATTGAGATTAAAATAAACATTTTTTTGATAAAATATAAAAATTAGTTATTTCAGTTTTTATCTATTGGTTGCTATTTTATTTTTTTAGAGAGAATGATTCTTTTACTTTTTTTTTAAAAAAAGTAAAAGACATTAAAAAATCTAAATTAAATTATTTTTTCTGTCTTTAATTACGTCTTTAAATAAAAAATAACTAAGCAAATAGATTAAATATAAAAATGAAATATATTTTATAAAATATATTTTAAAAAATGAAATATATTTAAAAAAAAATGAAACATATTTTTGAAATTACGCTTTTGATTTATTACTATTTTATAAGCGCATTTTAGTAATCTTTAGTGATTGACACATAAAAAAAGTTGTGATACAAATACAAATTCCAAGAACAAACAAGATACAGAGAGGTTGTTAAAAAAGAAATACAATTCTGTTCGAATGTAATAGAGCAATCATAACTTTCAAAATAAGCACACACACAAAAAAAAATTGGGGGGTTATTTGTTCTTTTCCACAGAAGAGCAGAAGCTTGGCGTGCATTTCTTTACAGTAATCGAATTTCTCCGAATCGCCTCCATTCTAAAAAAAGAAATTCTAAATCTTTGCTCAGGCATATTTTTGCATTTTATGAAACTTCTATTTGGTATATCGAAACTTTGAAAAGATTTCCAACAAAAAGGCGTAGCTTCTTATTTCCCAAAGTAGAGGGGAATTGATACGGTGGGTTCAGTTTCCATTTGTTTGTGCCTTTTATGTTATCTCACGTTTTAAAATGCAAGTAACTTTGTTGAATATATTTTTCTCCGTACACTTCTTTTAAAAAGAAAAAGATCAAAAGAAATTGATGCGTTTGAAGGGAACGTTAGATTACTCTAAGGAAGGAGTTTTTCGGTAAATGGAATTATGGAACGGAAAAATTCGTCTCGGTTTCAAGTTGGGCTCAAGTACTTTTTCCGAAACGAGGTGCAGTTCCTATGGTTTTTGAGAAAGTTCATCATTTTATAGAATGTATACGAAATTCGGTTTGCTTATTTTTTTTTAATAAAATGATGTAGTGGAAGCTTTAAAGAAATTTAAAGGGTTTTTGTGATGCAATCCTGAATATATCTTTCCGTTTTAGAAAGGATTTAATAGGGTAAATTTATTTGTTTTATTAAATATTTCTAATTATTTTGAAGCTGAGAAAAGCACTTTTTTAATACATGAAAACATCACAATTAGGTATTTAATTCATAAAAGATTGCAATTATGTATTTAATACTTAAAAAATCACAGTTATATATTTAATGCATAAATTAATTATATATTTAATATATAAAAATCAGTTATGCATTTAATACATAAAAATTGTGCATTTGATATATAAAAATTAATTATGCATTTAAATATAAAAAATTAATTATGCATTTAAATATAAAAAATTAATTATGCATTTAAATATAAAAAATTAATTATGCATTTAAATATAAAAAATTAATTATGCATTTAAATATAAAAAATTAATTATGCATTTAAATATAAAAAAAATAATTATGCATTTAAATATAAAAAATCAATTATGCATTTACTATATAAAAAAATCAACTATTTATTTAATATATAAAATATCACAAATATACATTTACAAAAAAAATCGAAATTATTTATTTATTACATAATCAAAATTATTTATTTAATTTATAATCACAACTATTTATTTAATACATAAAAAATCACAATTATGTATTTAATACATAAAACAAGAAAGCCATTAAATTTGTTTCATGTTTTTAACGGTGATTTTTACGTGAACATGAGACAACAGTAAAAAAATTATAATTTGTGTATCCTTTTTAATTGATACCAAGTTTGCTTTCATCAATTTACAACAAATATTGGAATAAATTCACAGAAATATAATAATACATATATGAAAAACGTTACCATATATTGAAGAATTGAATTTTAATTGCAAATCTGCTTTTTACAATATTGCACTTTTAACTAACTTATTTTAACACACTTTATAACTAAGAATAATAAATTTCATCTCGACGGTCATCAGTACAGGTATCCTAAAAATAATTAATAACTATTTTAATGCATCAATTGTTTTTGGCATTTAATTAGTTCTTAATATTCCAAGAGAAACATTATGACAGCTAGATTAATAACGCCTCGTTTTTATGTTTTCCATTCATTATAAAGTCATCTATAAAACATATTCTAAAAAACTTATAATCGCATGGGCCGATATACAGATTACTCATAAAATTTATAGTTTAATGTAAGAACAAAACAGCAATCTTAAAGAATAAAAACTTTAGAATTCCAAACGATTGTCTTTTCTTGAAAAATCTCATTTTCACTTTGAAATAAAATCGTATTTGCTTTGCACGATCTTTTAGAACGATTTTACATTATTTAATTATATAATTATTTGCTTTGGAAAGAAATTTAAATAAATATTGCGTATAACAAGCTCGTGAAAGAAATTTTATAAAAAGCTCATGAAAGAAATTTTATAAAAAGCCCGTGAAAGAAATTTTATAAAAAGCTCGTGAAAAAATATTTAAAAAAAGCTCGTGAAAAAATATTTAAAAAAAAGCTCGTGAAAAAATATTTAAAAAAAAGCTCGTGAAAGAAATTTAAAAACTAAGCTCGTGAAAGAAATTTAAAAAAAAACTCGTGAAAGGAATTAAAAAAAAAAAAAACAGCTCGTGAAAGCAAGAAATTAAAAAAAAATTGAGTGGCCATGGACACGAAAAACCCATTTCCCCAAAACAGTCCCATAATATTATGGGTAATAAGTAAGACTGATAGTCGCATAAAAAGGATTTTTGATATCTTTCTTCCTTTATCTTGGACATAAATTACTAAAAGAAAAGTGACGTTTTCTGACTAGTAGAGGACTATAAAAATATACATGTTGAACGGATTATTTCAATGGTTATATTACTTCCAGAAAAATCTCCTCGGGAAAAACGTGAAATTCTTTTAAATAATTTTTTTATGAATGCCGTTGGACAAATTTTGATGTATTAGCTTTAAAAATTTATAAAACGTTTGTAATAATTAATGTTATTTATTTTTATTGCAGTCTCAAGTGTATTAGTTTGCGAAAATAACATGCCACTGAAATGATTTATTTTAGCATTTAATTAGTCAAACGTTAAAAAAAAATTGTAAAAAATATGCAACGGTCTAATATTTTAGTGATATGTTGCAAATATTTTATATTCGAAAGCTTTCAAGTGTATTTTAAATTAAATCGAAAAATTGAGTGAAAATTTATTATAATGGTTATTTTATTATGGAAGATCATCGTTAAAAGCATTATTACATACTGCTTTTGAAAGCGAATGTAAAAATTGCATATACTAGAACCTCACATCCCAGAACCGTTTCGATTAAATGCTTTGATTATGTATGTTCCGTAAGCAAGGCAAATATTTGAAAGCGCTGATAATGAAGTTTCTACACAATCTTGATTATCTCCTTGTTTACTTTTTTCGTGCTTTTCTCCCTTCATTTATCTGTGAAGCTATTGTCGTTTTCGTCGTTGTCGTTGCCTGTCACTTTGACCTAAGTCATTTGCCGCTAGAACTGCAGATATGTACCAGATTCAATGATAATCAGGATGCAACAAAGTGAGACCTGTTTGGACATGCACTGTGCTATCACGCTTGGAAAGAACGCTCTAAGGGTAGTAGCATTTGGGAGTTTTGCATCCTCTTGCTCTATCCCTGCTGCATTATGGCCAATTGGCTAACACTCTGGCCTTTGGTACCACAGGCTTCAGGTTCCCAATCTTGGCGGTGGTATGGATGTTTGTTAATGGTTCGGAATCCTTCTTAAACTGTAGGTCCCAGTCTAATTAGCCCAAAGTGTGCAAAAAATGACAGTAGAGCGACAAACCAAACCTGCTCTATCCCAACAAAAAGGCATTCCGGTCTATAGATTTATCGCTCTTATTCCCAGCATAGACGGAAGCTTCCAGCTCGACATCTCTTGATTTTTTTCAATTTTGCAAACCCAACTTGATATCCATCAGGCTCGCTTATAGTATCAATTTTAGGTAAACCAGGTGCTCGGAAAATATCTGGCCAAATTGTAAGGATGGTAAAGGAAACCAAAATACATTTTTTGATAATGGAGTTCAGTTCGAAATGCCAGTCGATAATGGTCTTTAGATGAGTTAGGCCTTATTGTTTATTGAGAATTTCGACGATAGGTATCGCTTCACGAATTCGAAGTTTGCAAATACCTTTCTGATACGTGAAAAACGACGAGTTTCTCAAAGGTTGTACAAAGAAAGAACAACCAGACAATTAGCTGTAACCAGACAAATTAGCTGTAATTAACCAGACAACTAGCTGTAATGTTTAAAACTTTACGGAAATTCATTACTGAAACGCCACTTAATAATAGCCATTTCATAATAATAGATATGGGGGCCTGATGGCCGAATGGCTAGCGCTCTGGCGTTCGGTACCACAGGTATCGGGTTCAAATCCCGGCTTTGCCATGGGTGTTTGTAGTGGTTCGGAATCCACTTTAAACTGTAGGTCCCGGTCCTAATAGGATCGTAGAGCGCTGCGGGGGCATTGTTACTCCGCGTCCGTGGCTTACCATCAAGTTACACGCGCCCCCTGGATAATGCAAAGTGAGTAACATCGGTGCAGCCCTTATGGCGAAAGATCACGGGCTATTTGCCAGCTGCATTAGAAGAAAAAAAAATAATATTAGATGGGTTAGACTTATTTTCTGTTGAGAATTTGAACGGTATGTATCGCTTCACGAATTCGAAGTTTGCGAATATCCTTCTAATATACGGGAAACGACGAGTTTCTCAAAAGTTGCACAGAGAAGGAACAACCGGGCAATTAGCTGTAACCAGACAAATTATTTTTGTAATTAAACAGACAACTAACTGCAATTTTTAAAACTTTATGTAAATTCATACGCCGACTACGAGAAGTTTTTATTAAGTGTTGACTTTCGCTCTTATGGACTTCTGTAAAAACTGGACTCTTTAAAAGCCACTTACATTTCATATGCCCACTTTAATTTTACCTTTCAAATCTTTCTTGGCCATTAGTGTTTAAACATGAGATTTCCAACATATAATCCATAAACCACAAGAAAACTTATTTTCCTTCGAATAGCAAACCACTCTTTTAAATTAACCTGTAGATATTTTGAGAACACCCTGTACTTACTGCGGTTTTTAATTTAGCTAAAAGGTTAAGGATGTATTTATTTATTATTTTTGTAGAATGTATTTTTTTAAGATTGTTTTGAATAGAAAATATTCGGTCGTAGCATTTATTCTAATTCTAATCTTTTGTAAAAAAACAACGAGTTCCTCTTTTATAAAACTTAATTTTTATGAAGAAACTTCGAGTTTTCTTGGAAAAATGCTTCAAAAAAATTATTTATCGAAAGAGTAACCTTTCGACTTAAAAGGTTATTAATGTTAATTGATTACTTATCTTGAGTGAAAGCTTATAATGATTCAGGCCTTTCTAATTTTCTGGATTCAAGGAAATTGAGTTGAATTAAATTCACGGTAGATTTACTCATTGTGCTATTGGTTACGGTCTAGAATTATTCTCAAAGGAGAAAGGGCACAGCGACAGCTGGCCTAGGCAATTAAGAACTGTGCTCAAGCGTGTCAAGGTCAACAGTTCAATTGTGCTTCATTCTTTTTTCGTTCCATCAAACTGATGCTTAAATATGCTGAAGTATACATTTACCACAGAATATATTTGCTATATTTCAGTTCCACAGCTATATCCTGGGAATTCTTACTAAGTAAGCAAGCTGAAATATTAATCTATTCGGATCATTAATATATATATATATATATATATATATATATAAATGTTGCATTCTATATCTGTAAATATAGCGCTTGCAGTATTAAAGCAAGCAGGATTTATTCGGGTATCATGAGATAGCTTAGATATAGGGAGTGTACGAAGTATTAATACTACAGTGAATATTTATAATGAAAAATAATCTTTTATTATTTAAAAGAAACGTGAAAATTATCAGAAATTTCAAAAACTACATGAACTTGGAATTTTAAAATAGTTATCAGAATATTTATATATTTTATTTAAAACCTAGAAAATCTAAGACGAAGGAAATTTGGAGGCGTAAAAGGCATTCTTACACATGAAAAATTATTGTCTGGATTTACTATCGTTTTCAAAATTAAAGTGTGGAAATTATTTAAAACGCTTTCGAGTACTATATATATATATACTGAATTAAAAATTAAATTTGCATCGTGTATTTTTGAACTGTAACATGGAAAGGAAACGTCCAAAATTCTACTTCGGAAAGGAAACGAATTTTACAACATCCTAAAGAAGGTAAAGCATTTAATCAAATTCCAATTTGGATTGGTAGGCGTTTATCTACCATACAATCAATGATTAAAATATGTTTTTGTAAAAAAAGTGTTTTTTGTATATTCAACGATAACCAGGATGCAACAAAGGGAAACTTGTTTGGACATTCACAGTGCCATCATATTTGGAACAAACGCTCTAAGGATAGTAGCATTTGAGTTTAGTTTGTCACTCTACGGTCATATTTTGCACATTTTAGGTTAATTAGACCGGGACCTACAGTTTAACGTGGATTCCGAACACCAACAAACATTCATGCCACTGCCATGGATTGGAACCTGAAGTCTATGGCACCAATGGCCAGAGTGCTAGCCAATTGGCCATCAGGACACGATATATAGTACAGAGGAGGTTATACAGTTATTTGGGATTGTGTGAGTGCTCGGATGTAGGAAAGTTTGCCATAATTGATAGGATCGTTTATCGTAATATGTATTAAAAATATTTACATTCAGTATTATTAATATTACAATACAGTATTAAATACATAATTAATATTACAATACAGTATTAAAAAATATTTTACATTCAAATGCTGCAAAAATGGGATTCAATCTTGCAACATTTGATTCTTGATTACCTTTTTACCTTTCTACTATATAACACACCAAAATTTCCTTATTTTTTTCCACAGTCGTCAGATATCAATTCCATTGAGCATTTATGGTATTTTAGATAACAAAGTAATGTTGAGACCATTTATAACAAAGGCGATCTAAAAATTGACATCCAAGATCAGTGGTCGAATCAGTAACCTCCAAAACTGGTCGAAACTATTCCAATAAGGCTGTAAGTTATTGTAAAAGCCAAATGATATTAAACTAAAGATTAATTATAAATTATTTGTAACAAAATCTGTAATTTATTTTGAGAGTACGAATATTTTTGCTTAATGTTACTGAGATGCTTATGTGGTTTTTATGGACAGCAAACATTTTTTAAATGATTCCTTGTAGAGTCAAGTCATTTAGTTATCCTTTAAGTAAATATAACCTATTGTGTAAAATTCATATTAGTCAATGCGAGTCTTGTATTAAATATATTTTATAACTTGAAAAGTATTTGCATAAAAATAAGTTTAAATTATATCGTTAAATCTGTTTGTGAGATTTTGATAATCATTTTGCTTCTGTCTTCAAAGTCAAGGCTTTTCCCTTTCTAAAGAACAAACCTTGACTTCCATTAAAAAGTTGTTTTCTTTTTAACTTCCTAATATAATAAATAAATATCCGAGATAAATAATCAAAAAAGAAAAATAAACAAATATTAGTTAAAATACATCATAACTATTTTTAGAGGAAACACATATCCGATTTATTATACAATAGCAAACTAATCTTTTTGGGGCGTTTCCTCTTTTTGGACACCCTAAGTACCCATTAACAATACACACGAATGTGAAACATTATCAACTTCGGAGATTTTATCAACTGCCGCATACATTATTCATTAAACTTGCATTTGTTCTGTGAAATGATTCGTGCTTTTTTTTAAATGTTTCTTATGGGTTTCTTAGCAATCTATTATGGTATTACTATTTTTTTTAACTCAACAATATTTTTAAACAATTTCTGATGGTTGTTTGAGAAATGAAGTCTGATTAGCATACAAAATTAATTTTCTGCCGTCATTGATAAGAAACATCTTTCCTCCCTTTGAATTCTCAGTTTTTTATAGTTCTATCAACCCTTGACCCATAAACGTCTAATGCTGAATTTATAAACAGTGTTGTTACATAAAAAAGGTCGTTATTTCAAGATGATATACCATTTGAAAATACCATTTGAATTTTTGTGGATATATATAATATGGTAATATTTTGAATACTTTTAGTCCTAACAGATTTAGACCATAATGCATGTGGGATAAATTTTTATCGCAATTGTATTTTTCTCTATATATTTTTGTATATGGCTGCTATCTATTTTATTTTCCTTATATTCTAAAATATGTAGATTTTTCATTTAAATAATTTTTGCATTACTCGGATTAATAAATTTCATTTTATAACTTTCTGAATTCTCCATTCCATTTTAAAGTATAATCATAGCATCATAAACAAGTATAAGAATAAAAAAAAGTATATGGAAAACTTCAAAGCTAGCGTGAGCGTTTTCTTATTAAATAATACAAACTCAAGATGATTTTTCTATGTTGCAGAAACATCCAATTTGATGCCACAAATTTAGGGTTCGAGTCCCGGTAGTGCCATGGATGTTTGTAGTGGTACGGAATCCACTTTAAACTGTAGGTCCCGGTCTGTTTAGCCCTCGTATGCACAAGAAGACCGTAGAGCGACAAACCAAGCCACTTTAAACCGTAGATCCCGGTCTAATATGACTACTACACACAACACCACATCACATTACATCAATCGATCTAGAGCTAAGATGCCCCTTTACAGTTTGGAAATGATGTGGGTGAGAGAAGTCTGACTGGGCTCAGTGACGCTCTTGCAGTCATATGACGACTTAAAATGGATTCTGAACAATTAAAGGCATCCATGGCATCGCCGGGACTCGAACCCGAAGCTTGTGGGCCAGCCATTCAGGCTCTAAGGTCTCATATGACTGTAGAGCATTGGGCATAAGGCTGGCAATCCTATACCGTAAAAAAGAAAACATCTCCTGACTCGAAATCTGCCAGTAAGCAGATGGCCTTGTCCCACTCTGGGGCTGTTGCTCCAATGATGAAGAAACATTCAATAGGCCATCTTGGTTGAATCATTTTAACAATGTTTGTACACGCAAAATATAAACAATATTTAAATGATTTAACTGCAAAATAGTAGATTATATTCATTTTGATATAATAGTAACTATCAATTATCTTTGTATTTTAGATAAAACATTATTTAAAACTAAAACATTTAAACAATGTCGTGATTTACAGTTTGAATTCAAGGAAGAATTAATTTTACCTCTGGAATCATTCCTCAAATTGTAAAATCTGGTTTAATTATTCCACTAAGGAACTTAAATGTCGATCTCAAATTATTGTGATTTCTATTTAACATACAGAGACAAAATTGATTTCGAATACCGAAAGTAACTTAGTGGTATTCGAAAATATGTAGGCGGGCATTTTAACGTCCATTTGCTTTAATGCTTCCAGAATTAAAGTTTTACTTAACGTTCGCAAAATTAAACAGGGAAAGGAAATGAAATTGTACGGAAAGGCATTTATTAAATTTGTTGGATATTCATGATTCGATTCTGCTGTTCTAATATGAAACTGCTCTCTGAGAATGCATTAAAATTAATTGAGAACGTTGAAGCCCATTCATTAATTCATAACCATTTTTGAAATCAACTCACTTTTATGACAACTAATGCATTGATTCTTGTTTAAAAATGATGTATAGCTATTGAAGCTATGAATTAATTTATTTATTCGAACAAAATATTATTTATAGTTAAAAATAGGATCTGACGATATATTTTAGTGTAAAAATACTCGTAGATGCAAAATACGCTTCGAATATGTTTTATTTGTAATTGGATCCTTATGATTTAAAAGAAATTTCAAAATTTATTTTATTATAAAATATTTTTGCCATTCGAATATTTTCGTCAATGGACCTGAACGGTCGAGTGGCTAGCGCTCTGGCGCTCGGTGCCACAGGTTTCGGGTTCGAGTCCCAGCGGTGCCATGGATATTTGTAGTGGTTTGGAATCCACTTTAAACCGTAGGTCCCGGTCTAATAGGATCGTAGAGCATTGCGGGGGCATTGTTACTCCGCGTCCGTGGCTTATCTTCAAGTGACACGCGCCCCTGGGTAATGCAAAGTGAGTAACATCTGTGCAGCACTTGCCTTAAGGCATCAAAGATCAAGCTCTATAAGTGCCAGCTTCATTAGAAAGAAAAAAAAATATTTTCGTCAGTACATTTTATTCCCAAAACACATAAAAAATTAACGATCCTACAATTAGGATACTAAGTAAAAATGTTTATTTAAGCAAAACGTTTATTTATTCGGAAAAACATATTTTGTACTAAGAAATAGAATCAGATGGTATACTTTAGTGCAAAATATGCTTCGAATATATTTTGAGTTTGGCTCCTTAAATCTTAAAAGAAATTTCGAAATTTATTTTATTATGCAAAATTTTTGCAGTTTGAATATATTCGTCAATCCATTTTATTAACAAAGTACACAAAAACTAACGATGTTACAATTATGCATAATAAACATTTCGTTTAAATAAATATTGGTTTATTTAAACGAACTGTTTATTTATTCTAACAAAACATGATTTGTAGTAAAAAAATAGGATCAGACGATATAATTTAGTGTAAAATACTCGCACATGCAAAATACGCTTCGAATATGTTTTATTTGATTTGGATCCCTATGTTTTAAAAGAAATGTCTGAATGTAATTTATTATGAAATATTGCTGTTCGAATATTTTCGTTAATCCATTTTACTCACTAAAAATTAACGATCCCACAATTATGGCACAGAGTAAAAATGTTTATTTAACCAAAACGTTTATTTATTCAAACAAAACGTATTTTGTAGTAAAAAATAGGATCGGACGGTATACTTTAGTGCAAAATATGCTTTGAAGATATTTTATTTGCGTTTGGCTCCTTAAGTCTTAAAAGAAATTTCGAAATATATTTTATTATGCAATATTTTTACCGTTTGAATATTTTCATCATCCATTTTATTTACAAAGTACACAAAACTTAACGATTCTACAATTATGACGCTTAAAATGAAAATGTTAAATGAAGCTTATGCTTGAAACAGTAATGTGGTAAGTAATGGTTTTACGAAGGTGAAACATTTTTAATAACAGCAAAGTAATATCCCGTGAAATTATTCAGCAATTCTTTAAATTTTTATTATGCTTTCACGAAATCTAGAATGCTTTACGATAGACTATTAATTCATATTTAATATTAATGATGATTTTTCCCATGCTGTATATTATAGGAATAAAAGTTCTATGATCACTCTAATTTAATGATTGACGTTTCGTTTTTACTTTTCCCCTCCATTATGTTGACGTATTTATGTAAGCTGAAACGCATTTCAGCGACGCTATTTGGTGAAAATGGACTAATTATGCAAATAGCCTGCACTTTATATGCTTTATTGATGTAAATGAGCAAAGCTTAATTAAATGATATAACGCCATTCACAGGGGTGCTATTTGATGCATGTACATAACCTTGGGACACTGGTTTTAGCAATGCAAATGGATTAAATCTGTGGATCTCCAACTTTTTGCTTTAGTATCTCGCACTCGTATCCCATTAACTAGGGGAAATAATGGTGTGACCCTATGTCACAATTGTTTGGGTGTTCAATCAGTTTTATTTTAATAACTTAGTATAAATAATTAATTTTTAATAAAAATATATTAGACTTTATTGCTTACAATTAACAAATATATGCATTGATATGATTTTGGACTTCCCTTACAGTGGTATCCTGTAAAGCCAACCTGTCAGGGTGCTGAGTTCAAATTCGGTGGTGGCATATGTTGCAGTCACTACTTTCGGAAACGAGGAGACTTAATAGTGATTTTAATAGCGTATGTAAATGTCCCGTATCATCAGTCAGGTTGATCAGTGAGAGGTTTCTCCCATGCTACACGCTGCCTGATGGCCAATTGGCTAGCGCTCTGGCTTTTGGTACCACAGGTTCGAAACTTGGTGGTACTATGGATGTTTGTGAGTGGTTCGGAATCCACGTTAAACTGTAGGTCTTGTAGTATATATGCATTATAGTAGTATAATTAGACTAAAGTGTACCCAAAATGACCGTAGAGCGACAAACCCGTGCAACACACAAAAGTGGAGCATCTGATCAACCGTTGAACAATAAAAAAAAACCTAAGTAACAATTATTTAATTTATATCTATCTATCTATCTATCTATCTATCTATCTAACTAACTAACTAACTAATTCCCTGGCACTACAGCCATGGTAAGCCAACTGGCAGATTTTGAGGCAAGATATATCTTTTTACAAGGTAGAATTGTCAGCTCGGACGCCAGAGCAGGGCATACGTTTTAAATTGGATTCCGTACCACTACAAACATCCATGGCACCGCCGGGCCTCGAACCTGAGACCTGTAGCACCGAACACCAGTCACTCGGCCATAAGGTCGCTTAATTTCTATATGCAAATATAAAAAAGTAATAAATGTCGTGAATTATCTATGTAAGGCATGGATTCTCCGATTTGGGAATGTCACTGGCTTTGTAACTTAGGCATGGGTCGCACACACTTAAAACAGTAATCAGAAAATTCATTTCTTTTCATAAAAAATATAATGCAACATAAAAAAAGTAAATAAAAAATTTGATGAATAATAGTACATTAATTTAGTGTTTTATAATTCAGTTCGATTTTTGTTATAACCAAACGATAAAGTTATGATTTAAATGGTTTTATTCGCTATATCATATGTTAATGCCTGAAAATGAGTGCTCACAAATATATTTGATCCAAAAACGCTTGCGCATTTTAATGCATTATATAAAAAAAAAACACTTCTAATTTTTTTTGAGTTGAAGTATAAAATGGAACAAGATTTTGGTAATAAATATCGTAAATAAAAGGATAGGATAGCACGTTACACTTGATGATCGTCTAGTTTGCAATAAAATAGAAAACACTGAATAAAATATTTTATCCTGGTTAAATCTTTACTCTTTTACTAACCGAAAGCTAGATTATCAAGTTCCCTGATTAAATCTGGTATCAAAATCTCTAAATGTATAATAAAAAAATGACCATTTTTTAATTTTTTTTAAGTGAAATAGATATATGATTACACACGGGCCGCACAGAAAACATGACCGGCCCCAGTCTGCTATTCTTGATACAATGGCGGATTGCTTTATTTTTATTTTTTTTGAAAACGTGATGTATTATCCTAATGTAAGTCCTCATGTAGAAACATTGCTTTCCCTGCACTTCTATTTGAAGTCCAATCTAAAACCACTTCAGCATAAATATTTGGTTGTTGTTGTCGTATCCCCTGAAGAGTACGAGAAAATCAAATAACATGGTGCTCCGAATAATATTGGCTATGTTAATTGGCAGCTCGAAGTATAAACACTCTTTCCAGGGATGGTCCAGACAATGTATGGCGGTTATGATAGTTGAACAGTAAAATACATGATGAG
This sequence comes from Caerostris darwini, assembly GCA_021605075.1. Classification (NCBI taxonomy): domain Eukaryota; kingdom Metazoa; phylum Arthropoda; class Arachnida; order Araneae; family Araneidae; genus Caerostris; species Caerostris darwini. The sequence goes on along the minus strand of BPLQ01015031.1, from coordinate 742,485 downwards.
GAGTAAGCTCGACATAAGAGCAGTTGTCACATTTTTTGGTAATTTTTAACGCCATCAGCAGAAGTTTTCATATTTTTGTGGTGCTTCATCCTTAACATTGTGAGAATAGTAATAGCTGTTTTTCTGTTGGCATTTAGTTCTGTCATTTGGTATTTAGTTTCAATCTTAGAAGAGATTATAAGTTTAGATTTTACCAAGGCATTTGCATCTGCAAGGGAATTAGGAATGGCAGTCTGATAAACTTCTGGCATTCTTCGCCCAAGAATCTGGAATTTCCTTAAATTCCAAATCCACGTGAGTAGGAATCCTTTTAAGGATGAACATTCTGTGCAAGCAGTGGATTTGTTCCAAAAGTGATACATAGTTCAAAATCATACTTGAAAAAACCTTTAAGAGTCCGTTAGGCAGACCTTGAGTCAGTGACGATAATAATTCCATTCATTTTTAAGTACTTGTATATGAGTGGAATTGAAACCTTTAATTTTAAATTTAAAACTGAAATTTTGTTACCAATTGGAAAGAAATGAGTGATTTTTGAATTCATGACGTTTAAAATAACGTAAGTGATTTAGTGATTCACAACGTAATCACTAAACCTTTCAAAATAATAATTCCCAACATAAAAAAAAAAGTTTTCCATATTATTTTTGTTAATGTTTTAAGTGATTTTAAAATGATTTATCTTTTATGTGTAAGAAATACTTTGCGTTCCCTTGCATATACAGCCATGGGTGCCTCACAGTTTGATACCATTGGATTAAATAGTAATTTTTAAACTAAGAGTAGTTTGGGAGAATGAATTGCCATTCGAAAGCTTCATCCAAATTTTTATTTAGCCACTTAAACGCTTTGCTGTGCCGTCTTTTCACTTTTGATGTTTGTTTATTGTCGTATGTAGGACGTTAACCGGTCTTCTTGACTTTTTTTCCTGTCGGTTAAGGCGAGTCTTTGAGGAAATTGCTGGATTAACGCCAAAGACGTTCATGTTTGGGGCAACTCACAGAATTCTCTCAATGACTGGTTTGACACTCCTGAAAAGATGAAAAATAGCGCACCGAGTAAAAATAAGGTCTGTGTGAATCCCACTACAGATCTCGCCGCTTTTGAATTGAATATTCAGGTTTACTGAAGCCTGTTTTTAAAATAAATTATCCACAAAACTTATATTCAATGCATCTCTCAACAAAATTCAGACCACCTGGTGGGAATTTGCTGGGGTTTCTCCCATACAAATCAGGCAACTACCTTTAAGAGTCCTTCTGAAAGGCAATATTCTTTGTTCGTCGCCCTTCAATAGTCTGGTCCTACTATGTGTAAGTGCCACATGAGGCTGACGTACATAATATGCAATCAGTCACAAAAGTCAGCAGACACATATTAAAATAATGAGATTTAAAAAATTATAAATGTTTTTAAAAATAAATTTACGGGAACATTAAATTTTATAAGTTAAAACAATGTTTTCATAAAAGTAAACCAAATTGCCTTCTTTAGAGAAACTGTATAAATGTGTCACAAAAATCTGCATACAAGATGTGTCACAAAAATCTACATATAAGACGTGCTTTTGTAGGACGCTACGCGATTTCATTCTTAATCAAACATCAACGAAAAATATTGCACGTCGTTATTGAAAAGGGAATGTTGAAAATGCGTTAAGCAGTTTGTTTTTTTACTGCTGTATTTAAAATGATCCCAAGATAGGTAATGGGTGTTGACCTTCGGAATTTGATAGTTAAGTTAAGGAGAAATAAGAAAAAATAATCTGAAATTGTAAAAATGTTAGGAAAAGTCGGTCTACTGGATATAATAACTGATATATAAAAGTATAAAAATCCTATAAATGTGTATGTATGTATGTGTGTGTGTGTGTGTGTATGTATGTATGCATGCGTGTGTGTTATGTGTGTGTGTGTATGTATACATGCGTGTGTGTTGTGTGTGTGTGTGTGTATGCATGCATGCGTGTGTGTTATGTGTGTGTGTGTGTATGTATGCATGCGTGTGTGTATGCATGCGTGTGTGTGTGTGTGTGTATGCATGCGTGTGTGTTATGTGTGTGTGTGTGTATGCATGCATGCGTGTGTGTTATGTGTGTGTGTATGCATGCATGCGTGTGTGTTATGTGTGTGTGTGTGTGTGTGTGTTATGTATGTATGCATGCATGCGTGTGTGTTATGTGTGTGTGTGTGTATGCATGCATGCATGTATATATGTAGGTGTGTGTGTGTGTGTGTGTGTGTGTGTGTGTGTGTGTATGTATGTAATATAATATAAATAATATAACAAAAAGAATAATATGCAAAAATACAGTTCATATGTTATTTAAATGTTACATGTAAATTGCGTTTTGTAATCGCTTAATTCTACTTTAAGCAGAAGGTTGTTTTTTATGCGCCGTTAGAAATTCATTCAAGACAGATAATATTGGAAAAGAATTCTTTTACAGTAAAATTGTACAACAGTCAAATGATTTTTTAATCATAAATTAATTATCTTTAACTGTCAAACGAAAAAAAGATTTCTTATTATCTTTGGAATTATAAAAATTTAATATTAAAAGAGAAGTGTAACCATTTTGGTAGTTGAAAAGTCTAGAATTCAAAAAAGGTCTAATCAAATTCAAATGAATTTTGAATTAGTGAGTGAATAAATTTGAATGATAATGAATTTTGAATAATTACGGGTGATTTTAATATTCGATATTTCATTTAAAAGAAGGGGATTTTAAATTATTTGAATTAATTTGGCTCCTGGTTTTATTCTTTTTAAGAATGTGAAATTTTAAAAATATTTTTTATTTTTATTAAAGAATGGAAATAAAAGAAAGGAAAAAAAAAGTGAATTTTTTTAATGCGTTTCGTTTGTCTAACTTTCCAATTTTGCTAGTAATTTTTTTAATTTATGAAGTCTAAGGAAGAAAAAAGAAAAATATTCATTTATGATATGTTACTGTATGAAGTATTTTAGTTTGAAAAGATATTTCATTTATTTATATATTGCGATTTTTAAAGTTTTATTTTGCATTTGAATCAAGAAAATTGTTTGATAAAAATACATATTGTGTAAAAGTAGGATATCTATGTCAAATTAATTTATCATTATCTCGCTTTTTCCTGAAATTAGATTTATATAATCCATTTCACTTGAAAATGATATATTTATGTGTTTACTTAAATGTGCTGTAAAATTATTACCAGAATTTCTTTCACAAGATATACATAGTGGTTAAGTAAATTTATTTTACACTAGTTTTTTTTATCGTACATCTGTGAACCTGTTTTCCGAACAGCCCACCGTTGGGTATTTGGAGGAGTTCATTGTCTTCCGAAAGTAGTTTTAGGGTAACTGCTCGGTATTTGCGTGTCATATGGGATAAAATTCGGAAAAGTCCTACTGGGCAACATAACTGTCGATATGAGATTCTTCTACGCGCTGTCTAAATTTCTATCGTATTTCTGCGCATATGAAAACAGTGACTGCAACGCACACCACCAGCGGATTCAAATTTGAGTCTTACGGCATGGTAACTACGTATGATACTGCTAGGTCTCATTATTGGGCATCTCACTGAATTTAGAAAAATATTTTTTTTTTTCATTTCAGAACTGTTTTATAATATATTATAATTCATTTTTTTATTTCAAATAGTAGGTTACAATAAGCAATAATATAAAAAGAACACAAGGAATATAAAAACAATAACAATAACAACGAGAAATGAAGGAAATCGCATAGTGACATGTTTTTTTGCCCATAAGGGGCAACTCATTTAAAACCTGGTTTTACCTTATTCTAAACATCCCTGATCAGCCCAGATTTAAAGCAGTTGCCCTTTTCAGACTCTTGACAGACCATGATTGTTTGACCAATCACCTTTTCCGAATGAGAATATTTGAAAGCCTAAAATGCATGCTGTGTAATATGGGAGGGGACATGGATTCATAACACCTTCCTGTCTGCCCTGCACTTGTTTCCTCTACCGTGTAGGGTCGTTACTGGGAGGCTAATGTCCTTATATGCTAAATATGCCTTTATTTGCAATACATTGCTGTTTAGAAACATCTATTAAGGTATGATATTTTCATAACTGGGTGTGGAAATTTTTTTTGTATCAATAACCTTTTTAATTTGTTCATCATGCAAAATTTCTAAATCATTAAAACTCTACTTATAATTCAGAATCTGAAATTAATAAGTTTATACCTTGCTTTACAATGTGAAAGAAAACCTATCTTCATATTTAGAAGGAAAAATAACCAATTTTAAGACTATATAAAACTGGCAAGAAACTTCCAAGAAATATTTTAGAGGAGTCATGATGTATTTCCTCGTCTTTCTGTCGATAAACATAAAGACGAGCAATATATTGCTTTTAAGAAACATCTGTTAAGGTATGATATTTTCATAACTGGTTTTAGAAATTTTGTTATTTGTTTATCAATAAACTTTTTAATTTTTTCACCATGTAAAATTTCTAAATCATTAAAGTACTTATTATATAGAATCCCAAATTAATAAGTTGATACTGTGCTTTACAATGTAAAAGAAAATCTATCTTCATATTTAGAAGGAAAAATAACCAGTTTAATTTATATCTGTTTTAACCAGTTTGTTATACCAGTTTAACCATAAAATAAACCAGTTTTTAGACTTTATAAAAACTGCCAAGAAATAATTAGATGATTACATACAATCATCATATTTAGATGATTACATACAATCATTTAGAAGATCACGATCTCAATACATTACTATGAAGGAACATCTATTAAGATATAATAATTTTATAATTGGGTTTGAAAATTTTGTTTTTTGTTTATCCATAACCTTTTTAATTTGTTCATTATGCAAAATTTCTAAATCATTAAAACTGTACTTATTATGTAGAATCCCAAATTAATAAGTTGGTACTTAGATTTTTCACATTGTAAATCAATCTTCATATTTAGAAGAGAAAATAACCACTTTTAAGACTATATAAAAACTGCCGAGAAATATTTAGATGATTACATACAATCATCATATTTAGATGATTACGATCCCAATACATCACTATGAAGGAACATCTATTAAGATATAATATTTTCCTACCTGGGTTTGAAAATTTCGTTTTTTGTTTATCAATAACCTTTTTAATTTGTTCATCATGCAAAATTTCTAAATCATTAAAACTGTACTTATTATGTAGAATCCCAAATTAATAAGTTGATACTTGGATTTTTTCACATTGTAAATCAATCTTTATATTTAGAAGGAAAAATAACCACTTTTAAGACTATATAAAAACTGCCGAGAAATATTTAGATGATTACATACAATTATCATATTTAGATGATTACGATCCCAATACATCACTATGAAGGAACATCTATTAAGATATAATATTTTCCTACCTGGGTTTGAAAATTTCGTTTTTTGTTTATCAATAACCTTTTTAATTTGTTCATCATGCAAAATTTCTAAATCATTAAAACTGTACTTATTATGTAGAATCCCAAATTAATAAGTTGATACTTGGATTTTTTCACATTGTAAATCAATCTTCATATTTAGAAGGAAAAATAACCACTTTTAAGACTATATAAAAAGTGCCGAGAAACTCCGAAGAAATATTTTAGAGGATTCATGATGTATTCCCTCGTCTTTCTGTCGATAAACTCGCATTCTTTTGACAGAAACGTCGAGGCGAGAGGAAAAGAAAAGATTTAATGGCAATTTTATTCAAGAAACTCTCAAGTTTTGATAAGATATAAACCTCAAGATAAACAGCCACTGCAGAATATGTATATAAGTTGCTAAAACTTTGCGTGTAAAATAAAATTCTTAATTACGCCAAAATATTTTTATTTCGATATTGTAACAGATTATCGAATATAATTAAAGTGAAAAGGGGCGAAATAATTTCAAGAATAATTATTAAATAAAAGTAGCCTGAGAATTATTTTAGCAGAATTATCTTCTTTCTTTTTACATGCATATATTATTCTTTTGCAAGTGATGTCAGGGGAAAAATGAAGTATGCTGTATAATTATAAAATAAAGTCTAAGTAGTAATTTAATTTACGTAGCACTAAAGTTTTTGACGCATTGAAAAATTGCGACAAAATTGTTACAGATAATAATTCTGTATACGTCAAATCGCTTAATTTGAAGGAGAATGAATTAACAGATCCAAGTAGATATTACTCAGATAAAAGATATGGTTTTGATAAGATCTAAATCTCAAGATAAATAAGGATTGCAAAATCTGTTTATAAGTAGTTAAAACTTCTTTTTTCTAATTCAGCTGGCAAACACTTAGACAGTTGTCTTTGATGCCTTAAGACAAGCGCTGCACCGACGTTACTCACTTAGCACTACCCAGGAGGTGCGTGTAGTTTACCAGTACCTTGTAAGGTAAGCTACGGATGCTGAGTAACAATACCTACGCAATGCTCTACGATCCAGTTAGACTGGGACGTACAGTTTAAAGTGGATTCCGAACCATTACAAACACCCATGGCACCGCCGGGACTCAAAACCGAAACCTGTGGTACCGTGTGCCAAAACGTTAGCCACCTTGCCATCAGGCCCCAGTTTGTTAAAACTTTGCGTGTAAAATAAAATTTTAAATTACGCCAAAATATTTTTATTTCGGTATTGCAACAAATTACCGAAAGTAATTAAAGTGAAAAGGGCGAAATAATTTCAAGAATAATTATTAAATAAAAATAGCCTAAGAATTATTTTAGCAGAATTATCTTCTTTGTTGATACATGCATATCTTATTCTTTTGCAAGGGATGTCAAGCGGAATAATTATAAAATAAAGTCTACTGCTTCGTAAATTAAATTACTAAAGTTTTTGACACGTTGAAAAACTGCGACAAAATTGCTACAGATAATAACTCTGTGTACGTCAAATCGCTTAATTTGAAGAAAGAAAATGAAATAAAAGATTCAAGTAGATATTACTCAGACGAAAGATAACTAGTAAAAATACTGTTAAATGTGCTTTTTAGTGCATTTTCTATTGCGTGTTGCATCAAAATATGGTAAAATTGTTAAGAAAAACTAAAAAAAAACCTTAAATTTGAATAATTTATACGGATGAGGAATAAAATGTTTGAAGCATTTGTGTTGTTGAATTCGAGATGTAAATTAGCAGCGCTCAAGAGCTATTAAAGGAGTTGTTCCGTTTGTTCATAAATATTAAATGAAAATTATCTCGCTTTTATGGGGGGAAAAAAACGTAGCTCATTTTATCTTTCAAGCTGTCATGTAATGACAGAAGCTTTTTGTCTGTTTTCTTTTTTATATTGTCCATTTGTAATGCCGTTCATTTCAAAGATTGTCTTTTTCTTACACCGCAGTTTAATGAAATGCATTCAGATAAATGAAATGCATATTTATTACTACTTTATCTACTTCATGCATATTTTTTCAATAAAATTATGAAATTATACATATCTATATATAGGTAGCTATCAAAATAATGGAAACGCATATGAATAAAAGGGACATTCAAGAATTCTGTTTTTAAGCATTAAGATGTAATCTTAGCTACCAGTTTTTTAATATAAAAAGTATTTCTCATGGTAGTATGAGTTAGCCGGGCCTGAATGGCCGAGTGGCTAGCGCTCTGGCGCTCGGTACCACAGGTTTCGGGTTCGAGTTCCGGCGGTGCCATGTTGTCCAGCGGTGCCATGGTTGCCATGGTTCGGAATCCACTTTAAAAAGTAGGTCCCGGTCTAATAAGATCGTAGAGCGTTGCGGGGGCATTGTTACTCCGCGTCCGTGGCTTATCTTCAAGTGACACTCGCCCCCTGGGTAATGCAAAGTGAGTACGTCTGTGCAGCACTTGCCTTAAGGCATCCAACACCAAGGTGTCTGTGTTTGCTAGCTGCATTAGAAAGAAAAAAAAAAGTACGAGTTAGCCTAAGTTTAATTGTATACGTCTTGACTTTTTGTCAAAAGCGTAAAATGTCAGACCTCACAGACTTTGAAAGAGGCCAAATTGTAGGAGCCCGACTAACTAGAGCAACTGTGACCGAAACATCCCAGTTTTAAGGCGTTTCTAGAAGTACGGAGTCTAAAGTCATGACAGCCTACACAAAGTGAAGCAAGACAAGCTTAGCAAAGCAAAATAGTGAATGGAAGGAGAAGCTGAGTGAAAGAGACCGACGGGAATTGAAGTGGATCGTGTCTAAAAAGAAAACAACTCCAGCCAGCAGACAAGTGACAGCAGAGCTCAATCTGCATCTGGATTCTCCAGTGTCAATATTTACAGTTAGAAGGCACTTTCATATACAGGGCATTTACGACAGAACAGCAATTTCCAAGTTTCTTGTCACATCTGTTAATGTCAAACGTCGTCTACAGTGGTGCCACAACCACAAAACCTAGTCGATTGATAAGTGGGAGGCAGTTATAGGGTCCGACAAATCATATTTCACACTTTTCTCCATAACAGGACGAGTGCACGTTTGGAGGACACCTGCACAAAATTGTGATCGTGATTGTCTCCTTCCAACTGTCAAGCATAAAGGTGGATCTGTTATGTTTTGGGCAGGTATGTCGTGTTTTTTGCTTGCCCAGTCGTAACCTTGAAAGGAAGGATCACTGGGGTAAAGTATAGAGATGTTTTAGCTGAGCAGGTCTATCCTATAATGCAAGTTTTGTTTCCTGCAGGAGTTGTAATTTTTCAGGATGATAATGCTCTGCTTATGCAGCGGGATCTATCCTATCATGAGTTGATAAACGCAAGGATGAAGTGATACATCTACCTTGGCCCACACAGTCCCCCTACCTCAATAATATCGAACCGTTATGGTCTATTTTAGAGCGATCAATCCGGAATCGATATCCTCCATGGGCATCTCTCTCGGGATTTCCACAATATCTCCATGAAGAATGGGCGGCATGATGGCCAAGTGGCGCTTTGGCATTTGGTTCCACAGGCTTCATGTTCGAATCCTGGCGATGTCATGGCTGCTTGTTAGTGGTTAGGAATTCATTTTGTCCCGGTATGTTTAGTCCTCGCGTGCACAAAATGACCATAAAGTGACAAAGGCAATCCGGTCTATAGATTTATCTATCTCATTCCCAGCAGAGACGGAAGCTTTCGTCTCGACATCTCTTGATTTTTCAATATTTCTCTAAACACTATATTCATTCTATATACACTGAAGTGACAAAAGTCATGGGATAGCAATATGCAAATTTTCAGATGGCAGTAGCATCGCGTAGAACAGGTATAAATGTGCAGTGCTTTCGCAGAACTTTCATTTCTGTTCAAGTTATTCATGTGAAGAGGTTTTGACGTGATGATGACCGCACGACGGGAATTAACAGACTTTGAACGCGGAATGTTAGTTGGAGCTAGACGCATGGGTCATGCCATTTCGGAAATCGTTAAGGAATTCAATATTCCCAGATCCATTGTGTCAAGAGTGTGCCGAGAGTATGAAATTTCAGGCATGACATCCCATCATGGACAGCGCAGTGGTCGACCGCCTGCACTTAACGACCGAGACCGGCGACGTCTGCAAAGAGTCGTAAATTCTAGCAGACAAGCAACACTGCGTCAAATAACCGCAGAAATCAATGTGGGACGTACAAGGGACTTGTCTGTTAGAACTGTGCGGAGAAATTTGGCTTTCTTGGGCTATTCCAGCAGAAGACCGACTCGAGTGCCTTTACTGACAGAACGACATCGCTTGCAGCGACTCGGTTGGTCGGCATATCGGTTGGTCCCTAGATGAATGAAAAACCGTGGCCTGGTCCGATGAGTCACGATTTCAGTTGGTAAGAGCTGATGGTAGGGTTCGAGTGTGGCGCAGACCCCACGAAGCCATGGACCCAAACTGTCAGCAAGGCACTGTTCAAGCTGGTGGTGGCTCCGTAATGGTGTGGGCTGTTTTTTCATGGCATGGACTTGATCCTCTGGTGCGACTGGACCGAACATTGACTGGAAATGCTTATGTTCAGCTACTTGGAAATCACTTGCAGCCATTTATGGACTTCATGTACCCAAACAACGATGGGATTTTTATGGATGACAATGCGCCATGTCACCGGGCCACAACTGTTCGCGATTGGTTTGAAGAACATTCTGGACAGTTCCAACGAATGATCTGGCCACCTAGATCGCCCGACATGAATTCCATCGAGCATTTATGGGACATCATCGAGAGGTCTGTTCGTGTCCAAAATCCTGCACCATCAACGCTTTCACAATTATGGACGTCTATCGAGACAGCATGGCTCAATATTCCTGCAGAAGACTTCCAACGACTTGTTGAGTCCATGCCACGTCGAGTTGCTGCACTTCGCCTGGCGAAAGGAGGGCCGACACGATAGTAAGAGGTATCCCATGACTTTTGTCACTTCAGTGTATATATGTTCAATATTCCTTTAAACACTATTTAGCACTTGCATGATTCGATTCCCAGGCGAATTCAAGCTGTATTGTACGTCAAAGGCTGTCCTACGCCATATTAGTAAAGGATGCCTTATAACTCTAGGTGTTTCCATTATTTTAATAATCATCTGTATATATATGTGTGTGTGTGTGTGTGTGTTAGTAAAGAGATTTGAGATCATTCATTGAGATAAAATGTAAAGGAAAAAAATACAAGAAAAAACGAAAATGCACAATTGGCTTTTCAAAAACACAGTTAGCTTGTATAAACCATCGACAGTTTCCGCTTTACATACATTTTCATGTGCTTTCCTAGTAAGTTCCATAAAAAAAAAAAGTGAATCTCAGAAAAAAAGCGAACTGAAAATGAATTTATTCATGATCTTTATATTTTGATGCGATAGATTTTTGTATATTTAGCATATATGTATTGGATCTGCGTCTGCAGTTTTTACCTTTAACCCTTTGATGTTTGTATATATGAATATTTACATATATATTTGGAAAAGTAAAGATTTCATTCGTGATATTTCCTTTTATTACATGTCAAGATGACTGTGATAAGAAATTCTCTATTGAGATGACAGTTTTACTAAAGGTCACCATTTCAATGTGTCAGTTTACCTTATATGAGAAAGAAAAATTTAGTGAGACTATTTTTAAAGCAAATTAACCCACGTTTATGTAACACATGAATTAATACTTTAACCTATTTGTTACTTTAAATTCTTCTAATTAAATACCAAAATGTACGGAAATTCCAATAACTTTCTTGGGTCTTAAATCCTGATCGATCTAGAATCAATTTTTAAATGAATCAATTAAAAGATTGATTATTAATTATTAAACGAGTCGTTCTAGTTAATTTATTAATTATTATCAAATGCTCATGTATTGCTCCTGAAACTAATTGTCTAGTTTGTGATCCTATTTTCCACACTGAATAATTTTCAAAAATTACTTTCAATTATCGAGGATAAAATTTTTGATTTTTCTCGTTATGAAATCTATAAAGGGGAATCAAGTAACAATAGTTTTATAATGATGTCATTAATTCCTGCATTTCATTTAAACCTTTCCTCCATTTTTGTTTTCAATTAATTAATGACGAAATTTCGCTCAGAACACTTGAACAACTCAACTCGAGTTGAGTTGTTCCAATTTGAATCTTAATGAATTGGGTGAATCTCATTCCAATTTGAATCCTGATTTTCAAGATCTAAATTTTATTTTCTAACGCATACTAATGAAATGTTTATAATTACCGTGTGTGGTTTGTATACGTGAAAATTTAAGCACACAAGTACAATCAATCTTGTTGATCTCATTTTTGTTGTTGTCTGTTTAGATTTACGTGGGTCTTCTAATAGTAAGAGTAACATCTTCCCTTCAATTAAGAGTGAATTTGCATTTCTTATTGATGCTCGGGTGTATTTAAGCTTTCTGGGACGGCCTGAACTGGATTCTTATTGTTGGAAAATAGGTTTGTATCCGTCACCTCCTTAGCTAAAGGGCTGTGTTGTGTCGACTTTTATTTTTGTAGTCAAGATGCGTTGTTGACTCAAGATATGACACAGTGAGTTAGTCAAGTATGCTATTTTTTTTAGGAAAGTTATTAATAGTTGAATGCACTGTTTAAAATTTTCCTATGATTCAATAGATCAGAAATGCTATAATTTTAATACAATTACTTGCTTATTGAGTACGTTTGGTAAATATCATTAATAAATGATTACGTGTTAAAGAAAAATAAATCCATTTAATAACGTAGAATACATTTTTTTTTACTTGAACACTGGGGAAATAATTTTGTTAAAATTTAGTACTTGCTTACTCCATACATACATACAGTGATTTAAATACTTTTTTGAAGAGATTATATGATAATGACTAGCGCTTGGTATCAAAGGCGTCGGGTTCGAGTCCCGTGGGTGCCGTGGATGTTGTTGCGGTTCGGAATTCACTTTAAACCGTAGGTCCCAGTCTCATTTGATTGTAGAGCGCTAGACGAAGGGCTGACAGCCTTACCTTGTCAAAAGAAAACATCTACTGTCTTGAAATCTGCTAGCGAGCAGATGGCCTTGGCCCACCATGGGCTGTTGCGCCAATGATAATGATGACATGATGATGAATTAAAATTTATTTAAAAAAATTGCTATTAAATATTCAGCGATGAAATTAAACAATTATTTATGGCTCTGTAAAAGTAAATATAAAAGGTTAATTTTTAAACATAATTAATGAAAATAGGTATGATCTTGAATGCTGTTTATTTCATTATGATATAGTTCTAAGTATGCCTGATAAAAAAAGATTACAATAGTAAATACATGCTTTACTGTAAAAAGAAATTAAAAAAACAAAAACTTGCGAGTTATGCCGATGCCGATATATGCCAGGCATATTGCATTCTTGAAAAATATTTGACTTTTTTTATTGTTAACTGAAGCAAAATGCGTAAACCTATTGAAATGAGCCGTCGTAAAATATGTGTGGAGCTTGGGTGTTTTCGAATCGCAAATTCTTTTCATATTAAGCACGATATTCGAATGTTGATTTCTCTCTTGTGCAACGCCAAAACGGTTCCTGGACTACGACACTCAAATATGTTTGAACAAAACCCCCTGTCAGTCAACCATGTTTGACTTGTCTCGGTATTGTAAACTTTTCCAAGTTCGGAGTAATTTTCATAATTTTTCACGAAATGCATAACGGAAACGTGGAATGCATAATGGAAATTTTCACGACAACGCGGTTTGGGAAACACTGGTCTAAGATATCTAAATAGAAACTCGTCTTCTCATACCTGAAAAACTTATGAATGGGATTTTTCATTTCTGAATAGGATAATTAAAAAAAATATATTAAATTATTTGATTTTTGTGTATTTACATAAGAATGATATTCATAAATTTTTCTTTATTCTGTGTAAATCTTTAAAATGATAAAGAAAATTGCGTTTTGTTTAATATTAAACTAACTAATCTGAAGAAATTTTCAGCTCTAGATTCCATTGTTTTTCAACAGCCTAATGGTCAATTGTCCAGCGCTTGGCTTTGGTACCACAGGCTACAGGTTCAAATTCTGGCGGTGGCATGTTTCTGAGTGAATCGGAATCCACGTTAAACTGTAAGTCCCGTCTAATTAGCCTAAACTGTGCACAAAATGACCGTAGAACGATAAACCAAACCATTGCTTTTCACGTATTTTTAGTTAAAAATTATAATGATGAACAGTTTTTCACCTTATCTTTCCTTCAATAAAGAAAAAAATAATATTAAATAATAATTAAGAAATTACTTATTACTTAAACACCATGCAAATAGCTTTGTTTCCTACCTGTGCAAATTCAATCAATGAATTCTTTGCACTTAATGTATATATAGAATGTATACTCGTATTCCAAGTTTCAAAATGTAGAACTGAAATCATTATTATAAAACATCACAATGACTTATTCAGTTGATTATTTAAAATTTTGCCACAGTGATCATTTGTTTGGTATAATGTGGCCTGAGGATTGAGTGCCATAAATTGTAATCTAAATTGTAATCACAATGACTTATTCATATTATTTAAAATTTTGCCACAGTGATCATTTGTTTGGTATAATGTGGCCTGAGGATTGAGTGCCATAAATTGTAATCTAACCAATCCAAATTCAATCAATGAATTCTTTACATTTCATATAAATATGAATGTGTATTCGTATTCAAAATTTCAAAATGTAGAACAGAAATCATTATTATAAAACTTCACAATGACTTATTCAGTTGATTATTTAAAATTTTGCCACAGTGATCATTTGTTTGATATAATATGGCCTGAGGAATAAGTATTATAAATTGTAATCCAACCAATCCATCAACCTACAGTAGATTTCACCCGAGCGTTATTTATTAATTACCTTTAAATCTAGTACAAAGTCCTTGATTAAAACAAAATTAATCGAAGTCAAATCTAAATATCATTAACGATCAGAATATTTCTACCTTTATTAAATACTCGCTGGCAACTGACGTACCGATTACGGAGTACCAATGGGGGGAAATATCCCTTAACCTCCTCATCTTAGTTCATAGATATGATTTAAATTTTAATTGGCTGCTTAATTGTTAGTATAAAAATTAAAGATAAAGTTTCAAAAATTTAAAAGATGGTACTCAAAAGTTAAAAATACTAAAAATAAATAAAAGCAAAATACAAAATAAAAGTAAAAATAAAAAATAAAAGAATTTAAGTCAAGTTTAAATTCGGTACAATTAGGCACCAGTTGTCGATGCCACACGACTATTGAAAAAGTAAATAATAACATTGAAAGATATGCTGAACGGTGTGAGCCATGATGGTTTCTGAAAAGTAAATATGTTATTCACACACAAAAAAAAGGCGATTCTCAGAACCAAAGTTCTTTTTCTTTTTAAATAATTTGTAATTTTTATTTGATTTTTTTTTTTTTTTTTTTGAGAAATACTTGCTTATTTTAGGGAAATAGTTCGCATCTACAATTTCATTTGGATTTTAAATTGAAATTCCGATACTATTATTTAAAAAAATATTTTGTGTTGAAAATATGATGAATCTTTTAATCTGCCTTCTATGCAGTAAAGATAGTATGGCTGCAAAATATATTACCCGTTCGTGCATCCTTTTGTTAAAAAAGAGAATGGCGAACTACTCTTGATATTTAAACCGCCTCCTTATATATAAACTTGATCTAAATTGGATTGCTAGACGTCGCACAACGGACTTTTTTCGTGCAGATACAAAATGATAGAAGATGAAAAGAATATGCTGCGCTGTTATTTTTTCCGTCACACTCCACAAAAATACTCGGAAAACTATAATATCAAAATAATTGAAATATCGTGACACCCTTTCGACATGCAAATTCAATTCTGTTATCTGCGCTTCCCATTCAAGTATGAAGTTTTTTCCTTTGACCTTAGCCTTTCATACACGCTATAAACCGGATCCTTATTGTTAAAAAGTTGATGAATTCGTAATTTAATTTTATCAATTACTATATCTATTCTGTTTACATTTTTGAAAATCACGACATGTACTATTTTAAAAAATGTCAGTGCAGAGAGGAAGTCCATTTGTATGCTGATTTTTGATAGTTTTTTTAATGAATGTGCTTGTTAAAGTGACTAAAAAGCACGAGCGTGTGCTTGGAACCAAGCTATAGCACAAACAAGCCATAATTTCAGTCATGATTTCAACATTCTTAATTCGATAATAACAAGTCATAATTTCATTTTTTCGCCGTTAAACGTTTTTGAATTGTATTTAATACGAGTAATTTTACATGAAAGTTTTTTATTTATATACATGCTAGTAAAACGTTTTTAAAAATATATCACGGACCGATTATGTTTGACACGAATCAAGCGTACTTATATGACAGAGTTCCAATTAAAAATATGGTTTTTGTTTAATACGTAGTAAAAGCCATTTATATTTTAACAATAGTTTCGATCATTGTATTTTTATAACAGAGAAACAAAACAATAAATATATATATTTTTTAAATATGCGATGTGTTGCCAACCTTCATAATGTTCATTCATGTTCATCATTCAGTTTTTTTTAAGGCTTTAGGTCTTGCCAAACCAAATCTACATTTGTGTTATATCTTTTACGATCTTACCAGTAGTTCAGATTAATTCAAAAGATACGATAAATTTTAAATTCTCCTATTATAATTATGCAAGAAGTTGCATTTTAATATAAATTAAGGTTACACATATTCACCATAGATATACTTCTTCTTCACTCTTGCAACATCGCCATGGTGGGTTAAGGCCGTCTGCCTACTGTCAGATTTCGAGACAGGAGATGTCCCCTTTTTATGGGGTACTATAGATTTGTCGGTATTACTCTCTAAGCTCTACAGCCATATTTGACCGGGACCTATGGTTTAAAGTGGTTTCCGAACCACTAGAAACATCCATGGTATCGCCGGTACTGGAACTCGAAACATGTGTCTCCAGAGGGCTAATCACTCTGCCATGAGGCCCCTCATTATATATATATATATATAAAATTTGTTTTGCTTATTTGCTTCAATTTTATTAACTAGATTGATACTGCTGTAAAATATACTGGGTTCATCTGTAATTTTGTATATAAATTTTTGCATATTTAATTTTTTTTATTAAATCGTCTTGTTTAAAATTTACTTGGGTTAATTTGGATTTTGCATTTGTATTTTTTTCCATATTTTTAAAATCTGATCATTGTAGTTTAAAATATGTCAAATGAGTCCCATCTTTTTGCCGAGCATTATAACCGCCGTGTTTCATTTTTCGACGATCATGATATATTTACTGCATTAGGAAATGTCGTAAAGGGGTGGGAGTGTTATTTCTACGAATGGTTTTACCCACTTAAAAGTCCTCTAATGAATGGACTCGTCAAAATGGCTAATAAAAAGGGCCGCTTTTGCTTTGAATTAAACGATAAGCCCTGTCTCTCCTTATTTATTATCCTGCTTCACCATGTATATATTCTCCAGCCAGCCAAGACCGCGGTGAATTAAGTGGGGAAACATTTCATTGCAGATACACTTTTTTTTTCCCATCTTTTTCCCATTTTTATTTTTTATTTTTATTTATTTTACTCCCACCTTTTTCGCGAAGGCAGCGAAGGGTGAATCTCCAATCTTCCCCCTCCTTTTTCTCCATAAAAGAAAGTTTGTGTTCGAGTCTGGAATGTCGCGAAAATTCTTTGGGTAATTTTCTGCTTAATTACGGAACACCCTCAAGGAATGTGCAGAAGAATCTATCTGGGATTGCTTCAGTCGTCGTGTCCGGACGTACGGAAATAAGTTTTCAGCAACGAAATGGAGTTTTCCCGTTTAAGAGTTATTTCCTACTGAGCAGCAGGTCTTCCGTTGCAATATCCGTTATTTATCATACAGGTCTCTGGAATGCTACCAGAATCAGGAAGGGATATTGAATTACTAGAAACGTTGCCAGACCGATTTATGTACATACGCCTGTTGCTTATTTTGCTTATGGTGACGCAAGAACATTTTTCAGCGGACTTCTTTACCCTATAATAAATCTAGCCTTTTTATGAAAGGGGTGCGAAAATTAGATCTTACAGTATGAATGTGGTAGATGACATTGGAAAAGTGGTAGATTTATGTGAAACATGTGGTTCCATTAATGTTGTTTTTAATGAAAAATAATTTTTTTTAATTTTCAAATGTAATACTGTCAAAACGATTTATGCAACATTCTTGTTGCTTTTTTTTTATTTCTGATGACGCAACAACATTTTTCAGCGGACTTCTTTACCGTAAAATAAATCTAGACTTTTATGAAAGGGGTGCGAAAATTAGATCTTACAGTATAAATGTGATATTTGACATTGAAAAAAGTTGCAAGTTTATGCGAAACATGTGGTTATATTAATGTTATCTTTAATGAAAATTAATTTTTTTAAATTTTAATGTTGTAATTAATTAATTAATGTTGTGTGTTTTGTTTAATGTTGACTTTAATGAAAATTATTTTTTTTTTTAAATTTTCAAATGCTATACTGACAAAACGATTTATGCAACATTCTTTTTGCTTTTTTTATTTCTGATGACGCAACAACATTTTTCAGCAGACTTCTTTACCCCATAATAAATCTAGCCTTTTTATGAAAGGGGTGCGAAAATTAGATCTTACAATATAAATGTGGTAGATGACATTGGGAAAGTGGTAGATTTATGTGAAACATGTGGTGTTGATAATGTTTTTAATTTTCAAATGTAATACTGTCGCAACGATTTATGCAGCTTTCTTGCTGTTACTTTCTTCATTTCTGATGACGCAAGAACATGTTTAATCTACTTTTTTAAGACATGTAAAAAAAAATAAAAACTCCTCATGTAATTAGTATTAAAATTAGATACTTCAGTGCTGATATTGAAATCGTCATGAAATGTAGTGATATTTCTGTTGAATAAAAAATATTTTTATTTTAAGGGTTTAGTTAAGTGAAATTATCTTCTTGGATTGAAGAATTAAAAAATATATTCTCTGTAAACCACTTTATTTTTAAACTTATTAATTCGTACGTGCAAAAACATTAACTAAGCAGGGATTTGTGTTCACATGTTTGTACTGATGGTGTAAAATATTTATTATGCCTAGAAAAAAGGATGTATATAACAAACATTCTCATTGTTACCTTCATCCTTATCAGTTAGTATATTTGGTTTGGTTTGTCGCTCTACAATCATTTTGTGCACACTTTAGGCTAATTAAACAGGAACTTACAGTTTAAAGTGGAGTGCGAACCACTAACACATCCAAGAAAAATATTTTTATTTTAAGGTTTTAGTTGTTAAGTGAAATTATTTTTTCTTACGATAACCTGAATTTTTTTCTTAAGATCCATGAATGCGTTTGCCTTAATTGTGATAGTACTTCTGTCTTGGTAAGAACATGAAAATAATAGCCATGCTTTTCTGATATTCAAATTTAAGTCTTCAGAATTATTTTTACATTTGTTCACAGGCTAGGAAGTATTTTTTACATGTATACTTTTTAATTCGTATACGAGTTTATCCACTATTGATGTGCAAAAATGTTCCAAAATATTTTTGAAGTCATTTTTAATTCTTAAATTGTCAAATTTATTAATTATAAATATTCTCCCCTTCAATCTTTGAATTTTTCGTCTTTCTTAATCTCTCAATGTCGTGTAAAGTATGTTTAAAGTTAAATGATTTGAAGTTAATGATTCTCTGTTAATTCAAGATTATAAACAACTTCAGTTTAGACATTTTATTAGATTCTGTTTTAAATAAATTAACGTGTACTTCATTGAATTTCAGTTGTATTCAAATTATAGCATGATAGAGAGGATAAATTTGCATACGGGAGGCAATTTTTATATAACATTTTCCGTTGATTTAAGATTTGAAGATGTTTAATACATAATATGTAATACTTATTTATTTTTTTATATTCAAAATAATTTTAGGTCATTTTTTTAAACATCAGTTTATAAGCTTTTATACATTAATTGCATTATGTAAAGTTATTCTTATACAGTGAGATGTGATTATTAAGTCAGGTATGTTTGGTATGCAATTGAGACTTTTCAATGTTACATTCAATTCTTCATTGAATTAAATACGGATTACTTCTTTCGATTAAATTAAATTCAAAATTCAACTAAGGACTGATAAAAGAAGAATTTCTATACCTCATGCAACTTTCATAAATATATATATAAATTGATTTCGTGTTTTGGAAAGATTTACTCAGAGTAATAGTACATAAACGTGTACGTGCTTTCCTTACGTGGTTATATCTAATTTTATGCGCACATTTAGAAATTTTATTTCAGAATACGTTTAGTAAAGATGATGGGCCTAGTCTGGATTCATTCTTATGAAAGTGTCTAGATCCATCAAATTACAGAGCAGAACTCGAGTCGCTCTTGCATGGAATGACTGCTCCATTGATTGCAGTCTGTTCTTTTGTGCTTTTGGTTGAAAAGATCTACCATTAGTTGTCTGCAATTTTTTTAGTGTGTTCAGCTGTTTCTATGGCTATTCTAGAGGGATCTGTCCTTTTGACCATTAAAGTAGATTGAATGCCGTTCGTGAGTAGCTTGGTTTATTCTGAATGATCTATTTTATCGGCAGCTTTTCTCTTTGATGCATCTGAAAGTGCTGATGATATATTTTGCATTCATCCGTAAACTTCACCTTATGCAAACTAAGGATATTAAATTGATATAACCACTTATTTAACCTGTGGAAATCATCGTAAGTGGAGATTCTTTTATGTCGTTTAAGTGCTCAAGTATTTTATTATAGGTATTGGAATGTTAGGTAGCGTATCCCATTTGATTAGGTGTTAATGGATTTTGTTAGTGGACTTTTTCTCAGTTTCTAAAATGATTAAATGAGAGAAAAATTGCTTAATATTATTATATATAACGCTTTGATTGTGTATTTTTTTTATATATTTCAGTTATTCCGATTATTACCTTATTTTAAAGCTTTTTTGTATATAATTTTACTTGCATTTGATTCGCTTAAACTGTAAATATTCGGATTAGATATAATAATTAACAACACTATTGTACAGCATTATAATGATTAAATAAGATATTAAAAAAACTAATATTAGTTTACGAATTTCAGTTTTTAATGTATGAATATGCGCTTTTAAATAGACTGTTTGGTTATATGGTCCTTCATCGTTAAAACTATTTAAATTATAGCAATAGCGATTTTACTTGTTATTGTGTAATAGTCGACATTGTTTCTTAAATTTTATTTTAAAATAATGAAGTAAATATTTGTAATTTAATAAAAAAAATATAAATCACGAAGAAGTGAGTGACATAGGCTTAGTTCAACAGCCATAGTAATACTAGAATGAGCAAAAAGAAATTGTAAAAAAAGCCAGTTTTATACTCACTAAGTTCTCTTCTACAGTATTCATTCAGTATTCTAGTTAATTTAACTATCAACTTGAAATTTGTGGACATCATTTCATGAGATTCATTAAAATGCATAAAATCACTAATTCTCTGGAGTTTTCTGAAACAGACTTTTTTCCATGTTTGATATAATTTTTATTTTATGCTATCACAATTTTGTCGACATCATCATTAACAATAACAGAAACAGAAACAGCAACATACCAGAATATCACACCTGATAAAATTTCAAAATTTGTGATAGTTAAAGATCTAGAACAATTCAATTGATTCTTCATGCAATAGATTACTTATTGCATGAACAATTCAATTGATTCTTCATGCAATAGATTACTTATTGCATGAACAATTCAATTGATTCTTCATGCAATAGATTACTTATTGCATGAACAATTCAATTGATTCTTCATGCAATAGATTACTTATTGCATGAACAATTCAATTGATTCTTCATGCAATAGATTACTTATTGCATATATATTAAGTATCAACACAACAGGCGATGTTAAATAAATCTTTGCTTCCATTCTTAACTGTCGGTTGTACACAAAACTAATATCTACGTCAAAGAACAATAAAGATTTGAAATATTTATGTGTTTTATATCCCTATTAAATAAACATTTGCCAATAATAAAGTTCCATCCCTTGTACGTTTGCGTAAAACGAGCTAACTTTATCGCACGACGTGTTATCGCGAGTTACAATTTACAGAAAACATTGCATACGAATCATAACTTTCTTCTTTACTTTGCATTCTTAAACTGGAAAAATCTAATTCAAATTGTAAATGCATCCCTTTATAAAATGCTGCTTTTGTCCCTCAAGAATTACGTCTCGTGTGTTGCATAAGGATTACCGAGTCTTCCTCGGCCTTTTATTTATAAAGCGCTAATCTTGTCTCCATCTCTGTTCCCAAATGACGGGGAAAGTTGCATTGACAACGGAAGGCCACACGTTTTTTCTACTGTCTTCTTGATCATCCTTATGTGGGTTGGAGTAAGATAAGGAAATTGGTGTCTGTCTGGTGGAACGCTTTATTACGAGTTGAATGAAAAAAGAACGAAATGAAATAATAACAAACTTTTGAACCGGGACTTCAATTTAATGCCAAAAGAAAAGCGACGTTTTCGTTTAGTTTATAAATGACTCACATTTTGCATTAAATGACTCACATTTTGCATTTTCGATTTAAATTGTTGAAAAACATTATTTTTTGATTAACTGTATATTTCGTCGACTGCATAAAAGTTTCGATTTAAAATGTTAACAAAAATTATTTTTTGATTAAACTATACAGTTAATCGAACAAAAATAATTTTTTGATTAAACTATACAGTTAATCGAACAAAAATAATTTTTGATTAAACTATACAGTTAATCGAACAAAAATAATTTTTGATTAAACTAAAAATAACAAAAATTTTTTGATTAAACTATACAGTTAATCGAACAAAAATAATTTTTTGATTAAACTATACAGTTAATCGAACAAAAATAATTTTTTGATTAAACTATACAGTTAATCGAACAAAAATATTAAACAGTTAATCGAACAAAAATAATTTTTTGATTAAACTTTTTTTTGATTAAACTATACATTAAATTATTAAACTACAGTTAATCGAACAAAAATTATTTTTTGATTAAACTATACAGTTAATCGAACAAAAATAATTTTTTGATTAAATTATACAGTTAATCGAACAAAAATTATTTTTTGATTAATTGTAGAAATTATTGCAAAAATTATTTTTTTAAATTATATTGCAAAAATTATTTTTTAATTCGTCGACTGCATAAAAGTTTCGATTTAAATTGTTAACAAAAATTATTTTTTGATTAACTATATTGTTAATTAAACAAAAATTATTTTTTCTATTAATTATATATTTCGTCAATTGCATAAAAGTTTCGATTTAAATTGAACAAAAATTATTTTTTGATTAACTGTATATTTCGTCGACTGCATAAAAGTTTCGATTTAAATTGTTAACAAACATTATTTTTTGATTAACTATATATTTCGTCGACTGTATAAAAAAAACTTTTATTCACTTGATTATTTTTCAGAATTTACTTGACACCAATGTTAGTTTCGATCAGAATCAGATATATTTTCTATTTGTAAATCAAATGCTCTTTTATATGAACGCATAATGCTCTTTAATACTTACAAAAATATTTGATTTACTGTAAAGGACACGTTTGTCCATTAATATTACTTATTGGTTTAAATTTATTATTGAAGAATATCCATTTAAACATTTATGTGTTGCATATTTCATAAAACCTGGGCAAAAAATTCACATTACTATTTAAAATTGTAGGATATCATTAAATAAACATTTTTTTGGGTATTCAATAATATTTATTAAATTAATAATCTAAAATAATTGCATGCATTTCTTTAAACATAAAAAAATTCAGTTTAACAACCTTTTTTTCATGAAATTCCAAAAGTGTTATGCATTTTCAACTACTGGTTACTTCAGTCTTTTAGAGAAAATCGTAAATCAAATATTATAATCCTAACCATAGTATTCGTATTAGAAGTAACCATAACATTAATATTTAAATGTATAAAGCGAAAGTTTTAATTTTAAATGACTTATATTTATAAAGACACTGTCTAACAATGCATTTTGTAATGTTTTAATATTCATTAGTTGAAGAATGTAAAAAAAGAAATTAAAAAAAAAAAAAACGGAAGCTTGTTCTGTAAAGAATAAAAAAGTCCCAAAACATTAATATTCATCTTAAAAAAAAAAAAAAAAAAAAAAAAGATTCAAATCAAATTTTGGAAAAAAATTAATTTATAGTATGATGGTTTTTGGTTGACAGTAAGAATGTTTTTGTTTTTATAATAATACAGACAATAAATTATAACATTGTAAAAAACTTTAAAATTTGTAAAAACATTTTTAATTTTTAATGTGAACGAGAATCTTAAAGCCTTTAATATCTTGAGGAATTAATACATTGACTTATACCTTTTTTAAATACATGTTTAATCTGTTGAATGATAAACATATAATACCAATTAAAAGCATCGCAATCATTGTAAGAGGTTTTTCTGTTATTTGAAGGGGAGGGGGGTGTATTGCAGGAATTTAAGACGATTTTAAATTGGGTAAATTTCAATGTTATGTTTGGAAGAACAAATCCGTATTCCATATCTACTTTTGCTGAAAGTTTTGATAAATCTAGTGCAAGAATGCTCAGATCGTCTTTTCATGTGTTATTTTTATTTTTAAAAAAATCTTTGAATATATAACTTTATTTAATTTTCAATTTTTAATATTTAATAAATTTAAGAAAATCATAAATACAAAATTTATAAAAATGTTTAATTTGAATTGTTTATATTTTTTGTTATAATACATAATAATGTAGTGATGTAATTATACATAATTAAATTATAAATTAATAAACTATATTCATTCTGAAACTAGTGATGTAAAATCTAAGACGATTCTACAAGTTGTTTATTGGTTTATAATAATCAAAATATTGGTGTGTGTTTGCTGCTGACCTTCGAAAGTCATAAATACAAAATTTATAAAAATGTTTGGTTTAAATTGTTTATATTTTATGTTACGATAAATAATAATGTATTAACGTAGTTATACATAATTAAATTATAAATTAATAAGCCATATTAATTCTGTAAGTAGTCGTGTAATATCTAAGATGCTGTTTATCGGCTTATAATAATTAAAATATTGTTGTGCATTTGCTGCTCACCTTCCAGTTACAATGAGTATTTGCAATGGGATCTTCAAAATGCAAAGACATTGTAATAAATATTTTACATCAGATTAAAACATAAACAAATAATTAAAAAATTTTTTGGCTGTGTAAGAATAGCGAATATGAAATAAAATAAGTGAAAACTGATTTGATTAATGACTATTCTATAAAGTAAACAACGATATTCTAAAAAAAAAACTTGGGCACCGATGTTTATGTCCTTGTTTTTTATATGTTGTTTTATGATGGACGATGTTCTGTTGTGAACAAAAGAAAACTTCCTTAACATCTCCTCAATCATTCTTCCGGAAGACCTCTGCTTAATATTAGAAGTATACAAATCGCACGCGCACTGTTTTTGAAGCCTTTGGATCGCCTCCACCCTCCTTCATAAGAATGGGAGCTAATTGTGGAAGCTTTATTTTGCTGAGCTCCCGCAACCGACCGAGCTAAGTATTGCCAAACTTATCAGAAGTAAAAATAGAAAGGCATAAAAAGAAGCATCAAAGTGGATTGACTAAGAGTTTCTAATACATGACAAGCTCTGGTCCAACCAGGGATCCGTGTCTGTTTTTCTGAGCTCCTAAGCTCTATGGGAAGAATTTCCTGTATCGCAAACTCCACTTCCTTCCAGATAAATAGGCAGATTCCCCTGAATTCTTCATCTTGGAGACGTTTTATTTTCGGAATTGGGAAAGTGGTGGAAGAATTAGACAGGAAGCATTGTTTTATTTTGTTTGGTATTGTTTCGTAACTTTTCTTTTGATGCAATGGCATGGAAAAATCTTTATTCTTGATGATTCCAAAACTTTTTACGTGTTGTATTTATCCGATAGTTTTTATTTTGCAAACTTCTTTATATATATATACTATGTCCAAAAAGTATGACCAATTTTCAGTTTAAAATTCCTGGGTCTTATGGAATTTCATTTTTTTTTCTTTTTTAGGTTGCTGGCACTGTCCTTGACATCCTTGACATTTGTGTGAAATTTGATGTCAAAATATTCATTAGTATTTGAGTAACGCTAGGCTTTGTGAGACGCTAAAACTGATTCCGGCAATTTTTGAAATGTCTGAATTAATTGAGAAAAGAACTGGCATTAAATTTGGAGTATATATGAACATTTTTTTTTCTTAGTAATGCATCTATCCACTGGGGCATATCTTACTTTTTTATGTTCTTTATTGGGAAAGTAAAAGAAGTTGTAAGACTTGAGGCATGTTAGATTTGGTACTTTTTATTCTATTGAGCGTCTCAGATATGTTTCTTTGACAAAAAATTTAGTTATATTTTAGTTGCCATCATTTTAATAAACTAAGTTATATAAAAAACTTTTATTTTTAAATTACTTAAGATTTTTTACAGATAATAAATTCAGTTTCAGTAAAGAACTTAAGAGTTTTGCCGGAATTATAAATCCTAAGTTGCTTATCGCTAAACTTTTTTTATATACCTTATTCGAAATTTTTTATCCCTTTAATTTGATTGCTGTTGATTTTTTTGTAGGAAATGATATAATTTTCGATTTAAAAATGAATCTAGATTCAGTATAAAAAGAAAAATTTTTATATGCAATAAAAATTGCCCATCTGTAGTTAATTCAATCCTTTAAGTTAAAAGGTATAAATCGAAACACGATATTGATTCTGAAAGCATATGTCACTTGAAAAACTATTCCTTTTAAATTTTGTTTTATCTGTTGCAATTTTACCAATTTAAAAAAAACCTAAAACACTGAATTACACAGCATTTATCAAAGACTCCGAAGCACTATTCTGATATTCTTTTACGGTTTACTACATTATTTCTGGTATCTATTATTTCATTAATAATGAGAAATGATTTTTTTCGAATAATATAAACTTTTTGAAAACAAACTTTTTATTTACATTATTTAACAATTTATTTACCTTTTTTTCTAGTCATAGATATGGAAAATAATTCTGGGAATCTGTCATTATCATCTTACGATTTTCATCAGTCTGTAATAAATTTGTACTGTTTTCGGAATCATTTGTTTATCAGGCCCATCAAAGTGTCATAGTCTTAATGTTAAGGGTTTCCTCTAATGTGAGGGCGTTTACGCTTCTGAGCTTAGAAACATGAACCCGCAAAACTTCTTAAATGCTTTATAATGAACCTTTATGTGGACCATTCTTTTTCAATTTGGAACAATTACCCCAGCAACGGCATCTGGAAAGTTAGCACCCCATCTCTTCTCCTCGAATTCAGTTGATGAACTTTCTGGCCTGAGAATGTATCGTACTTTTCCTCGACATGAACTCTGGGACTTTAGGTTCGTCTTGCTTGGAAAGTTTCATGCAAAGTTCTCTTAGTGTGTGCTCACCTCGCAACACTAGTAGGCTGCCTGGTGGGAGTTTTCCGGGTTATCTTCCATACGACGTGCAAATTTGGGGCAGTTACCCCTAAAAGTCCAGCTTATCATCACCTTTCTAATTGTTAGGGGTCTACAAAGCCCTAGGAACAGGGGATGAAGCGTGGAGGAAAGAAAATATATTGTATGTTGCAGGAGGGCTAAGGTTCGAATCCGCTGGTGGTATTGTGGTATTCACTGCTCACAGAAAGGATGAGACTCGTTGGCAATTGTGACAGTATGCGTAAAGCATCTTGACTCGATAATCAGATTGCCCGTTGGGAGTTTTTTGAGTTTTCTGCCGTACAACATGCAAATGCGGGCAGCTACCCCTAAAAGTCTGGAAGGCTCTGTCCTTCTCTCAAAACTCATACATTCGGCACACCGATGTTCCTTCCTCCCCTTTCTAATAGTAAGGGGCTACATAGCGCTACACACGGGGGTGAGAAAATAAAATAAAAGATGCATGTTGATACTGTTATTGAAAAACTAGCAAATGCAACTAACTTTTAATAAAGAACTACCGTTTAATAAAGCAAAAAGTAACAAACGTAATGTAGATTTAATATATTAAGATTGAGTAATTTATTACGAAAAAATTAATTTCGAATGTAAAATTAATCATTTAAAATAAAAATTTTAATATTTCTATTAAAAAATAAGTCTTAAAAAAGCACTTTTTGATCTTGTTGTTTAAAGTATTTCATCATTCGTAGAACGATTCGATGGTTCGATTATCAACGATATGTGATATAACTTTGTATTTTCTATTTTAGTTTTGTAAAAATTCATTTTGTACGGTTACTAATTTTAAGCATTTTTACAAATCTTAAACATTTTTACTTAAACAAAATCACTATTTTTTATGTTCAATATTTTTATTAAACAATTATAAATTAGTATTTTTATAAAAATAATTTATTACAAAATATTCATGATACAATTCACTTTATTAATGTATTTTAAGGAAGTAATACGTTTGCTACATTACGTTTATGGTTTTTATTTAATTAAAAATATTTATTTTTATTTAGATACTAATTAAAAAAAACAAGTAATATAAAAAAAAGTTTTAAAGTCAATTCCTACTTTTTTTTCACTATATTGCAGAAAGTCCTTTATAAATAAAGTCGAAATTTTTCTTTTACATCTGGCGCAAACTATTGGTAGATACATGCAACTTAAATCTAAAAAAAAACTAAAATTAATTACTTAAATTTAATTAATGAATTAATATTTGAATAAACTGTATTAACATCCAGTGTCATCCACTACAAGTTTCAAAAAATGTATTTGAACTTGAGTGGATGAATAAAAAGTATTTTCTTAACGATTGAAAATTTGAACAAGATATATATAGGGAGAGTGTGAACTAATAGTAGGAATTGAATTAGATGGACATGGCGACAAAAAAGTAAATATCTAAATGTTATAGTTTTAATTTTATAAAAAAAAAATTTGCATACACACTCACATTTT
Organism: Caerostris darwini; assembly: GCA_021605075.1. NCBI lineage: Eukaryota > Metazoa > Arthropoda > Arachnida > Araneae > Araneidae > Caerostris > Caerostris darwini. The sequence continues at coordinate 714,011 of BPLQ01015031.1, read as the reverse complement.
GCCTTATACTCGTATGTATAAAGATGGTTATAAGTGGATTTTATCAAAGTGACATAAATATTTGGGCTATTTTTTTATTGCTGGCACGTCCTGCTTTTTTTTCCTTGGTGTGAGTTTCTTTTCTAAATGATAATAGTTATACTTTTCATGTTCTTTTATCTAAATTAATCGACTTATTGATTCTATTTTTAATTGACTTTATTTAGTTTCGGTAGTTAATTAGTGTTTGCCAATTTAACAGTTAAACTGATGTTTAAATGGTAATTTACTCTTTAGAAAAATGTTTTAATTGTTGTTATATAACATATTGTTAGTATGTTAATTTTCTTATTTCTTATTTGTTAATTGTAAATTTTAAAAGGATTCACGATTCATCAAAAAATTTCTAAGAGACAGTCTCGCAAGAAATTCTAAAAAGTTTGAGAACCACTTTACTAGAGCTTCTTTATATACTTTTTATTCTCAACATCGTGATTGATAAGGGCAGCACTAGTTTTTCATAATTTAAAACTGCTATCTACCAAAAATCACATATCAATCAGCCTTTTGACACGTTCTTTCCTCGCATAACTTTTTGCCGCTTGACAAACCCACTTCCTCAGACTTGAAGCATTATTAATTTCCACGGTTTTTTTTTTTATGGATAATAAAATCTAATACTACATTTTTTAACACCATATTTTTAACTTTTATGTAATTTTTTTTTTACCTATTATGCTTTTGTAATATTTTTTACATTTTTTTTTATTTGCACTTTTTTAACATTAAATTTTTATTGCACTTTTTTTATATTAATTTTTTATTGCACTTTTTTTATATTAATTTTTTATTGCACTTTTTTTACATTTATTTTTTATTACACTTTTTTACATTAATTTTCATTGCACATTTTTATATTTATTTAATTTTTTATTGCACTTTTTTTACATTTATTTTGTATTTTTTTTTGTGCACTTTTTTTACATTTAATTAAAAAAATGTTTTTTGCACATTTTTTTACATTGTTTTTTTTTTTTTTTTTTTCACTTTTTTTTACATTTTTTTTTTTTTTTGCCACTTTTTTTACATTTATTTATTTTTTTATTTTTTTGTATTTAATTTTTTATGTGTTTACGCGCTTGAATTATACAAACTACATGAATATTTTGTTTGGATAAAAATTTATTTTTTGTTCCTAGCCGTTATGTCTCTATAACTCATTTAGGAAAACACACAAAGAATTATATGAAGTTAAAACAAAAACAGTGATAACTTCTAAAATTTCATTTAAAGCTGATTAGGAAATTTATTTCATGTACTTGACTCAATTTTAATGACAAAATAAAATGTTAAACATAATTTTTGTTTTTTTATTAGAATTAAAATTTACAAATCTTTTTAATTTAAAATTTCGACAACATCAATGAAGTTAAAACATTTTGCTGTCTCTTATTTTTCAATTTCATAATTAAGTAATCGTATCTTTTTAATTATTTACACAGTTGTGCCTTGTAGCATCTTAATAATTTTTAATTTCCTCTTATAAACAAAATAACTTTTCTTAATTAATTTTTTTACATAACAAGACAAATTTTCAAACGTTGCGAAAATATGATTCGGCTAACTACAGTGAATTCTTATTCAACTATTACGATGAATTCTTTAATTATAATGTTTGAATAATTGAGAAATTTATAGGAAATATATATGACAGGCCAACTTTGAAAAAAAGGATAGTTAAATTCAAAGAAAGAAAGCTTTGAAACTTAATTCTAATATCTCACTTTCCTGTTTTGAAAACAAGCCTAACATATAAATATTCTCTTTGGTGAATCTTGATCAAAATAATTAAAATTTCCTTGTGTAAATGTTACATTGGTAAGAGTTTCCACCATAAGTTATTTTCTGAATAATTAGAAATATTTCGTTAATATGCCGTAATTAAAGCTTATGTTATGGGGATTAAAAATAAAAGTCAAACTACCAAAAAAAATAAAAAAACTCTAAGAAATCGGAAAAAAAATATTTTATAGTTTATTTATTTTTCATTTATAAATATAAATTAAGATTGGGATTATTGTCATTATTTTTAAAAAAATGGTTAAAAATTTAGGTTTTAAAACAAGGTTAATTATTTTTATTGAATGTAAAAATTTTAGTAAAAATGTTCTCTTTTTTACATGCATACTTTTTAATGCATGATATCCCGAGAGTTTTTGAACATAAATTTACCCTTGCTAGTGTAGTGCACTATATTATTTCAAAACGGAGAATATTAGATGAATAGGCATAAAGAGTAGAAAAAATATTTATATTAAAGTCGCATACTTTTTGTGTATTTTTCCTTCTATTCATTTTGGTGAATCTTGATAAAAATCCTTAAAATTTCATTGTGTAAGTGTTATATTGGTAAATGTTTCTGTCATAAGTTATGTTTTGAATAATTAGAAATATTTTTGATAATATGCCATGCTTAAAGCTCATGTTTTTTGGGATTAAAAATCAAACACAAACTTCCAAAAAAATCTAATAAATGGGAAAAAAACTATTTTATAGTTCATTCAATTTATAAATATAAAATAAGAATAGGATTATTATTATTATTTTTTTTTTTTGAAAAAAATTGACGAATTTAAGTTTTATAACTTTAATTGTTTGAATTGAATGTAAAACTTTTTGAATAAAAATGGTTTTTTTTTTTTTTTTTTTTCCCCATCTATTTTTTAAATTTTTTTACTTTTTACATGTATTTTTTTTTACTTTTTTTACGTGTATATTTACTTTTTTTATGTGTATTTTTTACTTTTTTTACGTGTATTTTTTACTTTTTTTACATGTATTTTTTACATGCATTTTTATATACATGGCATAAAGAGAATTGAATTGAATTGGCATAAAGAGAAGAAAATATATATAAAGTTGATGCTTTTTTTTTTCTTTTTTTCCTTATTGTGCACTACTCTCACTTTGTATCTGAACCAGAACTTCCTTTTACAGAAAATACATTCGGATCTGTGAAATGCAATAGGTTTTAGCAAATGTTGTGCTATGAATACGTAATGCGTATCACTTTATACATTTTATGGAAAAAGAAATATCTCTTCTTATGCTTAAAGAGAAGAAATCTTATCCTTCTCAAGCACGAAGAGAAGAAAATATATAAAGTTGCATGCTTTTTGTTTCGTGTTCCTTTATTGTACATTACTCACACTTCGCGTCAGAACCAGAACTTCCTTTTAAGGGAGATACATTAAGATCTGTAAAATGTAATAGTTTTTAGCAAATGTGTTGTGAATACATAATGCGTATCACTTTCTACATTTTATTGAAAAAGAAAGAACTATTTCTTCTATCCTTAACCGCAAACATTTGAAATTACGTCACTTTCTAAAATTTAGTATGTCATAGTTTTTTACTGATTAATTTTCTTGAAACCTGACTCAGAAAACGTGTGGTTAAAGAAAATGTCGTTGAAGTAAATGCTGGCTTGGAAAATCTTTGAAGCTTAATTAACGATGTTTGAATATCATAATTGCAGTGTTTGTTAATGTATAAAACTCTCACAAAGTTTTTAATATAAATTTTTGAAAATTTTCGATAATTTTGTAATATTAATTAAGTAATAATGTATTTAATTAAGAAAATGCATTTAATTAATGTATTTAAATTTTTTGTATTTAATTAACTTTAATGTATTTACATTTTTCGTATTTAATTAATTTTTATGTATTTAATTAAGAAAATGCACTGCAGTAACTTTATTAAATTTTTATGTGGAATTTTGTTACGTAACAGCTTAGTTACAGATCTATTGTTAGTTCAAGTTGATTATTGATATTAAATGATATTTTATGCACTAATGTGAATGAGGTTTTGAGACAACAATTTTAAAAAAAAGTCCTTTAGAAAGTCCAGTATTTGATATGAATTTCTTTTTACATTTGTCTTAAAAAATGAAACTGATTAAACTGGTGCTATTGTATTAAAATTCTGCTTTCTCCTACAAACTCCATTTCTATATTATCCTTCTTTCTGTAAAATCCTACCATTCTGTGCTATTTTTTTTCTTTCACTTATTTGGAAAATTTGCTGTGTTTAATAAAAAAAACTTCTACTCATATATTGTAGATTATTTCGTCGTGTAATAAATATAATATTGCAAGTCTAAACGTATTGACTTCATTTGTATTAAATAAAAAATATAATTTTGGGTAACTAAATAAAATATATTTTTGGATAACTAATACACTTTAATTTCCCGAATATTCATATTTTATGTGTTTGAGGTTTTTTTTTAACTTAACAGCCTATTTGAAAACTAGGTTTTAAACATTTCTAGATGATTAATTTGATTATCTTTTTTAATTTGATTTCCTTTTTTCTGTGTACGAATAGCTTAAAATATCATTCTGTGTTATTTTTTTTCACTTATGTGTCAAATTTACCGTGTTTAGTAAAAAACTCTTCTACTCATATATTGAAGACTATTTTGTTGTGTTATAAATATAATATTGCAAGTCTAAACTTTTTAACTTCATTTATATTAAATAGAAAATATATTTTTGGGTACATTCCTTAATTGCTGATATGTTAGGTCCTAAAATTTTTAAAAATTAAAAAAATTCTTATCTTATGTTACAGTTCGGAATAATACTTAACAATAAACGAAAACTATAATATTCTTATCCTGAGATAAATTTTTAAAGAGTATATTGTCTACGAAAAAAATAAATTGTTTTGACAAATATGAACAACTCTTATTTTGTTCATAGCGTAAACAAACCTTAAGTTCCGCAAATTTAATTAATTTCAATAGGGAAGGAAATGAATTCTAAATGTAGGCTTTTATTTATTAATAGTACATAGAGGAAAGGAAAGTTTTCTAGCCTAAGAGTTGGTAATTGGAAAATATGCTCTGACATAGGGGACTCAGGATGCTGACTATTTCCTTCTCCAGTGATAGGAATTTGCTTCTGGAGCTGTTCTTCCTCTTATCATCACCTTTTCAATGGTTATGTACTATCTCCAAGTGTCATTCTTCATTAGTTACGAGTGGCATCTATAGCATTCCACCAACTGAAGCAAAATTCTTTTCTATTGTTAGTTGCCGAGAGCATAGCTTTTCAACCTTGCTCATGACTCTCTAGTTAGTATAATAGCCTCATATTTCTTGGGGATATGAAAGTCTTTGAAAATATTCTTTCTTTGGGGACTACTTTTACTTGGTTTAGCGAATAAAAGTTGGTTGTTTGGAACGTTTCAGAAACTATTTTCTGTACTTTGCTATGGAGAGTTTGATTTTTCACCATTAACTTCATGGTTTAGTGAATAGCTGTTGTTTTTTTAATAAGGAAACGTTAAGAATAAGGTCTGTTTTAATAAAAAAGACAATGAAAGTGCTTTTAAAATTTTGAGTTTTAGCTTATAAAAATGGTTACTAACTTTCTACGTTTTATGGAGAACTGGATTTTCACAATCATTCTTTTTAAACCATTACTTTTAAACGTTGTTTATTAGTTTTTTTACCACGTCAATCACATGTATAGTAGCCATCATATTTCTTGGAGATATGAAAGCCTTTGAAAATATTCTTTCTTTAGGGACTAGTTTTACTTGGTTTAGCGAATAAAAGTTGGTAGTTTGGGACATTTTAGAAACTATTTTCCGCACTTTGCTATGGAGAGGTACTTTTAAAATTTTGAAGCTGTTAGTTTTATTTGATTTAGCTTATCAAAATGGCACACATCGGAAATATTTTTCTACGTTTTGTGGAGAACTGGATTTTCTCAATCATTCTTTTTAGACCACTAGTTTTAAACGTGTTTTTTTAAGCTTATCAGTTTTTTTACAGTGTTAATCACATGTATAATTCTAAGAAACTACATTTAATATACTCTTGTCGGGGTATTATTTTGGCTAATTTGATTACATTATGATTTTAAAAGAAACATAAACTACCAAAAACTTTCCAATGCTTAAAGAATTGGATATAAAAACTGTATGTTATAGAAACATAAGAATACCGTGCACAGAAAAATATTTTAAATAAGAAAGTTATAATAATGACTTATTGGAAAGTTTCACCTTGACAAATTGTTTTAAAATATAACTCATGAAGTATCATTTTCATAAAATATTTTATTCTCAGAAGTTTATTTAAATCTGAAAGTTAAAATTAGAATAAAACTCGATACCAATTATTTGAAGGACTATATTTAACTATTTGTCATACATTACTATAAATAACATCGAAAAGAATCCGAGATTGGCTTATAAGTTTTAAAACATACATTATCTTAAAATATACCTACTCATTAGTTGTATTCTACATGAAATACTTAAGTTAAAAATATTCTCAGCTATTCATTACTTGATAAAACGTTGAAGAGGAAGTTAATTTGAAAAAAGATAATGTTGAAATCTCTTTAAACGACTATTCTTGGCTATAGAAATGTAAGTTATTTTGATAAAATATATTAAAACATTCTTTTCATGATGTGCGATTTTATCTTTTGTTCAGCTTTTCCGAAAATTTTGTCTCTGGCATTTATTTTCTCTTCGTCGTATATTCTGATATATATTCATAAATAGTTTCATTAGTTGCTTTTTTTATCGTAAAAATAAAATGAATGGAAAAAATTGTTTCGTTTGGAAAAATAGTAAAAATAATAGCCTTTCGAAAATGTAGTTTGCGTGAAAAACTTTCTGTTCAAAGGAAAATTTAACGAAACCACTTTGAGATGTTTAGAATAAAGGAATATTTTTAAATCTTAAGAGCTTTATTTGATAAGAAATTTTGCATATTTGATGCCTTTTTATGAAAAAAAAATTTAATTAATCATAAAATTCTATGATTTTTTTCCAGAATATCTCGTGAATAAAAATTTTAACAGTAATTGCAATTTCACTTTGACTGTTTTTGCAATGAAATGTTTCTATTTTGGTTTTCATGTAATATTTTCTTGCGTTCTTGTTCGATCATTGTTTTGTGGGTTAACCTCACCTATTTTAATTACTTTTTGAATATCATTTTTTTGTCGACTTTTTGATAAAGGACTGTTTGCAATAACTTATTAAAAAATTATATATTTCATTTTTGAAAATTTTCATTAATTTTAATTAATTTAAAAAAAATCTGTTTGATTTTTCAATGAAGTATGTTGTATTTGACGCACTTCAACTTTACACTCTCATAAGGTACCATAATAAGGAATTTATTTTGTCTACAGTCTTTTTGAATATCAATTTTTTTGTCGACTTTTTGATAAAGACTGTTGCAATAACTTATTAAAAAAATATATGTTTCAACTTTGGAATTTTAATTAATTAAAAAACATCTGTTTAATTTTTCATTGAAGTATGTTGCAGTTAATGTTTTTCAACTTTACACTCTGATAAGGTACCATAGGTTCTCGAATTTATTTGGTCTACAGGCAAAACCACTCGCTTTCCTCCTTTTCTGAAAATGCTTTCCCCTTATTTTAAGTGATTAAACAAAAAGATATTATAAAAATCTGATCTTATTTTTATACCTATATTTTTATCTATGACATACAAAAAAGAAAGAGAATGTTGCAAGTGAAATTTGTTGAAAATTATAAAATTATTTATTCAAGCAGACCGTTGAATTATTTGTTTTAGATACAGAAAATTATAACAATTATATTATCTCGAAAGATTTCCTTGCTGGAAAAGGGGTACTAAATTGTTTCAGCCAAATTATTTTGAAATGCTGTACTATGATGTAAAACTATGTATAAAAAACACTATGAAAATAAGGATATTTTCAGAGCTACGGAAGAAAATAAAGATTAAGAATTGTAGTGACACAGAGCTGGATTCAATACCAGACAAGCCTCGCCAAAATACAGTAGCTCTTTTCAGACTTATAGCAGGACATGACTGTCTGGGTGAACACATGTCATCTAGGTGTATATGACCTTCCCTACTTTCGTCTTTGTGGCTTGAAAAAGCCTATGAATAGAAAAAGTCTGCAATGTTGCAAGACACTCCATAGAACCGACTACGAGATTGCAAGATATTGGCGTGCCAGAGAGATCTTGGGGCGATGGCTTCGGTCTTTACTTCTTCTACTGTGTTTTGATAATTTCTGTTCTTTCTTTTTTTGTATTTACTTATATGTATGTACTCCTCGACATTATTATTGGAAATATAAAAAAATATTATCTTAAAATACAAATGACTAATAACACAAAATATAATTCTAACGATAAAGATGAACCTGGTACTGTGTTAATAATTTAGTCATTCTATTTTTGTAATAATTTTTCTATCTTGCTGATATTCCATCTTTATCATGATCGTTCAATAATCAACCCAATTAATTATTTGCTTCATTTTTTAATTAAATTTAGCTTACAAAGTTATTTAATCATACGAAACTCACTTTCCGCTAGATACAATGCAGGTGATTAAAAACCTTTCTACTATGGCATACAAACTTTTGACTCATTGGTTTCGGTTTCAGTTCCACATTTATTGTTAGTTCTAGATGTGCTATTACCACTGAGTGATTCCTTCTGCTATATATTGTCATACAGAAATTTGTTCTTTTATTAGGCAAGTATTTTCTTTTTCGTCGAACATTGTGGACATCTTTTTCCATTTATTTATACCACGAATATCCCACCAACGAGTGATGAGACGAGGGCATTGCTTTCTGGGAAAACTGCTAGAAGTAACTGTCCAACATTTGTTTGTTGTGTGGAAGGAAACCCGAAAAATTTCTGCGGGCAACCTATCGATTCCAGACGCTTTACAAGCATTATCACAATTGTCATCGAATCGCTTCGTTTCTGACAACAATGACAGTTTTAATCATCCTTATATTTTATTCCTGTACATTAACTGTAAAACACTTTTTGCAAAATACAATAACTAAACTAATAACGAATATATTAGAATCGCTTAGTCTGGGACCTTCACCTAGAATATTAGAATCTCATAAAGAATATTAGAATCTTCATAATGTTCGAATCACATAAAGTCTTGAACATATTTCTTTACATCAAAGGAAATGGTTATAAAGGAAATCGATCATTTTAATACCATTAGATATCGTTATAGATTTAACAGTAACAGTACTTTAAGAGCAGAGTAAAAAGTACACAGTGGATTTTATTTTTGTAGCAGCAATATGGTTTTATCGAAAGATTAGTGTATCGATTTGTAAATCTTTATCTTAAAGTTGATCTTCTCTCTGAAAAGAAAAACGTTCTCCTTTCTTCAGATTTTTTTTCTTTTTCTTTCAAAAGAGTTTCAACAATAAAATTTATTATTGTTTTTTCATAATGTGACTGCACCTCTTCTGATAGCCAACTTTTCACAAGTTATCGAATACAGACGCAAATCATTTGATGATTTTTATTCAAAAACAGAAGGGTTCAACATATTTATTTCTGTATTTAGAAAATGTTCTAGAATGTGTTCATTCTTTTCATATATTTTTGTTTTTATGCCTTCTATTTTTTCAATTCCTTCTATTAGTTCACACTCTCCCTATATATATCTTGTTCAAATTTTCAATCGTTAATAAAATACTTTTTATTCCTCCACTCAAGTTCAAATACATTTTTTTGATCTTGTAGTGGATGACACTTGATGTTAATACAGTTTTTTCAAATATTAATTCATTATTTAAATTTAATTAATTTTAGTTTTTTTTAGATTTAATTTGCATGTTTCTACCAATAGATGGCGCCATATGTAAGAGGAAAATTTCAACTTTATTTATAAAGGACTTTCTGCAATATAGTGAAAAAAAATAGGAATTGACTTTAATTTTTTTTTTATATATATATTATTTGTTTGTTAAGATTCATATAACCTTTTTATTGTTCCTAAAATCGTTTGAAGATTTATAATGTTTCCTTGATTATAATCGTACAATGTTTAGATTTGTGAGGGTTTAAGTTGTTATTAAAAGCACTCTATCAGAGTTTAATTCATTTTATTGAACTTTTATCCCCCCCCTTTTTTTTTTATTCTTTGCGTTTTACTATCAAAACTTTCTATCCATTATTTAGTGCTGGCATTGCTGAAAAAATAATCATAATAGAAAATATTCTCTTATGTCTTTGAAAACAACATATTTGCATTCATGAATACGTTTCATGTTTTTCTAAAATGCTTTAAAAATTTTAATTAGAATTTTATATTTAATATTCTGCTGATACTCTTTATGAAATGAACAGGTCTTATTATAAACTAAGTAATTGAAACTCAAGGATTGAAGTATATAAAAATAAATATTAAATTTTTGATATTCACTTTAATATAATTATTTTCAGGATTAAATTTCTGAGACAAAATTACAGACTTAACATTGAAACTTTAATATGTTGATTAATATTTTACCTTGAATATGTAAATTTTAAAAAAATATTTGATCAGGTTAATGAGTTTTTTTACGAAGTTACGACAAACGAATAAAATAATTGAAATCTCGGATTATTAATTAAATTTCATCCAACCATGCATTTCCAAAGTTCATGAATACGTTTTTTTTTAAATATCTTTTGTGACTTTTGCAATAAAGCAATACATCCTTTTTCTAGTCACAAACAAACCATCTGCCAACAAATAAACATTCAAGAAGGATATCCATACCGACTGTTTATACTAACAAGTTTTGTGTAGTCATGCTGTTAAATGTCTTGTGAAAATAAATCACAGCTATTTATCTCGCCATCTGTTAAAAAACAGTGCAAGAAACTATTCGTTAAAGGAAAAGTAAACTTTATTTTCAAGGAAACACAACAAACGAAAAAAAAAATCTAACTTAAAACATGAAAATTGAATTACTAGCCAGTTACATAAACATTAGTCATCAGCTGATAAAATAATGACATTAATTCAGTGTTCTGTCAGAGGAGACCATGTTTATTAAAAAAATGCATGAAAAGAAAAAGGTAAATTATCATAACCGGTAGTACATTTCTAAGTGCGCTATCAGCCTTGTAAATGCCATGTAAACATTCTTTTTTATATTCTTTGTTGTAGAGGGACTGAAACCTCCAAGAAAAATATGCTTTTCTAAAATTTACTTAGAGATAGAGTTCATTTTGAAAAGGATTCATATCTTCAAATATAAATTTTATGAACGATGTCTTTATGCTTCCAAAATTGCAATCATTGAAAATTATTATGAATTTTTTAGGCGTTACATATTTTACGGTAAAGATCTATTATCGTCCACGATTTGAAAATAAGATCGTATCTTTTAGATTTTATAATGTATTATTATAATATATATATTTAAATATTATTATAATATCGTTTCGTATCTTATTTATCTTCGTTTATATTTCGATGTTTATATATTTTTGTCACGCTTCAAACGTTTTGGAATATTATATTTCCCGAGAAGAATAGGGAATCTTTTCTTGAAATTTTCTTGCTATGAATCTTTTCATAACAAGATAGTATTAAACTTTGATATTTAGCATTTGGTATCTTTTAAAATATCCGTATTTCCATATTGTTATAAATTTTGAGTTTGAAAAATATGCAGGGATAGCACGACTGACAAAAGTTTCACAATTGATATAAATGATTCGTGAAAGAAAAATTAAAAAATCGTTATTTAAAATACTATGCAAATCCAGTAATTTACAGTTAAACAAATAATAATAAATATAAATAAATAAATATGAAAGGGATAATGAAATCCAGCTAAAAAAATTAAAGTACAAAGTATATTCGGTACTGTATTTTCGCACATTTTATTTTATCCTTTAATATTTTCAAGTATAACATTATGCTACAATATTAACTCAACAAGCACTTTTTGTGTTTATCACTTTACTTTAATGCGGCTAACCTATAACGAGGGTTATAGCAAATGTCTCGGAATAACCACTTTAAAGATATTAAAAATTTAATATAATTTTATGTTTCTTGGAATAGTTGTAATGTGTTATTTAGTTCTTAAGTTTTGCTTGACATTTATTATCAGTAAAGAGTTTATAATAATTTCAATAAAACTTTACATTATTGCTTGTGTTGCTAAATTTTTAGATAAAGTAGCATTTTCTCGTCGAATAAATTCTTATGCAAGGATTACTGTCTTCAGTTGCTTTTCTAGCTGATTTGCTTTATTATACGTCCATTTTACTTTCAAAAATATCTTAGATAATGTATTTAAAGAATTTTTGATTTCAATGAAAGATTAAAATACGGAACATGATGAAACTTTACTTTACTAAAAACCACATATTTAAATAATGAAAAAATATTTTGTTCAATGTTTTTTTTTAATTTATTGCAAACTAGAAGATTAGAACAATAAATTTTCAATAATGTGCTAACCTGTATGCAGAATCCTTATATACAGTTTTTTATTTTAATAATTATTGTCGAAAACATGTACCATTTGTGCTTAATTGCTATTGCTAATTAAAATTGTGCTTAACAAAGTATGTGTGGTTGTTGTCCTATAATACATTAAAATATACAATTCTGTTTTAGATCAATATATATTTGTGAGTAAGTATTTTTAGGCATGATTAAAAAAAATTCGTTCCATTTGAATAATCATTTTCAAAATGGAATTAAATAAAATCCATTTGAATAATAATTTTTTAGCTTGGTTACTACAAATATTGAACCAAATATTAAAACACTTATATCAATTCAATAATATCTTTCATCAAATTATATATATTGTTTTGCTAACGTGAATTTTTTTTATTATATTTAAAGGAATGAAATAAATATATCTTATATAATCTAAAAGGAAATTTTTTTTTTCATGTGACACATTGCCATTTTACCATGACTATATTCGACCTTCACAAATCTATGCGTTTCTGAAATTAAGTAACATATTTTTTTTTAAATATTCTTATTAATTTTTACTAACGCTAAAATAAAAAAAAATTCCAGAATAAAATACATAATATTAAACATTTCATTTGGAGTTTTGTGGTTCTAATGTTCATATATGTCTTACCTTATATTTTCTTAAGCAATATTCCAAAACAAACCCTTTATAATATTAAACAGGAATTCTGCAACTTCAGTTGCGATGAGCCTTTCGCCACCTACTTACCGGTCTTGTCCCACAAAATCACCTGCTCTTTCCCGCTTCATGATTGTTTGGGCGGGAATTCGAATCTTTTTCTTTATCTGCTTATTTATCTTTCGGTTTCCTTTTTTTTTCTTTGATGCGAATGCATTCTTGTAGAAGACTTGGTATTTTAAAAAATCCCGTGGTGGAATTTTGAAAGTGGCGTAGTCATTTGCAATCGATCCAGTGCAGCCGTTGTACCTAACGATCGATAAATGTGAAACGACCATGGTTTCCCTAACAAAAGGAAACACTTGTTAGGATGATTAAAGTCTTTTAGTGTTGTCGAACGGCACGCCCAATACCCGATTCCCGAATGCTATATCAAAGTTTCTAACAACTGGATTAACAGGTTACCTTCATGACGTCATCCCAACACGCAAAGAAACAGTTTTATTCGAACCTTATTCTGCTTTTTCCCCTTTTTTCCCACTTGGAATGCATTCATACTTACCTGTGTGGGTTGTCTTTAAAATAGAAAAGGAATTTAAAATCTATTCTTAAGTAAAAAGGAAATTTCAAACCTCTTCACTACAAGAGAATTTTCTACTCACAGTAAACGAAGAGTTCGAATTGGGAAAAAAAAAAGGACACTATTGTTGTAGCTATTTATTGTGGCTTGCTGAGTGTTGCAAACATTGACTTGCCTCAAGGGATTTTCAATGAGAACGGATTAAAAGATCATTAAGGATTGTTGGCCCACTAAGGCCTTGGTATTGGATTGAAAGTTAAGCTGGACTAACAGGGTTGCCCCTCAAGAAAGTAAACGTGATCTTCAATGAAACAATTTTATTCGAGTCTGGTTTATCTCACATGTCTATTTTTTAAATCTGTTCAGAATTTTTGTGGTGGTTTCCTTTGTTGACACGGAGAGGATATATAGTCTTCGCTCTTAAAGAATTGCACTAGTAATTTTTCTAATTGTAAACAAGAACCGTAATTGATAGAAATTTCTAGGAAAAAACGACAATAATTGCCTTGAGCTCATTTATTTTATTCTTTAATTGCCTTGATTTGTAAACAATGCTCACTCTGGAGAATTTTATCTGAGAAAGGATTACAGTTAATGTGGACTTGTAGACAGCTGGACAGCTTTATTAATAGGATTACCCTTCTTGATTTCAATTCAATATATAAGGTAGAATTTTTATTCCAGTTTAATTCATCACTTATATACCTTTCCTTGCAAATGCAATCAGATACACATGCAGTGATTTCCTTAGTTGACAAAAGTGGGAATTTAAAAGTCTTTTGCATTGAATGAAGCAGACAAGCGATTTTTCTATTCATTGTAAACGAGAGCCGTAATTGATGGCAATGGCCCTGAAAAAAGATAAACATTGACTCTAGTTATTTTATTTTGGCTTGTTAATTCCTTTCAGTTGCAGACAATGCCCTGCGCTGGGGAATTTTCTATGAGAAAGGATTAAAGTTAATCTGGAATCTAAAATCAATTATCGTTGTGACAGATGGTTTTGTAAAGGTCTTTCCATGCGCAAATCAGTTTATCGGTAAATAGGAGAAGCTATTCAAAATTTAAATGCTTAATTTATTCTGTAGCACTTTAATATTTATTTACTTCGAACTAATATGACGTTATGCCAGCAGTTTATAAATTGTTGTGTGTTTAAGGAAATGCAGCATTATTTGAGAAGAACATTAACGAAATGTAAATCTATTCAAAAGCGCTTGCATTGATATATTGAGTAATACTGTTCAGAATATGTATTCGAATAAAATTGTGTTGACGCTCATAAATATATATCTACTGTAATAAATGGTCGACAAAGATTTTCATAAGCTATAACAATGGCAATAAATCTGATTATATGGGAATTTTATTTCTAAAATGGCAACCACAGTAAAAGTTATATATTAGTGAAGAATACCATATATTTTTAAAGCACTTAATGACAAATAGAGATATTCTAACTTTATTATTATTATTCTAATTTGGAAATACCTCCTTCAAATCCTGGTCAGACCACATTATGGAATCTTCTATATAAGAAGTCATACTGTATTTACAAACAATGCATAAATACTAGCTTTAAATATTTATTTTATATCGACCATATAGGGACACTTTGTATTTTGTTCAATCTCGTAAAAACATGGTTAGATTATTTTACTTTTTTTACAAAGTCTTTTATTGGATTTCTGTTGTTATCAATGAGGTTCAATACTCGTTTTCTAACTTTATTCATATATGAACAATGTCAAATGTTTGTCATTATATATATTAAAATATGTTAAATGTATTAAATGTACGTTTTATATTAAAATGTATTTTCAGAACTTTGCTTCGATTTCTTGTCATATTTTTACTAATGCTTTACAACAACACTTGTCAGTTTTTTCATTATAATTATATTTTTTATTTATAAATTCACTGTCTAACAGAAAGGATAAAACTTTCACAAGTAAATAATTTATCATAATTTTATCAAAGTTTTGATTTTAACTTATTCATAATCTTATATTCATGCATTTTCTATTTAACGAAGCAGTATTCTGAAATGCTATTAAAAGGTATTAGTATTTTTCAGTTAATGATGGTTATTTAAACTATACCTTAATTATGTTTGAGCATTTGAATATACTCTATTAGAATTTAAATTAAAGCATAATTTACAAATAAAAAAATGTAAATGAATTTAATTAAATACATTTAAAATATAATAAAAAGACTTTGTTAATTATCGTTAGTTAAAAACATCTCATTAGAAATACCATTTAAAAAGTTAACGGGACAAACTCTTTTTTGAAATATGATTATAATAAAATTATGCATATATCATTGCAATAAGCTTTATTTTAAATTGTTATTAATTCTAAGAATCTTCAATGTTAATCAAAATTTAGAAATAGTTACTTATTTTGCTATAATGTTTGATACACATGTCATAGAACCATAGAATCGAATTAAAGACGACAAATTTATCAACATTCATAATTTTGGCTGAAAAGAGATTGATTTATTTTTATCAAAAATATTTCTCGTTGAGAGTTTTTGTACTAAAATATTTTAATAAATTCGATTTTTGAAAAGATATTTTATGAAACGTATTAATCGGTTGGAATTAAATTAACGATTTTATTGGGCAAATCTTTAGCATTTCTTAAAGTATCATGAATTTGATATAAAATATATTGAGGTGGATAAAATAAGTCTAGTGAAAAATAAATTACATTATTTAAATCACAAGAATTTTATGCAAAATATTTTATGCAAAATATGTAGAACATTTTGTTAATTAAGAAGCTTTATGTAACCTTTTTAATGTATTTTTTGTATCTTACTTGTGATAAAATAATATTGAACAATATCTACCATTATTGTTAAAATACCGCTGTGATTTGTTTTTGGGAAAGAAAGTTGAAAAGAAATTTTTTGCAATGAAGTTTTCCATCTTTTTCATTTATGCTTCATTTCTTTCCTAAATGGGACATTGTGAAAAACTTTCTGAAAGAACAGATCTGACAGATAAATGAAGTATATGCCAAACCTATATTAATACACATTTATTTTGTAACAAAAAATATAACACGATTATACATCCCGACATCACAATGAAAGGTTTTCACTATCTATAATTGGGAAAATGTTTTCCAGGACGCTTTTACAAATAAAAGCTGGTGATACGAGCATTTTCTTAAAAAAAAAAAAAAAAAAAAATCTTAACAAAATAATTGGATTGGGTTAAAAAGCCTTCTTTTTCTTCTGTTTCATCCATAAATGAAAATACATCGTGACATAAAAAAAATTATGGCTGAAAGAACTATATTGTTGAGAAAAAAGGAATTTGTATCTTTAAGTCAAACAACAGTTCTCCTAAATTCCATTTACAAGATTCCAACGCCAACTGATAAAGATTTATGGATTGAAAGCCCCCTGTCAGTAAAGAAGAATGGTTTTGGAAGAATTAGGGATTTCTTCACATTACAGGTATTGCAGACATTTGTTTTAACTGAAAATCGAATTTCCAGTGTTTTCGACTGTAGTCTGACGTTTATAATTAGAGATATCAAAGTTCTCTTCGTAATTAGATGTTTGCAAGAATCTGGAATACTTTCAACAATCGAAAGTTACTCAATGGGTTAGATACGAACTGTATAATAATTTTCTATAATTAAATCTGCTAAATTGATCAAACTAAGAGATATTAGATAATTTATTACATAGGATAAAGAAAGATGATTTTCTGGTATCGGCATTAGCTTTTAGAAAAATTATATAATTGTTGCATTGTGCATTCTTTCCAACTAAACACTTTATGAAAAATTTATTTCTTAACCAACTTTTTCAGATCTTTTTCTACTACAATTGATCACATTTATTATATTACATTGTAAAAATTAATTCTCATTAATGCGAAATTTGAAGTTTTAGTTTATATATACTAGTGCACTCATGTAAATTAAAAACTAAAGATCTAATAATTTTGCTTTAAGGTTTGTTCTTTGCCTTGAACTTATGTTCTTAAATGAAGTTTTAAGTTTTTTTTATGTGCATTTTAATGTTATATTAATTATCTTTAATGTAATATTCAGTTATATATAAAACATTATGTACCGAATTGAAGATAATTTCATTCTTAAAAGAAGTTGTTTTAACTTTTTTAAGTTAAATACCATATAGTATTTAACTTTTGATATTAAGATTTCTATTTCATAAAAAAGATATATCTTGATTTTCTTGTGCAATAAAGGGCTGATTTATTAATATTGTTTATTAGAAGACGTTTTATATTTTTTACGTTTTTTTTATTTAATTGATTACCAAACAGTGGTGATTTCTTAGTCCAAACCTGTTATTTTTGATAGTTTTAGATTTTCTTCAAAGCTTGCATATATTTTTTAATTTAAGTAGAGTTTTTTTTTATTTTTATGAAATAAAACCAGGAATTTAATACAGATGCTTTCTAACGTCTTTTGTGATGAATATTTTTTTTGTTTACATTGGGAACCTAGCAGTGGGCCACAAACCCACCAATGGGTAGAGACAAGAGACAAGGGACTTGTTACTTATTATTTGAAGACCTTTCATTTGTAACTTCCCTCTGTTGCCTATTGTCGTATGGGAAAAAAACCTGGAAACTTTCACCAGGCAAATTAACTGTCGATATGAGATTCTCGTATATACTATCACAGCTACCATGAGTAGTTTCCAATACCTGCTGGTTGTTGTTTTGAAATTCATAATTTGTATCAGAACTCTTGATATAGTTAATAAAGCTAGCTATCAGTATCTTTATCTATGTTATCTTTTGATGTCTGATATTTATAAAGTATCATTATAAATGGATACACTATTAAGTTGAAATTTATATCATTGAAAGTATTGGAATCTCTATGTATACACACGATGAACTTCACTTAAATAATCTCGTATCACAGTTATTTATAATTTGTCTGCAAAGAATAGTTCGAGCCTATACAGAATCACATTACATGTTGTGAGATATTATATCCATGAATTTGATTGTAAATGATTACAGAATGTAAACTCACTCTTAGTCAGAAATATATAAATAGTCAGTAAGTATTTAATAAAAAATAATAAATATCTTAGTCAGAATATATAAATTATTTTAACAAATGTATCTTTTAAAGATAAATGTTCATGGATTCCTTTATTGTACTATTGAAAGGAGAGAAAAAGCAAAAATTAGTTGTTGCTTCATTTGGAACATAATTGTCAATAACTTGAGTATCAATAGCGTTCGTTCAGTCCTTCAAAAGCAAAATGAAGTAAATCAATTCAACTTGCAAATATCTTATAATTGACTTTGACGAGGAAAACATTGATAAACATTCCATAATTTGGTGTATTTGGAAGACAAACAAACTTTGGTTGACACTCTACTTGTTAACGGCGTAATTATCTTCAACGCTGACTATCAATGGCGTTTACCGCTTTGTCCTCCACCAACCTTTCTGTGACTTCAACTGAGCAACTAATGACTGAACAAAGAAACAAGAAAGAAACGTGGAACCCTTTGTGGTGTCAATTATAATCCAGTCAATCTGGTGAATAGCCGGATTTTCGCCTGAGGCAAGTGAATAATTAGGAGTGAATCGATTTAATTTTTTTTTCTCTCCCTCTTTAGCTTCTTCTTTCAAACTTTGCGTTTATTTAATTGGTGTACAGGAAGAAGTTTTAGATTTTTCTTGTTTGTTAGTAAACGTCGAAGTAATTTAATTTGTTCCCCATTTCTCGTTCGGTTCTAAAGCTCCACGATTTGTACTTAAAACGATACAAAAAAGTATTCATTAACTAATTATATGAGAAAAAAGTGTTTAGCTTGAAATGTGTAGTCAATTAGATGCTTGAGAAACATTAGTTTAGCAATTTAGCAAAGAAATTCATTTTTTGCTCGTATAATAATCAGTTACTATTTAGTGGCTGAGAATATATTTGGGCCATACTATTGATTTAGTGTAAATTAATCTTCGTAAAACTAAATACGGCTGTATGTAAACCCCACTAATTACAGTGATTCTAACTATTAATTCTAGTTTGACATGCTTCCTGCATTTGAAATTACGCTTAGGTAAATTCTACTTATAAATCCGTTTAGGATATATATCTGACTGTATCTCGTTTACTGAGTTTAACATGACTTCATTCCACATATTTTACATATCACTCCATTATTTCATCAATTCATAGCTCCGGAAATTATATAACTACGTTAACACAATTAAAAATATAAATATATGGAGTAGGAGCTATGATAAATCCTATAATTCATATTAATTTATTTATCTTAAGCGCAAACGTATTTTCAAAATTTAATTTTCGTGCTAATTGGAGTAAATAACTTGTTATATTGGGGGAGGGGAAAGTAAATTTATTTCAAGGAATAATAGGTACGAGTTTAGCCTTACAAATATGGCTTTCTTGCTGTTTTAATCAAAATTATTTGTGATATTTTTATTTCTTAGAATGATTTGTCTTATTTAAATATGGATTAATTTAACTCAAAAATGTGGATTATAAATTATTTCCCTTTTAGCTAGGAGGAAAAAAAAATTATGATAAATAAAATATATAAATTTCATTACAAGATGGAAAAATACTTTAAAAGATTTACCATTTGTAATGAAATGTATCGTAGTAACTTAATAGGCTTATGTAATTTAGCATATATTATGAATTACTGTATTGCGATGCATAATCAATATATATTTGTAATTAGTATATACAGCCTATGGTCTTCAGTTGTCTGTGCATCCTTAGTTAAACCTCTTCGAAATTGTATTGTATCTGTTTGTGATCATTTAAACACTGGCTTTCAACCTATCATATGCATTTAGCATTTACTTATAATTATAGTATAACTTCGTAGGCGATGGCGTGGTTGATAATAGTTAGTAAAATTAATGGAATGCATCAAATTGTTACAATTTTGTAAAATCTAGAAAACTTAACACAATCCAGATAAAATCTTCTAAATCTGTAGTTCTCAAATGTTTTTTCAACGAATAAAAATTTAATCCCCTTAAATTAAACAAAAATTAATAAAAAATAAAATGAATTTTTTATAAACACTCTTTAGCCATTATAAATTTCACAGTCAAATATAAATATTATCTGAATTTTAAGGAATTCCAAATTTTAAAATTTTGGATTCCTTTTACAACAACGTGTTTATACGGCCGTGTTTTTTCCCCTTGGCTCTCATCAAATCACGAATCAAACTTCAATAATTTTAATAATCTAGAAAATTTTCTGATTACATATCTGACATGAAAAGCAAACTTAAGAACGTACTTACATTTACTGATTGAACTTAAATTTTACTGACTGCAGATGACAATAACAGTGGATTTTTTTTCCAGTAAGGCGTTAGATTAGTTATTGTTACAATTTAATACCATTTATTTATTGTAACTAATTATAATTATATTTTCAGTATTTTATTTCGAATTGAACAAAGTTATGATTTAGATTGTTACTATAATAAAGTAAACTTATATTGAAGTTTAAAATAAACTGAATAAATCCTTAAAGCATCTATTATATGTAATAATGATAAAGGTCAAATGAAGACAAAATTTTCCCTTGCTAAATTGGTGCGAATGAAAATATAAATATATGTATTCTAAAAAGCTTGTGATTTAATGTCTGAATATTGTAAAACAATTGACTCATTGATTATATTGCTGTATACGATTTTTCATCTTTTGAAATGGTATTGTGATTTCAATTTTAGTAACAAATTTTGGAAAACAGTCAAATCCACTGTGTATTCATAGTTAAGTAGAATAGATTATTTAATAAATGGGTCAATTGCTGTACTTTAATTTATATTGCTTTTAGAAATATTATTTACATTTTTTGAGAACTGAATAAATAATTGTCTTATATTTGCAATATAAATTTTCCATTAGGCACATTTGGTTTTGCTAGCAGTTAGTTTTTCAAACTAAAATGGCGTTGATTATTTTTATAATAGATTAATGTTTTTGCTTTGTTTTCCGTTCCTTAGAATTAGTTAATTCAGTATTCAAATTGAAATAAAATAACAATATTATTTTAAGCCAATAGTAAAAAACAATTTTTGATTTATTAATTTTCTCATCACACTTTTCAAATCATAAACATACACTTACGCATCTTCTGGAATAATATTTGTGTCTTCAATGACTTCAAAAATAATTTTATCCATTCAGGATCCTAATTAGCATTTCAATCGGTAAACATAATACCGATTACCAAATAGATAATAATAAAAACAGAAGTCGTTCAACTATCGAATTTTCTGATACTAAAAATAAGAGGAAAATAAACTGCTGTAAATAAATTACTGTTCTTTAATTTATATTTCTTTTACAAGTCTTATTTACATTTTTAGAAATCTTATTTACATATTTAAATCTTTCATTGGGCACATTTTGGTTTTGTTAGCATTTAGTTTTTCAAACAAATAGCGTTCATTATTTTTATCATAGACTGATGTTTTTGTTTTATTTTCCGTTCCTTAGCATTAGTTTATTCAGTATTCAAATAGCAATAAAACAACATTATTTTAAGCCAATAGTAAAAATCAACTTTTATTTATTAATTTTCTCATCACACTTTTCAAATCATAAACATACACTTATGCATCTTCTGGGATAATGTTTGTGTCACCAATGACTTCAAAAATAATTTTATCCATTCACGATCCTAATTAGCATTTTAACCGGTAAACACAATACCGATTACCAAATAGATAATAATAAAAACAGAAGTCGTTCAACTGTCGAATTTTCTGATACTAAAAACAAGCATTTTAAGAAAATTACTGCACTTTAAGTTATATTTCTTTTAGAAATCTTATTTACATTTTTTGAGAATTGAATAAATAATTGTCATTTATGTTTGTAATATAAATTTTACATTAAGCACATTTTGGTTTTGCTAGAAGTTAGTTTTTTTTAAATTAAAATCGCGTTGATTAAGCATTCAAATTGAAATAAAACAATAATATTATTTTAAGACAATAGTAAAAATCAACTTTTATTTATTAACTTTTTCATCACAATTTTCAAATCATAAACATACACTTACGCATCGTCAGGAATAACATTTGTGTCTCCAATGACTTCAAAAATAATTTTATCCATCCACGATCCTAATTAGCATTTTAAACGGTAAACACAATACCGATTACCAAATAGATAATAACAAAAACAGAAGTCGTTCAACTATCGAATTATCCTATGCTAAAAACAAGAGAAAAATAAAACAGCTGCTATCCCACAGTCTTAAATGTATAGCAAGATAATTAACGTCCGTGATCGCAGTATATCGAACAGTTTTATGACGGTTAAAAGTCTCGATTTTAATAGCTGTCCTTTTCTTTACATGCCGATTCCCTTTCTTTTCAAACTGATTCATCATCCAAGGTTGAAAAGCAAATTTAAAACTTCTTTCTGAAGTCGTAATTGCAGCTGGAGTTGAAAGGAGCTGTCTTAATTTATATATTTTTTTCTTTCTTTCTTTTTTAGATTAGTACAGCAGGAACATTTCCTGTCGGTTGATGAGTCAGTGAAGTGAATGGGCAAAAAAACCCCACAATATCAAAGTGCTTTCCGTTACGATTGGGATTAAAAATTCTGAATAAAAAGAAATTGTCTAGGCGATCTTTTGATAACGTATTCATACGAGTACGAAATTAAAACTAATTTACTTGATATTTTTAGAAACATCGGTTGAGTTTTATTGGTTATTTTAAACCAACTTTTTAAACCGTTGCTTGTAATCCAATTTCTGTGAATACGAAAAGAAATCTAAGTCAGGGACATTTCTTTTAAATAATATTAAACTCACTTTGCATTTAAGTATGAAAGTTTTGTGTACTTACAAACTTTAAGCTAATATGCACTTTTCCACAAATAAAATAAAAATAGAAACTTTCATTTTGTTATGTAAATAAATTCTGCTAAAACACGTTTCTCGAATTTTTTTTTTATATATTTATACAGGTTGATAGAAAAAATGTAGAAAAGTAAAATACATCATTTTCTGCGAAGTAACTATTTAAACAGAATTTTAAAAATTTGCTGTAGAAGAATAAAAAGATAATATTGGAATATTATTTTAAAAGTAATAAATAAATTGCAGCGAAATATAAATAAAAAATTTAAGAGTTGTTATCATAGAACTTTAAAAGTCTGCTTTTCAAAGCTTTTTAATAAATTTCAAGTGCTTTTCAAATAAGTTCATTAAACCTTTTAGTTAATATCTGATTATTGAAAATATCATGCATTATTAATGTTTGGTTGCTTTATTTATAAATAATTGTTATAAAGTTTCTAAAGTAATAATTGTGCTAAATTTCATTGGTCCACTATTTGATTTTTTTCTGACAATTTTAAATGAAAATTCTTTGTTTTTTCCTTATGTATAACCAGCAAAGTTATTTGTTATTGTTTACTTTTTCGATTGCATGAGTTAAAAATAGTGTATATGTGAGCAACAACTTTCGAAATTTTTTGTTAAAAAATAATTAACTTTTATGCAAGAAAAGTATATTTTAAATCGAAAAGTGTTTATGCAACTATTTTGCAATTTACTCTTATAGAAAGGCTAAACCTTGATGATTTTAGGAGTAGAAGTAAACCAACTAAATAGTTTTCGTTCCAATGGTTTTTAATAAAATATTTTAAAGTATATATATATAT
The DNA here is from genome assembly GCA_021605075.1 of Caerostris darwini. Classification (NCBI taxonomy): domain Eukaryota; kingdom Metazoa; phylum Arthropoda; class Arachnida; order Araneae; family Araneidae; genus Caerostris; species Caerostris darwini. The sequence continues at coordinate 689,764 of BPLQ01015031.1, read as the reverse complement.
ATATATATAGACAATTTTAAGTTACTTAGTGTTATTTAATTTTTCCTTACCTCTGAAGTGAGAAAATGTATACCAATCAATAATGATAAAAAAAAGAGAAATATAACATTTCAACAAATTCTAAAATAAGTTGGTATTTTCTTTTGTTTTTTTTTAATATTTTAGTTACTTATATATATAAAATTTATTTAAATGAAATAAATAATAAATAATTATACACATGAATACCGTCTTACTTAAGTTCTCCGTAGAATAAAATTGTTAAAATATTTAAAATTCAAAGTCCTCTGTGTCTTGACTGTTTATAATTGCAGCAATCATCCATAATCCCCGAATTCTTTAATGTAATTAAATCAATTAGGAGAGGTAAATTAAATGGGATTCATTTGTGATATTCTTAATCCTGTATTAAATATTTAAATTTCAAGTAATCCGTAGGGAAATCGACTATATTCAATTTGAACATTTTATACTAGAAATGTACCGCTGTTAAATCGGTTTGCTCAGTAATTATCCCCTTTGTCATTGTTTAACATATTTGATCGAACTTAGCTGTTTATTTATTTATTCTGTAAATTTTAAATCTCGTTTTCCTCGTTAATTTTAATAAGGGATTTATTCTATAACATGAAATTTCTGTATGATTCATCCATAGCAAATGATTTTCTTATTTAGTAAGATTTAGGAAAAATGTTTTTGGAATTTTTTTTCTTATATAAAAAATGACTTAATTTAAGAAAATTATCTTAAAAACTAAAACATTTCCTGAAATAGCATTTCTGATATAAGATTTTAAAAATATATTGGGGTAATATCATTGATTTATAAAATTATTTTTATCTTTTTGCATTCCTTATTTTCTTTTTTATATTTTTTACTTATGTATATATAATTTATTTAAAGGAAATAAATAATTATACACATGAATATCCTCTTATTTAAGTACTACGCATTCTTTGCCATTGTACTAATTTCAAAGAAAAAAAAATGCTTCACAACATATATTAATATTTATGTTACGTATATGAAACGTATATTTATATTATGTATATTTATATTTATGCATTTTTATATTTAAGTTACTTATGTTAATAAAATTTACTGAAATAAAATGAATAATTATGCACATGAATACCTTCTTATTTAAATATTACGTATTCTTTATCATTGCACTAATTTCAAAGAAAAAAATGCTTCACAAAAACGTACATTTATATTTATGTTAGGTATATGAAACATATATTTGTATTATGCATATTTATATTTATGTATTTTTATATTTAAGTTACTTATGCATATATAATTTATATAAATAAAATCAATGATTATACACATGAATATCATACTACGTATTATTTGCCATCGCACTAATTTTAAAGAAAAAAATTGTTCACAAAAACCTACATTTATATTTATGTTAGGTATATGAAACATATATTTGTATTATGCATATTTATATTTATGTATTTTTATATTTAAGTTACTTACGCATATATAATTTATATAAATAAAATCAATGATTATACACATGAATATCATACTACGTATTATTTGCCATCGCTCTAATTTCAAAGAAAAAAATTGCTTCACAAAACCTACATTTATATTTATGTTAGGTATATGAAACATATATTTGTATTATGCATATTTATATTTATGTATTTTTATATTTAAGTTACTTATGCATATATAATTTATATAAATAAAATCAATGATTATACACATGAATATCATACTACGTATTATTTGCCATCGCACTAATTTTAAAGAAAAAAATTGCTTCACAAAACCTACATTTATATTTATGTTAGGTATATGAAACATATATTTGTATTATGCATATTTATATTTATGTATTTTTATATTTAAGTTACTTATGCATATATAATTTATATAAATAAAATCAATGATTATACACATGAATATCATACTACGTATTATTTGCCATCGCACTAATTTCAAAGAAAAAAATTGCTTCACAAAAACCTACATTTATATTTATGTTAGGTATATGAAACATATATTTGTATTATGCATATTTATATTTATGTATTTTTATATTTAAGTTACTTATGCATATATAATTTATATAAATAAAATCAATGATTATACACATGAATATCATACTACGTATTATTTGCCATCGCACTAATTTCAAAGAAAAAAATTGCTTCACAAAAAACCTACATTTATATTTATGTTAGGTATATGAAACATATATTTGTATTATGCATATTTATATTTATGTATTTTTATATTTAAGTTACTTATGCATATATAATTTATATAAATAAAATCAATGATTATACACATGAATATCATACTACGTATTATTTGCCATCGCACTAATTTTAAAGAAAAAAATTGTTCACAAAAACCTACATTTATATTTATGTCAGGTATATGAAACATATATTTGTATTATGCATATTTATATTTATGTATTTTTATATTTAAGTTACTTATGCATATATAATTTATATAAATAAAATCAATGATTATACACATGAATATCATACTACGTATTATTTGCCATCGCACTAATTTTAAAGAAAAAAATTGTTCACAAAAACGTCATTTAATTTTTGTAAGTGCCAGAATCCCTTCAATTTCCATTATCTTCTTTGGGATATTGCAAATGGTTATTGAAGAAGACAGAATTTTTAAATTTTTATGTTCGAGTTAATATTATCCTTTGCCTCAAATCGTGCAATTTTTATTTAACTCTCCTTTTTATCCAATATTCTCTTTGGATATGATTCTTCTTTCATTGTAATAAGTTTCTTCGCGCCATTTCAAACAATAAAAGATAAAGTAAAGATTAATATTTTAAACAAATATAACGGATTCAAAAAAAGTTTCATTCTATGATTGGAAATGTTCAAATAAATGTTATGAATGTGGAAAAAAATATCATTGAATCCAAATCTATTAGTGCGTTATCTCGATAATGGATAGATTTATTTTATGCATCCAACTAATTTAAAACCGTATTTACAAAGCGTAAATTTACCAGTTTTTTTCATCCCCATAAATGTTACGTTTTTTCTTTGGATATTTGTCGAGAACTTTCATTGGAACAGAAATGGAATTTGAGTCTTTTAAAATCTCCCTATTCAATTTTTAAAGTAATGCTTACAGTAAAATTATCCATCATTTAAAACAACATTTTATTCTAAGATTGAGTTTCTATAACAGAAGGATTACTACATATCCGTAGAAAAATCTTCTTTGAATATATTATTTGCTGCAATCATCCTTTCAACCCATTTCATTCATTCGCCAAATTCCAGAAATGTTCGTTGAGCTAAACTATTTATCCTTTATTATATCCAGAACTGCCATTCAACACGGGAAATAAAAATCCAATCCCTTAAGGAAAATTATCCAGCATTCAAAATGCCTGAACCCCATCGCCATCGCAGAAAAGGAAGCCGTCTAGTCTATTAAATCTGCGAATGTCGATTCTAAGAGATTGACATCGTTTTAAAATTCCATTATCGTCGATGGCATTCTTTATTCTGCATTCCAAATACCAGTTAATTTTTCCATCTTCGCCAGAAGTTGTAATTTTTCTAAACTCTGGCGGGATTTCTAGAAAATGTTGCTAACAAGAGGCGCACTTAAATCGATCGATTCCATTAATGTTCTCAGAAGACTTTTGCATATCTCTTTTACACACTGCAAAAATGACAGCGACAATTGCTTATCCTTGAAAAGAAAGCAAATGGAGTCGTAAAAATTGTGTGGTCGACTAATCATATCCTTATTGAATTTTCTTTTGTGAGTTAAAAAAATATGTATTACCTTAGTAAGAATCGCTGTTAACTAGAAAGACAAAGCACCTGTGTTGTCAAAATTAAGAGAATTTTTTTTTCTCTTTTAAAAAGATAAATTGGAGAATATCGACCAGCTTATTGTAAGCAATGTACATATTTTTTTTACACACTGCAAAAAGGACAGTGACAATTGCTTGTACTTGAAAAGCAAGCAAATGAAGTCGTAAAAATTCTGTGGTCGACTAGTCATATCCTTATTGAATTTTCTTCTATCAGGTACAAAAAAAAATATGTATTATCTTAGTCAGGATCACCGTTAACCAGAAAAACAAAGCACCTGTGTTGTCAAAATTAAGAGAAATACTTTTTTTCTTTTGGTAACGATAAATTACAGAACATTGACCAGATTATTTTACACGCTGCAAAAATGATAGCGACAATTGCTTATCCTTGAAATGCAAGCAAATGAAGTCGTAAAAATTCTGTGGTTTACTAGTCATATCCTTATTGAATTTTCTTCTATCAGCTACAAAAAAAAATATGTATTACCTTAGTCAGAATAGCCTTTAACTAGAAAAACAAAGCACCTGTGTTGTCAAAATTAAGAGGAATACTTTTTTCTATTGGTAACGATAAATTACAGAACATTGACCAGCTTATTTTACACGCTTCAAAAATGATAGCGACAATTGCTTATCCTTGAAATGCAAGCAAATGAAGTCGTAAAAATTCTGTGTGTAGTCATATCCTTATTGAATTTTCTTCTATCAGCTACAAAAAAATATGTATTACCTTAGTCAGAATAGCCTTTAACTAGAAAAACAAAGCACCTGTGTTGTCAAAATTAAGTGGAATACTTTTCTATTGGTAACGATAAATTACAGAACATTAACCAGCTTATTTTACACGCTGCAGAAATGATAGGGACAATTGCTTATCCTTGAAATGCAAGCAAATGAAGTCGTAAAAATTCTGTGTGTAGTCATATCCTTATTGAATTTTCTTCTATCAGCTACAAAAAAAAATATGTATTACCTTAGTCAGAATAGCCGTTAACTAGAAAAACAAAGCACCTGTGTTGTCAAAATTAAGAGGAATACTTTTTTTCTTTTGGTAACGATAAATTACAGAACATTGACTAGCTTATTTTACACGTTGCAAAAATGATAGCGACAATTGCTTATCCTTGAAATGCAAGCAAATGAAGTCGTAAAAATTCTGTGGTGGACTAGTCATATCCTTATTGAATTTTCTTCTATCAGCTACAAAAAAAAATATGTATTACCTTAGTCAGAATAACCGTTAACTAGAAAAACATAGCACCTGTGTTGTCAAAATTAAGAGGAATACTTTTTTTCTTCTTTTGGTGAAGATAAATTGGAGAATATCGACCAGCTTATTGTTAGCGACGTGAGTTTTCTCACAGCAACATAGCTTCCTTAGGGTGTTGCGCTTTCAATAAAATCGGTTTTTTTTCTTGCTTCCGCCAGAGTGGTTTCTTTTTTTTTTTTTTTAGTGATGTTTTTTTCTTTATGCAATTTTCTCATTCCCCGATGGTTTCTTCTGGTTTCTTTTCATATTCGAATTTCTCGCTCTGTGTTACTTTGCCATTCATAGCGCGTTTAGGGCCAGTAATGAGTTTTTTTTTTTTTTTTTTTTTTTTATGTCTCGCGTTTTTGTTTGATATTTTTCGTTGTGTGGATCTCGGCTTAGCTTTTTACGCTTTCGAGAGAAAAGAGTATGGAAATTTCTTTCCTGAAGATTAAAGTTTAAGCAAAAAAAAAAAAGTTTTCTCTTTTACTTTTTTTTATTTTTGTTTACGCTGCAGAGTAAAAATGCATTGATTTATTTTTGTTCGATAAATTCTAACAGTGAATTTGAATTTAAATTTGTGACACATTGATTTAGTAATCATGCGTTGAATTAAGCAACAGTTTAATTCCATACATCTCCTTTGTGTATGCAAATTGTTTAATAAAAAATTTTAATTATAAACTAGTCCTGGTTGGTTGGCGCAATAGCATATGTAAAGAAGAACTTGTATGTGCTTGTGACATTAAACATATAAACTATATACTTTAAAATAATTGTTTAAATATGAATTTAAATGCATGAAACTTAAAAATGTCGATTAATAATTTGTTCTGTAAAAGAAAAAAATGTATTGGTGTATTTTGTACACCAATTAATTTTTAGAACGAATTTAAATAAAAAATTATATTATGCTATTTAATTTATTTGCTTTGTATGTTTTTAACATCTAAATTTAGAAGTAATGAAAATAATAAGATCTAATCGAGATTGTTATGAGCTAGAGGAAAATATAATGTAATATATATAATATTATATAGTTAAATTTTTGCTTTGTAAAAAAATATATAAATTTATTAAAATAAAAAATATACTGTAATAAAGAAATAATTTTTTAATATTTTCAATAATTATGAAATTAGGGTTTAATATCATGGACTATTTAAAAATCAGAAGTCATTACAAAAAATATAACACGAATTCCGTATAGAGTTATAATTTTAAATTATTTTTCGTATTCTGTTTGAAAAAAAAATCATTTTAATATTTATCTTCCTTGTACTTTTTAATAATAAGTTTTAATAAAAATTTTTATATATTGTTGCTTAATTTTTCTTTAAATTGCTTAAAATAATCTTATTTAAATTGTATTGATTTCTCAAAAATAATACATATTGTTTATAAACTTAACTGCGTCAAAGTTGAGACTACTAAACTATATTTATTTATATATTTTTAAAGGAGCGAATTCATGAATAGTAAATGTGAAATGAATGCTGACCTTTAAATGTCAAAATTTGTTTTCTTTTTGAATTGAAAACTAAGGAAATACTATGTGCATACAAAAAATTGATTTTATTTCAGTAATCTGATTGGCAACTGAGACATTGAAAATATTTTAAAATTCTACAAGAATAACTGGACAAAAGTTTCTCAGATCAAAACGAAAAGTCATTGCTTTCAAATATTCAATTGTCCTGTCAAACAGTGTTGTAATTCGATAAAAATATATTTTATTGATAAAAGTTTTCAAATGACATTGTAATAAAATAACATAAATTTATTTTTACATAGAGAGGAATTCTATGATTTCTAGTGAAAACAGGCGTTTTTATTGAACTTGGATTCATTTTATGGTACCATGTAAATTCTTAAGTTAACGCATCAGTTACTTATAATATAGATGATTGATGCATTTTAAACAAAGAACTGCTGAAGAATGCTTGCGTGAAGCTTTTTTGTGATACAATGACTAGAAAATCTCTTAAGTTAATTGCGTCCAGTTCTCTAATTATTTCCTTATGTTATAGCCAATTAATTAATTAATTTCATTGAATGATACTAATAAAATTTTGGTTTTAATTTTTTGTTGTTTTGCATAACCAGTTATTAGTTTTAATCATATATACTTATAGGAAACTAACAAAGAGTTGCATTTTTAAACTAAAAGGCTTTATTTCAAGTATGCCCAAAATAATTCTGGGAATTCTCAAATTAAGAAGTACTAGAGGGCCAAGCCTAATTTTTGTGAATTACGTTTATATTCACGAAATAGAATATAAATATGGAAAGGGGGGAAAAAAAGAGAAACAAAAAATTTATAAATTTCAGGGATTTTAAAATTTGAGTCTTGGTGCTTCTGTCAAACAAACAACATAGTCTAAAAATTTTCGTTTTTTTGACCCAACGTCATGAACAACAAAGATTTGGATGTAAAGATCCGATTTAAAAAAAATTTAACAATACTCTTTAATATAAGTAGGAAGTATTGAAAATATTTCTGGGTTCTTACATAAAGTGAGTGACAAAGCAATTATTAATTCAAGAGCAATGGGCCCGATGAGATGGCAAGGCAGCAGTGCAAAGGCATCAAAATAAGCCAGGCAGAAATAGAATATATATATATATATATATAATATGGTTTCGTTGCTGTCGTTTATTAATGAGAACTATCAATGGTGCCAGAGTGTTGAAGGATATCTTTTAAAGTAAATACCACGTTTAGACATCAAAGGGAAAGATGTTTAAGTTATTATTAGAATGTAAAGGAAAGGTTAGCCCTATGTGTAAGAGTAAATTATTATCTCTGCCGTATCAGTCTTCAGTGCTCTCAAAGTTGCAATGTCAGAAGACGAAGAAGTAATTCAAATCTGAATGAGAGAAAGTTGTCCCAGGCCATCAGTGCGCTATGTATTAATACGTCAGGTTAGGATAAAACAAGCATCGAAGTACTACATCAAAATCTATGAAACGCAATTTGAGTACTAACCGTGAATACATTTACAGCGGCTATATCAAGATTATATACAATATATATACAAGAATTGAAAAATATTTTTAATTTAACACGAAAGAATTAACCTAAAATTTCTATTAACTGCATGATATTTATGTTATTCCAAATAGTATTGTTCGTATTAATGCATTATTTAACAAGGACTACAACTGTTTAATTGAATGCAATTTTAAACTGGAGTTTGCTGTTTCCAATACCTTATAAGACGTAATGAATTCTTGACATAAACATTCACCGATGGTTGGCGTATGGATTAAGAACAGATTGGAACTTCCCAGAATACTGACAATAGCGTTTTGGAAAACATTTAATGAAATGGTTTTCAAATATTTAAGTGTTATTTTTTATTAAGCATGAACAATGTGTTGTTGTGTTCAATGTTTCAATCATGTTCAATGTTCAATATTTCGTTATTTTATCAAATTCTGATATTTTTAATTGCCTTTTATATGGTGAGGTGGGTCGCTATAAAAACAGTGTAATTAAGGGTTTTGGTTTTCTGCTATAATAATTCTGTATCTTAATATTTCTCTTTTTCATAATTGTTTATGCATTTTTAAAATATATATTTAAATATTTATCTTTTTAAATATATATGTGCTTTAATTGGCAATGATTTCTGTAAATGTCACATAAACATATCATTGTGATAAAAAAAATTATATGCTTAGAACAGCATTAAAGATACCAAAAATTATTCACATAATAGAATTCTCGTAGCCAGACGTAATGAATATGGTTACACGAATGTGTTCATTTTCTATCCTCCTATTTACATTTCACGAATATCATTCCATTTATCTTTGCTGTTTGAATTAGACTGAACAGTACACCCATGCTTTAAATAAATTCTTTCATTCTTACTTTATTAAATATTTGCTTAGTTTCGTTTTATATTTTCGAATTTATGTATTGTTATTGTAAATTAAGTTATAATTACCTTTTTGTTTGTATTCAAAGAAATGTAAATTGTATGGAAAAAAAACTATTACTTAGCATATGGTTAACGCGTTCTATTATTATATTCATTTATTCGTATTCGAAGTTATTTAAATTGTCTCTGAATTATGACGATTGAAAATTTATTATGTCAAGTAAGATGTAAGATTTCGTTCAGTTTTCGCTCGAAGCCATATGAATTATGAAATTGCATATAAAGGTATTGTGATTTGATAATTGTTCTATGTTTTCGCTTTTATTCTAAGAAATTAAATTGGGAAAAAAATATATGTTTATTATTTATTTATTATTCATATTAGTAAGACTTTGTATTTTTTTTTTTTTGAGCGATTAAGATTGCCTTAGATATTGAAAACTTTTAATAATTGTAAGTTTACACCATTTTGACAATTATTGATTTTTTTTAAACTTAAAAGTAGTCAAATTGCTACCAAAATTTGTGAATTTTAATTATATACTTGGTATAAAATATTTAACTTCCAATTAAACAGCAAATTGTTTTGTAAAACTATGAATTTAAAAGTTCACCACAAGATGACTTTTCTATTCTATGAACTGATTTCCCTTTTTTTTTGTTTGTTTCTTGAAGTAATTGTTAAAATTTTAACGAGTATAATCTCCTGACTTTTTAGGTTCATAATTATGTTGCTTTAACGAGAAGTACTTTTATTATCAAAATAAATGCACTTTTTAAAAATACAATGAGACAAATTCAAAATGATTTTCATTTGAGAGGAGCTTATTTCTTTCATTTAAATGTCAAAACAAAAATTTATAAAAAATTTTTTTAAGAGTGAGAAAATAAAACTTTTCACATTTTTGCAAATTCATTTGGATGAAAAAGCATTTTTTTCCTGTTAAATTTTTTTTATGCTTTGGTTGGACAGATAATCATAATATTTAACCGCATTCAGAATATATTTTTCACTATCCCAGTTTCGCATGCTGTTTATTTTATGAGAAATGTAACAAAATTACCACTTCTGTCAATTTTTAATTGCAATGTATACTATTTTAGTGCGACTGCAATCTAACGCAATTAAAATTTTTATTAAATTTTAAAGATTCAAATATTATTTTAATTATAGTAATTGTGGGACTTTATTAGTCCATTACAGTAATTAATAGTGTAAATATATAAATTACTTATATTGTTTCTGTTGTAATACTTCGGGTTGTAAAATGAGAAAAAAGAATGAAACAAAGAATCATGGAGTGATTTATCGACATATGAAAGGATAAAATGTACATTCTCAATTACCAACAACTGTCACCTAAATTTGTGCTAGGTTTTCATGGTATAAATAATTTATTTCTTAATTTTTCTTTTATTTCGTTTCTAAATTGCTAGTTAATAATTAAAGGCTGAAATATTTTAGGCTTTAACAATTATTGACTTCGGGTTCAATCAAAAACTAATCAAGCTCCTTCTAAAATCGTTGAATTTCCAAACAATTTACAATATTTTTTTCGATTTTCATTTTTGCTTTAATCAGCGAATGCTGCCTTAAAAAAATCTACGGCTTTAGAAAGTATTCACACAACAATAACATCTAACGCAATTAAAATTTTATTAAATTCCAAGGATTCAATTGTTACTTTAATTATAATGATTGTTATTAGTTCATTACGGTAATTAAGAGTATAAATATAGAAATTATTTGTTTCAATTATAATATTTTAGGTTGTAAAAAAATGAATAAGTAAAAAGAATGAAAATAAAAAAATCATTGAGTGATTTATTGAAATATGAAAATATAAAAGGTACATTCTGAATTAACAACAACTGTTACCTAAATTTGTGTTAGGTTTTCATGGTATAAATAATGTATTTATTTATATTTTTTTTCTAAGTGGCTAATTAATAATTAAAGGTTGATATAATTTAAGCTTTAACAATTATTGACTTTGGTTTAATTAAAAAGTAATCAAGCTTCTTCTAAAATCCTTGAATTTCCAAACAATTTACACCAGATTTTTTTTCGATTTTCACTTTCGCTTTAATCTGTGAATGCTGCCTTAAAAAATCTACGGCTTTAGAAAGTATTCACGCAACAATAATATAACAATATAACATCATAACAACATAACAACGATAACATCTAACGCTATTAAAAATTTTATTAAATTCCAAGGATTCAAATGTTACTTTAATTAGGATGATTGTTATTAGTTCATTACGGTAATTAAGAGTATAAATATAGAAATTATTTATGTTGTTTGAATTATAATATTTTAGGTTGTAAAAAAATGAATAAGTAAAAAGAATGAAAATGAAGAATCATTGAGTGATTTATTGAAATATGAAAATATAGAAGGTACATTCTGAATTAACAACAACTGTTACCAAATTTTGTGCTAGGTTTTCATGGTATAAATTATTAATTTAATTAATAATTGAAGGTTGAAATAATTTAGGCTTTAACAATTATTGAGTTCGGTTTAATCGAAAAGCTAATTCTTCTAAAATCCTTGTATTTTCATACAGTTCACACCCGGTTTTTTTTTCAATTTTCATTTTTGCTTTAATCAGCGAATGCTGCCTTAAAAAAAATCCCCGGCTTTAGAAATTATTCACACAACAATAACAGTTAGGGCTTACTCTTTTATCCCTCAAATTGCAGCAGAAATCGATTGTTTTTCTTATTTTCGCGTCTTCCCATAATTGCGGCATAAAGACAAGTTCGTATCCTGTGTCCCGAGTCGCAGCGGTCAGTACAACACACTGGGGGATCATCACTTGGCCTTCACCTCACAGTGTCTTCGCCGTGATCCCGACAAAAGCTTTGTTGAAGCGGCAATCTTCGTCGAGGAAAACGCTCCCACGTTTATCCGAGATACGCCCGATAACAGGAAAAAAAAAAAAAGACAAAAAGTATATTTCCTCCTTTTTTGTCGGGACAATAAACGTTGCCCGTGATCCAGCGGAGTGGTTTTATCTCCTATTCTGAAGATAAGTCGCAAAGGAAGTTTTTGTTGAATGTTTGTAATGCAGCTTCTTTATGCGAAATGTTAATCATCGTATTTATTTACTCTCGTAAATAGTCGATGACGTACTTCGTGACAAAATGTTTCCGAAAAGAATTTCTTGTCAGTGGTGTGCAGTTTCTTAGGGATTCAGTCTCGTGGGTTTGTGTTTCTTGACTTGTTGGTTTTATTGCCTCTGTGTTTCTGTCGATGAAATTTTAAATTTAGTTTTTTCTTTCTGTTCGCAAACTTTTAACTTAAAAGTTTGTCATCAGAAGGAAACAACTGCTGTTCTTTAGATTAACAAGGTTGAATCCCTAAAAACTAATTTGTTTCTTGCCTTGCTGATTTTATTATTTAGGTGTTTCTGGTGCAGTTTCTAGGGATTCAGTCTTGCGAGTTTGTGTTTCTTGACTTGTTGGTTTTATTAGTCCATTATGGTAATTAAGAGTATAAATATAGAAATTATTTATATTTTTTCTATTGTAATACTTTAGGTTATGTTTCTGTCGATAAAATTTTAAACTTATTTTTCTTTCTGTTCACAAACTTTTAACTTAAATGTTTGTCATCACAAGGAAATAATTGCTATACTTTAGATTAGTTTTTAGGGATTCAACCTTGTGAATGTGTTTCTTACCTTGCTGATTTTATAATTTAGGTGTTTCTGTCGGCGGTTATTCGGAAATTTGAAAAAGTAAATTCAATTTTTTTTTTTTTTACCACAAAGAAACAATTTCTCTCTCTCTATTATGTTATTTGGTTATTGGCGATCCAATCTTATTATTTGTTTATTGTAATCTGGTTTTATAGCATGTGCGTTTCTATCAGTAAAACTTTAAATGTACTTAATTCAAAACATGAATATTTTATTTCTCATGTTAAATTTTAATCTTATAAAGTTTATCATCAGAAGGATACATCTGTTCTTTTGATTAGTTTTGAGAGATTCAACTTCGTGAATTTGTTTCTCGTCTTACTGATTTTTTTTGGGGGGTAGCTGTTTCTGTCAGCGAATTTTAATATTTTTTTTTCAAATAGAAAGCTTTTATTTCGCGATATGATTGGTTTTGGTATTTTAATTATATAGGACAATGCGATTAAGTTCTTGGAATAGTTGTTCTATCATTCGATTTGTGATGATTCAGATTTGATATCTACTTTTTCTTAAAAAGAATTTTATTAAAGTTTATTGATAATATTTCTTAATAAAGTTTTCGATGTTTGTGTATATTTTTGGAGTTTAAAGTTTTTTTTCTGTATTCTTTAATCTGAAACAGTTTTTCAATTTTTTTAGTGTATCCTTTACTTAATGAGATATTTTATTTATTTGTTGAAATTTCTCATGCTTGATAATATTTTTATTGTAAAATTAAAAGAATGCATGATGTATGTAATTTAATCTCATTATTCAGCTTATAATAAATAATAGCTTTTTTTAAGTAAAAAATAATATAGGATTTGAAATGAAAAATGTATAATTTATTAAAAATATTCTATTATTAATATATATTCTCTATAATTTATTATTTTATATTTATTTATTAATTTATACATTGTCAAATTTATTACAATTCATAATTAAGCATTTAAGATTTTGATATGTAAAAATATACGAGTATAAGCACTAAAATACACACTGGATAAAAATAAAATGGATAAATTTAATATAAATATTTAAAATAATTAATTTAAATGATACAACAATTTAATTATATTAATTTTCTGTAATATATGAATTTTAAACTTCAAAATCTAAAAAACACACACTTCGTAAGGGAAAGGCTTCAAATATATGAATTTTCTGTAATATATGAATTTTAAACTTCAAAATATAAAAAAAAAACACACTTTTTAAGGGAAAGGCTTCAAATGTGATTTAAGGAAAAATGTTTTGGATTTAGGCCAATTTTGAAGAAAAAAACTCTTTTAAAACGCATAGACTGCGTAAGAATTTGGTTCTTGTATTGTAATGGTTTGTAAGTTCTCTGTTAATTTCGTTTCTGCTTCGTATTATGGATTACTTCACTGACATTGCCGGATATCGATCACATGCTGTAGTTTCAGGTAGGACAAAACATTTGACCTTTTGCTCTAGCAATGACATTGTAGTACTCTATGTATCAGAATTTTTACGAAAAATTACTCTCACTGATATTACATCATAAAATTTTATTACCGTCATACCTAACAATTATATTATTTTTTATTATTAATAAATATACGAAGCAGATATCTTTTAAAATTCGTGTAATTAAAATTCTTTTAGGAATAAATTTTTTATTGAAGTTGCTCATTTTACGAATTTAAAGATCATAATTCTTCTGATGTTAAAAAATTAAGTTGATACTTTGTAAATCTTAACTTGAAAGACATAGATCATAATATTATTTTATTTTTACGATTAATTACTTTTGTTTATATCAGAATTATATACGACAATATATAGTTTCTATTAGTGAAATGTTATCTGAAATGTGCATTAGAGTCACTAAAACCGAATTAGATTGCAAATCTTTAAATTTAAAATTATATAACAGACAAAATAAAACTCAGTTATGGATTTTTTTAATGTATATTTGTACCTCACGTATTCTTTTCAAATGTATGTATTTCGATAATTTATTATTGTAAATAACGATAATATATAATAATATAATTTAATTTATATAATAACTCTAAATTTTCTTCAGGCTTACTTAAGTCAATAAAATTCGAATAATTAACTTCAACATAATTTAATTGAATTTCGAAATTTATTTTAATATCTTTAATTAATAAATGATTAATTTATTAATTTATTGAAATTTATTTTAAAAACTATAATTGAAAAAAAAAAGACAGCGAAAGATTAGGAAATGTAAAAAAAAAAAAAAATGTAATTTAAAATTTAATTATTTAACTGTCTTTTTTTATTTCCTATTCATTATTTCTAATCTAATAATTAACTTTGAATTTAAAAATGCATATTTTAATATGTATTATTGAAAAAAAACTGCAAAATGAAAGCCCGAATTTATTATTCTAATTCATTTTTCTCTTATTAATTCATAAAAAAAAGCAAATTAATAATTTATTAAAATTCTTAGATTTTCTACCGCCAATTGACGTAGAAAAGTGGAGAACATTTTGTTTCTCATTACTGAAGCTGAATACAGCATCTGGCCAGTTTATGTATTTAAGAGCTGAAATGAAATTGAGTGCGAAAGTCGTAAAGTTGAATAGAATGTTTAGCCTTGAGGTTTGCTACCTAAAGCTCAAATAAAGGCGATAGATGAATAATTGCTTAAGAGAATTTAGCTTTCATGGAGATGAGCCAACCATTGGTTTACCTGATTGATTTGGACAAGAATGTCGATTTGAATATATAGTGATTATTGTGTTTTCATTCTCTATAAATTGTATCTTAAGGTTATGATAAAAGTGGATTGAATGCACTAGTATAGTTAAATTTTAATTTAAGCTTTGTTATTTATTCCCTTTTAGTAATTTTATTGAAAATAAAATAACTTACAAGTGTTAGACCTAAAATTTCAGTATTAAAATAGACAGATATCTTTATAAAAGTGTTGATTTACATTATAATAGCAAATTCTTTTACGGTATCTTTTTATTATGAATTACCTTATGTTGCAAAATATAATCAATGACTAGTAAAATTGACCCTGATGCGATGGTATACCATCTGTTTTGATTGAAATAAGCAAACACAAGTTATGTCATGTTAAACACATGTTACAAAGTCATATCAGGGTCAGTTTTGTGCAAAAGTCAAACTTAATTCTAAGCTCAAAATATTTAAATTAGATAGTTTTAGTAAGGTCAACCGAAGAGTATAAAAAATATTATAATATAAAATTATAACTGACATAAAAAAAACTCTAACAACTAAGGGACAAATACTAGGTTCTTCAAAGTATCACCCCCTCCCCTCCACATTTTTGCCTGTCTGACAATACATGAATACCAAGACGATAAAACGACACTTCTTTGGACCGAAACCATTCATCCAACTAATTTTGCACTTCTTCAAAATTGGCCAAGTGTAGCCCAGACAAGCGATGGGCCATCGTCCTGAACATGTGATAATCATTAGAGGCCAGTTCTGGGGTATATTGCGAGTATGGTAGCAGATTCCGTTTCAGTGTTTTAATGGTGTCCTGGACGATGGAAGTGCGATGGTACGAAGCATTGTCTTGCTGCACTCGTTCGTGTCTCGTATCCCATTTTGGCCATTTTACAAGCAATGCGTGATTCAAATTGATTAATCGTTGTCGGTAAGGTTGGTCATTGACATTTCCATCCAATAACGTTTGTAGATCGGCGTCCGCAATTGTTTTTGGTCTTCTGGAGCGCACCTTATCCTCAGTATCGAAATCGCCACTTTTGAAGCGTTTAAACCAGTCTTTACAACCAGTTAGTCAAAAGCTAGTTTAACCAGTTATCTTTAACAGGTTAGTCAAAAACAAGTGGTTTTTGATGGTGCATGTTCACCGTAGCCCTCCTCAAGCAATCGATATGATCAGCTCCATTTTTTTAAAGTGAAAGCAGAAAAGCAAAGCTTTTCAAGCCCATAATAGATATCTTCGTTGTTAAAAATTTTTTTTGTGTGTTGCGATATGTGTTTTTTTATGTTGTTACATGACTGATTATTGTTGACAGATTTCTAGTCTATAAAAAAACCCCTCTGACATGTATGTCAACTGCAATAGCCGTCAACGCCATTTATGTGTGAAACCCTTAAACTTAGTTGTGCATCTAATATAATTTCATGTAAAAGTTATTATTTTATCATTCCATACTTTTACTTTTCAATTTAGATTAAAGAAAGTTTTTGGACATCGATGGGGGTTCGAATTATATATAAAGCTCGAATAGCCAACTGAGGAGTCATAAGGGAAGGGCATTATTTTTTAGAGGACTTTTAGAGATAACTGCCCTACACTTGCTTGTTGTGTGAAATAAAACTTCGAATTTTTCCATCAGGTAACCTGACTTCCAGATAACACGGTTGTACAATTACCATGGCGCCTCCTGGTTTTTGAAAGCAATTGCAACGGATGCCATCAGTGGATTCAAACATTAAAATAAACCCCTCCTGCCTGCTATCTGCGCGTTACCAGTATGCCATGAATATAGATAAAAATGTATTTAAATGTTACTTATAAATATTATACCAAATACGTACAATTGGAAAAAATGCGTTGAACAGACCATCTTCACAAGATGGATCATTTTGAAGTTTAAAAAAATAGAATAATGCTTCAATAGGTTTGATTCTCTATCAACTGTAGTGTGCTTAAAGGAAAACTGAACGACAAAGAAAATTTTCTTTTCTGCTACGTATAGAAATCCACGATTCTAAAAATTATTGAAGCATGTATAGCTTTTGAGTTAAAACAATGGAGAAATCGATTTCTTTAATACAAACATAAAAATCTACGGCCTGTTACTATACAAAATTAGTAGTAGATCAGAAATAATCTAAAAGCGTGAAACAGTACCGCCTAAGCACTTAAACTATAAGAGTATCGTTAAAACCATAAATATTTTTTTTATTTCTTCCCTTTCCCTTTTTACCCAAGTGCCCCCAAGTCGTACAGTAATCAAAAGAATAAAAAAAAAAATCACTGATTCCTGAGGAGTTCATACCATTCAAGCGTTAAACCTTTTACAGGAACTACAAGAATTTCATCGCAAGAAAATATTTTATGCAAAAGACGTTACAAGATTTTCGATAGATGGTATTCAGGCAAACAACTCCTGAGTTTGCTATTTCTAAATGAATGTTATTTAACGTTTAAAAACGTAGATATTTTTTTTTTCTTTGTTTTTTTTGAAAGTCAGTTCAAAGGTTTTTTTTCCGCTTAATTGTTTGAGAAGGAATTCTTAACGGTTTTATACATGCTTCAGAACTTTTTGAAAGAAAGTTAAACTGTAGAATATTCAAAGAAATTCGATGTTTAACTATTGCAGCACGATTCATTGGGTATGCTGTTTGAGTTTTAAGTATATGAGGAAATTTAAATCGAATTGAATTGGAAAAAAAAAATGCCAGTTTTTGTTCTTAAGAACAAAACGGAGATCAAAAAAGACTTTCTTTGTTGTTTAAGGAAAAGTAAAGTTTAAAACCATACATTTTTGAGTTTTTAAATGTAAAATTATATTAACAGACAAAATAAAACTCAGTTATGGATTTTTTAATGTATATTTGTAGAAATCAATAAGTGAAATAACTTTAAAATATGTTTGTAATTGTATTTCTTTAGTGTTCTATGCTTTTAACATTAAGTTAGTGTTTAAATTTTTAAGATATATTATTTTATTAAAAGAATAATTATTGTATTCGTAAAATATTTTCTCATCTTTGTTGGTTTAATTATTCCTTGTTGAAATTTTTAGAATTAAATTCTGAGAATAATTACAAATCTTTTCTTTTCTATCTTTTTTTTTTACCCGTCAAAATATTTACTCTATAATGTAAATAGATTATTGAAAGCCAAATTGAAACGCAATTTTTCTATTCCTTTGCTTACTTTTGTAAAGTCAACGGGCTTGTATGAGACCCAATATTCAGCAAACAAAAACTTTTTTCATTTTAAAATTTAGATATTGTGTACTTTTCTTGTAACAAAAGGATGTAAAATTTATTTCCATTCTTATTCAATTCAAGTTTAGTACAAAAAGAAAAATATCAAACAATTTCGTTATTTTTTTATCGTGTTATGGCGTTTTTTCCCTCTAACGTTGTAATTCATTTTATGTGAATTTAATTTTGCTATGAACATTCAAAATGTTTAAGGAAAAAAAGTACACTTTATTTTTACATTCCATTTACTATAAGTTTCTGTTAGATTTTCTTTTTGTTACAAGGAATGTATTGTTCGTTACTGTTTTTGAGCTTAGTTTTTAAAGAAAAGATTAATTGTTCTACACGAAAAAAATGCACAATGGTGTACAAATCCAGCAGAGAATAAAATTTTTTCCTAATTTATAATCTATTTCTTCCTGTTTTATTTCCGTATTAGAGTTTTCCCTAGAAATTTTGATTATTTACTTTAATTATACGTTGCAAATGATAATATAGTTGTCAGAGCATTGATATTCAAATAACAGACTCTTTAACTGCTAAATTATTTATTTTTTTATGCATTAAATAATTTTTTTGTTCAATATTCTACAAATTTCAATTTCATGTATTTGTAAATAAACACTTTTATTGTTGTTCAAGTTGCCCAAGTTGTCAAGTCCCAAGTTGCACTTTTCTTTTTTAGCATATTTTAACTGTGTTGTATCTTTTTTTCATTATATTTTTATATGTGAAATGCATTTTATTATGTTGTTTGATCTTTGATAATATATGCATAGGCTAACAAATAAACATCAAATTCTAACAAATAAACATAAAAATCAAATTTTAACAAATAAACATCAAATTCTAACAAATAAACATAAAAATCAAATTTTAACAAATAAACATCAAATTCTAACAAATAAACATAAAAATCAAATTTTAACAAATAAACATCAAAATCAAATTCTAACAAATAAATATTAAATTCTAACAAATAAATATTAAATTCTAACAAATAAATATTAAATTCTAACTAATAAATATTAAATTCTAACAAATAAATATTAAATTCTAACAAATAAATATTAAATTTTAACAAATAAATATTAAATTCTACCAAATAAATATTAAATTCTAACAAATAAATATTAAATTCTAACAAATAAATATTAAATTCTAACAAATAAATATTAAATTCTAACAAATAAACATTAAATTCTAACAAATAAATATTAAATTCTAACAAATAAACATTAAATTCTAACAAATAAACATTAAATTCTAACAAATAAACATCAAATTCTAACAAATAAACATCAAATTCTAACAAATAAACATCAAATTCTAACAAATAAACATCAAATTCTAACAAATAAACATCAAATTCTTAAAAATAAACATCAAATTCTTAAAAATAAACACAAATTATAACAAATAACATCAAATTATAACAAACATCAATTTCTAACAAAATATCAAATTCTAACTAATAAACATCAAGTTCTAACAGATAACATCTGATAATCTGAAATGAACTTTGTCATTTGCTTAGAATATTTCAAAACTGCATAAATATATAAATATAGCTCTCTTTTTGGAATAGTTCCGCATTGGTTGGGGTATTACTGTATTCTTGAATTTAATATTTTTACTGCAGTCCCGGGATCTACTATTGTATATAAATTTTACGAAAAAATATTAACCATGCACATTCTGATAATCAATATCGGTATTATGATAAAAATAAGTTGATTGGAGGTTTTAAAAGGATTTTAAACATGTGGTTTCTACTTCCCTGCCAATTATTAATCTATATATTGAATGACTAAACATCCCGTTCTGGCAATAAATTTTCAATGAATGTCCCATTGTTAATAGATGAAAATGAAGATACATGGTCTGTTCCAATTAATAATTAATAAAAGGACTTGGTTCAGTAGTTTTAGAGATGTAATGAAGTATGTTCAAAAAAGTATATGATGACGAATATGAAGGACAGCTTCAGGTTATTCTATTTTTTTTATGGTAACTAGAAATAGTATTTAAAAATCTGATTTATTCTTCAGAAAGAAATATTTCCGCCAAAAGATACTTCTACTTCTATAGTAGTATATTTCAGTTTTTTAAATTTGTTGTAATAAAAGAATGTTTTATAAATCTAATGTATTTTTTTTTATTATTTTGTTAATGAGGATAGTTAACTTGTTGTATATTTTATGGCCACTAAAGATAGGTTTCATAGATTGACTATCATAGAAATAGGATATATAAAATATCATAGAGATTGAATTTAAAAGTCTGATGAAATCATCACAAAGTTTATATATATAATGGTTTTTAATTTACTCGTGTTACTTTTTTTATAATAGAATACAGATAGAATTAAAGCATTCCTTATAATGCATTAACAATTTTTTTAGTAATTATGTAACTTATACCTGTAAAAGTTTTAATAAGAAAGGCATGCTATAAGCAAGTTTTACTTTTAATTTTGGTAGAATACTAAGGACACGTTGAACTTATTAAAAATAATTTGTTAAAAGCATTTAAAAAAAAAACATTTTCTGCTTTTCTTTCGCATCATAAACAAATATGAAATATAACAGATTTCTCACAGAAATACTAATTTTGGTTTTAACATGAATCGGGTACTTGTAAGTTAGTGTAATTTATATTATTTAAACAATGTGGTTATTCTTTCAGCATTTGCTATTTTACATCAAATTACTTTTCTATAATAATATTCAGTATTCATTTTTAAAAATCTTTCTCATAAAACTTCATTCGGAATTAAAACTATAGTAATATTAACGGATTAATTAATTTAACCAGACAATCGTATTTGTCTAATCCATTTGTTTATGAAACAATTTCAACTCACACCACATATTTTCTATAAAATTACCTTAAAGAGTATTTTAGGAATTTCGTAACCATGGCAGCTCAGACAATATTTTAATACGTCTTGACTGCATGATGGTTGGAACATAACAAATTTATCCGCAGTCTGAAGGATTCAAGGCCTGTTGTAAATGTTAACCGCTGTTAGTTAAAGAGATTTTAATTTATGGAAAGAATTTACAATTAAGCGAAACGATTTGAGAGACATTTAAAGTGGGAAGTCTTGTGTCAGTTTTATCTAGAGTAAAACATAATAAAATTAATTTTTTATTGTCTTTACTCGTATTTAAGTAGAAAATTACTCTTAGAGATTAAAATTACACTATACTATAAATATGCAATTTTTGATGACAGAAAAAGTTAGAAGAAAATTTTTTTTTTCATGTAAACTCAAAATATTATATATATATATGTTAAAACAAAATAAATTTCATAAACATAAAAATGAATAATATTTATACATGTATTTTGTTTTAATTATCTAAAAACAAACTGAGTAAAGGTTTAGGATAGCTAAAGCGAATAATATAATTTCTTGCATCGAGGTTATATTAGACAGTATACATGAACCATTGCAAGAGTAAATAATATTGTTTTCAATATTATAATTGCATCCTACTAGTAAATCCGTTTTTGTTTTTTAGCTCATTAATTTTTCAAGCAATCATTAACTCACTATTTCATATTTCTTATTCATGATTTTAAAAAATATATTTGTTTATGTTTTACACTGGAATCTTTGTCCTTGTTGATTGTTTTATAAAACTTCAACTACTGTGGAACGAATGCATAAACTTGACTTTAACGTGCTTTAAACTTTTTGTGAGTAGTCTACGAGACTTCTCATAGCAGTTAAATGTTAACAAAAACTTGTCATTTCCAGTGATTTAAATTAAGCAAATTAACAATAAGTGTTAAGAGATTAAGTACATTAACAATATGCATTAAGAAATTAAGTAGACCGAAACCATAAGCGTTATGGCTTTAATATTTGGTTTTTATCGTTGATTAAAATACAGTTTTTATGCTGCTACTTGGTTTAATATTACAATTACTCAATATTATGAAATTGAATAACTGAAATTTTTAACAAGTAAAATTTTCAGTGTGACGCAATTTGTATTTTTAGAATTAAAATTAACTTACTGTCAGAGTTTTATGTGGAATATTTTAATTTGCATTTTCAAAAGTGTTTTCTTATTCTGAATAATTATTGTAGATAAATTGAATGATAATCAGCTTTCTTATGTTCCTAACTTTGACATTTCATTTTATTTCATTCTGGCTCCTATTTTGCTTACCGAGTGATTTCTTTTAAAATTTTCTTTAAATGCTAAAGAAAAAATGGAATCAAAATTAATAGGAAGAGAGTTGCAAATGAAGTTTAAAAACTTTCAAAACGTAGAAAGAGACAAGTAGTTAATTTTGAAAATTTAAATGCAACAATTCTGCACAAAGTAACAATGCAAAGTAAAGTAAATTTTTTTATAAAAAATAATTTATGTGTTTTACTTGTACTTTTAATTTAGACTAGATGGTGGTGATTATGCAACTGTTCTAATTCAAATATCTAAAATAACGAGCGTATCATTTTAAAATAATAGTTTGAAGTAACTTTTGCAAAATTGCAAAAATTGGACGTTCACACTGAAATGATTATCTCTTTGCTAAACAGATATAAAGAAGTGATCATTTTAAAATCCCATTTCTTTTCTTTACCCACAAAGACTTTTTTTCTAACAAAAAAAATTCTAACAACTCCATAAATACTCGTTTTCTTTTGCCTTGCATTAAGTTTCTATGAAAAGAATTGTTCTATATATCGATATTGTGCCAGCAGATGAAATTTCTTATTCTACGACTGTATTTCTTTAGGAGGATTCACACGTTTTCGCTATTACTGGGGAAAGATTTTTATATCACATTTATTTCCTTTAATGCTACGAGCTGTTAGAAGCGTGTCTCCATCTATATATCCGTATAGATGACAGAAAGAAAAGAGATGAATGATGGAGAGAGAGATGAATCAACTTGAGTGGCTGTCGAGATCAAAATGTATTTTTCATGGCATCAAAATTTTATCACAATGCTATGCTAAAAAAAACTCGTAGTTAGTCTTTAAAAAAAGAACGACTACCACTAAATTATTTGGTAAACTTTTCTTGAAACTAATCTTATTAATTTAATTCTCTCTTTGCATATTTTTATATATCATGATTTTGTTGTAGTTTGATTAGTGATACAGTGATTTAGTTGAATAGAATTCTTTTGTAAGTTTCCAAAACATTTTAAGTCTTCATTCATTAGAACAATAAAGCTTCCAAGAAAGATTCTATTCTTGAGATGAATTTTTGCATGATATTGAAGTAGAAACCCGTTTAATGACATTGATAAAGTTACGTGTATGATGTGAAATCTTCTGTTTCTTTATTATCTTTTACATTTTTCTTAGTGTGTAAATAATAGAGAATGCTGCAATATGCTGTTAGTGGGAATTCTTCAATACTGTCTGGTGTTTGGAGTGGCAAACCGCTCCATACGTGCGATGAATTAGGGCATCACTGCATACAACGTTGGATCTCTTTTAGTAATGATCCATGGCATCATGTCAACCTAGCCATATATTTGGAACATTATTTAGCCACATGTGTTGCTTCTCATGCGAGGACTCCTACGAAGCATTTTCCATCAGAATAATTCTCGGTAACACACATCAAGGGTGTCACAGGAAAATCTCATAAATATTTACATACTTCTTTGGCCCTAGCGATCACCAGAATTGTGACCGATTGAAAATTTGTGGTTAGGCAAGTTCAACAAGTTGGGTAACACATAATTTTGATCAAGCTGGAGGCACGCTTACAGCAATTATGAAATGATAAGTTGCGTGATACCCAAGAAACATGTATTCATATCAATTTAGAATGTATATTTTGCATTCAAACTAGATATCTACGAGTGTCTAGTTAGAAGTTTTTTTCTTTGTGAGTTTTTCTGCAATAAATTTTTTCACCCACTTTTTTTATATCAATGTTACAAACACACATGTAAAATTCCAATCTGATTCTGACAATTCATTATGGTAAATTCCATGGCAATAAGTGTATATAACAAAATTATCAAAAATAACCTGTGTTATTATTTTATTCTTAATTTTCTTAATAAAGTTAATTTAAATTTAATTTCCTTAAAATTTTTCTTGAAAATTTTAAGGAAATAGCTATTGTGGAACATTGTTTTAATAACTTAAAAAAACAATGTCTTGAATACAATTGCCTATATTTTAATCATTATCGAGATAACTAATTTCAGCAAGGCATTTAAATGTAAATTTTGTTTGTATGAATGTTATTATAATTTAATTTTACAAATGTTGTTAACGTTTCGTAAAAAAAGGTGCTTGGAATTTAATAATTTTCTTAAATCTAGAATTCAGATCTTGAAATATAAATCCTACAAGCCATTTCAGTACTTCACATATAAGTAATCACATATTTTGAAGTTACTTTATGTCCACTTCAAAAAATGCGATATCTTGAAGCTAGTAGTTATTTTATGTCCACTCAAATTTGATTCACACTTGATGAGCGAAATTGGACTAAATTGACCATGAGAGTCTTGATCCGGATGCCGTGATAGTTTTAGTTCTGCTCATTTCGAGTTGCCCTCAAGTGTGCACTGCCATTACCAAAAAGACTTTTCCCTCCAGTTGGGATCACTACTCATTCTTAGAAATTATGGCAACTATGTTCTGGGACAAACTTTGAAAGTTCTCTCTTTAAATTCACCACTCCGATTTATTAGGAATAACTGCTTTTAAACTGCTTCGTTCACGATTATATTTAGCGAGTGTGTTGCTGTTCGTAATGCTATCTGGTGATAAAAATCAGCTATTTCATGGTGTCAAATTCTAATGTGTTGATTTTGATATATCTCCGATAAATCGAATTGATATATCACCTATAATAAAATCGAAAGCTTTCTGTTGCAACGTCTTGTTTTGCAACGACTAGATACTGAAGTTTGTCAACAAAATATTCTTACTTAATTTTTAAAAGATTGTAAAATAATATTTTTAATTTAATTTTTTTTTTAATTTTATTTATTTTTAATTTTATTTAGTTAGATAATATTTTCAATTATAATGGTTATAATTTATAAGTGGTGTTTTCTTTTTGAAATTTACAGAAAAATCGATATTACAAAAATAACATGATTGGAAAATTCTCGAAATTAGCGGATAACTTGATTATTTTATTTGTATTTGGAATACTAGTGAAGTTTTTATTATTTTTGGATAACCGATTCATAATAGATAAATAGATTTAATTTCTAATTTTGACAATTGTATTTCATTTAACAAAAAGTATTGAATTACCATTACGAATTTTATATATTAAGAAACTAAATGATTTTACGTATTTCATTTTTATATTAATTAATTATAATAAATAGAAGAATATAGAACATATTATTCCGTTGAAAAATACTGTCTTAAATAAATATCGTGCGTCATATCATTTGTGTATTATTTGGTTGATTTATATTTATTTATTATTTGGTTAGTTTATATTTATTTATTATTTGGTTAGTTTATATTTATTTATTATTCCGTTGGTTTTTATTTATTTATTATTTGGTTGGTTTTTATTTATTTATTTGGTTGGTTTTTATTTATTTATTATTTGGTTGTCAATATATTACCGGTTTGAGACTATTTAACCTATTTTATATTTCTATAAAATAAGATGTTATGTAAATTCATTTCATGAATGAATAGTGGAGGATTATTTTAATTTATTTTGTTAAATAAATAAAATTTGATATGTATTAATATTTTATTCTAGAAATATCTTTGGGAAAATTTTTTACAATAACAATAATTAAAATACAGTAAAAAAACCACTTAAATGACAAAAGAATCTTATTCTGAAATATCCAGTTACAGACCTGGACTTTATAATTAAATTATTTTATTCTTAAGCGATTTAATTAAATACCTACCATTGTATTAATTTCAAAATATTTGTATGAAAAAATATATCGAACAATATGAATAATTCCCCCAGCTTAATTTGTATGCATCGGTTGATTCAACAAACTTTCTGGAAGCTCTATAAGTTCGTATTTTTCTAGGGGTTAAGTAGACAGTTTAATAATTAAATAAATAGTGGAGGATTATTTTAATTTAATTTTTGTTAAATAAATAAAATTTGATGTGTATTAATATTTTGATCAAAAAATATATTTGGAAAAATATTTTCCAGTTACAACGTTTGAAATATATACAAAAAAAAAAAAATTTAAAAGGCAAAAAAAAATATTATTCTGGATATCCAGTTGCAGACTTTATAATTAATTTTTTTTACCCTTACTTAAATGATTTAATCAAATACCTACCACTGTATTCATTTAAAAACATTTGTGTGAAAAAATATATTGAAGAATATGGATAATTCCCCCAGCTTATTCTGTATGCATGGGTTGATTCAACGACCGTTCTGGAAGCTCTATAACTTCGTATTTTTCTAGGGGTTCAATTTTCCACTGGGAAGATCTATTCGTGGTAATTTTTTTCG
Organism: Caerostris darwini; assembly: GCA_021605075.1. NCBI lineage: Eukaryota > Metazoa > Arthropoda > Arachnida > Araneae > Araneidae > Caerostris > Caerostris darwini. Next base: position 662,677 of record BPLQ01015031.1, on the reverse strand, counting down.
TCTGGGGGAGTTGAGAAACACTTCCCCATGGAGCATCTGTTGTTTTTTTTCGGAGGGGAAAAAAACTTTTTTTTTTTCCTTCTAGATTTTTCAGTATTTTAGAAAGTTAGAGGCTGGATTTTCAGCCCGCTAAAAGCAGATTATGGAAAAACTTAGTTGAAGGCGTTTGTATTTATCCTAAAACAATAACATTGAATGAAATTGTTTCTAAAATTACTTTTGTTACCTTTCATAACGGTTACAACACTGGTATATATTATTTTTTTCTTTATAAATCATACTGGATCTCTCATGACTAATAATAGGTTCATATTGATTGTTTAAACTGAATTTCCCCTCTACTGCTTGGATATGAAATTTTATTTGTTTATTTCATACATTTCGTTCTTTTTTCTTCTTTTATGTAATCTATCTGAAAAAGAACTGTATTGAAAGAAAATTGTTTCTAGTTTATATTTTCTTGCTATTTCTTAAGAGGTAAAAAAAGTTCTACTGCAACCTCAATGCTGGACTCAACTGGAACGATGTTTTGAATGTTGAATAATATATAGTAAATTTGGATTAAATATTGAATTCTTATATTATGTTTTGAAATTCTAATTACGTTAATTATGTAAGAAGTAACAAAGTCTTAATTTAATTTAATTAATAAACTAAATTTTCAAAGGAATTTATTTTAGTGATTAAAACTTTTTGATCTGCTTGACTACTTTAAAAAAAAAAAAAAAAAAAAAAAAAAAGGTTATATAAAAGGAGATCAAATATTGTTATGCTACGACATTTTCGCGTATACCTTAAATTCTACACAATTGTTGAACTTAGTTAACGATGTCGTTAATTCAGCATAATTCTATATGCGGCCGAGGAATTTTTTTTTTTCAAAAAAGCTGAAAAGATTGGATTTATTAGACGAAAATCATGTTTGAAAAAAATAAGCTTTTCGATGAATCGATTAATTTGAATCTATTAACTTAAATATGAATGGAGCTATGCACTTTAAATAATAATTTTAAAAATAGATATGTAGAAGTAATACAGGAAATGATACTCTACATTATTCTATGTGAACAATACCAGTTGAATAGAATGAAATTGTTCGACAAGGATACAATATATTGTATTTGATTTCCATTGTTATCTGTCTGCTAAAATTAATGCGATTGTAAGTTATTGCTTCCCTTTAGTATTCAATTAAAATTATAACTCTGATAAAAGTCAATTTTGTTTATTAGGAAAAAATAATAAAGTCTTAATAAAATTCAAAATGGGATTCCAATTTGCATTTTTAGTTAGCTTTAAAAATTGCTTTTTTGATTAAATAAAAGTTATTCAAGCATTACAGATTTAAACAAAAATATAACTTCTTGAAATATATTTTTAAAAAAAACTCGTCGAAATTTGATATAAGGAATTTATATAAAAATGCATGATATGGTTTGGCAGTATAATGTTCGGATTTAGGACGCGTTGTAATGTTGTGCGGGTGACCGGTGAGATTGTACAATTCTGTGCAAAATTTTCAACTGAATAATATGAAGATGACACCTGAAACAAGCTTCAGTCTGAATTTAACGAATAGTAGATTGATTCACTGCCACGCGATGTAGTTGAAAAGTTAGCAGGCAGAACGTGGATCATTTTTGGAAAAAACAGCAGTATCCATTGGTTCATTGCAATGTAACACAGAAAGTTCAACAATGTATGGAAAAATAAGAGCTGAATAGAAGCGCCCTGTTGGAGGAAAATCTCAAAAGTATGTCAATTGCGAAAAGGGCATTGTTATGAACAAAAAATTGATAGCTAAATAGGCCATTTATGAACATTTAAACATTTATGCTATGTTCTATTATTTGAACATTTATGCTATCTAAAAAGTTGTATAAAGTACTTCTAAAGCTGCTTCTACACGAGCTAAAAAGAAGAGTAATAAGCCATGATAAAAACTCTTTTGCAACGTTTTTAGCGATAATTTTCAATTATAAATATAGTTACATTTAAATTGACGTGATAAAGTACAAGTCCCAAAAAATTGTCATACTGGCAAGTACGCATACATTCTTCTGTTTTAATTGTATTTTAAATTAAAAGAATATAATTCAATGAACTTTGGATCTAAATCTGTACGTTGATATTATATTCATAGAATACACAATGTATAAGATTTATTCATTGTGTATTCTATGAGTTTTAATCCATAAATATATGTTCTAACTCTGACGAACAAAATACCGCTAAATTTCTTCTGTTCATTGCTTTCTTATTTATCAGCTGCATAGGTATTTGAATGTTCATGTGGAGATTAAAACCACAAAGTCAGGCGCATCATTTAATAATTCATGAACATCGGCTTAGCTGTTTAATTCCAACCCAAATCCCTTGGAGAGACCAGCATGTATTGCTTTTTCTCTTTCTTAAAAGGAAGTGAAATCGTAATTTCCGTAAAAATTACAAAAAGTCACGAATAAGTCTCATTTTCTGTGGAAGATCGATAAATGTATCCAGATATGAAAGTACCAATATTGCAAAATGTCATTTGAAAAGTGCCTTGTTTTATTTTCTTCTCTTTGTTATTGGTGATCTCATTTAAAATAGCTAAAACCTTTAAAATTGATATTGTGATTTTAAAATCTGATTTTTCGTTCAAATGATTTATAAATCATAAATTATATAAAAAAAAATTAGTGATTTTAAAATCATAATATCAATTTTAAAGATCGCAGCTATTTTAATGAGATCACCAATAAACAAAGAGAAGAAAATAAAAAAGGCACTCTTCAAATGACATATTTCAATATTGGTGCTTTCACATCTGGATACATTCATATCTTCCATTGAAAATGAGACTTATCAGTGCCTTTTTGTAATTTTTACCGAAATTATGATTCATAATGATATATAAATTAATAAAAATTTGTTCTTTGAAATTATTCCGTTTTGTGATTGGCGCATTTGAATTTATATTATTGAGGTAAAGTAAGTTTGTGCTGTTTGACTAATAGTTGCAAACTATGCTATTTTAGAAAATTAATATAAAGCCGAAAATTAAATATTATAAATTCGGAATATATTATGTATTTTTTTGTTATCTGGTCATTTCATGCTCAAAACAATTTTTAAAATAAGATGATTTTAAAAATTGTTCAAAATTGGGAAAATTTTAAGCATAGAACTTAAAAAAAAAAATCTTTTGCAGTTTACTTTCCTAATTCGCATAAAAACATCTTTAAAAAGAGAACATCGCAAAAAAGTTTATAAAACACATATAAATAAGTATACTCAGTAGTATTTCGTGAAATTATTCTACCTTGAAATTAATTTAGAAGTTTTGACATTTATAATTTTAAATTATAAAAAGAATTATGGTTTATAAGCAACACATTTTTTTTTTGAAAAAAATGAGGGAGTTTTAAAAAGTTTTGATGCTCAAAGTTTTTAAATATGGCTACAATTTAGTTAATGCACTGGAGAAAAAATTCAATGTCATCATCAGATATTTTCTTTTTAATCAAAACTTTAGGGGAAAAATTGCAAAATATGACAAAAATTTATGAAACTAAAAATTAATTATGTACATATATAAATATATATTCATATTTTTATAATACTATATAAATTTCGTTACGTACTTTATTGGATTTTAAGAAGTACTTTATAATAACTTGCTTATGTTATAACGAGATAAATAATAAATTCGGTGAACATTTTCGGGACATTATTAAACTGCTTTATAATGTGCTCTTTTAAAAATATCTAAATAATGTAAGCAACTTTATTTTAAGGATAATTTTCGGTAGGTTTATAATGTGCATAAAAGGTGGAATTTACATGTTTTCCATCATAATCAATATCTATATTTAATGGACAAAGTATGTAGACGTAGTAAATAAAACGAAAATGTTCCTTCTACACTTATTATATATCTACATATTCGACTTTGTTTTTGAATTAAAAAAATAAAAATAAATAGATAATCGTCACGGAAAAAAATGCAAACTTTTTTTCTAATGATATGCCCATTTACCATAACATTCTAATAAACATTCCATATAAAACTCTTAATAACACACTTTAAAGAATGTAGCTTTCCAAGAAAAAAACAAATTCGAATCTTTTGAAAACGTTGCGTATAAATTAACTGTGTGTTTTTCTGACTTACAAAAAAACTTCGGAACATTATTAAACTGTTTTATAATGTGCTCCTTTTAAAAAATATCTAAATAATGTAATCTACTTTGTTTTAAGGATAATTTTCGGTAGGTTTATAATGTGTATAAAAGGTGGAATTTGCATATTTTCCTTCAAAATCAATATCTATATTTCTTTTGACGAAGTATGTAGATGTAGTGAATAAAAAGAAAATTTTCCTTCTACATCTATCGAAGAAGAAATATATATATATATATGTATAAAAGTATATTCTATTATTCTAGTATATATTCCATTCAAATATATATCCATATATTCGACTTTCAGTTTCTGAATTAAATAAATAAAAATAAATGGATAATCGTCTCGGAGAAAATGTAAACTTTTTTTCTAATGATATGCCCATTTACCAAACATTCCATATAAAAAAAACTCTTATTAATACACTTTACCGAATTCAGCTTTAAAAAAAATGTAAAATTTTGAACCTTTTGAAAACATTGCATATAAATGAACTGTGTATTTCTGTGGCATAAAAAAAAATGATGTTGTATACAGATTTCCTTTTTTTCTGATACACCACTACCAAATCGCATCCCGTTTAACAAAAAGAGGATCATTTGATATCACACTGTCGGGGAAATCGCAGCGAAATAAAGAATATTTTTTCAGAAGTTCATCCTTTCTCAAAGATGTAAACGATTTGTAAGGGAGAAAAACAAGAATGAAATATTTGTTACACGGAAAAAGTAAAGACGTTTTGTATTTTTTCTTTCTAAAATTTACGGATGTCCAAAATATATTTTGAAGTATGCGTGAGTTAGACACATAAATAACGTTCCCAAATTGCATGCGTGTCATAGATCCTGTATTTCTGTCTATTTTCTTTCAGTTATTACTTCTGAAGAAAATTCGCATTTTGAAAAGCGTTACATTTAAAAAAGCAATAGGATGCAATAGCAATACTTGTGGCGCCATCTTTGTAATCGGTTTAGAAGAAATTGATAAACTACAGTTTACTAAAATTTATAAAATATTCTAGATTGTTTTCACATGAAATTGGTTTTCAAAATTTGAAATAGCGCAGAAAATCACTGGTAATGATTACGTATTCTACTTCATAAACTTAAATTATTGTGATTCTATGCATACATAAAATATTTTTTTCTAAATTATAATTCATGAAAGATTTTTGTTTCTTGAGATTTAATGAAATTTTTCATTTAGTTTTATTATTTTTTTATTTTACACAGCTTTCAAAAAATTTTACATTCTATGCCTCTCTGGCAAGGAATGTAAAATTTTAAACAGAAATAAGTTTATCTAATAAAGAATATTTTATATATATTTAGTTTACTGTGTGAAATTTGTATGGAAATGCAAAGTGTGCATTTACTATTTTCTTTTTATGTATTTGATATCATGCATTTATTTGAACTTTTTATAATGTACATAAATATGCAAAGGCATTGTATACATATTTTAAATAAAACACATATTTTGTATTATTATTGCAATTTAAACCTAAATGAAACTTTGTAAATTAATATCATTTTCTTGTTATATAAGTTAATGAGACAAATACTAAATCAATAAGCAAGAAATAATTTAATTATTCAGTTTTAGATGTTTAAAAATTTTATCACAATTTTTAATCAAAATGCGGAAACATAAATATCCAATTATTGTTATAGTTTGCTGATAAGGCTTTTTTTTTTTTTTTTTTTTTTTGTGGTCTCTACAATTATCTGGGAAAATTTTCATCATTTCAATTCCCAAACTTATAAATGTCTGGAATAAAATATCTTTATTCTTACATAAAAATAATTTTATTTGATTAGATTTTCTGGGAAAAAAATAGAAATAGTTTTTGAAACAACTTCCTCTTGCAATTTTTCTTTCGGTTATACAACTTTAATCTTCAGAACTTTAAGTACTTAGACATTGCTATTGTTATAAATTATTAATTTTACACTAAAAATTACGTTATTTAATTAAAAATAATTAATTTAAATTTTTCATGATTTTTTATTACGGAACTGATAAAAATATTGATTCAAAGAAGAAAACAGTCAACTTCTCACTTCATAAATTCGTTTCACTATTTCTACATTCGTGGAAATAAAAATTTAACTAAATTTAATTAAATAATAGTAATTTTCTCTTGCAGTTCTTCTTTCGGTTATACAATTTTATTCTTCATATCTTTAAATAATTAGACACTGGTATTGCTATATAATATTACTTTTACACTAAAAATTACGTTTTTATTTGATCAAAAATAATTAACTAAACCTTTTCGTGATTTTTAGTTACTGAATTGATAAAAATATAATTGATTCAGAGAGAAAAACAATCAATTTCTCAATTTATAATTCTTAAGTTATGAACAATATTAAATACGTTCTCTCTATTTCTACATTTGTAAAAATAAAAATTTAATTAAATTTAATTAAATAATAGTAATGCATGGTATGAAAAAGAATGCTTTAGTATGAATGAATAAAAAATTAAAGCTCGAACAGTTTCAGAATTAATTGTTTAATTACAATTTGTATTTAATTGTCTATCAAATAACTAAATAGTAAATTAATTTTTATTTAGTCTAAATTTTTAATTTTGTTTTCATTACTCTATCTCTGCAACGGAATCATATATGCATGTGAAACACTAGTAACTCTTGTGTGTAAAATTAATAAACAATTCTGGAGCTATTCATTTTTAGATATTTATTATTAATTTAGTTGAAAATGGCAAGAAAGGCAAAGAGGAGAAGATTCTGACTTTTTCATTAGGAATACTTAAATCAGTTTTTCTTTTAAAGTTGTAAATATTTTATTATGGACGAAATTCAGAAAGGAAAATTAAAAAAACACTTATTACACATTTTTCTTTTTTAATCAAAGCGCCATTTATTAAATTGGTTTCTGAATAAGTTAAATAAGATGGAATTGAATTAAAATTATTTTCATAAGAGTTTTTATGTTTTTGCTCAAAAAATAACCAATGAAGAAAATTTTTAATTAATTTTCTGGCGAATTTTATTTTGATAGAGTTTCCTTTTAATTCATTTTGATAACAAGGAGTACAGAATTTGAATAATTCAGTCTCAATTGCTTTTTAGACTTATGCGAGGAAAAACACTAATATATTTTCGTATAAAATTGAAAAATTGATTTGTGTATTTTTTCTTATTTTTTATTATTCATAATAATTTAAAGATCTTTATTATTGATTATAATTTATAGATCTTTATTATATATAATAATTTATAGATCTTTATTATATATAATAATTTATAGATCTTTATTATATATAATAATTTATAGATCTTTATTATATAATAATTTATAGATCTTTATTATGTATAATAATTTATAGATCTTTATTATTCATAATAATTTATAGATCTTTATTATTCATAATAATTTATAGATCTTTATTATTATAACAATTTATAGATCTTTATTATTATAACAATTTATAGATCTTTATTTTTATAACAATTTATAGATTTTTATTATTATAACAATTTATAGATTTTTATTATTATAACAATTTATAGATCTTTATTATTGATTATAATTTACCGATAAATTATATATGTTAATTGTAGAAAATGTTTTTTGTTAATCCGTAATCATTATAAGCAATTGAAACCTGTTTCCAAAGATGAAATAATAATTTTTTATATGTTTCTTTATATTTAAATACCAGTTACACAACATTTAATTTTCTCCTTTTCTTTTAGGTTTAGTTGAAATTTAAAAAAAAATAACTTTAAGAAACTTACATTTATTTCTTTTTAGTAATTATATTGATTATGCCCAATCTGTCTATCTTTATGGAAACTTTTTATTTATTTATACCATTACTGATTTTTAAAATTTATTTAAACAATACAATCTTTTAAAATAATAAAAATTCGAAGTTCAAAGTCATAACAGAAATATTTTTACGTAGTATCAAGCTTATATTATAATAGTTTATGTAAAAAATAGAATATAAAGAACAATCACATGTTTATGTCAAAAATAATAAAGCCATATTAGAATAAGTGATTGTAATGTTCTGATGTTTGAAAACACGATTGTTATTTAAATCTAAAATAGAATAGTCTATACATAGAAAGTGAGAATTTTTCCTTTGAATTATCACAGTAATTATTTGCCCAGGTAGATATTTAATCATTTTCAGATATATTAATCATTGCTTTCAGATTTTGAAATGGATTCTGAATCTTTGTGTGTATTCATAAGGGAATGCATTCGGTTCCTTCTCCTAATTAATGATAATGTTTGACCTCAAAGATGAGATTGTTTGCTAACATCTAGTGAACAAGAAGCTATTATGTGGAGGAAATAGTCTTCCCATATCTTATATTCAATGGAACATTTGAGCTTCTGTCTATACTGTTATTGGCCACCTACAAAGGATATTGTTTGCAAATGTCTTGTGAATAAGAACCTATTAAACGGATGAAATAGCCTTCATCTTCTACAATCTTAACTTCAGAGCGGCTTTCATGTTCCAGTTTGGGTTCTTTGTGTATTATTCCTTTCCAGATTATATTCCATAGTCGTTGTCATGATTAATGCTAATTAATCTTTTGTGTTGTACCTTTAAAGTACTTCCACAAGTAGTTCTTAGATAGTTTTAACTAATGTAACATTACTTAATATTTCAAACGAATTTTTTTCTGTTTTTGTTGGTGCATTAAATTTTAATTTTATTAGAATTGTATTAGCTTGAATGAGATAATAACTCACCGAAAGACCTCAAGGCCCATTCAAAGGTTTTACATTGATAATTTTTTAATTCTTTTTGTTTATATCAGAACAAAATTACTGTTGACAACAAGATATTGAAACTAGTTATTTTAGGCACTTGTTTATAAAGTTAAATTTTAAATAATGTTTTCTAATCATGGTGAAATAATTTAAAATACTTTTGTACATTGATATTTTTTTAATTCTTTTTGCTTATATCAGAACAAAATTCCTGTTGACAATAAACTATTGAAACCAGTTATTTTATACACTTGTTGATAAAGTTAAATTAGGACTAAATTTTAAATATTGGTTTCTGATCGTGGTGAAATAATTTAAAATATTTTAAATAAGAAATTTTAACAAAAGTATGGAATTAAGATTTTCTGTTTTATTATAAAAGTTAGAAAATGAATGTTCCAAGACTGTGAACAAGACTCTGAATTTCAACATCTTGAAATTATTACTCAAATAACAAAATTAATAAGTTCTAGGGTTATCTATCAAGCTGCATACTATGTTTGATCTATCATGAAAATAAAAGATAATAAGTTCTCTTCCTTGTTATTTTTTTTTTCTCTTTGAAAAACTCGTAGTTCTAATTTGTTCTTACTCGGAACTTTTTCTTGATAATTCAACCCATGTTATTTTTTTATGTGTTTCTTTCAACTTCTTTTGAAACGAAAGACTTTGTTTGTTTTCATATATTCAAGATAAGCTCTGGAGGTTCTAAAGCTTAATTCTCTTTTGTATCTGACTAAAGAAAAAGAACGTTTTTTCAAATACTCCGGGGAATTTTTTCTTGTTAAAGATGATACAAAGTATTCAAGAAATGATTGATTACATGCTTTTACGGATAGATCTGGAACTGATGGAGTTTCCTTGCATTGCATGCAGAAGGTGTGGCTTGTATAGTAATATTTAAGGATAAAAATGCATTAGAAAAATGGTTTACTATATCCAATGTTGAAGTACCTAGCTTCTAGCAAATAGCATACAACATTTTATATCGGATGTTAAAAATAAAGATAAATCGTTCAATTTTCTTGGTTAACATTTTAAAGTTTCTTGGGTAGTTTTTAATCTTATAGCAAAAGGCTTACTGTGGAAAACGCAAGACAACTAAGTTGTTAATTTTCTTAAATTACTACTTATTATATATCATTATTGTTTATATTATTTATTATTACTTATTATTGCTTACTTATTTACTTATTATTATTAATATATTATTGTTTATGTTATTTTACTATTACTACACAAACAGAAAATATTATGCCTGTATGTTTGAAATTAGATAAAATATTGCGTTACAATAGATACTAACTCATTGCCAAAAGAGTAGAAAATAAATTTGTAGACATCAGATAGATTTATATAGCAACGTTTTACCAGGTCAATTATTTTTTAATGGTAAGTTCTAGAAAAATGAAAAAATAATAATAAAGTCTAATGAAAATTTGCTTCATGCAAATATAAGTGTGATAATTGGTTATTTAAACTATATATATGTATATAACATATAAATACAATTCTAATTCTTTTCAGAAAGAATATTTTTTATGAATATTTTTAAGATCATTTGGATATTACAGTTTAATTGGTGTACAATTGTCAAATTATATTCTCAATTATTGAATTTCAATATTATTGTAAATTATAAATTGTGAAATTGAAAAAAATAAAGATATTTTAAAATTTTTTACTGGTTTTTTCAGATGCAACATTCTAGCTTTTCTTGCCAATATTAGTAAAAAGTATAATACGATATATAATGCAAACATGATCAATAAAAAATTTAAAAAACAAATTGATTAATTAATTAATATATTATTGTTAGGAAATTTAATTATTGAGTTATTTATTAAATGTTCTTAAAAGTTAGGAATCGCATTAGAGAATATTTTTAAAAAAAATCCAACGTATAATGAAGTGTCCGCTGCAATTTTAAATCTAAAGAAAAAATGTTGTTTTTTTAATGTGTAAATTTTTTTAAATGCATATAAAAATTCTAAAATACTTCTATATAATTTTTTTTCCCTTTAGTGGGACATAACAAACATAACAAACGCATAAACTTCCCATATTGAAGAAAAATTCCTAATAGGTACTTCTGAATATTACAGACATTACGAATATAATCCAGTAATCAGCATTTTTGACAATCTTTTCGTATATCAATTGATTCCAGATTTGGTGGACATATCTCATAGAACTTTTTTTCCTGTTAAAGTGTCGAAAAAATATAAGAAAGAAATTCACAATTTTTCAGTGATAAAAAAAAAGATATAAATATTTATAAATCCCTCATATTTTCCTTTCCTAAAGAACAAATTTCCTCACGGTCAATAGATATTTTTCTAATGACCTCGAAAATGCTAATGTCGTGGTAAAAAATGCATTACAAATTGTAAGCACTTGTATTCGCACTTCAACACGAACAACGGATATTTTGTTCGTGACTTTTCCTATTTCCTTATGTTGTTTGTTAAACGGTCATATAAATGCTGATTCAAGATATGCTAATGATATTTCGCTGAGGATATGCTTTTGGTAAAATATTTTTCGGCCATAGTAGCGTCTGAATTGTTGTCGGATCAATATTTTGTTATACATTGAAATTTTCCATGTTTCTAGTTGCAGTGAAAAAAATGTTTCTATGTGTCAACTCTTTCTAAAGTTTAAAAACGTCAAAAATCATGATTATTGTTATTTTTACGAACTATGTTGAAGCAATTTATCGTATTTTTTACAACAAAAGAATTATTATAACTATAATTAACAATATAAAACTAAAAATTCTTATACATTTATTCATGAATGAGATAAATCACTTTCATTGATATTTAAGGTATATTGAGCATTATTGTTTATTTATTGAAATAATCCTACGGATTTATTATAATGTGCACTTATAGTATTAAGTAATAAGCATTATCTGAACTTGTTTAATTATTTATTAACTCGAATATTCTGTAAAGTTTTGCTACATTTTTATGAAGTTTTAAAGTAATAAATTTTGAATTCTGAATAGTTTGTCATTATTTAAATAATATCATTTTATTTCTATAAAAATAATAAAATGTTTTTCGAGTTAGACTCAAGTTTTTGACGGTATATAACGATTTTTGAAAGGCTGTTGTTAATTAAACCTGCCCTTAAATGATGTAAGTTTCTGTTTATGGAATATTATAAAACTTTTTTCTTTTTTCCTTCATGGATAAGGAAGAGTGTTCTCCGAATTTTAAGGATTATTAAGTTTAAAAATATGTTAACATTAAAAAGGTATTGAAATTTTTTTTTAACTGAGGCTTGTTAATTTGTCTTCATTTTCATATAATGGGATAAAATGTTACGTTGTACTTTAAACCAAACTCATAAAATCTAACAGTAATGATTTTATGCCTCAACTAATGGCTCCTTGAAATTCTAATATAATTTTTATATACTTGTTTATTGGATATGACAGCCTTTTATTTAGTACAAGGACTATACTTGATACTATAATACTTAAGGAATTACTTAATACTACAAGTTTTTTTTAGGATGTGTCCTAAAAGGATTCTATTCTTTCTTTTTAATCTTTAAATATGTAGAATTTTTAAAAAAAGTTCTGTTATGAATAAACTAATGTGTGCAACGCGAATTTTATAATAATGTTTCCTGGATTTTTAGTCATTTTACGCTTATTCTTTAAACATTATTTAAATGTGTTTTACAAAAATAAATTTTCTTGAAAATTACTTATAAGGATAACTGTAAATATAAAAAAAGCACTGATTAGATTACAAAAATTTGTTTTATTACAAATCATATACTTGTTTCCAAATTTTTCCTTACATTGATTGTATTTTTAATTATATATTTGATAATATTTATATAGTTTAAATTTTTATATTAAATATTTATTTTTTCAAATCATAAGGTTTTTTTATTCCTTGAATTAATTTTATTTTATTTAAACATTTTTGAAATTTTATGTTAGTATTTGATTTTCTGCATTTTATTAAATTATATATTTGAAAATAAACAATTTGTTGTAGGTATTTTTTTGTTGTTAATTTTAAAGTTTCTCTAACATTACGTATTAACATTAATAACGTTACAATTTTTTTTTTCTTAGATAACAAAGTCTGTTTATAGTCTTATTTTATCTGCCTGTCTTATTTAGTTTATTTTTTATCTTATGACTTAATGCAAATTAAGTATTCTGTATTTTAATATTGCTTAACATATTTTTTAATTGTTTATATTAAGGAATTTTACGAGTAATTTAAGTTTAAACTGCTTTCAAGTGGTGTGAATTTATACATATTTCAATAAAATTGTTAATAATGCCAAAGAATTGTCAATCAATTTTCAATTGATGGTACAGTTGAAAAATTAATATTTATCTTTTTTTATACAAATTTTTGATTGCTTGATGTTATTTGATAAACAAATCCAGTTAACTTAGATATTATAATAAGTTTTCTTTTGAAATCTTTCTAGATTCGAATTTCGTAACTTAGAAATATTTTCTCTATAAAATTTGAGTAAAAGGTTATTATTTTAATTTAACTTGCACACCGCCAGGCCATAGTTGCTAGTAGGTATTTAAATATACAAGGGAAATTTTTTTAAATATAATATTATATCTATACAATTCAATATTCTTAAATATCTATATATATACTTATATATAATGTAAATTTTTATTTAAATTATTACAATTTTATTTTAAGACAGAATAAACTTTGAATTCTGTTGTTGAGAAAAAAAATACTTGGCATCTAATGTGACAAGTTTCTGGTGTAGGAGAAGTTTTTTTGAAGCATAACGTGTGAAAATGCTGAATATTATTCGATTAATCTGCTAACCCGTAAGATTTTACATTAGATTTTAGGAGAAATAGGGAAAAAATGATTTTTTCAAAGTTTTTATGTTATGTGTTCCAAATGGTGGCATCAGAGACCGGACCATCAAATCTTTAGTTTAATTGTAAAGTGTTCAAGAAGTTTTATATCCAATGTAGCAATGCTAAAGTTGTAACAGATACTACAAATCGACATTTGCTGGAGGGCTTTCCAGTGAAAATCGAAGTCCTAAAACATTCTTTACTTTTTCCTCCACCATGGAGAAAATGTTTTATCTTTTCTCGAAAGTTATTTATTTTTCTTGCAGACGCTATTCACTTATACAAAAGAAATTCATTTCATGAATAATAGTTCTAAATCATAATAAAATAGAACATTTTTTCATCGAATGACAGACGATATTTTGATTATTTAAATAGTAATTAAATAGGAAAGCGCATTATCTTATTTTAATAGTTAAAACTTTTCGAAAAATAGAATAATTTTTTTTTAACATTTTATCAAAATTTATTTATTAATATGAAATGAAATCAGTGGCATTCAGGATTGATATTTTATAAAACTGGAAGCAGTAAACGATTTAATGTATATATAATTTAATAGTGGTAGATTTATACAAAAATAGAAAGGTATTTATAATTAATTCCTCAGTAAATAAATAATTTTCTTAAAGGATTTATAAATAGTTTTAAAAATGGAACTTTAATATTTTGTAAAACATTAAAATACATAAGATTTTCAATAAAATTTATTAATCGTGCTAATTATTTAGAATTTGCGGATATTATGCTTCATTATTTAATAAAAATACGTTTCATTTTTTCAATTACTAATAACTATACTTCAGAGTTTATAAATATATCTTATTATCTTATTTATTTATTTTAGTTTTCAATGTTTCAGTTATTTTTACTGCAAAATTCTTAAACAGAATTCCCTTATAATTTCCAAACTGAAAGTTATTTGCCAGTTAAAAAACAAGATAATTTATGTTAATAAAATATGTATTTTAAGCATTAAAATTCAGATTAAATTTCAGGATGGATTATTTTTGAATAATAAATAAAAAGAAATTTTATCACTGATCTGCAGATATTTTGAGGATGCATGTTTCAATAATTTTTGACATCAGTAAAATTTAAAATCTCAATCATATTATTTAAAAAAATTATTTACTTGGTTATTTAAAAAAAAGGTATTTTACTTTCGAATGAAATCAAATACAAATATATAACGCTTACAATATAATAACATGTATAATACGCATACTAATTATATAAATAATATAATAAAATAAAATAATTTATGTCTATTTGTATTTTATATACTAACTTAAAATTCATCATTACGACGACCCGTGTTTCTCTTCCTATTCTAAAGTTCTGTTTATTGAAAAGTCACGAAAAAATTCTAAAATGGTTTCTCGCATTTGCATTGAGTTTCCTTGGCCATGGAATGATGGCATCGTATGCCTTGAATAGATTTCTCCTACATGCTAGTTGCACGCTTTACCACATAGTTACTGATCGGTCAATTTATAAGTTTGTGTGCGAAATTTAAACATATGAATCCGAACAAGTGTACACGCATATATATATAACACCATATACCCACAAGCGCATTTATATACATATATGACAAAATATTCAACAAAACACACAAGAAAAAATAAAGAGAATGAACAAGGGACTTTGTAGAAAAACAATTGGTCCATGCCAGTGTTTTGTAAAGTAGAAAATTCGATGGTGATTGTGACAACGTGTACATGTGTCTCATATCGAACCAAGTTTTACAAGTTTTCTCTCGTACGACACGCAAATGAGAATCAGTGTCTTTTAAATGTCTTCCCAGAAGCAATGTTCTTCCTATACCATCCATTTGTGACTGCTCGTAGAACACATAAATGAGATAAAACGCCCGCTAATGTCCAGCGAAAAAGAAATGCCTAAAGGTGACAGATTTTGTTAAAGTTACGTAATGTATGTTAACTTGTTTTTTTTTTTTTTTTTTTTTACTGTTTTAACCTAAGAAATTATATTTTACAAATGAAATGTCTTGTAATACTTATTTGTATATTGTAGCTGGCAATACAAGATCATATATATAAGTATATAATATGCTGAAATAAATTAAATATATTATTGGAAGAACACGTGTAAATATCGTTCATTATATGTAATATGACTATTGAACAATATTAGTTTTAATTGCAATATTATTATTAGCAATTTTATCATATAATTACTATTTATTCAATTATATACATATTATAAAAAAATTTAAATTAACTACTTATAGATAGACGTCTAAAATATCTGAACAGTTTTAAAGATTCTTTTAATATTTTTAAATATAATTTTTAAAAAAAAACATTTTATTATTTTATTATATAACTTCGACAAATTTTATATGAAGCCAGAGAGAGACGCAATTCTGATTTACAGAACAAATTATTCCATTAATTTTTATTTAAAAATGTATTTAAGCATAAAATATTAAAAATCACGTTAAGAATTATTTATGTTTTTATAGTTTTATTTATTAATATTATATTAAAGCAAATTATGTTAATTTTTCGTTTCAGGAAAGTATACAACTCAATTTTTTTAATAAGAAAATCTAATTAAATGCATAAGAAGAATTAATTAAAAAGATTAAAAACATAAAGTGAATGAATTTAATTATTTCTTGTCAACTTTCCGCTTTCCGAACTCACGCCAACGTCATCAGCATAAACTCGTAGGCGCAAAATCAAATCTATAATATTTTTTTTTAACTTAGAAGCATTTTCTTTTCTTGAAAATTTCAATAAAAAATATTATCTTGAAGGGTGAGACACTTGATAGCCAACCCACATGAATGTTTTAGTGTGTTTTGTTTAATAATTATTTCATAACGGTACATAATATTTTATATATTTTAAAAATATTCACAAAAAATAGCTAAAACTATATATTTTTTTAATTTTTGAAAAAAAGTTATTTCAAGTAATTCAAAAAAAATCTTCAAAATTCTTTCAATTAGTTCAAAAAATTTTAAAACTAAATAATTAAATTTTAAATTAATTAAATATTTCATAAACTTCCAATAATAATTTTAAATTTTCCATTAATTAAATTTTAAATTCAAATTCAATTTTTTTTTTAATTCATCATTTTTTCATAATAGTATTTAATATTTTATATATTTTAAAAATATTCACACAAAATAAATGAAACTATTTTTTTAATTTTTGAACAAAAAGTTTCTTTTTTCAACTATTTCAAAAAATTCTTCAAAAATTCTTTCAACTAGTTCAAAAATTTTTTAAACTAAATAATTAAATTTTAAATTAATTAAATTTTTCGTAAATTTCCAATATTAATTTTAAATTTTCCATTAATTAAATTTTCGGAATAATTAAATTTTAAATGAATTAAATTGCCTATTAATTGATTTTTCTCGTTAATCAAAAAATTTTAATTAACTAGTTCAAAATTTTAAAAGGATAATTAATAGAATGTAAAATATCATGCAAGTTTAATTTAACATTGAGAAAATCAATTTTTGAACGCTCATAACTCCAAAACCTTTGAACACGTCTCAACAGGAAAAAAAATTAACTTTTACAAATTTCGTCATGTTAAATTGCTTGCGCTAAAACTCTCTGGTTCGGAAATTGAAAAATTTAAAGTTAATTATTACGCAAACACGTTAATTGATTTTGATAGTTAACAACATTGCATCGTGAGTTAGTTCCTTTAGAGTCATTTCTATGGTACCACTTTTCTAAAGATTTAATGGTATTTATTAAGAGTGTTCCATGTTTTATTTGGTGTGATCAATTAGCAAATTATGTCAAAAGAAAAATTTTCTCTCATTTGAAATCATTGAATTAAAAGAATTAAATCGCTAAAGATTTTTTTGGAAAATTTTTGTAATATCAAACAGAAACATTTTTCTTAAACCATGATTATTTTTTCAAATTTTGTAATTGAAGTTTTTTTTTTATTACATTTAAATTAAACATTCCATCAAATGCGATTTCCATAGAAAACAAAATAGTGAGAATTTAGTTGTTTGAAGGAGCTTTCGTAGATTCAGTGTCTAGAATTTTATTCGAGTTCCTTTAATGTATATCGATAAAAATATGTCTCGCCTATGTTATTAAGGCACGAAAGTGGATGGGAATTACACGAATTCCCTGACTCAGTTGAAAACAGTGGAGTCGCCGATTCCCATTACAGTTAAAAATAACTCCCTCTTTTTCTTGAACTGGTAACAGCACTTCTTTCAACGTGACGAAATAGGCAACAATGGGAAAATCGATTTTAACTCCGAGTAGAAGTCGTAAATACTTTTCCGACCTTTATTAGCTCAGAAGATCTGTCGATCTGTGTACATTAACCGAACGGGGGCTTTTTTTAGCTCCTTCACAAAGTTCTGACTTCTTTGGAATAAAAAGTGAAAAAGAGAGCTCCATTTGCTTCGTCTGAATAGCCAAGGAAAAAGTAACCTTTTCTTAACGTAGAATACGTCTTTTTTTATGGGATTTCAAAATGGGCGAGCTAGGAGTTCATATGCATTTTTATATTAGCAAAACACATGAAACCAATAAATGTATATATATATATATATATATATGTATAAAACCTGACTGCTTCCAAACTTTTTCATCAAGATTCATTATAACATTATAATTATTATTTGTTCGTGTTATCGGAATACTTCGCTGGTACTGTTGATATAAATTTAATCTTTTAGTAAGAAAAAAGACTTGCGAAGAAAAATAACGAGTGTACGTTCCTGAGGTTTTTTCTGATGTTCTTCGTGGGATATTGTTAATGTTTGATACACTTGGATTTTTTAAACCTGTCTAGGACATCTATATATTTGATCTGCTATTTTATTGTCTTTTCATTAACTGTTTTATTTTGTGTATAAGTTGCATAATATTTATCTCGCATGTGTTACCCACCAAGTGCGTTATATTTTAGCATTGTAGTGTACTATAGTATCTAACTGGTATGTGTCACATTGTATCAAGTTTAATTGTAGATAATAGTGGAAATTGCAGTTTTAATTATCTTTTGAAATCCTATAAATTTATAGTATTATTTGGCTACAATTGCTTATTATTTAGCATGATTATTTCATTGTTTGTAGACATACGGTAGAATCAATTGATCATTCTATGACGAATCTATCCCATTTTATATAAAGAAAGAAGACATGTTCTGCGAAGATTTGTGATTCTGTCTGTTTAATATTAGCTTTTATTAGTAAGAGATAATACTTGTATTGTAATTGGTTTTAAAAAGATTTAATAACGATAGTCTATTATAAATATATATGTCTTTTAATTGATATGAAATTTTCATATTTACTCTCAATGTGTCGTTTAGTACTTTATTTTATTTATTGTGTAAAATTTTAGACCAAAAAAATCTACATTCTTAATTTTTAAATAAATTTATGAAATAGATTTATTTAATAAATAGATAAAAGGATATAATTATTAAAATGATTTTTAACAAAACAAAGTCAAAATATTGTTCTGAACATATCATGTCATGAATAATAAATGTTCTGAACAGTGCTAATTAACATGAAAAAAAAACAACTGCATTCATTTTCGATATTACATTTAAAGATTTCATTTGTATGTAATTTTAAATGTGCAAACTAAATAAAAAATGGCCTAAATGTTTTATTTAAGTATAGAATATACCCTTAATATAGTTAATAATAACAATGATTCTGTAGTTAAGTTTCATTATCTAAATCCATTATCAAATTCCATTCAAATTTTCAATTCATTTCTATTCAAATTCAAATTTTATTTATTCAGTTATTTAAAATCTCTCAATTACATGCTAAGGGAGCCAAAACATTTTCCAGTGAATAAATAAATGTTTATAAATTAAATAATTTGATTTATGTAGAATTTATTTTAAATCACTTTCAAGATGTTTAATATAAATAATTTTTGAAACTAAAAGCTCTTTTACACTATTTTTAGTATAGATATTTGATGCTTTTTAAAAATTTATAGTAATCTTTTATTATTTGTTTAACAAAAAAATACCTATTTTTTTAAAATACGTATTTATTTACCAAAAAAAAAATATTTATTTTTAAAAATACTTTGGTAAACATTTGTTTGGTAAATATTTATTTACCAAAAAAAAAACTTTTTTTTTCTGTTTTTAGTTTATTTTGTTTTTACAATTTTACTACAATAGTATGCATTCAACTTTTTTTCTTTCATAGACTGTAATAATTGAAGAAATATTTCATATCTTAAAGAAATCATTTTTTTTTAACTTTTAACTGTGTAAGATGTAGTAATTAGATTTTTACTATAGAAAACTTGCAAATTAAATTAATTTTAGATTCATAACATATATTTTATAAGTATCTAACCAGAAAAATGTTTATATGTGAGCAATACATTTTCCTGTAATATTATTAATTAGAATTCAAATAAATTAGATCTTCACTAATTAAACTAAATTAAATAATGCACTCTATTTAATATAAAGTATCTTGTTGTAATGCACAATTTACATTTCTATAAAAACAAAATAAATTTTGTTACAAATTGGTTTTACAAGAAAATATGAATGCCAATTTTAACTTTTACTGAGATATTCAGAGTTGCATTAAGAATGATTAATTGAATGATTAACTGAATAAACTAATTTAATATTTCTTCTAAAAATAAATTAAACTGCGGTGATAAAAATGTTTCAAAACGCCTAAATTATTTAAGAAACATAAAATTTCCTTCTTCAATTCAAAATGTAATGTTCAATCGATATTTCATTAGTAAACCCCGATTAAATTTAAACTAAAAATTGTGAAATAACATCTTGCTTTTTTTATGTTGTGGAATTCTTTCAATGAATATTTAAAGAAAGCATCGGATCTTTAGAATAACTGGAAAAAATAAATCATAAAAATTTTAAATGTTTGAATGAATAATAAAAATAAAAATTCAATATTTTAAAGTTCTAAAATGTCTACCCTAACTACTCCTTAATACCAAAAGCTTAGTGTTTCAAAACTTCTTTTTTGAATTGGGTGGCGGCCAAATTTTAACTACTGTTCTTCAGATTCTTCAAAATGGCAATCGACAAAGGTTATTTTTTTGGCGTCTGCACAACATATTTGTCTTACCTGTTACGCAATTCTCACCAACTATGGAATGTTAAATACTACATAGCCCAAAAAGTAAGACCAATTTTAATTTTTTTCAAAAACTCTCTATTTATTCTTCCAAATTTATTTCATCGCCTTCAAAGTAATCCCCTGTGGACACAATGCACTTATGCAAACGTTTTTTCCAATCCTCAAGGCATGCTAAAAAGTCATTGGCCGGGATGGCCTTCAAAGCGCTCGCCGATTTACGTTGAATCTCTTCAATCGACTCAAAACGGTGTCCACGGAGTGGTCTTTTGAGTTTAGGGAATAGTCAGAAGTCGCTCGGTGCTAAATCAGGTGAATATGGTGGTTGTGGAACGTTATGGATTTCATTTTTGGCGAAAAAATCACGAAGAATCAATCAGTAAGAGCTGGCGCATTGTCGTGATGCAAAAACCAAGATTTGTGTTACCATAAATGTGGCCTCTCTTTGTGAATAGCTTCACGCAAACGATGCACAACACTCAAATAATATTCCATGTTGACAGCCAGAAGAAGGAATTCATAATACACCATACCACGGTAATCGAAGAAATCAGTCAACATAACCTTGATTTTTAAGCGACTTTGGCGTGCCCTTTTCGGTCTTGCTTCACCTTTGTCACGATATTCGCTCGATTGATCGGTTGTTTTCGGGTCGTAAGCATAAATCCAAGTCTCATCTCCAGTTATGATGTATTTCAACTTCTCCTGATAGTCAGAAAGCATTGTTTCACACACTTCAACACGACGATGTTTTACCAAAAAATTCAGTGTTTTCGGTACCAATCGAGATTTGACGCGTTTAAGGCCCAAAATATCTTTTAAAATGGAATTGGCCGATCCTTTTGAAATTCCAATATCACCAGCAAGGCCACTAATTGCAAATCAACGGTTTGCAAGCACCAAATCTTTAATTTTTTGGCCGTGAGCTTCGTCGGTTGAGGTTGATGGTCGACAGAGGGCTCTTCGTCTTCAACGCGTTCTCTGCCTTCTTTGAACTGTTTATACCACTTGTAAACATTTCTTTCCGATATAGTTTGGTCACCGAATGCCTTCTGCGATATTCCATACGTTTTCCGCACAAAAATATTCATTCCGCAAACAAAATTTAATGCAAATTCTTCGCTCAATTTATTCAGACATTTCAAAAATTGCCGAAATCACTTTTAGCGTCTCACAAAGCTAAGCGCAACTCAAATACTAATGAATATTTTGACTAACAATTCCACACAGATGTCAAGCATATATAAATCAACATTTTATGCAGAAATTAAAATAGTAAACTGCGATCTTGCAACAATAATCTCAATTGCAGCGATGAAATTCTGTCAAACAATACTATAGCAACTACAAAAATACAAAATAAACTACAAAAAAATGCAAAATTAAACTTTATTATTTCTTCTAGAGTAAATATTTTAAAAATATATAAATCAACATTTTATGGAGAAGTTGCAGAAACACAGTTTACTATTTTAACAACAGTGATGAAATTCTGTCAAGCAATACTATATTAACTACAAAAATACAAAATAAAGTACAAAGATAAAGCTTCATAACTTGCAGAATTAAATGAAGTGGGACGATGGATTGTAAAAAAGTACTTTTTTTTTACATTTCTTCTAATCATTTTTTAACACAGATTTTCTTTAGATTTCTTTTAAGCAGTTTAAACAATTTAATTACTGCTCTCTAATTATTAATATTTAAATTATCTATTTCATATTTTGCGGTCTTTCAACTATTTTTTGCGATTTTTTAGTATTTAATTCATTGATAAAAAAATATTTCTAGTATTTAGCTAAAAAAGTCAAAACCTAGTAGAGAATAAATTAAATATTTTCATTTTATGTTGAATTTTTTTACTGAGTTTTTTGTATATTTTTCATTTTTTTATTACACAAAAATGGGATAAAAAAATAAATAAGAAAAAGCACTTCAATACTTTATTTTTAACACTTTTTTTATACTCTTAGACGAGGGAGAAAATAATTATAAGGCATTTAACAGTTAGACCTTTTGTTTGCCAAAAGCTCAGATTTAAAATTAGTTTTTTTCTCTCACTCGTCTGCCCTTCCTCCCCCCCCTCACCTTGCCAAATACTCATTTTGCATAGCTGACTTTTCTAAGTTTTTAGAATTTTTTGTATTGTTCTACTATATTTGTATTACAAAAATTCCTCACTCCTTATTAACATTTATGCCAAAAACTGCTCAAAACTAATTAAATAAATATTTTTTTTAATAATTAACTTTTAAACAATTTAATAGTTAACCTCTTTGCACATAATTTATCTTATAGACGTTCCGATTTTTTAAGAGTTATTAATTTTTTATAACTTTTAACTTCATTTTTTTAAAGAATACATAGATAAGAAACGAAAGAAAAAGAAAAATATATGCGCTTTAAATATTCATTATTTTGATTTCATTTATATTTATAAGTTTTGTATGATATTTTATGGTACATAGTTCATGTGGACAAATCTTAAAGTAATTCATTAATTATTATTGATATTAATGAATTAATTTAAGATAATGATTTATTTGATAATGATTAATTATAATTTTGAAGTTTCTTTTCTGTCTACTTTTTAAGTTAAAAATTAATGCACGCTAATTCTTACTTTACAGAATTAAAATGTATTATCAGAATTATTTTCAGATAATATATTTCCAGGAACTTTTGGTCATCGGTTACAATTCATAAATAACAAAAGAAAAAAATTACTATGGTCATTTTTATGTTTTCCAAATGTCTTAAAAACTATTTTTCCATAATCATTTATATGAGAATTATATGTAACATTTGAACTTTAATATTGAATTGGTCTATTTCTCTTTTAGATCACCGCAAATATCTTGTCCTTCATATGCGTCACAGTTGTTGGACTCTTTGTTCACAATTTGATGGAACGAGCACAGAGGAAGGCCTTTCTGGACACACGCAATTGTATCAAAGCTCGGCTCGAAATGGAAGACGAAAATGAAAAATTGGTAAGCTCTTTTTTTTGCATTATGTAATAGTAGATATTTTAAACTTTATTTCACGGACATTTTTTGCAAGTAGACTGAAGTCAACAGACCCCCTTTTACAAGTAAAATGAAGTCAACAGACCCCCTTTTACAAGTAAAATGAAGTCAACAGACCCCCACTTTTACAAGTAAAATGAAATCAACAGACCCCCTTTTACAAGTAAAATGAAGTCAACAGACCCCCTTTTACAAGTAAAATGAAGTCAACAGACCCCCTTTTACAAGTAAAATGAAGTCAACAGACCCCCTTTTACAAGTAAAATGAAGTCAACAGACCCCTTTTACAAGTAAAATGAAGTCAACAGATCCCCTTTTACAAGTAAAATGAAGTCAACAGACCCCACTTTTACAAGTAAAATGAAATCAACAGACCCCCTTTTGCACAAGTAAAATGAAGTCAACAGACCCCTTTTGCAAGTAAAATGAAGTCAACAGACCCCTTTTGCAAGTAAAATGAAGTCAACAAACCCCTTATGCAAGCAAAACAAAATCAATTGACCCCTTATGCAAGCAAAACAAAGTCAACTGACCCCTTATGCAAGCAAAACAAAGTCAACTGACCCCTTATGCAAGCAAAACGAAGTCAACTGACCCCTTATGCAAGCAAAACAAAGTCAACAGATACCTTTTGAAAGCAAAATGTAGTCAACAAACTCCTTTTGCAAGTAAAATGTAGCCAACGAATCCTTCTCAGAAAAATACTTTTAAATGTAATTTAGAATGTCTCAGAAAAATACTTTTAAATGTAATTTCGAATGTCTCAGAAAAATACATGTAAAGTCAAAGTAATTTTGTTACATTAAAACATTTTTAAGAATGTTATACAGTGATAATACTTGCATTTTTTCCTAGGCACATTTACTAATAAAATACACGATACATCCATTTTATTATTAAGAACTTACAATACAATTACTGGTTTTTTTTTCTAATGTAGCTGGTAAATACTTACTTTGTGTCATAAGCAAGGGTTGCATCGACGTTACTCATTTAGTACTACCCAAGGGGGCACGTGTAGCACGATTACTGATATTGTTCATCTAAAATGAAATTGTTATGTGACAGAGATTAATGGGTATTTATGTAGGCCAGCACAAATACAATTAATAATTTTATTATATTACATACATTAATATGAGAAAGGGTAAATTTAATTAGACATTAGTGAAAATAATGATTTTTTTCCTCGTCTAAGTTCGCAGACCATCTGAGTTAAGTCTATGGTCCCTCATGCGGGCAGTGGAATATTGGTTATAAATCATGTTAGAGGAAGAATATTATTTTTTTTTGTTGATTTGTTTCATATTATATTATTTTGTTTCACCATAATCCGAAATTATTCGCTACTAGTACGATAAATATGCAGCGGATTCAATATTACTCAGTGTATATCATTCTGCTGCACTGCATTTCTTTTAGAACCACTGCAATTGGAATCAACATTCCTAGCGGACATCTACATCCTTTACCCTCCTTTTTAAATCCAGAGGAAGGAATCCCAAATCCGTATTTGATAATCCCTGACACAGACCGATTAACTTTCAGGTTTTTAAGTTTTTCCGAGCAGAGCTTTCCCAATTTTCAGAAACCTATCTCTTTCACCACTAAGCTGACGTAAGCTCAGAGGAAAAACTACGGTAAACAAACATTCCTTTCTAATGCAAATTCAAGATAGTTTCATGTACCGTCCAAACAGAGCTTTCCCAATTCAAAAACCTAACTCTTTTACCACTAAGATGAGCTAAGCTTAGAGAAAAACTACAGTAAAATAGATATTCCCTTCTAACTCAAATGCAAAATAGTTTATTTTGCATGAACCTTTCAGGCAAAAAGTCCAGGAGACCTGAAATACCGTGAGGGATAACAGCATAGTAAAATACCTATCGGTTTTGTCGAATTTTTCCGAAAATTTCTTTTACGAAAATTTTCATTTTACAATCTGACGCACTCAAGCAATTATTGCGGTTTTAGATGAGCATAATTAGTTCTGGAAAAACTATTAGTTTTTATATGATATTTTTATTAGAAATTTTCGTTTATATTGACAATAAAAATGGAAAAATGGTGATGTGATATTGGATGGATTTAATTACTGTTTCATAGAAATCCAGAGGGAAAATCATAATTTAAAAATATGATTTTTGTAGATTAAATAGTTTCATTAGAAAAAAGGATGATTTTTCTAAAATTCTAAACGTTACATGAACAATGTCTTTCATCAACATACAAAACAGGATTTTCAAAAACACTATTAAATTTGAGTTATTTTATCATTTTAATATTAAAGTTTTCCACCTTAACTATGTTTAAAATTATCATATTTATATCTATTTGGATCACGAAAGCATTTTTTTTGACAAAATTCTCCTAAATTTAAAAAAAAAATCTTCAAATTATTTTAAAAAACAATTTATTTTTTTTTTTCTGTTGGGATTGATAAGTATGTAATAACGTTACATAGCATTATCATTATATCAGATTTATTTAGAATTTATGGCAGATAAATAAGAGTTTTGTTTTTTGTACATGTGTGTTATTTTTAATAATGTGACATTGGTTAATATGTTGTTGTATATTCTTCGTCATTGTCGTTATAAACATCATGATTTTGCGCATTCAATTCATAAAATAAAAGAAAGTTTTTAACTATTCAAAATATCTATCAAACTAATTGAACGAATATTCTTTGGGTGCTTTTATTTTATTAATTTAAGCTTAAAAACAATCCTGTCGGTCATCTCAAAAGATTTGTGTAACATGTAATTATTAAAATCAAGAATTAATTAAATATAAAAAATAGCCTCTAGCTCCGAAAGTGAAATTGTTGATTGTAAATAAATTAAAAATAAAGATGTCAAATGCAAATTAAAAATAGCAAAATAACTAACGAAATGAAATCAGTTATCTCTAATTAACCGACAAGAAGTGTTATTTTTGTACCTCAATTCTTATACATATGTTGGCAATAAGATCTTGAGGGGGAAAATATGTAAACTTTGTCCCTAACCACTTGGCTTATCCCTATAAATAATTCCCTACTTTCAAGTCTCTATAATTACAGAAGAGAAAAAACAATTTTCGTAATATGTGACTGTAAAAACCCAGAGCGTATTAATTTAAATTATAAAAACAATTTTCAAAATAGTAATAATAATAATAATAATAATGCGTTTTTTAAGAAGTGCATACTATGGAGGTAAATATTTTGATGAATAAAATTATTTAAAATAAAAAGAACTTTTGTGTCTACTTTAAAAGGCGAACGCAATGTTTTTTCACTTAAGATTAAATGTTTTATATGATATCGCAAATTGAATGCGACTTTTTATGAGCAATTATTTAGTAAAATAGTGTAAAACCTGCTATTCATTTAAAGCAGACTTCGAAAAAATTGTTGATTTTTTTTTACTAATTGTCCTAATGTCTTCTGTAGCTTTCAGATGGCTCTTTCCTTTTTTCAGGCTTGAATATTTTTCTTTGCTCTGTAAATGAATTGCTGATTTAAAAAAAAAAAAAAAAAACTGCAATTCGCAATTTTTTCAAGAACTAAAGTCATTCTAAAAAATAAATCTTTTATAAATAATTTTTTCCATCTTTTTTTTAGAAATATTTTTTTTCCTGACATTTTATGATAGTTTTTATTGTAACATAAATACTTGATGTAGACTTAATTACATTACATTTAGTTGAATTTTTATTCTGCATGACTTAATGGTTATATTTAATGAATAATTATCTCTTTGTATCATTTTTTTTTTTTCTATCTGGGCCTAGTTTGATTTTTATTGTCTCAATTATAGTATTATTTTTTGTATGGCTTGATTCAACATTAGAGTGGTTTTAATTTGGTATGTCTTGCATTTAAACTAATTATAATTTTTGCTGGGTTATTTAGCATGCATCCCTAAATTTTAGGAATAATTATTTTTTAAAAATGAAGAGAAAAAAGCGTTCGTTTGATTTTGTCTTACAAATTTTATATTAGCCATTTAGCCAAGATCGCCAAAAATCGCCAATCTTTGCAAATTAGTTATTTAGCAATAGTTAATGGTAAGTTACAACTGAATAAATTTCATTAGCCATTTAGCAAAGATAGCCAAGATCGCCAATCTTTGCAAATTAGTTATTTAGCAATAGTTAATGGTAAGTTACAACTGAATAAATTTCATTCGTTCATTAATTAATGTGTTTCACAGATGTAAAAACTTCATCTTGCACAATTTTTAGCAAGGCGATTATTAGGATATTTGAGCCTCATTTTTTAATAGTCTCTTATACAGTCTAATATTACAATATTTAAAAAGCAATGATATTACGTGGAATCAAATATTGTCAATGGTGATACCTAAAGAGCTCTTTGTTTTCATTGTTAAGGAATTTTGTAGTAAAGAGTTATACAATATATTTTAGCTTTATCAAATATAATATTGGGAGATAAAAAAACCTTAATTTAAATGTGTACCTATGTGTCGCTAGCTCTAAAGAAGTTTAGCTGAATTTCAAATATCTGGTACTAAGTTATTCTGATTGATAAAAGAATATCAGAAATTTTCAAAAATATTTCCCTCTACTGTAATTATTTCAAAATGTATCTTTTATGGTTGATATTTAAATGTGCATGTTTTTTATCTTTTTATTTAAAAGGAAGTTTTAAGATCATATAACAGCATTGTGAAGTTACAGAACAGCATTACTTAATTGATGAATAAAATGATTAAATCAAAATGAATATAGAATAAAATTCTTTTTCATTATTATTTATTGATTAGACATTCATTTAAATTTAATTTAAATTTTTAACATTCATTTAAATTTAATTTAAATTTTTAATATTCATTTAAATTTAATTTAAATTTTTAACATTCATTTAAATTTAATTAAAATTTTTAACATTCATTTAAATTTTGATTATACATTCATTAGGCATTCATTTTAAGTCAAATCATCAATTGATTAGACATTCATTAAATTGAAAGTTTTTTTCAACTATATGTTTCATGCGTAACAATACCACATTTTCATTCAAGATTTTTCTTTTTCTATAGTAACATCTAGAAAACAACACAAGAGACAAAGATAATATATAGTTTCGCTTAAATCTGCAACCGAAACTAAATAAACAAGTTTTATCGTTAATAAAGTATAATATAGATATATTAGTTGGGATTATTTTAATTTTTAATAAAATGGTTGTTATTAATGAGGATGAGGTATTTATTGATGAGGTATCGATGTGATTCAATAGCTATCTTCAATTCAAATGAAGAGCAAAATGAATTTTTATACAATTCTCCTTTCAATATTAAAAGTAATTGTCAAAAACAAGAGCATTAATAGATACAATTATAGTAGGTAATTCTGGTGCATTTAAAAGATTAAATGTATTTATTTTTTAATTGCAACCATTAGTATCATGTTGAATATGTGGAACGTGAGCTACAAACAAAAGATTTTACAACTACTTCTTTCTTTTTTTAACTTTTTTTTAACTTTCTTTACTGTTTTTGAATTCCTGTATATATATATATATATATATATCATAATACTATTGTTTTAACAATAGATAATTTTCATAAAACAAAGATTCATTCCAATCATGATATCATTTCTGTTCATATATGAAATTTAAAATGTTTGAAATCGTATATAATTAATTAATAAAATGAATACAGAAATGATGAACAAAATTCTTTATCAATTGATTGATTAACATTATTATAAATTCATTAGACATTCTTTTAAATTGGAATTTTTTTTAACTATTTGTTTCATACGTAGCAATACCACGTTTTCATTCTGAATTTTTCTTTTTCTATAATAACATCTAGCAAACAACAGAAGAGACAAAGATAAGATATAGTTTCTCTTAAATTTGAAACCGAAACTAAATAAACAAGCTTTATCATTTATAAAGTATGATATAGATATCTTAGATGGGATTATTTTAATCTTTAACAAAATGGTGTTATTCATGAGGATGAGGTATTTATTGATGAGGTATTGATGCGATTTAGTAGTTATCTTTAATTCAATTGAAGAGCAAAATGAATTTTTATATGATTCTCCATTCATTATTAAAAGTAATTGTCAAAAATAAGAGCATTAATAAATACAAATATGAAAGGTAAATCTGTTGCATTTAAAAGATTAAATTTATTTATTTTTAATTGCAACCATTAGTATCATGTTGAATGTTTGAAACGTGAATTACAAACAAAAGACTATTAATGCTAACTATTAATGAGACAAACTACTTCTTCCTGTATGTTCTAAAATATTTTTGGAATTCCTGTATATTTATCGTAACATAATAGATCATAACACTATTTAATAATGGATAATTTTCATAGAACAAAGAGTCATTCCAATCATGATATCAGCATTTCTGTTCTTATTACTTTGAAGATATTTAAAATAAACGAAATCGTATACAATTACTTATTTGATTAATAAAAGGAATAAATCAAAATGTATACAGAAGTAATATATAAAGTTATGTTACATTGTTATCAATTGGCTAGACATGCATTTAAAATGGCCTTTTTAAATTATTCTTCCAAACGTAGCAATATCGCATTTTCATCCAGAATTTTTCTTTTTCTATAGTAACATCTATCAAGTAACATAAGAGACGAGATTAAATCTACAACCGAAACTAAATAAACAATTTTTATAATTAATAAAATATAATATAGATTTCTTAGGAAGCATTATTTTAATTATTAGTAAAATAATGTTATTCTGACTTAATTATGAACTCTATTATTCTTTCTTTGGAGAATTTTCGAGACGATATTAAATTCAATTTTAGAAAAATGAGTTGTATAAATAGAAAATTAATGATGGCATATTTATTTTTTTTTTTTTTTTAAAAAATCTCGCACTGTAATCTGTAATACGCTGCAATTTAAATTTCCTTTTTATAATGAATAATTAGTGCATTGCAAATTGAAGTATCTAATGGTAAATAAAAAACAAGACAGTTCTTTCTGCTGAATGCTGAAAATTCATCTCTGTATGTATTATATTCTCAGTTATTTACTCAGTGTCTCGATGAAGCTTATCATTGTTTTCTAAAAGTTTATTTTGAGAATAGAGATTATTCTAATTAGTTAATTGTTGAGAAAACAAAATATTTTTTTAGGATTCAAGTATTTGATGCTCTCTTAATAAGTAATGTAGTTTATTGCTTAAAATAAATATTTAAAAATAAATAAATATTTTGTCAGTTAATTTTTTAGGCTTCAAGTATTTGGTTTTTGTCTTACACAGATGATGTAAAATATATAATTCGTTTAATAAAATAAATATTCCATTCATTCGTTTTAAATAAAAATAAATATTTCATTCATTCGTTTTAAATAAAAATAAATAAAAATTCACATAAATAAATACATTTTCATTCATTTTAAATAAAAAATAAATATATTTCATTTTTTTTAAATAAAAATAAATATTTCATCAATTAACAAATTAAAATGAATATTTCATATTCTAAATTAAAATACATATTTCATCAATTCATTTTGAATAAAAATAAATATATTTCATCAATTCTTTTTAAATAAAAATAAATATTTCATCAATTCATTTTAAATAAAAATAAATATTTCATCAATTCATTTTTAAATTAAAATAAATGTTTCATGAATTCATTTTAAATTAAAATAAATATTTCAGCAATTCATTCTAAATTAAAATAAATATTTCAGCAATTCATTTTAAATTAAAATAAATATTTCATTAATTCATTTTAAATAAAAATAAATCTTTCATCAATTCATTTAAATAAAAATAAATCTTTCATCAATTAATTTTAAATAAAAATAAATCTTTCCTCAATTAATTTTAAAATAAAAATAAATATTTCAGCAATTCATTTTAAATTAAAATAAATATTTCATCAATTCACATTAAATTAAAATAAATATTTCATCAATTCTTTTTAAATAAAAATAAATATTTTATTAATTCATTATTCAAGTTTTTGATTCTTTCTTACAAACGTTATGTAACTTATTGCTTAAAATAAATAATTCATTTAAAAACAAGCGAAAAGCTCATTTGTATAATAATAGTTTGTCTAATTTGAAATACATATTTAAATTACAAATTAAAAAGTTAATTTATTTCTTCTAAAATATATAAACTACCTATTAATATATATATGTGTGATTGCAACAGAAAACTAACAGTTTTTAAAATAAAAGAAAGTCCTAAGCTTACAGCTTAAAAACTAAACTAAAAACCGCTTAAAAGCTTAACTTAAAAACCGTTGTCTCAAGTATGAGCATAACCATATTTTTTTCATACTTATATTTAAATGAACAAAGAGCTACAATAGCGATTGGAACAATGTGTGCAAGAGTGGCACATGACAGGCAGGCTACCTGGTGAAAGTTTTCAGATCTTTATTCCATACGACATGCAAATGGGGGCATTTCTCTGTAAAAGCCTATCTTTGAGATATTCATGACAACATAAGTGTAAAGCATGGGGCTGGTATATTATCATGAAAAACAACAACAACAACAAAATGATAATGAATGCGGCACATTTTAAAATATAACATATTATATAAAGAAAATATTTTGTATAACAAAATCATAACAGTATTCACTGTGCATAAATTTTCATATTCTTCATAATTAGTCCCATCAAAAAAGAAAATAAATAGAAAATTGAAAATAAATTTATTCTAGTTTTGAAACTGTAGTAACGAAAATGTGAATCATTAGTGATACACAAACATCAAAAGATGAACAACATAAAGTACAGAAGTAAAAACAACAACAACATGTTTACAAACATATATATATATATATATATATACATATACATACAGATAGATATGTAAACAATTGTATTACAGATACCCAATAACTAGGTTTTTTAAATATTTTATTAATTATCACGATAATAAACATGATTTAAACATGCTTTATGATTTTTCCATTTTAATTTTTTCTCAAAGAAAATGAACAGAGTCCACTTGGATGTGATGATCTTGTGTTTATCAATTTACCAATTAACCAATGTCTATATAAACATTACCTGCTGGATACTGTAAATGAATAAGCAACAAATGGAATTTCTCGGTAATTCGACGAATTTAAATCATCTGTTCTAGAACATGTTCACCGGCAATTCGTAGAAATAGGAATTGTCTTGAGTGATAGATATTATTCTGTATAGCTTGTGTTATAAATATTTTATTCACTCTTTATTTATGTCGTAGGCGGATAACGTGTTAATATGTCAAGACTAGTAACCCCTGTAGATTAGCAGCGCTTTTAATATTTATTTTATTTCATCTGTTGATAATTCTGACAGAAAAGCACATCAAGGAATTCCTTTTTTCTGCTGTTTTCTAATTAAAAATGATCATCATTGAAATTTCAGTTAAAATTAATTTTCCTACTTTATAAGATAAAATAAACAGATCTATTTCATCATGAATCACACATTTTTGTGTGTGTATATATATATATATTTATAATGCATCTTTTAATATTTCTACAATACTAAATAAACAACATGTTGTTCAGTATTCACAATAAAATATATTTTAATAACATCCATATTAGCAATGATAAAAGAGCTTATCTCTTTGATATAAAACTCTCTTATCTCTTTATATAAAATCTACCAACTTATCTTTTTGAACTCTTTGATACAAAACTTACCAATTTATCTCTTTGATATAAAAGAGTTAATCAGTTTCATCTTCTGAAGCGGTGCAACGCAGATTATATAGTATGTACTATCATTTATATATCACACAGATGCTCTAATTAGCAATAGCTGAGGGCCAAAGCTGACAATCGAGGAAATGGAACATAATTATGGATATAATATAATATACAGGCTTCCACACTTATGTGTACCACAAATAGCCTTCCCATGTGGGATGAAGGAAGGACATTGCCTTCCTGTAGAACTTTTAGGTGTAAAGTGCCTAAATTTGCGTGTCATATGGGAAAAATTCCCAAAAATCTTTACTATGTAGCTTGGCTTCCATGTGACACGCTTATATACACTATTACATTGAAGATTGAATTTCCTCATTTCTGAAAACTGTAACTGCAACGGAAGCCAAAAGGGAATTTGGATCATAGTCCTCCTACACATTAGCTGCGCACCTTACCATTGGAACATGAGTCGAGAGTTATTAAAATATTGCGTACAACTTTTAAATACTGATGGCCGAATGGCTAGCGCTCTGGCGTTCGGTACCACAGGTATCGGATTCAAATCCCGGCTTTGCCATGGGTGTTTGTAGTGGTTCGGAATCCACTTTAAGCTGTAGGTCCCGGTCCTAATAGGATCGTAGAGCGCTGCGGGGGCATTGTTACTCCGCGTCCGTGGCTTACCATCAAGTTACACGCGCCCCCTGGGTAATGCAAAGTGAGTAACATCGGTGCAGCCCTTATGGCGAAAGATCACGGTCTATTTGCCAGCTGCATTAGAAGAAAAAAAAAACTTTTAAATACTTCAAAAATTCGTCTAAACATGTTTAAGTCTGCTAAAGCATCGACCAAATGTGGACGTTGCTACTTTGATGGAGGATATTTCTCTTTCAATCACCCTATTTTATCTATGATTTTCAACTGGTAGACTAATACACACGTTAGATTTATTTTTTTTATCACGTTATTTTGGGCTTGTTATGCAAGATGTTGTCTTTGTATTTCTTGCGCGTAACTCAAATGCAGGCTAATTTTTTTTAATAAGACCTCTAAGTAAATATTTATCCCTCTTTCTTTTGGAGATAATGTTGACACACCAAAGTGGATTCCTTTTTAAATTTGTAAACAAATTTGCTGATGATATAATATAATGCTTACGGGAGTGTTTAACAAATTAGTTTTCCGATTATATGTAATTATGATTAGATTTTATATATTCTAAGAAATTCATCTGGCGTCAAGAAAGAAAAGAGCTAAATTGTTGCAAAGCTACTTTTTTTTAAAATTTGTGTTATATTTCTTTAAGGAAAGAAGGTTACTTATAATTTATGGAGTGTTTCTATATAGAGCGGCTCTGTAAACATCATTATTTATAATAGAGATAAATATATTCCTTTAAAATGTAATTTATTTTATGCATATATTTTTTTTCTGTAAACCAAAAAAAAAAAGTCTATTATATAAAAAAAAAATTATAATATGTCGTCTAGAAAATTTGCGGCGAAAATATTTTTCTTCCTGACTTTAGGAAAAAATTTTAAAATAACTGAATGATTTAATTAATCAAATTCATTTTATCAAGATAATGAATAATATTAAGACGAATTTTATTAAAATATCTCATCATAAAATATCTTCTCAAGTATGAAATAATTGCGTAGGTTTGGATATATCTTTCTCATTTTCTCTTTCATAAATCTTATAATCTCATTATTATTATTGATTTAGGCTAGTGTTTCATATATTTCTAGTGTTTAATTTTGGGCTAGTTTTCATTTATAAAACTTAAATTCGTTTGTAATAAATTCGTCAAAAGGTTTATTTTTATTTATATTAATAACTCTCAATTGAGTAAGAACCGAACGTTTTATTTATATTGTATTTGGTAATTAAGGATTGATTTACGCCTTTAAATAAAATGTTAAGTATTAATTCCGCGTTTCATTACTGAAATTCGTATTTTCAGTTCAGTTATTTTTTTACATTAAGATATTTGCATTCTATATATTATATGATAAATAACGTGTAAGAGGAAGAGTGTATTACTTTCAGTTGTGATTATCCCACATTAGCAAATCGTACGGGAGCAAAACCTATCACGCAGTCATTAGCAAAGCGTATGGGAGAAAAATCTAGCATGCAGTTATTAGCAAATCGTACGGGAGAAAAAAATATCATGCAGTCATTAGCAAATCGTACGGGAGAAAAACCCATCATGCAGTCATTAGCAAAGCGTATGGGAGAAAAATCTAGCATGCAGTCATTAGCAAAGCGTATGGGAGAAAAATCTAGCAGAACCTATCATGCAGTCATTAGCAAATCGTACGGGAGAAAAATAATATCATGCAGTCATTAGCAAACATACGGGAGAAAAACCCATCATGCAGTCATTAGCAAAGCGTATGGGAGAAAAATCTAGCATGCAGTCATTAGCAAATCGTACGGGAGAAAAATAATATCATGCAGTCATTAGCAAACATACGGGAGAAAAACCCATCATGCAGTCATTAGCAAAGTACGTATCATGGGAGAAAAAAACCTCTCATTAGCAAAGCGTGGGAGAAAAATCTAGTGCAGTCATTAGCAAATCGTACGGGAGAAAAAAAATATCATGCAGTCATTAGCAAATCGTACGGGAGAAAAACCTATCATGCAGTCATTAGCAAAGCGTATGGGAGAAAAATCTAGCATGCAGTCATTAGCAAAGCGTATGGGAGAAAAAAATCTAGCATGCAGTCATTAGCAAATCGTACGGGAGAAAAATAATATCATGCAGTCATTAGCAAATCGTACGGGAGAAAAACCTATCATGCAGTCATTAGCAAAGCGTATGGGAGAAAAATCTAGCATGCAGTCATTAGCAAATCGTACGGGAGAAAAAAAAATATCATGCAGTCATTAGCAAATCGTACGGGAGAAAAACCTATCATGCAGTCATTAGCAAACATACGGGAGAAAAAACCTATCATGCAGTCATTAGCAAACATACGGAAGAAAAATCTATCATGTCATTAGGGAGAAAAATCTAGCATGCAGTCATTAGCAAATCGGAAGAAAAATATCATGCAGTCATTAGCAAACATACGGAAGAAAAACGGGAGAAAAAAAATATCATGCAGTCATTAGCAAATCGTATCATGCAGTCAAACATACGGAAGAAAAACCTATCATGCAGTCATTAGCAAACATACGGAAGAAAAATCTATCATGCAGTCATTAGCAAACATACGGAAGAAAAATCTATCATGCAGTCATTAGCAAAGCGTATGGGAGGAAAAAAATATCATGCTGAGCAAAGCGTACTGGAAGAAAAATCTAACATGCGGTCATTAGCGAAGCATATGGAAGAAAAACTTATCATGCAGTCTTTAGCACAGCATATGGAAGAAAAACATATCATGCAGTGATTAGCTGATCGTACGGAAGAAAAACCTGTTATGCCATCATTAGCAAATCGTATGCTAGAAAAACCTATCATGCAATAATTAGCAAATCGTATGAGAGAAAAACCTAACATTCATTCCATGCATCGGCAAATTGCAATAATGACTTTTATCTATTTCGATTTTCGATTTTATTACATATTTAAATGAAATGTTTATTAAAAATATCTTCCATGTTATGTTTTTCGTGAATATTATACATTAATTTATTTTCGTGTTAAACTTAACGTCGTGCATATCAGTTTTATTCATAATTTTTTCATTTTTTTTTTTAAATTCTTATTTGTGTTTTATCTTACATTTAAGTCACTGGAATGTCTAAAGTGAATACTGGAAATTTTATTTTCTTGAAATTTTCTCAGATTAATGGGCAAATCGCGTAATTTCAATAGGCCTTGGGAATTTCTTCCTATCTGTTATATACCGATAGTTTTTTCAGCTTTCACCTCACCTCAACTCCTCTTTCTAATCTCCTGATTTTATTCAACTTCTATTGGATTCACAACTTCTCTCACATCATTTCCAGTCTGTAAAAGGGTCCATCTCAGGTTTTAGGCAGGGTGATGGGGTGTAGTAGTAGTCGGGCACGCACCAAGGGGAGGCTGGCGAGTTTGATACTGGCGACTCTGATAATCTGAGAACAGTGATTGCAATAAACTCCGCAATAATTTAGAAGCAAGGACTGCAATAATTTAGGAGTAATGGCTGCAATAATCTAAGAACAGCTGTTGCAATATTTAAGAACAGCGGTTGCAATATCTAAGAACAGTGACTACAATAATCTAAGAACAGTGACTACAATAATCTAAGAACAGTGACTGCAATAAACTAAGAACAGTGACTGCAATAATCTAAGAACAGTGACTGCAATAATCTAAGAACAGTGACTGCAATAATCTAAGAACAGTGACTGCAATAATCTAAGAACAGTGACTGCAATAATCTAGGAAAAATGGCTGCAATAATCTATGAGCAGTGGTTGCAATAATCTAAGAACGATGACTGCAATAATCTAGGAAAAGTGGCTGCAATAATTTATGAGCAGTGGCTGCAATAATTTAGGAGTAGTGGCTGCAGTATCTAAGAACAGGATTGCAATAATCTAAGAACAATAGCTGCAATAATCTACGAGCAGTGGCTGCAATATCTAGGAGCAGTGGCTGCAATATCTAGGAGCAGTGACTGCAATATCTAGGAGCAGTGGCTGCAATATCTAGGAGCAGTGGTTGCAATATCTAGGAGCAGTGGCTGCAATATCTAAGAGCAGTGGCTGCAATATCTAGGAGCAGTGGCTGTAATAATCGAAGAACAATGTCTGCAATACTCTAGGAGCAATGGCTACAACAATCTGAGAGCAGTCGTTGCAAAATGATATCCTGCTTAGAACATTAGCCCTTTTGCAAGCTAGTTATGCTCACATTAGTACTCAAACAGGAATCCAGCAGGTTTGTATCTGGAAGTTAATATCTAACATGGAAAAGCTCTATCTATAGTAGTTCATAAATCAAGATACGGTTGTATAATTTCTCTTTAGAATTTTAAAAGAATAATATTTAGTTAAAACAAAAAACAATAGCTTTTTTTCTAGATCTTATTACATAAATAATAGTGGCCTTCTTTAAGTCGCATTTCAGTTCATTAAAGAAAAATCAGATATTCATTTCTCTTTCATATTTCATTATTTTATCCAGCATTCTTGTAGGATTACCTCAGGAGTGACTTGTTAAGCAGGGAAAAAAAAGTATAATGACTTTTTTTATAGTGTAGTTATCATTATTGAATGTATAAATAAAAATGTGGAATTCAAATCATCTT
The DNA here is from genome assembly GCA_021605075.1 of Caerostris darwini. Classification (NCBI taxonomy): domain Eukaryota; kingdom Metazoa; phylum Arthropoda; class Arachnida; order Araneae; family Araneidae; genus Caerostris; species Caerostris darwini. Next base: position 623,757 of record BPLQ01015031.1, on the reverse strand, counting down.
TAAACTAATGATCCGCGATTCCTTTTTATGAGAAAAAATAAAAAAAAAACGAAAACGAGCAGCAATAATGTCCTGAAATTTTTTTTGAAAGCTTTAAATACCTCGTTTGAAAGAAGAATTCACATGGAATAAGAAATAATAAAACTTGGGAAATGGAATGACTTTTTTAATAATTGAATCCCCTTTTTTCGAGTTATTGTCTAATGATTAGTAAGAAGGACATTTTTTTTCAAGAGGAAGTAATGATCAACCGTACGGAATCTAACAAATCAAAATTAAGCATTCGTTCTTTGATTCGCAATACGGGGTTTTATTAAAAATTCCAATTTAGCATATTTTTTCTTTTTTACCTTTGAGATTTGACGCTTGGGGATTTTAGATTCAAGAATTATTTTTTTTTTTTATGTCTTTCACCATTATGACTTAGAATTTCAGACTAATCTTGTGATCCATTGGAATTCTTACATATTAATTCCGCAGCAATTTTTTTTTCACTCCTTAAAGTGTTAATTAAACATATTTCGTCAAGGCATAATTATTTTTTTATTTTTTTTTCTTAAAAAAAAAAGAATTTGGCTTTACTTAATTTTTCTTTTTTTTTTTAAAAAGTTTTTTTTTTTTTTTTCACTCCCAATGTGAGAACATTTATATTTCTCAAAGTCGTATGAATCTCCTACTTTAAAATGGTCGCACTACTTTGTTAGGGAAACGTGAAGTGGAATTCAAGGGGTTCATACTCCCTACCAACCTTCTAAAATTGAATGAAAGCATTTTCCGGCCTACAGATTTACTGTGCCCATACCAAACGTAAATACATTTTTGCTAGTTCTTTTGCAGTTTCTCGAACTGAACGTCCTCAGTTTACAAATCAAATACGTTAACATGCAGGTATCTCCAATTCCTTTATATTAGGAGTTATATTATTATAAATCTTTTTTTACAGCAGCTTGTAAATATTTATTTACTTAACATTTTACGATTGATTTTTTTAAATAAAATTCACACAAAAGTTATAAGAATGTCTAACACTATATTTGAGAGAACACCAGAAGGATTAGTTGAAAAAATACATATTTTTTTTATAAATCTTACATATTTTAAAATAAATTTATATTTGAATTAACTGACAGAAATTTCTGATTTAAAATTTTTAATTAATTGCACGCTTTAAAATTCTATGCTAAACATGAATAATATAAGGAAAAGAAAATCGTCTATTCAGTAATCCTTCTAAGTAAATCAAATTTCATTTTCTTCTAATAAATCAAACTCCTTTTTATTAGGAGTTATAATATATGATATCTATTTTGTTATATATTTAATAAACATGTATTTAATATATATTTAATAAACATGTATTTAATAGATATTTAATAAACATGTATTTAATATATATTTAATAAACATGTATTTAATATATATTTAATAAACATGTATTTAATATATTTAATAAACATGTATTTAATATATATTTAATAAACATGTATTTAATATATATTTAATAAACATGTATATTTAATAAACGTATATGTGATATATATTTAAAAAATATACTCTAACATATATATTAGCAATGTTCGAATATATTTTTACAGCAATTTGTAAATATTTATTAACTTAGCATTTTTTGATTGATTTTTTAATAAAATTTGTAAAAAGTTATTTAACTGATTTACACTATGTTTGAGAAAACACAAGAAGGATTAGTTGAAAAATTAAATTTTTCTTTTAAATCTTACATATTTTAAAATAAATTTTATTTGAATTAACTGACAGAAATTTCTGATTTAAAATTTTTAATTAATTACACGCTTTAAAATTCTATGCTAAACATGAATAATATAAGAAAATGAAACTCTTTCATTCAGAAATCCTTCTAAATAAATCAAATTTTTCTAAATCGATCATTTATTCATATATGCGCCTTTAAACTTGCAAAAGAAGTTATTAATCCATGCCTTCATTTCAAACAACCGAGATAACAGCGAACAAAGAATCTATTATCCTAACTTGCTTAGGAACTCCGTAATTGTTTGCTAATACTTAGTTGCCTTGAAAAGTTAGTTGCTCAGTTGCCTATAAAGCGAGTAATTTCATTTAATAAAAACTTCACATTTTCACATCACGAACTCTTCATAAAACAGCCTGAAAATTATATTTTTAATCTGATGTAGATCCAACGTATCGTGTGTAATGCAATCATTCCAAAAATAAACAAATCGCTCTATTGGTTAGAAATGCTGGCTGTTTAGAGAAAAGGGTAATTACGTTTAGTGAAAAAGCCATGCTTTGTGTTTGCACGTCCTAAACTTTTCGCGAAACTGTTTGCAAATTAGATGCTCAGTCTGATCTGAATCTTTTCAGCCGATTGCCTACTGCATAGTGTCATCGTTTTAAAACATGGTAATTTGGTAATATCAAGATCGTCTAATGAATTCAAAAAGCTACAATTCAATTCATCTATAGTTGGAAAGATATGACGAATTTTTGTAATTCAAATCTAAACCATAACTCAAATGACGAGAAAATTATACATTTCACATAATAAAATGACATTTCTCTCAAAATAAATGCGTTCTTTCATATAAAACATAGGATGAAAAGACATTTTCAGATGAAAGGAGATTTTCAACTTCAAGCTTAATGCGTTGAAAACGGCATGCATGTAGCCTGAATTCCCGCATTTTTTTTATAAATAAGTGTAATTTTTAATAATTTTAAGTAGCTAATATATTCAGTTATAGTTGACATTTCTGCAAATGACGTGAATTTCCGTCATTCGTCACTAAATAAAAGACGGGAATTCACGTCTCCTGTCTTCAAAGTGTTAAGTTGCATTTTTTTTAACGTGTGTTTCTTATGCATACCACGAATAACCCTCACTGACAAGTAATGATTTTTAAAAATAGCTACCACGTATTTGCATGTCGTACGCGAAACCTCCCACAAGACAGCGGTCCGATAGCCGATTGGCTAGGAATCCACGTTAAACTGTAGTTCCCCGTCTAATTACCCCAAAGTGTGCACAAAATGGCCGTAGAGCGTCAGACCAAAACCAAACCCACCAGACACTATACTTATGTCGTTATAACCATCATCGTACCTTCTCGTTTCTGAGCGCAGTGACTATAACGCATGCCGCTAGCGGATTCGAACGGAAGACCTTCTGCACACTAACTACTCACGTTACCGTTGGCCACGAATTAAGCTTAATTTATATTGCTCTAGTTAATACTATTCATTTAATATCTACAAGAGGAGTAATTGTAAGAAAGGATTAGCTGTTTTAAGATTTAAAGCTATGATTTTAACTGAAAACTACGAAAATACATATTCTAATACGACAAGATCTATTACCGCTGGAATATAATGAGAAAATTTAATTTAATAGCTTAAACAGAGAATATAGTTTAATTCAATTTATTCCCTTTATTAAAATCATGCCTGGTCTTTGTCAGGGTTTAAATGAAACTGATTATTTTGTAAGTATTTTAATTACATGCCATAATCTTTATCACAATATTTTAATGTTCCCAAGTTTTACGATTAAAGCTTGCTTTAATTATTAAAGAATCATTTAATCTTATAGAGGAACAATATGAAACATACAATTATCTGTAAAATGGGCGGATATTTTAAAAGGACACGTATAAATTCCATTAACGATTTTTTGACAAAATATAATTTTAACAAATTTTTAGTTTCTGAGATGAAGTCACTACCTTTATAATCATATTCAATTAAGTGACGACTACCAGAAAAAAAAACATGCCATTGTCTTTTAAGTTTCAAGATGTCTTCATGTAATCACCGAACGGATCTTCGGTAACTAAACGATTTCTTGTAAGTTCATTTCCACGCAATTTTTTTTTACCAAGGTCTATGTCCAGATGAGTACTGGTGAACAACATTTCTTAGCAACAGAATCCTTACAACCAAGTTGCGGTCATCCGCTTAGTTTTTGTAAGGTCAATAATCGAATATTAAGGAAATAGTGGGCAGTGTACCTATAGGATCGACTCATGAATTGTGCATGGTATGATGCTGAAGTCTTTGATGAAGTTCTTTGACTTTCCTGCTTTGGTAAATTTATTCATTTAGAGGTCAAAAATTCATTTAGATGGGAGGTCGTCCTTCCGCTTTTTTGTCTAATGTTATCTTTCCTTGAATACTTCACCAGACTGGAATTGATTGCTTTGTTTCAATTTTTTTTAAGACTATTTGAAAAATGAATTAAGTTTATCGGAAAATGATTTATCTCTTTCTTAGACTTTTTTTTTTTTGCATGTTAGAAAAAGAACAAATTAAACAGATGATTTTATTTGTTTTCTTTTTGCTTGGTGAATGTTTTAAAATACTTTGTGAAAAACAAAATAGCCTTTATAAAATTTTTTAATTAATAATAATAATACTAATAATAATGGAAAAGAATAAACGTTAGATAATTGTTTGTTTCTGTTTAGTGGTTTATAACTAAAATTTCTTCTTCTTTAAAAATTTGCGTGGTAGAAATTAATAGAATTAAGTAAACTTAAATTAATATTGATTTTGTACTTACTTTCATTTATTCTGTAAAGATTTCTTTTTATTTTAAGTTTTAAAGGAATACTTTGTAAACATTTTTTTAAAAAAAAAAGCTAAATAATAATAAAATCATAAAATAGAAATTACAATAAATTTTGAAATTATTATAAAAAAACTGCTTTTTTCATAAAGAAAAGTTTTTTTTTTTTTTTTGGAAAGCAAAGTTGGATTTTTATAATAAACATTTTTTCCCCTTATCCCACTCGGTTGGGTTCACAGCTACATTTTAGACCAAGTCCATGAATCCGTGCGGTCTCATGGAAAAAGGGAGGGGGGTAGCTTCTGTTGCAATGGATCACCCGTAGGCAGAAGTCAAACTTGGCTCCGTGTCACTGAAAAATAAGGCAGATGCCTTCCAGGAAGACTTTTATGGGGGACTATCCCGTATTTGCGTATTGCATGGGAGAAAACTCGGGAAAACTACCACCAGGTTGCCAGACTATCGAGGCAAGATGCTGAATATCACAAAAGCCATGGAGTCTACTCGTTTATTTTTGAAACAGTGTCTACAACAAAGCCGACAGCGGATTGAACCTCAGCCCTAATGTTCGCCAGCGCAAGTTGCCACTTAGCCACGAGTCGAGTTTATAGGAGCATAACATAAGACAAACAGTGTGAAACCGTTAATATATTGAAAACCAAATAATAAACCAACATTTTCAACAACAACAACAACAATTTTCCAATATATAATATGAGACACATACAAATAAGACGCATGATATTTATTTAAGACAGTATTTTTCAAAGAAACAGTGTGCTGTATATTCTCCTATATAGTATAATTAATATATTTAAGTTGAAATAAGTATTATAGAATCATCAGTAATCAACAAAAGGCGATGCTTGTCCGTGTCGCTAAAGAAAGAGAACAGTGCCTTCCAGTAGGGCTTTTAGAGTGAACTACCCCGCATCTGCGTATCGTGTGGGAAGAAACCTGGAAAACTCTCACCAGGTGGTCTGATTAATGAGGTAAGATGCCGAACATCCCAAACGCCATCGAGACTCCTCATTCTTTGATAGGTGTCTACAATAAAACCGCTAATGGTTTGAATCTCAGCCCTAATGCTCACCTTAGCCCTCAGCCCTAATGCGGCGCACGTTGCCACTGAGCCACGAGTCGGGCTTATTAAATATTTAAGAATCTTCTTTTGATTATTTTTTTATTCCATAAGGGAATATCCACATAATTTAGAATTTCTCCTGCTACAATAATTAAATTAGCAGCTTCGTATTCATATTTAAAGCCTAATTAAATTTCGACTTGCAGTATAACATATGACATCAGCAGCGCCGCCGGATTTTATTCGAATCTCCAAAAACGTAAATTTTAATTTAGAAGAAGGTCGCAAAGATACATACATTTTAAGTTGCATTATTTATATTATTTATACCCTCCAATTAAACATTAGAAATTATTTGATAATGAACAAACCTTGTTATAACTTATATATAAGTTAACTAACTTAACATAACCTTGTTATGATTTATATTCCTTTATATATAATTTATAAAAGCTGTATGTATATAAAAGATCAAAAAGCTTATTGGTAATGTTTATTCGTGATAATAAAACTGTCTTGCTCAATAAACTTATTACGAGAGCTCCTATATTTAAAAATGTTTCTTTTGAACCATTTTTATTCACCTGTAATATTACGTACCTTAATTTACTCACATTTAATTATTAAAGGCAGAAATTCAAAGCCGTATTCACTCGCACATATTAAGAAACTTTCTGACCAGACTTATGTGACTTTTTGAAAACTTATACCAGACAGTAGTGATTTTAATTAAATGAATGATTGAATTAATTTTCTTAAATGGTATTGTATGAGTTGAATTAATTTTATTTCAAGTGTGAATTAAAATCTAGGCTCTTCATAATACAGCTTTAAATATTTAATATTAATGTTATAATTATTTACTCTCTATATTCTATTACTCTCTTAATTTCCATATAAAGTTAAAATGTAGCAAAGCTGAACACAAATTTTGGTGGTGTGATGGCTCAATGACTGGCGTCCGGGCCCACAGATTTCAGATTCGAGTCCCGGGTGACACGGATATTTGATTGACACTTAAAAAATATAATACTTAATTTTATGAAAATTTTCAGATTTGCGTGGAAGATTAAAATAAAGAGCAAAATCTAACGTTAGTTTATCTAATGTTGAATCGTGCTTATCTAATGTGAGATCTTGATCCAGTATTAGTTCACGCCCAAAAAAAGGATAAACATTGAAATATTAAAAATATTGAATGTTTTCTATTTTAGTGCAGACTAAAACATCGGATCCTTTAACAACAATCAGCTAGCTTGAACGCAAGATTCCTATCTAAGTAATTTCTTTTATCTCTACGATATTTAATGCCAAGTGCACGTACCATTTTAAAATTATAAGAAACAAAACAGTCGTAGGTGTTGCTAAATAATACATTTAAATGTGGAAGCCTGTTTAAACCAACACATCATTGGGAACTCGCATCTTTAGGTATATAGAAAAAAGCAAAAATAAATTGCAAGCTTTTGATAAATTTAATTCAAAGACTGCATTATGATTGTGCATTTTTTTCTTTTCATTCACAAGCATATTCATATTGATATTAAATGTTTAAAATGCTAAATGCTGCTAAATTTAAATGTTTAAGTTTTTTTAAACCGACACATAATTGGGATTCTACATCTTTAGGTATATAGAAAAAAGTAAATATACGAGATGAAAACATAAACATTTGATTACAAAAAATAATTGCAAACGTTTGATAAATTTATTTCAAAGATTGCATCATGATTCTGCTTTTTTTTTTCTTTTCATTAAGCATATTCATATTGCTGCTAAATAATACATTTAAATGTGCAAGCCTGTTTAAACCAACACATAATTGGTAACCAACATCTTTAGGCATATAGAAAAAAAGTAAATATTCGAGATGAGAAAAAAGTAAATATTCGAGTTGAAAATAAGAACAGTTGATAACAAAAATAAATTGCAAACGTTTGATCAATTTAATTCAAAGATTGCATTATGATTGTGCATTTTTTTTTCTTCTTTTATTTAGTGATAACTCTTAAGGACAATTGATTTAAATATTTCATCAACTATTCTAACTGAAACAACTAAAATTATGAAATAAAACAATTGAATACAATTGAAATTGTGAAATAAAATGTGTTTCGTGTTTTATACCGAATCATAACCTTCTGCTTTTGTTTAATTTGACATTTATCCTGTGAAGACTGTTCAGTGACAATTGCTGCTTTTTAACCTACAATTTTGTCTCGCCTTTTGATTATTTTCTTTTTAACATTTATGCCTTTTAAATACTCTTGTGCAATCTAAAATTATAATTTTGTTAAAACATTATTTCATAAGATTTTGTCTTTCCATATGCATTTTTTTTCTAAAAATAATATGTCTGGAAATCTCGCTGCTGTTTTCCTCTAATTATGAGCAATTGAACTTAAGTCATTCGCCACTAGTTGAACGAACATCCCCTACCCCCAAGGGCCCATCGCTGGAGTATTCATACCCGTCCAAACAGCTAAAGGTATTTCCAAAAAAAAGTGATAAAAAATTCACAAGCCTATTCAAAATGTATTCACTAATTAAATTTGATTTTTATTACATTTCATTGTAAAGAAAATTAGAATATATTATTTGCCTAGTAGAATGAAAAATGGAATATATTTTATGGTAAAAATCTTAATTAAATTGATCGTAAGATTAATTTTTGTAAAATTATTTATGCCCTTTATGGTCTTTTTAATAATGTAATGTGTTTTTAAAGTATTTGAACTTTGATATTCGTGATATTTACAAGAATTTTAATTGTGAATTTCTAGAATCCTCTCAGTTCTTAATTTCTTTTTCACCTGTAAGTAGTTTTTCATCAAATTTAAACTTGAAAGTTATTAAATTTTATTATACCCAACTGTGATGAATTATCAATTGAAAAAAAAAATGTTTAAAAAATATTTTATTCAGATAAAAAATCTTAAAGCCATTATAAAGGACTGAAATAAATCTAATGAACATATTTATTAACTGAACTTCCATTTTTGTAGATCATAAATGTTATTAATTAAACTGATTTAATATATATATATTATTTCTTTACAAAAAAAAAAAATCATATAATAAAAAAGCAAATGTGAAATTTGAAACGTTATATTGTGTGAATTTAATATTAATTTCTTCTTCAACTGTAAATAGTTTTTCATCAAATCTAAACTTGAAATTTATTAAATTTGATCATACCCAACTGAGATGAATTATCAATTGAAAAAAATTGTTTAAAAATATCTTAATCAGATAAAAAATCTTAAAGCCATAATAAATGAATGAAATAGATCTAATTAGCAACTTTATTAACTGAACTTCCATTTTTGTAGATCAGAAATGCTATTAATTAAAGTTATTTAATATATATATATATTCCTTTACATATAATAAAAAGTAAATATTATCATATCAAATTTCACATTTGCTTTTTTATTATATGTCATATTGTGCGAATTTAATATTAGTTTCTTCTTCAACTGTAGATAGTTTTTTATCAAATCTAAACTTGAAATTTATTAAGTCTGATTATACTCAACTAAGATGAATTATCGATTTAAAAAAATTGTTTAAAAATTATCTTAATCAGAGAAAAAAAATTAAAGCAATTATAAATTAATGAAATAAATCTAATGAGCATATTTATTAACTGAACTTCCATTTTTGTAGATCTGAAATGTTATTAATTAAAGTTATTTAATATAAATATATTATTTCTTTGCATATAATAAAAAATAAATATTATCATATAATAAAAAAGCAAATGTGCGATTTGATGCATTATATTGTGTGAATTTAATATTAAATTTCTTCTTCAAATGTAAATAGTTTTTCATCAAATCTAAACTTGAAACTTATTAAGTCTGATTATATCCAACAATTACAAATGAATGAATTAAATCTAATGAGCATATTTATTAACTGAATTCCATTTTTGTAGATCAGAAATGTTATTAATTAAAGTTATTTAATATATTATTTCTTTATATACAATAAAAATAAATAGAATATTATAAAAAAGCAAATGTGGAACTTAATACGTTATGTTGCATTAACTTAATAAGTGATTTTATTTAATTTTTGCAGTAACTAGGGTAAAATGGATTTTTAATTGACAATTATTATAATAACCAATTATATTTTTAATTAAAAATCTCATATGATGAGGTGGGCGGCATCCCTGACGTAGAATGCTTAATACTTCACTAGAGTGTACATCATTAAAAAGACAATATTAAAACATACTGCAAAGTAATTAATAATATATGTACTTTACGTGGGAAGGGATAACTTTTAAATCGAGTTCAGATCAAAAGTAAATATTTGAGAAGGAACGAAAAAATATCAAGAACAAATTCCAAGCATGCAATTAATTTAATTGAAAGTCTACAATAAATGAAAGTGCATTTTTTTTTCTGTTGCACTGGAAAATCGAAAGACGATGTTTTAGATCTTCCAAGAACAATACTAATTAGCTTCTTAGTAAATTTACTAAATAAATCGATCTCTTGTTGTGATTTTAACTACAAAAATTGCTAAAATTAAAATTTTTGAACTCAAAATTCAAACCAGTATTTCTTTATAAAATGTTTTATCGCCAAATTCACTAACGTAAGGTGGCAATCGGTATGTTTTGAAAAATTCTGATAATTAAATAAATATTTAAGATATCAATAATATTATTTGCATACTTGATTGCCTTCAAAAATAGGCTGTATGCCTTAGTAACAAGAGAAATAATTTCATATTTGTTAAAACTTTTTCTTAAACTTATTACCAGTTTTTTTATTGAATTTGATGATGAGATATTAAATATCTAAGCGTTAATCAATATTTCCAAATTTTGATTGTTAAGTATACATTTGAAATATCGATATTATTTAAATTTTGATTTCAAACACAAATATGCCACAATACTGCTGTAACGAATTAAATAGTTTAATTTTTTTTACGTATATTCTTTAAAATTTATTATCAGTTGTCTTATTAAAACTTGCTCGACAAATTCCCTTATGTAAATGATAATCGGTATATCCTTGAAACTTCTGATGATCAAGGACACATTTAAAATATCAATATTATTTAACTTATAATATCAAACACAAATATACCACATACTGTTGTAACGAATTAAATAATTTTTTTACAGATATTCTTTATTATCTGTTACCAGTTGCGTTATTGAATATTCCCTCGCCAAATTCACTTATGTAAATGGTAATCGGTGTACCCTTGACACTTCTGATGATCAAGGACACATTTGAAATATCAATATTATTTAACTTTTGACATCAAACACACATGTACTGCTGTAACGAATTAAATAGTTTAATTTTTTTACAGATATTCTTTATTATCTTGTACCAGTTGTCTTATTGAATACGATGATCAAGGACACATTTGAAATATCAATATCATTTAACTTTTGGTATCAAATTCAAATATGCTACAATACTGTTCTAACGAATTAAATAATTTTTTTACAGATATTCTGTATTACCAGTTGCCTTATTGAATATTTCCTCGCCAAATTCATTTATGTAAATGGTAATCGGTATATCCTTGAAACTTCTGATGATCAAGGACACATTTGGAATGTTAACGCTTCATGAATCCGCTGAAAGTGGAGGATCAATAAAGTATCGATGATACGTGGGAACTCCAGGAGTGCGGGGTAATCTGTGGAAGTGAAATGCTAGGCTCTCGTCCCGGCACTTTCGGATTCGAATTTATCATCATTACTTCATGAAACATTTTGTGTAAGAGTGCAGTCTGAGTACCTACCTGCAGCTATTTGTCCATCACATCAGGCAGTAGCCAATACGCCGGTTTTATATGGGATGGTACAGTGGAATATTGAAATCAATGTTAGTCATAAACTGTTTCGGAACCATTACTTTTCGAAGTTCTGGATGTTTACGATAAAAGGGTTTTAAAATATTCAGGGTGAAAAAATTATTTGTTAGGGTAGTTATAAAGCATCGATTTAGGGAAAGAACTGAATAAGCTATTTGGGATTTATAGCCCTGCATGCTTGAATTATTGCCTCGTCGGAAAAAGAGAGTTGGGTAAGTTTTAGGTAAAAGGAGTTTGTTTTGTCAGGTACTCTGTGTGTTCTGGAGTAATGGCTTTACGCACTAAAGTATGGTTTTAAGAGTAAACAGTATGTGTATGTATATTTTATCCTTTTGAGAAAGGGGCAGTTTTTTCTAAATACGTTAATTTAATTTTGTCGGAAAATCCATTAGTTTATTGTTTTATGTATTTATAGAAGCTGTTTTAATCTTAAAAATAATCTTTAATTGGCAATATTTTTTTTTTTTCAAATTAAACTCTTATAAAAGTTGTAACATTATTTTTTAATGTATGCTATATAAAGAAAGAAGAAAAAACAGAATACAAGAAAAATTCAGAATTAGGTTTACGTAACGATAAGTCCTAAAAACGTAACTTGACAGATTCCTACACAAAATTAGTCCCATTTATAACGTCAAAGAATTTTCGTTTAGCCACAAATTGGACTTAAATTGGATTTGTGAGTCTTGTACGCTTTTCTATTTTGATACTTTTTGAGTCAAGCGAAAAATTTATTCGCATAATGACATAAAACGCTAAATCATTTTATCTACTTTGAAATTTTATAACTTTTAATTCAGCTAACATATTTCTTATCATGAATATATGCTCTAATTTCTAATTTTAAGAGATAAATAAAATAATTGTTTGTTTTGTGAATCAATAATTATAATGCTTATGTGTAATGAAAGTAAGACCAATTTTTAAGAAAAGTGATATGTTTTTATTCTGTTATCGATTATTATATATTTGATAATGTTACTTTTTATACCATTGAAACTGATGAATATGTGTGAGTGGCATGCGGGTTGTGTTTAGAGGGTTCAAAACTACAATTTTTATTATTTCAAAATTCATCTTTTATAAGACAAAATTGTAAATATACATAACAAACATAATAACATACATAATACACAACAAACATAATAACATTAATACATAACATATATAATAACATTAATACATAACATACATAATACATAACAAACATAACTTAAATATACGGTAACAGAATTTTGTTATTAACTCATCATATCGACAAATATTTTTTTTCGTTTAATAAATAAATCTTTGGTAAATTAAGTATTAAAAATATATTAAAAAATCTTATGCTAAAACTTAAGGAAGTGCGATAAAATCTTTTTGTTTTACTCCTTTTAAAAAAAAACAGTCAGCTGCTGTTACTAATAAAACAGGACATAATTTTTTAACAGAATTTTATGTCGTTTATTTTAACGTAAAGGATTTTAATTAAAGTTAAGGAATTATCTCTGTGATCTTTTGAAGAATTTGTCTTTTTATTTCTATCTCTGAATATTTATTATTATCATGATGTATTTTTTTTATAAATAAAAATATTTTTCCTACTTTCCAGCTACTCCCGTAAAAATGAAGTTAACTTATTTATTAAGGTAGATGAATTAATTCCCTCAAAATAAAATTCAGTGATAAATTCTTTTTTTTTTTTTTTTTCTTGTCGCTCTACATAGACTAGAATAACAAAATTTAAGTATTTTTTAGCTCCAGCGCTTATAATATTATATAGTATTTAATCTATCATTTGTTAATATTCACCGTAGAATAACATATAAATATTATTTTCAGTCCCAATGTGTTGTTATAACTAGTACTCTGAATACTAGTTTTAAGGTTAACTTTGCATATAAGGTCAAATTACTTCATTCTGTTTTAAGTTTTATATTAATCCGTTAAATTAATGATAATCAAAAATAACTTAGCCAATGAAACCTACTCATATGTACATTTTTTTTTTCGAAGACATTTTCCAAGGTTTTGTTTGTTTGTTTTAGTATATTTTAATATCACGTTCTCGTAAAATGTAATATTCTGTTGCATAAATTATTAAAATGTTATAAATCATGGATCATACAAATTTTAATGAACGGAAAAACAAAAATGACAATATATTAAAGTATAAAAATTTTTTTTGACAAAACAAATGAAATAAAAATTTTAAAAATTGCAATCAGATGAGTCGATATACAGGTTACCCATAAAATTTAGTATTTAACATAAAAACAAAACGCATAACAGCAATCTTAAAAAAATTAAAAATTCCAAACGATTTGCTCTTTTCTTGAAAAATCTCATTTTCATTTTGAAATAAAATTGTCTTTGCTTCCGCCAAACAATCTTTTAAAGAAATTTTACATTAATTTTTTTTCTGAATTAATTTTTTTTACTAAATTATTTACTAATTATTTTGTAAATAAATATTATGCATAAAAAAAGCTCGTGAAAGAAATTTAAATAAAAATCATGGAACATTGAAATCGTGGATCATTAATAAATAAATCATTTTTTAAGTCATGGGTCATTGAAATTGTAAAGAACAGAAAAACAAAAATGACAATACTGTATATTAAAATATAAAAATATTTTTTGAAAAAAAAAAAAAAAAATGAAAATTAAAAAAAAAAATGTAATCAAATGAGTCGATTTACAGGTTACCCATGAAATGTAGTACTTAATATAAAAATAAAACACAACAGCAATCTTAAAAATAAAAACTATAGAATTCCAAACGATTTTCCTTTCTTGAAAAATCTCATTTTCATTTTGAAATAAAATTGTCTTTGCTTCTACCAAACGATCTTTTAAAGCAATTTCACATTGATTTTTTTCTAAATTATTAATAATTATTTTGTAAATAAATATTATGCATAAAAAAAGCTCGTGAAAGAAATTTAAATAAAAATTCATGGAACATTGAAATCGTGGATTATTAATAAATAAATCATTTTTAAGTCATAGGTCATTGAAATTGTAATGAACAGAAAAACAAAAATGACAATACTGTATATTAATATATAAAAATATTTTTTGAAAAAAACAAATTAAAAAATTAAAATTTAAAAAAAAAAAAAATTTAATCAAATGAGTCGATTTACAGGTTACCCATGAAATGTAGTACTTAATATAAAAATAAAACACAACAGCAATCTTAAAAATAAAAACTATAGAATTCCAAACGATTTTCCTTTCTTGAAAAATCTCATTTTCATTTTGAAATAAAATTGTCTTTGCTTCCACCAAATGATCTTTTAAAGAAATTTCACGTTGATTTTTTTTCTAAATTATTTAATAATTATTTTGTAAATAAATATTATGCATAAAAAAGCTCGTGAACGAAATTAAAAAAAAAAAAAAAAAAAAAAAATACAGATTTCAGTGAAAATGTTCAAAATTGAAAGTGATCAAGAACACGAAAATCCGGTCTCCCCAAAACAATACCCATATATTTTATAGGTAATATTCCAAAGACTGCTATAATGATTAGAAACATATCGAGTTTTCGTGTATTTTTTTTATCTAGTCACTTATGTTAATTAATTGCTTGTTTGCGTTAATATGCTGGTTGGAGGTGTTTTTTTTCCGTGATACATTCTATACAATTATACTTTAAGAGGGATTTTTAAAATATTTTGTGTAAGATTGTTAATGTTTAATTTTGTTTCCCCACCTCCTAGTAATAGTTCTGTGGTGTTTAGCTGTTTATTATTTTTATTTACGCGAGATTGAATTAAAATAATTAACACGTCAAACATGTATATGAAGTTTGTCTTAAAAAATGCAAAAAAAAAAAAATCTTTATCCTTCTACGACAAGAACAGTCTTCCTGTTATATCTATTTCCTTATACGAGCTATTTGATTAATTATTGTCTTATTTTTTTAATGTGATAAATACACATTATTACATTTTTAAAAGTCATTGCCATATTATAATTTACTACTAGAAATTAATTATAAACAATTCCTGCAAAATTTACACGAAAATAATATTTTTTGTGCACTAAGATAAATTGTGTTTCGCGATACCCTTGACGAAAGCGATTCAACCGCCATCTATTGTCGATGCATTAAACTAATAACTCTCTGCCAATCTAACTCCAAAATGATATATTATCACACTCACGATATAATATATTATCATAATGATATTACATTATCATAATGGTATAATTTATTATCATAATTACATTATATATTTTCGGTTATAAGTTGCCATTTTTCTATAAATGGGGGGATTTACTATATACTATTTTCCTGTTTTTGTGCTTGTGAATTTGATGTACTGAAATAG
Organism: Caerostris darwini; assembly: GCA_021605075.1. NCBI lineage: Eukaryota > Metazoa > Arthropoda > Arachnida > Araneae > Araneidae > Caerostris > Caerostris darwini. Next base: position 607,928 of record BPLQ01015031.1, on the reverse strand, counting down.
ATTTCATTTAGCTAATTAATAATATTTTTATTTAAAAATTTTTCCATATATTTTATATTGATTCTTATAAAGTGCTGTATCATTTCACTTCTCATCTTTTATTTTTGTGATGCCTAAAGAAATAGTGGATAAAATAAAACAAATTGTGCAATTTTCCCGATTCTGCTTTAAAGTTTCATTCTAAGATTTAAAACACTTTTGATATATCAAGATATGTACAGAAATAGATAAATATATTTAATGGGTATAAATGTAGGTAAATTAATTTAAAATTTTCCATTATAATGTTTATTGATTAATAGTTTGGTAATTGTTTAATAATCGATAATATTAATCTTTTAAAATCGTTAATTATAATAGTTAAATTTTTAATCGGTTTTTTTTTCCAGTAAGCTTAATTATTTATGTTTCTCAATATATATTTAAAAGATTATCTTGCTTATTTTTAACTGTACAAAAAAAAAATTCTGGTTTATGTTCATTCTTAAAAAAATCCCCTCATTAAATTAATTAATTTCAAAAACTATCATTACTGCTTTTATTGTGCCTTTAAAAATCAAAACTATTATAAGGGGAAAGAAAAATGCTCAATTAAGCAGAAAGTCTGCAAAATATTCTTGAAATAGATTAAATTGTTCTTCAAGTTTTTCTTTCGACGCCCATTCAATACGTATGTGGTAGAAAAGAAGTAGGATTAAAGTATTAAAAAGTACAAAGATAGAGTTATTATAGGACATTTTTTCTGTTCAGTTTTTTTTTTCCCGTTTCTTGATAAGTACATTGATTTTTCATTAATATTTGGTGAAAATTCTACCAAATATAGCTGTGTGTGTGTGCCCAAAAAGTAAGACCAATTATTTTTTTTTCAAAAACTCTTTATTTATTCTTCTAAATTTATTTCATCGCTTTCAAAATAATCCCCTCCGGGCACAATGCACTTAGCCAACTTTTTTTTTCAATCCTCAATGCAGTCTAAAAAGTCATCGACAGAGATATTTTGAACGTCGGTTGAGGTTGATGGTCGACCAGAGGGCTCTTCGTCTTCAACGCGTTTTCTGCCTTCTTTGAACTATTTATACCACTTCTAAACATTTCTTTCCGATATAGGAATGCTCACCGAATGCCTTTTGCAACATTCTATACATTTCCGCAAACAATATTTAATGCAAGTTCTTTACTCAATTAATTCAGGCATTTCAAAAATCGCCGGAATCAGTTTTAGCGTCTCACAAAGCCAAGCGTAAGTCAAACACTAATGAATATTTTGACGTGAAATTTCACACAGATGTCAAGGACAGTGCCAACAACCTAAAAAAAGAAAAAGAAAATTGAAATTCCATAAGCCCCGGGAATTTTAAATTGAAAATTGGTCTTACTTTTTGGAGACAGTAGCAATATATGTATATATATATATATAATTTTTCGTCTGAAATCCCATAGAGTGAAACTAGAAATTCCCAATAGCGAATGGGTTATTCTTAGATGAAATTGACTCTGGGTTTGGCATCCAGTTGTTGTTGAAGAAAAATATTTGGAAATTTCGATGGATTTGAGAACTGTAAATAGCCTTTTCTCAACTTGAAAAATGGAGTTTTTTTTTTTTTTTTTTCTGTTTTGCTGCGTTTCATTTTTACATTTTATTGGAGTTTCCACCACGTTGCAATTTGATTCCTCTTTTTGACTTATAGATAGTGTTGGAGTTTCCTCAATTTATTTGTAGTCTGAGATTTGTAAAAGCCAAAATCTGAAGGAAATAGGTTTACAGAAAACTTGGTATGTTGGGAAAGCGACCAATAAACGTCAGCCCGGCCTTTTGTGAGAAAATAGACTCTATTTGATATAACTTCCACTTGTTATTATGTCGGTTTGGGGAAATATGTTGAGAGCCTTTATGACATGAATTGATTGCACTTGTTTCAGAAATTCAGTTTTAAAATGAACCTTAATGATAATGCAGTTTTAGTAATTGCTTAATTTTTGTAATACGAATTATCTATATTTTAGTGTAATTTCAAATTCATAAAGAAAAATTAAAAAAAAAAAAAATTACTCGCTTCTAGTTTAAAAGTAAACATTTTATTGTTGTATCAGGATATGAATATAATCAAATAGAAAAACTGTTTTTAAAAAAAAGTTACGTATTTATCTTTTAATAAACAGTTGTTGAAATTATTAAAAATTTTAACTTCCGTTTTAAATGAAATTTATTGAATTATATTGTTTTTATCTCATCAGCTGAGTGGTAAGAAGTTACAACAAAATCGAATATTGTTTATACCTCATTTTAAATAATATTAAAATATACAGCTGTAAAGCGTAACAAATATTTTTTATTAAATAACACTGCCGTAAAAATATTACTTTTTATTATAGCTCATCTTAAAATCGTAGAATAAAGTACATTTTGTTAGTTAATTAGATTAATTAAAATTAATTAGTTAATTAATTACATTTTGGTTAATTTAGTTAATTTTTATCAAACTGGCTGCGATTATTTCCTCCCTTTTTCTTCGCTTATAAAGCAAATATGGGTTAGTTCCTTCAAAAACTGAATCTGTTATGGATTTTATCTTATATTAGTAGTGAGTTACTTTAAGTCAGGTTAGCGGTTGAAAATAATTACAGCATGTGTAATTTTTTTATTAAATTTTTTTTTGTATTTGATTGATTGTTTAAAGATTAATTAATTTGATTATTCATTAATTATTATGTTCTCCAATAATATGTTATTGATATGCTTCTCAACTTTTTATCTTTGCGCTTCCCTGAACAATGGGCTCATCCAAAAATGCTTTTTCTTTATTACATATAATTTTAACTTTGATATTTTAGATTTATTTTATATTAGCAGTAGATGAATAGCGGGATTTTACACTCAAAATTAAAATATTTCAAATACTAATGTGCAAAAGAATCACTGATTTCAATAATATTTAATTTCTTACAAAAATTCTTGTGTATTCAAGGGTTTTTAATAAAGTGGGTGCTTTCTTTAATATTTTATGCATATTTAGAGAATTATCACAATGTTATTATAGGAAAAAAAAATTATTTTCGGATTTTTAATAATCAAATAAAAAAATATTCCAACCGCACATAAAAACATTGTTATGAAAAGAGTTGTGATTTTTAATGTTTTTAGATTTAAAATTGTGAATCTCACATCAATTAGAGAGTAATTATCAATTTTAAAAATCCTGGTAATTAATATTTGCGTTGAACGAAAAAATTATCGTATATTAATTTTCATTTTATTACGGCTATTTAATTTTAGTTCGGCATCGTATAGGCGATTATTATCTTAACGCGATTTAATTTTTATGTGTAAGAACCACTGTAATAAGGAACTGAATCAACCGTAAAATACTCCAATATTTCATAAAAACATTGTTATGAAAAGAGTTGCGATTTTTAATATTTCTAAATTTAAAATTGTGAATCCTACATCAGTTAGAGTTACTATCAATTTTAAAACTCCTGGTAATTAATATTTGCTTGGATCGAAACAGTTATTGTGTATTATTTTTCATTTTATTAAGGCTATTTAATTTTCGACACGAATGCTATAGGCTATTATTATCTTAAATTAATTATTATTTTAAGATTTAATTTCTATGTGTAAGAACGAGTGTAATAAGGTACTAAATAAATCTTTAAAAAACTCCATTCAATCATAAAAACATTGTTATGAAAAGAATTGCGAGTTTTAATATTTTTAGATTTAAAACTGTGAATCGCACATCAATTAGAGAGTGATTATCAATTTTAAAATTCCTGGTAATTAATATTTGCTTGGATTAAAAAAGTTATTGTATATTATTTTTTCATTTTATTAAGGTTATTTAATTTTCATCTGTAGGTGATTACTATCTTTATCTTTAATTTATATATAAGAACCACTGTAATAAGGTACTGAATCAACAGTTGTTTTGAAACATCACAATCAAAACATCATAAACCAAATTACCTGTCCAAGTATCAACCTACTAAATATATTGGCGTGTTTTATTTCTTTGAAAATAATATCGACTGCATTTCTTAGAAAGTTATACCAATATCACATACTTCCTACCTTATTACTTTGAATTATCTCACTTCAAGGGTTTCCGAAACATGTACTTGAGCAGTCTGATGAGTACTAAACCCACGCTTCTTGTCTGGAAAGAAACAATCTTCGCATAGTTGCACGGAGTTCTAATGATTTACCAAGACTTCTTAGAAATGTTTTCGAATGTATATGTTCAATTATAGATATTTTTCTCATATATTTCGGTAAAAAGGAGTATATAAAGTAGCTTGGTATACTAATAATAAGTAGGCTTACTTAGTAAAATATTCAGGCATCCGAATCACCGGTATTATATTTAATACTTATTACTTTTCCAGCAAAAAAGAAAATAATACGTGGAATTGCCTTTCTTGGTACGCCATTAATATGAAAATGGTTGTTATTTATGAAACTTGTCCTAACATTTCCAGCATAAAAGAATGATAGAAATACCTAATAAAATTTTTCAACGATGCAAAAACTGAAACAAATATAATATAAATTTCATGTTTTTTCAGTAATAAAAATATTTTTAAAATACATGAGGGAAGTAGTTTACCATTTATTATGTTTGACTTATTTACAACACCTTTATGTTGTTATAAGTAATATTAAGTATTATCAATAGACAAATTTTAAGTAATTCTTTAAGTTTGAGTTATATTGTATTTGTTCTACAGAAGTTTGAATTTAATATACCAGTATACAATTTACAATGAATCATAACATCTCATTCATTATAAGTGATATTATTTTAATTTAATTTCATCAAAAATTACATGCTTTTTTGTATATTTCATGTAAATTTCATGTTTTTTCAATAATAAAAATATTTTTCATGTTTTTTCAATAATAAAAATATTTTTCATGTTTTTTCAAGAATGGAAATATTTATAAAATACATGAGTGAAGTAGTTTACCACTTATTATGTAATTAAGTTATATAAAGTAGCTTGATATAATATTCTAAAGAGAATAGACTCGGCGATAATCGAAATTTCAAATATAAATTAGATATTAGAAAACCTCGAACTGATAAAAGCGAAATTTTATAAATCTATGGGTTTTAAAAAAAATTATGACCAAAAATTAAGGGAAAGAATGACTAATTTAAAAGAGCGAAGGAATACCGAAATTGATTTAACCCTACAAAAATGAAGTTATCATGTGGAAAAGAGATAAAATTATGTTTCATAGTAGCCTATTGACCTACAAAAAAAAAATTTCACATTTTAATTGAGTTCTCTAGCATTTTCTGTTTGACTTATTTACAATACCTTTAGTTGTGTATGTTATTATAAGTAATATCAATAAACACATTTTAAGTAATTTTTTTAAAATTTTTAATTAGATTGTATATGATCTTCAGAAGTTTGTAAGTTGTATACTTGTTAAATTCAATGAATCATAACGTCTCTTTCATTACAAGCTATTTTATTTTAATTTCATCAAAAATTATATGCTTTTTTTGTATATTGCATGTAAATTTCATGTATTTTCAATAATAAAAATATTTTACATGTTTTTTCAATAATAAAGAATATTTTAAATGTTTTTTCAATAATAAAAAATATTCTACATGTTTTTTCAATAATAAAAATATTTTACACGTTTTTTTAATAATAGAAATATTTTTAAAATACATGAGTAAAGTAGTTTTTCATTTATTATGTAATTAAGTTGTAATAGTTAATAATTCTGACGCGAATGGATTCGAAGATAATAGAAATTTCAAATACTAGTTAGGTATTTATATTATTAGTTAAGAAGTTTTTTTATTAAATTTCAATTTGATTTTTACTGGAGATGGTTGTTATGAATGTGTCAGATTTTCTAATAATAACGAAACTGATTTTTTTTTTCTAAAATGAACAGGAAAAAAACATTTTTTCTTATTCAATAGGAATTTGTCATTTAATAACAGAATACTTTTTACCACCAACCATTATTTTAATGATCTCTAAATTTAAATAATTCAATTGAAATTCACACTTGAAACTTAAACAAAACAAAATAAGTTAGTAAAATATACGTATAAATTAACATTGGCGAAGTAAAAGTACAAAATTAAAATTGTAATTAACTAAAAAATTATATTCATTATAAAACTGTATTAATGAATAATAAAATCAACCGATAGACTAGATAACGTGTTTAATCTGAAAATGTTTTCTAAATTATTTGTTTTGTTATGCTTTATATTCTCCAAATGAATAATCAATCTTCTTATGATATTGCTAATCTAAATATTTTGAAATATTTACATAAGCAATTTTAAATGTTTCATATATTTATGTTATACAGTATGTAATATGATCTAATGTTTTGAAATATTTAGAATAGCAGTTTTAAATATTTCATATATTTCAGATGTTATACAATATTTAATATGATCTAATGTTTTGAAATATTTAGAATAGCAATTTTAGATATTTCATATGTTATACAATATGTAATATAATTTAATGTTTTGAGATATTTTGAATAGCAATTTTAAATATTTCATATATTTCGAATATTATACAATATGTAATAAAATCTAATGTTTGAAATATTTAGATTAGCAATTTTAAATATTTCATATATTTCAGATGTTTTACAATATGTAATATAATCTAATGTTTTGAAATATTTAGATTAGCAATTTTAAATATTTCATATATTTCAGACGTTATACAATATGCAATATAATCTAATGTTATGAAATATTTAGATTTATAATTATGAGATTGAAGTATTAGATAATTCATTGTATCTGCGATACACTTGATCGTAGTAAGTATTATTTTATTGAATAATGCAAATGATGTAATAAAATTTTCATTTTTTTTTTATTAGGAACGTTTGCTGTTGAGTGTTCTTCCTCAGCACGTAGCTATGGAAATGAAAGCGGACATAATTCGACCCAGAGAAGGACCTTTCCATAAGATTTACATTCAAAAACATGAAAATGTGAGGTAGATATTTCACTGATATTTCTTCAAAAATTATTTGCTTCGATTTAAAAAAAAAAAAACCCACATGATTTGCTGAAAAAAAATTCCATTGCTAAAAATTTATGTAAACATTAAATCTATATTGGGGATGTACAAGCTATGACTCGACGAAGCTTTTCTCACTGGGTGCCTCATTATATGTTGTCTAATCTCCATTAAAAATATTATTAGTTGGTTTTTTTAAAGCGATTTTCTGATTTAATGATAAATTAAAGCAAAGAATGCGATTTTCTGATTTAATGATAAATTAAAGCAAAGAACGCGATCCAGTTCTCATTATACAAAACATTAAACATTTAAATATTAGAAAAATATTTTATTACATGTTTTATATTCTGTTGTGTGGTGTTATCGTTTGTTTGTGCAGCTGGATCTGGGTGTGGTTGGGTTGAGACACAGGTTTGGGAACACACAGTATTATTTAAGAGAGCTTTAACACGACACATATACAATAATTAACATACAACATGTAACACATTTAAAGACATCTAATTAAAGATTCCTGGAAGGATTCCATTTCTAGGCAGAAAATTAAGTTATTTCCTCTCGGGATGAGAGATTGTAACTAACGGCAGCGCCGGATGTGCCATACTTCCTCTCGGGTGAGACTGACGATTTCTGCTGAACGCCACAGGGGCGCTCTTGCAATGGGTAGGAGGAAGCACGGTTACAATATGATGTTTATTTTGATAACACAATATCATAATATTATTATAGTTCAGGAAGTGCATGATGACCTTTGGTTAACTTGTTTGCGCAGGAAAAAAAATCATATAACCGTAAACTGCACTATCCTTATTCGTTCCTCCGATATAAGCTAGAAAAATGCTTCGCACAATTGAGCTATGGATGATAATTGTTGGATGTGCACGTAGCAATAAACTCATTATTTGAGTGGCATCGGCTGTTTGCTTCATGCTGAAGGCTATTAAACAAGCCTGTCTAATAAAAACTTTACGCTGCGCCCCTTTATAATGTGGAATTAGATAGTTTGTGCCACCTCATGTAGCCAAGATATAAAATCGGTAGTTAAACCTGCGCTGTATAACGAGTGCTTACTGTATTATTAACATTATAAGGCAAGATTAAAATTCCCTTTAAAGTTTTGCTTGAAATTAATGAATTTTTGAATTACATATAGATTTTTCATTTAAAACAGCTACTGAGTAATTGCTTAGAAAAGAAAGTATGAAAATGTAATGTTACTCCTGCGTACATTCATCATACATTTAATATTAAATTAGTTACATGTATATTTGCGATTCTAAATTATTTATCATAAATATTATTACAAATAAGTATATAATACAAATGATTTTTAGATAATTTTATAACAATACTAGCAGATATGACCTGACGTTGCCCACTTACAGAAAATAAAACTCTTTTGTTTGTTTTTGGTACATTTTAATAAGGTAAAATGTCTCTGCAGAATTAAAGGTTTCAGATTTTGAATAACTTGCCTTAAGTAATATAAATTTACTAATAAAGTAATCAAAGAATTTCCAATAATTTTGTTTTACCTTTAACCTGTAGAATTCTTTTTAGGAATAAATTAGTGTTAGTGCAGAAAATAAATGTATGTTTCATATTACTTATTCCCTCTTCGTACTGCCAAATAGAAAATTTTTTGACTATTTGTTGACCAAATAAAAATTTTTTAGACTTTCTGCTTATGTAAAAACATCAAAGATATTTTATATTTAGTCAGCTGATATATGCCATTATAATAAAAAGTATTCATTTTGATTCAAAATAGGGCGCTGTTGTTATATTCCCAGTATACGATTTATCTTTCTTAACATATAAATGTCTTTCTGTGGATCATTTTCTGAATTTTTCGTAATGCATTTCTATGATTAATGATATTTCTAATGGTATTTGACCTATCGATATTTCCAGGCCTGGCACTGGTATCATTGATTTTTACATTTGCTTAAATGCATATGTTTATTTAGACATGACATCTACTTTTAAAGTGATACGAATCCAACGTTTGACTTAATGACCATTTGGTGTTCTACGAAAAACATGTCGATTATCATCACATTTTAAACTATAATATACCATTACCGAACAAGTCGTTTTATGAAAATGACTTGAACTTTTGTGAAATACTAATGTTTAAAGTTTACTCAAGGTTTTTAAAGAAAATTTTCCGTTTTATATAACCTTCCTAATTACAACGGTATTTAATTATTTTTTTATTTTCAAATTTTGAATGACTTTTCTATATTAATGAAAAGAGAAAATTAACTTAAGTAGGACAACTACTATGTTTAAAATTTCATATCATAATAAATATACTACTACTACTACATCACACCACATCACTGTGTCTAGAGCTGAGTTGCCCCTTTACAGTTTGGGAATAATGTGGGTTGAAAAGTCTGATTGGGCTCTACGCCGCTCTACAATCATATGAGACCGGCACCTACTGCTTCAAGTGGATTCCGAACCACTACAAAGATCCATGGTATCGGCGGGACTCGAACCCAAAACTTGTGACGACAAGCGCCAGAGCGCTAGACACTCGGCTATTCAGCCCCCCCCCCCCAATAAATATAGAATATAGTTTTGGGATATACAGGATAATTTATATATATGCATATATTTTCTTCTTCATTGGCGGAACAGCCCCATGGCGGGCAAGGCCGTCTACGCACCGGCAGATTTCGAGACAGGAGATGTTTTCTTTTTACGGGATAGGGTTGCCAGCCTACGCCCAACAGTCATATGAGACCGGGACCTACTGTTTTAGAGTGGATTCCGAAACCCTACAAACATCCATGATACCGCGGGGACTCGAATCCGAAACCTGTGGCACCGAGCTCCAGAGCACTAGTCACTTGGCCATCAGGCTCCATATATGCATATAAATTTCTTAAAAATAAATTAATACTCAAAACTAATGGCACTATCTATAGCTTAAATAATATTTCAGGTTTTTGACTCCATGCTGTTTGGTTAAAAAAATGTCTATTAGCAAAACGCGGTACTTTCGATTCTTGTGAATAATGATCTAATGTTAGAAATTTAATTGTCTAAGTTTTCAAAAATGTTTAAAGAAAAAAATTGCTAGAAGATTAGATAAATATTTTTAAATTGAATAGTTTTTTTTAATGAATAGAAGTTTTCTCAAGCCTTTTGCATTTATTTATAACAGCTTAGTAAATTTTAAATACATATTACTAAAAATTATATAAAACTATTTCTAGAAGCATAAGATTTTCATTAACTTAGTAATTCTTTATCTTAATAAGATGATGCAGATAAATGTGTATTAACCAAACATTATACTTATGTTGAAAAACATTTTTAATTGTAAATGTACTTAAAATTTTGTTCAAATAGTGTATTCTTTTTTCTTCATTAGAATTTTGAATTACTCCTTCTCATAAAAAAAATCATGATAAATATCCCCATAAAAAATCATCTTAAATATCCTCATAAAAAAAATCAACATTTCAGCTAAGGGGGAAAAACGCACAATATGAAGATAGTTTAAGAAATAATGTATCATGTGATATTTTATTTAGTGTACAAAGAAACCATAGCAATCCTGTATCATCTTTATATCCATTGCCTTCATGCTTATATTTGTGGTTTTTCAAAGTTTACTTTTCACTGCCCTAAAGCGTTTCCGAGCTTTTTCTTAGAAACTTTGCTGCATATTATAAAAAATTTAATATCCTGTAGCAAAGTTTTTGTTTTCCGTTTCATTGCTTCCATAGCAGAAAGTTGCAAAAGCACTGGGGCATACTTTTTGTTGACTTTATTTGGTTCGTGAATACGCAAATTCAAAATGCGGAATTTGCGATTTTGTATAGCATACAAAGATCTTTCATATTACTTTCAATACCCAAAACACAGAAATGCACCGAAAAATAATCTTAAATCTTTCTTTTTTTTTTTCGCTCTTATGAGCGTTTTCAATACTCAAAGTAATATGCTTTTCAAACGATAATAAAAAATGTGAATATAAACATAAATTGAAGTTTACTTTTTTAAGGCGGCGCAGAATAAATTTAAAAAAAAATAAGAACTGAAATTCCCTAGCGAATTTCAATTTAACATCCGCAAACATAATCTTTCTACTGGTTTGAAACAAACTTCATAATTCTTCTTATTTTGAAATTCTAAAAAGATACGTGTTTTTCCTAAAAACTTCTTCATTGGTGATTAATTGAAATGACGTAATTAGAAATTGTCTACACAATGTTTTTCGTCGAATGTGCTAATAATACAATCTACAGGATGAATATAATTAAAGTCCCACTTTCAAAATGCTGTCAAAAAAGAACCACTCGTCACAATGAGTTCAAATTTGAAATGAATATATTTGAAGGTGACGGTATACTTGAACGGTATGGCATCAAAAAAAGTTCCACCGATTTTTCCCATCCAATTTGGTATGATCTTGCCGTGGTGGATGGGCTTTCCACAAACAGTGTCACAACTCTTGAATGACTTGGAAGCCATTTTTTCCGTCAAAAAAACCGATAAACAAACTAACCGAAAAAACAATCAAGCACATTGAACACTATAATATGCAACTCATGCCAAATACGTTGTAATTTCGATTCAAAATATCACTGGCAGCCCAATTCACTTTCTCTATGCCCCTTACAGCGCCATCTGTTAATACAGTTGGAACTTTTTTGATGGCGTACCGTTTAACCCTTTTTCAAGTATCATCAGTTCAAATTTGAACTCATTGTGACGAGTGGTTCTTTTTTTACAGCATTTTGAAAGTGGGACTATAATTATAATCATTAATATATTGCTTACATTCGGTTTGTTTAGAAAGCCATACTATATATCTATTATGATAACATTCGTAGCCCTAATACGATGCAAATAGCCAAATAATGTGAATTATATAGATTTGAAGAGTTTAAATTATAATAAAAATTCTTATCAGCTGGAAATAAAAATACCTTAAATCAAAAAGCATTCTAATGTGTATGTCAAGATGGAAAATTTAGTAAAATAATAAATATAGTCATTTCTTTTTATTATAATGTTCAGTATATATTATTAATTGTTACAAAAAAGTTATTTATACTGTAACCATAATAACTTTGTAACAGTTCTAGAGTTTTATTTTAAAGCGCGGAATTACTGGCTTTGCTACCAGACATAAAATGAAGGCTTTTTTTTTTTTAACTTTGAGTTGATGTTAGACTTTTACAAAAATAAGGAAGTTTTCTACAGTCGATTGATCAGTCTTTGAATTTGAACAAATTTCGAAGGAAATGTGTTTTTGTCATAAAACTAAAAGCGAACAGCGTCTGTAACAATAAGGGAATAGTAACATGATCCGCATGTCAATTTTATGTGTCTATGATGCTCTTTTTCAAGATTTCTCGTCTCGCGCTCTTGAATTTTATGTCTACAACACATCAGATCAAAAGCAATTCGGTGAGAAACGCTCCTGTTTTTATAGACCAAGCTTCTTAAAACTGTTTTTCTTCAGTGTAAAGTAATAGGAGAAGATGCTTTTCTGTTACTTTAAAGGACAGTGTCAAAAATGGAATGTGAACAATTGTGTCTTCCTAGAAAAATGTTTCATGATAATGGAAGGGTTATAAAAAGATCAAATAAAAGAAATGAAAAGCAAATCTTTTTATATACAAACTACTGTTATGAAATCATATTTGTATAATTCTTTTGTGTTTACTTATTTTTTCATGCATCGTATAGTATATTTATTTTTTTTACTATAAATATATCTTCATGTTCCTGTGTCTACATAAGAGAATTCAGACATCCTTCATTAGGGGGATATTGTGTCGAATCAAAACTTGTCTCGTATTTTACAAAATTATTACATTACTAAAACTGTAAAGAATGTGAGGAACATAAATTTTCCTGAAGAGGAAAATTTCCTCCCTAAAAAGACTGAAATAATTTATTTTTATAAATACATAACTGTATTAATTTTCGCATTTTTTTAAAATTAAATTTTTAATTGTGATGGAGTTTCAAGCTAATTGTAGAAATCCATAGTACTTTTAAATTAGTAGCGAGTTTCAGCAATCTTTTAGTGATACAGTGAATATACTGTGGACTCCAATAGTTAAGCTACAATATCTCTTTTCTCTCTAATTTACAGATAAATGTTTTAAAAAGCAGGAAATTTGGATAAATTTCATGCTTTTGTAAAATACGAGACAAGTTTTGATTCGACACAATATCCCCCTAATGAAGGATGTCTGAATTCTCTTATATAGACACAGGAACATGAAGATATATTTATAGCAAAAAAATAAATATACTATACGATGCATGAAAAAATAAGTAAACACGAAAGAATTATACAAATATGATTTCATAACAGTAGTTTGTATATAAAAAGATTTGGATAAATTTCATGCAGTTATTTATTATATTTAAGCTATTTTAACATCGCACATAATTTACAAATTAGTAATTGCATTTTTCATAAAAGCCCATTTGGGGGGGAAAGAAAATGAGTATGTTGACAAAAAATAAGTAAGTTGATGAGTTTTAATAAGTAATATGTTCTTCTCTACCTAATTGAGTTGCCGAGTAGTTAATTGCGAAATAAATACCACACAAAGATAAAAAAAATCAACCCTTATTTCAGTTCATTTAAAACCCTGGGAGGATTGAGAATAGCTACCTACCTTCCAATGTATTTTGAAATGTGATAGATGGGATTTAAGTCTGAATATTGAGAGGCCTAATCTATCCATTTGTCTTGATTCTTAAGATATCTGTCGGTAAACTTAACTCAATGAGATTATCCATTTTCATCTATAAGATGAAATCATTCTCTAGAACACATATGATCTTGCATATGGATCGGTATGTCTCAATTGTCAAAGTTTATCTATGAAACACATGAAAATCACTGTGTCCACCAGGAGATACCAACCCAACCATGATTTCATCTTCTTTATAATTGTTACTACAGGTTTCGGGTTCGAATCCCGGCGGTGCCATGGATGTTTGTAGTGATTTGGAATCCACTTTAAACTGTAGGTCCCGGTCTGTTTAGCCTAAAGTGTGCACAAGATGACCGTAGAGCGACAAACCAAACCTTTATAATTGTGTCATTTGATAGATAGTATCTAGTATCTTACTGGCCTGATCACTTCTCTAAGTAAACTTGGAGTTTAATGTGAAGAGAAAACCTTCCACATTGCCTGTTTTGGGTAATTTGCATTCTTGCCCAGCGCAATCTGGCACTTCTCTACTGTCGATTAAAGATAGTTTCTACGAGATATTAAAATATCATGTCGTAAAACTCCACCAACCTGAAATCTGATTTCTATCCCACTCTTACTTTCTATTGGATGAAGTTCTTCGCGGTGAGATTTTTAGTATCAGATGAAAAACCATCTTCAGTGGAACACGCATAACTGGTCTTCTTTCTTGATGGCCTTCATTATTAAAATGTCTTCGCACCGTAGTTGCAGATATTATTGTCTCTGTTGCGACAAGTTCGTGTCCAACGAGCTGGGACAAAAGTGTTTTTTCGAACTAAAAGAGCCAAAAAGTAATCTTCAAAAGAGGTTGCAACTCGTAACCGCCAATCTCTTTGAAACTAAATTTTCCGTTTGAAATCAGTTCCATAGTCTTTCAACATACAAATCAAATTTGTGATGCTTTACGAATGGACACTATTAATTAAAGAATAGGAAGTAGTAAATATTCAGAATACAAAATTTTAATAAAAGATTGCTTAGTAAAAGAAGTGTACTAGTTCATTTTCTACTAAACAATATGTTTATGAAAAGAAATGGGTTTTTCTGGTTGTTTTTAAGCTCTGATAAGGTAATAAACATCAATGAATCATGACCATGTGAATAATATGCATCTGAAGTAAGATACCTGATCTTCCTCAACACATTATTGATGGCAGACGAGCTTTCTTATTTTTACACATTAAAAGAAAATCACGATTCAATAAAAATATACGAAATATTTAAAGGAAATATTTCATGGTATATGGATGCATTTCTTTGGAACTCAATAAGCTAAGTTTAAATCTTTTATATTTAACCTTATTGTGGCACAATGAAAAAAGACGGACCATTGTGTGCAAAATGATGAAAATTCGACTCACTAATGAAGTGAACTGCCTGATAGCTGATCGTCCTTAACACATCATTGCTGCCAGACGGGCTTTCTTATTTTTACACATTAAAAGAAAATCACAATGCAATAAAAATATATGGATATATCAACTATTTCATGGTATAAGGGTGCATTTCTTCGGACATCAATAAGCTAAGTTTAAATCTTTCACATTTAACCCAGTTGAGGTACAATGAGATAAGACTGTCTATTGTGTGCAAAAGGACGAAAATTCGACTCATTAATGACGTGGGTTGCAGTCACTGTTTGGGGAGAAAAGTAGATTCAATAAAGATTGGCAATGTCGATTGCCTGACTTCCTGCTATCTCCATTGTAATAAGCAAGTGCAGGGCATTTACCCTAAAAACGTCACTGAAAAGGCATTTACCCTTTCCATTTACGGTCAAATTTCGGGTTTTTTTAATTATTATTATTTTTTTTTATTTATTAATTTGTACTTATTTAATTTAGAGTACGTTATCATGGATAAATTTTGGAATGTTTGCCGAATAATTCAGCATTTCTGAAAGGTTTTATTTACTCTGAAAATAGGCACAATATTTTACAGAGACTTTTTTTAAAATCAAATCCTTCCAGACTCAATGAACCTTTACACTCATTATGAATTCAAAACGACGTTTTGAAGTGTATCCTGGTATTAACTACGTTATTTTAAAACGTTACAGAAAGTCGAATCAATACAAGTGCGCATTAGGCGATGTAGTATGGGCTTATCAGGATTGTTTAAAAATAATAACATGACAAACCTTGGTTTGACTGCAACAGTATTTTGCGTTTTGGTTCAAGCATTAAGAGAAGAGAGAAACAGAATTAGTGTTTGAATATTTTTTTATAGTTAAGCAGCATTTTTTCTCTCAATATGCATAATTTTGTCTTGTTATGAGAATTGAATGGGAATAAGGGATTGAAAGTTATAGTATTAAATTACCTTTTAAAAGTTAAGATTACTTTAAAATGAGAATAAACCACATAAATTACTTTTAAATAACAATATAGTAAACCACATAAATTATCTCATTTGCATATAATCTAGATTTTTAAAGCAGTTATGAATTTATCGCTATAGTTCTATTTATAAAATCAATGTGCTTTGGATTATTTTTTTCGACAATATTTTTTAACTTTGGATAGTCCTTTATTAATGTTTTGAATTATTTTCTAGTTATTTTATATGTAAGGAATGTCTTGGTGCATTTAACTATTTTTACTCTTATTACTTTCCCAAATTTTCAGTTTTATATAGATACAGATGGGAAAAAAAAAAAAAAAAAAAAAAAAAACATGTGGAGAGAATGAAATTATACGTAAACTTCAGCAAAGTTGTGTGCAGTTTTTGCGAAACTATTAATGTTAACTTGTCTTGACTAGTCATGATAGATATGTCATTATCTGGGCACATTTTGTTCGTAATAATGAAAGTTTATGCTAAAAAAACTAAATAAATAAGTACCAAAATTTAGATTAAAATAAAGAACATTTAGCTAGGTGGAAATTCTGTTTCAGTGTCACACATTATTATAACACAGCTATTAATAAACATTGCTTAAAAGAGATTAAGATGGTATTGCTCAGTGTCAGAAAATGCTCGGGCTTTTGCACATAAAACCATGAATCCTACTTTTATATTGACAACTTTGTTAAATTTATATTACTCCATGTGGGAGAGAATAAAGTATTTCTATGGACTGTAGAGTGAAACTGACCCTATTTGAGTTTAGCGTTGAATAAAAATCGAGTCATTCGGACTTGTAGTTCTGTGAAATAATGTGAGGAATTTGGAAAATGAAACTTTGGATTTTATAAAATAAGAATTTGTAAAGATTGTTATCAATCAAAACAGAAATCACCTAAAAAATTTTTTTAATGAAATAAATTGTTATACCGAGAAAAACTAATTTAAATCAACATATGTAAAAAATTTCGTGTGAAAATATGTTTTTTATTTTACAGTTTTAATCAACATTTATGGATTTTTTATGTCGTTTCTTTTATCTCAAGCAGAGAAATAATAAATCAGATGGATTTTATTAAATTAACGATAAAATATCAACACTTATTACATTAACAATAAAATATCAGGAACTAATTTAATGTATTCATATTTAATGTATTTCTTTAATTATTTTGATAAAAAATAAGGCAGAAGTAGGACAGGTTTCTGCTACAATAGATAGTTTACTAATATGAACAATATACAAATGCTATAGCAACATCATATTTAGACTTAAAAAGCAGCGGCAAAATGAACAGTTTCAAAGCTTGTTTGTCAAATGAATATTTTCAATGATCTTTTCCCTTCCTTAATAAGCGTTTATCAGATGCAACCTCAGAGCATTGAATAACTGAAGTTTTATTTTATTTCATTTCAGTATCCTGTTTGCCGATATTGTCGGTTTCACTGTACTGGCTTCGCAATGTACTGCCCAAGAACTGGTACGCTTGTTAAATGAGTTATTTGGAAGATTCGACCAACTTTCCAATGTAAGAAATGCTTTTTTAGTTGTTAATTTATTTATTTGTGGTTGTTATCTATGTTGGTCTAAATGAATGTGACTGTTCTTTCTTGTCTTTTAGGATAATCACTGTCTACGGATTAAAATCCTTGGTGACTGCTATTACTGTGTTAGTGGATTACCAGAACCAAGATCAGATCACGCTCACTGTGCTGTTGAAATGGGTCTTGATATGATAGATGTCATAGCGTAAGTCCATTTTCTTCAATATGAGGCCTTGAATGCAACGAAACTGAAAATCATTAAATAAACATAAATATCAAAGGGTGGAGTGGCAAAAACTGCATTTGAGGATAAAAAAAGAATTCATATAAAATATATATATATGGAACATGTTATCCAGGAAATACATAAAACTCGAAAGGAATTAATAAAACTAAAAATAAATAGTTATGGAAACCTAAAAGAAATGAATTATAACACCCTGTAGGAATACGTAGGATATTATAAACCACTTTATTTCTGTTTGGTAGATGTCTGGGTCCAAATCAAAGGCATGTCTAGCGACGTATTCCGAGAACATGGAGTAGATAGAATAATCTTCCTTTTAAAGTCTTTAAAGTACAGAATTGAAGGAAAATGATTTAGTAGTGTAGCTTGTTTTATAAAGCAAAATTCGAGACACTTAAAAGAACCTCGTGACTATTTGTAATAATAAGGTCACTAAGCGATTGATTATTTCACGGACTACAATCAATAATTTATAAACGAGTCATATTTGAATGTGATCAATTCGGTCTAATTCATAAAGTACATTCTGAGCGGATGAACAATGCTAAATCTTGTAGACATGCTAAGATGTATTGATTTCTAATCATTAGGTAAATGTTACAAATTTTATATTTATTAAATTGTGAAAGAAAAATTTAAGTAATATTCTCAAGCATTAAGAATTCATAAAAAGTTGACACTTTCTAAGCGATCTGGGGGATGACGCCTTGAGTTTCCGAATTGGAGGAGTATGTTCGATACTCGACAAACGAAAACTGACCGAAAGCTTCCATTTCTATGCCAGGGATATACACGACAAATCTGTGAGCCGGAAAATCCTTCCGTTAGGCCTGAGGAGAGGGAAAACTTCCTGGATACCTCAAGGGTTTCATTCAAAGCTGTAGAGGTAAAATGTGGATCCGTGTAGCAGGCCCTGAATAAAGCTGAATCTACTACATTTCTATCTTTCTATTGGGGAAATCACAAATAAAAGTGCTCGGCGTACGAAAAAAACAAATAGTATTACGATGACTGTTTCTTAAATTCCACAATTCCTTAAAACTAAGGTTTTGTAAGTAAAGGAAATGTCATTTATGAAACAGGGTTTTTTTAGACATTTTTTAATTACCTGCACTTCATCTCATTTTGCCTCTACTTTTCAGTGATTTTCTATTATGTTCAATATATTAGGATTTGAATTGAGAAATCTATTTTAAACATATCTATTCTGACGTTTCATATGTATGTATTTTCATAGGTCTGTGGTAGAAGCTACAGATGTACATCTGAATATGCGGGTTGGTATTCATACTGGCCGTGTTTTGTGTGGAGTTCTTGGTCTTCGTAAATGGCAATATGACGTATGGAGTAATGATGTAACTCTTGCAAATTATATGGAAGCTGGTGGTGAACCCGGGTGAGTTTTTTATTTTATTCACATAATCTCGTTGCATGATACGTTGGCATTCATGGATGTTTGCTTCAATTTCATTATTTAATTTAAATTCATTAATTTAAACATTCTGAAAGATAACATTATAATGTCTAAAGTAATTTTATTTATCACGAAAAAAGTTACCTTCCTCTGTTGTAATTTGGAAAGTTGTCTTTTCTCTTCAATGTAATACCTTTTAGAGTAGTTGAAAGCAGCTTTTTATGAGAAAAACAGTTAAGTGAGATCAACTTTGATATTTCTTTGTAAATAAAATTTGGGGAATTGTATTCTAGAAGGGGTTTTTTTTTTTTTTTTTTGGCAGGGTTATTTTATATGTTTATAAGTTACTCTTTTGCAGAAACACATTGTAGTGTTGTCGGTTTGTTAGTAATTGGACGTGGATGGGTTGAAACTTGAGACACAGAGCTGTATTTACACTCACAAACACGACACACATAATAATAATTAACACATTTAAAGATTTATAATTATTGATTCGTGGAAGGATTCCACTTCAAAGCTGAAAGTAAAGATATTTCCTCTCCTGATAAATTGTAAAATAAACGTCTCTGAGGCAGCGCCGGTTGCGCCGTACTTCCTCTCGGGTGAGAGTCTCGATAGTACGCAGTACGCAGGAGGAATCACGGTTACAATATTTATTACAGGCAAACATATTATTGCAAAAACATACTTTTTAGATTTCATGACTATAAAATCAATACAAAACTGAAAAAAGACGCTTTGAATAACTTTTTTGAAGTTGCATCACTGGTTTCTTGAAAATTGTTTTCAAGGTTAGATCCACTGGACTTTGACAAGTGCATATTTGATTTTTATGTAACTAAATACTTGTTCGATATAGATAATTTTGTTTTAGTACAAACATATATTAATTGTAAGCGTTAAAATAATTTTTGAATCCTTCGATACTAAGTATTGAAATTTTAAATAAATGAATTAAAGTCGTGCTATTAATATTGTTTTGGTACAAAGCAAACAGAATAAAACATCAAAACTACTGAATTAAAAAAAGAAATATTTAGAGAGACGAGTATTATTAAGGAGTTTATTATTTATTGAATATATTCAGGATTGTATTATAAGCATCAAGAATGTATTTCTTTCAGGAGTGTCCATGTGACTCAGGCCACACTTGACTATTTGCATGGAGAATATGAAGTCGTGCTATTAATATTGTTTTGGTATAAAGCAAACAGAATAAAACATCAAAACTACTGAATTAAAAAAAGAAATATTTAGAGAGACGAGTATTATTAAGGAGTTTATTATTTATTGAATATATTCAGGATTGTATTATAAGCATCAAGAATGTATTTCTTTCAGGAGTGTCCATGTGACTCAGGCCACACTTGACTATTTGCATGGAGAATATGAAGTCGTGCTATTAATATTGTTTTGGTATAAAGCAAACAGAATAAAACATCAAAACTACTGAATTAAAAAAAGAAATATTTAGAGAGACGAGTATTATTAAGGAGTTTATTATTTAATGAATATATTCAGGATTGTATCATAAACATCAAGAATGTATTTCTTTCAGGCGTGTCCATGTGACTCAGGCCACACTTGACTATTTGCATGAAGAATATGAAGTTGAACCGGGACGCGGTGCTGATCGTAATTCCTATTTGCGAGAGCATAATGTAGTGTCATATTTCATCGTTCCACCAAGCCATCGAAGAAAAGTAAGTCATATAATTGTTGCATCTGTTATAACTTAAATATTTATTTTTAAATCCATTACAGTAATTCTAATAATTATTTAAGTTAAAATAGATTTTACAAAAAAATAATTAAATAGTAGGTCACTACAAGTTATCACTATAATAACAACAAGTTTTCACTACAAGTTATTGTTACAAGTAGTCACTACAAGTTATTTTTAATTTACTGCATAGAAAATAATAAATTAATAATAAATGGAAAATTATTGAATTTAATTTCCTGCGGTATTTTTAATAACATCACGAAAAGTATATTTGTAATTAAATAGTTTCAAAGAGTAAAATTAAAAAAAAAAAAATGAAGTGTTTCATAAGGGCTGTAAACGTATGCATATTTATCAATGACTTTTTTATAACCTTGCACATTTTTTGATGTTGTATTTAACAGGTTTATTATGTATCTTATTTTTATTTATTTTATTTATAAATCCTCTAGCCTTTGATGTTCAGCAGTACTCAAGCTCGTGGTCCAGGAAATCGCAGAAAACTCTCTTTTAAAAATGTCTCAAATGTTGTTGTGCAGTTGCTTCATTCTATTAAATATAGTATGGATGTTCCATTTTCAAATATGGCTGTAACTAGTGGTCCAGTTGTGGAGAAACCTGGCACAAAAAGGGTAATCATGAATATCTAAATTTTAATTCATATGCTTAAAGGCTCGTTCCCACCGAGGCGAGAGACGTGAAGATGCAAGAGGCAAGCGACCAAATTTTTTCGACCCCTTCACAGCGAAACGTCAGAAATAGCATTACGCATAGTGAAAAACCGCTTGGAGTTGAAAGTTGGGCTACTCCACGCGGCGAACTGCAAACCGGTTTCAGGCGACCGCGGTGAGGTCAAATTTTGGTCGCTTGCATCTTGTCGCCTTGGTGAGCACGAGCCTTAACACTACTTATTACGTAATACGCAAAAAATGCATCTAATTTCTTTGTTTAATTTTTCAGTCGAGTTTTGCTGATAAATTAAGAAAACCATTTAAAAAGAGGTATGCATTTTTTATTTATTTTAATATGATTATCATTGTAACTAATGCTTTAAATTCTTAAAACTGGACAAATCTCTTCAGACACTTGGTATTTAATTCACTGAAATGAACCATGTTTATATAATCTTGGATCGGTTAATGCAGTTTAGTTTTCAAAAGACGATCAATGAAATCAACTATGTTAAATTGAAGTATTTATTAATTGTTCATTTAATTTTCTTTATGTAGGCATTCTACTGTGTACCACCAACCCACGAGTAGAGTCAATAAATACCTTGCACAAGCAATTGAAGCTAGAAGTGTAGATCAAGAAAAGTCAACTCACATTAATGTTATTACTTTATGTTTTAAAGACAGTCTAAAGGAAAGACAGGTATTGTTTCTGAAACATTATTTTTGATAATATCTATTTATATAAATATAATTTTGTATTAGGTATGTTAATTTTATTTTAAATACACTTATTTTTTTACATATGATCCGCCATGCCTTATAATGGTAGGAAAATAACCTGCGAGTGATTCACACCCGTTCTTTTATGTTACCACTCAAGTTATTTTTATACCCATAGCATAAAACTAGCAGAACTTTTCAGTTTTAAAAAGCTTTTTTGATACCCGAAATTTAATATAGTAGAAATTGAGAAAATATGCTTTTAAAAACTATGGTGAGATGATATTTTCCAGCGATCCTCATATTTGCTGGAAATTAAATTCTTGATCAGTAACACATTTATTTGTTAATGTGGCCTTCTAAAGAGCTTTTATTACTTATCTATAACTTCAATTCAGCCTTTTAGCATACACCAATTCAGGATGAGCGTTGTAATTCTTCAAGTTTATAAAAGTTTAACTCATCACCTACAACTATTGTCTTTCTTGTTATGTTTAAAAAGGTTGTTTTTTTTCTCTCAAATAAAGTTGTGTAAAATTCTTTTGCGAAATCCATTATTAGGTACTGGCTTTATTGATTTTTATGAAACAATTATTGGTACTTACGTATTAACGATACCTTGGCAACAGACTTGGCGGTTTTTAAGTGGCGGCAATCTAACAGCTGCAGATTTGCTGAGTTTTGACGCCATTTTGTAGTGCTACGAAAATACGTATTTGGGATTTGCCAGAAACAGAACAAGATGCAATTTCATTTTTTCAGGAGCGAAATATTTTACCAAAACAACGAAAATGTCCCAATTAGACTGTTTTGAATCCATGTTAAACTCTATATCGGCCTGTTTTCCACTGAAATCTGTTTGACTACTTTGTGTTTAAATAAAGTGTTTTTGACTACTTTTTGTTTATTTTGAATAAAAATTTTTTTAAAGCGTTTTGATTTTAAATGAAATGTTTTATATATTTTATTATTTGGAACAAAAATTTTAAGTGTAGATTGGCGCCACTTAAAAACCGCCAAATCTGTAGCTGCGGTTGGCGCGTGTGCTCTTTATTGGCGCAACTGTCGCCAAGGTATTGTTAATACGTAAGTACCCACTTATTATATGCAGAGGATTATAATCGGTACCACGAAATTTTAATGTTTTTGAACATATAATCCTCGGATTTTAGGCAGGAAATTACTATAATAATTTAAGATAAAAATGAATTGTAATATATATGTTTGTAATAATTAAAATAGAAATCAGTCGAATGAAATAATGATATTAGCATTAAGATTTTATACTGTGCTTAAGAGTTTCATTGT
Source organism: Caerostris darwini (assembly GCA_021605075.1). Taxonomy (NCBI): domain Eukaryota; kingdom Metazoa; phylum Arthropoda; class Arachnida; order Araneae; family Araneidae; genus Caerostris; species Caerostris darwini. Next base: position 584,164 of record BPLQ01015031.1, on the reverse strand, counting down.
TTTTCTTTTAAATTTTATAAATATTTTAATCATAGTGGGTGGTCAATCATAACTGTAAAGATCATTATTAATGTACTGCATAGTATTTGGTTTGATATGCCTTATTATTTTAGGTGATTTTTTAAAAATAAAATAAAGAATTTAAGAAAAAAGTTTTGTGTTAATTTCATATACATTGATTATAATTTAAATTAAACCCTTAATATCTTTTAACAGTATTACAGTGAAAAAGATGAAGGATTTGCTAATTGCATGGTTTGTTGTTTGACTGTTCTTTTGATTTTGGGTGGATTGCAGGCTATTGTTCTTACTAGGTAAGAATGATTTTTTAAAATTAATTTATACTTTAGTTCATAACCATTCATTTAAAAAGAAATGAATTTCATATGAAAATATTTTCTATTCAAAAAATTTGTTTTATTTTATTCAATAGTAGCTTATTGAAGAATGAATTTATGAATGGCAGTAAATTTATAGCAGGCATAGATATTAATATTGCATTTCACTTTCACAATAACTTTGACTTTTCGTTGATAAGGCTTAGACTTTCTTCTTAAGATATAATAGAAACATTTATAACATATGGTTAGATTACTATCATCAATCTTTTATTCTGCATAAATTATTTTAGTCTTAGAAAATAATTAAAATTATTCTTATATTATTAAAACTTTTGCTTTTATTACTTAAGTACAAATGCAGTACATATTTTATCTCTTCAATTTATAAAATTTAAACGTTGCAATTTATAAAAATTATTTGGTTATTATAAATTTAGAAGAGCTGGCCCATTAGTATTGATTATACATAATTAATGAAACAATTAGTACATGTACAATTTTTCACAATTTAATATAATAGCAATTCAATTTTATGAAACGAGTACAAACTGAGAAATTTAATTTTCTCTGTTTATTTCTATTTTACAAAAAATCCAAATAAATTCGTATAACAAAATTTATTTATTGATATCAAACGTTATTTTTGTGTCTAAAATTCATTCAATATTTTTTATATCACTATTACATACATATATATATATATTTAATATGATTTAAGTTTGTTATATGGTATTATGAGATGAAGTGTCACTAAAATTCAATTTGTTTTACTAATTTGTATGTAAGTGTTTCCATTTGTAATAGTAAAAGAATTATGTAGACATTAAAATTAAAAAAGGAAAATATATATAGAAAATTAATTACATTTAATTTCCTACTTTGCCTTTTCAATTTAACTAGCTGTAGTTTAATCTTTTGTACTCATTTTTTTTCTTATGTAGGTCCCTGTTGATGGTGATTATATTTATATCTGCATTTTGTTGGACATTTTTGTTGATTATCTTAACTGTTGGAGCTAAAGTGAAGGTAATATTAGTAGTTATGATTATCTATTTCTGATTTAAAATATTTTAATTGTTACTAATTTATATTTAGTAAATTACTTTTAATCTTCATATAATTTTATATGCGAGTCTATCATTTTTATCAAAGGTTTTAACCTTCCAGTAAAATTTATATGATTTAAAAAAATATCTTATTTTGATACATAAGAATGACATAAAATTATGTAGATTTAAATCCTATATATTATTGATCTAAACTTGATACAATTCAAAAAGCAAATTCTTGTCTTAATTTTTATTAATAATGCAATATACAAATTAGATATAACCATTTCTAGGAGGTTACCAAAAGTAATTTTTATAAGAGCACATCGTTTCTGTAATAGCAATAACTATAATAGCAACTCCTCATATAAATCTAATATAATCAGCTTTCATAATTTGCTACTTATTTATTTTAAATTTATCTTTATTTTTTTTAAATTTTCTCTCACCCATTGTTATTAATCGTACTAATCAATTTTGCAATTTTATAATAAATCAAGTTGATTATCTGATAAATCTAATATAATCAGCTTTCATAATTTGCTACTTATTTATTTTAAATTTAACTTTATTTTTTAAAATTTTCTCTCACCCATTGTTATTAATCGTACTAATCAATTTTGCAATTTTATAATAAATCAAATTGATTATCTGATTTGGGGAAGAATTTTACTGATTAATACAGTGTGATGATTACAAGTAATTAAATGAGCTACTGAAATTTATAGGACTAACTAATAGGTAAATTAAATTACGCAATATATGAAAAACTTCTGCAAGATAAAAATTATAACATGAAAAAGATACATTGCATAATTTTATAAAAAAAGAAACCAATAAAAGAAAAAAAAATTGTAAAAAACCAATAAAAGAAACCACTGACATGTAATATATTCCTTGAAAAAAATTGACAAAAGCTTATGGACAATCTAATAAGGTTTGTTAAACTTTCTTCGTGGTAAAAAAAGCCAAGAGTTCCATTTATCCTACAATGAGTTAATAATTAACAAAGAGAAGAAAAATGCTTATGACATTGCTATCCGTTTAGAAAGCCAAAATTATACTTATAATTTAAAAACAAAGTGTAGAAGCATCTTTATTTACAAGTATTTTGTTATTCTTGTAATTTATTAACTCTTTCTATTCTACATGATTACAGAATTTGGTAGGTAAAATTGACTTTTCTTTAAACATCATGCATCATAGAAATCTTGAGCAGTTGGATTTTAATTTTCATAAAGATGATTGTATGTAAGATATTCAACTTATACCAGAAGATACACTTTCCAATTAATGTACTGTAATTAAATATTTGGATATAATATACTACAGTTTGTAATGTAAAAAAAAAAAAAAAAATCAAAAGAATTTACTTCTCATTCTGAGACTCAAAGTTTTGTTACTTTTTTATATTTCCTTTCAGTTTTTGTACTGACAAATTTTCTATTTGATAGAAAACTTTTAATTTATTTAAATCGCAATATAAAATAAAGATTTTTTTTTCAACAAAGAATTTAATGTTAAAATTCATAATCAGTGGAAGACATTATGAGAAGGTTCTTTCACCTTCTAAGAAAAAATATTTATTCAAAAGATATGGTAAATTTTCAATGCTGAGATTTTTTTTAACAGTAGTTAACTGTGCACTTCAAAGTAAATAATTAACGTAATCTTTTATAGTCTAACTATAAAACTCCAGTTGTTGCAATTCATTACTTTAAAAAATATACCAATTAACATTTACAAAATGACTAGATGAGATTAACTGCATTTTTAATCGGATTTAGATTCCTACTAATGTTTATTATTAAACATTTAACTTTAGAAGCTTCTAATTTCGGCTAGTAGTGCAAGTAATTTCGTTAATTAGACCTTAAATAACTCATATAGTTATATATTACTCATCATAAATATTTTTCTTTTTGCTTCATCTTTGTAGGGTTATTTCCAATACATATATTTAGCTACAAAAAAAAAGTTTCTTACAAATTATGCAATTTTTCATAGTGATCATTGACCCAACTTTTTTTCCCAGAGGCAAGACGAAACTATTTTATGCTACATAAGCCTTTATCAAGTCAAGTAATTGCATATCAAATGCCAACAATTCTCCATTCTAATTAAGAAAAATTGTAGTAAGAGCTGCAATCATTTCAACATTTTTGAGTTTCCGCTACTTTTGAAAGAAAAATTCATTTAAGTTTTCAATTTTACATCAGAGCATACTTGAATGTAATAAACAAACCGCAATTTGAAACGTGGCATTTGATCTAAACCAGGGGTTCATGGACTCATTTGGAGAAGAAAAAATTATCTTCACTTTTACTGATCTCGCCGTCTTCGTGCTAAAAGAACTCTTACCAAAAGAGAGGAAGAAATTATCAATAGTTGTCCAAAAATGTGTAAATAACTAATAAACAATTATTACTCACAAATAATTACTTAAAAAGTACTAATTTTCAAGAATTTTCCTTATCCGGTGGGGGAGGGGTTTGGGTTAAAACTCCCTGATAAGTCTGGTGTTCAGCTTTCACTCTGTTGAATTATAGTAAGTATATATATATTGTTTGATCAGAGAATGCATGGAAAATTGTATAAATTACGTAATATAAAAAGAAAAAATTAATGAAAAATTTTTTACATTAGCTATCAATTTTTTTTTCTTTCCAAAAGTGCATGCGTCGCGTATATATGACTAGCACCTCTAACAATTTATCAATTCGTCTGTTTTCACTTTTAAAACGGATGTTTACCTTTTCACACAATTGGTGGTAGAACTATATTTATACATCAACTACATCGCATTTGTGTTCAATCACATTTGAAATGCGATTCATATCTGAATTAAGTTCTAAAACATTTACAAAACCGATCTTTTATATTGAGAGACAAATCTGAATTTGGTGTTTTGAAATAAATTCAGATATTATAGAAAACGCAAAACGGTCGGTAAGCACTATATTTTGAAGCGATTACTAATCTGATGAAACTGACCGATTCCCGCTTTATCAATGTGACCGGAAATGACGAAATGCACAGATCGATGCGCACAAAATGAACAAAAGTAATTTATGAGGCCTCAGACGCTTGTTTGGTATGCCGGTGTAGTAAGAAAATATATGCTTGTTAGGGTATATAAGCTGTTGAATTCTATTTTAAATTATTTAAGATTAACAAAACATAATGTTCAGTCTTTTATTTTTTTAAAATTACAAATGATTACATAAACAAGAGATTATTTTTTTTTTATAATTACATTTAAAAGAGATTAATGGAAAACCACAGTGAACACTCTTGAACTAATTTTAAATCATTTTTAAATTAACTTTTTTAATTGAATTATTATTATTTATAGATATTTAAAAATAACAAACAAAATAAGATTTCTTCGAAGAAATTTTATTTTTAAATATAATTTTAATAATGAATTTCAAACAGGAATTCATTAATTTGTCATACAAAATTTTTTCACTAAAAACTGAATATATATGTTATACTTAGTATTGCATTTAATAATTTGTTAGTTATAATTTTTCTGAAATGTAATTAGTGTGCTTTTTTTTTTTTTTTCTTTCAATAAATTTCAATAATTAAATTTCTTCAAGGATGTGTTTCATCCCAAAATTCTCTACATTGTTTTTGGACCTATTAATGAACTCTCCATCTTATAACAAAAATAAATATATAATTAAATAAAAAAATAAATAAATTTAAATGAAATTTTTAGGAAATGTAATTATGGTAATTAGAGGTTAATCTATATCTATTGTACACAAAAGTCCTTTTTGTAAGTTAAAAGAGTATTTACTAGTGAAGAGGGAAATATAAGTTGTTCCACAAATATCTTTTTTTTTTTTAATATTGAAAAAATCCATACTAATACAATAATAAATTATTGTAATTTATTGATTATATTATGGAATTAAAATATATCATTATTCAAATATAAAATAACTATTAAAAAAATTCTTAATTTTGCTATGATATTTATGTTTGTAAAATTATATGCATGATCATAATGACTAATTTACAATTCTCCTCTTTCAAATAATATATTGTATTAATCTTAGAAAAAATATAATTCATTAAATTAGTGTCAAATCATTAATTTATGTATTAAAATAGGATTTATTTTAATATATTATTAAATGGCATATTTTATATAAAAAATAATTTTTTCAATACTCATTCAGAATTTAAAAAAAATTAATTATTTTTTATGATAGTATGCATTTTTTAGTTTTTGTGGTCAATCGATAGTAATAGCTCCATTTTGGAACAAATTTAAATTTCTGGAGATGATCATTAAAATAAAAAAAAAAGAAAAAAAAAAAAACTAAAGAAAATTTTATTTTATTTTCAAAAATTTTTTTTTTCCCAACACATATGTTAACAAGTTAATATCAAAAATTTTATTTCCTTGAATTAAAAAAAAAAAAAAAACCTTTTTCAGAAAGTTTGAAATATTTATTCTAGTACTTCAGAACAAAATTTTTTAGCTAAAAGTGTATTATCATAAGTTTAACTTTTTAAAATACGCACAATGATTGTAAAATGATTACGATTGTCATTATTATGACCTCATAGTTATGATATTGTTTTCAACATTTACATAATTATTTTTTTTATTATATTGATGTGTTTATAAAAATAACATGTTATGTTAAGATAATAAATACATGTTAATGTTATAATGTTATTTTGCAGTATATCTCATGGGACATAAGTCAGCTTTTTCTCCTTCGTATGACTTCAATTGTGCTCAGCATTATCTTTATTTACATTGTGGCTCAAGTAAATATTGTAAGTATTGAATATGTGTTATGTATTACTTTGCATAGAACTTTAAGGTCAAAAATTTTTGCTGATAATTATATAATATTTTAATTCTGTTTTATATGTCCTGTCTTAATAAGCATAAATATTTTTCAAAAAATTTTTTTTAGTTATGATAATAAATTAGTTTATACTTTATTAAAAGTATTGAAATATGAAATTTTTCCCTCTTGTGAAGTAATAATTCTTTTTTCAAATTGCATCAATATTTATACAATTTGCTATATAAATAAAGTAAATATAATCATATGTCTTTATCTCAAAACATATATTTTATTTCATACTGTTCTTTGTCTTGTTTTTCACATCATAATATATATTATAGTATTTAATATAATTTTTTATATATTTTTCTTTTATTATAAATTTTTTTAGAATGTAAATAAATATTAACTATTGTATTTTAACCATCTTTGAAATACTGAGTCAACTTCTGGTACCAAAATTTGTCATTGATGCCACCATTCTATTTTATGTAAAATTTAAAGTAAGGTGTTCTATTAAAAAGAAAAAAAAATTGTTAATTTGCAAATGGGAGAACAATGCATCTGCAATTTATCGGTCAATAAAATAAATATTATATGTTTTTTTAGCTTTAATTGTCTTTTTATTCTTATTTACAATGGATTCTTTTATGTGCATGATTATATTATTTAAGTATGAAAGTTTTAAAAACATATTGTTTGGAAAATAATTATGTCTTTTTCAGTTTGCTTGCATAAAGGAGCCAAAGTGCAGTCCATCGTCAAATGTTTCTCAAACATCCCTTTTATATGACCACTACTATTGTCCTCTTCCTCATTATGTTATAATAAGCTGTATTCTGACATTCTTTTCTGTTGTAGTGTTTCTTCGCATTCCAATTTTAATAAAAGTTTCTTTGCTACTTCCTATGACAATAATATTTATAGTAACAATTGAAGTTATACAGTTGCAGTTATTTGAATGCTATGATGAACATGTCAAGTAAGTTTAAAACTTAATACTCATATGTACATAATAAAAAGAAAAATTGCAAAAAATAAAGTTCTTGATGTGTATAGCTATTTAAAATGACCTCAAGAAATATATGTAATCTAAATTTAATAAACAAGGCATAAAATTTTCTTTTTTAATTTTAAAATTAGTTATTTACCTTCATAGACATTAATTTTAAATTAATTTGATCTATTTAAAAGTATTGTGTTAAAAATTATATATAAATATTAATAATATTATATTAAATTAATATTTTATTATGTAAAACTATGTAAGTTTAAAAAAAATTAGGTTAAACAGTTTGTAAGATTGTTTATTTAAATCTCCTTTTTCTCTCTCTTATTTTTTGACCTGACAGATCAGTTGTTCCTGAACATCTTATTGGCTTAGTAGTTATTATACACTTTTTATTTGCTGTTTTGATACATGGAAGACAAGTAGAATGGACTGCAAGACTTGATTTTCTATGGAATCTTCAGGTTTCTATTATTTCCTTTTTTTAATATGATAAAAATAAATTTTTTAGATAACTGATTCCAAGTCTTGTTCAATATTTTGTCAAAATAAATAACAGTTTCTTGAATATTTTGCAATGATTCAAAATTATCATCATGTTTTTATTCGGAAGATGTGAATCTTTTATGACAATTAATCATTAGCATATCCAAATACACTTGGAATTTAACATTTCACTAAAATTAACTTGTCACCATCAACTCATTTTTCTTTTTTAATTTTCTTTAAATCATACAATAATTTAACCCTTTAAAATAAAATAATATTTTTATAATATGGAATTAAATCTGAGCTTTAATTTTCATCCATGGTAAAAAAAATGGTAAATTTCATTTAACATTATTTTAGAACAATGAATACTTTTTTATTTATGATTACTAACTTACTAACTGTATTGTATTTCTGTACTTAAATTTTACAGGCTAATGAAGAAAAAAAGGAAATGCATGAACTGCAAAGTAGTAATCGAAGAATTCTCTTCAATTTGCTTCCAGCTCATGTTGCTACACATTTTTTAGACAATCAGTTTAAACACAATATGGTAAATGATTATTATTATTATTATTTGTTTTTTTTTAAATTTTTTTTTTAAAATTTTTTTAAGAAATTTAAAAAAAAGGAATTTAATAATACATTTTTTACTTTTTAAGGAACTCTACAATCAAAGTTATTCCAAGGTTGGTGTTGTATTTGCCTCAATTCCTAATTTTCATGAATTTTACATGGAACTTGATGGCAATAATCAAGGGATGGAATGCTTACGTCTTTTGAATGAAATAATTGCTGATTTTGATGAAGTTAGTCCATTCAAATTATGTTCTAATATTTATCACATTATAAAAATAATTACTGTAATTTTTTTTAATTATTTTTTTTTACCGTTTTCTTCAGCTTCTGGATGATGAACGATTCAAAGCTATTGATAAGATAAAGACAGTTGGTAGCACATATATGGCTGCTATTGGACTTATGCCAGAATACAGAATAATCGTATGTGTTTTTTTTTATTATTTAAATGTTAGGTATTTTTACTTTTTAAATTGATTTTAAGTTTGGAGATCTTCTCAGAGTAAAATTATTAAATATATCTTTATTTAACATGATGATTTAATGAAGAAATGAAAATTTAAGTAGGAAAGATGCTTCTTTTATATGTAAGTAAAATCTTTTTATTAAATTTTGAGTCAAATTCTTTGTACTGCTGCTGTACATTTCTATCCAGAGTGAAGGTATAATTTATATCTCATTTAAAAATCTTAATAATTTATATTGTAAAATTTGGGTACTTAAATTTAAGCTTTAAAATTTCAGTGATAATTTAAAATTTATTATTTTTTATATGTTTTTTTATGATTATATGGATACCTTTTTTATTAATATGTTTGATTTAAAATCTGTAAATATTTTTTTCTAGGCAATTTATGCAAAAAGGGGTGGGGATGATAGTGATATTTTTTATGAAATATTTTTTTCAGGATGATAATCATTCCTCAGCTGTTGAATACATGAGTATCCTGGCAGAAATGGTTTTTGCATTTAAAGATAAACTGGCTGACATCAATGAAAACTCTTATAACAACTTTTTTCTTAGAATCGGTAAGCACTTGTATTTTATTTATCCTTCCATCATTAAAACAATATTATTTCATTATCAGTACTGGCGCTAAGTTAACTTGGTAAGTCTCTAGATTTTCAAATTAAATTGCATTATTTTGAAGTTAACCCCTTGATTATTACACATATATAAAAAAAGGATACTTAAGAAGGGAAACATGTTTATTAGGAGGAGGAATGTAAAAAAGTAAAGATTGTGAGATTAATTTTGATGTTAGAGTTCATAATTTAAAGAACAGTTTTTCCTTCAAGCCTGTAAAATTATGTAGATCTTTTCTAGTAGAAATATGAAAAAAAAATCTTTAAAAGCATGAATATTATTTGAATGCTTCAGTCTACTGCTTAAAAAATATTATTTGGTATATTATTATATTGCAAATATCTATATATATATTTGCAATACTGATAAATTTTTAATATTATCAGACAAATTCATAATAGTTAAAAAAAAAAAAAAAGATTTTTGCTTTTTAAAAAAATATTTTACACATAAAAATAAACAGTAATGAAAAATATTAAAGAATATATTCTGAAGTTTTAGTTATTCCCATTTCTTTAATCATTAAAGATCCTGGTCTCTGATTAAATTTTAGTTATAATTCTAAAAGAAACATATTAATTTTAGAATTATATATATTATTTAAGAATAATGCAGGTTATTTAATCTTTGTTTTCATGCAAAAAAGAACTAATCGCTTTTATTTCTGGAATTTCACATTGATCTTGTAACTTTTTTATTTCACTTAATTAAAATGTAATCCATGTTTAGCTCTGAAGATCTCCAGTAAAAGAAATTCATGAATTTCTTTTATGTGTTTACATAAATAAAAATTATTTGAATTGAATTTATATTAATTATTTTAGGTTTGAACATTGGTCCTGTTGTTGCTGGTGTTATTGGAGCTAGTAAACCTCAGTATGATATTTGGGGTAATACAGTAAATGTTGCAAGCAGAATGGATAGCACAGGCCTTCCAAATCACATACAGGTAACTATATTTATTTGACTGTTGTACATTATTTCAGAATATTTTTGCTAGTATTATAAATGTGAAAGCTTGCAGCATAATAGATATTCGCAAAAACAAAAATAACTCATTGAATGAAATTAAAAAATTCTATTGTTCATTTCATATTTCTGATCAGATTTATAAATATTTTAAAAATTAAAATGTTGGGAAATGTAATTGTGATTTAAGAATGATTTTCATATGCTTTTTAAATAATTTTTATTGTTGATACATATTTAAGAAAGAAATGTTTCATTTTAATAAACAATTAATTTTTTTAGTAAAATTAAAAATAATAATTATTATTATCATTTGATTTGTATTTTGCATTTATTTTTATTTCGTTTTCAAAAAAGTTAAGATTTAATCAATGTCTTTGTTATAAAAAAAAATTGGGAAGTTATTATTATATTAACATAAATAAATAAGAGTTCATTATTCAAATTTAGTTAATATATTATTTAATTGTAACATCATCAAAATTTTATGGAACAATGCGAAAATGTAGACAAATTACTTTTTAAGCAAATTATTAAAGTATAAGAATTTTTTTTAAAAAAATCAGCTTATATAGTGTATGTGTATACAAATAAATTAAATGAATTTTTATACAAAATAAAAAGCGTAACTGTGTAGTCATTTTAATAAGTCATTTTTGTTTTTATTCTGTAATACCAGAAAATAAGGGGATTAATCATAAATAATATTGTGATATGTACGAAATGGACAATAAATTAAAAAAATTTGAACACACAATTGTAAACCAGCATGCAAAGGAATATATCAATAATACCATGAAATTTGTATAGTCAAGGAATTTCGGAACCCTAAATACTAGAATTAGGAATTCATGTACTAATTTCACCTTATTGAAAATTAAAAACAAATATTTATTACAGATGTATTAGATTTAGTTGACAGGATAAAGTAAATAAAAAAAAGTACCTCTTCAAAAGTATTAAGATTTATTATTGAAAAAAATCTATGGCTAAAAAATCTAAAAAAACTTGTAATTTTTATTTAATGAAATGATAAACTGATTTATAGCATATTAAAAAATCAAGCATTATTCTGAGAGTAATAGGGAGAATCGGAGAAATTTTTAAATCTCATAAATATCTATGCAAGGAAAGTTAAAAATTTGAAGTTCAGGTAAATAATCAGAAAATTAATCATAAGGATGCATATCGGAACATACAGGTAAAAGTAGATCTGCTTTGTAAACACTTCACTTTCATATTATATGTTTATAAGTTGAACTCCAGAAAAGTAAATTTTTCATTAAGAAGAATTTCAGGAGTGTGATAATTTTAAAATGAGGGAGAAGTTTTAACAATTGCTACTGAAAAGAATATATTTTTTCCTTAGCTTCATTAATGTCATGACTTCAAATTGCTAATTTTAGAGTAGAAAAGAATTTCAAATTATTTTCTGAAATTTTCTTAATAGTTTACCAATATAGGTGTTAGTATTATACGTTTTTATGCACATTAATCATACACATTTTTTTATTGATTGCCATACTATTCTGAAGATCTCTTAATTATACTTTGCATCAAAAGGTGAAGTGCATTGTGATACAGATTACTATTTCTTGTTTATTTATACATATTTATCTTTCGTGTATTAATTTTATCTTTTTGACATTCTCTCTTAATTGCTTTTTAGTTATATGTACAAGTATATATAGATAAAATTTAGTCAATTCTTTCTCTTTTAATTTATAAGAGAACATAGAATACATCAAAAGATAATCTTTTTTTGGGACATGTAGTGGAAATGAAGTTGCTTAAATAAAATAAAATGCTTGCTAGCAAACATTTGATTCTACTAACATGAGAGTGATTTTCTTTACACATACCCTCGTTTGCTCTGCTTCAATTTCTAAGGCAATAGAACAGTAAGTGAATGACCAGAAAGCCGATATTTTATGTACAGTCATCACAATTATGTAACATAATTCCCTTTTTCACAATCCCTAAAGGATTATCTCAGTATATATTTTCTGTGCAAAATGGATTAATTGTTATTGTCTCAAATCTTGATAACTAGTCTTTCATTATTTCTGTTCTGGAGATTTTTCAAAATTTTCCTTGAATGTGATGAGAAATTATTCAACTGTAGTAGGGTCACTGTTGTAGCTGTCTTCTGTCTATACATTTATGGAGTGATTTTGAAATATATATATATATATAAATTTTATTTTCTAATATATTCAATCTGATAGCTTTTTTGTTGAACTGTCATCATATTACATCTTGACTTCAAAGATAAAAATGCTTTTCTTAAAATACCAAGATTGATTTTATTTCATTCATCCACTACAATTTTTCAGATTTCATCTTATTATTTGGTATGCTGCTTATAAATAGCTTGTTTTATAAGTCCAAATGCAGAGTAATCCATAGGAAAAATGCCAACAAATTTAGATGCGAATTTAAATGGAGTAGCTTCAATTCTGACTTCTTTTTTCATTTTTTACAAATATAGAGCACTAGATTTAAGAATTATGACTAGTAGCCTTATCTTGATGAAACTTTACACAGTGAAGATTATTTGAGTTAAGTGGTGGATTGTCTACTTTGAAAATAAGTATTAAAACATACTTCTGATAGTTCAAGTTAATTCTGACATTTTTTTACAATTTCCTTATTTTATTTCCTTTATTCCTTTTTTTATCCTTATAAGAGAATTCAGTAGCAGACATAAAATCTTTGGCAAAACTTTTTTGGTTTCCCTGAACCAACATTTTAGGTCTTTTTCTCCTCTTTTTTGGTAATAAATCGATCTTTTTTTTTTTTATTGCAATCAGATAATTATATCCAAACCTCATCAAATGTAACTATATATTTCCATTTTTCACTTACCAAATAATTTCCATACGACAATCTACATATAGATTTATGCTGAGATACAAGTTTCAGCATTAGTCATTATACATTATGTTTGTTTTATTTTGATTAGTTTGCTATTCTTTACCTAATTCGCTTTTTTTCCAGTCAATTAAAAACTGATGTTTCTTTCATTTTTAATTAATTATATCACTTATTTTATGCGTAAAAATATTAAAAGCATGCTTTTTTTAACTTTTTTAAAAATTGAACAAAACTATTTCTTCATAAAGTGCAAAAATATAACTTTCGATTTATTGTTTATTTTCCAGTGACATTTTAAAGCAAAGAATATTTATATTGCAGATGAAAATTAAATCCTATTTAAAATTGATGCCATACAAGTTTTTTAAATTTAATTCATGAAGAAATTCGAAATTGTTACAAACATATCTGAACACTATCTGTATATTATTAGTGTGTACTAGAATGCTTCAGTTTTTAGGTCACTAATGTGAGGCAGGTATTTCAGTTGATACTATCTCTTTTGAGCAATTACTTTAATTATTCATGATTCAAATGTTTTTCATCAAGTCATTCTAGTGTTTAAGCTTAACCTATTTGGTTCACCCTCATGCTTCATATAGTATTTTTGTGTTTCATTTTAATTCATGCTTTCTTTGATAAAAATTACTGTTATTCTACACACTTTTAAAATTTGAGCCAACTTTTTTATAATTCTCTATGTGCCTTTATAAATTATGTATATAATGTTGTATCTCTGCATAATGAATTTTATTTTGCTTATCACTTTTAAAAGGATTAACTCTTTAATGTAACATTAATTGTTTTTCACTTTTCATATTTTTCAAACCAACATTTTATTTTTATTTTAAGTATTTCTAACTTTGGTATATAAATATAGTAAATAATATAAAAAATATTTATTAAGAAATCATTCTTAGATTTTTTTTTTTTGTTAGGTAACTGAAGAAGTCTATAATCTTCTAAAGGACAGATATGTATTTCAATGTAGAGGTATTGTGAAAGTAAAAGGAAAAGGTGATATGACTACATATTTTCTTATACGAAGAAAAGAACCTAATGAAATGCAACAGAATGAGTCATGTGTCTCTCAAACAGAAAAGGATGAAGTCTCTCAAAATACTCAGAAAGAACCTATTTTGAGTTCCACACCACCTACTGCACTTAAAGCCATTAATGAGGGAAGCAATGTTAATCGTGTTAAAAAATCTCACATGTATCATTCTGATTCTGTGGGTGAAATTCATTCAACAAGTAGTCCTAGACTACCTTCAATGCAACTTCCACCTTGGCAGCCGCGTTGCCAACAACGTAGTTTTTCAACTGAAAAAGAATCTGATTTGTATGATCAACCAAAACCTATCATTGGCAATGCCCCAACCAAATCCTATTCGCAATCCCGTCCACGTTTTAACAATAATCATACTCATGCCAATAGTAAAAATTCTTCAAAAATTAACAAAGTTAATTCGCCCCCAGAATTAAAAGATGACCTGCAAGATAAATTACAAAAATTGAATACTGGGTCTAATTTATATACAAGCAAAGTTTATAGACCATCCAAAATGTACACTCATCCAAGGGCTCATTCTGTAAATAAATCTCCTGCTGTGCTTACTCCACCTGAAGAAATGTTCAACTTTCCATCAATGAATGCAGCAAATAATACAGAATCCAAAGATCCTGCTCTTGCTAATGACACAAGTTTTGCTATTAATAGTAGCAGTGACAGCATACTGGGACATGAACAGAATAATTCAGTTGATTCTTCTTCATTGAATCGCTCTTCAACTTCATCCTGTGAAAGCTATGTCCGAACAGACTTTTCTCGTACAGATGTAGACACTCCTTCCCCAGCACTATATGATTATTCATGCCAGACCAATGTTCAATGGGTTTATCCTGCAGATATGAAAAATAAACCTTTAGCTTCAGAAATGGAGGCAACTTCTTACTGTAGTAATATATCTGACAGTAAACAAGCTCTTCCAGAAGTCGGTTTGTCACCATCTCATAATAAAGACTATAACAATAGTAAATGTAACACAGACTGTGATGAAATCAAACAGGATATGGAGAAGCAAACTTCAGGTAGAAACATTGACACTGTAACAGATGAGTATCTACATAATTCTTTAAAAGTTAAGTCAAAACAACAAACTCCTTTGACCAGCAAAGACTTTAAGTTAAACAAAGATGTCAATTCTTCTCTTGCAAATGCCACATTAACATCTGCATCTACTTCAACAGGTAATCAGGAACAAATTGTCCAACAAAATGAGCCATGCAATGATGATTCTAACATCTGCGAACAACAATCTAACTGTTCTCCAACAAATAAAAATACTGATTTTAAATCTAATGGAATCTTGTCTGAACCTATCATTCCACATCAAACACTGAATTCATTTAAAGATCGGTCACCAGAGAACCGTAATCATGGATCGTTAGTTCTCTCAGAAAAATGCTTAAAAGATATTGATAGCAATGCATTTAAAAATAATTCATATAGAAAGAAAAATTTGAAGGAAAAGGATGAATCAATTTACTTGGATTATTTAGATAGCAAGTCTTCTAGTTTTCCTAGTTCTTCTGATTCTTCTCCTAAATCTTCTAAGAAAAATGAATCTCCAGAAGTATTTGGTAAAAAAGTATCTAAAAATAGTTTAAATAATCGTTTGTCAGGTACTAATAATTCACGTTTATCTTCTGCAACTCATAAAATCAACAAGGATTCTACTTATGAGGAAACAATACCTATTTTACAAGAAAGTATTAATATGGTACCAAGAGCCCCTGTTGAATTAACGGATAGTGATGAAAGTGATGATGAAAAATCTGCTGAATTACCCCTTATTGATGAGTACTGTACAGATGATCCAACTTTAGAAAATGCATCTTTACTTAATGAACATGGGCTTACTGATGCTGAAGGAGCTTTGAGTGATTTAAATTCAATTATCAATGATCCCAATCCTGGAGATAACGATATGGATGATACCAGTATTTCTTCAAGAGCTAGTAGTAGAATGTTTGATAGTGATCAACTATTGAGTGTTGACAGTTTAAATGTTATGTATGATTCTGAGTATGATAACTATAGACCTGGAATGGTGAGTGATGATGATATATTTCACCCTGAACATGTCAGTGATCCTGATCTTGATTATTTGGAAGACCCAAATGTAGAAAACATCAGAGTTTTATCCAATAATATAACCAGGAATTTTGGACTACCTCCCAAATATGAAAAGGAGGATAGTGAGTTAGGGTGACATGCCTTGTCTAATTCTTAATTGTTTTGTCTTTCACCTATATCTTTAAACACCTTATAGTGCAATAACTAATAAGTGATGAAAATGTACATTTCATGTAAACATTATTCAGAGGCTCAAAAATTGGAGGGGGGCAACAAAAAAAATTGTAAATTTTTATTAGTACTGAGCATTATTAATGGATGGCACAATAGAAAGCATCTAAGATTTTTTTATTAAAAAAAAAACAATGCAAAATTTACAATTTTTTTTTATTATGTCCATGTATTCAAATAAGTTTTAGAAATTGATAATTTTAATATATGTGCAAAATAATTTTTTATTTGTAAGTGCTTAATAGAAGAAATATAAGTTACTTTCAATGATTGTACCTGTATATACAGAAATTAAGTCTCTGCTTGAATACAAAAAGAAAATATCTCTGATATAATTGTTTGTAGTAATACCAAATAATTGAAAAGCAGATATTTTAATTTTTTTTTCTTTTGCATTATGCTTGATTGTATTTAAAATTAGTACAAAATATTTTTATATATATTTTTGCAAAAATTGGACACTTTAAATATATGAAAGGATAGTTGAACATTACTTTTAATTTTTATTTCATATTTTACTTAAATAAGCTACATTTTCTCTTAAAAGCATATTTAAAATTATACTATCAAATAATTTTACGTTGTCAAATACTGTTTGAAGTATGCAGTTTTATAAGCTGAATTTAGGAAATATTATTTTAAATATATTTAGTTTTTTATGTATAAGTTAATTTAAGAAATAATATTAAAGCATGAAAGATTTTTAAAATGGAATATAAAGTTTATTAGAAATATAAAGCATATGTAAGATCCCAAATGTTTTACTTGTAATTCCATATATACATTATCACTTGATGATGTGAAAAAAAAGTGATACTTAATGTTCAGATAAAGTAGCAAAAGGTTTTTCTTGTGCTCATAAGATGATTCACTGGGTAGTCATCATAGTTATATTGAAGGGTATGATATTACATCATTATTTCTTGTGTTAACAATTTTGAAAGTATCTATAATACAGAAATGATATGACTTTCACTGCACTCTATTATATTTACCATAAGAATATGGTAAAATTAAATAACATTTTATGAAAGAGACAACAAAGTAATTACCCTTAAGATTTCTAATATTTGGAAATCCTCTTAATATAATTCTAGTGTGTATTGTTAGAAAATTAGATATTCTATTGTGAAGGAATTATGCCAAAACTCTAATGATATTATTGTTCCACTGTGATACACGTTTATTCTGTATAGTTAAAAAAATTAAAGTTTAAATTATTATCTTGGTCTTTAGATTTATCATAGTGCCATTTAACTAAATTTATATTATTTGGCACTGTTCCTTTTTCTTATAGATATATGGGCAGAATCGCACACTTCGTTTTTTTTTTATGCTACTCAATTTTAGAATTTTGGCACTTCCATCCGTCCTATGTGTACACTATTTTAAATATTTAAATAAACTTTTCCATTTGTCTTTAACCTTCTAGGTTTTGTATGAAATATTAATTGCACTTGTGTTTATATAATGATATCTGTATGTGATGTTTGTGTATTTCATTGTTGAAATTAACTTGTTGTTTCATATGTATAAAAGTTCCTTTCAAATGTTTATCTACTATTGCTAAAAGTTCTCTATATAAATGTATTATTTAAAACTTCCTATTCACTTAATATTACGCTGAATGTTTTTATACTTCACTTCATTGTATTTAATAGTTTTATGTAACATATGCACACATTACTATTTAATGTCTGCTTGCTTTAATATAAAATAATAAAAGTTATTAAGTCGAAGTTGATTGCACAAATGCTTAAATTAAAATCAACTTTCCTGGGTTTTGTTAAATTTCAATCTCTTTTGTAATGATTATTTGGTTTAAAGGTTTAATTTTTCTACTTTTAAATATGCTATAGAAGGCTTTAATGTGTTAACCATTTGTTCTTAAATATATTGAACCAGTAATTTCAAGGAACTTTTATCACTATGTGTTGTGCTGTTAAGGTAAATCTTTTTAAAGCTTATCTCAATTAACTAAACTTATTTTTTTATTAATAGATTAATGTGTTATTAATAAAAGATTGATCAATTACAAAGTGTTAGAAATTTTTTAATTATAAAAATGTAAGGTATAAATATTTTGTTTAAGAAAATTTAAGCAATGGCTCATTTAATTTAACTTAGTGCATTTAATTAGCGTTCGTTTTAGTTTGATGACAAAAATTTTATTTTGAAACATTGTTTTAATTCGCTGAATTAAAAAAATGTATTTTTCTTTAACGCTATGGAACTATTCTAAAACATAGCTTCATACATTTTACTTAAAAGCATTTTGGAAGTACTTCACCAGTGAAAAGGAAAAAAAAAAAAAAAAAAAAAATGTATCATTTTTGTATATTTTATATAAATGTAATTTGTGAACATTTAAGATTGTGAAACATCTTGTCAGTTTAATGTAAATATTTTTTCCAGTGTATTATAATTTGCACAATAAGGAGGAAGATGTAGAAATCTGTGTGTAATTATGAATGAGAAAGGTATGTTAAAAAAAAAAAAAAAGGAGTTAAAAAAACTATGGTGAAAATTTTGCTTTCTAGTAAGCTAAACCAACTATTAGATTTCTAAATATATATATATATATTTTATTGGTGTACTTTATAAAGATATAGGTAATGCTTGCAAGTGTTTTGAGGAATTTTTGTCTCTATTGCTACTATAGAGAACTCATGAATGAAAGTGTGTTATAGAAATAATGATAAAGACTGATATATAGTTAATAGGATCTGGACGTTAGTTTCAGATAATCTTTAAAAAGGTAAAATTTATGTGTACAAATATTCTAGCATTGATGATGTTTCACATAGATGAAATTAGGATATTTCTATTGCAGCATATATAAGCCTTCTGCACAAATTCCAAAAGGAGGTCATTCTAAAACAACGATTTGCTGTTATATAGTCTAATTATGCATATGCATTAAATATTATATGCAATATTTTTTATAAATAAGTAAAGTTTAGAAAATTACTAAAACTTTTATTGAAATTTCAATAATTATATTAAGCAGCAGAAATATTTGATTATTTGGTTAATTTCTTTTAATAAAAACAAAATTGTGCATGAATAGTTTTTTCCAAATGTGATATAAGAAAATAAATGCCAATATTAAATTTTTTTTCATATTAAATTTTTTTTATTTAAAACTGTTAAAAATTAAGCACGTTATATGGCAGAAGTGCCTTTCAAAACATACTTTATTTCACAAACTAGTTTACTTCTACATTGCATATATTAATGTACATAAGTAAAAAGTTAAACTAATTTAAAGCTAAAATGAAAATTTCTAACTTATAATATGGAATTTCTATACATTTTCCAAAACAACTTCATATGATTATATGAAATAACTTATAAATGAAAATATTCTAAAAGCAAAATTAAAAATATTTTGTGTATCGATGGTTTAACTTTATTAATGTACTATGTAAAATGCAATTCTAATGTTATAACAAATCTGAGCTTCAATAATGAAATGTTTTGAATTGATTCAATAATATTTAAAATGCTGTTAAATATTTAAATTTTAAAATTCTTCTTCATAAAAAAAACAACTTTTTTTTGGAATTTAATAGTTTTATGTAAATATTTATATGTGCTATGACATATTAAAATTTTAAATGGCTGTACATTTTTTTACCAAATTAAAAAAAAAATGTATTCAATCTATGGGCGATTACTGAGTGGAGCAATTGTGTAGGAGTTATTACAACCGCGTTACAGGAATATATTTTAATATATCGTATAAAATACTATGTAAATATAATTTATTTCTATTTCTTGCATAAGTGTACTTTCTGATGTGAAAATTAATGTTTCAAGTATTTTTAAAATTATAAGTGTTCAAAGAGGGGAAAAAAAAAACAATTTAGATCCAACTTCAACTTTTTATATTAACTTAGTAGTTTGAAGGTTACATAGATTTAATATTTTAGATTGAGTTTTGCTGTAGTTGTGCAATTTGTATTTTTTGAAATCTCGAAAATACTACATTTTTTTAGCACTAGGTTAAACTGAACATGATCTTTGTGTTCAGCATTTCATTGGATAATGTTGGTATCTGTGTGCTCACTCCTGTGTATACATATTATTGTGAAGCCATTTTTCATTATAAATGTTTCCCTATTAAATGAACATTTGATAATCAATATTTTGTTGTTAATGTTATGCTGGCATGCCTTACTTGTATTTTGGCTTGTGAAAACCAAATAAAACTACAATTTCAATAAGTGTCTCTTACATCTGTTGTAACATCCAACAGTTAATTTTGTTTTTTCATGGAACAGTCATAGCATACAAACCAAGAAGCATAATGGCTGAGAAAAGAGCAGTAAATGGAAGTGTTACTACCCAGGCTAGTATAATACTTCTAAATAATTTTAAATCTACATCTTTGGTACTTCTAGTTCGAGCGCAACCAACGAATACTACTGAGCCAACTTTGCAGTGAGTTGTACTAATTGGCAAACCTAACTTTGAAGCCAATAAAACTGTTGTTGCAGTTCCGATTTCAATAGTGAAGCCACTGAAAAAGAAATTTACAAAATATAAACTTCTAAAAACATAACAATGAATATGTTAAAGAACAGAATCATATTATTATTGCATTTAAAAAATAGGACAAATTGTTCAGGAACTATTCTTTTAACATCATGGAAAACATATAATAAATTTATTAACATAAAGCAATGCAATGCAGCATTTAATCAAAAGCGAAAAATCATATTTTTTGTTAAGAAAAAAAACTAAGTAAGGAAAAATTGAATATACATCTATTTTTTTTTTTTTTTATTTCTAAAATATGTAGCTAGGTTTTAGAAGTATTTGTTTTAACTTTTATAAAAAAAATCGGATTTTAGGTTAATATCTATCTTTAAGGAAAAAATAAATATTTCTAAAATTTTTATATTATTAAGAAAAAATGTAAAGTAAAATATAAAATTTCCAAAGCAAAAAAATAGCTGTATCTGCAGGTTGTAGTTTTTTGTGAAAAATTAAATATTTATCTATTAATTTCATTTTATGAAATTTTAAAATTTATAGCTATCAAAAATATTTGTATTTGCTGTGTTTGAAAATTTAATGTAAAACCTTAAACATAAAAATTTATTCTAAATAATAGTTTCATACCCAGAGAGTTGTACATTAATTTTGTTATCGGGTTTAAATATAGTATTTCATTTTAGTCAATTTTCCAAATGAAAAAATTTGTTGTTAAAAATTCATAAAGATATTGCTGAGTATTTATTTTAAACTATTAGTCCTTTTAAAAAATAAATTTTATGCTTATATAAAATTTTGGATTCACCCTTCCCTTCTACGTTGTAACTGTGTAAGAATGGCAATCCATGAACAAAGAAATGAAAACGTAAATTAATTTCATACGAGATTACTGCTGAAACAATTTCGCTTTGTTTTATGCAAATCGATTTCCATGTAAAATTCATTTTTAATAAACTTTTTCAATTTAAATAATCTGAAAAGGGTATTGCTTCTATAATATATGCTATTCAAAATTTTTAAATTTTGTTTGTAAAGTAAATTTCTTTAATTAAAATTACATATCATTACTTCTTATATCTTGGCGATTTTAAGTGAAATTAAGATATACTTCTGATTCTCGCAGATAGATGGCGCAACTGTATAGACGTCACTCAAATTAATGAAATAAAAATAAATACAAATCAATGTAATCTTTGTCAATCTTTAAATAATTTATAAAAATATCTGTAAAATTATAAGAAATAAAATTTGTAAATAAATGTTAAATAATGAACCTACAGTTTTGTAATGTCGATAGTGAGATGATGTTAAATATATGCCTACATTGAATATACTGCTACAAAAATAATTTAAGATCAACAAGACATTCCAATTTTGAAAACAGTAATAAAGCCGAATTATTAATGAAGTTTTTAATTTTAAGATTTATTTTAAAGGAATTTTATTTTGTAATTTTTCGGGTTTTTTTCCGATATTTTCTTGTAATAAGAATATTACATAAAAATTACATGATATGTTATGATGGTTGGATTTCCATCATTCCACATATTATTACAGACAGATACAAAAATGATTGCTTGGATCTTAAAAAATGTTAATGGAATATCACAATTAAAGGATAATTTTTAGAAAATAATAAATTTTAAAAAATTAATCTCGTGTTGACATTCTGTCTAATTTTTATGATATTTTATCGGCATTTTTGAAACTTTAACATTTATTAAATGTAATTTAAATAAAATTTCTGGTCATTTAATTGACATTTACGTTTTCAATATTCACAAAATGTTTTTTACGCATTATAAAATCTAATTCTAGCATTAAAGTCAATTGGAAAAGGTGAAGATCAATTAAAAAAAAAATTATTTCTGGAACTTTATGACATGAAGTCAATGGACAAAATTAAATTGTAAAATAAATAGTAATATTTGAGTTTTATGAATTAAAAATATGCCGCTTGAAGAGTTTAAATAAAAACTTAAATTAAAAACTCATACCTTGTTGGTGTTATTTTAGTCAAATCCTTGCCCATGGTCTCAATGACTTTTCGCCCCATAATCCACAGTCCAGCACTTATGCCTATTCCGCCATAGATTAGCAGCCATGCAGGTGTTTCTCCATCTTGGTTGTCGGAGTAAATCAACCACATACTTACAAGAGGTGCTATGGCATTACTGTAAAATAATATTTGTTTAAATAATGCTGTATTTGTTGAAGCACAATGGGCATGTAATGGCAGAGTGAACAGTAAAAATATATCAACAAAATTTATTTACCTGACATCATTACCTCCATGAGCAAAGGATCCAAACACTGCTGTCATAACTTGCAGGCTTTTAAAAAGATTTGCAACTTCAGGACGGCTATCATCACTCTCCTAAGACAAAGAAGCCTTATTCCAGAAATCGTAATACATTCAAAAATAAATCTATGGATGTAAAGAAAAACTAAAACTTGTTTTAATCATTCATGATTTAAGCCGATTATTAAACGATTACTTAAGTTTAAAATATCCATAAATCAGAGACGCATTTGGAAGAATTATAATACTGATCAATATAAAATAAGGTTAGTAACGATGCATTATTAATAAGATGGGACCCTAAGATTTAGAAATTTTACAATAAAGAACATTTTACCAATAAATCATTTAAAATTGAAATTTTTAACCAAAATACAATTATTTATTATTACTATTTACAATTCAGCCTAAGAAATAATATTCTTAATACTGTAGCCACCCATTATATCGCACTTTTGTACCTTTATCGAGATATAATTAAAGTTTACCGTATTTCTAAAAGCCTTGATAATTTTCGATTGCTATATAGAAATAAGAAGATATAATTTCGTTTTCTCTGAACTTTATTTTACGTTGATAAATACTACAATAATTTTCACTATAGCAGTTGAAAAGTAATAATTTTGATTAAATAATAAAAGAAAAAAAATTACTGAAATTTTTAGTTTTCTACATGAAAAAATATATAACGAATATCATAAAAATAAACAAACGCAATCTATTCAAATTCAAAGGGGTGAGTATGTAATAAGGTATGTCTTACAAATATAATGAAAAACCAAATGTTACGTTTCTAAAACATTTTTTACTTCATGTTTTGTGCTTAAGGATGCAAGAAATTACTTGATCGAGAATGAGATATATAATTTACCTGGACATTAACTGTGATTTTTTTCAATGGAAAACAAGAAAGTATATATGAATTAAATTACCTCTTCATTTTCATCAAGAGCAATAGGATTCTCCAAAGCGAGTTCATTTTGTTCACGAATAGTGTTTCCTGCAGAATTTGAAAATTTTAGTAAGTTTATAAAGATTTTGAGTAGTAATGGAACATTTCAACTCTCAACAGCGTACAAAAAATGTACAAAGTGCATTTTTTAAAGTACAAAAAATGCAATAGAAACAAATATATTAAGAAATTCTTTGGGTTGCAAATATAAATACAAGCAAACAGGCGCGAATCCGAGATTTTATATTTTGGGAAGGGGAAAGGGCAGCTCAAAAAAATAAAGCTTAGCAGTTAAAGAAATCTCAATTGGTCATACTAAACTATAAGTAATAGAAAATGCATCCAATGTCGAAATTCTATATATTAATAAATTATTAATAATTTTTACATTGCTCAAATTTGGTTCATATACATAAAAATGAGAACATTAAAACTGAAAAGTATACTGCACACACACACAAAAAAAAAAAACCCACGAACAAATTATAAATTAAAATTCAATCTTCTTTTCTCTTTTGCTAACTCATTGGTTGCATCGCTCATGCCAGCTTTAGTATTTCGATGAAAATTTGATAAAAAAGTAAACCACGAAAAAGCTTAGGGGAAAGACGGAGGGGGCGGAGGATCAATAAATTAAAGCTCTGACATTTATGAGAGCTCAATAGGTTATACCGTATTATAAGTAACAGAAAATGTATCCGAAGTAAATAAGTATTTAATAAAACTAAACCAAGAAAAACACAGGTTCAATCAACATATTTAGACACACTAAAAAAAATTAACTCTGATAAAAAAAAAAACATTGCTTCATTGAAGCACGAAATAGTTCACAAGAAACAATTGGGTCAAAGTGTGAAGTGGCATAAGTATGAACACGTGCATAAATTTTACTTATGGGCATAGACTAGCCCTGCACAGGTTTCGGGTTCGTGTCCCGGCGGTGCCATGGATATTTGCAGTTGTTTGAAATCCACTTTAAACCGTAGGTTCCTGTCTAATATGACTGTTGGGAGTAGGGTTGACAGCCCTACGTCGTAAAAAGAAAACATTTTCCGCTTCGAAGTTTGCCAGTAGGCAGACGGCCATCCAATATGGACTGTAGTGCCAGTTAGTTAGATGTCCCTTGTATTCTTTATCATACGAAAAGGGACAGACTTTTCTACTTGAGGGAAAAATCAAGATAAAAAGATGTTCCTTTGAGAGTAAAGTTAAATCCACTAAAAAGGATTTTTTGTAGAAATAGAGATGTTTTTGACGTTCTCAATTCTTTCATCTTTTGGAACGATTGTTGACACTTCGCTTTTTCAATAAACTTTTTCCCTTTCATCACATTTTCCTTTATCATGCGCTACGTAAAGGTTTGAAATTATTTTCAGAATTTTCATTTCTATCACTAACTTACATTTACCACATTTCTGTCTTTCTCCACTGAGCGGTATGTCATATATTTTTATTTTTTCTTTATATATAACGTTTACAATT
The DNA here is from genome assembly GCA_021605075.1 of Caerostris darwini. Classification (NCBI taxonomy): domain Eukaryota; kingdom Metazoa; phylum Arthropoda; class Arachnida; order Araneae; family Araneidae; genus Caerostris; species Caerostris darwini. The sequence continues at coordinate 558,335 of BPLQ01015031.1, read as the reverse complement.
TTTTATAATTAGCATGTTTTTTTTTTTAAATTTAATTATGCAACAATAGTAAAGAGATTTTTCATAGTGTACTCTATAAACTGGAGTAACTTTTGCCTTTGCCTGGGTATAATGGCAGATTGTTACCAAATTATTACAGATTGCAATAAACTATTTGTCTTTGAGCGAAGTAAATATGGGTAATCAACTTATGGCTGCGGATTTCTGCAAGCTATAAGTTGATAGGGTCTGCTGAATATTCAAATCAACACATTACTTTAATTAAGACATTGTACCACTTCATCAGAAGTATTTATATTCGGAAAAGATTGGCTACAGTGTAGATCGCCAAAATATAAATAGTGTTAGACGTCAGCTGCTGATTTGTCCTTAGAATTTTTCTTAGCTTTCAGAGACTCAGACTATTTAAAATAATTTTCTAACAAAGGAATGAATCGTTACTCAGTCGTCAATAAAAATAATTATTCTTGTAATTTTAATCACGGTTGCAATGTAGACCTACCTCCTAGTGGTGTACACTGGGTAACGTTCTATACGGCTAAGTGGTCTACAGTTTACTGCATGAGCTCTCGCTGCTATCCTAACAGTCGTCCTGTTGACCTGCATGTATTGCAATAAAACGCTGGTGGCTTGTCTCAATAAAAAAGAACAGATCTAATGAATATCTACAATTCATTGGTATTTTCGAACAACCAAAAATCCCTCTTTGTGATTTGGCAAAAATAATGAACCGAGCTCATCTCCATCGTTGTTTGGCACTTAATTGCGAATCCGAGACGGCGAGATAGTGAAGCTAGAGAACTCTTAAGACAATGACTTCAGTCAACTTTGATGAACTCTTTTGTGTGCATTTTATTTTTTATTCCAAATTCATCCCCCCCCATTTTTGTATTGCCTTGCCATTGGAAATAATAATTTTAATTATATTAATTAAAAATAAAGTGACTGCTTTTGATAATACATAAAATGTTCAGTTGATAATGTATAAAATAGAGTGTATAAATCTGCCGGAAGTTCAGATTTACCATTATTCGTAATAGATAAATCCGTAATATAGAGTAGCCCCTAATAATATATGTGCTAGGATACAATGAAAAAGATGTTTTAACAAAAGTGAGATATAATAGGAGACTTTCTAAAAGTTGTAGGACCTTTTTTCCCTTCAGAAAGTGCATGAAATACCTGAAACACTAGATATCGAGGGACTACTGTATTAATAGTCCAAATAAAACGATTGAATTGGAAATTTGTTAAATTAAGTATAAATATCCAATATAATATTTTATAAACCTCCTTTTAATGGAAGTTTCATTAAATTTGAAAAAAAGTTAATTATTTTAATTATTATACTATCACTGGTTATTGATATACTTGTAACACTGTCACCCCATTCTATAGCTGTGAATCATTTAATATTAGTGTAAACTAATTTCTAGAATTTTACGAAAAAATTTTGAAGGTGCACTTTAAATTAAATAATACTTAAATATTACTTAATTTAAATCTAAAAGAACTTTTTGACTAAGAACCTATTAATATTAAAACCTGAAATTTTATAAAACTTTTAATATCAATGTAGAATTATCCTTTTTCTAGAATTTTTTGAGGATAAACTATTTAAAGGTTTAAAATTTAAATTTCCTCTAAAAATTAAAAATGTTTCCCTCTATAGAATCCTATTGTTTCTACTACTATATCAAAAATAAGGCCGTATAAAACATTAAAAATGATACTTCTTTCATCTATTTTGTCTAATAAAAAGAGTTGCTATGACTACTTGAATATATTCAAATCATGTGATTTCGGGTATTTTTAGGAAATTTATTCAGCTGTATTTTCAAAACAAGTACATAGATTTAATAAAATTTTGAATTCATTTTATATTATACGTAAGGTATCATTTTGCCAAATCTGATCAAAATCTGAGATGAGATAAAATTTGTATGAAAATTCACATGGAATGATCCTTTGGGTTTAATTTTATCTAACTTGGGGTTCTTTTACTGAAAATTTTCTATTGAATAGGGCTACATTAAAATATCTAGGGTAAAAAGAGTTATATTGGAGATTAATTATACTATTTAATTTCGAACTAATCGTCATTAGCCATTTAATTTTCAAAATCTAAATTTTTTTTAAATCTTTCATTATATTCACAATTATTTCTAAATGTTTTATGAACCGTTATTAATTATATTATTTTTATAGCAATACATACAAAAAGGTACAGCTGTCTGAAATTCTTTTTTTTAAAACATTTTTTCTGCATTTTTTAGAGGTATAGTAGTGAGGGTAAGGAGATAAAATAAAATATCCAGGTTTGAATTGATTATTCATTGGAATTCTTTTTAAAGAAATTCTATTTTTATTTTTTCCTTCTTTTGGTTTTTTCCGAAGATAGAACATCTGTAGAAATATGAGAATTCGAGTTTGGAATTTCTAGCTGAAACTTTTTTTTACCTCTTACATTTATTTTTCTGAAGTGTGACATTAGGGCAAACGAAACCAAACAGACTCGGAACACTTGTCCTATTTGCATAAAACATGCACAAATTTTGTTTGACAATTCGGTTTTTGAAAAACAAATGTATAAAAGTAACTCAAATAGACTTTTTACGAATATTTTACCTTTGAATTTTACGAAATTCTTGTTATTTTATGATTTATAAAGTTATCCGATTTTATTTTAAATTTAGGATAACTAATTTATAAATTATTTAATTATGTGATATTTTCTACGTCACCAATATTTCGAATGATTTATTATTAATTAAAATTATCTTAAAATGTCCTCATTTAGTATATAAAATGAGATTTTTTTTTATTTGCAAGGTAAAATATGAATTAAGCACATATTCTAATAAAAGTCGGCATTAAATTTAGTCATAGGTCATAGATAGATTTCACAGCAGTTTTATGAAAATTGATTAAGTAATTAACTCTTTATCAACTGCAAACCGATAATCCCGCAGGAAAAGCATTGAATAGATGTAAAGCTTGAATGCATCTGTATATTAGCTGTTTTGATTTTTTAAAAATTACATTTGATTAGAAAATGCAAATGTCCTCTAAGAACCTCTAAACCATTTCTTTCAATGTATTAAAATTTTTGCGAATTTTGTTCGATAATCTAATTATTTATTTTCTGTACTAAAACTCAATTGGAGATTCAGAATTCCTTAACTCTTCAGATGCTAAAATTCTAATTGCCTCACCAAATTTAACTCTATTGATTCAAAGATCTCTCTATATTTAATTCATTGGATTGTTTCATGTGTAAAGCTGTGTCTATTAGCAATAATTTGTAGGAAATGAAGTAGAACATCACAGCCATAACTCTTCAGACATTGGCCAATACATGCTGTATGAAACTAAGTATCGTTTGAGCTTTAATATCGTTTTTGCAAATACCCAAGGAATCTCATATGAACATCTCATAGAACATCATAGCCATAACTCTTCAGACACTGGTCAATACATGTTGTATGAAACTAACTATCGTTTGAGCTTTTAATATCGTTTTTGCTAATATCGTTTAATATCGTTTTTCATCCAAGGAATCTCATATGGACATCTCATAGAACATCACAGCTCTTCAGACACTAGTAAATACATGTTATAGGAAACTAAACATTGAGTTTTAATATCGTTTTTGGAAACACATTAAAACTCAAACAAAGTATATAAAATGATAATTTTTTTTATTTGTCAGGTAAAATCTGAATTAAGCACATATTCTAACGAAATTCGATATTAAATTTAGTCATAGGTCTTAGATATATTTTACAACAGTTTTATGAAAAAAGATTAAATAATTAACTCTTTATCAACTGAAAGCTATAATCCAAGAAATCTCATATGGAAAAAATTTTTTTTTATTAACGACATTTCAATTCTACGTCTTCTAGTTTGTCTTAATAATTTTGAAATTTGTCCGAAAGTTATCGGGCTAATTGTATAACATGCACCTGCGACAAATGAAATTATTGCTTACCTTTTTTCCTCTCCTTCGGCACCAGTTTCACACGGATAACTATAGCAACGATTATGGCAATAACTGCAGATATTGTTACTCCACCCCATGCTGGAACTTTATCCAATTTTAACACTACAAAGAACGAAATAAAAAATATTTTTATTGGAAATCATATGCTATGTAATTAAAGAAATTTAAAAAAAAAGTATCGTCATTTTTTTTTTATTTCGTCTTCCTTGTTTCTTTATCACTCACTTCTAAAAATGCAAATTTTTGTAGATTTTTTAAATAGAATCATGGAATATTTAAGTAGATTTGGAAACTGATCCTTATCATTTAATTAAAACCTATCTGATTTCTTTGAACATATTTAATAAAGAAATGTTCACTTCAATGGGTGTTATTTCATGTAGTTCGATTATCTGATGTATATAATGTATATATACATATACACACACAAACATATACACTTTGTGTGTGTGTGTGTGTGTATATATATATATATATATGATATGTATATATGTAGTGTATGTATATGGATAGCTACATATGTATATGTGCGTACATATCGTGTATATATATATACAAATTACACACGCATATATATACATACACGCATATATATATATATATATATATGCATATATACATATCGCTTTCTCGCTGGTTGCCACACATTTTGGATTCGAGTCCTGGTGGTACCGTTGATGTCTGTAGTGATTCGGAATCCACTTTGAATCGTAGGTCCCAGTCTAATATGACTATAAGAGCAGTGGGTGTAGGGCGGGCAACCTTACCTTGTAAAAAATCTCCTGTCCCAAAATCTGCTAATCTAAGGCAGACGGCTTCGGTCCACCATGGGCTATTACGCCAATGAAGAAAACATGTGTGTGTGTAAATGATTTTGTATATGTATGCCACGATCTTTTTAACAACGGGAATAGCATAGCAGTTGGTTTGTAGCGTAAATCTTTATTTCACTAAGCAAGTTATTTACATTTTTTAGTAAGGTTTGTAGTAATTAAAACTGAAACTGTTTTAAATAAGCGAAATAGCTACTAGGAAAAATATTTTTCATTTGTGATCAAATCAATCAGTTTATAGCAAGGTCGCAATCTTTGTATAATTGATTTCATTTTCATATTTATTTGGTTAAATAATAATTTGTTTTTTTAATAAAAAATAAAATGTAAATGAATTAAAAATAAACTGTTTTAACTAATATCATCTGATAAGCTTTTAAATATACTGATAATTCAATTTGAGTTGAAATAACTATTTGAAAAAAAGTTACATAAAACAATATTTGAAACATGTTTTGAGCGAGCGAAAGAAAATTGCTTTAACCCATTTTAATAAAATATTAAATTAACCAAAACGAATTAAGTACTTATCTTAAACAGATTTGAAGATTAATTTAAGAAAAAATAAAATCTGCTTACTTAAGAAAAAATTGAGATAATGTATTTTATGATATAATGATAAAAGAGAAAATAATGCAATGATGATAAAAACTTCAAAAAATAGACTGAACAAATATTTATATTTCTCCTATTATTCGGAGTCTTAAAAATTTTAAATAAGCTTAAAAACAATTACTTAAAATCTATGATATTAGATTGAATAACATAATCGGATCACTTTACAAAAATTAAAAAAAGGGGTAAGTTTATAATTGCAAGGTTCGGTTATGCAATTTTGGAGAAACACTTAACACTTTGAAGACGGGAGACATGGAGTTTTTTATTTTTCAACTGTTGGCGACGGAAAAAGGAAATTGACGTCATTTGCAGAGATGCTAACCATTACGGAATATATTACCCACTTTTTGTAAACAGTATTTTTTAAAACAATAATGGAAGTAGCATTAAACATTATATGTACTTTAATAAACGCTACACTCTGTTACGATTACTCTTATTATCAATTTTTTATTAAATGTTTACAATAAAAAAGGAAATTAGGCTGCATACCGTCTTTTTTTTCTAATGCAGCTGGCAAATACTTAGACTGTGATCTTTATTATGCCATAAGCAAGGGCTGCACCGACGTTACTCACTACCCAAGGGGCACGTATAGCTTGAATATCAGTTACGGACGGAGTAACAATGGCCCCGCAACGCTCTACGAGAGTATTAAATTGGGACCTACGGTTTAAAGTGGATTCCGAACCACTACAAACATCCATGCACCGTCGGGACTCGAACCTGAAGCCTGTGTTATCGAGCGCTAGTCACTCGGCCATCAGGACCCTGCTTACCGTCTTCAATGTATTAAATAAGTGGTGAAATTGTTTGCAGAGATGCTAACCATTACGGAATATATTATCCAATTTTGTAAACAGTATTTTTTTAAAACAATAATGGAAGTAGCATTAAACATTATATGTACTTTAATAGACGCTACAATCTGTTATGAATATTCTTATAAATTTTTTATTAAATGTTTACAATAAAAAAGGGAATTAAGTTGCTTACCGTCTACAACGTGTTACGTAAGTGATGAAATTGAAATATTCTTTTGTTAATATATTATTAAATTTGTTAAAACTGGGGACGAGATCCCATAGATTGCTATGAAAAGATTCGAATGTAGAATGATAATTAAAAAATAATAATAATTATAAAATCCATTTAAATAAATTACACGTAGCCCGTTTTGCATCTGCTTACGACGGTGCAGTCGCAGCTTTACGTGTTGCCTTAACTCAATTGCAATGTCGAACAGAACGATTTTCTAGAGCAGTCCTCCTATCTGACTCTAAAGCAGCACTTTTGGCAATTAATTCCCCCCTCGCACCTCAGTCTACTTTCATAGAAAAATGCATCTCTTGTCTTGAAGACTTAGTCTCAAATGGAAAAGATACCGTTCTGCAGTGGATCCCAGGCCAATGTGAGATCCTAGGTAATGAGAAGGCGGATTTTCTTGCCAAAAAAGAAACAATCATCCACCAAACCTTTTGTAAATGCATCTCTTTTCACTCGATGAAAGTGATGATTCGAGATTTTTTCCGGAACACTCTATCTAATAATTTCTGTGAAGGCAACTCATCTAAAACCTAGTTTAACCTTATTCTAAACATCCCTGATCAGCCCAGATTTAAAGCAGTTGCTCTTTTCAGACTCCTAATGGGCCATGATTATTTGGTCAATCACCTTTTCCTAATGAGAATATTTGAAAGCCCAAAATACATGCTGTGCAATCTGGGACGGGACATGGATTCATCACACCTTCCTGTCTGCCCTGCACTTGTTTCCTCTACTGTGTAGGGTCGTTACTGGGAGGCTAGGGCTTTTATGGGCTAAACATGTCACTGTGTGATTTCCTTCGTTTCTCGTTGTTGTTTTTATATTCCTTGTGTTCTTTTTATTTGATTGCTTATTGTAGCCTGCTATTGGAAATAAAATAAAAAAAAGATTACAAAGTTGACTTTAAATATTATGGATTTCACCTAGAATTTATTTAAAATTCTTAGCGTTAACTGAAGATAAAATTCGAATTTATAACTATTTCAAATAAATCGTTTGTTTTACTTCATTTATACGTGTTTTTTTATGTTGTTCCTGTTACAAAACACAAATTTTAAAATATATACCCACTTCTAATGAAAGATTATTACCCATAAAATATATGGGCATTGTTTTGAGGAGTGTGGGTCGGCGATGTCCTGGACCACTTTTAATCTTTCTTATTGGTTTATCATTTTTTTAATATTCCTTCATGAGCTATTCTTATTGTTTTATTTAAATTTCTTTCTCGTGCTTTCTTATTAAATTTCTTTCACGTAACTTTTTATAAATTCGTCTGGAATTCTATAGTTAATTTATATTTTATTTAATCTGCTTTCTTGTTTCAGTTTTAATCGATAACTGATTAACATAATGTATTGCCTGAATATGACTTACTGGTATTTTTTCTTTCTTTGTTTGATTAAAATTACTGTTATGCGTTTTGTTCTTACATTAAATTCTAAATTTTATGGGTAGCATGTATATCGGCCCGATTAAATTGTATCTTCAATTATTTTTTTTAATTTTGATTTTATATTGTTTAGTGCTGTTTACATATTTAAATTGATCAATAGAATGTAAATATAAGAATGTTAGCTCAACCATTGCTTAGGCTGACGCTTTGGCCCTGTGATGATTTATGTAGCTAACGTGGAGGTGAGCTCGGATTTGAATCCGCTGGTGGCGTCTGTTATAAGGACTACCTTCAGAAATGACGAGACTTGATGGCGATTGTGATAACGCGTGTAAAGTGCTTTAAAATCGATAGTCAGGTTATCTAGTGAGAGTTTTTACGGGTTTTCTTTCTTTCGATAAGCATATGAGGGGCATTTACCCATAAAAGCCTCCCATCCCCTTTACCGTTCGGCAGTAGGTTGCTCGTTGCTTATATAAGTGGGCATAAATACGTTTTAAAATGGTTGATATTTCTATTCAACAATTTAAATTTTTTCAAGTTAATAGGTTAAAATTTTGTTAACAAACTACTTCACATTTTCTCGAATCCTCTGTTAACTTCCATCTAGCTAGAAATAAAGCTTCTCGCAACAGTCAGACTGTTTGTTGGGAATTTTTTCGGATTTTTTTCCCCATACAACAAGCAAATGCGAAGCAGTTACCCCTGAAAATCCTCCCGTAAGGCAATGTCCTCGCCTCCTCACCCGTCTGTGGCATACACAAGTGGAACACGAGGCTTATTAAAGTTAAAAAAAAGCATTACTAAGTAATTTAACCGTTTAAAATCTTCTCCATTTGGTTGCTCCATGTCTTTGTGCCACAAGGTTAATGACAAAAAGAAATTGCGTTTTTTACCCTTTATTATGACTCGTTATTTTAAGTATTTTGAAAATACTGCCACTTCAGTCGTGCAGGATAAAAAGTTTAGCGGTTTTTCATTGTTTGAGAACACACGGGTTCATAGACTTGGTCTAGATGTTGCTGTCGATCAAGTGGGATCAGAAACAATAACAACTGTCTAAAAGTAATAATTAGGTTCTATCACTGAACTTAACACCTTCTCTTAACTTGAGTTACTTTAAAATTTGTGCTGACCTTCGCTTTGGCAATACATCCCGCAGTTGTCAGACTAGTTTCATGGCGTTTTCTTAACTTACTGCACAAAGTTTGAATCTTTATTCTCAAAACTGACCTCTAGATACACAGCATTTTATTTATTGGAAGTAATATTGCACCACCAAAGCAGTTTTTTTTAATAAAGGTGCCAGGAAATTAACGAATTGTATAAGCCAAAGTGCAGATTTTATCGCTTATTAGAAGTATTGAAAATTTATATGAAATGCATATGTATATAAATTATGATTACATTCTTCAATTAATTACCACGTATTATCAAATTAATTAAATTTTTAAAAGTTAATTAAATTTTTTCTTTTAAATTTCAACGTTTTTAAAATTAAGTCATAAAATTAATTTAGTTAATCTAATATATACAACCGAACGATTTTACAAATCTACTATAATATCTATAAGAACAAATATTTAAGATTTCAGAATTTTATAAATTACTTAATACACAGCTAAAGCAGCAAAAATTCTCTTTTATAGAATTTTTTTTTTACAATATCAATGTTTTAAGTTAGACTCAATGTCTTAATTATGTTATCAATTTTTCTTTTGCAATATCAATGTTTTAAGTTAATTTTTCTTTTGCCATATGAATGTTTTAAGTTAATTCTTCTTTTGCAATATCAATGTTTTTTTATATAGTTTTATGTAAAAAATATTTTCGTTTAATCTCACAGTGAAAATTGTTGAGGAAGTAGTGTGTTTGTCTTGTTCCTTATTTTACGGATTAAATGGTTTGGTAAAGTCTGGGGCCCCCTTATCATGTGACAGCTTGCAGTGGCGCCTCTTTTCACAGAATGTGATGGGCAAATGCGTTAACTGGATTCCAAAAGCGTAGCACGTAATTCAAAGCTGGGGCGGACCTAGGGTATCGATTTTTCGCACTTATTCTATCGAGAGACCTGGGTCGAAAAGCAACACTTTTTACTCGACAAAACTTTTATAAAGTAGAATATTCGTAGCCAGTATAGATATAAAAATGATAATAACTTACATCGCAGAAAAGAAAAGGTTTATATAGAAATATGAAGTCTTCCTAACAAAATGTTGAGTTAGTTTTCCATAATATGAGTCCTTTAGCCCAACATGGAGAGTTATATATATGATATTAAAATGTTTATGAAAGACAATAGACTGAAGTTTTCATAGATCTTAAAAGTTCTTAAAAATATTGATTATTGAAAATATTCATTTAATTCTTAGTATTATCAATTCCTTAGTTTATTATAATTTATATAATTTCTGTAAAAAATAATATTTCATTCACAGTATTTATAAATAACTTTCATTAAATCTTTAAACATACATTATACGGTTCAACATTTACATCATTATATCATTGAAATTTCAATCCTAATTATTCCTTTTATAAGATTCTTTATAGGCTCATATTTATAATGTTATATCGAAAAAAAAATCCGAATCACAATTATACTTTTATACAATATTTTATATACATTTTACCATTCATAGTGTTATTCTGTAAAAATCCATACCGTAATTATTCACTTAACTCATTGTATATAAATATAAATGATGAGAGAGAAAATGAAACATTCGTTGGATGTTTCGACAGATGGCGCTGTTTCGGATAATTATTGTAAGTGAACACTAGCAAGTTCGCTTCTTCATACTGTCATTGTGGTATTTTAAAAGTTATTTCTATTAATTAATTTGGTTTGGATGGATTTTTTTGCATGTGATGAAAAACGTTTTGGTTTAGCTAGACACTAAAATAGGAATTTTTCTCCAATACAATAATTAAGCTCTGCCCGGCTGTTATACCTGCCTTATTTGCCATGCAGATAACTGAATAATCTGATTGCTACATGCTTCATATTAACAGGAAAGCTGGAAATTTTTAATAGACATCGATATTGAAGCTAACGCGGAGGATTACTTTAAAGAAGTTCTAAATTTTATTTAAGGAAAGATGTTTTGGATTATCGCTGGACCAAATATAATTATGTAGAAAACAAATCTTAATTTTACACAGCCATATTCTATTTTTCATTTTCATTCCATGTGCTTTTCAACTCGTTCTCGTCATTTCATTTCAGGTGTAAAATTTAAAAATCCCAATATCAATCATTTAATTTATAAAAATATAAATATTTTATAAAAAAACCCGCATGTAAACTATTCATTTTATGCAGTCGTATTGTAAAATTCCCATACCTAATTGCTTTACTATATAATATCGTATTCAAATGTTATTCATTAATGCATGCTTGTAATGTATGAAACGTGTATGGTATCTGTACAGTTCCGTTGTTTAAGGAAATGAATTTTAAATTATGATTCTGTTAAATTAGCTTTTGCCGATAGGGAAACTCAAAAATTGTTTAGAATAAAAGAAAATTAAAAAGGATGTTTAGTCTGCGTTCGGAGTTGGAGTGAGAGAGATCGAAGGCCGTTTGATCTTGAAGTAATGCCGATGCAGCAATTTGTTTGTTAATGGTCGAATTCATTGAAGATATTCATCGTTGGGTTTTTTAGTTGAGATTGTAATTAGAATAAAAGAATGTTGCTGAATTTTGAGGTTTATGTTGAAGTACCCTTACTGTGCGTAATTGTAAAATTTCCATTTCAAATTATTCCTTTTTTAAAATTGTATATCGGTTACTTTGTACGTGGTGTAATGTTGCTAAAATTTTGATCAAAATTATACTTTTTATATTAGACTGTATCTCGTATTAGATTAGGATATTTTATTACATCAGGACTCACCAAATTTCTTCGACTGATGACCTCTTCAAGAATTTCTTGAAATTGTATCAACCTCTTTTATTTTGCTATTACTCAATTATATAAGGGGCTATCAAAAAGTTTCGTTCGTAGACTGTACATTCCAGATTTGGTATGCCTGTCATGCAACATAGACTTGAGCATTTAAGTAATCGTCCCACTTCTGCACCACGTTGAATATACTCTTTTGTTAAAAATCTTCTGTCTGCTGATTGAAGAAGCCCAAAACTGTATGTTGTACTTCCTGTACTGAAACCATGGACCTTTCAAGGACTTTTTTAAGGGACCGAAGACGTAAAAATCGAATGTAGAGAGATCAGGATCGTAAGGCGGTGCCCGAGTGTCTCCCACTTTAATGAGTGCAACTTCTGCGTTATGACATTTGCGATATGGGGACGTGCTCTATCACGAAGCAGAATCATCCCATTTTGCAGCTTTCCAGGACGTTTCACCTTAATTGCACGTCTTAATCTCTCCAGCGTTTCGCAGTACCATTCCCCAGTGATGGAGACACCTGATCATTCTTAAAATTAATAAGAAATGGACATTACTTTTCCAGCAGATGACTGGCTCTTGAACTTCTTGGTATGAAGGATGACGCCACTGCATGGTGGACGCTTTCGACTCAGGCTCCCAGTATAGGCACAAGCTTTCGTCGCTTGAAACAATGCACTCAAGGAACTTGCTGCCTTCAACTTTGAAACGCATCAGTGCTACAGACAAACGGCCATCAAGTTTGATTTTTCTTAGGAATTCAATGCCAGTGGTATCCACTGGCTACAGACCTTACTGGTAGCTAACTCCTGCCTCTTAATGTCTACCAGTTTTTGTCCTTCGGCAACCGAAAGTACAATAACAGCATGTTGGCCCTGTTTGGAAGCATTTTATACTAACGTCGTCATTATTAATGTTTCAGCATTTTCCACACATACTTCCTCTCAATAATGAATGCCACTATAATCTCATGCCTCGATGTCAGTGATTATATACCCGCATCGACAACGCGATAATTTGCAAATTCGCTACAGCTGCGCCCTCAAGGGGAAATATTTTGATTGTTCCTTATAAAAGAACACGAAAAAATACCCTTGTACGGTTTTTAGGTGGTTTACTCTTTTTTATTATATGTATAATATATTTTATTATTTTGCTTTAACATTGCTAAGGATATGTTTATTATGGTCTTTACGTTATATATCTGATAGGAGATATAAATAACAAGTACAATTTAATTGAATTAAAATAATAATTTACTTTTTAATATATAAAGCTTTATTAATTAACCTACACACTGATAATGTGTTTCTATCGATCCTCAATCGAATCCTGACGTCTAATGGAGCCTTAATAATCACATGTAGATGACGTGTTTACAATGTCGGTATTAATTAAAACTATTTTTAACATTTAAAATCGTTCCAAATAGGGGAAGTCATCGACTTATATAAACATTGTTATGCGGGAGAGGTTCTAAAACTTACCTGGTGATCCATCCAATACAATAGAAATGACATTCACAAAAACAGTAAAACCATAGAAAAAGGGAAGAGCTGTTAAACCTGCTTCGCCAGGCTTCTCCTATGTCCAAAAGAAATATATTATTAATATATTTAATAATAATACATGAAAATTCACATGCACTATGGTGAAGAAAGAATCGAAGGAAGTTCTTTGTTTTTTTATGACTATTAAAATCTGTCCAGATATTTCTTCCAAAAGCAGAACGAATTGGTATTCGCTAACACATCAAAAGATTTATGCCGATGCGAGAGTAAGAAAGACCGCTGTTTAGATTTCCCAAACTTTTCAAGTTTTTGAGATATTAATATATTTATAATATACAATTAATAGCTATAAATTTTAATTAATATACATGAAAAATTGCGAGTTAAATTTTAAATTTTTTTTTATCCTAATAAACATTGTTTATTAGGATAAAAACATTTTTCATATCAATACATTTTTCATATCAATAATTGATATTTCATATCAACATTTTTCATATCAATAATTCTTTCACTGTTCCGTTTATTAATATTTTTGTCTCAAAATAATATACAGATTTTTATTAGTTTCCATAAATTACAAAATTTCATTGCTTTATCTCTATTTGAATTTTACTTTCTCATTTTTAAAGAGTCTGAATTCGAGCTCCTGGCAAAATGTAACGAATTAAATTCTGAACTTTAACAGCTAAGGAAAAAATATCGACATAAAATTTTTTTTTATGTAGCATGTTGACAAAATCATTAACAAATTAATTTAGTTATTTTCCTTGAAGAACGAGGACGACGGTATACCTTTGACGGTAGTATATATTTGACGGTATACCTTTTGCATGTCGGTTGGTTTTTAGCGGGGCACAATCCTTACAAATTAATTTCTTTTTTAAAATTAATTGCAATGTACTGTGTTACTATACACCTAGTATGCCGATAAAATTTGTATTAGTTTCGTATTTCGTATTATTAATGATAATCGCAATATTTTATAGTAGAAAATTAACAGAGGAAACAGAAGTAGATTTTACATTTATAAGAGCCTTAAATTCTAAAAATTTTGTGGGTGACTTATTAATGATTGTCGCAATATTTTGTTCAGAACAGAAGCAAATTTTACATTTATAAGAGCCCTAAATATCAGCAATTTTATATGCACATAAAAACAAACCAAATGATATCGTAAAGTTAATGTTGCAATCTTTGATTTTACGCTTCAACAAATCGAATCTGCATTGACATTTAAATGATTATAGTACCGTAACTGACCGTTATAGATTTTAATTGACTAATACTTTAATGAACAAATTAAGTCGCAAATATATTTGGATGAATGGGCATGAAAATTACTTTTTTTGTCAATTCTCGGGAAATGGATCATAAGGTTATTCGAACTTGATTATATTAATAAGAATTATTGAGACACTAAATAAGGAAGAGTTACAGCCTATTCAGCGTTACCCAGAGTGTATGAGTTTTCACTAACCGATTAGATTGAAGAAGAATAATGCCTCTGTGGTGTACTTTTAAAGGTAACTTTCCTCCATATGCATATTAGAAGAAACTGGACAACCTCAACGCTCGAACCCTGTTCGTTTGGTGATTCAAGAGCCCCTATTACAATATCCACCTAACGATTTTCATTTTCAAAGAAGTGCTTGTAAGCTAGTGAACTACGTACTACAACATCAGGAATCTAATGATGGCAGTGACTTGCACTATAAAATCAAGTTAAAACTGCAATTTGTCATTTATTAGCTTTCGGTCCATTGAACTCTTGCACTTATTAAAATGAATTTGTATAAATTGGGGAGAGCAAAAAGTTGAAATATTTCTCAGAATTTTTTTTTTGTCCAGAATAGACATATTAATGATTAGAAAAAATGATTTGTTCTAAAATGAAATACATCAGTGTTGTACGTATAGAAAATAATGAATAATAGTAGATAAAAATACATTGAGAAACTAGCTTTCGAAAATATGCCGTTTCAAAATACAAGAGTAAATGAAAAATTTCTATCTGACAATATAAAAGTTAAATTTTAAACCAGTTATATGCATTGCACAGACTGGGACACGCTATTCCTTAATAAGTGAAGCTTTACAATTGTTACATTTATGAAACTGCTTTCTACACTGTATAAAGCAGCATCTCTTTTAACGTCTACCATATGTTGAGACATTAATGTCTCCTTCTTTGATACGTGTATGAAGGAAATGGCTTTTTAATGACAGAGATTATGTGGATCCTAGTTTAACAGAGCAGAACCTTTAGTAGAATAGTTTGCTTTAACTTTACAATTAACAAAAGATATTAGATAGCTCTTAACAGGTCAAATAAGATTTTATTTGGATCTTGAATAGTTACAATTGTTTGTATACGTAAATCAAAGTTTAAACTTATAATTTAAAGAAACTTAATTTTTTACCCATCTTGGGCTAAATATTTTTTCATGATGTTATATAATTGGACTGTGTCTAATTACGTCAGGTTTGGTTTGCCGCTCTACGGTCCTTTTTTGCACACTTTTGGCTAATTAGACCGGGACCTACACTTTAACATAGATTCCAAACCACTAACAAACATCCATTCCATTGCCAGACTTTGAACCTGAAGCCTATGGTTCCATAGGCCAGGTCGCTAGGTTGGTTAGAGCGTCCAAAAGGTGGATCTTTGCATAAAGAGGTTGTGAATCGATACATAGGGACATTTAAAATATACTTTCATGGTAACACACTTCATTGTTACTGGGCTGGCTGCGTGGGTATTTTCATAATTTTCTTCATGTGTAACACAAATGAGAGTCTTT
This sequence comes from Caerostris darwini, assembly GCA_021605075.1. Taxonomy (NCBI): domain Eukaryota; kingdom Metazoa; phylum Arthropoda; class Arachnida; order Araneae; family Araneidae; genus Caerostris; species Caerostris darwini. Next base: position 542,209 of record BPLQ01015031.1, on the reverse strand, counting down.
TACATTTAAAAAGCTCTCTATAGAAGAAAGTATTTCTTTCTTCTTGACGGTGAAATTCAGAAGAAATCCCTTTTTCGTATCTTGGATAACGTTAATTATATTACAAATCTAATCTACCAGTGCAATAATAGAGTATTTGATTGATGAAACTTACAAGAACCATAAAAGTAGTTAAATCTATAAAATGATTATTCTTAATAGTTTCTATTAATTAATTAGCTAATTAATTAATTTTTATCGATAACGATAATTCTAATTATACTATGAGAGGGAAGTATTTTAAATTAATGGAAAAATCATACTGTTACACTATTTTTGTCTTAAAGTTTCTGTATAAATGTATTCTTGCCATCTTAAAATTCTAGTACCTATCAAGTGAAGCCTTTAATTACTTAGTAGGTATAAATAATACTTTAGTACTTAAATGCAGTTAGATATTTTTGTAAGATTGCAAGAGCAATGAAATGGATATTAATTAAAAATAATTGTTAAAATGAGAAAGCACACTTTTAAATTTTATGGCAATAAATAATCGGCTTTTATTATAAAGAAGTTTACTTGTTATTAAATCATTTGTATTACGAAAAGTATTTGAAAACTACAGTGGGCAAAAAAGATATTTTCATTCTTGTTATTTTGCGTTAACTAGGCATAAATAAAGACAAAAAGAATTGCAAAGAAAGAATGTAGACCATATTTACAAAACAAATAAACAGTTTATATATATAAAAATAATGAGATGAACATTTGTAACCTTAAAAAGGCCTTTGCATACTATCAGCGATAACAAAAAAAACCTTTTTTTTAATACTTCGTATGATAAATCTGGGCATTTATTCTATTAATTTCTGATGCGTTTCTGCACCGATTCTTGTCTGTTATTCTTGAGAATTTGTTTAAGATCAGCCTTGTCTGAAAATTTTATATAGTTAACATAATCATGTGTATTTTTTGAGGAATAGGAAGTATATTTCGTGCATCCAATGCAAACCTAAATATCTTTATTTACAGCTTAGAAGTGGAATCCTTCCACGGAAATATAAGTATATATCTTTAAATATGTTACATGCTGTGCGTTAAATATTGTTTGTAGTTAATTATGGTGTTTATGTAATGTTTAAGTACTTGTAAATAAAGCTGTGTGTTTTAAACCCGTGTCTCAACCCAACCACACCCAGATCCAACTGCACAAACGAACGACGAACACTACAGTATTACATTCCTCTTTATAACACAGCAAACACTAGAAAAGTTAAATTTAATCTACTTGCAGATTTCTTCAACTTAATACGAAACCACGGAGAGTTACAATCTTTTCCCTCAAAGCAACGGAAAAACTCAACCGCCTTGAAACTTTTTTTTCCAGAGCCATATTAATTGAAACTTGCAGAATAGCCACTCCAACGATCATGTTACATACATTTTAGGAAATACGGGACTGAAATTTGCACAAAAATTTGCATGATTCTACGTTTAAGAATGTTTAAGAAAAAAAGAAATCCTACTGCTCAGTTATTTTTTATAAAATGTAATTTTACTTTTTAAAATGAATATAATTGTCTTTCAGGGAAAAATAACGCGCTTAGAAAGGTTTATTAAATAATAGTTTAAATAATTTCGTCACAGCTGTTTTCGTGTTTATTTTTACAAAATAATTCGTGCATACAAATAGTTTTTTGCCAACTGTATATTCTTATTATTTTATAATTATAACATTAGTCAAAATCAATACACAAATGATTCTTGATAACAATGTTTTAAAAAAGTAAGGCAATTTATTAATAATGTAAAAGCTTGTCGTTATCTATCCAAATACTTCACAATTAAACAATTTTAGAGGCCTCAAGTATATTTTACGACCACACAATTTATACTACTGTGTCCAAAAAGTAAGAACAATTTCCAATTTAAAATTCTCGGGAATTATGGAATTTCAATTTTTTTTTTTTTTAGGTTGCTGGCACTGTTCATGACATCTGTGTGAAATGTGATGGCAAAATATTCATTAGTGTTCTAGTTACGCTTGGCTTTGTGAGACGCTAAAACTTATTCCGATTTTCCGTCTGAAACTCCAAAGAACTTGATTTTTTGTTTGAAAACGTCTGAATTTGCAGAAAGTATTCGGTGAGCAAATTGAAAGAAATGTTTACAGGGGGTATAAACAGCTCAAAGAAGTTCCGTGATTTTGTTTGACGTCGAAATATTCGTTATAGAATGCTTGCAGAAAGTATTCCGGCGATTTTTGAGCATTCAAAGAACTATAAATATTGGAAATAAAATGAAAAGGCTGGTATTCCTATATCGGAAATAAATGAAAAACTGGTATAAGTCAGAGAACGTGTTGAAGACGAAGAGCCCTCTGGTCGACCATCAACCTTAACCGACGAAGTTCACGTCCAAGAAATTAAAGATTTGGTGCTTGCAAACCGTCGATTTACAATTAGAGACTTTGCTGATGATGTTGGAATTTCAAAAGGATCTGTCGATTCCATTTTGGGCCTCAAACGCGTCAAATCTTGATTGGTACCGAAAACACTGAATGCGCCAGCTCACACTGCATTGATTCTTCGTGACTTTTTCGCCAAAAAATAAACCCATATCGTTCCACAACCACCTTATTCATACCGTCCGACTTCTGGCTATTTCCTAAACTCAAAAGACTACTAAGGGGACACCGTTTTGAGTCGATTGAAGAAATTCAGCATGAATCGGCGCGTGCTTTGAAGCCATCCCTGCCGATGACTTTTTAGCATGCATAAAGGATTGGAAAAAAAGTTGGCTTAAGTGCATTGAGTTCGGAGGGGATTACTTTGAAGGTGATGAAATAAATTTGAAAGAATAAATAAATAGGTTTTGAAAAAAATAATTGGTCTTATTTTTTGGGCCCAGTAGTATACAATCATTTACAAAATTAAATTTTAGTTCATTCACCAAACTGCTCATTGAGTAAAAAGCATCAAGATATTATTATTAATATTACTAAAACTTTGGAATCGAGAATAATTTTTAAAAAAACTATTCAGAGAAGTACAAGTTTGAACTTTTTTTTATTTCAAAATTTTTAGTTAAACGTAAATAACGATACATCATGATTGCCGGAGAAATGGCACCATAATTATGCAAATATAAGAATACGAAGATAATGGTCGACTACAAATTAGATGCAAAACATTAAATATTTATGAAATCGGATCAAACTGAATAATTTACGTCACAGAAATAACGTTTTGGTCATAAATATTCGTTCGGCCATATTATCGAATTTTGACTTCTAAAGTTAGGATTATTATTAGGTTAATGGTGATCGCACATGTGTTCAAAATATGCCAAAATATTCAGTATGCTTAATTAAGAGCTTGAATTTCAAATTTAAACATTACAGTAACCGGATTATATATAGACTCTACTGTGTATTCTTCCTTTTGCTGCTGGCAGTTTTACTCGAATGAATTTGAACCCCCTATTTTTCTGTTTATAAACGAAGAGAACAGCCATCCAACTATTAAAATAAATGAATAAATAAATTACGTGCTGATAAAATTAAAAATTCATCGAATTTTTATGATTTTATTTAGCAATAATTTTAGTATATAGGGTGATTATAATTAAAGTCCCACTTTCAAAATGTTGTAAAAAAGAACCACTCGTCACAATGAGTTCAAATGTGAACTGAAGCTACGCGAAGAAGGGGGAAATGGTTCGGAATTAAAAAAAAAAAAAAGGTTCCAAAGTGTATTAATAGATGGCGCTGTAAGCTACCAGTGATATTTTGAATTGAAATGACAAATGATTGAATTTAGCATGAGTTGCACATTAAACCAACTGTAGTGTTCAATATGCGTGATTGTTTGGTTTTTTTGACGGAAAAAAGGACTTCCAAGTTATTCGACAGTTGTGATACTGTTAGTGGAAAGCCCATCTACCCCGGCAAGGTCATACCAAATTGAATGGGAAAAATAGGAACTTTTTTTTGATACCATACCGTTTCCTCCTTCTTCAAGTATCTTCAGTTCAAAGTTGAACACATTGTGATAAGTGGTTCTTTTTTTTACAACATTTTGAAAGTGTGACTTTAATTATAATCACCCTGTATATGAAACGAATGTGAAAACTTTGTAGACGAATCATATAAATTCGTATTTTTTATTATCCATATGTAATAAAAATACAAGAAGACGCAGTAATTTATGATATCCCTTTCTCAGGTTTGCACAGTTAAGATTTTAAAAATTATTATATTAGAATTAACATTGCTAGTTCTACCGTATGAAATATGTAAAAAAAAGTTATAAAGTAAACGCTGAAAATATATAAAGTAAAATAAATTATAGTTTTATAAAGTTAAATATTCGTATATATTTTCAGGTAGTTGAAAAAGTTTTGGGTTAAACTGCGCATCTATGAAACCAATACAAGACATTTTTATAAAACTTGAAGGAAGTTCTGCTTTAAAATATTTTCAATATTAGATTTTACATTTTTGACAGCATATGCTGGGTCAAATATGTCAAAAGCCTTTTTTTAACATATTATGTGGTTAGGCGTGTTTACTTTCCCTCCATGAATAGCCTTGAAGAAACTTCCATGGATTTCCATTTCTTTCAAAAATTACAACTACTTTTCACTTTTTCGTAACATTTTTTCAGAATTTTCAGAATTCTGATAAATATCGATTGATTTATTCTCTCAAACTTCTTAAACAGAATTTGGCAGCAGACAGTTTTGCCATAACAAAACCAAAATTTCCATTTTCTCACTAACCGAAAAAAAAGTTTATTCTGGTAAGAAAAAGTTACTTTGGGCACTATGCGTTCCACATTTAAAATTCAATAAGCAGCGAGGGAATTTCGAAAGTAAGTTCTGTTGTCATCCATTTCTAGGCCTCATGTTCTACTTACGAGTGGTTTACAAGCTATAGTAGCCCTATATTTGTGTATAAGGAAACCTGGAAAACTCCCATCAGGCAGGTTGACTATTTATGACAGATTTATACATACGCTGACAATTGTTGATGAGTTTTTTCACTTTTGAAAGCAGTGTAAACTATTATTAAATCCTATGACACGTGATTCATAAACATTAATCCTTAACGCATGATTCATTGACTCCTATAACGTATGAATCCTAACTAAGCATGATTCATTGAATCCTATGATGCAGGAATCCTATTGAACATGAATACTAGCTACGCATTATTCATTGAATCCTATAACGTGTGAATCCTAACTAAGCATGATTCATTGAATCCTATGATGCAGGAATCCTATTGAACATGAATACTAGCTACGCATTATTCATTGAATCCTATAACGTATGAATCCTAACTAAGCATGATTCATTGAATCCTATGATGCAGGAATCCTATTGAACATGAATACTAGCTACGCATTATTCATTGAATCGTATGAATCCTAACTAAGCATGATTCATTGAATCCTAACTACATCTAGCTGATTCATTTAAACGTATGAATCCTAACTGACGCATCCTATGAATGAATCCTATTGAATATGAATCCTAGCTACGCATGTTACCATTAGAATGTAATTCGCCTGAGAATCATTTGAAGCGATCAAATTTTATACAATACGGAAAAAGATGCAGTTTCATGTATTTTCTAATGGGAAAGTAGTTCACATTTGTATCAGAGATGAAAAAGTCCACGCAGCGAGGCTGTGTATTTTTGATGAAATTCTATAATTGCATTTCTTACCTCAGAAATTACTGTTTCCAAATATCTCGCCTTCCAAGGAGACTTGATGGCACTTTAGGCGATATATGCAAGCATATGGAAACGACAATCGCCGGAGTTTTGCGGGTTTTCTCCAATATGACACGTAAATGTGGGGCAACTACCCCTAAAAATTCTCCCAGAAGGCAATGATCTGCCATCACTCATCTGTGAGGTGTTCGGGGTACACAAAAGTGGGACATGAGGTCCACTTATGCAAATAATTCGGAATCCACTTTAAATCGGAGGTCCCGGTCGAATATGACTGTAGAGCGTTGGGCGTAAGGTTGACAACCCTACCCCATAAAAACAAAGCATCTTCCGTCCAAAAATCTGTCAGTAGGCAAACAGCTTTGACCCACCGTCGTGCTGTTGCACCACTGATGATGAGCAACAAAAATATACATATCACTCATCATAAACGTCAAAAAATGTTTTACTCATACTTATCCATGGATTTATCATCATACATATGAGGCGTTGCTGATACGAAGGGCAAACTCAATAAAAAAAAAAAGTATTGCCAAAGTATTTTTAATGATAAATATATTTATAAATTATTTTAATTTATTTATTTATTTTTGGTATATTATTTTATGGGTCCTGAATGGCCGAGTGGCTAGCGCTTTGGCGCTCGATACCACAAGTTTAGGGTCCGAGTCCCGGCGGTGCCATGGATGTTTGTATTGGTTCAGAATCCACTTTAAGCCGTAAGTCCCGGTCTTATATGACTGTTGAGCGTTGGGCGTAGAGCCTACCGTGTACCGCCCTACCACGTAAAAAGAAAAAAATAACTCTCGTCGCGAAATCTACCAGTAGGCAGACGACCTTGGCCCACACTGGGCTGTTGCGCCAATGATGATCATATTATTTTATAATAAATATATTTATATGGTTAATGGAAAAAAATTGATTCGATGTTGACTCCTTAGTATCCGCAATACCTGGTACCTGTTTTAACTTTCCTTCAATCAGTGTTAGTTCAATATACTCTTATAGAAACATTTTCCTGTAAATTATGTAAAATCACTATTTTTTCCAATATGATTGATACAAAATGTAAATTCTTTTAAAAATGTTTTTTGATAAAATGGGTTTATGTAAATAAAATTTTTTGCATACACTTATCATAATTTGTAACACTGAAAAGAAAATAATGCTCGCTTAAATCCGGTAAAAGGTTCTTACTTGAACATAAAAGCTTCAAAAAATAATTGTTTTCACCGAACCAAAAGATAAGAAAATATGCTTTTATAAGAGTGAAAGTTATTTTATCCACACATTTAATGCAGCTTAATAAAGAAAGTGATAAATAATTCAATTTCTTTAACGCGAATATTTAAATTTTTATGTTTCTTTAGCTGGTTTTATTCTGAAGTTATTTTTACGTATGGTTTTTTTTCCATTGTTGAAGCTTAAAATATTTAAAAGTAAGTATAATTGCTTAAAGAATTTCCGAGACTGAATCTTTAAAGATTTTGAAGGATTTAAAAGTCTACGCTGCCCGCGATTATTTAAATTCTTGGCTTTTAAATATTTATTGTATTTATTGTTCCGTCATTTTTTATACTTTGTCTGATTTTTCTCGAATTTTTAAAGTGGTAAATAATCTGAAGTAATAAAAGGATTTAAAATGTTTTTCTTTTGTATTCTTCAAAAAAAAAAAAAAGCAAAATTTAATTTTCCAGGTATTAAAATAAACATTTACTGCTCGCAGAAATTAAAATTTTGATTTTCTTTTTTATACAGTAAATAAGTACTTAATATGCAAAGAAATATCCAAACTATCTGGAAAAAAATTATTTAAATTAAGCTTGAATAATGGAGTTTTATCTTTTAAAATACCGAGTATTTAATGAAATTTTTCGTCAACATATCAAATTTGGAACAGATTCAGCGTTATCCAGGACGCATTAAAAGGGACCTAGTACATTACACCACAAATGACAAAATGATTAATTTAAATTAGGTTTAAATAATGGGAGTTTTACCTTAGTATTTTAAAAGATAAAACTCCATTATTGAAACAGAGAAGTAGAGTATTTAATAAGATATTTAATATCTAAAGTAGAGTAATTAATCACTCGGTAGAGTATTTAATGAAATTTTTCGTTAACATATCAAATTTGGAACAGTTTCAGCGCTATTCAGGATGCATTAAAGAGGATCTAGTACATTCCACCACAAGTGACAAAAGGGTATAAGCTTCCTTCCAGAAGTATTCACAAAAGAAAATGATAAACATTTGTGTTACACGTTAAAAAATCCGTCAACTGTGAGACATGCTGCTAAATCTCAAGTTAACTTACTATTTTATAAGTAGCATTAATTATGGGAAAATTGAAATCGAACACGGCTCGGGATGGGGCTCAGTGGTAACGAGTGCAGAGTAGCATGTAAAAAAAGGGAAGGTTTGAATCCCTTTGTGGAAAGCGTTGTACTCACAGTCTTCAAAAGTGATGGAAATCAATGTTGACTTTGACGGCTTGTGTAATTTTTTCGTTTTTATAACCGAAACATAGTTCAGAGTTTTTGGCTATAATAGACATATATTCGAGACAATAAACTCCGAAAGTCCTCCCAGAAAGCAATAGCCAAGCAGTATGATAGTTAATGAGAGGTTTGGTGTGTCACTCTACGGTAATCTTGTGCACACGAGGGCTAAACAGACCGGGACCTACAATTTAAAGGGGATTCCGAAGTACTCACAAACATCCATGCCACAGCCAGGATTCGAACCTAGAGCCTGTGGTACCAAAGGCCAGAGCGCTAGCCAGTTGGCCATCAGACCGCCTGTTAATGAGAGAGAATATCACATTCTCCACCGAGTATACTCGTTTTTCAAAGCAGTGGATCTGATAACTCGAAACCTCGTCATCTTGCATTCTGTGAACTACAAACCACTTGTCTATGAGTGGGTAAATAATATAAAGATCCATAAATTATAATGCTCAACATACAAATGCATTTCCAAGTAAATTGTAAAATTAATTTAACAAATGCTGCTCATAAAATTGTAATGCCTTTTTAAAGATATTGTTATATAAAGTATATATATTAGAATACCATTTGAAAAAAAAATTAGTTACAGAGAAATTAAATAATGCAAAAAATATAGATGCTCGTATGTGCTTTATGAACATTCAGTTAAATTTCACAGTAAACATTTGTATATTACAAAAATCAACTACAAATTGTTAAGTCTTTATTATTACTAATAGTTAAATTAAATTGTTGCGTTTTTATTTTTACTAATAGTTAAATTGTTGCGTTCTTATTATTACGAATATTTAAATTAAATTGTTGCATTCTTATTATAACAAATAGTTAAATAGAATTGTTTTTTTTATTACTAATAGTTAAATTGCTACGTTCTTATTATTACAAATAGTTAAGTTGAATTGTTGCGTTATTATTGCTAATAGTTAAATTAAATTGTTGCTTTCTTCTTATTATTAATAGTTAAATTAAATTTTTACGCATTCAATATTACTAATAGTTAAACTAAATTTAATTTGAAATTTCAGTGCAAAAAAATTTTGATTGGAAATCGGGAAATAATTACATATAATGCATATTTACTGAAATATTATCCTCAAATTACTCACTGAATTTTACCACATATATAATATTGCAAGTATGGATGAGCCATTGCTTTTTTAAATGAAAAATGTCGCAATTTTCATCCTAATTCGAGTACATTCAAAATTAAAATCATTTTGGTAATCTAAAACCACACGCAACTAATTACCATAATTAAACCTGCCCGAGTTTATCAAAATCGATAATTTTCTCCGAAAAGTATTAAGGGAAATTTTAACACGCAAAATGAAAGGAGAGACAGACAGCGAGAAATTTAAATTATAATAATTAAAATCCTACGCTAAAAAGCAAAATGGGGTGGATTCGACATCAAAATCAGAATTGTACTAAAAAAAGTCATTTAAATGCAGCGTTCGGAAACATGTACAGAAAGATAAAATTCGACATTCTTTCCAAGTTTTTTTTCTTAATGGCTGGCATCCAATTTTTCTCAATTATAGCTCAGAATGTTTTAGTTTTTAATTTTTATTTTACTAACCTTTACACAACATTATTTTTCTTTTCAGCATTTTCAGTAATGCTTCTAAGATGCGGAGTGCTTTTTTCTTTTAGAATTAATGTCGTTCGATATTCGAAAGTTATTTGGGAATTCTTCAAAGTTTGATGAGTATGATCGGTGTACAGTAGAATCGAAAATTAAAAAATAATTTTGAATGTTAGATCCGTGTAGAATCGTGAATTATTTTTTAATTTTGATTGTTAGATCGAAAAATTTTTTTTTTTAAACATTAGCGAGAAACGAAATTGCGTTTGGTTATGGATATCGTAAATATTATTTGAAGTAAAACTTTTAATTAAAATTTTAATTATATTTTTATTTCTGATATTTTACTAAGTAATTATCTAGGTAGTATTTCTAATATAATGTCTTCCTTAAGCTAATAGCGTATATTTCAGACATTGGGTTTTTCAAAGATGAAGTTTGGCAACCTGATTTTTTTATGTGGGTTGGTTGTGGGATATTATCTTGGCTTTAGTATGGGCAAATTTCCTTAAAAAAATACATAAAGCATTTCTACCGTAGAATGACCTGAACAGAAGCTGTTAATAATTAGCTGGTTTTAATGACTTAACATGCGATAATTGTATCGCTATCTACCAGTAGAGAGACGGCCTTGGCCCACTATGGGGCTGTTGCGTCAATGAAGAATAATTGCATAGCTATTAAAGGCTTGAGATTTAAATAAAATTGAAATTAAATTAGTTTGATTTAATTGTATAAATTACAAATAATTTCGAAATTTCTAGTAAAACCATTTACTGAAAATATTTTTACATTCCAGCATTTATCATATTACTATAAATATAAAAAAAATAATCAAAATAATTTTTAACAAATAAAGTGATTAATCAATGGATTAAAGATATCTTTCAAATGCAAAATCACACGTTTAAATATGATGCAACAAGCTACATGGATTAAGGAATAAGTTTATCGAGATGGTTTGGTTTGGTTTGTCGCTCAACGGTCACCTTGTGCACAATTTAGGCTAAATAGACCGGGACCTAGAGTTTAATGTGGATTCCGAACCACTCACAAACATCCATGCCACAGCCAGGATTCGAACCTGAAGCTGGGGATACCAAAGGCCAGAGCGCTAGCCATATCGAGATGGTATATAGATGGGGATTTTTGGGAATTTTTAGGGATTTTTCATTTCTTTTTTAAATTAGTGAGAATTATTTCCTTCATTTTGAGTGTGGTCGACAGTAAGAAATTTGCACACTATACTTTTAATTTGTAAATTTGCCCAACATACAAGTAACAATTGGCATTTTTCGAGATATGCTAGTATTGCAGTCATTTCTGAATGAATACAAATACAGAATTTAATGATCAAAATATATGCATGAAAGATCCAAATAACTATTCTTGATCATATTGATGCTTAAACAATAATTACTTGAGGTATTTTTAAGGGAGTAATTAAGAACTAATTAACTTTCTATAAGAAGGAAAAAAAATATAGCTATAAATATGTAAAATGTTGCATCTATATTGATCTTTTTTGATGCATTCGATGCCAAGCTGTAAAAATAACAAAAACATTGGAATATATGAGATAAAGAACATCCATTTTCACTCACCAAAATCAATATTAAAGATGACACTTTTTTAAAACAAAAGTTATAAATGCATTAAGGCAATTATTATAACTATTGTTGACGTTATGAAAAAAAATTTCCAGTGGCAGTAAATAATTTCATTATTGCTTTCTTTATTCATTGATTGTCATCAATTTTGGAAATTCGTTTCGGCATATTAAAAGTATTAATTATTAATTTCGTTTTTCTGTATAAATTAACCAGGAAATTTTTTTCTTTATTTACAGTTTCAAATTTTTAATAATTAATTTTGTGGTTTTATTTTTCTTTATTAAAAAAATATCGTAATAGAAAATAATATTTACTATTATTATTAAATAGAAAATATTATTGCTAAATACAAATTAGAAAAATTAATAATTAATAATAAAATAAATAATTAAATGAATACAGATTACTAAATACAAATAGAAAACAGTGATGCTACAAATTACGATTATTGAAAAAGCAATACAGTTCAATAAATTTTGAATGAAATTCAATATTAAGCATGCATTTTACTTTTAATACAAATATTAAGTAGTAAATAACTGTGCGTTCATTTGAGTTGATATTTGCATTGTTTTTTAATTGATGATTTAAAGAACAACAAAATATTTATATATTGATAATTTTAAAATAGATATTACAAAATATTATAAAACAGTTTTATAATTTTAATGTTATTAGGTTTGTTGATGGAAGAAAATGGGGAATGAAGCAAGATGCTACAACACAATTTATTTTGCAAGTTGTAAAGTTCAGACAGAATTCATGCATATTATTCTTTAATGACTATAAAACCAAAAAGAAAATATTCTCTAATATTTATTTTAGCTTTTTTCATTATTTGCTACTAAAAAGAAACTGATAAAGAAATTCGCAGTAAAATAAATTATATATTATGAATGTAAACAATATTTTGAGGAAATGCTGTGAAGAATTCGATGCGATTTTTTACTGGAACAATTATTTAAAATCTGTCTTGAAATATGGAGGGAGAAATAAACTGTATCATATACATTTTTTTCCAAATTGTTCCAAAACTGTTTAATAAATTAACTTGTACTTGTTCATATTTATTGTTTTTACTGCTTGTGGTTTAAAACTACTACAACTTGTAGTATATTTCCAACGTTTACAATCAGAATAAGATTCAAAGTCCATTCATTATCAAACATATATAATGTCCAATACTTTCATGTCACTTTGAAATTTGGTGCAAATTTAATGCAAATTCAGGGGCTCTATTGAGCAATGCCTAAAGATAAAAGTAGTAAATGTCTTCTGTGACTATAATAGTAGATATATTCAAAGTTTTTTAGGTTTAGGTATAAGTTTAAGTTTTATAGGTATATTCAAAGATAGGTGGCAGTTTTGAAGAAGAAAAATTCACTCCTAAATTTTAAATTACAAAATCAAATCCTATGCTAAATTTCTAGAAAGTTTGATTTTTACAATAGATTTGAAAACCAATTTACTTTTAATGACATAAATTCTGAACGGATGTTTAAAGTCTACCATAGTCTGAAAAACTTTAAACATAATGAGCTATGTAAAATTTGTAAAACCCTAATTGCACAGTTTAGCCGTTACTTACAATTGAGGGAAAAAAAAAGTCCAAAATGAGTGACGAAGTTAATTCTATTTATGAGAAACCATTGGTTTTATCACAAAGATATCTCACGCTGATTATTACTTTAATTGATTAATTGCTACCGATATAGTTTGCAAAAGTTATTGAGTATCGTTTAATAGCAATTATAGTTTTGATGAAATTAAATAAAATTTTCAAAAACTCCTGCATTTTTTTTGCTGAATCTTTTTTAGAAATTTTAATACAAATTTCACTAAATGTTAAAAAATTATTTATTTTGAAAGTTAGAGGAATATTCCATAAAAAGTTTTTTTGTAGCTTTCTATGTATAATTTTATAAAAGATGGTCTATCACATAAAAAAAAAAAGTCGACTAAGGTTTCTTTTATTTTTTTATGCTCCTATTTCCTTCCTAAAGAAATTTCTTTCAGGTATCCAGGAAATCAGTGGTCAAAAGAAATTCTAATAAAGATAGAAAAAAGACGATCTGAAGACGATGGAGATCACAATATCATACAATGTAGCATTGATTGAACATCTAAAGAGGAACGTCTATCTTTCTTTGAGGAATCAATATCGATTTTCCTCAATACTGCTTTTGATGTCGCTTGCCTCATTGTTACATGATACCACTGACAACGTCTGGAACATGCTATAGATCAAAAAGGTTATTTGAATGGCCAAAATTGATTAACAGAATCGGATAATTATCTGGATGACATGTGATAATTAAAGTGGGTATTGTTAAGATTGATAGTAGATTTTCTTGTTTCTTTCCTGATGATAGCTTATTATAAGGATAAATTCATATTGTAGATTTTGTTTCTTTCCTAGGTGATAAGTTATTATAAGTTTAAATTCATATTGTAGATTTTGTTTCTTTTCTAGGTGATAGCTTATTATATGGTTAAATTCATATTGTAGATTTTGCTTCTTTCCTAGGTGATAACTTATTATAAGGATAAATTCATATTGTAGATTTTGTTTCTTTTCTAGGTGATAGCTTATTATATGGTTAAATTCATATTGTAGATTTTGCTTCTTTTCTAGGTGATAGCTTATTATATGGTTAAATTCATATTGTAGATTTTTTTTTATTTCATTCCTAGGTAATAGATTATAAAGTTAAATTCATACTCCACAAAAGCCTTTCGTGAATCTGATCTATTTGCAGCTAAGGCAAGTTTAAGGAATACATTATTAAGCGTATTCGTACCTTATTGAACTTCTTACTTTGCTTAGGATGAATCTTCGGATGAGGAGGAAGATTGCCACGGACACTAATCCAGAAAGAAGAGGAGACAGAAACCAGGATGCAACTGAAAAGAATTCAATTTGAGCATTTCTAGCATGACCTTACCTTTTTCAGTGTGATTACGGTTACATAACTATATTGAAAATGGGTTATAACTTTATAAGTAACAATTTATAAACTAATAATAAAACTAATAATAATAAAAAATTAATAATAAATTTATAAATTATAATCTAACAGTAACAATTTATGAAAAGTTATATAAAGCAAAATATTTAGCCTATTTACATAAATTTTTAGTTTTTTTCCGAAAAATATTTTAAATGTACCAATTAAATTACCAATTAATTGCCTGTGTAATTAATTGGTACACCAAGTAATTATCCGTATGAAATAAACTAATTATTTACTTGTATAATTAGTACACCAATGTTCAAAAGATTGGGATATTTAAAACTTTATTGTATTTGCTTGAATTAGATCTTACAAAACAAATTTTATTTATAAATATTATAAAATCAACAGGGTTCAATTTTCATTTTAGATAAATATCTACTAAAATATTTAAAAATATATATGGAAATATGTACTGACCATGATTAGTAGGAAAAAATATTTTAATTTGGTGCTTATAAAAAATAATTTTTTGGAATGAACTTGTTAGTATTAATATATATTGAATGAAATATACTCGTATGTTGCCACCTACCTATAACAATAGAGTTTTGTATATCGGAATAATTCCCTCATTAATCTTTTCACTACTTACCCGTTTGATTTTAAGAATTACTTTCTTCTATAACACAGGATGATTACAATAGAGTAGACAGCAATAGAGTTTAGTAGATATTACAATAACAAGAGAGTTATATAACAATAACCTAAACAATATAGTTTTGTATATCGGAACTAACATAACTGAGAACGTTAAAAACACTGGATAAGACAGAAATGAATTTAAAATGCATATTTTCTGTTGCGTCGAGTGATGTGTATTATTTAAGTGTTGGTTCCGATACGTAAAATTTAAATCAATATCTTCATTAATCTTTTCACTTACTTAACCGTTTGTTTTTAAGAATTACTTTCTTCGATAACACAGGACAGTTTTTCTGTAAGACATTCTGTAACTTTAATCTTTGTTGTGTCATCGGATGCAAGTTGAAATGTTTATAACCTTCTGGCGAAAACAGGAAGGTTTATGCTTTTGTTTACAACGCTCAAGGGACAAATAAATAAAAGTGTCTTTTGGTAGCATCTCATCATTGGGGCAATTTAAAATTACTTATCTCGGAATCATATTACTGATACTCTTTACAGAATGTGTAAAGGATTTAGAGTCGTAATGATATAAGGAATTATTTTGCATTTTTTTAAAAAAAAGTAATTCCTTATATAAAATATATTTTACTTATTTAAATTACAGTTAATGCTGTTAATACACATGGATATTCTTGTGACATGCATGAAATTTTTAAATTCAAGATGGTGGTGAGGAATGAGAAACCCTTCCATATTTCGAAAAATACACAGATTGAAGTGAAAAAATACATAACTCTTTATTTTAGAGATAGTATGTCAGAAATATGCAGGAAAATTTTTTATTTTATTTAAAAAAAATTTTATTTTAAAAAGTTGATCAACCCAGCTAGCCTAGAACTCCTTTGGGTACTACTAAGCTATCACGATTTTTGACACAACACAATATATTTTTGATGCCTTAGATTCTTCTCACTCTGGTGCTTGGCGGCCTAATAGTCAATTGCCAGCGCTCTGGCCTTTGGTACCCTGTCTAATTAATCCAGAGTGTACACAAAATGACTGCAGAGCGGCATACCAAATCTCACTGTGGTTCTCGGTACCACTTTGGAATCCACTTTAAACCGTAGGTCCTAGTCTAATATAACTGTAGAGCTTTGGACGTAGAGCTTAAAACCCTACTCCGTAAAATGAAAACATCTCTTGTCTCGCAATCTGCCATTAGGCAGACGGCCTTGCCCCACCATGGGGCTGTTGCGCGAATGAACAAGAAAAATATACCAAATTATTTACCTGGAATGAAAGGCGAACTGAATGACAGATACTCAGATTAATATAACAAATTATATGAAAATACAAATTTCCTTATTATTTTCATTACTGGATTGAATTACTAATAATTAAAAAATAATTTTTTAGACTTTATTACTAACATTCTTAGCAAGATACGAAATAAAAAGAGCATGATAAATCCTTATTTTACGATTAAATAATTTTATCATTTAAATTGTTGAATTGCGTCACTGATAATTGAAAATTATAAATTCCATGAATCACTGAATCTCTAATATTCTTAATATTTTAGGTGAAGGACTTAAAATTACTCTGGTATAAGGAATTATTTATTATGTTGAAAACTCAAAATGCAAGAAGTAGCTGTTTTCAACTGTTCAAACACGTTTTTACGTAAAAAAGAAAATAAAAGTAATCTTTTTTATGCATTTTAAATCTTACATTTACAAATAAGTGTATTCAAAGTCTTATTTTAAAGTACGCTAATTAATGATATTCTTGCTTTAATTTCTTACTAAAGCAATAATTCTATGTGCAAAATACAATCTCATAATGAACAAAAATGTTACTACAATCCAGTCGAGTTTTAATTTTTATCTATGATGTATTTATTTCGACTTATACCAAATACTTTCAACGATTTTGATAAAAATAAAAATGTTATTAGATAGCCTTTTTTTCCAAATAAAATTGATTAAGATTGACGATCAAGTTAATAGAAAAATCACGTTATGTCAAACATTGAATCATTTAGATAAACTGGGACCAAAAAATATGTCACATTTGGATGAGTGCCAAAATGTCTAATTATTTATTTAATTATTACAGCTACAGTTTTTGAAAAATTGAAACATGATTTAGAAGAAAAAAAGTGTTTACATTTTTGATGAAAGTATTTCAAGATTTCACATTTACGGATATCATTGTCACCATATATCATATACTTTACCAGATTCAAATATAATATAAAATAATAACTCGTTATTCGTTATAAATCGGCACTGTTTGAATATTTTCTAAACTCGCAATACTCTTAAAATCATTAAATCAACATCATTGTTAAAACTACAGTTTTTTTTAAACTCTTACTATTGTACATAATAAATATTACTACCATGAATGCAACATTAAAAACATTTTTATACAGGCTAATACTTATCAGAATGTCAAATATTATTTTTCGAAAACCTTATTCAATAAATTCGTATAATTAAATCTATATAAATATATTTTCATTGCATAAAAAAATACAGATGTTAAAATAATTATATGGTGAAATACAGAAGTTACATATTTTAGACAGTATATAAATGCCTCCAGACCAGTGGATTTCAAATCTATATTTGCTATTTATTTTTCTACACTATTAATTTTTATTAGTAATCTAGTTATTTTTTCTTTTTAATGATCATCTTTTTTATGCCTTATATATTATAGAAATAATTTTGAACTTTTTCTACACATTTTAAATTTTTTCTACGCATATTATTACACATTTTGAATATTTATTCTTAATAAATGTATGCCATTAATTATTATGTCTGCCAATATTACTTATTATGTATGTCATTTATCTCTGTTAACTTCTTGCTATACTATTGTGTCTGAGAGAATTAACTGATATTTTAAATAAAAAAAGCTTTATAATTACTAAAAAGTACAATATAAGTTTTTGGTGAGGAAGTAATTAGAACTACCTTAGGGACTACCAATTATACTCTTAACAAGAAAAAGGAGGTCCAGAATCATATCGGACACATAATTTCTGTATTTAACTTCAGGTCACGAATTATTTTCTTTTTTGACCTATTAACGTTGCACATGCAGTAATTGAAGAATTACTGTTTGCGACAAATAAACTTCTTGAACGGAACGTGACGTCCAGTTCCTTAAGAAAAAGAAACAGAACCACACAGACTTCATTAACAGGATTATTTTTGTTCTGAAAAAAGTAAGAGGAGATGGACTTAGTTAAATTACTTTACTTAGTAAAGAATTTTGCTTCCAAAGATTTTACTATCAGGATTTATTTGTAACACTAAACAATAGTTTCATTTTATTGTTTATGCTTTTTATTACTGAACAAAATGATGAATTTTTGGAAACAGTCAAACTTTGTTTACCTCAGGATATTTAATATTCTTCTTATATTATTTACATCCATTTTTTCTTCTTTCTTCTTAAGAGCAATTGGATAAACTGTGGTAAAGCAGCATATGCGAGCACAAATCTCAAGAACCTCATCGAGTCGAGTCAAGTTAAAATCAAATTAGAGTTGGTTAAAATGAATTCGATTTTATCTTTAATTAGACTTATCTTGGAAGTTCTTCAAATCGTTTAGTTGGAATAGAATATACAAACTAAATCTACGAACATAAATACAGAGTTATTATTAAAAAAAAAAAAACTTTCTCGATATACGAGTTTCTAGCTATCATATCATTCACACATTCACAGAAACTGCATAAAATTTTGTTTAAGGTAATCTGAGACACGAGATCAAGAAACATATGAAAAACAACAGTTAAATTCTAACAGTTACGGTTACAGCGACACGATTTGAAAAATTTCAAATGGCAACATCTACTGTTTTTATTGGAATGTGATCTCTATAGTGAAAAACCATAAATAGCGTTGGAACTACACCTATAGCACGAAACTCGCAAGAGAGCTAGACAGACTAAAAGCAACCAATAAGGATAGAGAAGTAACAGAAAGAAAAAACATTTTTGTGTGTTTCACAAATTTTCTACGTGAGTTACATCACACACGATGACATTTTACATACGACATTCTTTACACAGAAATAATTATGAATGCTTGCATTCCTTCTCATTGTTTAATATATTAATATAAATATAAATGAAATTTCTGAGTCATGCATCTCAGAAATTTCAATACAAATTTAATTAAAACTACAATTTTAATTTATAAATATAAAATATGTTTCATATGGCAAAATTGGAACTCAATCCATTTATATTAGGCCACTCGCCAAAGTATAATACAACAATTAATTTGAAAATACACACTACCAAAATATTAATAAATATGAAATATTTCATAAATTATTTGAATTATATTCTCAAATGATGCTCCTTTTGATAAAAGTTTTTATGCTTTATGTATTTTTTAAAAAACATTGTTAAATTTTTTTCAAAATTAAAAATAGAGTTTTACTGATATCGAGTTTATCATTGAAATCTAGCAAATGGTATTGATTTTATAGCACACGTGGAAGTAGACATTAACTTAAAAGCTTGGCTGTCTAGCTTTAATAGAATTTAACAGCGCAGAACTTTTAAAATGCCCTTCATTTATTTAAGTTTATGATAGCTACTTCTTAATGTCATACATTAAGGCAAAATGTAGCAAATTGATGCATTAGCTTAGTAAAATTTTGCTTAAAAGTTACGTCAAACTTTATAAAACCTTTCACAGAATTCTGAAATTCAGACTTGGGCAAGCTTTCGTGGAATTACTTTTAAGTTATTCCTTCAAAGGAAAGATGGAACTACAGAGTTCTAGGAAACTTTCTCAGTGATACTGAAGCGTGTTTTAACAACCATTACAATTATTTAACTAACGAAGTTATAAGTAGTTCTTGAAATCTATCTTTCGATTGATTTCATTTAATTGGACCAAGAACTTATTTTTGAATTCTTGAGAAGTTTCCAAGTTTAATTAGTGAAGATTCCGAATGAGTAAAAGCTTTGTAATTACAGGGATTTCGAAATTTAATTTTAAGATAAGGGTTTGCATTTTTACTTTTTGGAAGTTTCGAGAATTTACTTCTTTTGTATTACTGAGAATAATTGAATAAACTTTCTACATTAAAATTCTGGATAATTAAAGTTGTTTTAATGGATGTCTCTCATAACATCTTAGTCGTTTTAATAAGCATATTTTAACTGGAGGTGGAATTCGTTAAAAATCAAAAAAGAAGAAAACTATTTCTTAAAAAGATCTTTTAAGTCCTCAAAAATCAACTTAATCACAAGATCATGAAGCATTTCGAATAGATGGGTTGTATATGCATACTAATTATTACATAACTATTTAAAAAACTTTTTATATAATTAAATGCGTTTTATTTAACTCAACATGCTTAACCAAATTTATTTTATCCTGTAAGACATAATAATGATTTGAACTAATGGGAGCAGGCCAATAATTATTGCAAAAATATCCATTTAAATTATATTAATAAATTATGTTTATCATTTATTTAATAATTGCAATGATTAATTAGTTCTTTGGATTTATAAATGCGTATTTTAAAGAATGCTTCATATTAAAAAACCCCTTTATTTCTGCATTTACTTTTTATATGTATTCAAAGGTAAATACTAGGGCCATATTAAGAAACCAGGCATATCAAAATATGCACAACTTTCATTTGAAAAGTTTAGACGAAAGACGTTTAGTTTTTTTAGACGAAATTAACAGTGCATGCTTTTGATTACTATTATCTTTATAAAAGTATTTCAAAGATATTAAAATCATTTTTTCATAATAAATATAATTGTCTGCGTAAACTATTTTGATATTGCACGTAATATTATGTTGATTTTTTCAAAAGTGTATCCTATAGACAGGCTTAATTAATAGTTGTTCACAAAATGATTTTCGTAGATTGCAGTTTATAACTTAATAAAGGAAAATGCAGTTTTCCATTACTTAATATGAATCATAATTTTAAACTGGTTTGATACTAATATTGAAAAATTGAAAATATTCAAGGTATATATTTCTTTTTTTAAATTTTTTATTCTGTAAGTTACTTGATTATTGAATCATACACTAAAGATTCATTAATTTATTTATGTTAACACAAACACCTCGATATGAATTCTTGATAATAGACAAAACATTTATATAAACCTTTTGTATCTTTATATAAATTTCATTATAAAGAAAATTATAACTGATGATATTTTGAAAACTTTGTCTTCAATTAATATGTTTGAGATTGCGAAGCATGGCAAATTTGATAAGCAGGCAGTGACTAACTTTTTATGTAAAAAATAAACCGTGACTAATGTTTCCTTGTAGAAAGCTATCCTTTAAAATATGAAAGTTGTCTACCCGTGTGATAAAAATAATTGCTGTTTCCTAGAAGCAAACGATTAAGCAATATCTGTGACGATGAACGCAAAATATTTTCATTTTTATTTTAGCATCACAAGATTTATAAGTAACTATAAAACATACAAAGTGCAAACAAAAGGGCCAGTTTAATACTAATTAAGATAATAAATAATATCATTAAAAGTTCTCTGGAGGAACGTACCTTGTTCATTTATCCATGCAGTTACCATTCATCTGTAAGCAATTTTAATTTCAGAATCTTTACATTTGATTCCATCGACTGAGAGTCCAGCTTGTCGAGTACTGAGAATTTTAATATTTAACTGACTACAAATTCTTGGGAAGTAAGCCACTTTTTTTAGATGAATGAAAACAGGTACGTCATTGGAGGTAGGATTAAGCCTATTAAAGGGTAGGGTGATCACGTTGCAATGGGATAGTTTGAATCATTTGGATTGTACTGGCCTCTTTAAATTCCCTTACATTTATTATTGTAGGTCTATAAATAACAGTTATCAACGAATTTGTGCTTTGAGGAATCTTACATTTTGGGGTCTTTTATTATGGTAGTTATCGTAATTCGATGACACGAAGATTGTCAATACTGGACTATTGAATGTGAATCTCATGTGCGAAATATGGGTGCCTGTTATTGTGAAAACGCTGTTTGATCAGTGTTGCAATTCTTAATTTATAGTGAAACAGGTTTTTTTTATATGCGCAGCCTAGTACGCAGAATCCGGAAGAATCATTCTACAAGTGACTATAAGACTGTAAAATCATTGATTTTTTTTTTTTTTATCAATGCGAAAAAAGACAATTTAAAAAACTCACCACAATCAATGTTTATTATAAGTTTCATATGAAAAATTTATCAATACAAGTTATTTTTTAACGAATTGTATAAAAATAAGTCAATAAAAAATGACGATAAATAGTTGGAATAGTGCAAAAGAGAAATACCGTGTTATCTGTTGTTCTTAGAGAAAAACTGCAAAAAGTTATATTACTCTAATTAGTTTAACAAAAATTAATAGTAACTATCTGGTACATGTCAGTTTCTTTCTTATTAGAAAATAATTAAAAACAATTAAATTCTAGAAAGGGTCCATTTGCAGTCAGTCCCAAAAGTCAACATATACTCTCAGAAATGGCGTTTTTTTATGTAATTTTAAAGACTGAAAAGCTGTAATATTTTTTATATTGAAATAAAAGTTGTGTTAACCTAAATTTATGTAAAAAAAGCACTGAAAATTGTTAAATAAAAATTAATCCCACGTAACATAAAAGTATGCATACACCTAAAAGAAAATGGAAAAATTAGCATAACTTATGCAATTGAAAATAATTTAATATTGTGCAACTTGGTCTTGGGAATCAATAGCATCATACCATCTCCCAAGGATTGCAACATTAAGAATTTATGTGGTATCTGGCATAATTTCAGACCACGCTTGAAACAATGCTTTTTTTAAAAGAATCTTCATCTTGGTTATTGTTGTATTTTTAATTCTTTTGTAAAGGTTATCCTAATCGTGTTCGATAGGATTCAAACTGGCAACTGTGCAGAGGTATGCAGCTGTGCAGGTAATAGGAAACAACCAAAACAATTGAAAGCAGGTAATTGTTAAGAATGCGAAAAAAGGACACCTTTAGAGTCCTTTTTTCGCATTCTTAACCATGTATCGTTGTCATGCTGAAAGATTCAATAACTTATAAACTGTCAACAGATGCCTGCTCATTATCGCCGAACATCAACACCAATTTCTCTTCTAGAATCATTTTAACTGGAACAGTAACAACACAAATTGCTTAACGCATACTCAAGATTCACTTTCAATGATGATGTGCAATTTCGTTTCAACTTAAATAAAATAGTGTCGAGTGAATGTGTTGAATGAATGAGTGAGTGATTGAATAAATTGCGTTGAAAGAATGAGTGATTGAATAAATCATGTTGAATGAATGAGTGAGTGATTGAATAAATCGTGTTGACAGTAATCGTTTAGCGTTCTACAAAGGCCCTTGCTGTATGTAAATTTTTGTGACAATTATTTTTTATTTTATTATTATTATTATTATTACTTTGCATATTCGGGACAGATAATATGTCTATCATTTTCTTTTATAAAATATAACGTTGACGTAAATTTTTTTTTTTTTTTTAAAATATTTATAATTTTTTAAATCTCGCTATTTAATAGGTGTGTTAACTTTTGTGACTGACTGTAGATATTTAACTCATATCAATTTTATAAATATAATTAAGTTCCAATGCGATTCTTCTAACTATTACTTCTTTTTTTTAATTTTTTTTTTTACAAAAAATACAAACCAGTTTTCCAAAAAGATTCCAGAAAGTCTTTGAAGAAGATGCAAATCTCTGGGGGGTGAGGGTGGATCAGGATTAAACCTATCATGTATTTTTAAAATGTATAACAAAATAAAGAAAGATTTTTTACCAACATTAATTTTAACAAATTATTATCGAAATTAATGATTTGAGGAGATGATTTGGTAAATTAAATTTTTATCTTATCAAAAATATAGGTAAATAGGCTGCAAAAGATTCATATATAAATAAATATAAGATTTTATTCCCGTTGTGTTGTCTTCAGAATAGAAATAACGTTTTAAATATATTAATTAAAAATTTAAAAATAAGGCAATTAACTAATTAGATTTCTTATTGTTAACCTAACTAAAATAGTTTTAACTTTTTTTCTCACATTTCTCTTTATCCAGCAGATCAACCTATAACACGTTTCTTAAATTTTCTACAGAAACGCCACTGGTCATATATAAACAAATATATGATTTTATTTCGGTTGTGTAGTCTTCAGAATAGAAATAACATTTTAAATATTTTAATGAACAATTAAATAACAAGTAATATAAAAAAATATTTTTAAAAGTCAATTTCTACTTTTTTTTCACTATATTACAGAAAAATCTTTTACAAATAAAGTTGAAATTTTCCACTTACATCTGGTGTCATCTATTATTAAATACATGCAACTTAAATCTAAAAAAAACTAAAATTAATTTAATTTATTTAATGAATTAATATTTGAAAAAAAACTGTATTAATATCAAGTAGTTTGCAACTAGTAGTATTAGTGGTTTGCATCCACTGCAAGTTAAAAAAAAATGTATTTGAACTTGAGTGGAGGAATAAAAAGTATTTTATTAACGATTGAAAATTAGAACCTGATATATATAGGGAGAGAGTGAACTAATAGTAGGAATTGAAAAAAGAGCAATTATCTAATTAGATTTATTATTGTTAATCTAACTGAAACGGTTTTCACTGGGTTTATCTTTTCTTTCTCCCATTTCTCTTCAACTAGCAGATCAACGTATAACACTTTTCTTAAATTTGCTACAGAAAAGAAATCCTCCCGGATATTTTTATTTCGGAATCGCGTAAAATAAGGTTTTTACTTTTTCAATAATGAATAATTCTTCACTGGTCATATATAAACAAATATACGATTTTATTTCGGTTGCGTAGTCTTCAGATTAGAAATTACATTTTAAATATTTCAATGAACAATTAAATAAAAAGAGCAATTAGCTAATTAGATTTTTTATTGTTAACCTAACTAAAACAGCTTTAACTTTTTTTCTCCCATTTCTCTTTATACAGCAGATCAACCTATAACACGTTTCTTAAATTTTCTACAGAAAAGAAATCCTCCCGATATTTTTATTTCTGAATCGCGTAAAATAAGGTTTTTACTTCTTCAATGATGAATAATGCTTCACTGGTCATATATAAACAAATATACGATTTTATTTATTTAATCTCCAGATTAAAAATTACATTTTAAATATTTTAATGAAAAATTAAATAAAGAGAGTAATTAGATTAAGCAATAAGAAATCTAATTAGCTAACTGAAACAGTTTTCACTGGGTTTAACTCTTTTTCTCCCATTTCTCTTCAACCAGCAGATCAACCTACAACACTTTTCTTAAATTTGCTACAGAAAAGAAATCCTCCCGGATATTTTTATTTCGGAATCGCGTAAAATAAGGTTTTTACTTCTTCAATAATGAATAATGCTTCAGTGCCGAGAGCGTCCAAAATAAAATCCTTCATCCCCTAGCGACGAAACAAGTGATAATGGAATTCGCAAAAATAGCTTATTGCAAAAAAGTTTCATCTTGTGACTTCTGGTGGCTCAAAAGGGTTGCCATGGCAACCGTGGGTAGTAGAAGGAGCAAAAGCGAATCGTAAGACATCTGTCAAAAGCAATGAGTCATTTAATCCCTATATCAACAGAGAAAGGTCTTAGCAATAGCTTTGTTTTTTCTTTTGCTTGTTTGCACTCTACCGGCCAAATTTCTTGGACAAAATCCAGGATCTAGGACTTTTTCTTTCCAATTCGATAGCGGTATACAACTTCAAATTGTATATGTAGTTGAATAAATAAATCATTCCAGTTGTTTAGAAAAATAAATGTAGAGGAATAAAATTATTAGGAAATGATAATTTTTTCCACTGTTGTTAGAATAAACAATCTATATTTATGAAACGAAAGATATATATGTTTGTTTGTATATTTAAAAATAATTTTAAAGTTTTTCCATAAAAAAGGCAAGTAGTTGTATATGAAATCCTTATAGTTACCCTAATATGCAATCAAAATTCGTTAAAAATTCAAGCAAAACGATTAAAGTACAGTATATAAGTCCCTGTTTAGATTTTAATATTTTATTTATTTTTCATATTTAATATTTTATTTATTTATGCCTTGGTACATTTTAAATATTGTTTAACTTAACCTCGAAATATTTTTACGATTAAAAATAACACTTTTACATGGATATTAGATTTATCATTTGCATGTAAGAATGACCTAATTGTGTCTATAGATCCAATTATCGATTGAATTGAAATCTGTTTCTGCGAAAATTTTCTGAATTCTAATTTAAAAATCCTTATTTATAATTTTTAAAGATTTATTTGTAATTTTATAATTGGTTTATAATAAACTATATTGGTATATAAAATATTTTTACGTCTAGTTCTGCTACAATTTAACTCGGCGTCTTAAGATGAATAAATTTAAAAGAGTAAACAAAAATATCAATAATGCAATTTTACATTCTAACAAATATTAAAGTATAAATCGACGTTTCAGTGCTTTTACAATTATTGACTTCAAGTGAAATGCAGCTCGTTTTGGACGGAATTGGTTGTCAGATTTGCTATCAGATAAATATTTTCTGCTTCTTCCTGAAAAGCTTCTTCTTCTAAACATAATATATTTATTTATTAATATATTTTAAAGTACACCATGTTGCTTTAAAAATGTAAGTTTTAAACTGTGTTAAACAATTTAAAAACGGTGAATGTAAGCAATGATTATTTTACTACCTTTTACTGCATTATTTTACTACATTCTTACATATTTTACTAATTGTAATTTCGATTATTATCGATTAAAATTATCGATAACGGAACAGAAACTTTGAATTTTACTTTCATTAAAGCCATTAAAATACTATTTTGTTAGAATGATGTATGACATTAGGACTGATGGCCGAGTGACTAACGCTCTGGCACTCGGTGCCGTAGGTTTTAGGTTCGAGTACCGGCGATACCATGGATGTTTGTAGTAGTTCGGAATACACTTTAAACCGTAGTTCCCGGTCTAACATGACTGTTGGGCGTCGGGCTGATAACCCTAAGTCGTAAAAAGTAAACATCTCATGTTTCGAAATCTGCTAGTAGACAGACGGCTTGCCCCACTGGGGTTTTTGCGCCAATAATGACGAATGTATGACATTATAAACTAAACAAATATTAAATATTACTTTATGCTTTTTTTTTAAATATGGCATGTATAAAATGAAGTTTAACAGTTAAATGCCTGTTGGTATTTAACTGTTAAACTTCATTTAACAGTTAATGGTTAAAATAGAAATAAAAAAAAAAATAGAAATGGTTAAAATAGAAATCCATGTAGACAAGACTTGTACGTTTTTGTGTATATTAATTTATAATTTTTGAACTTTACCAAAGATGTCCTGTATTGCTTATGAAATTCATACAGTTTCTTTATTATACTATACAAAAAGAATTTGAGAAAATGAATGAGTTATAATTAATAAAGGACTTTTAATAAAGGAATTTATATTTAGATTTTAATATATTTATTTTATAAGATTTATTATTACATTTATTTATTTAATCGGTCCTTTTCAAATATTATTTTATTGCATAAGTTCAAAAATTTTTTAAGATTCAAAATTATTTTTATTGTTGAGTTAGACTGTAAGAATATTACTCAACAGTATCAAATATTAAATAAATACACATTATCAGTGTTTCTAATATATTAGAGTTTTATGTAGTTCAATCAATGAGTATATGAAAAGGTAAACATCCACTTTAAAAGCGGAAACGGATGAATCGATTACTTGGTAGGAGTTCTAGTCGGATAAACGCGGCGCAAAACAGTTTAGAAAGAAAAAAGTTTAATCGTTATTGTGGAATTTTTCCATCTAATATTTCTTCTGAAATTGAGTTAATAATAATTTTAATTAATAAATACATAAATTATTTATATTTTAATTCAATCCTTTCCAATATTATCTTTCACCTCTGTTACGACACCCTGTTTTAATCCGCGCGACTTGGCCGCTTGCCAATTTTCTGCCCAATAGGTGGATAAACTATACATATGTTTCCAACCAACTATACAAATTTTTAACTCCAGCTAGTTAAAATTACTGATAATCAGTTACTTAAAAAGAAAACTCATTATGCTAAGTTAACAGAATTGAAAACTCTTTTTTTTATATTGGAGTTTTCAAACACGAAATAAATTTTGACTTTTAAAATAGAATATATTTTATAAAGACGTCAAGTAATTAAAAATATTATACAAAAAACTCTGTTATGAAAAAGCGAGACACTATCTTGTTATACAATATGAAGTCATATAAAAACCTTGCTCATTATGAGGTCGTTACTTAGTAACCACAATGACAATAATAATATTTTGTCTGAGATAAAAAAAAATATTTTCCACTATATACTGTCTGTCTGTCTATATACTTTATATTCGAATCGAAAACTATGAAAAAGATTCTAATTAGCTCTTCTATAGTTAAATAAAAAAATTTTTGAAATAAATTATAGTTAAAATGGAATTGATATCCTAGTTCTGTAAGTATTCTTTTTTACATTCGCAGTTCATAATTTCGACTCAAAATCTTGTTTCTTTTGTTGTTTGATTTTCCTTCATTTTAGTTTTTCATACATATATTTAATGCATTTCTTGATTTAATGAGAAAATTTTACTTTTTTACCACATTTGGGATGTATTGATTTAACATACATGTTTGATAGATGGTGATTAAAGCATCGCCATGTTAATATTTTGAGCATGCGCAATAGACCAAATTTCTCATGATATTTAGTGTTATATTTCTGTGAATTTATTCAAATATTTTGGTTGTTTGATTGACGAAAGCACTCATTTTAATTATGTGTTAAAGGATATATTAAAAATATGAAACGCATTTTGTGTTTGATTTAATTTTGTACATAAAATATATAATTTATTTTTTAATTCTTAATTCAGACTATTGAAATTACTCATCAGAAATTAAATATTATAATCACTACAATCAGAAAAATTTTAAACCTACATGAATGAAAATTAATATAAAAAAAATAATAGAAATTTGATATTACTTTTAAAATTTAGTCTATATTTAATCCTTTTCAATGCTATTTACAGTGAGATTACAATTAAAGTCCCACTTTCAAAGTGCTGTAAAAAAGAACCACTCATCACAATAAGTTCAAATTTGAACTGAAGATACTTGAAGAAAGGGAAAATGGTACGGCATAAAAAACAGTTCCAGAGTGCATTATTAGATGGCGTTGTAAGCGGCATAAAGAAAGTGAACTCGACTACCAGTGAAATTTTGAAGCGAAATCATAACGTATTTGACATGAGTTGCACATTAAAAAAACTGTGGTGTTCAATGTGCTTGATTGTTTAGGTTTTTTGACGGAAAAAATGACTTCAAGTCATTCGACAGTTATGACACTGTTAGTGGAAAGCCTATCCACCACGGCAAGGCCATACCAAATTGAATGGGAAAAATAGGTGGAACTTTTTTTGATGCCATACCGTTTTCCTCTTTTTCAAGTATCTTCAGTTCAAATTTGAACTCATTGTGATGAGTGGTTCTTTTTTTTACAACATTTTGAAAGTAGGACTTTAATTATAATCACCTCATATATTCGGGAAAAGAAACAAAAGTTATTTACTTATATAAATTTGCTATTTTTTTTCTGTTTAAAGTTATAGCTTATATTTATTTCATACAATTTTAGATGTTAAGCAGCTTAAAATCGCTCCTCCTAGTGTTCATATAACCCATATTTTACCAATAAATATGAATATGTAAGTACTTTCATGAATCTTAACGGCTTACTGTAGTCCAAAATTCTTCACACATTTTAAAACCTGTCATCGTCTTAAAATAAAGATTATAAAGCATGGTACTGCTCAGATTTCAGTTTTTTTGCCATCCTTAACGTAGTTTATGCCGCTCGCTTCTTAACTAAAGGGATTATAGTTTTAAAAAACACGAGCGTAAGTTTTTATTTCTTTGAAAAAGATTTAACTTTTTGTTTTAAGTAAAAAAGTAATGAAGTATAGTGTTTCGTAGATTATTTCAATATGCTCAATTACTACTAATATAATGAAGTAAAGGTATTTTTAAAAACGAAATTTTTAATTTATAAGAAAAGTAAGTTCTTTAGATTGAGGATTAAAAAAAATTAAAATCTCATAGAACTTCATTCAATAACTATATATTTGATTTACAGAAAAATGAAAAGATTATGTAAAATTATAATTTTCATTTGAGATCTAATGGCCGAGTGACTAACGCTTTGGCGCTCGATGCCACAGGTTTCGGATTCGATTCCCGGCCGTACCATGAATGTGTGCAGTGGTTCGGAATCCACTTTAAACTGTAGACCCCAGTCTAATATGACCGTTAGGCGTAGGGCAACCCTACCCCGTAAAATATCTTCTGCCTTGAAATCACCAGACGGCCTTCTGGGGCTTTTGGCCACCATGGGGCTGTTGCCACAATGAAGAAGATTATTTTCATTTAGTGCTTTAAACTAATGCATCCGGAATACAAATTTCACTCCATTAGCCTTTTTTACTTATATTTTTTGTGGGTTTTTTACATACTATTATTGTTCAGGTTTCTTAGTTTAGTAATAAAGTTTCGCAAACCGATAAACGATACAATAGCGTTGAAGTAATATTAATTAAAAACTCAGAAACGTAACTTTTTTTCTTTTTTGTACAGTTTTGTGTTCTATTTATGTATACCAAGAGTAGTCAATCAGCTACGATGAACGCTGGTCAGAGTTTCTTAAGATGACTTATAAGGGTAGTTCTCCTGAAATTGTGTGTCATATTAGTGATAACCCAGAAAATTCCCACAAGGAAGCTTTACTGTTCGTTGTGAGACGCTTACCTAAGCTGTCACATTACAATCGAAAGAATTCCTTCATCTAAAAACTATAACTGTAACAGACATCGCCAAAGTTTTTGAACATGATTTTTCCTTCACTCCAGCTGCACATGTTATCACTGAACAACATAACTAAATAATTTTTAAAATCTAAAAGTTTTTTTTTTATTTAAAAGAATACACATTTTAACATTAAATAGTTTATTTTTTTATATATTTAGCATAAAGTAGGATAAAAAAAACATAGTGAATGGAATTGGAATACAGAATGATAAATTAAAGACTACTAAAGAAAATTTACTTTCATATTATTGAGGAATATGCTAGCCTTAATTTTTTCCTAATAAGTGTCTTCCGCGATACATTCATTAATATATTACTCTGTATACTTAAATTAAAATAACAGCTATTTTTTTAAAATTAAAATTACCTAATCTATTTTTTTGATCAAAATTTCTTAATCTATTTTTTGATCAAAATTTCTTAATCTGTTTTTTTTTTATCAGAGTTGCCTAAATTATTACCATATTATTTTTAAATTAAAAAGTTTTTACTACGCAGAAAAATATACAAATGGTACTTTTTCTTAAGTATAATTAAAATGTAATGAAGATAAAAATTAACCAATACCATATATTATACTTTATATTAATAACATATGTCAATTTTTTTATAGATGTAAAATGAGTAATATCACAGTTTTATAAATATAAGGATGCAGATATAAAAACAACCATGTAACATTTTATTGCAATGCCAATATAAATTGAAGTGATATATAGATGCACCCAATTTATTAAGACCCTATCAAGTTTATGATTCACTTTCTGTTCCAGATTTATTCGAGTCCTTATAACAAGAAGAAAATAAATTGTGATCGAAAGAAATGGTACAAATGAAAAAATCATGTTACCGAAATTCTCCTTATTGAAACAGATGGCTGAAGGTTATCTATTTTCACTTTCTTCTTTTATCAAGGATAATTCCTCACTGGCATTCAGACAAATATTGGTGGAATAAATAGACTTTCCGATAAGATTAAGAAAAAAGCAATAGACACAAAAAGATCAAGCATGAAGTTTTTATCGGCTTCATAAATCATGGACTTACTTATAAAGCCCAGCGTCTTCCATCGAATCCCGCGGAATCCTTTAGCAACGCAGGTGAAACCAAGAACAGCTCCAATAATACTGTGGGTCCCGGATATCGGAAGTTTCAAAACTGTTGCTGTTATATTCCAAACGGCACTCCCTATAAAAATAAAGGAAAATAAAATAAGAAACCTGTTTGGTTTTCTGATTCTGGTACGATACTAAACAGTAACTTTTATAAATATTAGGTACTTTGTTATATGGTGTACGCAATAGACTCTCCGATATCCCAACTAATGCGGGTGGATGGGAAAAATTCCAGATGTGAGGTGAAATTTTTTTTAAAAAAAAAAAAATAAAAGTCACATACACGCATCTATTGATGTGTAAAAAAAGTTTAATAAGTATTAGAACACCATTTTTTGGAGTGAACGCTGTTTCTTAGAATGGTGGTAGTGGGAGTAATGCCTTTAAGAAGAACTTTAAGGAAGACTACTCACATTAGTGAAGAAAAAAATATAAGTGTCAGTAAGTTAGTATAGAAGAAAATATAAAAAAAAACATCAGTCAGATAGATCGTAATTACAATCTCTCACAATCGTCATCGAATCTTCTTTTTTTATGATCAATGACTTTAATACAGGTTAAAGCCAAATTTAGTTAGTTAGAGATAGAGTTAGTTAGACATCTGGCTACAGCAGATGATAGCTAAATAGACAAGCAGGTGTTTTTTATTGTACAAATTACATAATAAACGATTTGTAATATTTAGTGATAAAACATCGATTAAGATTCCAGTTTCATAAAATCAATATAATTGTGATTCTTACAAATATGTTCTTAAATAACTTGAAAAATAACTTTTCAATGCATATGCTCCAAGGTTAAAAATTTAGATTTAATTTAATATTAAAAATATATTAATCTAAAATAATTTATTCCTCATTACAATATACTATATCCTCATCATTAGAGAAACTTTCTGATTCTGATGATAACTCAGATTTTGTTGGAGTAAAAGGTGGTTCGTTACATTTTTCTTTATTAAGTACTGTCTCCTTTGAATTTTATTTTGTACAGGTTTTTTCCCTCATTAAATGTGGATTCCCTGATTTTTTTATGTGTATTTTTTTTAACCTAAAGTTTTGTTTTTACATTTAAATGAACTTTTTGGCCATGCTTTCGCAAGGGATCGGGTTTTCGAATACCACCAATTGTAAAAATAACAGAGAGTGATGCAGATGGAATGGATATCAAATTGGCAGAAGTAGAAGAATCAGCATGTGTAGGTTTTGAATTGAACATTAGATTAAGTTTCTGAAGTGGTGGATAAATTATTTCAGTTATATTGCTAACAGTCATTACCAAAAGAGAACATATACGTTCGACTGACAATTTTTGAAAATGATTTTTTTGATAATTTTTAATATTAGTTTAAAAAAATGATTTTTTCTTAGTTATATTGTTGTAAAAGTAATCTGTTGAGATACAAACTTTCTTGCTTTAGAATAAGGTAGTTTTTAATGCATCAACTCACTAGATTCTCATTTCCTGTTGACACTAAGGGCAGCTTTTAGAGTTTGGAGGGTGGGTTGCTGATAGTTATCATATTTTGCTTCCCTATCTATGGTTATTTCCCCTTACATTAAATCCATAACTATAGTTTTAGCATGTAATTTTACCTTTACAGGAATTTTTTAAGAGTCCGAATCGTTGACAATTAAAACATTTTATAGGGATGGAGAGAGTAGAGTAATATAGATGCTCAGCTTTAATGCCTTTTGAAAAACAGAACTATAAAATTTTAGAATCAAATGTTTTGTAAAAATGATTTGACCTTTTTTGTATTGTAAATTTACGGATGGAATCAGCATCTTGGTCATTCAATTAATATTCCTTTTCCTGTAGCAAATATTAAATTTAGCTCAGATGCTATACATTGATAGTTTGGTATGATCCTGGATCCTTCTATAAGATCTAATAATTTATCTGCTCTTAAAAATGACTTTGAATGAGATGAGGGATAAGTCTCGATTAATGTATTACCAGATCTTTTTTCCCCACTGAATGCAATTCTCCGCTAATGGTATACAAGCTTTTCTGGACCTTACATTGTAAGCAATTTTAGTAAGGTGTTTTTCTAGGGAACACAACAAGAAATCTATCAAATGAAGAATCGCAGCAAATTTTATTGTCTTTTACCTTTAGAAGCTAGTGTCTTAACAAGTGCTATTGACATGAGTTTGATGAATTTAGGCTTTTTTCAAATTACGGAGTGTTTTTGAGAGAGAAAGAAATCTTTAACAAGGAAATTCGAAAACGACAAGGAAACTTCAGGTTCCAGATAGCATCATGGAATTTTACAAAGGGAAGCATATTTTTATTTTAATGCAGAAAAGACTTCCCGGAAGTGATCCATCTCTTGAATGCTGAGTAGCCTCACCTTCGAAGCTCTGATAATTGCTAACCGATTTATATACCCAGGAACTAGATATTCTAGCCGTATACTAGAAGCCGATGCCATAAAAGATGTTTTACACATTAAAGAACCGCAACTCTATCTAGATTCAATCTGCACAATCCCCTTTTCCTGGGACAAGGCTCGCAACACACAGCAAACACGTTGTACAGAATACTGACATGGCGGTCAAACAAAATCAAATTAAATAAGAATAATTAATCAAAGTGACAAAACAAATATCAACATATCCAACAAATTAAATTCTGCCAAAAAGCAGAATAATCATCAGATATGTAAGACACATGAAGATAATAAGATCATAAAAAAAATAGTCCAAAGAAAAAGACGTCTAATAGTTTCGAAGATGAAAAAAACATGCAAGGAAAAAAAAATGAAGGCAAAGATCACCGGGATACCTCAGGTATGTGATACCCTTACATATACAAAAATACCCCTGACGGGCACAATAGTTATTATATATTTAATTATAGTTATTATTTATGGATAATCACATTTACTACAATTAGTAATGAACTTCAATATTCATTTATTATGCATGACTTAAAAAAATCATAATATAAAAAAGATACGATTTTTCTAATTAAATTAAGAAGATGGTAATCACTTCACGATAATGAATAATTATCAATTTATTTTTTACATTTCTACTGCAAATTGTACTATAAAAAAAACTATAATTAGTTTCGTTATTTCGAAATAAAACAAAATCCCGTAAGTATTAAAAAATATTACTCAAAAATATGTTTGAAAAAAATGATACAAAAAAGTTTCGTTCATAGATTCATGAGATTTTATTTTCTGATTAAAAATTTTTTGACACTTAGAAAATCAGCATAACAGGTCGACAATAAGATTTTAAATGTTAATTTAATTTTAATAAAATAAAGATTGAGACAAATAAATATGTAAATAATATAAAAATAATACTATTTTAAAATCTTAAAAGAATGATTTTTTACTAATTCAGGGCCACTGGCTTTATCAGCATTTTGCCTGGAATCCACTGATCTTTTGAAAACTTTATTACGAGATCATCACTTAGATATGGTGATATTATTCTCCATTAGGATGGATGGAATTGATATTTTTTTAAACAGGCTTTAAATAATAGCTTCTCTCATTTGATGGTCATACAAGATAAAATACATAAAAATCAATCACCCCGAGTTGATACTCACTCCATCGCAATTTAAACAAAATCTACTTGATTTTCCAAGTAGCATTGAACGCTATTAGCGATAATCAAATACTTGTTCATTCGTATTTAGGGAGAAAGAAAAATAATACAAAATTTTATAACGGACTTTTGGGAAATACACTTTCGAAAAAAAGCATTATAGTATATACATAAAAGAATCAATATATAGGAAATCTGTAATCTACTGTTACATTTTAGCTACTGTATTACAAAGTTTACTATATTTTATCCCAGGTCTGATATTACTGACTTTACTCTTTTATTTACAATATCTTAAAATTTTTGTTTTCCTACGTCGGGGCGGAGGCCATATCGGCCATTAGTCTTCTGGCAGTCCAATAAAAACCAGCCTTGTTATAAAAGTTGTCTGGAGAACAGTTCATATGTGTAAAATCCATAAAAGTGTCTGAAGAACACAGGGCACAGTCAGGAATATTGACCACGTCGATACAGTCAAAGATGTCCTTGTAAAAATCCTGTCCAGTCAAAAGTCTAAAATTTATCTGCATATCTGCAATATACTTGTTTACAAGGTTAAATGTAATTATAAATTAAATGTTTTCCTTTTTCTAAGATATGTAAACAGTTTCTATAGATGACAACCGATAAACACGCAAGTATTTAAAATTAAGAGTTTTTACTTTTTGTTGATTACCTCTATAATCGTACTATTTCATTTCCATTGAAGATTTCAAAAGTTGCATTCCATTAACGGACATTTGAAATCAGTTGGAAAAACAAGATTTGGGGATATATTAATAGAAACTTACCCATAATTTCAATCAAAATCGTTTTTAAGAGCATATAAATTATTGGATGTTGATATATATCAATTTAAATTATTATCAATGAGTAGCATCTGTGCTAGATTTAATATTTGCTATTGAGAAAGAAATAACATATGCATTTGTGACCAAGGTATTGATCCAGTCCGCAGAATTACAATAAAAGAAGGTCAGAAATCCTTCTTACAAAATATTTGATTCTAAAATTTTACGGCTCTGCTCTTGCAAAAACATTTAAATAGGCCATTTAACTGGATTACCCTACTCCCTATATTCCCGTCTATTATGGTGACGGGAAAGTAATGCCATTTTTTTACATGAAGTTCAACAAATAAATTTTTAACAAACTTTTTATTTTTAATCAATGATTCAATCACCCTCGTTATCAACAACCTTTTCCATCTAGTGTTCATTTTCAATGCTGGATAGATAAAAATTGGTTTTTGAGCAAAATATATAGAGACGGAATTTTGGATATCATTCAAATTTTCACACAGAAAGCATTGCAGCAATTGAAATAAATGGAATTCCGATGGCGTAATGTGTAGGAGGTGAGACAATATCTCCCATCCCAGTTCATTAGTTTTTCAGGGTTCATCTTACCCAGTGCGGTCTCACGTTATCGTGTTGCAGAATAACGCCTTTTCTGTTGAAATCGCGGGACATCCAGGCGACATCCATTTGTCGATCCAGTTGCTTACAGTAAAGATCTGCATTCACAGTTTGTCCAGGTTTCAACCCTTCATAATGAACAATTCAGCGAATATTCCACCAAACACACAAAAGCGCTTTTTTTCTGGATATAATCCTAGCTTGCTCAGGGTGAGCTACTGCCTTTTGCCTTTTTTATTATCATAGAGAACTCATTTTTTATGTCCAGTATTCAAGCATCCAGTGCTCAATCAAAAATCGCTTTTGTATTGTGCCTTTAAATGTTGCATGTGGTTAACAGATCAGCTTTTTTTTATTTGGACAGATTATGCGGGGTCCAAGCACTTCCTCTGCATACCTCACCAATCTGCTGGAAATGTTCTTGGATGGTATACCAAAGTTGGGTAAAAGTGTTTGATAGTTCCTCGATTATCTGACACTAATTTGCTTCTACTTCTTCCCTCAACACACCATTGTATAAAGTTATTGGTCTTCTTGATCGATAAGAACAGGAAAGATCAAAATTACCGATTTGAACTTAGAAAACCAATTTTGGCATTTACGAACAATAATGGTCTTGGATAAGTATCGCAAATGTTTTTAGTAGCAATTGTTGCGTTACTACCCTTGTGAAACTCAAAAAGCATACAATGCCGGATATGTACCATTTCTGTTATTTGGCTGACCATTTAATCCAAAATTTAAAAAAAAATAACTTATTATTTACAAGTAAACAAGTCATTTTAATCTTAAAATGTCTTTAGCATGAGTTTGAAGTGAAGAATGAGCTGATAAATGATAAACAAATATTGGCATGAGCAGAAACAACATTACATTCGGGTCCCCTTGCTATATAAGACGTTTGAATTGTCAATGATTTCGGTCACTCGAAAAATGGCTGTAGAGGTAAAATTCCATACTGTGCTATTACCAATTATTGGATTGAGCGTAAGGGAAAGAAATATGTTAATTATCAGCTACTACATCCAAATCTAAATGCTGCCCTCGGAGGTATTTGGAAAAGAGAATCCAGGAAATTAAAATATAAAAAAAAAAGTTGCCTTATTCTGAAGTAAGAAATATAGCCTCTCAACATCAGTTTTTTAACGAACGCAATAGTTCAACGTACATGTTTAGTTTTCATGATGACTAACAGCAATATAACTAATATAATTGGTTCCCCACTTCAGAAACTTCTACTTTCCAGTTCAAAACTTACACATACTGACTCTGGTACTTCTGACAATTTGATATCCGTTCCATCTGCATCTATCTATGTTTTCTCTATAATTGTGATACTCGAAAACCCGAACCATTGTGAAAGTATAACCAAAATAACCAAGTTCATTTAAATGCAAAAACAAAGCATTAAGTAAAAAAAATCATTTAATCAGGCAAAATAATAATTAAAAAAAACAAACCAGTAGCAATGTACAAAAATAAACAGAATTCAAAGGAGACAGTACTCAATAGGAAAAGATTTAACAAGCTACTTTTTTCTCCAACAAAATCTGAGTCATCATCTATGTCAGCGGAAAGTTTCTCTAATGATGAGGTTGTAGTGGAATGCAACCAGGAAGAAATACTTTTAGAAGGATATGTTTTAAATCGAATTAAATTACCTAAATTGTTAAACTTTGGAACATATACATTGAAAGTTATTTTTCAAGAAATACGATTTTAATTGATTGCCTGAAAATGGAATCTAAATAGATTTTTAACATTTAATATTACAAATTATTTACGGAACTTGGGAAAAACTGGCTCTTTTGCTATTAAGAAGCACTTGATTCTTAGGGTTGATTTCAAAATCCTAAATGTGTGTGAATCCTTGTTAATAATAATTTTTAAATATGTAAAAATAGTTTAAAAAGTCGAAAATGCATATAACAGTATTTCATTAATTAACTTACACAAATATATAGTACTTGAGAATTCATTGGTTAATAAACTCATTTGCTTATTATAATTATATTCCAGTAAAGAAATATGAAGAAATAATTATAAAATAAGTTTAATAAATGTCACATCTGCATAAGAAGAATCAAAATAATAAAAATTCACTGTCACTCTCTACGTTTTCTTATTTTGCAATATGCATCCGAAAAATTGTTTTATTTTTATTTCTGTTTTTAGTTACTTATGTATCAATGTTTCTCAAAACACCTGCTTCTCCTTTAACACCTGCTTCCTTTTCCAATTTTTCTTTTTGGGTTTTTTTCTTTGAACGAGAAGAAAAAGATAAACTTCGAAAAGAGAAATTGTTTTTGTCGTTTATTGTGTTTAAGGTACAAGATTTCAGTAGTATTGAAAAAAGAATTGGCAATTCAATAATTAGATTTTTCACTGATAAAAATCTGCATCGGAGCTAACTGTTTCAGATAGTACGTATTAAATAAAATAAATGAATTTTTCTCTAACGTTCGGAAATGATTATTATACTGATGATTCTATGTAAAATTATTTTAATAAATATTTAAAATAGATTTTACTTTCATTATTTTTACTAATATGTGAGGTATTTTTTTCATTTTACAAACTACTAAGCCAACTATTTAATATTTTCCTATTAAAATATTATAAGAGGGGATTTAAAAAATATTTCGAAATGTTAAATTATCAGATAAAAATTATTTTATTATTTTAATGGATGAAAATTATTTTCTTCAATGAATTATATGATTAAAAATAGAGGAAAATACTACAATTAGGTTTATAAATTGAAATCTTGGCAAAAAAACCATGTAATTTTATCAAGAAAATTCATTTAATTAAAATTTTTTTATCATGTAAATTAAAAGGTTTTATTTATTTGAAGACTTTTAGGTGTTATAAAAATGGTAATAAAAATGATAATGGCAATGATAATGTTAACCCAAAATTAAGTAATTGCTCAACAAATGCAAATAATACCTTTTCCTGAAGAAAGTAAATGACTTCGTTAAGAGTGAATTTTTTTTTTATCTTAATGCATGCCATCCAAAAAATTTTTTTTTTCAAATGTTGCAAATTACAATGTTTTCTTCAAAGAAACTTGAGATAATTTTAAATCCTGAAAACTCTTTTCTTCTGCCAGGGATAACAGTAAATATATCTTGGCGTTTACCATGTCGTAGAAATACGATGCCTTTTTCTGGTCATTTTTGCATTGGATTAGCACATTTTTGCCATGTAACCCAAAGTATTACCACTCATAAATCTGCTTATATCACTATCAGAATTTTTTGTTACATTTAAAACGTAGATTTCACTTTCCTTTAATTTCATGCTGAATTAAGAAATTGATAAACAAGCTACATTAGCGATATATATGAAGCTATCAAAATGAAAATTAGTTTTTATTTTTAAAGCATTTTTTTTCCATATACAAAGATTGTCAGCATTTGGCCAATGAATATGATATACTAGGGATTTCATAATGTGAATAAAAGTATAAATTATCAAGGTAGCTTTCTATGAAAGTGTGAAGGAGAGGGGTGATGGTTTCTGAGGATGGGGACTTTCAGTACTATTTACCCAGTATTTGTGTATTACATAGGAGAAAAACTACCAAATCATATGACTGCCGGCGTGAATCTGTAATGATCTTAATGATCCATTAGTGAAAATCACTCTCATACAAATCAGGCATGCTGTGCCACCCAACCATTGCGAAGGTTAATTCAGGATTGATGTAAAATATTTGCATAATTATTTTATTTATTATTTACAATAAAGAAATCTTCTAAACAATTTAAAATAAAATTTGTAATAAAACTTACTTATTTTTTAAAATAAATTAAAAAAATTATGATGTTCATTTTAAGATTTAAGATTATATTTGGAAAAATAATAAAAAAAATGTAGTTGAGTAACAAGATAGCTTGCGTTTTGGTAATTACAACACTTTGAGTATAGAAGATCTGTCGTAACAGCAAAATTACTAAGCTTGCATATCGTCAACATAATTATAAAATAACCAAAATGGTTTCCGACAATGAATAGTATATTGAAAAACAGCAATGTTTATTTAAAAAATAAAAAAAATGTAACAATATATTTCCAATTAATATGAGTACGTTTAATAATTAAATAACAAATTTTCTTATTAAAATTGTTTAATCATATACATAGCTGTAAAAAATAAAAGCGCGAATATTTTATGCACAATGAATATAAATAAACTTAATTTTAATTTGATAGAATGCATATTCTGTTCTATTGTTAAAATTTTTATCCTCCCATGTATTTTTCATATTTATTAATTTCAAGAAGTTTCATATAAACGATAAACAATTCTTAACTTCTTAATTCTGTATATATTAAATATTTTCCAATAAAATAAATTTTTTTTAAATTTTTCTCTTGTGACATTTACCAAAAATAGAACATCAGACACACTATTTAATCATGAAAAATAGCTACTTTTAATCTGACTTCAACAGCCTTTAATATACCTAATTTAAAATAATAAAATTATCTACTTTGGAAAATGAGTTTATTAAATTTTTTTCTTCTTTATGTTTTATAATATATAAATTTAGTACATTAAACCCATTACACCCACTTATCTTCGAACTCTCTCAGAAAACTTTCTGAAAATTGAGCTAAGTTAATTTTAAAGAATCAATATGACAGAAAGTTTTCTATGCAGAAAGCATTTTTATGTTTAAAATATCAATTTAATATTTATAAAATAAATTTAAAAGGAGAATAAGAGGTCAATTTAGATAGAGATTATAATGGAAATGTTTTATAAATTTTAATGTTATTTCTTATACTTGTATACTTTGAAGACGCTAAAAATAACCATGAATGGATATACAAAAAGGAAAGAGAAATAATATTTTATTTTCACTTAGGGAGACATATAAATATTTATCAATTTATTTACAGAGATGCGTATTATAGAAAATTTTCTGTGTAAAATTTTGTAATAAAACTGAACAGATTTAATAGAAATTGAAAAGGACTCTTGGTGAGGAAAATTTGATCAGATAGAGTGCTGGATATTTGGTTTCTATTTCATTGACGACATCGTTGTAGTTATTTTTTTTTTTAAAAACCCAAAGACTCAATAGCGACAGCATATATAAAAGTATCAACAATCAAGCTTCCTGGAGGAGTTTTCGGATTTTTAGAATAATATACGTAAATGTAGGATATGCACTCACTTAGCTTGAGAGTGGGGGTATTTGATTTGTTACTCTACGGCCTTTGTTTGCCCACTTAGTTTAATGTGGATTCTATAGTTTAACCACTACCAAACATCTGTGGACACCGCTAGGATTTGAACACCAAGCCTCTGGTACCAAAAACCAGGAAGTTAGCCAAATGGTATCAGGCAATGGGAAAAGGTTGAATAATCTGATGGCATGTGCTAATAATTGATTTTAGAAAATAAGAATTTACATGGTGATCGTGACAGCAAGTATTAGCGTCTTGAATAAACAGTAAAGCCTTTCAGTGTTCTTTGTTTAAATTCGATGCACTTGAATGGCATACCCGTAGAACAGGAGGTCCCTGTTGTAATGATAGATAGAAATATGTTGTAAACCTTATTATGAAATAAAATGTCTTTGGCCCTAAAGTAGCTAAAACCTTTACTGTTTTTAGGATTATTTATAGCTCTTACCGATTCTTTCTAAGAAAATAGGTAGAGCAAGATCAGAGTCATTCAAAAATGAATATAAAACAAAACAGGAAAGAGATAACATTGAATAGACCGGTACATATTTGAATGAAAAGTAAAAAAGATAAACATTGCATTATAGTTATCATGTGCGTAAATTCTAGATAAAGGTGTACAAAAAACCTTAAAGCAAAAAAAGACAGAATAAAACAACATAAAAATCGTTAAGAAAGGGAAAGCAGGATGCGATTAAAACTGACGCATTTTTTTTCCTTCAAAAAGTAGCGATTAGCTTGTTTGCTATTTAGGCGTTTTTATGGCATTTAAAATAATCTTTGTTTAGTCAGATTTATTTATTTTTCTCTGTAATAGGTATATGGAGAACGATATAAATGGCAGGTAATTTATAACGTTAAAAAATTTAGTGACGAATTTGATTTTCATTTTAGTATAAATATTGATGTTCAGTTATTTTTATTCGTTTCATAACAATCATATTTTGAATATAATTGTTATGAAACGAATAAACGAACAATATAAATTTCAAAGCAGACAAAGAAGAAACATTTGATTTTCAGGAAAAATAAACCTTTGAAATTCGATTTGACTTTTTTTTGTCTAATTAAATAATATTTCTATTCTCAAAATGCAATATTTTCACAACAGAAAACAGATAAAAAATAACATAGTACATTTTTAAATCTTTTAGATTTCTCATTATTTTAAACTTCTAATAATAAATAATTTGAGATTTTAATCGTTTGAACAATCGAAATTTTTTAAAGCGATGAACTTTAATGGCTTGTTAAAACACGAGGTTATGTCGCGAGAATAATAAATTTACTTATTTAAAAACATTTTAGTTCAGTGAAATAGTATGATTACAGGGCAAAAAACGCATACCAAATACTTTATATATTCTGCAACCAGTGAATCTTTTGATCGTTTAAGCGAGTTGA
Source organism: Caerostris darwini (assembly GCA_021605075.1). Classification (NCBI taxonomy): domain Eukaryota; kingdom Metazoa; phylum Arthropoda; class Arachnida; order Araneae; family Araneidae; genus Caerostris; species Caerostris darwini. Next base: position 498,491 of record BPLQ01015031.1, on the reverse strand, counting down.
AATTTAATTATTACCAATAAATTGAGCTATAATAAACAAGAAAAACACATTTTGATAATTTAACTAAGAACATCGGTTAACTGAGGAAAAATCATCATTTGATGGTCATCTATTTACAAACTAAACTTCAACCCTCTCGTCTCAAGACATTCTCTTTCTACAACAAAATTATAGAATATATTCAACATATAAGAGTTTTTAATACAATCAGTTCGAACACAGAATTCTACAGCTGTATGCATTAAGTAATTACGGCCACTTAACCCAGCTAGTTAGCAAAATTATAAACTTTCCTCAAGTATAGTTATAAAATAGAAGGCTAGTACAGTTTTCTACTACAAAAGAAAACACAAAGCGTAAAATGTATTCAAAAGTTACTACAAAATAATATAAATTAACGAATACACATAATTAACGAAGCTGCTAAATATTTAATCACACCAAGCAAAAGTGAATAATGACTATAGAAGTACGATGACAAAAACTAAAATAAAAGATAAACATTAAAATGGAAATTAGTTTTATTGACAGTGTAATACTTACTTCTAATGCACAAAATGTACATTTTTCTGACATTAACTTCACTATGTGAATTAAGATAGATTGCTGAATTTTTCTGCAAACATGACATTTTTTTTTGAGAAAAAATTACGAAATAAAGTGTTTCTTATATTCAGTGACGTTCTATTGATAATTCATTAGCATTTCTAAAACAAGGCATTATAGATTTAGCTCTGTTCAATAAGTTATATTCTCTTTCTGATACTATTTAAATGCAACATATAAATAATTGTTACAAAATAACAACGATACATTAATAAGCATAAAAAAAAACCTTAAAAAAACAATGTTCTATTTGCACCACAGAAAATGTGATAAATTATAATAAAATTCTGGAATATTAACAGTATTCTAGATAAAATAATAGAATTCTAGAAAGTCGATTCCATTTATCTTCGATTGTTTGCATTTTAAATTATTCATTATTTATTTAAAATAAAAAAAAATGTTCTAGGACATTTAAAAATTTTGGTATATTCTGATACGCTAGTTGATATGGTGAAAATTTTTAAGTGTTTTAAAAGTTCTAGAAAAATACCGCATTTTTATTTGAATTACAACGAGTTTTATTTAAAGAAAGAAAAAATATCCAAGGACAATTTCAACAGCTGTCTTTGCAAAAAGAAGTTGCATCTGCTATGTCGGTAAAAAGCAACATTAAAAAAAAAACTGTATATATCTCATTCGTCAATTGATATGATAGTTGTCAAGTGTTTTAGAAGATCTTGAAAAAATGCCCCCTTTTTTGTTTGTTTTTTCAAGGAGTTCTATTTAAAGAAAGAAAACAAAATATTCAAGGATAATTTTAACAGCTGTCATTGAAAATCTTTTACTAGCATCTCAGATAAAATATGGAGTTGTATTTGATATGCTTGTAAATATAATACAGAAGATTAATTCAACTTGATTCGAAAAATGTTAAAGCATTTTTCAATCATTTAAAACTTAAATACACAGATTAAACAATAAGAGATATTTACTTTAAATGCTTATCAAATTCCAGAAATTTTGTTTTCCTTGAATTGTTTACATTTCGAGTGCTGTCTGTTCTTTAAAAATCAAAATATACAGGGACATAGCAAATATTTTACGAATCATAATAATGGCCATAACGAGGCTCAAATGCAATAATATATCAATCAAACACTGCGTTAAAATAAAAATAAGGGTAGACATAATAATAACATGTTATCGTCTAGTTAAAGAATTTTGTTTGTACAACTTAACCAATGAACAATTGCGATAAATAAAACTCAAGAGGTATATTTGTTTACACAGTAGTCCGATAAATGAAGCAGCAGAATTTATAGATTTAGTAAATTAAATATTATGTCACGTTATTTGGTTAACAATGAAGTGACATTAAAATTTAACAGCTTAAATATTTGAGGAAATTATTAATACAGTTGTTTGAAAATATGCTTGGTACATTTATTTTCAATAAATTCATTTAGAGAAATAAATATTTATACAGTCTAATGAATATGAAACGCGCTACATTATTGATTATTTGATACTCCTCGGAAAAATTATATAATTGATCTAGTTAAATGTGATTAACAAATTAAAAAAGCCATTAAAATTTTCGGTAATTATTAAATTTAAAATTACTTAGTACAATTAATATTATTAAACTACTTCGACAACGTAGAAACAGCCATAAATTTATATTACACTATTATATGTAGATCATATAAATTTTTTAGTTGATATTAGGAAATCCAAGAATGTTTAGTTGTTTTATTTATTTCAGTAATTTGTAGAATTTAATATTATCGGTATTAATTATGATTATATTTTTAATAATAATAATGGATATTAATTTTTGTTGTACACATTTTGTTATTATTAAGGCTTTTAAAAATTAGCATTTATTTTTAGCTTTATTTACTTAACAATTAAAATTCAAAATTATTTTCAATTTAATTGATGAGTTTATAAAAATAATTAACTGAATATTGCTTGATAATATTATAAATGAAGTTTCTATTTAAAAATCATTTCAATTAAACTTCAAATAATTTTTTAATATAATATTTAATTTTTATATAATATTATAAAAATTTTTAAATAATATATTTAATAATATTTGTTTATAATATTTATTTTTTATATACTTTTAAATAATTTTAATTCACTTGTGGAGCAGTTATTTTAACTCAATTTTGTAGCATTCATTAATGAATAAGAATATTTTAATCACAAATATGTAGAATAACATTTTTATTTTATTAAAAAAGTAAAAGTAATATATTTCATTAGAATCTAATTACCTTTGTGATAATACAAAGAATTTTGTCGTTGTTTAAATTTAAAAATATGCCTCGGATAATTTTTACGAGTTTAAGGCCAGAATACCTGTTGGATGACGCAATGGACTTCTGAAATAGGAAAGCTAGATTCGAAACCAACAAGCGAACCCTAACCGGATACTCTTGTCTATGCCGGGTAGAGGCACAAAGCTGCAAAGTACTTCTGTTGGGTTCAAGAAGGAGTGTGGTCCAGATGACATCTCTGGGGATGTTCGTTCAAAATCGTGCGCATAATGTGGTGTAGTCCTGGGAGCACCCTAGGCAACACTGAATCTGCTGAAAATCTGCCTTTCAATTAGCGAAGGACCAGAGACCAAAGTGCTCAATATTCGAACACAAATTCAACACTTAAAATTTATATAGCTGCATATAAATACCATTTTATAAAAATGTTCATTTATTCGTTACTGGATGATATTCTGTCATAAAACCCTGTTATATAGCTTAAACTAATTATGCCTGCTAAGATGTATAAGAAGAATTGAGAAACATCAAACTAACAAATCCAGAACTTGGTGAGATTCATAATTTCGAATCAAAATGTGTTTTGGTTGACCATATGCTTAAAAAAAATGCTACAAGAGTTATCTCCGTATTTTTTTATAATCCCTGAAATAGAAGTTGTTTTCAAAATTGAGATATTTAAAAGTTTGTTGATTTTAGTTCACATAGAAATGCAATTTGAAATTTATTTAAAATAAAATTTTGCATTTTTTTCAAAAGAGAAAAATTAAAAATTCAATAAGCCTTTTATCCTTTGTCAAAGGCTATGGTTTTGTTTAGTCAGGAATGAGTTTAGAGTGTTTTAAATTAAAATTATTCTAGCTGAAAAAACAAATTAAATATCAATTTCAGATCTATTTACGACACACTTTTTCAATAATGTAAAACAAAGAACTTGTTACGTATCAGCAATTATGACATTTTTTTTCGTAATAGTAATGCTTACACTAGTACACTAGTATTCGAAATTTAAGCAGCAGAGAGAAGTTTATTACATGAAAACTATTTAATTGAAATTGTGAAGATTTCCAAGATCATGGGATAGAATAAGAAACACTAGTCTAGAAATATATAAATGAAACGTTCAGTATTAAATAACGTAGCGTAGCATAAAACGAATTAGTGAGAGCAAGAAAAAGTTCTTTTGAAGAGATTTGTCGGCCTCATTTTAAGAAACATTTTTTATAATTAATATGCAATCTCTAATTATTTAACTGGTACTAAGGGAATTTTTTGACCCAGGCTTTCTATAATTTATACAACCTTTGCCTTTACCTGGGGATTTGTCGATGCGAAAGTGATTATTTTGGATGATAATATACGCCTAGTAGTATTGATTCATACCAATGTTAAGATAATCTATGACAGTTTTTGGTATCTGCGTCCACTCATGGTGAAAGCATGTTCTTATCTCGGAAAGATTTCAAGAATTGCGTGGGAGTCAGTGGCGTAACAATAAGGTGGGAAGACGGGTAAATTGCCCCGGCCCCAGCATAAAGGTTATGAGTACAGGAAGACCCAATATTTATTAATTTAAATGTCACCGAATTATTGGAGAAGACTGAAGAATTTGTTGATGTATAAGGAAGTTGTATAGAATATATTTGTCTCGTTTACCAAGGAAATTCTAATTTTTCGCTCCACTTTTATACATGAAATTAAAAAGTCTTCTATGAGGGAACTAGCTAATTTATTAATCATAAAGAATCATTTTATATCTTGAAGCTTTCCTAAAGTGTGCACTGTATTTATGTTATTTGTAACAATTCCTGTGACTACAGCTAGGGATGAGAGATCATTCTCGAAATTAAAATTGATAAAAACCTGAGACAAGACAGATTACGTAACTTGGCTATCCTAAATAAAATTTTTATTAAAAAAGCCGCGATTTTAATTCAATACCCCTCCTTTAAATCAAAAGTTTATGGTATCAACCAAAAAATGATACATAGTTTAGGTAGTACTTAATTAAAAAGAAAATACATTAATAATGCTTTGCATTGAGAGGACCCCATTTGAAAATTTTCCACGGGCCTCAGATTGTATAGTTGCGCCACTGATGGGAGTGAAAATAAACTGCATTATAAAATGTTACAAACATTTTCAATTTGATTTAAGTCGGATGATGGCCCTTCCATACGAAGTGATTCAGATTCTAAAAAAATGACTGACAATAAACGCCCTGCTAACTAGGGCTTAATCACCCATTAAAACAGAACAAAGTTTCATAGATGAAAGAAATGGGGAGAAATTAGCGTGCAAGAATGTTATTTTGTTATACTGCGTCACTGCTATCACAGTACTACGAGGGAAGACGGGGGATCAATATGTCAGCTGACAAAAGTCCCCACCTAAACCATCAAGCCTACTCTTCTGCATACATGCAATTCACTGTCGTTGCTGCCTAGAAATTTTCAGATGTCCTTCAGATCAGCTACCATCGAAAAACTGTCTGTAGACTAAACAGGGAGTCATCAGGAAACAGCACAGTTCCCTGTTGTGTCCCGTTGAGATGATTTCGAGCTTCATTTAAATGACATCTATTCGAAGCTTCCAATGGAACGTAAATCATAGTCTAATTGCATATGGATCTTTTGTATAGCAAACATATCTTTTCAAAACTATACTAGTATGCTGAATGTTTGTTCAGGACTATTTTTCCCATGCTCATACCTGTCATGCACGCAAAATTTGTAGTTACATGTTGTTTCTATCGACGAATTCGATAATTTTCCCGTTTTTCGCTTGACTTTTGGGCATCATATTATCGTTTTTAACGTCAAGATACCAGATGTTACGACACCCTTTTTAATCCTAGACTGAGAAACGAAATGACTCAGTGTAGCTCCATCAGAGAATTTTACACTCAAGAGTTTTACTTAAGAAGTAGGAGGAACTGTAACTTTGCGTAATCTTAGAGCTGCTTGAGCTTGCCTTATTGTGATTCTCCTTTGAGAGTAAGTTTTAATTGTTCACAATTTATGCGGATAGTTCGAGTATCCATACTCTTTACCAGTTTAAGATACAGTGTGGTTTTGTTTGTAAATTAATAAATTTTATTACATTACACAAAATTGTTTGTTTTTTGTTTTGGAATAATCATACCATTGTAATGTTAGACTAAACATAGGCCATTGTCCCAAAAAATGAAATTCAAAAATCTTCTTAGATGTGATGAAAAAATTGTTTACCCTTGACACTTAAATACTGAATATATGAAATTAATATACTCATAATTTATAATTCACTCATTAATATCCAAATATAAGGAGAATATTTTTGTAGATTTATTGTTTTTCCAATTGTTTTAGGAATGCTGAATTAATGTCTTGATAAAACGTGTAAATCATCGTCCACCCAAATGTTAAATAATTTTTTTTGCTTAAATTTTTTTGTCTTGAATATGTTAATTACTAAAAAACAAGTTATAGATTTTCTTACTCCTCAAGACCAATAATGTACACATCTATCTCTAAATACTTTGGGTCTCTTTTTATTACTTAAATACACTCAAATCTATTTTTATACGATAGATAGGAATCACCCCAAAAAACAGGTTCAGCTTATTCTTAAATTTTTTACTTTTTCCTAATTTTATTTATATGTTTTTCGATGGAAAATTTGTTTCTCATATATCTTTCAAAAAATCACACAAGAAAGAGTAAACAACAAAGGTTTGTGTGTATTTTAATGAAGGAACTTTTACTTGAAGTGATATGAACTTTATACATCGTTGTTGTTTATACTTATATATACTTTGTTTTATACTACGTGATTGAATTACTTCAATCAAATAAATAAACAAACGTTAAAATAAGATTAAATTTAATCAGAACAATTTCTTGCAAGAATTGTACAAATACAAGATTTAGTGATATTTTGCAATATATAATTCCTACATTTGGTTGCTGTTTCATTTATAACACTTTAATTGTGTCAATAATCATAGTAAGTTTGTATAATCTCACTAGAGTGTATAATATCTTATAAGAATTATCTATAAGATGAATAATATAATCATATATGATATCTTCTGTTGAAATTATTATATATCATATTAAAATTAAAAAGGTTATTTAAAATATTAACGTAAATATTCGAAAAAGAACTCACGTAAAAATTAAGATGAAAGTGAACAACAAAATAGTTAAAAGTTTAAAAATATACAAAATAATATTAATATTCCCATAAAAAGAACATTTTATGCACACTATTTTAAAGAAATTTGTTAATTTTATTTTTAAAAATTGTAAATCTGCTTAAATGAAATTTAAATATTCATGAAAATATTTTTAAGAAAATATCTTTTACAAACTCTGAGAATTCTCATGAATATTTTGATTTTAACAGTAACAAAATATTATTTTTCTTTAAAAATAAGGAAGACCCATTCATATTTTATATATACCGTTTCGTATTTGTTTAAAATTACTATTAAATAATTGTTCAGAAACAATAAATAAAAATGTCCCCAAAGAATAATTTTAAATATTTTGAAACCAAAATAACATTTGAATATCCATGTAATAAGCTTAATAAGTATTGATAATGGAATTTCTGGTGCATAAAAATACTTTATCTTACGGAAAATAAGATGAATAATTGTAATAAAACTTCTGGTACATAAAAATATATCTGCATCATATGCGAAATGAGAAGAATAATCGTAATGTAATTTCTGGTACATAAAAAGACTTCTGCAACATATGCAAAATGAGAAGAATAATAGTAATGAAATTTCTGATACATAAAAATATATCTGCATCATATGCGAAATGAGAAGAATAATAGTAATGAAATTTTTGGTACACAAAAATACTTCTGCATCATATGCAAAATGAGAAGAATAATAGTAATGAAATTTCTGATACATAAAAAGACTTCTGCACTATATGCGAAATAAGAGGAATAATTTTGAATTCATAAAATAACTTTTGGAATCAAGAATAAAGCAATAATACAACACATAGAAATTATTTTTTAAAAATCGAAAAAGACTCTTAGACCGAAAACGACTTATACACTTAAAATAAAACTCTTATTTTTTAGTTAATTGTGCTTTAATTAAACATATTTAAAGCATTTTAAATGCTAAAGAATTACGATGAGCGTCTTCTCAATGATAATATTAATATCCTTTCTTAAAATGTATCTAAACGTATGGGAAATAATTGGCTTCGTAATACATTTTTCTAATATTTATTTGCAACAATGAAAAATCCATTTGAAAGAGAAAAGACACTTCTTTAAAGTTCTTAAACTTGGATTAAATTTCAAAACACAATTTAATCAAATTCATAATTCTGTCATTTTTTAAAAACAAGTACATATATTTTTTTTCCAATTTTTAATCAAATACTTGTGTTTTTTTCTCCTTATTTAATCACTCATATTAATAAAAGGGAATGGCAAAAACTTGAAATCGGATTACATTTTATTGATATGCAAATAATAAAACGAGCCTTTCACTATTGAATTCCATATCATTATATATATAAAGGTAACTCTCCAAAGGGTACAAATGTATGAAAAAAAAATAAATACCTAAACTCTTTCAACTCTTTGATCTTTTATAAGTTCTTCGATGTCTTTTTGAGGAATTTCTATATTTCCATTATATTAGGATTATTATAGTGAGTTCGTAGTAAAGTAAGCGATTTTGAAAGAACACTTTAATATATTGGTTTTTATAATTTTACTCAATGCATAAAATATCTGCATCATTTTAAATAAAATAACATGGCATATTTTGAAGCTTATAGAAGCCTAGTTTTGTAGTAGTGCATCATGCTGATAAATTTTAATGCAAGTTCTGAGTTATATTTAAAATATTTCAGTATTTGAATATTTTTCAGCATTCAAAATACACAGCATTCTAAGTATTCTCGCACATTGCTTTCAGTATATTTCAAAATACTTAATATTTAGAGAATCCTCCCAAATTATTCTTTGTTATTTTCAAAATTAAATGCATATGGCATTTCTGGTAACCTACTTAATTTTAGCATGCAGCAAAGCTAAAAACATTTAAGCATTCGTATTTCAATTGTAACAAGTTTTTCAAAAATTAGTTAGAGTAAATTTCTCTGAAATATTAACAGAAAAACATTTATTGTAAATATTTAAATATATTTTTTATCCTAGCAGAGTAATTTTTGTTTCATTTAAATTAATATTCTGCACGTGATATTGTATAATTGTCAATTTAATATTACGCACAATATCAAAATCTTTATTTTGCTATTACGGCCTTTTGTGCGGCTTTAATTCAAACATTTCAGAATTAACCTAAATATATCATCTTCATCTATAAATTTTTGTTTCATTTTTATATAATCATGAAGCATTAATGCAAAAAATAAAATCGTCGCTTAATTATCTATAACTGAAACTAAGCAAGGAGTTTTATATTATAAAGTGTAACCGTGCTTCCTGCTATTCACTGCAATAGTAACCCCTGGGCATTCAGGAGTAATGGTCAGTAGTCCTCGAAACTCTCACCCAAGAGGAAGTATAGCGCCATCGGTGCTGCCACTGAGAAACGTTTAGTTTTTAATCTATCATCTCGAAATATATACAATAGGAAATATATACAACGAAACACTGTGTAACAGTTGGCCTATATGTCTTTAAATGTTTTAAATATTGTATTTTTAATTGTACGTATGTGCTGTTTGTGCGTGTGTAAGTAAAGCTCTCAAGTACAGTTCAACAAGTACAGTAAAGTACAGTTCTCAAACCTGTGTTTCAAGTCTCAACTCAACCTCACGAAGTTATAATCCAGCTACACAACAGACAACACTACATAAGTAAATTAATGAGTTATTTTAAAAAAATGCTGTCTTGAGCAATATTTTAATTTATACATTATTAGTTATAATTCAATATTATACATAAAGGTTTATTTTAGAACGAATATGAAGAAGACATGAATATAATTTAACATTAATTCTATAGTATTGTGTTTTCTTTTCTTTATATTTTATAAATTATTTTATTGAAAATAATGTATCACACTAAAAATAACAATTAATTAATGTGAATTATTTTTGAACTTACCAAACAGAGCCGCCAAGTTTCCCATCATTAGAAGTTTTTCTTCATCTGTATACATTTCAAGATCGAAAATGTCTTTTCGAACCGTATCGGACACTTTGTAACCTGTGTTTAAAATCAAATAATGAGTTTCAATAAAAACAAAATACAAAAATACAAAAATGATTCAAATGAAAACAAAATAAAATAACGATTCAAATGAAAACAAAATATACAATGATTCAAATGAAAACAAAATACAAAAATGATTCAAATGAAAACAAAATACAAAAATGATTCAAATGAAAACAAAATAAAATAATGATTCAAATGAAAACAAAATATACAATGATTCAAATGAAAAAAAAAATGATTCAAATAAAAAAATAAATAAAAAAATGATTCAAATAAAAAAAAAAAAAAAATGATTCATATAAAAACAAAATACGAAAATGATTCATAAAAAAAATACAAAAATGATTCATATAAAAACAAAATACAAAAATGATTCATATAAAAAAAAGTGTTACTAATTTATTTTGATGTTTTAATTAAATATTTCCGATATTCTGTGACAGGAATTGAAAAAATATTGTTTAAGAGTTAAAACAATGTTATTTTAAGGGTGATATTTATCTCATTCTGTTTTTCGTTTTTTAAAAACTGAAACGCATGTTCATTCAATGAGTTTTTTTTAAAAAAAAAGACAATTACTTCATTGTTTTTTATAAAGAAATAAAATATAAAAATTATATGATAATGTTAAAACTAAAATTTCTTCCTTTTATATCTTATAATCTAGATATTTTATATTTGTTCAGCTTTTCCTAATTTTGATTATCTTTAATCATCTTATTTAAGCGCTATGATTAATAAAACATGATACCTAAAAAAATTTCCCATCAAGCAAAACATACAAAAAGTAAAAAATGTGATCAAGTCAGCAAGTCTCGAATCCGGTTGGCTATCGTCATGGCAACTTTATTTGCATTCTTATTTTAGAGGCAAGACTGTCTTGGTAGATGGCAACTTCGGCTTACAAGTTAAGGAAGCTTAGTTAAAAACCAGTGCAAAATAAGTCTTCCATATGTAAGACAAGAATAAGTACGATAAATCTATCGGTTGGAAATTCTTTCCATTGAGTCCGAAGAGATCTACACTATGGGTGTGGACTCTCCAGATGCAGCTTTAAAAGAGATCATTTCAAATTGTGGTGGTCCATTATGAGTGCAGTGCAAGGTAGCAGACCTTCTGTAATACACCCTAGGTAACGATGAATCTGTTATATATCTGCCATTCAAAATTTAATTCCCTAGCGACTGATAGACTGGAATATATAAAGTATAATCGTGAACTAAATGAATAATCGCGACCTGAATGATGTACAAAAATCGCGACCTGAATGATGTACAAAAATCGCGACCTGAATAATGCACAAAAATTGCGACCTGAATAATGCACAAAAATTGCGACCTGAATAATCGTGACCTAGAAGTAGGAAAGCTCAGGATTGGAATCCGTTGGCGGCATCCGTTTGCAATCACTATTTACAGAAATAAGGAGCCTCTATAGCGACCGTGAAAATGAGAGTAAAATATAAAGCATCAAAGTCAAGTTGTTTGATGGAAGCTATCCAAATTTCTCCTATATGATACGAAAATGCAGGTCAGTTACCCCAAAAAGTCCATCCTGAAAGCAAGCTGTTCTCCCATCATCACCCATTAGTGGGCTATTTATGACATATGTGTGGAACAGATGGCACACCGATGTTCAACAAATGCATAGAATTTTTTTATGTATTTCATTCCTTTTGATTTACTTTTCATTTCCTTCACACGAGAATTAAGAGATCTTTTCCTTTAATCCAATACTCTGGACTTTAAGAAAACCGTTTCACAAAATGTTTATCTGTTGAAACAAAATATAGGCATCCTTAATTATCAAATGTATTGATAAACAAAATAATACATGTATTTATATACATTTATTTTATGTATATATTTTTTTTCAAATATAAACCCCTGTATTTTATTACAACACATAATTTTTTATTTTTAGAAATAAAACAAAAACAACGTTAAATGATTTATCGTTATAAAAAGTTCAACGTTAAACTGCCTTTACAATCCCGCCAGCGAAGAAAAAAAAATTAATATTAACTTTTAACTTAATTCAATATGTGTTTCATTTACAGGAATATAAAACGGTTTCTGTTATCACATCTTATTTTTTTTATTTATAAATAATGCAAATAAATATTTTATCCTTATACTAAGCATCATCATCAGTGGCGCAACAGCCCCATGGAGGGCCAAGATCGTCTGCCTACTGGTAGATTTCTAGACAGGAGATATTTTCTTTTTACTGGGTAGGATTGTCAGTACTACACCCAGCAGCCTTACTTAGACCGGTACCTGAGTTTAAAGTGGATTCGAACCACTACAAACATCCATGACACCACCGGGACTCGAACATGACACCTGGGGCACCGAACGCCAGAGAGCTAGTCACTCGATCATCAGACCCCACACTAAGCATCTTATTTACAAATTTTATGTACATTTTGTTGTATATTTGGAAATATACAACAAAATGTACATCAAAAATGTACAAAATGTAAATGTACAAATGGTTCGGAATCCACTTTAAACTCAGGTACCGGTCTAATATGGCTGCTGGGCGTAGTACTGACAATCCTACCCAGTAAAAAGAAAATATCTCCTGTCTAGAAATCTACCAGTAGGCAGACGATCTTTGTCCACCATGGGGCTGTTGCGCCACTGATGATGATGCTTAGTATAAGGATAAAATATTTATTTGCATTATAACATCAACCTGTAAAAATCTATTAAGATGAAGAACAAAAACTTTTTTAAAAAATGTACGAAGCAATTTTAACTATTTTCCTTAAAACTAAATTTTATTTTCTTATCTAAACAAAACTAATAATAATAATATTTTGATAATATATTTTAAATGAAAACGTTAAATCTTTACAGTTTTCGGTTTCTTTCATTCTCACATAAATGGAAAAATTCTAATAGATATTTCCATGTTTTAGTGATTCGCGAAATATCTGTAAACAAGATAACGTCAATTTTCAAAAGGATTTAAGTGGAATAAAAAAAATAGTGGCCTCTAAGAAAAACAGATACTGTTTGTAAGAAATCAATTCTGTTTCTTGAAGTGTGGATGTCTTTGAGATAAGCCAAACAGAAAATTTCATAACATTCAGCTATCTGAAATTACGTCAAACAATATTTTGATGCTCTCGTATTTAATTTAAAATTGAATGGCGGTTATCTTTTAATAGCATGCGAGTTTCTCCCTTCGACATTCATTTCCTTTTAAGGATATTTGCTTCTAGAAAATAAAAATTCTCCTTCAAACACTGATATTCTTTTTAAAAAAAAAATTATATAATCCGATTATAATCAGAATTATATTAACGGTTTTCAAGGGTTTCAGAAACGAGGTGACCCCATGACGATTGTCACAATAGAGAGTTTTTGCATACCGTACGTTAGTTACCGTAGGACGTCCGTTAGCTTTTTCTCCCTAGCGCGCATGCTCATAGGAAACTGAGCATGCGTGCTAGGGAGAAAAAGCTAACGGACGTCCTACGGTAACTAACGTACGGCATGCCAAAACTCTCTAATATGTGTAAAACTGTCTGGTATCGATAGCCAAGCGGGAGGGGAGTTTTCTGGGTTTTCTCTCATACGACAAGCAAATGCGTGATACTTACCCCTATAAGCCCACTCGAAGTCACTTTTATACCCTCATTACTTGTCAGTGGTCTCATTAGTATTTTTCATGGGATATATTAGGTCCACTGGTGTTGAACAACAAATGATATTCATAATAGGAATTGATCCTCTTTAAAAAATTTATATAATCCGATTATAAATAGAAATAAATTTAAATGTTTCAGAAACGAAGAAACTTGATGGCGATTGTGACAATATGTCTGAAAAACATCTCGTATCTATAGTCAGGCAGGAGGAGAGTTTTCTGGGTTTTCTCCCATACCACAAGCAAATGCGAGACAATTACCCTATAATCCCACCCGGAGTCCCTTTTATCCCTTCATTACCTGTCAGTGAGCTAATTTTTTTTCATGGGAAACATTAGGTCCACTGCTGTTCGACAACAACAACAAGGGTTTTCTTAATTGGAATTGCCATATTTAGAGGAATTTGGTCACTACTAAACACATATAATATTTTGAAGACTAATTGTACAATTAAACTTATGAATTCCATTTATTTTTAGAAGATAAGATATTATTTACTATTTATAATTTAAAATATGTCATACTTATTTTAAATAAATACTTTCAGATACAAAACAAATGAATAAATCAATTACGAACAAGAATAATCGAGGGACAAATCTTTCATGTGCAAGAGAAGTAATAAAACCTTAAAGATTTAAATTTTATTTTATTTCATCCATTACAAGATTTTACGTTGTTATTTTTAATAAAAAAAATCCACTAGAGCAATTATTGGCTAGAATATTAAATTGTTTTGGGTGGAATTTTGTTTTTAGCGACAACATACTTCATCCCCGCCTTTTCTTTTCTCTGTTAAATGAGAAATTTTTGAATCTTTTGTTGTGTATTGGTGGTCCCAGTGTTCGATTCATATTATAGGACATTGTATATGCATGCAGTAGGAACACGAAAAATAAGCTGCTTGACAGCCCAAGCGACATACGTGTATACATTAACTCAATTTTAATTCATGATTTTTATTTCTGAATGTAGTGGTTGCAACGGAATTGAACATGATCTCTCTTGAATGCCAGCTGCGCATGTTATCGTTATGCCATGTATTGGCTAATTTTTTGGCTTGTATTAAATTTCTTACAAGTGGGGATATGTATATGTTTTTTAATAACAATAAAAATAGGAAATAATTAGCTTATAATTTAAAAATACAATAGTACATATGATTTAAAAATACAATAGAAAATATACTTACAATTTAACAATATGATAAGAAATAATTAGTTTAATTTATTTCAAGACAATTTTTTCTAAAAAAACTTTTATTGAAAGTTAAATATTTTTCAAGCATATATTACCATAAATATGCATGAGATGAAGTCATTTTTTATTAAATGAAATTATATAAAAATATTATATAATGTTATATATTAATAAAGATTCGCTGTCCATTGAAATGTAAATAATATGTATTAGTATTAAAAATTATTCCTGTGTTTTTAATACATAGTATAATGTAACATTAATATGAAAAAATATACAAATCCAATAGAAATGTAAGTTTGTAAGGCCTGTAAGTCCAATAGGAAATATTATTGCTTATATGTATTTATAAATAAGTAAAAATATATTGTTTTTATATCAATACCACGCTTATTTAATAATCGAGTGGCACATATGTACGCACACAAACTACGAATAAAATGCTAGTAATGCACATAAAGCCCGACTCATGGCCCACTGGTAAGGCTCGTAATAAGTGAGCAGGAGAGCTGAGACTCGAACTATTATGACATTCTACAGTCATTGTTTTTAGAAACGAGGATACTCAATGTCACAATTTATGTAAGTGCCTCGAATCAACACTCCCGCTGCCTGTTAATTCTTAGAGATTTCTAAAATTGGGGCAATTACCCCTGAAAGT
Organism: Caerostris darwini; assembly: GCA_021605075.1. Classification (NCBI taxonomy): domain Eukaryota; kingdom Metazoa; phylum Arthropoda; class Arachnida; order Araneae; family Araneidae; genus Caerostris; species Caerostris darwini. The sequence goes on along the minus strand of BPLQ01015031.1, from coordinate 482,923 downwards.
CCTGCTCGAATGCCTCTTTTTCGTTTTGTAGACAATTCTTGGCCCACATAAGTAGAACACGGGTTGCCGTCTGTATAAAAAAAACTGTATATTCAAATTCAAATCTAGTGCATGCATTAAAAAAATTGTATATTCATATGCAAATCTAGTGTATGCCTTAGAAAAAAAGTATATTCATATGTAAATCTAGTGCACGAAAGTGCTAGTTTAGTGAAAGCTCTCGCGGTCTTCATACAAATATTCACAAAAACCATTAAAATGTCTACAAAAATAATATAATAGTGGAGGAGCAATAAAATATTGGAGGATGATAAAAATATAATTAGTTGGTAGTCTCATTATAGATTATTTTATAAAAATATCAAAAAGCATCCCATGACAGCATATAATATTCCGCAAATTATAATTATTTTAACTATTTGACAATTAACGCTTCTTACAAAAACCTCAAACAAAAAAAGATGATCTGTTACACAGAAGCATTAAAATAATTTTGTTTACTATATTTGTATTTCAGAGTTAGTGATTTAAAAGCTAATTTTAAAGTTGTAAGAAAAATTTTCTCAAAAACATGTAAGAAATCTAATTCCTTGTCAAAAAAATTTTTATAAAGGAAATTTTATTAATGTTTTTTATCTATGCATTGCAAACAAGTTCGTAAAGGAAACTTTTATATTTGTTTTTATTATTTTTTTCCTTGTTATTTATTTTCTGAGTGTTTTTAATCTTATAAAATAAAATATTACAGAAATGTTTATTCTAAAAATATAGACGGCAACAAAGATTGAAGGGATTGAAAAGGTTATAACTTGTTAGTTTTCAATCTCTTTCTTGTCTCTTTTGTAGAACTTTCGTTGGAAAATAAAAATGATACTTATAAGGACTCTACGATTATTTTGAGCACACTTTTTGTTAATTAGACCGGTTCCATTTCAGTGGCAGATCAGTTATTTATTGCAGTGAATATACCAACAAAATTTCATTGTTCTACTATTTCCCAGCAATTAGATGGTTTAGAATTTAATGAAAAGAAAGTATCTAACTCCCTGGCACTACACTCCATGTTGGACCATGACCGTCTGCATGTTGGCAGATTTGTTTCGTCTCTTTTTACTGGGTAGGGTTGTCAGCCTTACGTCCTAAAGTCATATTAGACAGGGACCTACGGTTTAAAGTGAATTCAGAACCACTACAATCATTTATGGCCCCGTTAGGACTCTAACACTTTGGCACAGAGCTCTAGTCACTCGACCATCACCTCCATCCCCGAAAATAAAGTAACTTGAAAGAAATGAATCCTTCAAAACAGGGAATTAGGTTCCGAATCAAGTTATCGATAGATTGCAGATATTCTGGCATTAAAACAGTGCATGTAATTTCGCCTTTTTGAACACTTTAGGCTAATTAGACCGGGACCCACAGTTCTGTACAGTTTAACGTTGATTCAGAACCACTAACAAATATCCATGCCACCGCTAGGATTCGAATCTGAAGTACCAAAAGCCAGATCACTAGCCAATTGGCCGTCAGGCTGCCTCTCAATTTGAGTACTTGATCCAACACTGGAATTGAAAAAACGCAAAGAGTTTCACTCGGGCATCATACGAAGCCATTTTAATCGTTAAGGAATGTTCTATAACTTACAAAATAAGATTGAAAATGAGTAAGTTATACTATCACTCCTTTTCAGGAGAAATACAAGACTATTTAAAAATTATAAAATAACATTCATATTTAAAAGAAATTATTGAATCTAATAACTAAAGTAAACTAACTAAAATGAATAAATATTTGACTAAAAAAAATTTCTAAGGATGAATTCCGTACTATATGAATTTTTACATTTTAATGTTTAAATCATCTCATATAAATTGAGATATTACTGTAGAAATGCTAATTAAAACAGAAATTTTAGAAAAAAATAAATTAAACACTTTAAAATTAATCTATCGATTAAATTGTATTTAATATCGAATGAATTTTACTAAATTGCCTCTCATCTCAAATTTACTGTAAGCTCTTCAAGTTTGGATTTATTAAAACTCTTTAATCTACTGATTTCCTGATTTTAAATTTATCGCATTTATTTTATGAATAATTAGAGGATTTTTCAATCTAGTAGTTAGTTTGGTGCATAATTTATTATGATGCCAGCAGAAGTACAAGGGTTAACTTTTGCATATATCAGGAAAAACGTGTTGGACATTATTGGGAAATTTTGCATGCAAGGAACAGACGCTGGAATCATTAGATATTCGTGCCGTCAACGTAATTAATTGAAAACTGATGGTGTTTTCCAGCATGGCCATGTCACTAGAAAGAGAAATATTACCTGCAATATGATATATATCCTTCCAACGGCACCTGCAGAACAGCTATTTATCATAATTCATTAAATGTGGCTGACTCGATATCTTTCATAATGAAAAATTACAGTTTCTACCTCAAAACAAAGTTGCAGGTACGCTTTGTTTTAAATCACTTAAGTTTGCGTGTTTAAATTTGAATTTCGAAAACTAAAAAGGCTTGTAATCATTTTTCCATAAGTTACTAAATATATTTACTAAATAATTTATTAAAGAACATTGTATGGTTCATATCTAAAATGTTTCAATTTTCCGATTTGGTAAAAAAATATCCTGAGAATATTTAAATTAGCTTGTTAGTTTAAGATTATTCTTAGAGAAATATATACTATGGAATACCCAACTCGCATGTATTTTAATAATTCAACAATGTTATTTTGTTATGTTTAGATGCTTCAACAATGGTTAGATGCAATATCTTTCATAGTTAGAAATTACAGTTTATACTTCAAAAGAACTTTAAAACAAAGTGCCAGTTATATTTTGTTTTAAATCATTCAAGTTTGTGTGTTTATATTTGAATTCCGAAAACCAAAAAGGTTTTTAGTCCTTTTTCCATAAGTTACTAAATAATTTATAAAGAACATTGTATGGTTCATACCTAAAATGCTTTAAGTTATTGTTAGATATGATTTCCTGCTTTTTTTTTTTAATTTGGTAAAAAATAGTATACAAGAATAATCTTAAACTAATATGTTAGTTTAGAGAAACATCAATATTATGGAATACCCAACTGGCATGAGAAAATGTATTTTGATAATTCAAATTTAACGTGTTAGTTAACTTCTTACTGACATAAATGACTGATATTTATTTTCGAAATCTGGAATGAGCTGGGAAAAGATTTTCTAAATTTCCAGTGGGAGGAAATTGAGAAAAATATGTTGAAGTAAACAAGATCTTCCACTGTGATGATTTACTCCAAGTGATGCCAAAAGCTGATTTGCCTCAGCCAACCAAATAACAGCAGTACCATCTCTTAATGATTCAGGTCTTCTATTCATCTTATTTTCATAGAGGTAACCTAGCAACCACTAATAAATGTCTGGTATGTTCGTTGCATGAGGATATATGCAACATAGCTTGTTTTTCTGTATTAGAGAGCACTCTAAGGGAAGGAGAATTATTAAAGTTTTTCTCTTATTTGTTCTATTTTAATGTGGATTTTTTTTATAATTATTCCTTTTTTTATACATAAAAAGCCTTTAATTCAGTTTTTTGTCTTCTAGTCACAACGTAATGTGCAAATACATAAAAAGAAAATGTAAAAAAAAAAATAAATAAATAAATAAATAAACTTGGCAGTAATGGTCTTATTATGAAAATTCTTAATTTTAGTAATGTCTCGATTGTATTGTCTTTTTAAAAATTCATTCTTTTCTATGCTTTATTTTATTTTAAATAATTTTAAAGAATGTATTAATAGATATTTCCAAATAACTATGCTTTACTTGAATCTAAAAATTTTTATGGTAACTTTATTTTATTATTAAAAAATAATGAATTTTCCGGAATTTTAAAGTACAGAATTTTGATGCTTTAAGTTTAATTACTGCTTATTTATTGACAATTAACAGTAAAAAAGCTTAAAATTATTTTTAAGGACAATAATTTTGGTACATAATTTCAATTATTGAAATATTGCCTTTTGAAAGTACTGAAAACTTACAAGAAAAAACATTTTTAAATCTATAATATATTGCTTTAATAAGTTTAACTTAAAGTTTGCTCGAATGCTGTAAATATTTTTCCAAATTTTGCTTCTCCTATCACAACTTAAATATTAAAGATTTAAATAGTATCAATTAGTTTCGATTTATGCTGATAAATATTTACTCACTAGCTTTCGTTTGCCGTCTTTGGCAACATTCAATTCATCAAAAGATATTAGATTACGTTTCGTGAAATCTGAATTTATTTTCTGCGGCACAACTGAATTCATTTCTGAGATCGACGATTCTACTTCCATTCAGGAATATTTGCTTAATTTGTGAAAGTTTGAAGAAATAAAATATGTTTTTCGTTATTAAAAGTTTCGTTTATTAGTTTAGTGTTTGATAAAGAGTTTCAAATTTCATTCGATAGTTTTCTAGTGTATATGATTGAATTTTATATTCGTTTCTTGTTAAAATGAGTTGTTGTGTTGAGTATAAAAATCACTCTGGGCATTTTCAGGGAATTTTACAGTGAAAATACCCCAGATTTAATGTATATAAATGTCTTATTCTAAGGAGATATTTTGTTATTTAGAGATAATAAAAGGTGGAAAATATGCATATTTTTGTTTGTCTATATTTTTTATCGCAAGTTATGAGGAAATTTTAAAAATATTTCCTGAAATAATATTAAATTTTCATAAAAATAGAAAAAATAGATTTTAATGATATATTTTTTTTTACGTCCTATTCATTATTTTTGGATTAAAATGATTCATTTCATTTGTTCTAACTGATAGGTGTGGCTAAGAAATATCTTTTACATTAAAGTTATATTATTAAGATAGGTGTTTCTAATAATATAATTAATTCTGTGTAATAATTAAATAGAATACTTATAGAAAATACTGTTTTGGAGTTAGAACATCCCCGAGACCTGAGCCATTCTTGCTTTACACAAAGATTTTACGGATTCAAGCTTCATAATCATTAAACTCGAGCCACTTAATGAACGGAAGCTTTGACAGCAATCTGTAGTGGCAAGGTGATTGTTTGGATGTTTCGGTTTTCTCTTGAGTGTAACTAAAATTTAAGCAAGTTTACTTTAAGAAAATTCAAGGGAGACGCATTTCCTGTTCATCCTTTTTTCTTTTTCATCCTTTCAATGGAAGCAGCTTCAGCAGCAGCGTGAACAGCTATACTGATCAGAGAATTATAGTAAGCGGTCGCGTCGATCAATTTAAGCTCGGAGATGATAATTCTCACGCTTTTTGATCGTAACGGTAACAGTTTGACTATCAATAGTACGGCGCGATGTGTGTGGTTTTAAGAGAAAATAAATATCAAATTAAGGGTTTGTTTTTCTTAACATCTTTTTTTCTCTTTTGAATAGTAGCTACAAATTTTCGATACATTCATAACAAATAATTTTCATTTGTAAATTTTCATACATATTGTTTTTCGGCATTGGATCTAAAAAAAAAAAAAAAAATGCATCACTATGAGGGAAATTGAAGAACAACCCCAAAACACCCTTGACACATTCAAGGGCCACACTGATGAAAGAAGAATCTCAACCGGAAACTGGTTTTCACTGCAAGAGATAGCGTATTTGGAAAACATCAGGGCTACTGATGGATTAAAAATGGATCGATGGTGGATCGATTCCCCTATGATACTATTTTAAAGATATTATCCTCAAATAGACATATTTCTAGGTCAATCATTGCATTAAAACTTTACGAACTTACATTACGACATTACACGTAACATTACATTACATTTACGACTTTCACGAACTTACATTGGTAAAGTTCAACAATAGAAAAATTGTGGAGCGATTAGTGTTTTAAAAACTATTTCTCTCTTCTTTACAAAATGGAGAAAGCCACAATACCCTATAAAATATAAGACAATGTAAATTAAGCTAAAATAAATATATTAACTCCGATATTTTTATAATGTTAGAGAGAAGAAGAATCTTGTTCCAAATTACAAATGTGACTCTTGAAGTATACGAAATGACAGAAATAACGAGCAAGTATTCCTCGAAAAATGATTTTGAAAGTATATCAAGAAATGTTAAGAAGAAAGAATATCAAGAATAACGTATATTGACTCATGCGATATAAGTGAAACGCAAATATTATTAGCTACTTAGAAAAGTTATCGGAATGTAAATAAGGGACATTACTACCTATTAAAAGTTCTGTTGATTTATGAATCTTTAGAAATAAAATAATTATTTAATGCAATAAAGTTTATCTGAAGCAATTCAAATAATAGTCTAATCTCAGTTTTATTCTGAATAATAAAAAAAGCCTGATAAAAATCATAAAAACCGTTATAGTCTTTGTCTGAATGAATAAAAAACGCTATCATATAAAACGTCTCCATAATCATCGTAGAAAACATTACATGTAGTAGTTTTATAAAAAATGAATCAAAAGGTTTCGAAGTGCCTAAAGAAATGTTGATGGTAGTAATTTAAATAAGTTGTTTTTCAAAAGTTAATGAAAAATGAGAACAAATGAGATTTTGAAATTTATATTCATTGGAATTTAATGAAGTTTGTTTTTGAAGCAATGTATTTTTTTTTTTGCCAAACATTGCTTCACAAATTAGGTACAAAAGAAAACAATAGTCATATTGACTTCAGGTGTGTCTTGAAAATACACAAAGGGGACATTTAAAAACATAATATTTGAAATCAAAGCGCGATCCGCTTCAATATGGGGTATGATCATTTGAAACATCCATATGGGCAAACAGCGATGTTTCACTCTCAAAAATGATGATTTTTATTAACAGTTGTGAGCAAATCCCGTTCTTTTTCGCACTTCTTCAAAAAATGATGCTGAGTAAGATTATATGAAGCATTGCTATCTCGAAATGTCATTACGTAATTTGTACTTAAACTGCAGATGTTTTTAAAGCCTATTTCGACAACGAATCCAAGGACGTTAAATGACAGTAGCTCTACTGACCTATATATCACATTCTAGTGCAGTAATATTTATGTAAACTACGTAATTTTTATGAAAATTTACTTATTTTTGGAGTGTAATTGCAATTTTTCTGTTTTTCCTTAATTTATCCACCTCTGTCGTGGAAAAAGAGGAGGGGAAGAGGTTTCAAAACTTCCTGAGGTGTTCGTACTATAACTTGTGATAGAACATCAGTGACATTGATTTGCGATGCTCATTCAGATCATTGTAACATGATGATTTGAGCCAAATCTGCCTCAAATCATTGTCTTAACCATTCGAAACGACAACTTAATTTGTGTGTCGCAGCCAATGTTCTTAAATTCATGAATAATTTGCGTGCACTAAAAGTATATGTCTAAGAAAGTATATGTCTGATGTTAGTGGTTGACTGATTAACGATTGTATTGCTAATCCTTTTTAAGAAAACACTTATGAAACATTTGGTCTAGATTTAATTCAGTACTATGTATACCTAACATTTGAAATGAGAATATAACCCCTTTATGTAAAATTCTCCTTTTCACCATTACTGTTTAGTACATAATACATCGAGTGGAGAAATGCATCTTTATATTAATATTAAAGCCTTTATCCTTACTTTTTTTTACTGTCTGATAATTATTCCTCTTTTATAAGAAAAAGAATTCACTCCATCCTCCAACAAAAATTTCTTCAACGTCTGAATTCAAAATTGTGGGTCAAACGTTTCAGCTTTTTAAGTCTAGATGTTAGGCATTTTTATGTGAATAGATAAATGTAGAGTAACAGGGCGTATAATATATGGAAGTGACATGGATAGATGAAGATCACAGTGAAATGGATGGTTGACATTAATTCTTCACAGGCTGTGACAAAACATTGTATAGTGTACATATCTCAGTGTTGAATTAAAAAACTGATACTGACTCAATAAGTTCTTCAACGTCTGAATTTGAATTGATGGATGAAACGTTTGAACTTTTTAACTCTATATGTCAGAAATTTTTATGGGAATGGAGGAATATAGAGCAATAGGACGTACAACAACACATGGAAGTGACATGCATAAATGAAGAGTACAGTGAAATAAATTGTTGATAATTTCTTTACAAAATGTGACAAAATACTGTGAAATAAATATATTTCAGTGTTGAATTAAAAAACTTATACTAAGACTTTTAAATACTGATAACTTTTTCAATGACCATGCATTTAAAATTTACAAAATATGATAAAATATGAAAGATTTTGATTTACTATTATTTGATTACTATTTTTATTTACATTAAAATCTGAAAGAAAAAAAGAACATTCCACATTCTTAAAATCGAAAAGTTACAAATCCTTTCATTATCAGATATTCGTTTATAATCTTTAAGATTTGCATAAATATCTCCCTTTAAATCTTGTTAAAAGCCGTAGAAGAGATGTTTGTTCGATTCACGAAGAGAAATTCCGAAAACTTCTCTTTGATAACTCAAACAGTATTAATGTCAGAAGTTGAGAAATTTATCAGAAAATGCAATTACGAAGGAATGTCTGAGAGCAAACATCAAAAGCTAATTAATCTAAAATGAATTGAATCGATATATAGGAACATTCGAAAGACAAATAAAGAATATTTCAATCAATATGGTTTCCGTGGTTTAATCTTGTGCACTAAGCTTCAATAAAATATTTCGTATTGAATTATTTAGAAGTTGCTTCTATTCGATATATTTTGGTGATGAAAAATGCCTTTTTCTAAATGTGACCTTTTACTAATTTCGACCCATTTTTAAAAAATATTATTAAAAAAAGCTGTTTACTTAAATCAGGCTGCCATTACACTGATTTTAAGAAAAAATTTAATTCAATTTTAAGATGCATAGATTTAATTTCAAAAAATAAATAGCAAAATGGTACGGATGTTTTTAATTTTATATTATTTTTAAATGTTCTTGATATTTCTAAAGTATTCTTGGTGTAAAATTACTATCGAATTACTTTACTTATTGAATTTTGATATTTTCCGGAGAATATCAAAATTGTTATTCATGATTAGAAACGGATTTACTATTTTTAAAACTTTGTAATGCTTCTAAGATGGTGAATAGATATTTCTAATTAGTTTAATCAAATATCTTACTAGTTAAGTTAGTTCTAGGAGACAGTGTTGGCGTATGATACACACTGTTCCAAGACTAACTGATTAAGTTAATTCTATATTAAACCACGCATCAAATTCTCATTGCATGATTGTTTCGATTGAATCTCCAAATCAAATGATATGCGAGACTTTCTTGTAATTAATCTAAAGTAAATGGTGTTCTTGCAATTAACTCAAAATAAATCAGTTGTATACGAGTAAAAAAAAAAATCACTTTATACAAGTAAAAAATTATTAGCAGCCTGCAAATTATTAGCAATTAATCTAAAGTAAATACAGTTGTAGTAATTCTCTGTTAGTAAAATACATCAGTTGTATATGAGTAAAAAAAAAAAATGAATTACCACTCTTAGACAAGTAAAAACATTAGGAATATGAATAATAAAAAAATATCAACATTAAGATTCTAAACTGAAAACAAAATGAGCGCCTTCAATAATGAGGTTTAATGTTGTAAAAAATAAAAAAAAATCATAAAAGTGCCAAATTTTTACTTCTAATTTTGTATATCTATTTCGATTGTAAATGTATGTATTTCGATGTAAAGTGGGATTAATTATTATGGATTAGTGATGCATTTTATAAGCCTAAAAGTAATAAATATAATGTAAAATAGTTAATTTAATAAATAAAATATAAGTACTAGTTTATTAATTTAATTAATTTTGCAAATAAAAAAATTATCAATGTTAATTTTTCATAAACCTTCCTCCAGATAATATTGTATATAAAAATTTAAAAGAAGTATTACACAACGATTGCCAAACAATGAATTTTCGGTCTGTTTATTTCATAAAAGATTTTGAAAATTACATAGAGACCCCCTTTAATGAAAGGGGAGGAGGATTTCACTAATAAATAAATGTTAAAATAAAGAAAATTGTTTTTTCCCCGAGAATATGCAAGCATCTATTAATCCTTATTAGAAACGGATTTACTATGTTTAAAAACTTTGAATTGCTTCTAAGATGTTGAATTTATGTTATATTAACTTCAAAGATACTAAAATATTTCATGAAAAAGTTTATTCAGGACATATATTGGGAAGTTGTCTGTTCAATAAGCAAGATATTGCTGAAAATATTTGACCTGGTTGCTGAAATTATTTGACCTACATTTTGATCAGAAGTATAATAAGCAACAACAACATAAACAGATACTTCAAATTTATCATGATTGTACACAGAATTTCAAGATAAACTAAAATATTCCCCAAAATAAAATTATATAGATTAAAACAACCAGTCACAAATGTAAGCAGTAGGAAGTATGCTTCTCAAGTTTTAAATTCTACATTTTTAAAATATGCACAACTTCAATGTAAGATGTTATTTATTACTATAGAATAAAGATTTTAAAAACTAAAAGTTAACGGAATATTTATTTCAAACTCTTTTTAATATATGAAGGCATTTTGAATATGAAAAAGATTGTGGAGTAACAAAACGACTAATACCAGTTATTTGTACATTCTTTAGTATCTTACCGATAGTCTACTATAATAGAGTTACTATAGTTTTTACGCAGTTGGACATTAAACTTTTTTACTACTAATGCATTGCTCCACGAAGAAAAGAACTTTTAAGGGACGCAAAATATTTAATAATAAAGTTGTATAAAGGAAGAACAAGCAACGACGATAAATCGCGAAAATAATGGAAAAAATCTTACAAAGACACAAAAAATTGTCTGGAAATTCCCTGCAGAGGGTAATACTAAAAATAATGCAAGAACTGAGCTGTAGTGATTTTTATGGATGAAATTGAAATTTGATGAAAAACAGTTTTAGAAAGTCATACCATCTTGAGATAATTCACTTGTTTAAGAAAAAAAAAAAAAAAAAATCTCGTTCCTAAACAAAGATCCTAAGCATCCTTTATACTGACTTTGCAAATGAATATTAAAAGCAAACACACATTTTGGAATTCTGCAATATTTTCGGATAAAAATAATTTCAGCATCCGCTGATCTTATGATGTTTAAAAGTTTGGAATAATTCCTCTACAGAACTTGAATAACAGAGGAACTGTAAAAATCTTCTTTGGTTAGATTTTGTTTTGGAAGTGTGTCAGCAGACAGGGCTATTAATTTAGTATTCACCCATGAAAGGATAAATAAGAAAGGCAGTCTATGAAATAGTTCCTCTAAATTTTTTATAATTGAAATAGCAGAATGCGTTTTCTGACCAGACTTCAGTTTAATATATTAAAATGAAATTATATTTAAAATTATTCTGATATATACAAGGAGTTTGAGATCTAAATCTAAATCTGCTGAGTGTATCTTGAAACCTTTTGTTTTTTCATCGTAATCATTCGTATTAAAAATATTATTATGAATTGTTAAAATTTTCAATCTTTAGTGATTTGTATTAAAATCGCATCATATTTAACTATCGGTTTTAAAGGTGGTATTCCAGTAACCATTTGTAAAGCTGATAATTGTGTTGTGCGATAAATTCTGGTAACGAAAATGAAAAATGACCTTTGTACCGAAATAAGTATTTCTGATTGTAGACAAACAAGAATATTTATTTCAATACAAAAATTATTTTTAAGTATTTAATTTAATTTTTTCATTATTTTTGTCTTCTCACTTTTTTTATGGTCTGAGGCAACATTGACTGGATACGGGGGAGAGGTATAGAGTTCCTCTAAATTGAGACTTTGCAGATCCTGCATCTATTAGCAATTTAAGGATCCAAAGCATTGGGCTACAGTTGTACTTCAATAACTGCAATGAAAGTAACCAGTTCAAATTCCTCCCAATAATTTGATATTAATCCTTTTAGTAATCCTGGAATTTTTCATTTGTGGGGCAAATTAAGAAACAAGACCTCAAATATAAAAATGATTTTACAAGTGTCTGTTTAATGAAGTAGTTTAATGAATACTACTTTTGTCTCTCAATATTAATTGAATTTTTTACCATCAAGATTGAAAACAGTGATAAAACCCCAAAAGTATCCTTCAAACTATTATTTTTTGATTATGCGAAAAAAATGGGAAAAAAAGCTAATTTTTTTCTTTATTTTTCTTTGCATAATTACTGTCGCGATGTGAATTGTTATTTTATGTTAAGCTAGTATTATCAATTGAAATTTTATGTATTTGTGATAGTTTTTTTTTTCAAATTTAGTTTAAATTCTCTGCTTGTTAAATAAATGACTATATTGAAAACAATAAGGTGTTTTTTTTCTCTTTAAAAGGCATCATCCCAACTGCTCTGTATATTTTTATTAGTGGCTAAGTATAAATAACCGAATAATAAATTATTTTGAATGCATAAATAAAATTTTACTTGTCTGATACCGTTATAAAGGAAAACCACAGAAAAAGCGTTAAAACTGATAAATAAAAAAAATAGGCATGCTTAATCTATTTCTAATAGTTCTTTTAAATTACTTTTCTTAACAGTTGTGTATTAAAATATCTATATAAAATTATATAAAATCCTGAAATTTTATATATTTTTGCTGATTTATGAATAATATAATGATAAATAAACAAAAAGTTTGTATATTTTGACATATATGTCATGTTTGTGAGAAATAAGATAAAACAAATAATTTAATTTACTTTCTATACGCATTTTAAGAGAAGATATAGTATATTAAAACTATCTGAGCAAATTTCATACTAAGCTAAATCGACCTTAAAAGGACAGAAGATAACAGTAAATAAATTACTATTTAAATAAATGCGCATAATTTCTCCTAAGCTATAGTTTGGAAAAAAATCAAACAAAATAGTTTTATCAGGGAATATTGAAGGATTGAGATAGTGAAATATTCAATACAAAGAATGCACAGTATCACTTTACAAAACATTTTCACTTTTGTATATCATTTTTATGGCTTATTTATATATTTAGCAGTTAGAAATTCTTTGGAACATGATCGAAAAAGATATAATAAATAAATAAAAAAAAAACGTTTCACCAGTTTATGTATTAGTATTTAATAAACTATTGATTAATATAAATTTTTATATATAATTTTGATTCTAAATAAATAAATTCTAGGCATTATTTAACCATCAAAACATAATATAAAAAGAATATAAACTTATCAAAATCGAAATACTAAAATCTGATTGGATAAGATATAAAACTCATTAGTTCTAAAATTGACTTACCCATCAGAAGAGCTCCAAGTGTTTCAAAAACAGTTGCCAAAATACATGCTTGCCTCAAAGTCAGGACTTTTGAACCAACAGAGGTTCCAAAAGAATTAGCTACATCATTAGCACCAACACCGAAAGCCAAGAAAAATGCCACTATAAAGCTGAAAACAGCTATCCACGTTAATTCATTCGAATAAGCTTCAATCATTTTTACGGGATGGATAAATGTGACAGAATTAAAGCGTATCTGTCTTACATGATCTCCACATGAAAGTCTCGGACGTTTATGACTAAAGTGACATACCTGTCCCAAGTCCAAGTTCGAGATCGAGATTAGTTATCTCAGTTTCCAGGAAATAGGTAAACCTAAGAAGCATTTTTATCAGCATTGTTTACTGTGCACTGCTGTTTTGATTTCCGGACTTAAAGACGAGATTTTTATCTCCGAATTCAGATGTTTGCAAATGTGGAAAAGGATTGGTCCTTGCATTTGATTGTTTTGGGTGTTTCGTAAGAATAAAAGTAGTTGTTACACAGCATTGAGAAATTCGCGAATAAAAAATGAGATAGAGCTTAAAGAGGAAATCATACAGGATGGTCCATTTATCGCTATCATCTAACAAGTTGATCGTAATCACGCCAAGGCCGTTGTAGTACCGAAAATTATCGTTGGATGGCAGGCCTAGACAATAATTTTTAGGGCTGATGGGAGACTTTTTTACTGAAATTTACTGAATTTACTGAATGAAATACTGAATTTAATTAAATTAGTGAATTTACTGAAATACGTAAAATACTGAAATAAAAAGGGCAATTTTTCTGAACAAAAATTTACTGCTAAGTTCATAAAAGATTTATATTTTCAGATGGCAATTAGTGCATTTGTGGAAGTGGCATGGAAGGAATGAAACCTATTTGTCAGTTGTTAATCTTTGTTTTAGTTGGCTGTAAATAAGAGATTATAATAATGTATTGACATTTCCTTTTGTTAATGGTTTGTTTAAAAAAGTTAGCATCATTTCACACGGACACATATAATATAAGTGTTTATTAAATACAAAAGTGCATTAATTGTAAAATAATTTTATTAATTTTTTAAAATGGTACTTTTGTCTTTTAATTCATGAAAGAAATAAACTGAATATCTGCCTGTATAATACTGTTTTTTACCTGCAATCACTAACAATGAATGTTTTTTTTTTTAAAAAAAAAATCAAGTATTTAAAAAAAAAATTATCTTTTTGTAAAATATAAGCATTTTTCTTTTATTTTTGTAATATAAAAGAAACATTTTGAAGTGTTAAATTATTTACAGTACTGGAAACACTTGAAAGTGATTATTATATTTTACAATGACTATGGGGCCTGAATGACCGAGTGTCTGTGGCGCTCGGTGCCATAGGTTTCGGGTGTGAGTCCCGACGGTATCATGGATGTTTGTAGTGGTTCGAAATCCACTTTAAACAGTAGGTCCCGATCTAATAAGATTGTAGAGCGTTGTGTTGAGGTTCAGTCAGTCTTCAGCCCTTGTGGTTACTCGCTAAAATTTTTTTTTGTTCTAATGCATCTGGAAAACACTTAGACAATTGTCTTTGATGCCTTAAGGCAAACACTGGACAGATGCGCTTAACACTACCCAGGAATTGCTTGTAGCTTGAAGATAACCTACAGATGCGGAGTAAGAATATATCCGCAACGCTCTACGATCATATTAGACCGGGACCTATAGTTTAAAGTGGATTACGAACAACTAAAAACATCCATGGTACCACCGGGACTCGAACCCGAAACATGGGGTACCGAGTGCTAGCCACTCCTTCCTCGTTAAAAGTGAAGCTGCATATTACCCTTAAGGCTCGTGCTCACCAAGGCGACAAGATGCAAGCGAAAAAATTTGACCAATCGCTAGCCTCACCGCAGTCGCCTTAAACCGGTTTGCAGTCCGCCGCTTGGAGTTGCCCAACTTTCAACTCGAAGCGGTTTTTCACTAGGCGTAATGCTATTTCTGACGTTTCGCTGTGAAGGGTTCGAAAAAATTTTGTCGCTTGCTTCTTGCATCTTCACGTCTCTCGCCTTGGTGGGAACGAGCCTTTAGCCATGGACGTCGCCTGCGACGGGGTCTTTGACCTGTGTAGGCTTTTCTGCACCAGGGGCATTAGTAACCGGAACACAATGACTATTATTATAATTTACAACAAATGCTTTTTAAATAAATGGATAGGGAAGTATTACAAATTTGAGAGAATCGTACTATAGATATCTTGAAGGAGGACAGGATTAATTGAGCTCAGCATTTATATATGCATACTCATTTAAATTTAATTAAGCAGATAAACAATAATAATAAAATACTTAAAATTTTCTGATGATAAACTAAATAAACTATTTCCCCAATTTACTATACAGGAAAAAGAAAACTATATTTTTCTTTTAGTGTTTTCAAGTGAAGTAGATCTATGGAGGAATTGCATACAAAGTAATAAACTGGTTATTAGCACAATACACAACAATTCAGTGCCGTCTGGGATGATAAAAATATTTATTTAATCATTATTTAAATTTCCTTTCCACAAATATTTTATTGTAATTTTATAGATTGTTTTATTTTATTTGGCTTACATTAAATTTATTATTATAGTTTTTTTTGTTATTATTGTTCTTATTTAAACTTGGTCATAATTTTTTTTTATTAAATAAAACCCTTCTGGAGAAATCATTTTCATTCATTATTTCTTAATATAAAAGAGTAAAATATTTATCGAACGTATATCTATTATTAACCGTATTAAAATTTTCGACAATTGTCGTAGAATTATAAAATGACGTATAATGTTTTTAAAATTTATTACTCAGTAAATAATTTACAAAATGATTGAAGCAAATAAATGCAAGGTTTCCAAGTTATTGAACTGCATGTATATGCTTAATTTCATTCATTATTTACAATAATGTTACGAAGAAATCAAAGTTGTTTTTTATAAATGATGAAATATAAATAGGATAAAGTTTCAAATTCAATTTATGCATTAAAAAACGCAAACATTTTTCATTGTACTTGCATAACTTTATAAATTTTCTGTACTATTATATCCCAAAATGAACACATTACTATAAATTAGATATAAGGATAAATTAGATATAAGTGGCCTGGTGGTCATTTGACTAGGGCTCTAGCCTTTGGTACCCCAGTCTTCAGGTTCGAATCCTGGTAGTAGCATGGATGTTTGTTAGGGGTTCGGAATCCATGTTAAACTGTAGGTTCCGATCTAATTAGCCTAAAGTGTTCCCAAAACGACCGTAGAGCAACAAAACAAATCTGCATTGGAGCAACAACCCCAAGGTGGTCTAAAGCTTTCTGCCTATTGGCAGATTTTGAAGCATGAGATGTTTTCTTTTTATGGGTTAGGGTTGTCAGCCAAAGATCTACAGTTATATTAGAACAACAGCAACACCGCACTATTTGTAACTGTAAATGTATCAATAACCATCCCATTCTCTTTGCAGCGAATGAATCCAAAGTCAAGCCATATCTTGAATTCGGAATAAAACCTGACGATAAAATCTAAATTTCAAATAATGATATCACTTTCTATTCTGAATTGCATACTTGATCGTAATTATTAGTCGGCATTGCTCTTTCTGGTATATTTTATTATTCTTTATACGTGCTTTGTTAATATTTTGTTTCAAATAAAGCACTGCACCCACATAAATTTGATGTCGTCAATTTTGTTTATTACATGCTGTAAGTTTGATTCTGTACTGTTGTTGTGCTTGAGAAGACTGATCGTACAATAAAAAATTTTTTATGTTAGTGCCAAGTTATGAAGGTATTTAATTGTTATTATATTGTACGTTATTACTCGATTAATAATATTGTCCAAAACGATATTTTTTTTCCTTAAATTATGAATGAATAAAATGAATATCTGAACCAAAGTATGGCCCACTCAATTCACTTGGAATTAATAGCAATAGATTTTAAAACTAGATTTCTAGTTTAGTAAGAAATTCAATCTTTTGAAAAACTTTAAAAAAAATATATTTAACTATAATAAGATTATTTAAAAAAGAACATGATTTCTTGACTATGGTTTATACAAACAATTGAAAAAATTGTTAAGGGTTATTAAATTTAGTTTATCTGTAAGTTTTCTTAAATTTCTTGAAACACAGAAGCGAAATCTACCATTTTATAATAAATAATTTCTGATTTTTTCTTTATTTGATACAAAATTTTTTAAATGTATACTTATAAATAATTATGTTTAAGAACGTTTTGAAACAATGTCGAAATTGTTTTGTTTATTGAAATGAATGAGTAACGAAATGCGAGCTAACTTAAAATACAAACAAAATTAAATTTTTAAGTGAAATGTATTTAAAAGCTTACATATAATCACTATTTTACAGTAAAGGATTGAGATAACTACTATCTCTTGTAATAAATAATAAAGCGTTTTTACGGAAGTTAGAGTTCTGGAGACATGTACTTCTGTGTCCAAGAAGTAAGACCAATTTTGAATTTAAAATTCCTGAGACTTATGAAATTTCCTTTTTGTTTCTTTTTTAGGTTGCTGGCACTGTCCTTGACATCTGTGTTAAATTTGACGTCAAAATATTCATTAGTGTTTGAGTTATGCGTGGCATTCGGTGAGAATTCCTATATCGAAAAGAAATGTTTAGAAGTGGTATAAAGAGTTCAAAGAAGGCAGAGAACGCGTTAAAGACGAAGAGCCCTCTGGTCGACCATCAACCTCAACCGACGAAGCTCACGGCCAAAAAAATTAAAGATTTTGTGGTTGCAAACCATTGATTTACAATTAGAGACCTTGCTGATGATGTTGGAATTTCAAAAGGATCGGTCAATTCCATTTTGGGCCTCAAACGTGCCAAATCTCGATTGGTACAGAAAACACTAAATGCGCCAGCTCACACTGCATTGATCCTTCGTGACCTGTTCGCCAAAAATGAAACCCATATCGTTCCACAACCACCGTATTCACAGCGTTTCACTTCTGGCTATTCCCTAAACCCAAAAGACCACTCCGGGGACACCGTTTGGAGTCGATTGAAGAAAATTCAACGTGAATCGGCGGGTGCTTTGAAGGCCATCCCTGCCGATGACTTTTTAGCATGCATTGATGATTGGAAAAAAAGTCGGCATAGTGCATTGTGTCCGGAAAGGATTACTTTGAAGGCGCTGAAATGAATATGGAATAATTGAAATAATAAATAATGTAATTTGGATGAATAACTAAAGAATTTTTGAAAAAAAAAAAAAAAAAAAAAAAGTCTTACTTCTTGGGCACATTACAAATCTGTTTTTACGCTATCGTTTTTTTGTGTGATTTTTTTATGTGTCTTTTTTTTTGTGCGGTATATAAAAAAAAATTCCATCAAATACATATTATGAAGAAAAATTAGTTAACAAATGTAATTCAAAAAGAAAACAATAGATAGCTTTAAAATAACATGCAAATTTAAATAATTTCCAACAGATGGCCCACATATTATACCGTCACTTTACCACGAATATTATGAGATGAGAAGTAGTGCCTTATATTGAGATTTGGATTTACATATTTTTTAAATTGGATTTTTTTATGCTGTAACTATTTACCATATAACAATATTTTTCTTAAATAAAAAATTATATTTTAAAACAGTTTTTATAAAAGGTTTTCTTCAAAGGAATAAAACTTGTGGCTCTTTCCACAACGTCGACAGTACTAATATTTAAAAAAAAAATACTTATACATTAGCATTTCTCTACAACATATCAAGTGGCCTGCTGGCCAATTTGCTAGCTTTTTGCCCTTTAGTATCACAAGCTTCAAGCTCGAATCTTGGCTTTGGTATGGATCAAGGACTATATTTTCTAACTTGCATAATTTTTTTAAATCATGTTTTTTGTTGCGAAACAGCATTTTGAAAACAGTAACTTATGATTTTGAAACACACGTAAATGCTTAAGGGACAGGAAGCAATTGAAGCCTTCGACCATTCTTAAAACGTTGTAAACTGGATATTGAATTGATTACAAAATAATAAAAAGTAAATAAGTATTACTACAAACATAATCATTTCTAATAAAACAACATTAAAAAAGTTCTAAATAAAGAAGCACTATCCGAGAAAGATAGCGTTGCATGAGACACAAAAATATTTTATATATTTTTTTAATTTTTATAAGCAGAGACTCTATAAATGGACATTCTGACCCTTCAGATACTAGGCAAAAGTTTTACTTGTTTTAAAATTAACATTTCAGGAGTAGGATTCGAACCTGCGCTCACTTTGCGGGGATCAGATATCCACATCTTACTTCATGTGCTAATTGCTTGCGTTTTGAATCAAACGCGGATCTTAATTATCCTAATGTTAAAATCTAGTTGCTTGCGTTTTGAAACAAACGCAGATCTTAATTTGCTTAACTACAGATCTTAATTTGCCTAATGTTAACACCTAGCTGCTTGCGTTTTGAAACAGACGCGGATCTTAATTTGCCTGATGATAACACTTAGTAAGCAGCTAGCTGACAGCGTTTTGAAACAAACGCGGATCTTAAGTCGCCTAATGTTAACACTTAAGGAGCAGCTAGCTGACAGCGTTTTAAAGTAAAGGCACAACTGGCACATGAAGTACATTGGAGTCTGATGAAATAACCACTCGGCCATCCTGAACACGAGTTGATATGAATATAAACGAACTATAAACGAACTTTCTCACTCTTCATAGTCTAGGCAAAATTTTTATTTGTTTTAAAATTAACATTTCAGGAGCAGCATTCGAACCTGCGCTCACACTGCGTGAATCAGATACCCACATCTTCATGTGCTAGTTGCTTGCGTTTTGAAACACAGGCGGATCTTAATTTGCCTAATGTTAACACCTGGCTGCTTGCGTTTTGAAACAAACGCAGATCTTAGTTTGCTTAATTGCAGATCATAATTTGCCTAATGTTAACACCTAGCTGCTTGCGTTTTGAAACAAACGCAGATCTTAATTTGCCTAATTGAAGATCTTAAATTGCTTAATGTTAACACCTAGCTACTTGCGTTTTGAAACAAACGCGGATCTTAATTCGCCTAATGTTAACACTAAAGGCGCAGCTAGCTGATAGCGTTTTGAAACAAACGCATTTATTTAAAGGCGCACCTGGCACATGAAGTATATTGGAGTCTGATGCCATAACCACTCGGCCATCCTGAACATGTTTTGACTTCGATATTTAATGTGGTCTTCGATTTGTTTATGTATTTTTAATGCGATAAAAAGGAAATATGTATAAAAAGTTAAAAGAATTTGGGAAATTTTTAATTTTAAAAAATTACTGAAGCTCCTAGTTTAAATAAACTTATAGTTGAAGAGCAGAAAGAAACGGTTAAAATAATTATCCGCAAGAATTCTACAAATCAAAATAAAGACTTGTTAGATATTCTGCAGATAAAAAACTGAGCTACCTAAACAAATTAAAAAACAAAACAAATAAAATAAAGATTTGGATTTAAACAAAACAAATAAAATAAAGATTTGGGAGGTTTTTCTTAAATAGAAAATTATATTTTAATATAGTTTTTATAAAAAGTTTTATTTAAAGGAATAAAACTTGTGGCTCTTTACAAAACGTCGACAGTACTAATATTAATCACGTAAATGCTTAAGGGACAGGAAGCAATTGAAGCCCTTGACCATTCTTAAAACGCTGCGAACTGGATATTATAATTGTCCTTTAATTTAATTTTGTTACTATATATAAGTACGATACGATAGCTTTCAGTACGATAAAGTCACAGAAAAGTGGGAAAAATGTTCATTACAGCTTGAAAGTTCTTAGTAATTTTTAAAATAAACATTTAATGATGCCCAAATTTAATAAATACTGACGAATAGTAGAAAGCATATGTTAAAATATTTTTTAAGCACCTTCACTGTGGCAGAATATGCCTCGTCTATGTTAAGATAAATTCCTATATTTAAATCAGGGATGCCTAATGTTTTAGATTCATTGGGAAACACCTTTTTGTGGACACACTTGAAAATTACACTTTTAGTGAGCTGCTGTTTTCAGAAAAATATATTTAATTTAAGATATCCACTAGTAAGAAAATATGCGACAGAATACTAATCTTAATTTCTTATCTCATATTTTATTGTGAACCACTGAGAGGAACTGAAGGAGACCACGAACCACCAAAGAGGTTTCAATTAATAAAATACGAAATATCTTAGAAAATAAAAATAGAAAACATACGTTAAGGAAATTATTATTTAATTAAATTACTAGCTTATCTTTTAAATGTTTTGTATTTAGTATTAAAATTTTTTAAATAAGTAAATAAAAATCTGAATACTTACGGATATTTACTATTTCATGACTTGATCCATTCAAAGCAACGCTGGGGCATAGATGTGAGAACTGTAATTCACATTGTTCAACTGAGTTGATTTATTTCTTTATTATGGAATATTTACTATAAAAATACACAAATTAGCACTTCACAAACCGAGAGGTTAAAAATATGAATAATTTGTCTTTTCTTATACTTAGGGAAATAAATTTAACATTTATACATACCACGAGCAGTCCACCATATTTATAAAGGAATTTATGTTTCTCAGTGTTTTAAAATTTTATTTCGTTGCTGTATTGTTTCCACTTTCATATAATATTCAGCGGTCAACTTTCAAATTTATCGACGACAAACATAATCATTTCTATTAAAGCAACATTAAAAAAGTTCTAAATAAAGAAGCAATTCCCGAGAAAGATAGCATTGTATGAGACGCAACAATATTATATATTGTTTTAAATTTTTATAAGCTGAGACTCTATAAACGGACTTTCTAACTTTTCATATTCTAGGCAAAATTTGTACTTGTTTTAAAATTAATATTTCAGGAGCAGGATTCGAACCTGCGCTCACTTTGCGTGAATCAGATACCCACATCTTCATGTGCTAGTTGCTTGCGTTTTGAAACACAGGCGGATCTTAATTTGCCTAATGTTAACACCTGGCTGCTTGCGTTTTGAAACAAACGCAGATCTTAGTTTGCTTAATTGCAGATCATAATTTGCCTAATGTTAACACCTAGCTGCTTGCGTTTTGAAACAAACGCAGATCTTAATTTGCCTAATTGCAGATCTTAAATTGCTTAATGTTAACACCTAGCTGCTTGCGTTTTGAAACAAACGCGGATCTTAATTCGCCTAATGTTAACACTAAAGGCGCAGCTAGCTGATAGCGTTTTGAAACAAACGCATTTATTTAAAGGCGCACCTGGCACATGAAGTATATTGGAGTCTGATGCCATAACCACTCGGCCATCCTGAACACGATTTGACTTCGATATTTAATGTGGTCTTCGATTTGTTTATGTATTTTTAATACGATAAAAAGGAAATATGTATAAAAAGTTCAAAGGTTTTGTGAAATGTTTAATTTTAAAAAATTACTGAAGCTCCAAATTTAAATAAATTTATAGTTGAATAGCAGAAAGAAACGGTTAAAATATTTATCCTTCTCTAAATACATCTACTCTGACTGAAAACTATCTGGTGTCTAAGAGGGACAAATTTCCTATGTTTTTATTTGGATGTCCGATATTTTAGTTGATTGTACCGCACTTTTAAATAAATATTTTTCCTACACATTTAAAAAAATTTTAATTTTACGAGCTACTTTGAACAAAAACGAAAGAGAAAAATCGGAATTTAAGATATCTATCGTGACAAATTACAAGGAATGTTGTATTAACAATAATTAATCTCGGAAAAATACTAAATTAAATTTTTAAGACTGATAGATGATTAAATTTTTAGCATTTGATTAATAATTTTTTAAACGACCTTTTGAAGTTTTTCAACTAACATGCAAGAAATAAATGATATATCCCCCATTTCATTCATTTACGAATTTATTGATATATGTATTAAAAGTGGGTTCAATTAATTTGATACTACAGTAATATAAGAGGAAAAACAATTAAAAAGCTTTTAGGTTAATATACATCTACAGTTGGCACGCTTCAAGGATTCTAACAAATCAAAATAAAGGCTTGTTAGATATTCTGCAGATAAAAAACTGAACTACCTAATTCAATTAAAAGACAAAACAAATAAAATAAAAATTTGAATTTACATATTTTTTACGTCGGACTTTTTTTATACTGTAACCATTTACCACATTAAAATGTTTTTCTTAAATAAAAAAATATATTTTTATATAGTTTCTATAAAAATTTTATTCGAAGGAATAAAACTTGTGCATCTTTTAAAAATTTCGACAATACTAATATTCGAAAAAAATGCTTATACATTAGCATTTACCTGCAACATAGCAAGCGGCCTGCTGGCCAATTTACAAGCTTTTTGCCCTTTAGTATCACAGGCTTCAAGCTCGAATCTTGACTTTGGCATGGATAAAAGAACTATATTTTCTAACTTGTATAATTATTTTAAATCATGTTTTTTCTTACGAAACAGCATTTTGAAAGCAGTAACTTGTGATTTTGAAACTCACATCAATGCTTAAGGGAGAGGAAGCAATTGAAGTAGTCGACCATCCTTAAAGCGCTGTGAACTGGATATTATAATAGTCATTTGATTTAGTTTTGTGTTTTCAGTACGATAAGTGACAGAAAAGTGAGAAAAATGTTTATTACAGCTTGAAAGTCCTTAGTAATTTCTTAAAATTAGTATTTAATGATGCTCCAAATTTAATAAAAAATACTGACGAATAGTAGAAAGCACCTGTTAAAATATTTTTCTAAGTACCTTTACTGTGGAAGAAAATGCTTCGTCTATGATAATATAAAATCCTATATTTAAATCAGGGATGCCAAATCTTTTAGATTCATCGGGAAACACTTTTTTGTCGACACACTTGAAAATTACGACTTTAACGAGCTCCTGTTCTCAAAAAAAAAATATGTTTAATTACTGATATCTACAAGTAAGAAAATATGTGACAGAATACTAATCTTGATTTCTTATCTCATATTTTATTGTGAACCACTGAGAGGAACTGGAGGAGACCACGAACCACCAAAGAGGTTTCAATTAATAAAATACGAAATATCTTAGAAAATAAAAATAGAAAACATATGTTAAGGAAATTATTATTTAATTAAATTACTAGCTTATCTTTTAAATGTTTTGTATTTAGTATTAAAATTTTTTAAATAAGTAAATAAAAATCTGAATACTTACGGATATTTACTATTTCATGACTTGATCCATTCAAAGCAACGCTGGGGCATAGATGTGAGAACTGTAATTCACATTGTTCAACTGAGTTGATTTATTTCTTTATTATGGAATATTTACTATACAAATACACAAATTAGCACTTCACAAACCGAGAGGTTAAAAATATGAATAATTTGTCTTTTCTTATACTTAGGGAAATAAATTTAACATTTATACATACCACGAGCAGTCCACCATAATTATAAATGGAATTTATGTTTCTCAGTGTTTTAAAATTTTATTTCGTTGCTGTATTGTTTCCACTTTCATATAACATTCAGCGGTCAACTTTCAAATTTATCGACGACACACATAATCATTTCTATTAAAGCAACATTAAAAAAGTTCTAAATAAAGAAGCAATTCCCGGGAAAGATAGCATTGTATGAGACGCGAGAATATTATATATTTTTTTAAATTTTTATAAGCTGAGACTTTATAAACGGACTTTCTAAATCTTCATATTCTATGCAAAATTTGTACTTGTTTTAAAATTAATATTTCAGGAGCAGGATTCGAACCTGCGCTCACTTTGCGTGAATCAGATACCCACATCTTCATGTGCTAGTTGCTTGCGTTTTGAAACAGAGGCGGATCTTAATTTGCCTAATGTTAACACCTAGCTGCTTGCGTTTTGAAACAAACGCAGAACGCAGATCATAATTTGCCTAATGTTAACACCTAGCTGCTTGCGTTTTGAAACAAACGCAGATCTTAATTTGCCTAATTGCAGATCTTAAATTGCTTAATGTTATCATCTAGCTACTTCCATTTTGAAACAAACGCGGATCTTAATTCGCCTAACGTTAACACTAAAGGCGCAGCTAGTTGATAGCGTTTTGAAACAAACGCATTTATTTAAAGGCGCACCTGGCACCTGAAGTATATTGGAGTCTGATGCCATAACCACTCGGCCATCCTGAACACGATTTGATTTCGATATTTAATGTGGTCTTCGATTTGTGTATGTATTTTTAATACGATAAAAAGGAAATATGTATAAAAAGTTCAAAGGTTTTGTGAAATGTTTAATTTTAAAAAATTACTGAAGCTCCAAGTTTAAATAAATTTATAGGTGAATAGCAGAAAGAAACGGTTAAAATATTTATCCGTCTCTGAATACATCTACTCTGACTGAAAACTATCTTGTGTCAAATCTGCATATGTTTTTATTAGGATGTGCAATATTTTAGCTTATTGTATCACATTTTTAAATAAAAATATTTGCTACACATTTAAAAAATTTCTCATATGACGAGTTCTTTTAACTGAAACGAAAGACAAGAAACGAAATTTAAGACATTTATCTTGACAAATTACAAGATATATTGTATTAAAAATAATTAATCTCGGAAAAAATACATAATTAAATTTTTAGGACTGATAGATGATTAAATTTTTAACATTTGATTATTAATTTTTTAAACAGCCTTTTGAATTTTTTTGACTAACAGGCAACACATAAGTGATATATCCCTTATTTCATTAATTTAAGAATTTATTGATATGTATGTATATATATATTTAAAAGTGAGTTGAATTAATTTTATACTACAGGAATGTAAGAGTGAACTTCTTCGCTCTGATTTAGTTGAATTAATTTTATACTACAGGAATGTAAGAGTGAACTTCTTCGCTCTGATTTATCATATCGCCAGGAACGTTTCTGTAAGTCGGAAGGCACATTAAGTAAACAGGGATTTCTGGTTTTCACATTCCAAAACACATGTTTTCTATTTCTGCTCCTGAGGTAAGTATTTTTTTGTTGTGGTTTTCTAATGAAAGAATTGTTTTAAATTAGTTAAGTATTGCTTTTCTAATTTTCTTGTTTATTTAAAATGACAGAAAAAGATGTACAAAACCATGTAATTGTAAAGTTAGCAATGGGCTATAAACTAAACATCACAGCGTCGCAAAAGATTAACATACTTTCTTGTCGGAAACATGGCTTTAATGTTAGAAAGATTGATCTAGATATAAATTTAGTATTATTTTAATAGGAACGATGTTTTTTTTTTGTTTGTCTGGTGTTTCTACTTTCTAGTTCTACGTAAACATTGATAAAAGATTAATAACCAATACCCATTGAATGCCTTTTTTATGTAAACATTTTGTTCATTTTTTGCCTTTTCATAGAGAAAAAAAATCTAAAAATGCATATTGAATTAATGCGAGTTATTTAGGAATTTTTAACGTGTCTAAGATGGCTGAATGTCTACAGATTCAGATTCCAATATGTTTTATTTGCAGCTGTGTCATTCGGGTAGACCAGCAAACTTTATGGAATAATTAATAATTATTAGTAAATAAAAAATGTTAACGCTATCGTTGAAAGGTCCGGATCTTGATTAGTAATCTTGCTTCTAAGTGATAAGTCCGAATGTTACTGACAAACACTTTTACGCCTACCTATGAAGAGTATTGAACTTCATAAACTACGCTATTATTTCTTATAGCTTCTAAGAGAAAGAGTATAGTGTGGTTATTTGATCCACTTTATAGAGTTGAATACAAGTGCTTCTGAGGAGTCTTTTTTATTATTTTTTGATGAAAGAATAGTACATGTAATTGTTTTTTTTTTAATTGAAAAAGTTCGTAATGTTTTAAAAGTTTACAAAGTTCTTATGTCATGTCTTAATACATAGTTAATATTTGTAGTCATCTCTTGATTTGAATCCAAATTTAGTATCATATTTGAAAGTGCGAGTATTTTTTGTTGCTGTTATTGATTTGATAATTACACATTTTTGTACTTTAAAAACATTGGGAAAAAATGAATCGTCACTATGTTTCCTATTTTGAAATAATTATATTTTTTTCGGATTTTGATAACTGGAATTGGAAGGAAGTCGATATTTTCCTGACTAGTTATGATGTAACCCACACAGACGTAGTTATTTAATTGCAAAGAAATGTCGTATGCATATATCAAATGATACAACCTACAAATGATATCTTGGCAGTGCGTGAAAATGGCTGAAACTCGAGAACATCAATACTGAGCATCCTAACGATGTATAAAAGATTTGAACTATCCATTTTAGGGAGTAATTTTCCTTTAAATTAGATTCCGTTTATTTACTTTGTCTGCAACCATTGCTTCTCATACATATTAGGTCTCAGTATAACAAGATGGCGAGTAAAAGAAAATAAATTTTAATTCAGCATTTTGAATTTGATTTCATCTACTCCTATTAATTATAACATTGTCTCGCATGTGGGATCTCGCATAACTGATCATATATCACAATTTCGAAAAGGACGTGCAATGTGACTGAAGAAAGCATGTGGTAAAATCGTAGAATCGTTTCTCATTTGGATTAGAGGGAGCGTCCATTCGATAATGTTGGCAGGAATTGATGACTCATAACAGAACAGAGTATCAAGATGGCAGCTGTCAACCTGATGATGATCAGTCCAACAACAAGTGAACAGAGATCACAAAGATCATTGACAGGTGATTCTGAGAACAGAGAACTTGAGAACAAAGGGAATGATAGTAACGTAGCACCATAGCAGCTTCATCACTGTGTCGGTTCAGCAGAGTTCGCAAAAACTATTGTTATCGATTCTGAAAACGGCGTCTGATTTTATATCACAAGTAGAACCGAATACCTTTCATTTGTACACATTGATAAATGCTGTTGCAGTAGAGACAGTCTCTCTCGACAATGAATCTCACGGACAGGAATATAATTGTTTGTAATGAGGAGTCCAGCTTGGAATTAATCTTCGATAAACTGCGAAAATCTGTCTGGAGATGTACAGGTCAACGATGGCATACTAACCTGAGTGTCATTTGCCACAACGCCCGAAAACCGAGAGTTATGGTCATTTGATAGTGGACCAATTTGTTTGTCATCAGTGACATTCTTACACGTAGGTGTTACGGTGACAGTAATCTATGTACCATTGTGTTCCAGATACAGTACTCGAAGTTAAGATCTCCTCAAGAAAATGATCAGCCATGCTCTTTAATTATTTGTGATTATCTTTGTGCTTCTCAAATCATTTCCTGACCATCCATATCGTTAGACCTGTTCATAAAGGAACACGTTTGACACGTAGACTGTTACAGAAAGTTTAGCAAGAAATCACGCAGGGAAAATTCCGCCAATTCTACGAATAACAACAAACTATGTAATAGTTCGCAAATGCATCAGATGTGGGTCCAAACCGTAGTGATTGTTTTGGTATATGTAGCCGTATGTCCTGAATTAAACATTCATCAACAATTCATCTAAAATTTTGATGTATCACATCTATCATATTTAGTTTTCCCCAGTATTTTTCTCTTCATCCATACAGTCGTTAAACAATAACGATCATAAGTATATGAATAAACAAGAAGATAGAATAAATATTTTCAATAGGTCAATTGACAATTTTTAATCAATCTATAGATTGATCTAAAAATTAGAATTGGAAAATGAATATGAAAATTATATTTTTAGTTACTTCAATCATAAAAATCTACAAGAAGAAAAATTATAACCAAATTCTGAGAATAGGATTTCTTGGAAATAATGTTTATCACATTTTCTTTTTTCAAAATCTATTTCTCATGAAGGTATTAAATACGATGAATTTTTAAAACCTAAATTAAATATAATGAATTTTGATTAATATTAAGAGACAATTTTTTTTAAATTCAAGATGATTATTGGAAAAGTATTTCCTGTTATATTCGTTGCCGTTAATTTACTACATATGTTTTCTTGTTTCATTATCGCAAGAATGTTTCAAAATAAAAATTATACAGATTCTGAATGTTTCATTTTTAACACATGAATTTTGAAAACTATGAACTAATTATGTTTCTAAAATTTGAAGTCTCTTACTATGAAATTTAAATTAGCAGACAAGTTTAAATAGAGATAAGAAGAAAATGCATGTTTTCCAGGATTGCTCAGTGGGTTTAACATGAGGTTCCTCTTGTCGCTGCAATATACGTGTTTTTTTTTTAACGATGAAGGCATTAAAACAACTAAACAAATTTAATTAAAAATAACTTGTTGATAAAAGAGGCGTCAGCCACTAATTAGATAAAAAGTGGTTTATCGTTGCTTCAGATCATAATCGATAATTTTTCGTAATTTGAACGAATGTTAACCGAGTTCCTTAACCGAGAACCAATGTTGTACAATGTAAGCTTACCCAAATTTAAAGTATATCGTAAAACAATGGAGCTCACAAAAAACAACGTACTCTTAATGAAATATAAAGTATATCGAAGATATAAATTTATTTCCAATGTTTACAAAATACTAAGAAAGAGAGATACCTTACAAAAAAAAAAACAAAAAAAAAACCCACCATTGCTATTAAAATCATACTACAATAAAATCCAAATTAAGAGATATACAAAAAATTCCAGATTTGCATTAAAACATGTCGTGATCTTGACCTGGTCATTACAGTGTTTTAATTTTCGCTTTCGCGGATGATGAAGCAATGGAGTTTAACCAGAAAATGAATCCATACTTCTCAGAGATTGCTGATAACATTCAGACTCATTAATTTCCTATCACTGGTAAGATTCCAGATCAAGATCTACACCTTCCTTTTTAGAATTATTTTTTACTTATTTTTATTGATTTGCAGGTTATAGCATTTCTTAAATGATTTAGCTACTTAAGGTATACGCCTATTGCATAGGGCTGTTTGATGTACCCGTATAACAAAGTTGCAGCAGGCACATAAAAATAGCAGACTCTGTTCCCATAACCATTGATGGCCTGTCTCCGTCTGAAATGAAAAGTGACACTTTAATCATCACACTTTGCTCATCAAATAATGACATATGATCCTCTCTCAAATAATGAAATACTGTGTGATAATCCGTACCCGAGGCTGTAGTATAGATAATGTGAGTTGACAGAATCAAATTAGAAGGATATTTATGCCATTTTTTCTTCTTTCGTCACCATTTGGATACATAGTTGCAATATTCTGAAGCATCAACTATGATTTCATTGCTAAAAAAGTTATTCATTTTCTCATGGTATCGAAAATATATTAAAACGACATTTTATTGCAATCATATATATCTGTTTGGGTAGGAATTTTTTTTTCGTTTTGCATTGTATGATATTATGATGGCATCGATTTCACCAGCATTCAATATTTAAAAAAGAATATAGAATTTCCTTATAACTGAAAATATAATAGTAGTTTTTCCCATATTTTTATAGTAGTAAAAATTAGAGTTATCAGATCTATACAACATTATAATTGGAATTAATGTAACACTAAAATTGTTTCCAAACCAAGATAGCAGCATTACATTAAATGTCCTGAGACCTTGACAAGTTAGACCAAATCATTGCAGTCTTTTGACTTTTCTGTCTTTTTAGATAAATAAAAAACAACATTTATTAATCTCATGTACAGCAACTATTTCATTAGATGTTTAAAAAACTTATCCAACAGCAGGAATAGAGCCTGTGTTCACTTTAGAAAGTAAACCAGTTACAAACGTTTATCTCACTTGGGCTCACCAGTTAAAAACACTTCAAAAGTTACAAAGCAGCGATAACATTCAATAAAGATTATATAATTTCCAGGGGTCTTCGTACAAGGCCAATATTTCAATATTGTTATGATTCATAATTTACCTGTCACAAGCTGGACTGATAATGCTTGAGTTTTTCCCCAAGATCTTGAGTTTTTACTTGAAGTCTTCAAGTTTTGGTTTTTATTTCAAAAATTACAGAATTTTTTGAATTTTGAGTCTTATTGGAGAAACAGATACGTATAATAATCATTATAATGAGAAATATAAAGTTAGGCTATTTGTTTAGCTAGAACAAAATAGTTTAAATAAACATTCTCTAAAGTCTCTGTTACGTTATCTACAATGTTGTCTGTTTAATTTTCTCTTTATGTGAAAATATTAATCAGGCAACCATAATAGTCTACTTAATCTATTTTATCTTTCTTTCATTTACTTGTACTGTATTGTTTATCTTAAATCATGCTGTTAAATTTACATTATCTATAATTTTTTAATAATCCATTTCAATACAAGATGAGTTAACACAATCCATCAGCAAAGGGCTGCAAATGGTAGTACTCAGTATTCGAAAGTGGAATCGCTTAAATATACGTAATTCAAGGATTGGCTATGTAAAAAAAAAAAAAAAAAAAAAAAAAAAAAACCCTGAAATTTTTCTGTGATAATCGACGGAAAAACAGACATCTTTTTTACATTTTAACTACAGCTTATCTATATTCCAGTTTATTCAAACAAGATGTCAAGAAAAGACTTTTTTGGGTAACTTTTGTTGAATCGGTAATTGATGGTGGCTTGCTTGAAATTGAAAAAATAATTTTTTACTAAGGTAAACTTTCCTATTGGAAATAGGGTAGGATTTGGAAGCAATAAGTGCTTCCGTGTGGTGGTGGTGAATGTTACTCAGAAGTACTGAAAATGATGTTTCATCGATCTTCATCACTGGAGGTGTTTGTCATTCGTTTGCTTTATTTGTCTGTCCTGTTGTCTATGTTTTATTATTATATTTAGAAGCATTTTTGAAAAATTTCATTGCATGTTATTACTCAGTTGAAAAAGACATCGTGACTGTGCCTTAATTCAAGATGTGGGTAATACTCCCCCGCCCTCCCATAAAATCTTCAAATATCCCAAACAAAATGCCGCTCCAGGGAAAAATGTTATATCAGTTATATTGAATCAATATTCTGTCCTGCTGTTGTATTTTCAAAGTGAATGAAAAATATATAAAATTGGCTAAACAGACGAGCCAACCTTAAATGATGATTTTACGAAACTTATGTTACTATTCCTACAGTACAGTCTTATAAAAATAAATGAGGTAGCTATAAAATTTCATCCAGAAAATTTTTTTATTTGCATGCTTTTTTCATGGCATTTTCTGAATGAAAAAATATATTAAATTTTCTTATTGAAATGGAATTTTACTGAGAGCTAAATTGCAGAAATTTATCTTAATATTCAAAGCAACCACAAGAAATTAAATTAATCATCAGCGCATTTGATTAATGAATTTTTTGGTGAAAGAAGAACCTTAAAAGAAGATTTTAAAAAGGTTGTTTGAAATATTTAGTATAATTTTGTAATCAATTCCTGAAATAATTTTCTTTCAGTCAGGCCATCTTGATCGCAAAATTGAATTTAATAGATACGGAAATAGCAATCAATAATTTCCTGAAATATATTATCCCACATGCAGTTCATTTTCCTTTATTTGTTGATGAAAAAATTTTAAATAATTTAGAACATCAGTAAAAAAGTTACCATTTGAACGCTGCAAATTTAGTAGACGCATCAGAGAAGATTCCTCGATATTTGTATAAATTAAATAGCATAAAAGATAGCTTGAAAATTGAAAATGTAATGTTTTGTCACATTTTATGGCCAGTCTCACTAATTTCCTTCATTCTTCAGTAGAGATTAAGAACATATTTTTCTTAATGACCTATGTGAATCTAATCAAACGAATTCTTTGAAAAACAAAACCGTAAAATCTTAGACTCTTGAAAGAGAAGAAATGAATAGAGGTAATAATAATTGTCCAAGATGGGCACATAGAAAGAAAAAAAATGGTAAAAGATTTTCTAAATACCACTGATATTTAACGATATATAATGACATATCTGAAGGAAAATGTGACAACAAAAATTTACGAAGAAAAACTGTTTAAGTAACACATATTAAAAGTAAGTAAATATTTAATTTACTAAAGTTAAAATTCTTGATGTATTTTTGTTTAGGTTTTGGCAATTTTATTAGCCTAATGAGTCTTTTTTCTTATAAGCCTAATTTGTTAAAAAAAATAAACCGCTTCGGAATCCAGACCATAAGCAAGATTCCGGATCAAGACCCACACCTTACTATTTATATTATCATACTATTTATCATGCATGATATCTTAATTATTCGGCTATCCCAGAAACGTTACAAAATCAGTATTACAAAAAAAAAAAAAAAAAAAAAAAAAATGCAAAAGAATATACAGAGACAGAAAAAAGGAACTAATGAAAATAATTTATTCAATGTTGAAAATTGATAAAAATATTAAGCTCATTTCATTAATTGATTAATATTACACCATTTTTGTAAAAAAATCTATATGAAATCTTCTTTTCGTCATGTCACGTATCATATTGATGCTATAATTTTGTAAAAAAATCTATATTATTTTAAATCTAATAATTCATGGGTTCTACTTCAGAATTTTCTCTTCACATTGCGGTGCACGGTATGCCAGTGTCTTTCAGAAGGGGGTATACTCTATAATACCCAGAAAGAGTAATACCCGTTTTACTCTTTCTGAATTATCTATGTGACAAATATTTTGCTACATTAATCCCTATTAAATTTAGTTTCGCTTATTCTAGTAACAGCAACTTTTAACTGATATAATTTATTGCTACTTTATGGTTCTCAACTCTGTCCTTTACAAGATATTAACCAGACTACATTTATGGATGTCTACATCATTTTGTTTGTTTTAACGCAGACGCATAAACACACAGCTACTGCACCCAGCTACTGCACCCAGCTTTTCTGTCTGCCGTTGCCTTTCCGAACAGGGGCTCTACTTTAAAATCCTTTTAAAATATGCAAACTAATGTAAATAAATTCATGTCTTTCCCTTATCAATAAAATCTACTTGGCTTTCGACTAAAACTCGTATTAGCTTCCAAGTTGTTACACACACATAGAGAGAAACATATATAACTGCGTGTGTGTGAATATATATATGAATATATATGTCTATGTATATTAATTTCTGAAACAGTTTCTTAATTTTTCAGATAAAGATAAATAACATTAACAGGGAGAGCGAATCGATCCAAACCTGTACAAAATGAATACACAGTTACATCACATACATTCCAATTTATAAGGAGCAGGAGATAAAGTTTTCGTTTAATAATTTATTTTAAGAGATATCTTAACTTTTGGTTATGCAGAATTTTCGTTAATGATCGAATTCAGAATTTGCTAATCTGTTGTCAAATAACCTCAAAACAATTAATTAAAAATGTTTTTGACCATATTTGTATAGCCCGTTTAAAACAACTTGTACACCGGCGCAATTATGTGGACAGTCAACCAAGAAAAACAAAGACACCTTTAATGACTTCTGTAATTATTATTAGATCTTTACATAAAAGTTATCGTTGGAAATGGCTTGAAGGTAACTAATTTATGGAGCAACGCAATCTATTAACAAAATTAATTAACGTGGTTAATTTGCTGCTAACTAAAAATTTCTCCATTACTGAATTTAAGATTTTTTTTACGCAATCGATTTAGAATGATGAAATTAATTTGTTATAGTTCTTTTCAAAAGACGAAATAGTTTCAACTTTCGCGTTGTCACAAAAGTTGGTCGAAATTTTATTTTTCTCACGCAAAATGGATTGAGCTAAAATTCTCGGTTCCGTAAGTGAAAAAGTTTAAGTTAATAGTTAATTAACCGTGTTAATCACTTGCATGGCACCATACGCTCCCTTCATAAAAACTTTACCCTCTCCCTAAAAAATATAACTACTTTTTTATAAAAGCCCGTTACAGTTTTTTAACGATACTTAAAAAAGGTATTTAGGGGGTCGTTTTTTTTTTTTGGCTGTACTATTATTTCATCAGATATTAAAAACAAGAATACATTGTCCAAGAGCAGGATTCGAACCTGCGCTCCCACTGCAACAGGAACCAGATACCCGCATTTGCTTTATATGCCCGCTATAAATGACATAGCAATCTTTAACATATCAGAATTTTCTTAAGTTTAGGATCTAATTGCCGATACATACCGGACCTACCCTTGTGTGAATCTTGATCCGCAATCTGGAACAGGATTAAGGATCAAGATTCAAAGAGTTCAAGTACTTAATTATTTTTTTGTGTTGATTATACTTTTCTTATATTCTTCTTCACCTCATCTTATCATCCAGGGATTTGTCATTACCGAATTTGCATATTTTCCATTACAGTGAACGTCAAATTTACAGGAGGTACATAAAGCATTTTAGAGTCTGATGCCATAACCACTCGGCCATCCTGGACACAGACAGACATCTATATAGATTAATTTTATTAGCATATTTCTGTTTCTAACTGTAAAAATTCTGATACTGAGCAAACTATTTACCATAAAATAAAATTTTGGTTAAATGCCTGTTTGTATGAAATCATTTTAGATTAAATTTTGTATGAATTCTTCATTTTTTTTTCTTCTGCAAATGTATTTTACTTTATTTTTCTTCTTTACTTTTTTCAGTCTTATAAAATTTTTCCGAATAATTATCTTACATGAAAAATTCTTCCCTTCAGAGAGACCTTATGAGTTTAAATAATTTTTTGCTATCGATATAAAAATTTTTAGCTGATTTTAAGGAATGTTTAATGTTTATAAAATAGCATTACATTTCCAATAAACAGAGCACGTTCCAAATGACAAAAAAATTAGGTCCAAATTGTTGAGGCAGTTATCGACAAATTTCTCTATTACACGAAAACTGCATAAATATATATGTAGTCATTATAATACATACAAGGTCATATTTTTTTATTGATTATTCACACCTTATTGTGAAGTGAATTAATTGCGCTGTCAAAGTTACTAGATAGAACCAAATTCAAACAGAAATTATGCCCTTATAAAGTTTCCTCATTTACATTGCATCCAAATATTCAATTCGCTGGTCTGCAGCATCAGATGTTTTTCATTACTCTTTGACATTTAATCATTTTATTGTTGTATCAAAAGTTATATTTAAACGAAATTTTATTGCCAGGAGATATCTCTTCTTGGATAGTTCTCTTTTGTAAAGAATAACAACTTGTTTTGTGAACAACAACTTGTTTTTCCAAGAACAACAACAACAAAAAAAACCACCAGAAACACCAATTCTTATAATTATAACACCATAAATTGATCCAATTTAAACTAGAGGTAACCAAGTGATTTTAAAGTTGAATTGAAACATGTCGTAAGAACCTTACAAAAAGTTCAAAAAGTCCTAAGTCACAGTAGACGCACGAAGCATGTTAAAGCTTGATATCTTAATCATTCGGCTATTCTCGAAACGTCACGAATTCAATATTACAAAAAAAATAATAATGTACAATGGGAGAAAAAAGTAACTAATGAAAATAATATGTTCAATGTTGAAAATTGATAAAAATATTTGCAATTATGATGATAATGATGTATAGGATAATTGAGTATACGTTTACAACCACACCTGAGAATATGGATCTTCAGAGTGTCAAAAATAAAGAGGTTAAGCCCATTTCCTTGATAAATTAATATTACCCAATTTTTGTTAAAAATAAATACGAAGTCTTCTTTGTCGTGTTCCATATCGTATTGATGCTGGAAAGAGATTCATTTTGATTCTTCAGTATAACTTATTAAAGACGACATTTCACAAAAAAAAAACATGCATCTTTCCAATTTGATATTCCATGAACTCCTATTTCGAAGTAAGTTAAATTGAAATTGAGAAGGAATTTCTACTCCATTTGTTTTCATGCTAATTATTTCTAAGAACTTTGTTTTACTATTCTATGATAATTGTAATATTTTCATCATTCACGCTGTCATAATTCAAACTTGCTTTATCATATTAATCGGCTTCAACATTAACTGCCTTATATTGTTAAAATATTTTGTATACTTCAATTGTACTCCACTGCATTTATTTTAAATTTATAAAAAATTCTATATTATTTGAAATTTAATAATTCGTGTGTTCTAGTTTAGAATTTTCTCTTCATATTGTGATGCGTCTGATTTGCAGTGCAAGAACTGCATGCCAGTATCTTTCAGATTGTGGTATACTCTGTGATAACACTTGTTTTGCTCTTTCTCAATTCTCGATCTAACAAATTCAGTTGCTATACTAACCCCTATTACATTTAGTTTCGCGTATTCTAGTAACATCAACTTTTAATTGATATAATGTATTGCTACTTTATTGTTCTGAGGTCTGCCCTCTACAAGATATTAACCAGACTACATTTATTGATGTCTACATAATTTTGCTTGTTTTGACGCAGGCGCATAAACACTTTCATAGTTAATGCATGCAGCATTTCTGTCTGCCATTGCCTTTTCGAACCGGGGCTATACTTTTAAATCCTTTTAAAATATTCAAACTAATGTAAATAAATTCATCTCTTTTCCCGTATCAATAAAATCTACTTGGCTTTCGACTGAAACTCGTATTAGCCTCCAGGTTGTTACACACACATGCACACACACAC
Source organism: Caerostris darwini (assembly GCA_021605075.1). Taxonomy (NCBI): domain Eukaryota; kingdom Metazoa; phylum Arthropoda; class Arachnida; order Araneae; family Araneidae; genus Caerostris; species Caerostris darwini. The sequence goes on along the minus strand of BPLQ01015031.1, from coordinate 445,142 downwards.
ACACATAGAGAGAAACAAATATAACTACGGGTGTGTGAATATATATATGAATATATCCTTCTATGTATATTAATTTCTGAAACAGTTTCTTAATTTTCCAGAAAAAGATAAATAACATTAACAGGGAGAATGAATCGATTCAAACCTGTACAATATGAATACACAGTTACATCACTTACATTCCAATATATAAAAAGCAGGAGATAAAGTTTTCATTTAATAATTTATTTTAAGAGATATCTTAAATTTAGGTCATGTGGAATTTCCGTTAATGATCGAATTCAGCATTTGTCAATCTGTGGTTAAATAAGATCAATAGAATTAATTAAAAAACTTTTTTTAACCATATTTGTATAGCCCACAATTATGTGTACAGTCAACAACAAGAAACACAGGACACCCTTAATGACTTCTGTAACTATTATTAGATCTTCATATAAAAGCTATCGTTGGAAATAAAAGAAGGTCTTGTCTATGTGACTGATGTCTTGTCTAAATGTTTAGAAGGTAACTAATTTATGGAACAATATATTAACAAAATGAATTAACATGGTTAATTAGCCGCTAACTAAAAATTTTTCCATTACGGAATCTAAGATTTTTTAAGCAATCAATTTAGAATGATGACATTAATTTGTGATAAGTCATTTGTAAAGACTCATTACTTTTAACTTTCGCTTTTCCACAAAAATTTGTCGAAATTCAATTTTTCACACGTTGAATCGATTGAACTAAAATTCTCGGTTGCGTAAGCGAAAAATTTTGAATTAATGGTTAATTAACCAGGGTTAATCAACTGCTTGGCACCATAAGCTCCCTTCGTAAAAACTTCCCCCTTTCCCTAAAAAACATAACTACTCTTTTTAGAATAGCCCTTTACGGTTTTACCAACTGTACTTAAAAAAATTATTTAAGGATTTTTTTTTTGGCTTGCACAACTATTATTTCATCAGGTATTAAAAACAAAAGCACATTGTCCAGGAGCAGGATTCGAACCTGCGCTCCCACTGCAACAGGAACCAGATACCCTCATTTGCTTTATGTGACCTCTATAAATGACAAAGCAATCTTCAACATATCATGATTATCCGAATTTTCTAAAGTTCAGGACCTAATTGCCGATACATACCGGACCTACCACTGTGTGAATCTTGATCCGCAATCTGGAGCAGGATTAAGGATCAAGATTCAAACAGTCCATATACTTATTTATTTTTTTTTTGAGTTAATCATACTTTTCTTTAATCTTCTTCTTCTTCTTCTTCTTCTCACCTCACCTCATCATGCAGGGGTTTCTTGTTATCGGATTTGCATATTTTTAACTACAATGAAAGTCAAATTTATATGAGGTACATAAAGCATTTTGGAGTCTGATGCCATAACCACTCGGCCATCCTGGACACAGGTAGGCATCCATATAGACTAATTTTGTTAGTATATTTCTGTTTTTACTTGTAAAAAGTTTGATACCGAGCAAAGTATTTACCACAAAATAAAAGTTTTGGTTAAATGCTTGTTTTTCTGAAATCTTTTTAGATAAAATTTTGAATGAATCTTTTACTTTTCTTATTCTACACATTTACTTTATTTCTTTATTTTTCTTTATTCTTTTTAGTTCTATAAAATTTTTCCGAATATATGTCATATTTTACTTGAAATTCATATTTATTTTTTAAAAAATTCTCTCCTTCTAAAATCATTGTCAAACCAACCTTATCAGTATAAATAATATTTTGCTATCTATATAAAATTTTGCTGATTTAACGCAATTTTTAATTACTTATAAAGTAGCGTTACTTTTCTAATAATCAGCGCACGTTCTAATTAATATAACATTAAAATTAGGTCCAAATTACTGAGGCGATTATCGACAAATTTCAGCATTACACGAAATCTGCATAAATATATTATCTAGTCATTATAATATATACAAAGGTAATAATTTGTTTACTTTTTTAATGATTATTCAAACCTTATTGTGAAGTGAATTAATGGTGCTGCCAAAGTTACTAGACAGAACCAAATTCAAACAGAAATTGTGCCCTTATAAAGTTTCCTCATTTACATTGCATCCAGATATTCAATTCGCTGGTCTGGAGCATAAGATATTTTTCGTTACACTTTGAAATTAAATCATTTGAATGTTGTATCAAAAGTTATATTCAAATGAAATTTTATTGCTATAAGATCCTCTTGGATAGTTCTTTTTATATTAAATTATGTATTATTAAGAAAGCGCAGATTTCCTATTCGATTCAGCGTCTAAAATCCCCCCCCCTACCCGAAAGAAAATATTGTAATATTCAAAAATATATAATATATAAGTTTTTTTTTCACTGTTTACAAAATACTAGAAACTTGAATTACACGCCAACAATAACAACAAATAAAAAAGCGCGCATTATTATAATTATTGTTGTTGCTTCTTATCCCACTTGGGTGACATCTAGACCAAGCCCTTGATCCCAAGTGGTCTCATGGTTGAGAGAAAAAGGGGCAGCTTCTGTTGTGATAGAGCACTCGTAGGTAGATGTCTGACTTAGCGGTGTGACGCTGATTTTTTTACGGGGTAGGGTTGGCAGCCCAACTCTCTACAGTCATATTAGACCGGGACCTACAGCTTAAAGCCGATTTCGGACCTCGTTCAAACATCCATGACACCGCCGTTACTCGAACCCGAAACTTGTGGCATAGTGCGTCAGAGCGTTAGTCACTCGGCCCTTCAAACTCTCTTATAAATATAACACTTTAAATTGATCCAATTTAAACTAGATGTAATCAAGTCATTTTAAGGTTGAATTAAAATATGCCGTAAGAACGTTACAAAAAGTATTACACATTTCAGTGTATAATATGTTTTGTTATTATTTACTAATTCAAGTACAACAATTCTTTCAAAAAACCTTTCTTACAGTAAAAAAACAAGTTGCCCAGGAGCAACTTGGGAGGGAATCGAACCAGATGTTCTTCGCTGACATTATGACCAATAATTATTCGAATATCGGTAACATCATTGAAAAATTAAAATTTTAAAAAATCAATGTGATATGAATTTTTTTTAAATCACGTGACAATCGGGTTAGTACCTATACGAGATTTCTCTATTTCTCTTCCCTAAGTTTTGATTTCTTGTTCTATTTCTCTCTTTTAAACCTCTTTAGAAATGAAAGATTTCTCTTTCAAGAAAAAATTTTCTCAAAGTTTTTTGAAAATATTTCTTGAAACAAATTCAAGAAAATCTGTAATTTTTCCCTAAGTACTCTTTTAGAAAGTATTACATTTTTTCTTTAAGAAATCTTTCATAAAGTTTTAAATTATTTCTTATCTTTTAGAAAGTTATATATTTTTTTCATTAGAAATGTATTAGAAAATTGCAATATTTTTCTTGAGATGTGAAGGTTTTAAATTAAATAAATGAGAAGGTTTTTAATATTTTCTTACGAATTCTATTAGAAATTTAAAATGTTTTTCTTAATTTTTTAGAACCGTTTAAAATTTTTCTTCAAATTAAATAAAGAATTCAAGTTAAGATGTCTAAAAAAAATTATAAATTTTATATTGGAGATATTTTAAAAACAATATAAATTAAATTTTTAGCAATTATAATTTTTTATTATTCTTAATAACTATTATGATTGGTTTTTTAAATTTTTAAAAAAGGTTTATTGAAAGCCTTTACAAAAATTATTTTAGGAAATATTGCATATTTAAAAAGTGAAGTTTATACATTAAATTTAAAAATGGAATCAAATACGTTTACGTGATAGTTTAATACAAATACGTGATAGAATACGATAGTCAAATACGTGATAGTTTTTATCAATAAAATTCATATTGCTATTCAACATTTTCAAACAAATTCATATTGTTACAACATTTTATATTTCCTTTCCTCCTTACTATTTAAAAGTTTCATCAGACTCTTTTGTATGAAATTCTCGTTTTAATCTAGCACAAAATATAACATGACGCTGATATCTTTTCTGATTGAGTTCTATGAATTTGTTAAATTGTTTTTGACAGTCATTTTTCCAAAGATAGAAAATCGAAAAGCACTTCATTTTTGAATTTCTCTGAGATTTCATTCAAAAGTTGAACTGAATATTGAAACTTTTCGGTAGTTGTTTCATTTAGAATATCTCGTATCGCGATAGAGCACAATATAGGATACAGCTCAAAATTAGAAAAAGTTGTTCATGTTGATGAATGAAATTACAACGTGACTTTTAGAAAATATGTATATATACTCGAATTTTTAATTTTATTTTTGATGGTTGTAAATTATTTTTTTTCTTACAAGAATTTTAAAAACAAAATGAAATATAAATTTTAAATATATCTTATCAGAATGAAAATTAAAATACTATAAAAATTATATAAATACACTATTAAAAAGTTTTTTTTTCTTTCTAATACAGCTGGTAAACATTTAGACACTTGGTCTCAGATGCCTTAAGGCAAACGCGGCACAGATGTTACTCACTTTGCATTACCCAGGGGGAGCGTGTAACGTGAAGATTAGCCACGGACGTTGAGTAACAATGCCCCCGCAACGCTCTACGATCCTATTAGGACCGGGACCTACTTTTCAAAGTGGATTCCGAACCACTACTAACATCCATGGTACCGCCGGGAGTCGAACCCGAAACTTGTGGTACCGAGCGCCAGCAGCCACTCGGCCATTCAGGCCCGCTATTGAAAAGTTATTTTTAAATAACGATATCAATTTTGAAAAATTCAGCCAAACAAAGATTTTTATTTTGCTTATATATGATAATTTGAAATATTTTTAAAAATAATAATTTTAGAAACTTTACTTTAATTTTTGTGTATATATTTTTAAAAATTAGTTTAAATAAAATTTAATCGATCAAATTAGAGCGTTCTGGTTAGTTAATTTAAAATAGTTACTCTTTATAAAAAAGTAATTTTTAATGATTGTTACAACGAAGACTTAAATAATTAAAAAGGAATTTCGGATAATTGTGTCGTCTATCTCTGAGGGTAAGAATAATTGCAAATTTTGAAAAAATGTTTTTAAAAGGCAAAAAGTTTTTATGTTTGAAAATAAATAATTAATTGTAATAATAAATAATTAATGTGCTAGAATTATTACAAGAATATATAAAACGAAATTTATCCACAACTATGGAAATTTGGAAAGAAGATATAGCATGATAAATTATTATTTAAATTTATTATTTGATGATTTAATTATTAAGATACGTATAAAAAAGATGGTATTGAAATATTTAGTCTGGTTTCAACGCGTATTTGGAGAATTTTTGGATTTATAAACCCTATTATGCAAAATGTGTGATTGTTTTATATCCTGAAATCAAGGAAAATTCTTATAGAGTTATTTAATTCATTTCAATGTTATTGATTAGCAATATAGAATCTTCTAATTTAATTTTCTAACTAAGCTTCAGATGTCATTTGACATTCATATGTTAAATAATTCGGAGTTTTACAGTTATTCAAAGAATGCAAGTTAAAATGGGACACAATCGTTTTAAATATAATTTGAGAATAAATTAAACTTTTTAATGCCATGTTTTTATATATTCATGAACTCTAAAATTTCTTTTGCTTCATGAATTCTAAAAACAACAATAACTTATTAATTTTTATTTACAATAACTTTTCTAATTAGTATTGCTTAATAAGTTCACATGATTTATCGGTAATTTTGTTGAAGATATTTTTTGAAAGTTGCTATATGTTGTAAAAATGGAATTGAATGAATAATTTACTTGTTTTTATAATTTTATGAATAATTCCCTTGTTTTGTATTTAGCAAGCAATTGAAATCGTAATAATTTGGAAACCTGAAAAAGTTTGAAGAAGTTATCTACTCCGAATTTTAAACTAATTTCGTAATCAAAGGATAAACACCATTGGTATCATTAAGAAAGTAATAATATTTTAGTCTTTCTTAGTTGTTTTACGCCTTTCAGTCACTTATCAGTTTGGTATGCAGGAATTTCATAAATTGATTTCCAAAATGAAGAATCGACATAAAAACACATACAAAAAATTTATAATTTGTAATGTGAGAAGATTTTAATTTATTTATCTTGGGAACTTTGTATGATTCTTCATTATTATTCAGATTTGTTGTTACGCAGAGGACACTATGGAAGAGTGTGATACAATACACTCACAAATCAGAAATGAAAACTAACCTAGGTTGCAGATATCTTTTATAAATACTTGAAAATACTAATATAATAACGTAATTATACATCCAGCAGAGTTTGCTGAAGATATTTTAGTGAAAGTTTTTCATGGAATATTTTGGGTTTGATTTAAACAAACATTAAATATTTGATGTAAATACTCATTAAAACCTGATAATCTTTGAAATGCATATCCCCATTTTTTTCTATTTACATGTTTTGTTTTTGATACTTAAAAACGAAATAACAAGAAAAACGTCTAGACAGAATGTAAATATTGTTGTAAGATGACTGATTTGAAGAAATTAACAACTAAATTTTTTAATACCTTGATGAAAAGGTACACTCTTGGAGCACCATTATGGAATTTTTAATACGTTACTAGTGGCTAGACTTCCCTACTTTTTCTGGCAACTTATCAATATTATATGTGAAAAAATGATTTCCTAAATGAAGAATCGACTCAAATAGCGTATATAAGATAGTTAAAATTTGTTCCGCGAGAAGATCAAACCTTATTAAACTCTAGCATATGATTGCATTTCTTACTGTTATGACAAATTCGGTATTATACAGGTTACACTATAAAGAGTCTGACATAATTCACTTAGTATAAATCAAAAACGAAAAAACGCATATTTTGAAGATATCAAGAACAATTCTACAAACAAAATTAAAAAAAAAAAAGTGTGGTTACTAAAATTACTTAACTATACATAAATAATTTTTTTTTTTAAATAAAGCTAGCAGCATTACAGGAGCATGAACACAGAATAAAGCAGATATCTATATTCAAGTACTTGATCTTCACCATTTTTAGAATACTGTAGATAAGGTAACAAGTTATCCCATCCTTTCAATGAAATTCCTAAATGGTTTATAAAAATATTAGTAGAACTTTTTAAGCTTATTAAAATTACCTATTTCATTACAAACCCACTGTAGTCTAATTCCTGATGAATAGTTAACACTTTCAGAAATGTCAACGTATTTTCAATTTAAGTTTTCTAACTTTCTTTATGACTTTAAAGCTTGTTAACACCCCCGTCTTTTTATGTTACTGCAAATATTGTGCTGATTATTGTTTTTCATAAATCGATTTATCTTATTTTATTAGTTTGTTTGTTTGGAATATAAAAATTAGATGCAAAGCAAAATTGTAAAAAATTAATTAAATTTTTTTTTGGTTAAATACTTGATTTTAATTAATAATTTCAGATCCAGTTTTGAATTAATTACTTGTTCAATTGTGTATAGTTTTTAATATATTAAATTTTTATTTATTTTTTCGTCATCTTAATTTTTTTTTTGAACGACAATAAATGTACATTTATATCCTACATAATTAATTGAGGTAGCTACTTAAATGATTGTTAAAAATTTACAATTTATATAATATTTTAAAATAATAATATTTTAATTAAATTAATTTTGACCTTATATATGATTTATCACTGTTAATAGTAGCATATTTAGCATTTTGTGAGACAACTCATGGGAGTAGCTATACAAAAAAAAAAAAAAAAAAAAAAATTCCTTTTTACATTTAAAATTAAATAGAACTGACTTATATTTGTATTACACGCTAAGTAAACCAGAAATACATCTTTTCAGAAAATTTGTCGAAAGAAGCGTTTATTAAAAACTCATTAATCATTTTATGACAGATATAGCTATTTAGAAAAAAATTTGCATTCATATTTTTAATTTTAATTCTTTGAGATACAGCCATTGATGGATTGCTTAAACATCTCTCATTTAGCAAGAAAGTTGTCTTTAGGTAGTTTATTTCATAAAAAACAAAATGTGATGGATAAAAATATATAAATAAATGTATGAAATTCCTATGTGGTAATAAAAATAATTCTAAACAAAAAAAGAATATTTTTAGAAAACAAAATTGTGAGGCTTGAACTATTTAAAGAATTAAGAATAACATAATCGTTTGAAAAAGTAGCAAATATAAATAAGTAATTTTCTAAAATAAGGTACTGCAACATCACATGCCTACAACTGAGCCAGTTTAGAAATAATTAACTAACAAAACAATCGTTTAAAACTATTTGTAAACATCAATTTGTGAATTAATTATTTAAATTTTTATTAAATTAAATCCCATGAAACTAACTAGAAAAACTAAACAATTATATTTAAAAATTAAATGTAAATGTTTTACAAAAGTTAAAGGAATAAATAATATTGTTTTTCACAATGTTCTGACAGAGCATCAAAATATTTTTTAAAATATAACTAATTATACATGTTTACACAGATATTTAGTTTGCACTTTTCAAAATCATAAATTTTTATTAAAGTAATAGCATATTAAAGAATTGTTTATAAGTTTTATAAAATTTCTCTCCGTCAAATAATTAACATAATAACTAAGAAATAATAAGAAGCACTTCTTAGAATATTTACTTATTAATTATCAATTTGTTTGCTATCTTGCTAAGTTTTTAATTTGTTTTCTTTTGTTATCTTAAGAGAATATAACAAAGGCAATTTTCCAGCTATTTTAAAATCCTTTTTTATTGATTTCCACGAATCTTCAATTTATTAATGTCTCTCTTTGATACACAATTTTAATTGCTTACAAGTTACATGTCAGTATCACCAAAGAATTCAAAGCTTTCCAAGAATTTTGGTGTCATAAAATCCTATTAAAAGTTAAGAATTATAAAGTAAACAATCAATTTGTTTTTCCATTAGATATAAATAACTTTTGACCTTTATAAATATAATAGATTCCTTAAATTTTTGTTCATGATTTTTATGCGTATTATTATTGTAGCTTTGATCTATTATTTCTTCCAGCAACCAACTTATTGATATTTTCTATGCTTACAAAATATGAAAATGTGATTATAGTAATTTCAGTATTTGAAATGTTAGCATAATAATAATAAGTAAAATTACCCTAGCTATTTAAAATGGCAGTTCTTCTTTATATAACAAACAAATTAGATAATCGATCAAGAAATAACTATAAAATTGAGCATTGCATTAAAACACATACGTAAGATCTTTCAACATGTGTACTGATTATTATGTTGTAGTTCTAATGCAACTAGCAAAGCAGACAGTTAATTTTTATGCCATAAGCAAGGGCTGCACCGCTGTTACTCTTTTAGCACTATCCAGGGGGCATTTGTAGCTTAAAGATATGCTACGCACACTAACATAAATCCGATTTCCACACTTACTGAATGTGCCTTTTGCCATTTTTGAAAAAAGGTAAAAATGCACTCAAGATCCTGAATTTCCCAATATTCAGCCAACACGGAACTGCTGGAAATAATCGGAATCATTAATTACTAAACATTATCAGGAATCTTTATTAATATATACGTCCTTTGCCTTGGAGTTGTGGAGTTATTAGTTATTATTAGGAGCTATTATTCGTTGGAGTTATTATAAATTAGTGCTCCATGGTTACTGCATTCTTTTTGAAGCCTTTCGAATATTAGGAGATGCATGCTGCCTACTTTCTTCGTTTTGAATGAACTATTATAATTTAACCAATAATGTGGAATGCTTATAAGTAACTGAAATTATTCAGGGAAATGTCTTATCCTAAGAAATTTTTCAAGCAGCTTTATTGAAAACTAATGATATATATATATATATATATCATTAGTTTTATTATATATATATTATATATATTATATATATATATATATATATTATATATATATATATATATATATATATATATATATATATATAGAGAGAGAGAGAGAGAGAGATAGGTAGACACATACATACATTAACGGTTTTCAAATGCATTAAGTTAAGTCTCTCTCCATCTATTTTTCGTCATGAGTGAGAAAATTAGAGGGTTTCTTTTTTTATGAAAAGCTTGTATTATCTAATAACATTATTTGTAATTTTTATTATAGATGTGTCATTTTATTTTGATGTAATATTTTGCAAATATTAAATATTACTAGCAAATTAAATATCACACAGTGGGAACCCCGGAAAGATTTACACTAACTAACTAACTCCCTGGCCCTAACAGCGCAGGGTGGACCAAGGCCGTCAGCCTACTAGCAGATTTCGAGACAGAAGATGTTTTCTTTTTTTTAGGATTGGGTTGTCAGCCCTACATTCAATACTTTACAGTCATATTATACCACTACGAACATCCATACCGACCATCCTACGACCATACTAGAACCATTACACACATCCATGACTCGAACCCGAAACCTGTGGCACCGAGTTATAGAAAGGTTTACACTGCATGCACTAATCAATGCACTTTAATCTGAGTTTCTGAATAAAATTTGAAGTAAAATTAAAAAAAATTTCGAAATTTAATTTCGAAAAATTAAAAATACATATTTTTATTTATTCACTAAAATAAGTTTTATGCCAAAATAAGTTAATTTATAACTTATAATAAAAAAATTAATAGAATTTAAAATGTAATAAAATTATATAATACTTAAACCTGTATGTAATAACTGCCAAAATAATAAATTTGAATAATAGCTTTCAAAACAAATCGTATTAATAGAATTTTTTAAAAACAATTCCTATTTTTTTAGATTTTTATGATAATGCTAGCTAATTAAAAGCGAATTTTCTTATTTATTTCAAATGCTAATTCTTTTATATGAACCAGTAAAATTATTTCTAAAGTAATTGGTACAATTCTTGTCTTCTGTTTTATTATTATTATAGAAACATACAAATTTACGAAACATCTTAATGAGGCTGCAATCTAATAAATCAACAAAGAGAAAATTAAAAGAATAAAATGTTGTTTTTGACAATAAAAAATATTCAAAAAGATTAATTAATTTATTAGCTGATATTAGAAAAATGCGAATTATTTTTAAGTGCATCAGCAAACTAATTGTTAAAATTTTTTTTTCACGATTATTTTTTTATGATACGAAAAGGATCAAATACTAACGAACCAATTTGGAAATAATTATGTAACTAAACAAAAAAAACAATTTTTTTTTGAGAAAAACTAATGGAATTTTCATATGAATTAATATTTTTCATTTTTTAAATAAGTCATATGTATAGAGAAATTAAGAATTACATTTAATAATGAATCATTAGCCTTTAAGAAGAAAAAATTTATGAAGTTACATAAGTATATAAATTACATGATTTATAAATTGATAATGGAAACATTTTTAAAAAAATTATTAATTGTGCAATGAAAGCACATTTTAAAGCTAAATGTGTGTACATTTTTCATTTAATAAATTCTTAAAATAATAACTTATTATTAACAATAAATCAAAGTGTGTCAAAGGAGAATAACAATATTTAGTGAGGATTTTCGATGTTTCCATGCATGGCTTGAATTAAATTATTGCTTAAACTGTTTAATAAAGTAACTAAGTTTAAGTTTTGCTACATGGTTTGCATTAAATATTTGTTTAAATTATTTTTTACTCCCCACTAAGGTTAATTTTTGCTAGTGAATGATTGTTTGTTTTTTTTAAAGTAGAGGATAATATTGTATTCATTCATCAGTTTAAAATAAAGAGCTCTCAAGTCATTTTAAGAATCTTATAATTGAAATAATTTTAATAAAGTCTAAAAGAAACATGACACTGCGTTGGAAATCAAAATCTCCATTTTTCTTCGGAAACAATAAGTGTTTGGGGTATATAATGTTTAATCATTTTAAAAACTACCTAATAAATATATATATTTAAGCATATTAGCAAATAGTTTTCATTAGTTTAAATTACAATGCTTGAACAAATTTCTCTTTTCATTTCATTTGCAAAAACCTCTTGGCGGATAATTTCTTAATCATAATAATTAGAAAATTCTATGACTTTACAAAAACCTTACTTTAAATCCTAAAAAAAAATATCATTCCTATCAAATTTATTTAAAATTTTATTAATTTCCAGTTACATATGTCCATTTTGATAAGGACTCTCTGGGCTTAAAATGAAGAGACTGTAGCCTGATGTCTAACTATTTGTTTATAAAATTATTAATTTCTACAAAAATAGTGTTTTCAAAAGATCTGTTTTTAAAAAAGTGAAGTGAGCCATAAGGAAAATAATATGAAATGAAACTTCTGTATGCTTCTTTTATGAATCGTTAATGGGTAAACATTAAACTGGTTGTTTAAATATACAGGTAATTCCATATATTGTTTATTCTGTCAAGGTTCTATTAATTGTTTACTGCAGGACAAAAAACTTTTCAATGTTTTTTTTTTTCAAATTATTTCAGTGAAGTTCAGTCAGAATGAAAAAAAAACCCACTGTAACAAAATCCAAAACATTTCTTTAATTCATGTTAGTGTGATGTTTGATATTCAACAGACATACACTATAATTTAATTAAATAGTAGAGTTTGAATCAGTTTAAAATTTAAAATAATTAAAATAAAGCATGGAATACACTTTAAAATTGCTTACTCTGATAGTAATTTATTGATGAAAATTTACGTTCTATTCCATGACAAAAAAATTTGATCTCGAGAAAGTAAAACGTAATTCTCGGTAAAACCCTATTGAAAGATTTGAGTTTTTATCAAAAACTTATTATATTTTTCGAAAATACATCGTCTATTCTGTATCACTTTTCTATTAATTAAAAAAAAATTCTGTCATTAAATTGTTATAAAAGTGATTTATAAAATCACTAAGATCTCGCATTAATTTAAAATTAAATAAAAGTAAATATGTTGTAATGTGTAAAAAGATTGTATTTAATAAAAATATATCGTACAGTGCTATATTAAAATTTTCAAAATGATATTCTTACTACATTTTACAATTATGGTAATATTTATAAAATTCAAAGGAAAGTTCTTAAGAATACAATATGTACAGTAAAAATTAACGCTGTATGTTTTGTGTTGTTAGAGAACACACCACAAACTTTTTAAAAGCTTAGTTTCCTCCTATCACATCTATACGAACACTGTTAAAAGAATGATCAATCACTGGAAATCACTAAAACCCACTTGTTTACCTCTTTGGAAATATATTTAAGTGCAGGCCTTTTTCAGTACTAAACCATTTTTCATATTACTTCAAAATTTATGTTGGCTTCTGTTATATCTACAAACTTTTTATCTTTTGATCTAGTGTGAAATTTTTGTAAACTTTTGCTTTGGTGTGAAACTTTTATAAACTTTTGGTTTAGTGGGACTGAAAGCTTGAGTCTTGGAGTACTAAAAATAATATAGGAATCTAGAGACTAAAAAGATAGCATTCCTATAAGATGCGCATTACAAGGCATCTCTTTTAAAATATTGCTTTACATAGCACTATTTACAGCTGAAAAATAATAACTGGAAACCTACTACAATAATGCTAATATATGCAGTAATAATTGGCTGAAAATTTTCCATTTAATACATTTGGAATAACAAACGGAGAATGCCGTTCAATATCATATTAATAACTCCAGTTCCTCTGTTTCCGTTGTAGCAAACAAATCGTTATTCCTATTGTTGTGAAAGTGTGTAGGCAGATCATTTTAATTACAACTCATTGTTAAATAACACCTGGATCCATCATTATCTTAATCGGGCGGCATAATTATGATGACTGAAGTTTCATATATATTCTTCACGAGAATAAATACTGCCCCCTTTGCACAAGGTTCGATCATTATTAAGATTACTGCAGTTCAGTTAATTGTAACGATTCACATAAACAGTATTTTGCTCATATATTTCTTGAAGGCGCTTATGAGATTCTAGGACTGAGCCAAAAGAGTATGAGTTATTTTAAAGATGGAATAAATAATACAATTACAATATGCATGCTAGCTTCAACATAAATCAAAAGAAATTTTTAAATTCTGAAAGTGTTAATGACTTATATTTATAAAATTTTAAATGATGTTTAGCAAATAGAAGGTGAAATATCATTACTTTCAAGATGTTATTCAGTTGAAATATATATTTGAAACATATTTACATACATAGAACACATATATATAAGAAATATATTTTTTGCTTTTTCTAAAGATATTTAGTAAATTTTGATTCATGATACTTATATTGAGGATGATTTAAAATTAAAATAGGTTCAAGAATTTTTGCTGTCATAGAAAAGAAAAGTAATTGCATTTTTTAATTAAAAAAACATTCATGTTTAGAATTTCTGAAAACTGCGGCCATAATACCTTTAAGAACTCGTATTTAATAAATCCCTCAATTGCCCCAATTTTTTGAATGAAAACAACCGATGTATATGTAATGATATTTTTCGACTATTATTGTTTACATAGTATGGTATAGTACATAGTATAAATTAATTTTGCTCTCATTTTATGCCACGCCACTATTTTCACCATTTCTATTTTTTAAATGGAAATAAGAATTTTTTACTAAACATCTAACCTAATATTGTTATCGAATACCGTTTATTTATCTTACTATGAGTATCTTCTACACCCATATTTTTCCTCCACTGTAGTCTTGTTTTTCCATCACAATTTTCAATGAACATCCTGAAGATGTCATCTGTGAAGTTCATTTTTGCCTTTCTTCTTCCTTGAGCAATAGAACTACCTTCCCCATCCATTACACTTTAATTTTAAGTCTGAATTACCTTGTTGAATTTACTAGAAGGACTTCGAAGCCGGATCTCCTAATATACTTAAAACCCAACGTGCTATCCATCAATACATGGCATGTTACTTATAGTACAAAATTATAAAAGATACGAAGTGAGCATAAAATCTTGACTAGAATAAAAAAACTTGTGTCAAAACTATAATAATTTGATATATGTTTGAATGAATACATTGTAATTATTGTTATAAAGTTTTTAATAAGACCACATATATCCATAGATTTTAAAATGTGCCTCCCTAATATCTCAGACAATGTAAAAAAGTGGTTTTTGACATGTCGTCTGTAATAGTACTAGTACACACGTTCAGACGTTGACCCTAATATAGCTCCAAAAGTTAAAAATGAACAGGAGTAGTATTAGGAGCCCTGGTGTTGGTCCATCCCTTCCAATCCACAGATCAGGACATTTTTTGTCTAGGAACTCACGAACTAAGGAACCCCTCCGGTAAGAAGGTACTCCACCTTGTTGATAAATAATCTAAGGTAGAAATTTTTACAACTGTTGTACAAGGTACACTTCAAATAAGTGTAAATTAAGTCGTGATGTTTTTTACCGTGAAGGAAAACAGTCCAATAAGGCTACACCGAACGTTAACTTGAGGGTTGTCTCTGACTGTCTGCGGAGTGTGATAACCAGATGAAGAGTATTACGTTTATTTACCTTTCCGCAGACATGAAAGAATAGAAAATGCATAAAAGGAAACCAAGAAAGACAAATATGTACAATTTAAGTAATCGCTTCAGACATCAATTCTGTTCAGATCTATTGCACAAAAAATTGTTAAAGAAGGAACTTTTCTATAATACCAAAAGTGCATTATTAAATTCAACAGTTATTTTGTAATAATTTTTTTACAATCAGGGAAAGACTTTATGCTCGCCTTGTATTTAAATATTCTTTAGATTAGCAATTCTGCTTGAAGTGATTGCATTTGTTAAAAATTAAATAAAAAAATAAATTTCGTAAAAATTACAAATATTTCGTTAAAGATGGCAAGTGCAGTTTATGCTTCGGAAAAGTAATTTCTACTGAATTATTTATAATATTATTTCCTACTTCAACTATCTAAAGAAAACTGTCGTTCTTTTCTAAACGTTATTAAATCATTTTATATTACATTCTTTAACAAGCATATCATATTTTATTCTTACGAAATAATATATAATTGATTCTTACAAATGAAAAGCCCCTTGGAAATATAGGAGATAAAATTTAAAAAACAACTGATACAAATTTTAAAAGAAAGCCAAACCGTATTAAACTAATAACTTTATTGCTCTTTCATTTGAATAATACAGTTCTTATAAAATCTATGATAAATAAGAGTATCACAACGGTATTTTCTTTCCTCTTCATTATTGTATTTTTATTGCTGAAAATTCTATGAACAAATCTTTCCTCTGAATTTATTTTTGTACAATTATAACTTTAAAATTCTTGTTATTATATTATTAGATGACTATAAATTTAATATATTGTAATGATCGTTGCTTGCAAAGGATGTGATATAAAGTAAAAATACAGTTATTTTATTATAACAAAATAATCTAACAGACAGAAACAAAATGAAAATTGCAACTGCTAAAAATTCTGCTGCCGTTTTTATTACAATATATAAATAGCTTGTTGAGTTCCAAAATGAAGGATTCGGGTTTGAAATAGGATAACCCAAACAGTACTGAGTGTTTTAGTGACTTTGTCAGAAATGGTCGTTATAAATCTGTAGGTTGGAAAATCCTTCAAACGAGCTCGTGCAGGCGGACGGAAAGTATAAACTTTGAAATTGGGTTCTCTTCAAATTGCTGTGATTCATTATGGGCTCAGTGTAGCAGGCCTCCTCTATCCTAAATAAAACCACATTTGCTACTACAAGTATTTGAAATTTAAAGACAATGGGTTAATGATCAACGGGTCAATCACTCTATTTTATTAGATAAAATATAACACAAATCAATCATTCGATTGCAAATTATTTGATGATACTAAAAAAATATATATATAACGAATAAAAGTATTATTACAATTCTTGAACTACGATGGCGATGTGCTCTAAAGTATTTGTGGTAAAACAAGGACTTATGCTGTGTAAAAATCAATAAAACTGATTTTGAATCGATAAAAAAGTATTTACATTTCTATGCTCGTAGTATATTACTTAAGGTTTCTTTATATTTTCAAATAAGTTTTGTGTTTTTGTTAGAAGGGTATACACAAAATAAATGACCTAAATAATTTTGTGTTTTATTATGTATCCATATTATTGAAATCTTCTCCGTTCATAAGCTAATCTCTCTCATCCGAAATGTATATCTCATATTTCACAACCTATTTGACTGATTCCATGATTCCTTGTTTTATATGTTATGCTTCTTAAAAAGATTAAATTTTATCATTTTTCTTTCCGTGCTACTTCGCTGGGTATCTCTACTTTGCCAGATACATTATTGTCCTTCATTTTTACATGGAAAGTTAAAAGAAAATTTTATTTTTGTTTTCAGTTTTCGTTGGTATTCGTTCTTCATAAAGTAAAACTTTATGATGACATACAGAAATTGCTATGAGAAAGAAAAAACACTTCAAGACAAAAGATGTCGATTAACAACCAAGTCTAAAAATTCAGAATTATCGTCAATTGCATAATGTTAAAAAGACCACGTTGCAAAACAATGGTAAAACTTTTATGTATTTATTAAAAAAAATCTGATAAGGGCGAATAATGTAAGTAATAATAATAAGTGATATTTGAAATGTGATATTAAGCGTTTTGCATCATCAGTTTCTCTAATAGAAATTTTTACCTGGTTTTCTACCTTATGGCAGGCAAATGGAAAATAGTTAAACCTAAAATTCCTCCCAGAATGCTATAATACAATTTTTACGACAGTAAATGTTTTTATTAATACTTTTTTGTTTACGAATTTTTGCAAAGAATGTTTGATCTTGCTATGCTAAAGCTAGGATTATCAGAATTTTGTTTCAACACTAACTAGTCATATTGTTAAATTCGTTTCTAATTTCTTTTTGGAACAAAATAGAATGCTCTTTGCAGAAATTCATGGACAGAAATATTTTTAATAAAAACTTTTACTGTTGTGAATCGGAATAATGTGTGGACTTCCAATATATATGTGGATAATTCTGTTTCTGTTTAGGAAAAAAACCATAACATTCCTTTTTTTTTTATTCACTGTGTTTTACAACAGTTTTTAATGGATATACAGTTTTTACTGGTATGTAAATGCATTTTGTTATAAATTTTCACGAATTGCTTTACATTTACAATGCCAATAATTTCATTTAAAAAGTGTGTGCAGTATTATGCTTAAAAAATTATATTTATTTCCTAAATTAAATTTAGCATATAATAAATAAATAAATGCACGCGCACTGATAGTATTATGTTTTAAGTTATCTCTGAATTAATCCGAACTTACTTATCTCTAATTAATATTAACAACAATTTTCAAGAAATAGTTGTTAATGTTGGTGTGGTCATTTTGTTTGGAAGATAATGATGTTTATTTACCACTTATGTCGCTACTACTGACAAGCATAAAAAAACTACTGAAAATCTTCTGAGAAACTATAGTAAGACGGCTAAAAGAAGGGGAGGAAGACATTATTTTCTTTTACCAAGAAAAAATAAGAAATTACCACTAGCTTTGAAAAGAGATGTATACATATTTCAGACATATGAGTAGGAGTCGGGAGTCGATTTCAAATTTCAAATTCTTTTATAAAAATTATTTTTATTTCCCAAAATTCTAGAAATCAATGTTAAAAATAAATGTTAAGGAGGCAATTCAATTGTACATTCAATAATACAATCAGTAGCAAAAACAATGGCACAAATCAAGTAAGTATAGAGAGACTTTTCTCCGCCATGGGGCTTATAAAAAGCTATCCTGGATCAATAATGAAAGATCTTCTAAAACCTACTATTTTAATATTAAGAAAAAATATTTCATGTATTAGATAGAAATAGAGCATATTTGTACTTTAAAAATGCACAGTTTTCTTCCGCTTGCTATAATTCTTCTTGTCTATAATTTATAATTTTTATCCATTATATAATACTTTGGTACCTGTTAATGTGGTGTTATTTTTATATATTATTTCTGTAAACAAATTTGGAGTATAAGAATGTCTTTTAAGTGAATGCAAATGATACATCTTTAAAGTCGTAAAAAATACTTTGGTATAAAATAAACTAATTTGATAGATTTAGTGGCTTTCTATGTGTTCATATTCTTCTATCCCATTAAATTAATTTTTAACCACAAATTCTTCTAAATCAATTAGTTAAGATCATAGTACATAAAATTATTTAATATAGTCAGGAGACGGAAATGTTTTGGCTAACACCCAACCCTTGCGAAAATACAATTTTTATGATTGAGAACATAATTCAAATATTTACACTATTACAGTAGACACAATTTTTGTTATCCTGAAATCCTAGACAAAACAGTGCGCATTGTTTTGTCTACTCACTGGCATGTCTCTATTCATTCATTGGCAAACTCATACCACAGATAATTAAACGTGATGATAAGAGGAATGAAACAAATTATTTTTGGGAAAAAATCCACAGCTATAGAGATCTCATTACGATGGTTGAAGGAAATAATTCCTCTAAACAATAGAATAGCTGCACAGGCCATGAGGATGCCGGTACATTTTTTGCAGCCAGCCTCATCATATATCCATTGTAATAAAAAGAAAAGTGGCAATTTTATAGAAATATTTTCAGATAATTATGAAAGATTAAAACAAGGAACATGATACAGCTTAGTTTATTAAAAAAGTAATCATTTAATTATTAGAAAAATGTTTCATTCAAAGTTTTTTATTTTATTGCAGGCTAGAAAACCAGGTCCTTTGTCGATAACGAGCGAGGCAAGTTGCAAGATCCTTTAACTACGTAATTATTTATTTCAATGATAATTATTGACAAAAATAAGTTTTTGTATTGTTAAATAATAAATTAAAATTCGCAACCCTGTTTATAAAACACATAGCTATAAACAAACTACTTTTAGAAAGGAATAAAAAATCGATAAAGTAAAACTATTTAAAATAGTTTTACTTTATAATCACTTTTACATTTTCACTTTTACACTTGGTTATATAAATAAAACTCAAATCAAATACTGAAATCCTTTATAAATTAATGAAGCATTATACGTCAAATTCTTTCTTTATTTTTTTGTTATGTTAGAATTTTTTATATAAGTTGAAAAAGAATTCCAATTTTAAATCAAAGCATATTTACTACCTTTTTTTCCCTGCATTATTGACTATGAAGTCCCGATATTGTACTCAACTATATAACATTTATTGAACAGTTTTTTTTTAGTTCCAATATCAGAATAAATTTTTATTCCACTAACGCCAATTATGATTTTTTTTTATTTTAGTGGTTATTTTATCAGAAAAAAGTTGTGTGTTACTTTAATATATATATATATATATATATATATATATATATATTAACTGAAAAGCTTTTAAAATAATTAATACAATTATTTTAAAAGCTTTTGCAAGATTTTTTAATAAAATAAAATGTATGCATTTATTATTAAATTAGAAAAAATGATTCGAGTGACAAACTAACAACTAGTTTCATTTAAAAAATTCTATAGAGTTAGTTATATATAAAAGTAAAAGTGTCTCTTATAAAGGTGAATCTTAGAAGTTAAAAATTGTGAAAAAGTTAAAGCTCGCAATAAATGTACTATTTATTAGAAGACAAAAATTTTATTTCATATGTATCCTTATTTTTTCAAACTTTTTCTCTGCAAAAACGTTTGAAAGAAGTGTGAATTTTTTAATGGTAACAATGATTTATTGTTGTATTTTTGTCTGCACAATAAAAATTAAGGAATGCGCTTCTATTTGAAAAATACGCCGACCAAGGGAACTCAAACTAGTCATAAAAAGCTCTTTTTAGTTTGACAAAATATGCAGTAAATTTTTATGTGAGGTAATTAGGTGTTGGATGCGAACAAATGAAAATTGCTTTTTTTTGTTTTTATGCTGGCAAAAACAGTTTTTACGTTATACATTCATCTATCTAGTCTCAATTGCTATTATATATCTTTTATGACTACCTTTTATTCTTTATTACTTCTAAATAACATAGAAGAAAAATAGTATGCAATAAATTTCATTCTGACTATAAACCGTAAAATATGATAAGTTGACAAGTGTTGTATATTGTAAGACAATCACAAAATCATATGTTGTACTCTTGTAACACTTTTAATGCATTCAGTTTAGTTTAGTTTCCACTATACTTAATTATTATGGTGAAAACATTTGCGCAAAGGTCATTAAGCGCAAATTAAATAATTAAATAATTTAAATTATGTAATCATAACATAAAAGACATCATAGAGTCATAACATCATAAAGCTTTATTGGCTAAGAAACGCTCGATCAATTTAACTTACAAGTTGTTATGGGACAATGCTTAAGTAATTAGTGTTTGCCTGGATAATATGCAGATTTTTGTTTATTAATATATTGTAATGATCCTAGATTTGAATGCAGCTCTTGGACATGAATTTTTTAATTTCTTCCTGAAATTATCTTTGATGAATAATTGAGTTTTATTTCAACTCCAAGTATTTTAACAAAGTTGACAGTAGTAAATAGAAAAACAAGCTGTAAAGTTAATTTTAATAATCATGAGAAAATCAGGGTAAGGATTTCTATCACGTGGTTAGATGACAAATTTAGTCATTAAAATATCTTGACTCGCACTTCATGCAGAGTTGATTTATTAAAGCATTTAAAGTCTGATGCATGTGCCGGAGATTTTAATTAAAGATAATCCCATACCATTCATATTATATAGATTTAATTTATTTATGGCATACAGAAGAAATTTTTATACAGTCAGTCTCGAAAAATTCTCTAAGACAAAATTGGTTGGGAAAAAAAAATTGGTTGAAATTAAATTGGTTGTATAAATATATTGATTTGATAATTGTTATAATCATCTATTAACAAAAATGAATACAGAAAGAAAATTTATTTTCATTCTGAACTTCCTGAATTTCACTTTACTTTTTTATGGTACAGAATCCTAAATCAGAATCCTATGGTAACGGAATCCTAAGAATTTCATTTTGAAATTCTAAAGTTATATTTTTCGTAAATTTTAGGAACATAGAAATAATATTATCAACATATAGGTGAGATGCAGACAGAAAATGAGGAGTATTTATTTAAGGCAATCTTCATTAAATTATAATACTATATATATATTAATAATTTTCAATAAATTTTCACGAGATCTTTACTTGAACCTTAGTCATCTTTCCGCTGAAGTTATGATACATTTATTACAATGTAAAATTACCTACAAATAATCTTTAAAACAAAGAATAACGACAATTGCAGGTCTATAAATTTTATTCAACTGAATTGGCTTCAGTTTTTTTTTGTCTGCCAAAAGTAACACGTGGGCTGAAAGGTTCGTAGGCTGACACATAGATGGCGCTTCTAGTATTAAATCCATATAGATTTTTAGTTAGCCCCAACCTTCAAAAGACATGTTTATAAATTTTACAGCTGTTGCACTATTAGTATGGGAGTTATAGCATTTTTAGTGTTATATTGTTATATATACAATATATATACATTTGGCTGTTTTTACATGTTATCTGTGCTAGGAAGGACAAATGAGCAAACTGATCATAAGCATATTGACAACTATCACATAACATTCAAGAACTAGCAATTATTGCGAATACATTTTTAGAATAATTCACTGAAAAATTTCAACACCCTCTTTTATTGGTTTTCAAAAATGGTAAATGGGGGTTTGGAGTTGCCTGAAAGACAGCGAGGTGAAATATGACTTAAAGTTTAAAATTTAACAAGGCGCTCTGGCGTTCGGTACCACAGGTATCGGGTTCAAATCCCGGCTTTGCCCATGGGTGTTGTAGTGGTTCGGAATCCACTTTAAGCTGTAGGTCCCGGTCCTAATAGGATCGTAGAGCTCTGCGGGGGCATTGTTACTCCGCGTCCGTGGCTTACCATCAAGTTACACGCGCCCCCTGGGTAATGCAAAGTGAGTAACATCGGTGCAGCCCTTATGGCGAAAGTTCACGGTCTATTTGCCAGCTGCATTAGAAGAAGAATAAGGAAACCGAAAAAAATGTTTCTATCATTCTGTTACGAATAAAAAGGATAAAATCCTTCCATCGGATTTAAGGAGGATGGAGCATGCCTTAAGATGTCGTCCTTGTTCATACCAAATAGCGGTTGTATTAAAATTGTTGTAGAATAGCATATTTCCTATTCACCCATTTGGCGGCGACAGTATTATTTATTAATTTGCTCAAATGGCCTCCAGAAAAAAATAATGGGAGTTCGACGTTCCTTATTCCTATATATATTCCTGGAGTATCAATTGGTTGAGTTTGTTTTTTTGCCTCAGTCTAAGCAACTTGTACTTATCCCAATGCCCAGAAGAAAAATGAAATGAACACGGAAATAAATAATCAATTTTATTTTTTCTGCACCGCCCCTCCCCGTCCCAGCATGCATGAGAATTTAGGTATAGGTCGGCGACACTATAACTTTAGACTAGCCAGCGCAATCGTTATGTCTCGTTCAGACAGCTAAATCAGATAAATGTAAGCTGGATAAAGTTGCGGCATCAACTTTCCAGATTATCAGTGGTGGAAACATTTAGAAATTAAACAACCATAACGCAGAGGGTGTTCAAACATTTTTGTAAGGCATTTGGCTTTCTCCATGTGTTAAATATAAATGAGGGAAAAAAAAAACATGAATTGCATAATTTTGCAATAGTGTTTATTTATCATCTACACCATTGAAATTATTTTTGTTTTAAATTATCAATAGAAAATAAACTATGTAAGGAAGGCTATATTTTAGTCTTTATGAAGAGAAATACTTATATTCGATTATTAAATAAATGACGGGAAAAGCATGGCTTTAATATTTCTACCCGCAAAATAAGTGACACGATTAATAAAAAGTAAAGATACGTTAAAATTTACATTTGAATAGAAAAAACTGTTGTAAGAAACCAACAGTAATTGGGATCCAGTCAATTACTTTCCCGTATTTGTGATGTTGTTGACTCGTATCAGCCCCTTCTTACTTTTTTCTGCTGGGATGTAATCATTTTGATGTTTTTTTGAAAAATATGAGAAAACAGTTTTACAAAATGTTTATAAAAAAGATGAAATAAAAATAAAGTGAATAATATTGAAGTAGAATAATAGAAGAATATAATAATGGTATTTTCAGACATGTTAATGTAAGCATAAGTTTTCTCAAATCAGACATTTTAAAAACATTTCAATTTTGTGTAAGAATTCTAAATAATTTTCTGTTTCTTTGTAGAATAAGAAACATAAAATTCAAATTCAAAGAAAAAGGTAATTTAGAGGATGTTAGAGTTCTTGGAGCGCCGAGTGGTTATGGTGTCAGACTTCAATGTGATTTATGTGTCTCCTAATCTGGTTTTACGTCTTTTTATAACCTGAATCCGGAGTCCAACTAAAAAAAATAAAATGTTAAGTATAGTGTGGTTTCTTATCCCAGTTGGTCGGCAGCAACATTTAAAACCATGGAAGGCGGGTAGATTTTATTGAGATGGAGCATCCGTAGGTAGAAGTCTGGCTTGACACTGTGCCACTAAAGAAGAAGAGTAGAGCCTTCCGGTAGGAATTTTAAGGGTTGAGTATAGTTGAAGAATCTATTGATAGACTAGTAAGTGTTGATTTCGGTAATATCGTGAATCTCTGAACACTTGAAATTAGGGGCACTTGTTAAATGTGATAGATTAGTTCATAATGTATTTCTAGCTGCCCCAGAAATTGACGGGAGTCACATAGCGTAGGTATTTGATTCATTCTTGAAGTGATCCTAGGTTAAAATCCTGCTTCAGGACTGTCGTTTATTTTTTTATGTAAAGGAAAAACTGGTGTTTCGACTCATATAAAATTTTGAAATTTGGAGAACTCTTAGCCACTGTCGAAATATCTATGAATTACTTTAAACAAGAAACGCTATTATGTCATGTTTTCATGTAAACCTTCAATGTCCCTGTAATGACTTGAAATCTTTTGATTATTTCTTGTGCCTATCCGGCCCAAAATTTTCAAATGTACCTGAATAGTTTCTCAGTGTCCAACAGATGGCTTATGTTTCAAATTCTTTGGCACCATGAGCTTATATCTCTGCATTTGGAAGCAAAAGACTTTAGGGCAATTGTGAAAGTATGCGCAAACATTTTGCATCAACAATTTAGCTTTTTGGTGGACTTCTTATTAATGTTTTTGTACACGGCAAGAATAAACAACAGTGATTAGTAATAAGGCACAAGGACCATTTCATGCTATATTAATACATTTTCTCTGAATATTTTTTCACATTTCAACATACTTAACATAAACATAGTTTAAATTTAGCTTCCAAAATTACGTAGTTACCATAGTCGACATTTAGAATTAAAAAAAAATGTTTCGTTAAAATATTATAATCTTTTTGAAATCAGTAATGCAATGTTTTTAAAATACTCTATAACTATGTGTACGGCAAATCTTCAAATTATGACTTTTTTAACTATAAAAAGGAAATTTGTATTTTTGTTTAGCATTTGTGTGTTAAATTCTTTATGAAAAATTGAGCTATATGCTTCACAGTCAACTTTACATTACTAAAATATTCTCAGAATTCAAATTCCGAAATGATTCCGAGAAAAAAATTAAACTTTCTCTTACAACTCGAAAATATTTAAAACAGAAGTAGCATAAAATTTTAAAAGGAAAAAAAAAAATAATACACCTAGTTATAATGCCAAGAATAATTTTGATATCCATAATATAATTCATTCAAAATTGGAGCATTAAAATTTTAATCCAATCAAACATTTTTAAAAGCTTTTAAATTTTGTGAAATAATTTTTTTTAATTATCTGTGTCTTTATTGTACCCAAAAGAAATTAATATGCCCCCTCAAATAAAAAAAAGCAATTTAAAGCATGGTTGGTGTCCAGGATGGCTGAATGGTTATGGCGTCAGACTTCAATGCAGTTCATGTGCCTCTTCTTAGGTTGTTCGGGCTTTTCGCCGTTATTTATTCATGAAACGAAAGAAGCAAAAATTAAATCAACGCAAACCATGGTATAGTTGAAGAATCCAAGGTTATTTGGTAACTGTCGAATCCGTTCATTCTCGGTAAGATCGTGCGACATGAACACGCGGAAGTATCGGTACTTGTGGTATGTGATTGATTAATACGTTAAGTGTTTCAAGGTGTCCCAAAAAGTGATAGGCGTCACATGGAGTGGTTATCTGATTCACTTCTCAAGGTGAGTGCAGGTTCAAATCCTGCTCCTGGACTGTCGTTTTGTTTTAGCTCTTTTGACTGGTGTTTAGACTCATTTGAAATTTTGGAAAACTCGTACACATTATTGGAATATCTACGGATTAATTTAAACAAGAAATGTTATTACATTATATTTTTATGTAACGCTAAAATTTGTCTGTAATCACTTGACACCTTTTGATTTTTTCTTGGGCCTTTCTGATCCAAATTTTCCAAATGTCATTTGGAAAATTTGGATCAGAAAGGCCCAAGAAAAAATACATTTGGCTTCAGTTTTGAATTATATGTCCTCATGTGCTACCTTTTGGAAGCAAAAATACTCGATGGCAACTGTGACAATAGAGGGTTTTTGCATACCGTATTTTGGACGTCCGTTAGCTTTTTCTCCCTAGCGCGCATGCTCATAGGAAACATTATTACAGATACGCATGCGCAATTTCCTATGAGCATGCGCGCTAGGGAGAAAAAGCTAACGGACGTCCAAAATACGGTATGCAAAAACTCTCTATTATGTGCAAATATCTTGCATCAACAATAAAGCTGTTTGTGGAGTTTGTATTTCCGAACAATAATCCGTATATCTA
Organism: Caerostris darwini; assembly: GCA_021605075.1. Classification (NCBI taxonomy): domain Eukaryota; kingdom Metazoa; phylum Arthropoda; class Arachnida; order Araneae; family Araneidae; genus Caerostris; species Caerostris darwini. The sequence continues at coordinate 418,406 of BPLQ01015031.1, read as the reverse complement.
CATATTCCGTATATCTTCATTCTTCACAACAAACGGATTCGTCTTTAAAACTTAGTTTTGTAAAGTTTTTAAAATACACTTAACTTACAAGAATGGTAAGATTCAAATCATATTACTTTTTTTTTTTTTTTTTTTTTTTAAGACGAAATGGAGGACCTTGTTCAGCAATTTGCATGTTAATTCCTTTATGATACTTATTGAATTAGGAATTTATAAAAATATAAATTTAGAATTTTTTTAATGGAAATTTAATTTTTAACTACTTATAAAGGGTATCGTAATTGTTTTAATTATGGAAATTATTTTACAATAATTTTAATTTATTTATTACATATAGTAATAATAGTGTTAGAAGATTTTTAATTAAAATAACTGAAAAAGTATCATAAAAATTTAGGCTAAATAGATATACTATAAAATGTAGCATAATCAAAATCAAAGAAATCACTTTTTGGATGGTATATAGAATATAAACTTCTCAAATTTTTAATATGAACATTAATACTTTTAAGCTTACTTTGAGAACTTTTATTGAATAAAATCTAATTTTAGCCTGCCTGATTGGCTAAGTAAAAAAATTGCGACTTGAAGACAATCTTTCACCAAATCAGCTTTTGGTAGGAAACTCACAAGTCGATTGTACACGAATATCAGTTCAATTCTTCATGGTCAACTTCAATTAACAATAATCAAATTAGGAGAATGTTGAATTTCCTTGTAGGGATTAGACATATTTTGAAAAATAAATTTTTTAGTCATGCCTAGAAATTTTTAGACTTTGGCACAAATTCCGATCACCATATCTGAAAAAAATCATCTCAATGATACCTATTAGCAATTATTTACATTTTTTCAATCAATAAATAGTAAATGCCCACACTAATCTTTGCACTAAATTTGATGTTCTGTGTTAAACGGGATTTTTTTCGAAGTAATTAGACGGAAACAAATAGCAATTTTTCTTGCCAACAAAACATGTAATATTCTGGAAAAAGTAACACTTGAAATCCATTCTCCCGCATAAACTTCATGAAAGTTCTGAGAAGCTATCAGATCTCAGATGTCCTTGCCCAACCTTTCTGTTAACAAAAGCTATATCTTTAAACGGTTTCTATAAGTTTAAACCAAGTTTGCGGTCACATTTCAGTCTAATTTTCAATCTGTACTTAAGTTATCTCCGCTTCCAGTCTTCCTATTATCCCTTATAATCCCCAGTCTCTCGCACGTATACACTTACGTCTTTGACATTAGAGATTTGTATCCTTATTTGGAAGCCTTAGTCTTACATACTGTTCTGCGCTTTTCAAGAAAAGGGATAAAATATGCAAATACTCTTAATTTTAAACACCAGTGTATTTTGTACTATTTATCTACATGCTATAAAAGAGTGATAGAATATAATTGATTTTACACGAATGCCAATTCAATGCGTTTTTGTCAATTTGAGTTAACAGTCATAATAATTCACCCATGAGAATGCTGATGTTCCTAGTAGAGCGTGAAATTAACTTGAAAATTATTTTTTAGTCTTGTCTAGAAAATTTTACTGCTTCTCACTAACTAAGATCTCCAATTCTATAAATTCATTCGTTTTGAAATCTATCACTAATTATTTATTTTCACTTACTTAGAATACGGTGAGTCTGGTAGGCTAGAATGAAAAGTATTAAATGCTTAGCATCAACAATCAGACTGCCAGTAAGAGGGTTCTCAGGGTTTTTTTTTATATGATGCATCAATATATTCAGAATTCAAATTCTGAGATAATGTTCTGTGTAAATAACAAATTTTTCACTACTGTCAATTAGTTAAGACATCATATTTTTATATTTGTCCTATACGTTTTACAATATGATTATTCAACTATGTGCGAAAAGGCCCTTCCCAGTTTGAAATATGCCATAATTACAATGAATTTAAGCAATTATTGAAACAGAAAAATTAATATACTTCTGTTTTAAAATATTCCACAGCTTACATCTATAGATACTCAAGCAAAGAATTAGACTTTCTCATAAAACTGGAAAATATTTTAGATCTAAGTAAAGTAAAATCTCTACGCAGAAAAATTATATTGCTCGGAAATAATCTTGCTACTTATAGCACAATTCATTCAAAATAGGAACATTACAATATTTCTCAAATCAAATATTTTTAAAAAGCATTTAAATTTTGTGTAATATTTTGTCATTTTTTTTTCTTTATAGTATAAAAAAAATATAAAATAAAATCAAAGGAGAAACCCAGTTTTGCCCAATGCTCTTACCCTGGATGGCCGAGTGGTTATGGCATCAGACTTCAGCTTCTTTTACGTGCCTCCTGCCCAGTCGTTGTTCAGGCTTTATGGTGATTTATAAACAAGCTGTGGACACTGAAAACAAAATATAATAAAAAAAGAAAAAAGCTTTACGCATGTTTGAAGAATCCAATGAACTACTGGTAATTGTTGAATCCGTTAATTCTCGGTAATATCGTGGAACTTGAACGACAGGAATAGGGATACTTGTTATAAGTTATTATTTGTTTCAGATTGTCCCTAAAACTGGTGGGGGGCACATAACGTGGGTATCTGATTCACTTCTCGAAGTGAGCGCAGGTTCGAATCCTGCTCCAGGACTGTCGTTCAACATTTTTTATAAAGAGGAAAAATTAATGATTAAACTGATTTTTAATTTTCAATTTAGGAAAAAGGTTTTCCCCTGTCGAAATATTTATAGATTACTTTTTTAACAAGAAACGCTATTGCGTCATGCTTTTATGTAAGTCTTAAATGTCTCTGTAATGACTAGATATCTTTTGTTTCTTGTGCATATCAGGCCCCAAATTCCCAATTGCGCTTAAACCTAGTATCAGTGGCCTACAGATAGCTTAAATTTCGAATGCTATGGCGCAATGTGTTTATATCACTGTATTTCGAAGCATAAAATACTTAAGGACAATTGTGACAGTATGCACAAATATTTTACATCAGTAATCTAGTTTATTGTGGAATTTGTTTTGGTATTTATGTACACGACATGTAGAAGAAAACCATAGAGTTTATTAACAAGTCACAAAAATCATTTCTGTAGTCGTGCAAGTACGGGAGGCCACACGTTGGGAGCCAATTTGAAGTAGATGTGCCTTTTATTGTTGCAGCTCGAACTGGGTGTGGTCAAATCGAGTCCCAAGTCCAATAACACATTTATTTTGACGCGCACAAGTACCGCAAATTACAATTAAAACAAGTAATATATAAAAAAAAATTTTTTTAAGTCAATTCCTACTTTTTTTCACTATATTGCAGCAAGTCCTTTATAAATAATTTTCATTCACTTTTTAAGTTTATCTGGCGCCATCTATTGGTAGATATATGCAACTTAAATCTAAAAAAAACTAAAATTAATTAATTAAATTTAATTACTGAATGAATATTTGAAAAAACTGCATTAACATCAAGTGCCATCCACTACAAGTTCAAAAAAAAAAATTTATTTGAACTTGAGTGGATGAATAAAAAGTATTTTATTATATATAGGGAGAGTGTGAGCTAATAGAAGGAATTGAAAAAATAAACAATATTTAACACACAGCATGTATATTTAGAGAACATTCAATTAAAGATTTAGTGGAAGGATTCCACTTTCAATTCTCCAGAAGACAGATTGTTATTCAGCGCTTAGTTGCGCAGTGCGTCCCCTCGCGTGAGAGTCTGATTGCCGACTGACGATTTCTTCTGAACGCCGTAAGGAGCGATGTTGCAGTGAGTAGGTGGAAACATGGTTGCGTAGGCGGAACCACGGTTACAATACCTGTTTCATTAATTTCTTATAGCATTTCAGTAAATTTACGCTGATATAATCTACATTTAGAAAGAGAAAAATAAAAAAGTTTTATTAAATTATACAGAATCGTCTTGAAAACACTAATGCGATATTTTTAAATTACTCTTCAACTACATGAAAGGCAAACCTGAAATTATAATTTTTTTTAATTAGAAATATGAAATACGTATGCTTGTTCAGCATTTGTGTGTTAAATTCTTTATGATAAATTGCGCTATATGCAATTTATAATACGGCAATTTTCTCAGAATTCAAATTACTAGACGATTCCAAGAAAAAAAATTAAACTTTTTCCCTAAATTATTAAACTAAAATGTTTAAAACAGCTATTGTGTAAAACTTTATACGTAGAAAAATTAATATATCGAGAAGTAACGCCTAGGAATAATTTTGCTATTCATAATAGAATGCCTTCTAAATTGGAGCATTAAAATTTTAATCAAATCAAACATTTTTAAAAGCTTTTAAATTTTATGTAGTATTTTTTTTTAATTTTCTGTATTCCTACTGTATAAAAAAACAGGAAATTAATACTCTCACCACCACAAAATATAGAAGCAATTTAGAAGCTGTAGGAGTCCAGGATGGCCGAGTGGTTATGGCATCAGACTTCAATCCTTTTCATGTGCCTTCTGTCAGGTAGTTTGTTAACATATACCGTTGTTATAAGATATTTAACAACCTGGACAAAAAATAACCTGAATTAAATAGTAAGCTTGAGGTGCAGTTGTTGAATCCTTTAAACGTTTGGTAATTGTCAAATCCGTTCATTCTCGGTAATATCAAGCAACCTGAATGCAGGTAAATAGGAGTCCTGGTGAAATGTAATCGGTTAAATGTTTCAAGGTTGTTAATGGAAATTACATGACGTGGATATCTGATTCGCTTTTCAAAGCGAGTGCAGGTTCGAATCCTGCTCCTGGACTGCCTTTCAATTTTTATATATAAAAAAAAACTGGTGTTTAGACTCATATACAATTTTCAATTTTGGAAAACTTGTATCCACTGGGGGAATATCTATAGATTACTTTGAAGAAGAAAAGCTATTACGTCCTGCTTTTATGTAACGCCTAAATTTGTCTGAAATCACTGGACCTCTTTTGATTTTTTTTTTTTTTCTTGTACCTTTTTGATCCAAACTTGCAAAATGGAAACTCAAGTATGAATATCCTACAGATGGCTTCAATTTCGAATACGTTTGCATAATGTGGTACCATCACTGATTTTGGAAGCAAAAAGAGTTCATGACAATTGTTATGTGATATCGAATTAAATAAGGTTTATGTAGGAAACTGATAAGTCGTTTGTACAAGAATATCAATTAAATTCTTTTATCACCAACTTCTCTTACCAATCTTGTTCATGACCTCAGGAGAATGTTGAAGTTGCTAGTAGGGTCTGGACTTATTTTGAATTTTTTTTTGTCATATCTAGAAACTTTTACGCTTTGGCACAAAGATCACCAACTCTAATTAATATCTACCTTTCTCCAGTTAGGACTTATTTTTCTAAAGAGATTATTTAAATACCTATTTACTATTACATCTTTATGCCATAATCACTCGGCCATCCTGATCATATAAGCTTCACCGAATTTATATTTTGTATTTCCAACTGTAGGCATCAAATAAACAACATTCACGAGAAATTGAAATTTCTTTTAAATGTTTGTTTCAAAGAAACCTCCACTACTTCATTTCTCAAATTATTCTGGAGAAAAAATATTTATAACGATACAAATAGATCTTTATATGGCGGAAACTATATGCATATTTGAATATGCATATATTGAACATATTTAAATGCTTAAAAAATTTTTTTAGGTTGTTTAATTTAAATTCTTTCTCTATTATTCTCCCAAATAAAAAAACCTGCCAGGAGCAGGATTCAAACATAAGAACTTCTCACACTGATTTGGTTTGTCGCTCTACTGTCACGTTGGGCACATGAGGGCTAAACAGACAGGGACTTACAGTTTAAAGTGGAGTCCGAATCACTAACAAACATCCATGCCCCAGGATTTAACCTGAAACCTGTGATACCAAACTCCCTAGGGCTAGCCACTTGGCCACCAGGCCGCTCTCACGGAGAAACAGGTCACTACATTTATTTTATGTAACTCCTACCTTTCACGGAACTAGCGATAAAATACAATGATAAGGATAACAAACTATGCGGAAAACAGTTCTGAAGTGACCAAGAATTTGCCGACTACTGTCAGGCTAACCTATTACCAACATCTAATTGGATTTATGATCAAAGTTCGACAAATCTAATATTTTCTTATTCAATACTTTTATTTAAAGCTTTACCTTTTGTTGAGATTTATACTCGCACACATAGCTCATAACTTAAAATGCATGACCCTATAACAGCTAGCAGGTACATAAAGGATATTGGAGCCTGAAGCCATAATCACTAGACCATCCTGGACACGCATGTTCGTCATTGCAAATTCATCATATCTAACAATTGAGTCTTAATGTAAAATATGGAAGTTGCTGCCAATTAATCTGGGATTGCATGACAAACTCTGGTGTGGGGAACTATACTTTATAGATGTACAATGAATAAATATGCCTATTCTCAAGCGAAATTTAAAGCATAGATCGAGCAACTTGGGAAACTCAAAATATTTTTAATTGTACCAGGAAAATGACTCAAAACATGATGCTGATATTTGAAGTTACGGGTCCTCTATCGCTGTCCTTGTGAGATTAAGACTAGTGTCCCCACTTTAATATCGTTGAACATGTGTGGATTATTTGCAGCTAAAAACAATGAATATAATACAAAATTATAACAAGCAGGAATTAAGAAAACATCTGATCTAAAAGTGGGTCAAAATTAACTGATCATTTTGCGCAAAATCGACCAAATCCATGCCAAATAGACTGCAAAATGTCATAAAGTGTAAGAGGGGGGCAACAAGATATCAACTATCAAGTTCATATATTTTCCTTAATGTATTGGGCAGTGTTCCAATACTTTTTTGAGCAGATTTTCTAACTTGATTTCTTTTACTTTAAATTGTAATCATAGTTACATTAATATTTGAATTTTTTTCAGTTAGTATTATTTGTGTTTATCAAAATATAATATACATCTTTTTTCCGTTCCATTTGTATATTTAAATTATATGTTATGAAAAAAAATTGTGAACTTATATTGTGACCCAATTTTCGTTTTGAATGACTGAAGTAAAAACTTTAAGGCCAGTAAAAATTTTTGAGAAAATGTAAAATGAAATAAAAGGGATTCAAATAATATTAATTATTAAAGTTCATTTATAAGAAATAAATGCTATAAACATAATTTGTAAATACATAATTATGAGAAACATGGGGTTATTTACAAAGTTAGTATTTCTGTCTGAGTAAAAACTTTAAGGCCACCAGTCATTTTTTAAAAATAAATATAATATAATCGTGTAATTACCATTGCAACTACTAGCTTGTGACAACGCTGCAATTTTCATATTTGTCATATGTTTCTTCGAAGTATTGGTGATCTTTGTGAAGATGGCGAAGGGTAAGAAGTTAACTGATCGTGGAAGAGGACAAATCGAAGCTTTGTCTTCAACAGGAATGAGTAGTTGTGCTATTGCGATAAAGTTAGGAAGATCAAAGACTGTAGTCAACAAGTTTTTAAAATTGTAAGACAATTATGGTAAAAAGAATACTGGCGGAAGACCTAAAGCTTTGTCCTCGCGTGATGAAAGAAGAGTTTTCCAACTTGCATCTACTGGAAAGTACTCAACCAGGAAACTGATTCCGACGACAGGCTTAAAAGTTTGTCAAAAAACGATTTATAACACAATTAGAAGGTCTGGAAGGTACTCTTATACAGCAAAATTGACTAAGCCTCAGTTACTGCAGAGACACAAAATAGAGCGTTTGAACTTTGGCCAGAAAGTCATGACCTGGGACAACCAATGGATAGAAATTATTTTTTCTGACGAAAAAAAAATGGAATTTGGATGGACCAGATGGCTGGAATTTCTACTGGCATGATATAAGAAATGAAAAAGAAATATTCTCCAATCGCCAATTAGGTGGAGGGTCTGTCATGACTTAGAGCTGTTTTTCTTACAATGGTGTGGCTCAATTGCATTCGTTTCAGGTAGAATGATTTCACAAGGATACCAAAATGTCCTAACAAATCATCTTTTGCCAAATGCTGAATGTTTTGCTGGAGAAAATTGGAAATATCAGCAAGACAATGCACCGATCCATTCGAGAAACAGCACAAAAAATTGGTTTCAAATCAACAATGTTGAAACTGGGAAATGGCCAGCTAGATCACCTGACCTCAACCCAATCGAGAACCTTTGGGCTAACTTAGCAAAAAGAGATGCAAATGGGAGACATTTTACATCAGCAACAGAGCTGAAATCTACTATCGCAGATGAATGGTATAAAACCGACCCCACCCTTTGTCAAAAACTCGTTTCATCCATGAAAACAAGAATATTTGAAGTAATTCGAAGTAATGGCTCCTACACAACCTTCTAAGAATTTGTAATTTTTTTTCTTATATGTTATTTTCTATGTTGGCCTTAAAGTTTTTACTCAGGCTCAAATATTCATCTGAGTGTTCTGTAATATTTTCTAATAATAAAATATTTGCAAATTAATTTTTCTACTTTTTTTACTTTTATTTAAGCTTAATAATTTTCAATCAAATGGTATTTTAATTCCTCAGTTTAAATGTTTCCATTTTCTCAAAAATGTCTACTGGCCTTAAAGTTTTTACTCAGACTGTATGTCTAGATATATAATGCCCAGAAATAATATTACTACTCGTAGAGGAATTCTTTAAAAACTGAAAGATTAAAGGTTTCAAACCAATCATATATAAAAGCATTTCAGGTTTGTGTATATTTTTTCTTAATTTTCCGTCTGTTTACACTATAAAAACATAAAATCCAAATAAAATAGCAGTCCAGGATGGCCGAATGTTTATGGCATCAGACTTCAATGCGCTTCATGTACATCCTGTTTTCTAGCCATTCAGGTTTGCAGTTCACTTATAACACGGCTGTCAGATTCTAATTAAGTAGAAAAAAGCAATAAAAATAAGTAAGACTATAATTGGACAATCCGCTGGGAAAGTGGTAATTGAGGAATTCAATCGTTATTGGTAATTTTGTGTAACCTGAATGGTGGGAAGAAGAGCTGCTTGTTAAATGCGATACGTCAGTTCATCGTGTCTTTCAAGGTGCCTCAGAAACATATGGGAGACACATAGCATAGATATCTGATTCGCTTTTCGAATTGAGTACCTAGACGAGAAATTTTTGGGTCAGTAGATTAGAAGGGATGGATCAACACCATAGCGTCTTGGTATTAATTCTCTTGAATTTTTATGTTGGAGATATATCAAGCGCAAAGTGTTTTCCTTACCAGTCGAAGAACTGAAATCTAAGTTTGGTTTGTTACGCCGCTTACTGTCATCCTGTGCACACGAGGGCTAAACAGACAAGGACCTACAGTTTAAAGTGGATCCCGAACCACTAACAAATATCCCTTCCACCGTTAGGACTGAAATCTAGAATAATAGATGTTGTGTATTTCTGTGATATCTGTTACCGCTAAATATTTTCATTTATCAAAATATGACATACTTCTTTTTTTCGTTTCATTTGTATATTTAAATTATTTGTTATGAAAAACTCCTGTGGACTTGTATTGTGTCCGATTTCTGTTTTGAATGACTGAATTTCTAGATATAATGTCTGGAAATAATTTTGCTTTAGAAGAATTCTTTCGAAACTGGAAAATTAAAAAATTTTCAAACCAATCATATATAAAAGCATTTCAGGTTTCTGTATAATTTTTCTTACTTTTCTGTCTCTTTACACTATAAAAACATAAAATCCAATTAAAACCGCAGTCCAGGAGGACTGAATGGTTATGGCATCAGGCTTCATGTACTTCTTGTTATCTAGCCGTTCAGGATTGCAGTTAACTTATAAAACGCCATGGTGTTCCTAATTAAGAAGAAACGAAATAATAAATATAGTATCACTGTAATTAGAAAATCCACCGGAAAAGTGGTAATTAATGTATCCTATCATTATTGGTAATTTAGTATAACCTGAATGGTGAAAAGAAGAGCTACTTGTTAAATGTGATCGATCAGTTCGTCATGTCTTTCAAGGTGTCTCAGAAACATGTGGGAGACACATAGCATAGATATCTGATTCGCTTTTCGAAGTGAGCGCAGGTTCGAATCCTGCTACTGGACTATCGTTTACTTTTTGTTATATAAAGAAATAACTGTTGTTTAGACATACAGGATGAGCAGCCGCCTGATTATAAAAAAATATTACAAAATAACTGTTCAATGTTATTGTTCCTAGACGATTCCAAGAAAAAAAATTAAACTTTTTCCCTAAATTATTAAACTAAAATGTTTAAAAACAGCTATTGTGTAAAATTTTAAAGGTAGAAAAATTAATATGTCTAGATGTAACGCCTAGGAATTATTTTCTATTCATAATAGAATTTCTTCTAAATTGGAGCATTAAAATTTTAATCAAATCAAACATTTTTAAGAGCTTTTAAATTTTATGTAGTATTTTTTTTTTAATTTTCTGTATTCCTAATGTATAAAAAAACAGGAAATTAATACTCTCCTCCTCTCAAAAAATAGAAGCAATTTAGAATCTGTTGGAGTCCAGGATGGCCGAATGGTTATGGCATCAGACTTCAATGCGCTTTAGTACCTCATATCATCTAGCCATTCAGGTTTGCAGTGAGCTTTTAATTCCTCATATAGATTATAATGAAATTGAAAAGAAATGATAAATAAGGTAACACTATAATTCGGCAAACCGCTGGAAAAGTGGTAATTGATGAATCCGATCATTATTGGTAATTCAGTGTAACTTGAATGGAGAGAAGAAGAGCTACTTGTTAAATGTGATGGATCAGTTCATCATGTCTTTCAAGGTACCTCAGAAACATATGGGAGACACATAGCATAGATATCTGATTTGCTTTTCGAAGTGAGCGCAGGTTTGAATCCTGCTCCTGGACTGTCGTTTAATTTTTGCTATATAAAGAAATAAGTGCTGTTTAAGCATACATGGTGAGCAGAAGCTTGATTATAAAGATTATTATTTATTATTATAAAGATTATTATTTATTATAATAAAGATTATTTATATTATTATAAATATTTGCAGTTAACTTATAACACGACATTTCGATCCTAATTAAGTAGAAAAGAAATAATAAATAAAAGAACACTATAATTGAGAAATCGGCTGGAAAAGTGGTAATTGAGAAATCCGGTCATTATTGGTATTTTAGTGTATTATGATTGGTGGGAAGAAGAGCTACTTGTTAAATGTGATGGATCAATTCATCATGTGTTTCAAGGTGTCTCAGGAACATGTGGGAAGCACGTAGCATAGATATCTGAGTCGCTTTAAGAAGTGAGCGCAGGTTCAAATCCTGCTCCTGGACTGTTGCTTAATTTTTGTTATATAAAGAAATAAGTGCTGTTTAAGCATACTGGGTCAGCAGGAGCTTGATTATAAAAATTTATTACAAAGTAACTGTTGAATGTAATATCGTTGTTATTGGATAATTCACTTTTAATAGGATTATGTGCAATAGACCTGAAGAAAATTGACGAAGAAAACGTATATATGTATATATATATTATTGGTTTTTCTTATAAATCAAACTTTCATTTCTGCGGAAAGGTAAATAAACACAATGACCACCTCCGGGAACAAATAATCCACATCTTTCTGCACATGTAGTGAGAAACACTACTAAAGTTAATGTGTGGTGCAGCCTCGTGTATAACAAGGTTATAAGGCTTTTGTTCTTCAATGAAAAAAACATTACCTCTAACGCTTACCTCAACGGGCTTGAAAGGCCGAGTGGCTGGCGCTCCGTACCACAGGTTTCGGGTTCGATTCCAGGCGGTGCCATGGATGTTTGTAGTGGTTCGGAATCCACTTTAAACCTTAGGTCCCGGTCTAATAGGATCGTAGAGCGTTGCGGGGGCATTGTTACTCCGCGTCCGTGGTTTATTTTCGAGTTACACGCGTCCCCTGGGTAATGCAAAGTGAGTACGTCTGTGCAGCGTTTAACTTAAGGCATCCAAGACCAAGCTGTCTAAGTGTTTGCCAGCTGCATTAGAAAGAAAAAAAAACGTTTACCTTAACTTACTGAAACTATTCATCACACGTCAGTTAGGAGACTTTCAACCATGGATTATTGATCTGCAAAATGAAGCACCTCCTCACTAGGTTTCGTGAGTTCCTAGAGGAAAAATTTCTGGTCCAGTAGATTACAAAGCATGGATCAACCCCATGGCCTCCTGATATTACGTCTCTTGATTTTTTATGTTGGGGATATATCAAGCACAGAGTGTTTTCCTTACCAGTTGAAGAACTGAAATCTAAGTTTGGTTTGGTTCGTCGCTTACTGTCACCTTGTGCACTCGAAGGCTAAACAGGCAAGGACCTACAGTTCAAAGTGGATTACGAACCACTAACAAATATCCATGCCACCGTTAGGACTGAAATCTAGGAGAAAATATGTTGTGTATCTGTGTGATATCTGTTACCTCTGATGATTTTCATTCATCAAAATATGATATACTTCTTTTTGTCGTTTCATTTGTATATTTAAGTTATATGTTATGAAGAAATCCTGTGAACTTGTATTGTGTCCAATTTTTGTTTTGAGGGACTGTATGTCTTGATATAATGCCTGGAAATAACTTTGCTACTCGTAGAAAGCTTCTTTTGAAACTGGAAGATTAAACATTTTTCAAACCAATCATATATAAAAGCATTTCAGGTTTGTGTATAATTTTTCTTAATTTTTTGTTTCTTTACATTATGAAAACATAAAATCCAAAGAAAATGGTAGTCCAGGATGGCCGTATGGTTATGACACCAGACTTTAATATGCTTCATGTACGTCCTGTTACCGAACCGCTCAGGTTTGCAGTTAACTTATAACATGCCATTTTGTTCCTAAATAAGTAGAAAAGAAAGAAAAAATAAAGTAACATTATAATTGGAAAATAAGCTGGAAAAGTGGTAACTAATATATCCTATGATTATTGGTAATTTAGTATAACCTGAATGGTGAAAAGAAGAGCTACTTGTTAAATGTGATCGATCAGTTCGTCATGTCTTTCAAGGTGTCTCAGAAACATGTGGGAGACACATAGCATAGATATCTGATTCGCTTTTCGAAGTGAGCGCAGGTTCGAATCCTGCTACTGGACTATCGTTTACTTTTTGTTATATAAAGAAATAACTGTTGTTTAGACATACAGGATGAGCAGCCGCCTGATTATAAAAAAATATTACAAAATAACTGTTCAATGTTATTGTTCCTAGACGATTCCAAGAAAAAAAATTAAACTTTTCCCTAAATTATTAAACTAAAATGTTTAAAAACAGCTATTGTGTAAAATTTTAAAGGTATAAAAATTAATATGTCTAGATGTAACGCCTAGAAATAATTTTGCTATTCTAAATTGGAGCATTAAAAGTTTAATTAAATCAAACATTTTTAAAAGCTTTTAAATTTTATGATGTAATTTTTTTTAATTTTATGTATTATTACTGTATAAAAAACAGGAAATTAGTACTCTCATCCCCTCAAAAAATAGAAGCAATTTAGAAGCTGTAGGAGTCCAGGATGGCCGAATGTTTATGGCATCAGACTTCAATCCTTTTCATGTGCCTTCTGTCAGGTAGTTTGTTAACATATACCGTTGTTAGAAGATATTTAACAACCCGGACAAAAAATAACCTAAATTAAATAGTAAGCTTGAGGTGCAGTTGTTGAATCCATTAAACGTTTGGTAATTGTCAAATCCGTTGCTTCTCGGTAATATCAAGCAACCTGAATGCAGGTAGATAGGAGTACTGGTGAAATGTAATCGATTAATTCGTTAAATGTTTCAAGTTTGTTGACGGAAATTACATGACGTGGATATCTGATTCGCTTTCCGAAGTGAGTGCAGGTTCGAATCCTGCTCCTGGACTGCCTTTCAATTTTAATATATAAAAAAAAATGTTGTTTACACTCATATACATTTTCATTTCTGGAAAATTTGTATCCACTGTGGGAATATCAATAGATTATTTTGAAGAAGAAACGCTATTACGTCATGTTTTCATGTAATGCTTAAATTTGTCTGTTATCACTTGACCTCTTTTAATTTTTTTTGTGCCTTTTTTATCCAAACTTGCCAAATGTGCCTAAACAACCACAAACATAACAACTCATAACAAACGATGCAGAAAACAGTTCTGTAGTGACCACGAATTTGCCGACTACAGTCGCGCTAACCTATTACCAACATCTAATTGGATTTATGATCAAAGTTCGACGAATCTAGAGTTTTCTTATTCGATATTTTTGTTTAAAGCTTTACCTTTTGTTGAGATTTATACTCGCACTCATATCAAATAACTTAAACTACATGACTCTCCAACGGCTAGCAGGTAGATAAAGGACATTGGAGCCTGATGACATAATCACTAGGCCATCCTGGACACGTTTATTCGTCATTGCAAATTCGTCATATGAAAAATTGTGTCTTAATGTAAAATATGGAAGTTACTGCCAATTATTCTGGGATTGCATGGCAAACTCTGTTGTGGGGAACTATACTTAATGAATGAATAAATATGCCTTTTCTCAAGAGAAATTTAAAGCATAGATCGAGCAACTTGGAAAACTCAAAATATTTTTAATTGTACCACGAAAACGACTCAAAACATGCTGCTGATATTTGCAGTTACGGGTCCTCTTTCGCTGTCTTTGTCTGATTAAGACCAGTGTCCATAATTTAATCTCATTCAACATGTGTGGATTATTTGCAGCTAAAATCAATGAACACAATATTTCTAACAAGCAGGAATTAAGAAAATATCTGATCGAAAAGTGGGCCAAAATTAACTCATCATTTTGCGTAAAATCGACCAAATGCATGACAAATCGACTGCAAGAGGTCATAAAGTGTAAGGGTGGCCCAACAAGATATTACCTATCAAGTTCATATTTTTCTCTTAATTTATTGGGCAGTGTCCCAATACTTTTTTGAGCAGATTTTCTAACTTGATTTCTTTTACTTTAAATTGTAATCATAGTTACATTAATATTTGAATTTTTTTCAGTTAGTATTATTTGTGTTTATCAAAATATAATATACTTTTTTTTTCGTTTCATTTGTGTATTTAAAATATACGTTATGAAAAAATCCCGTGAACTTGTATTGTGTCCTAATTTCTGTTTTGAGTGACTGCATGTCTAAATTTTCTGCCTCTTTACACTATAAAAACATAAAATCCAAATAAAGTTGTAGTCCAGGATGGCCGAATGGTTATGGCATCAGACTTCAATGCACTTTATGTACTTCCTGTTTTCTAGCATTCAGGTTTACAGTTCACTTACGACACGGCTGTCAGAGTCTAATTAAGTAGAAAATAGCAATAAAAAAAATGTAAAACTGTAATTGGACAATCCGCTTTAAAAGTTGTAATTGAGGAATTCGATCATTATTGGTAATTTAGTGTAACCCGAATAGTGGGAAGAAGAGCTACTTGTTAAATGCGGTAGATCAGTTCATCATGTCTTTCAAGGTACCTCAGAAACATATGGGAGACACATAGCATAGATATCTGATTCGGTTTTCGAAGTGAGCGCAGGTTCGAATCCTGCTCCTGGACTACAAATTTAATTTTGATATATAAAGAAACAATTTTTATTTAAACTTACAGGGTGAGCAGGAGCTTGATTACAAAAATTTATTACAAAATAACTGTTCAATGTAATATTGTTATTGGATAATTCACTTTTAAGAGGATTATGTGCAATAGATCTGAAGAACATTGATGATGAAAATGATAAGATATAGATATAATCGGATTTTCTTATAGATCAAACTTTCATTTCTGCGGAAAGGTAAATAAACACAATGGCCACCTCCGGGAACAAAGAATCCACATATTTCTGCACAGGTAGGGACAAACAGTCCTAAAGTTTATGTGTGGTGCAGCCTCATGCGTAACAAGGTTATTAAACAGTTGTTCTGCAATGAAAAAACATTATCTATAACGTTTACATAAGCTTACTGGAGCTATTAATCGCACGCCAATTAGGAGAATTTTACCACGGCTTATTTATCAACAAAATAAAGAACCTCCTCACTAGGTGTCATGAGTTCATAGACGAGAAACTTCTGGGCCAGCGGATTGGAAGGGAGGGATCGACACCACGGCATCCTGATATTACTTCTCTTGATTTTTTATGCTGGAGATATATCCAGCGCAAAGTGTTTTCCTTACCATTTGAAGAACTGAAATCTAAGTTTGGTTTGTTACGCCGCTTACTGTCATCTTGTGCACACGAGGGCTAAACAGACAAGGACCTACAGTTTAAAGTGGATTCCGAACCACTAACATACATCTCTGCCACCGTTAGGATTGAAATCTAAGAGAAAAGATGTTGTGTATGTCTGCGATATCTGTTATCTCTAATGTTTTCATTTATCAAAATATGGTATACTTCTCTTTTTCTTTTCATTTGTATGTTTAAGTTATGTGTTATGAAAAAATCCTGTGAACTTGTATTGTGTCCGATTTCTGTTTTGAGTGGCTTTAAGTCTAGATTTAATAAGTGGAAATAATTGTGCTTTAGAAGTATTCTTTCGAAACTGGAAGATTAAATAGTTTTCAAACCAATCATATATAAAAGCATTTCAAGTATGTGTATAATTTTCCTAATTTTTCCGTCTCTTTACATTATAAAACATAAAAAATTAAAAATATCGCAGTCCAGGATGGCCGAATGGTTATGGCATCAGACTTCAATACGTACAATGTACCTCCTGTTAATTAGCCTTTCAGGTTTGAAGTTAGCTTATAACATGGCATTTCGATCCTAATTAAGTAGAAAAGAAATAATAAATGATGTAACCCTATGAATGGGGTATTCCGCTGGAAAAGTGGTACCAATAAAAAAAAACTATAATTGGGCAGTCCACTGGAAAAGTGGTAATTGATGAATCCGATCATTAATGGTAATATAGTGTAACCTGAACGGTGAGAAGAAGAGCAACTGGTTAAATGTCATGGATCAGTTTATCATGTCTTTCAAGGTACCTCAGAAACATATGGGAGACACATAGCATAGATATCTGATTTGCTTTTCGGAATGAGCGCAGGTTCGAATCCTGCTCCTGGAATGTCGATTAATTTTTGTTATATAAAGAAATAACTGTTGTTTAAACTTACAGGATGAGCAGGAGCGTGATTATGAAAATTTATTACAAAATAACTGTTCAATGCAATATTTTAGTAATGGGATAATTCACTTTTAATAGGATTATGTGCAACAGACATCAAGAAAATTGATGAGGAAAATGATTATATATATATTCAATCGGCTTTTCTTATAGATCAAAGTTTCATTTCTGCGGAAAGGTAAGTAAACACAATGGACATCACCGGGAACAAAGAATCCACATCCTGTGGTGAGTAACAGTCTTAAAGTAAATGTGTGGTGCAGCTTCATGCATAACAAGGTTATTAGATCGTTGTTTTCAATGAAAAAAACATTACCTTCACGTTTACTTAAAGTTACTGGAGCTATTCATCGCACGCCAATTAGGAGAATTTCAACCATGGATTATTTATCAACGAAGTGAAGCACCTCCTCACTAGGTTTCATGAGTTCCTAGACGAGAAATTGTTTTCTTATTTTTCCTAGAAATAGAATTTATATTGAAATTTTTAGAGTTCTCTCAATTTTCGGAGTTATTTATCACAATACAACAATTCGTATTTTTATCTGTAGAAATCATTTGATTGATGTAAGAGGCGTTCTAACTCGCTAGGAAAAACTGATTCAATAATTTTTAATGGATGCCTGCTAAAATATTATATTTATTAGCAAACATTTTTTGTTTCACATTAAAAATTAACAATATAACTAATTTTGAGTCTTTTTATGTCAATTGTTTGGAATTTCAATGAAATAAAATATTCGGATGAAATAAAATATTGGCAGCAATTTTTTTACGAATTAATCACCAATATATTGATTATCCTATATTACGTCTATAAGCCGATAATTTTTAGAATTTTTTAAAGCTAATGTACGGAAATTTGCTTAGATGCGGATCCTCTAATTTCACGTCTCTCGCCTTGAGTACCACAGGCTTCAGGTTAAAATAAATAAATGCGATCAATGAACAAACGCAGTTCCACAAATCGTAACAAGTGATAACTGTGTTTAAAAGGTATTCAAATGTAGGTCAAAATGCCGAGTGATTAGCGCTGTGTGTCTCGGTCTATAGGTTTAGGGTTCGAGTCTTGATTGTGGCAGGGATGTTTGTTAGTTGTTCGGAATCCATGTTAAACTGTAGGTCCTGATCTAATTAGCCTAAAGTTTGCACAAAATGACAGTAGAGTGACAAACCAAACCATGAAACCTCTAATCTCGCAAAACCACAGGCACTGCTCCGTTAGACAAACGCAAGTGAAACAGTGCCAAATATCGTTAAATAAAGCATATTTTGTTCTTTAGTTTATATTTCTATAATTTATGGGGAAAATGAAATGAAATGAGTTGTTTTGCTTTCGAAATGTTTATACTGTTGTTTGTTGTGTCGTCGCCAAAATGAAAAATGTGATATTGGCCAAATTTGAACTCGGGTAACAAAAAAATACCAAAAAATACAACTGAAATAATAATACATTGTCGTAAACAATCGAATTACATGAATTGTTTAAATTTCGCTTATATACGGGATATTTTGAAGAATAAAGCATACAGGAATACACTGATCGACTTATATTCGGAAATATATGGTAAATATACTTTTGCATTATTTTAATCCCTGACAGAACTTTAATAATGAATCCATTTCCAATCATACCCAAATAATAAATAAGCACTGATAATTTATTACCTTCATTGAAGAAATATTTGAGAAGCATTCAAGCTTATTAATATTGTGTAATTTGAATTGAACAGTTATTTCAAATCTTATCCGAAATAAACCCTAAAAATATATTTATAAAATGAATACATTATACAATATAGATCTTATATGTGTTGAAATAAAAATAGCAAATAATAAAGACTAATTGTAATTAGGATTATGATTAAAAGGCAAGATTTAAATTTTTAATATCTTGTAACAAATTATGTTGCATGCATTAAAAAGACAAAACCACATGGCGAAGAACCATTTTAATTAAATTAAGGTAATTTTCTATTAATATTAATAGGTAATAAGTATATATTAATTATATATTATATATATATAAATCTCTAATATGACATGACGACATTGGAGAGATTTATCACTAAAGGACATGAAGAAAATAAATTTGCATCGATTAGCTTTTTCCAGTCACACCTGAATTATATTGTAACTGTAATAGAACCAATCCATTTTTTAATTGATTTCTTACATTGATGCTAATTTTTAATTGATTTTTTCATTGATGTTAAATTTAATTGGTTTTTTTATTGATGTTAAATTTAATTGGTTTTTTTTTGATGTTAAATTTAATTGGGTTTTTTTATTGATGTTAAATTTAATTGGTTTTTTTTATTGATGTTAAATGTAATTGGTTTTTTTTATTGATGTTAAATTTAATTGTTTTTTTTTATTGATGTTAAATTTAATTGATTTTTTTCATTGATGTTCCTTTTTTAATTGATTTTTTTATTAATTGATGTTCATAAATCCGTTGTCTGCGGGATGTTTTTGCAGTTTTTGACAGAGCGACAAACCAACCTCAAACTGTTATTTAGTGTCGTGTTTTGCAGTTTTACACTTGGTGACGTTACTTGAAATTTGTCGAAATTTGATTTCCTTACCGTTTGCTGATCAATTTAAACTTAATGATTTTCTTGAGAACTTGATAGTTTTTCTTTTCTATGAAGGTTTAATTGTTTATAGTTATAATTGTTTAATTTTATATATGTATGCTTTTTGCAACACGATTTCTTCAATCCTGAACATTTTTTTTTTTTTGTAATTATCGATCATTATTTTAAGAATGGAGAGTGATTTAACTCGATTTTCATTCACCGAACACTCATTTTTCGTAGGAAGCGTTTCACATAGATCAATCATTAATAGATCTTGCGAAACTATAACAGGTTTTCTTAATTCATTCACCAACATAAAATTTATATCATACAGAATTATTCAATATAACTACATACTTATTTACGCTAAAATAAAATTTTTATGTAATATCGAAAGATGAAAGATTGCTGTTTGAAATTAAAATATTTGATTCTTTTATTCCAAATTAAATATTAAATCAAAATTTTTTTAGTTATGTATGTTATACGTGAAAAGTTATTCAAACAGTAGAAAAAGTGACTTTAAATAAAATATTGTTTTTTGAAATTAATATAATTATCCAAAGATTCCTTTTGTAAACTTTTATTGATCTGAAACAGAAACATGGCAGACGCAATATAATAAGATTTAGAAACTCTTTCCGCAGGAAATTATTTTAGAATTGGATCACGAACTTCCAGTGAAAGATTTACCAATGCAGTTAGAGAAAAGCCCAGGATATTCAACAATTTAACTTTTGTAAACAATAATAGTTGCTGAGATACGTTAGCCAAAAGGACAAACTAAATAATGGTTGAAGAAAGCATTTGTACTTTAGGAACCATTGTCACGTTCCTGCCCTTTTATTGCATTGGATTTTATTATTCATTGAATGTGTTAGATTTTATTGTCTTGGTACATCAATCACTACTTACAAGGAAGAAATAAATGAAAAATCTAATTATACGAATACCTTAATGAGCTAAAATTGAAATTATTTATTTCCCAATTATTTCCTTTATGGATTTTGTGTATTGATATCAATAAAAATTGAAAATTTATAATTTGAAATCAATTATATCAATTTAATTATTATCAGTTGGTGTTTGCAAGACTTTTACACGGAGATAAAAAGATACTATTTTTAAAAAATGTTTAATTACTTAACTGATTTGTTAATAAAATAAAAAATTGGATTTGTTAATAAAATAACTATTTGCTTTATGATTTTGTGTATTAATGCTATTTGTTAATAAATAATTAACTTATAATTTTCAATAATAACATAGGATTTACTTGAAAATAAACGTGAATATAAATAATTAATTCAAGTATAATTTAAGTGATGTGATAAAAGTAAAGAATAATTTTTATTGTATTAGTTTCAACCTATTGTTTATCCTTGAATATGATTAATCTAACAGTCAGTTTGAATGTTATTTGGATAGAAAAGGTGGGTGTTGTTTAAAAATAATTTCATTATACGATTTTGTTATTGTTTATGAATTCAACTTGAATATAGAGCAGTTTCTTATTTACTTATAATTTGAATGCATATCACATCTAAATTAATCTGTATATTATTTGCATCATTTCCATTTCTTAGGTACTAACTTGTGAATTATGAGCATATCTGTATATTTATTAATACCGGATCTATTAAAACACACTGTATGTAAATTATCCTTAAGGGTTATAAATTTGTGTTCAAAAATCTGAAAATTGTTTTGGTAAAGACACTTGGGAAAAATGAATGCCTATTTTCATGATTATGGCAAAAATTATATTATTAGTTAATTTTTATTTTCATCCCTTTTGTGCGTATAAAGTATATAAGTATGTATGTAAAATGCTGGGTTAGCTTTTATTGGTTTTAATTTTAGTCCATCAAGCTGGTAATCACCATCTTAGTTACTCTAGATCAGGGATGGCCAACCCGCGGCCCGCTTTGAACATTTTTTCGGCCCGTGAGATTTATCATACTTTCATCATCATGATTGGCGCAACAGCCCCATGGGGGGCCAAGACCGTCTGCCTACTGGCAGATTTCGAAACATGAGATTTCTTCTTTTTTTTTTTACGGGGTAGGGTTGTCAGCTCTACGCCCATCACACTTTTACAAAATATATTTATTTTATAATGACCAAAGTAGTGAAAAACTAATGTATTAAAAAATACATTATTTGTTCATCCATATATTAAAATTAACTGTTGAAATTATGAGAAAAAATTAACTTTGATTTTAAAATAATATTTTTGCGAATATATGCAAGATATTGCCTGTTTTAATTATGAGTTCGCAGAATAATTAAATTATATTCAGCGAACTCATGCTGCATGCGCATCGATTTGCAAAAGCTAAATGAAAGAGCAGAGAAACACATATCACACTAGTAAAATAAATATTTTTTAATTATTTCATTTTTTTTATTTCATATATTTTTATATATATTTTATATTTCCTTTTTAGAGCTATATAATTCTTTACAATGTGCGTTTAGTATTATTATTATTACAATATTATCTATGTTCATACGTAAGAATAATAGTAACACAATAACAAAAAATCATTGTTTCAATTATTCACACCAAAAAAATATCTATAGTGGGTCTAATATTGGGATATATAATTTTATATGTGGCCCGCGGAATTCTGATGCATTTCCAAAGTGTCCCTCAAGATCATTTGAGTTGGCCACCCCTTCTGTAGATGACGCATTAAAAGTTTCATTAATGAAACATTTAAGAAACAGTACTTGTAAAAACATGTAACTTGCTCATTTGCTTTTCTAAAAATATATTTTTAGCTTTAATGGTTAAATGAAACAACAATGTATTTTTTTATTCCTTGCATTTGAATTGAGGTCATATAAGAAATAATATATAATTATTTATATTAACTATACGAATATTGAAGTCAAGACACTAGTTACAATATTATAATTTCTGCTCTTATTAATTTATTGAAATTTAGACTGCTTTGGACCCTAATTGATTATGTAATGTATATAAATAATAATTAAAATACTTGTTCTATTATCACATAGATTTAATGGATATTCCCAATTTATTTTATCATATAAAGAAAATTTTTCCTTTAAATGCTTTCATTCATATTCATATTATCATCAAAATAATATTACTGAATGAATGTATGAATAAAATTACTACTATTATACCACACTGCACCATTGTGACTATAGCTGAGATTCCCCTTTATATTTTGGGAACGATATGGGTGAAATTGTGTATACAAACAATGACGGGGACAAGAATAGGAGAGAAGGTAAATGCTGAAATAATTATCTGAATAGATGGAGACCCGAATGGTTATAGATATTCAAAGGATTTCGTGGCTATGTGATAAAATACAAAGATAATAAAAATTACCATTCTTTACTTTTGATGTTTTAATGGCTGAAAAATGATACGATTTTACCGTAAATTGTATAAATAAAAGAAAATATTTTTAAAATAATTTAAAAAAAAGGGTAAACAATATGGTTAAAATCGATATGCCAGATATATGTCTAATACGGGATTAAACTGATAAATAATATTAACAGAAAATATAAAAATAAAATATTTGTAATGTACAATAAAAAAGCACACACAATATTTGAATATGTAATGCAATCAAAAGTCTACTTATCATTGCAATTTGTCAATGAATGATTAGAAAAAAAGAATGATAATTAGTAAATTAAAAGTGAGAATTGGTAAGTGCAGACAAAGTGTTGCCTAATTTATTAAAAAAGTGCCATAAAAACTCGAAAATTTTAGGGCGGAAAGGCTATTTATACGCAGAGAAGATATTGAAAAAGTAAAATTAGCTACTAATTATTTCAATATAACTACATAACAGCTACTAATTATTTCAATATTTCTATATAACTACATAATTATTTTCAAAAGAAAAATAATAAAAATATAAAAAAGACATTCAAATTGGAAACCGATAAACACATGATATATAATAATAAATTTTTACAAAATTAGTTTATCTTAAATATTCACATTTATAAAGGCCAAAGAATTTTCTCTTAAAAAAAAAAAAAAAAAAGAGAGAGAGTGAAAGGCATAATATAATATTCAAAAGGAAAATGTAAAAAATAATAATAATAAACAAATGAAAAAATTAATAACAAACATAATAAAATATATCAGAAAAGAAAGACAAATGGCATACTCGCAAAATAGTCTAGTGACACTCGCTTATTATGCATTGCTCAAGAAAGGAAGCAATAAAAATAAATATGCTTATAAAGGTTTTTCTTCCAAAAAAATACACTGCGAACGAAGAATTTCCTCGTTTCCCTCAATATGCAAATGAGTTTTGTAAAACGAGAGTGGTTGAAAGGTCACGGAAGAAAAGAAAGGTAGTAGAAAACTCATCAATATCCAAAATGCACTCTGAGAAGCCTGCCAGATTATTCTCATTTTGCCACCAGAATTCGAAACGATCACACCATCTGAGGTTTTGAACCAAACCCAAATTCCTTTTCGAGCTCAACAAAAAAGACCATCTACATATTTACAGAGATCATCTTGACATCAACATAGAAATTTCACTTATCGCGTTTTAAACCAAGCTTCTCTAATTTGAAAATAAATTACAATCGACCAACTCCACACTAAGATCTGTTAAAAGAATGATTATCTGAATGAAAGGATAATATATGAAAAACTAAGTTCATTAAAAAATGAATGCTTTGATATCATGAGGCATACTATACACAAGGTTTCCAAGAAAACATGGGTGAGTGCAAAAATTTTATTCGTCCTGAGAAAACATTGGTAAATTAAAAATCAAAAAGCAGCTGGAAAAGTATTAACAAAGTAATTTCTAACTGTAAATGTGCCTTTTATGGAACCTTATTTTGAACACAAAGTGTTAGTTACTTATGCAAAATATGATATAGACAAAAATAGTACAGACGCTAACTTTCGGTGCGTTTAAAATGTTAGTGTTTGGGTAATATTCTCGGTAAAGTTAGTAGATTAGGATGATATTCTTGCAAAGTAGGAACAGATTTACGAGAAACTAAATTGCTAGAGCAATTCGGAAGCTTTGCTCCTTCCTCGTCAGCAGTGTAAACATTCTGGCTGTTTGCTCGCGAAGCACAACCGATGTAGGTATGAATGTTCATGAGAGAGGTGCTGTAGAATTTCAATGTGGCAAAGTTCAAATGTCGGAAATCCCTTGCGGTTTCACAGTACTGCGATTTGCAGCGAGTATACACCATTAGCATTTCATTAAATCTTAGCGCTGTGTATCTAAATAAGACGCTTTGTCATTAATTATGAAGCGGGGTGGATTAGATTTTAAAATTCTCAGAGTGCAGTAAGGCTTGAAGTAAAGCAATTAATATATATATTTAGTAGAAGTATAATTTTTGAATTTCAATAAGGAAAGAGATAAAACTGTCTTTAAAAAGTAAAATTCTTTTAATAATGTTTAAGCGCCTTGCATGAAAATATAGGGGATAAATTTTTGCCTTTATATTTGTAAGCAAAAGTTTTGTATTTTCCTACATATTGATTTATAGAAAAAAATAAAAATCATTAAATAAAAATATATTGCCAAAAGTATAATATTTTGAGGATTAATTTTAGCAATAATTTAATGAATATTGAAAATGCAATTGAACTTTTTCAATATTTTAAAAAATCAGCAAATATATAAATTAATGTATAAGAAATCTAATTAAGAAATCCATTATTTATGTAATATATTATTTAAGTAACGTAATCTTTTTTTACATCTTATTATTGTATGCTTTTCAGTTATAAAAAATGTTTCAGAGACTTGTGAAATTTGCCATGAGGTCTTAAACTTCTATGTCTATTAATAATTAATTAAAAAAGTTTACAAACGCAAATTATATGAGCAACTATAAGTTGAATGCCTACTATTATTCTAATATGATTAAAAAGTGCAAAACACTACAATGATTTTTTTGTTAGATTTAGTTATATATTTTTCTAAAACTCAGTTAATTAAAAGATACAACAAATGAACTTCATTTTTATTTAAATGAGAAACTAAACGTTAGAATCTTCAGGGGAAAAAAACGATTCAATCTTTTCTTTTCATTTTTTTCACTGCAAAGAAACATAAATTTATTTTTCTAGCTTTACTTCAGAAAAAAAAGTAACAAAATAAACTGCAATCACAAATTTAAAACTGAATAAAATAACGATTCCCTTTTTACTTAGGGAAAAAAGTAAAGTATTTCATTACCAATGTTTTCAAAACTATTCAAACGAATTAATTAAGCAGAAATTAAGTGTTTGTAAAACGATCGTCATTCATGTAATTACTGTAACAATACTTATGCAAATAAGAACGAAATGTTTGGCAGTTATTTATTTATATTTTTTTATGTTAGCTAAAACTTGTTCTGGAGACAATTAAAACTTTAGCTTCATACATTTTTGTTTCTACTTAGGTAGACAGTATAATTCGAATTTGAATGCAAAGCGAAGATTAGACGAAACTTGGTATTTCAATCAATTCTGAATCTTTTTCGAAAAGTTTGATGGGTTTATTTTATCTTGATACATTTGTTTCTAAGCTTTTTAAATATGTTAGGAGTTAATATTGCGCGAAGTTAAGAAGTTATTAAGTAACTGTATTTTTAGCTTTTGTATCAAATTGTAAGATTAATGATTGGGGC
This sequence comes from Caerostris darwini, assembly GCA_021605075.1. NCBI lineage: Eukaryota > Metazoa > Arthropoda > Arachnida > Araneae > Araneidae > Caerostris > Caerostris darwini. The sequence goes on along the minus strand of BPLQ01015031.1, from coordinate 392,041 downwards.
CTGGTGGCCGAGTGACTAACGCTCTGGCTCTCGGTTTACATGTTTAGAGTTCGAGTGCTAAAGATGCCATGGATGTTTGTCATGGTTCGGAACCCACTTTAAACCGTAGTTGCCGGTCTAATATAACTTACGGTCTGGTCAAATATAAGTTACGGCGTAGGTCTGACAACCCTACCCAGTAAAAAAGAAAACATCTCATGTTTTGAAATCTGGCAGTAGGTTTGGCTTGTCTGTCTACGGTTATTTTGTGCACAATTTGGACTAATTAGACAGGGACCTTCAGTTTAACGTGGATTCCAAACCACTAACAAATATCCAGGCCACCGACAGTATTCGAGCCTGATGCCTGTGGTACCAAATGCCAGAGCCTGCTAGTAGGCGGACGGACTGACTTGGCCCAACATGGGACAGCTGATTTAGTGAAGAAGAAAATTATCTATTGTTCGCTTTACTTGATAATATATTCTTCCAGTGTTTCTGATATTACTATAAAACATATATGATGATTACGGATTATATTGCATTTCTTTATTATATTTAAAGTTATTTTTGTGTTTAAATAAAAAGTTAATATAATGCTAACTTACCTATATTTTTACTGTTTGTATTGAATATTAAAAAGCCTGTACAGTTTACTTTACTTTTGAAAATATCATTTAAGTTTTTCGTGTAAAAGCATATATTTGATCGGTTTATAAATTTAATTATTCTCATTCTGGTTATAGATAAGCAGAAATCTCCTAGTCCAGGTATGCTCATATTAGTGAAAGCCATGGAATAAAAATCTAAAAAATGTAACTAACGTGTGTATATTTCATTTCTTTATACATAACAAAGCTATTAAGATAATATGATAAATAAAAAAATAAATAACTTAATGTGCGATATTACATTAATTTAAAAATGCTTTATTATTCGGTTCAATTTTGGAAAAAAACATTATTTAGACTGTGTTTCAGAATTACAGCACGGAGAAAAACAGCAGGCTTATTCCCTGTCTGAAGACACTCCATTTCACCACATAAAATTGAGTCTGGCCAGCTTCCCCAATGGATCGCTGTCGTAATTCTACAGATAATAGATGTAAAGTATTCATATCTAAAGTATAGCTTCCTAGAAATCTTAATATGTAGCGTTTCTACTTGCAGTAACTGTAGATTATTTTAAAACCTGTTTTTTCTCACGTGTCCATTGATGTTAAGCAAATTAGAGAAAATAAATTCGTTTATCATTTCCTGATGCACCATTACTTTTTACATATACTGCATAGTTTTTATAAAACTTTACTTATTTTGGCAGTGTTAATTGCAATTTTTCTTATTGTTCTTTTTATTTTTTGCAGACAAATGTATCATTTAGCAACAATCACAACCTTATATTTTATCACATCTACTTTGTTTATTTGTTATATACTTATTTAGATAAAAATTCAGCATTACTGAACTTTATTGACGAAGTGTCTGATCTTCTAATGCGCAGTAAAATACAAAATAAAAAGAAATATACTTTTTTAATATTTAAATGACCACTTTTTCAAAACTAAAACTGGATCATGCTCCCTGTATTAATTTTTCCTCTAAACAAATATTCAATAACTGTTACCAATTACATTATGTAAAATGGACATATGATGAATTGGTTGCAAGAAATCAACGGTAAGTGGCGATTTGCGCATCCCTGACCTAAACTACGGCAATTGTTTTATAAATTTTTCTATTTTAAAAGTGTACCTTTATTGTTTTAAAATTTATGCATGAATTTAAATAACATTGATAAATCCATATATGTTACAGCTGAAAATTAAACATGATGTTGCGTTATAGTAAAAATAAATATAAAATTGGATCATGTTCACCGATTAATTTTTCCTGTAATTAAATATTTAATAACTGTTACCAATTACATTATGTAAAATGGACATAGATGAATTGGTTGAAAGAAATCATCGACAAGTGTCGATTTGTACATACCTGACCTAGACTACGGCAATTGTTTCATAAATTTTTTCTATTTTAAAATGTGCCTTTATTGTTTTAAAATTTACGGATGAATTTAAATAACCTTGATAAATCCATATATGTTACAGATGAAAATTAAACATGATGAAGTATTATAGTAAAGATCCATATAAAACTACAATTGTTGTTTCTGAATACTGAAGCCTTTAACCAATGTCAGTGTATATTATATGTATGTATGTGTGTGAAAGGTAACATATTGAGAGTTATTGCACCAATTGAGAGCCAGCTGCTATATTGCGCTTACATTGTGGGACCAGAAATTTGAATATATACCCCCAAGGTAACATCTGGGGATAAGGACTTTCAACATAACCCTTGAAGCCAATATACGGGCATTCAAATTCATCATGCCCAATTCTGACATTGACACAGAAGCTTTAGTTCAGCGTCACTTTTCGAATTTCGAACTAAACACCCATGATAAATGAACCCAACACTCTATACACCAAATATTTCCAGTATTTCATATAACCCTAAGTTAGAAAGTTTTTTTCTACAACAACAACAAAACTCTAAAAGAGATAAATTAATGCATTCAATGTACAAATGCAGCTCCATAAATCGTAACAAGTGATAATTGTGTTTAAATGTTATTCAATATAGAATTGAACTATCATATATTTAATCTATCAACACTATATTAATGAACGACGAGTAGTATTTCTATCACTTTGAATAAATGTTGCGTTAATGGTATGGTTGCCCAAAATAATTTTAATTAATAACAGTAAGAATAAAAGAAAAATAAAATAATTTCCATGTATGTAAATACAGAAACCATAGATTAAAACAAAACGTTTTTATCTAAAATATCGTATTGATGAATTATTTATGTCTGAATCGCAAGTATTGAAGAATATGGTATATAAAGACTATGTTTTAATGGAAAGAATTGTAATCTGATATTAAAAACCATAATCTATTATTAAAAATATGTTTGAAATTTCCTTAGAATATAACAAAGATTTCATCTGAAACTTGTTACCGAATATTCAACAAGATGTTCATAATGTCTTTTCCTGATTAAAAGAATTAATGTAGAAAATAAGGAAATCTGCAATAAAAATACTTTTTTTGCTGAAGTAAAAAAAAAATTGCTATTTAAACACTTCGGTTGCCGTTATTTACAACAAAATTTAAAAAAAAAAAAAAAAAAGAAAGAAAGGATAAGAGAAATTAAAAAAGCAGATTAGTAATTAATTGATTGAAATATTTAATAACTCGAAGTATTGAAAAAGAATTCATATTTTTCCATCAATATAATGGCTATATAGATATTTTTATATAATGTATAAAAATGAATGCCTATTTGTGTATACGGTCTAGCAAATGTTCATTTTTTTTTAAAATTTTTAATTTCATTCTAAAAATTCATTGAAAAAAATTGAGAAGAAATTTTTATAAATTATTTTTTACTCTAACGAAAACCTTATTTTTATAGACGTCAGATTCTCAGCCATCATTTGATGCAAGCTTTAGAAATTGACTAGCGGTATTAATTACGTTATATAAAAAATAAGGTATAAAATTTTCATTATTAGTTTCTAATTTTTTTCCAAACTAACATTGTTTCCCGACTGACGGCAGAGTGGTAACGTGCACAGCGTGCATGAGGGCTCGGGTTCTAGTCCATTGCAGTTACTGATTTTCAGAAACAAGGAGACTCGATGACGACTGTGACAATTTATGTAAATCAGGTCAGCCTGTTGTGAGTTTTCCAGTGTTTCCCCCATACGACACGAACATACAAGGAATTTACACCTAAAGTTCTCGCTGAAGGCATTACACCTCGATGAGCAATTCATGATATACATCAGTGAAACACGAGGGCCACAGATGATAGTGTCATTTTTTTTAAGAATATGATAGTGTCATTTTTTTGTTGATATTAACCAACAAAAAAAAATGACACTATCATATTCTTAAAAGGGGGCCTGAATGGCCGAGTGGCTAGCGCTCTGTACCACAGGTTTCGGGTTCGAGTCCCGGCGTTGCCATGGATGTTTGTTGTGGTTCGGAATACACTTTAAACCGTAGGTCCCGGTCTAACAGGATCGTAGAGCGTTGCGGGGGTAGTATTATTCCGCGTCCGTAGCTTATCTTCAAGCTACACGCACCTCCTGGGTAAGTGAGTAAGGTCGGGGCAGCACTTGCCTTAAGACAACACAGACAACTGTCTAAGTGTCTGCCAGCTGCATTAGAACAAAAAAAGTCTTAAAAATAAATATTATTGCACTTAAAGTATCATACCTTAAATTCTGAACAAATACTTTTATTTAATGAAATCTTACAAAATTAAAAATGCCTTATTTTCTGTGATCGGAAACATCTGCTGGTATTTTATAACATTTATTTTTAGTATCAATCGATAAAATTTGGTAGTCTTCTTCACAAAAGCAAATAATGTGACTGCTTTAGGAATAAGATCTACAATCCTTTTAAATCCAAGTTCAAAAATTCCTTTTTCGAGAATTCTGAAGTCAAGCAACTTTTTTGTTTGTTTTGTTGGCTCTTTCACAAACTCATTGTACTTCAAAGTCATCCATGATGGTTTCCATTTGCATCCTTCTAAAATACATGTAAAGACGACACGAAGCAATTGGAGATAAAACTGAAATAAGAGAGAAATCCATACAAAGTATATTGAAAGATACAGGAAACCGTTGAAAATATTTGTTCCTTTCAACAAACAACTTAGTATTTGTTTGAAATTAAACTTATTCGATTGAACTTAGTATATGATTACAATAGAAATAATACAAAGTAAGAAACCTGATAGAGAAAAACCTGAAACAAGAAAACAATTTACCTTTAGAGAACAAATTATTATTTGTGAAAGAATACGACTTATTTGTGAATGAATACATACAAATAATTCAGAGATTAAATATAAGGAGAAACGTAAAAACCAAAGCATTTTTTTCTTTTTTTCTGCGCATTTTGAATTTATACGAGAAATAATTTAAATTCAAATTTATCGTAAAAAGGATTTTATTTTTGAATAACGGCGGCGTGTTCTGTTTATGTATATCACGAATTTCCCATTGACGTGTGATGAAGGGAGGGCATTAATTTCCAGGAGGATATTTTAGGAGCAACTGCTCTTCATTTGAGTGTCGTATGGAAGGCAATTCGGAAAATAACCCACCAAGCAGGCTTACTGTGATGCAAGACATTTTAAATATAGTCGCCATCATGTTTCACAGTTTCTGAAATCTACCACTGCAACGGAGGCCATCAGGTGATTCGAACATGACCTCTTCTGCTCGACTAGTCCCGCGTTATCATTGGACCACGAATCGGGATAAAATATGCTTTAATGTCGAAAAAATTATGATAGAGAATAGTTTGCAAATCTAATGGTTAATACTTTACTTGCTGTCAGAGTTAAGTCCAAAGTTTGTGGATTGATTGGCAAGCATTTTTATCCTTCTATTTTTTATACGAATTATAATTAACTATGTTTTTTTGTGCAAAAACATGAACTCCTATTGAACATTAAACATTTGCAAAAACATCTTCAATATTTAAGTGTCTTAAAGAATTTGCATTGCATCTGTATAGTCCTACAATGGCCATCCGAATACACATACCATGTACTTGCTGGTAGAAAATTTCCACGATGATTTTGAAAAGATTAACATTCATTCAAAGCATCTATTCGCCACATTTTGCTTTTTTCAGCTTGTGTGTTAAACCCCAAAACTTATTATTTTCATGATGGTGCTGCATTGAAAATAAAAAATAGAAAAAATTATCTTGTAATTTTATTTCTCTTTTCAATGTTTCCGAAGCCCTTTTTCTTCAGTAATTAATTGTTTAGCAGCTTGGTTAATGTTATATTATAATAATTTGTCCTCCATCACTTTAGTGACGGAGGTTTAATGATTTTTTCAAAATTAGTACCATCTGCAACCAATGCGTTCATAGCGTTGAGTCAGAATACAGGACATTGTTAGATTACGTCATCTGCTTGGCACAAACGTCACGACTCATTTTTAATACCCTGACACTTACATGACACTTAATAACCGCTTCTTCATATTCAGGATTAACTTTACGAATATTAAGCATGACTCTATTGTTACTTTTTAATTTGAGTATTTTTAATAAACACATTAGCTTTTTGTGTGTATATATATATATATAATACATAATTATATAGATAAAATGGAAACATTGAATTAATTGAGTACTAATTGAAACATTAGTTAACTAACATGTATTTAAATTTTTCTAAACAGAATGAAACTTTTAAATTTCAAAAATCAGTATCAATTTGAGTTGCTTTTGAGAGAAAAGTATATTTTATCAGTGTAAAAAGAGAAAACTTGTCTCTTATTTCACAATTTTAAATTTACTTTAAATGTTATTAACGTTAACACAATTTACTAAGATATTCACCACCTCTGAAATTTTATCATACCATTGCAACGAAAAAGAACATCGAATGAGGGACATTGAAACCAAAGGATTTAATAATAATTCTATTTCCTCCAAGTTAAAAGGAATCCGAAAAAGATAAGACAAATTCCCTCCGGTTGTAATGTCAATTAAGGTTAATCTACTAGTTTTGTTTACTTAAATTAACGAGAAGGTATTCAACGAATTACTTGAACGTACATCTGAAGTATTTCTTGAAACTACACGTAGTCAAATAACTTGGTAAATTAATGAATATTTAGTAACTTAGGGGATGGGATGGTATGTCGAGAGATGTACGTCAAGAAACAAGTGGATAAATGCAACACGCGATTTGTATAATAGAAATTTTGTATTTGTGTAATAGAATGTAATTTGTATAATAGAGAAAATATATGTAAAAATCTGTTTCACAAGTGGAATTTTTTTTCTATATGTAGTATTAACAGATTCGACAATTAGAGATGCACAAAAAAATATATTATTTTATTTGTATCATTCACCAGCACAGTTTATTATTTATTTTCTCTTTAACTTCTTAATTCGTACAGTCTTTACTTCTGTAGATCTAAAATGAAATAACAAATATTTCCAAATTGAAATGCATTAGTGTATATCTATAATGTATTAATGCTAATAATCATTGATATATACTGTATAAAGAAATTGAATGCTCTAAGCACTCTTTTATGCTATTTCTTTCATAGTTATATATAATCTTGTAAATTTAAATATTATTTAATGTAATTAAAATTTTCTATAGTATATAGTTTTTTTATAAGTGTAAAATATACTGACAGATATAAGAAAAATAAATTAAATGTTATTTAGATTAAATATAATTTAAATATAATTTAGTTTAATTAAAATTTTCTATAGTATATAGTTTTTTTATAAGTGTAAAATATACTTACAGATATAAGTTAAATGTTATTTATTAATTGACAGATATAAGAAAAATAAATTAAATGTTATTTAGATTAAATAATTTAAATATAATTTAGTTTTAATTAAAATTTTCTATAGTATATAGTTTTTTTTATAAGTGTAAAATGAAATAAATTAAATGTTATTTAGATTAAATATAATTTATATATTTAATTAAAATTTTCTTGTAAATTTAAATATTACAGATATAAGAAAAATAAATTAAATGTTATTTAGATTAAATAAATTAAATATTTTCTATAAAATATATATATAGTTTTTATAAGTGTAAAATATACTTAAGAAAAATAAATTAAATGTTATTTAGATTAAATATATTAAATATAATTTAGTTTAATTAAAAATTTTCTATAGTATATAGTTTTTTTATAAGTGTAAAATATAAAAGAAAAATAAATTAAATTTATTTAAAAATATATAATTTAGTTTAATTAAAATTTTCTAAATATAGTTTTTATAAGTGTAAAATATACTTACAGATATAAGAAAAATAAATTAAATGTTATTTAGATTAAATATAATTTAGTTTAATTAAAATTTTCTATAGTATATAGTTTTTTTATAAGTGTAAAATATACTTACAGATATAAGAAAAATAAATTAAATGTTATTTTATAAAATAATTTAATAGTATATTCACAGATATAAGAAAAATAAATTAAATGCATATAAAAATATCCTAGTTTTCAGTAAGCTCAAAATTTTGATCAAGCCAAATATCCTACTTGTTTCCACTCCTTCTTTCGTGTAAATGATAAATTATTATAGATGTTATAATAGTTTATTCTGTATTTTAATATTTCCTTCAATGTAAATTGTATGTTAAGATATTTTCTATTTTCTTCAGATACTATTTCTTGCTTATCTTTAGGGTCATTGAATGTTGTGCTTATGAATTCCTTGTTCCATGCATGTTTAGAACGCTGACCGATTCGATCTGAACTAAACATTTAAAATTCTGAAAATTCTGAAATGATTTAAAATATTATTGCCACAGTAAAGATACTCTGGATCATTTATTAAAGACCAATTATAATATTAATATGAATAAATGTATACTACTGATGCGCATGTATTGAATGCACATCTATTCAGCCAAAACAAGAAATTTAAAAATTCCGATAGTAGCAATCCATTCTGTACGTAAATTTAGGGTCAAAAATGTAACTGCCAAATTAAAAATGCTCAGAAACATTTATTAAAGACCAATTCTAATATTAATTTCAATAAATAGATACTATTCGTTAGATACAAACATAAATCACTTAGTATGATTAAATGGACATCGATTTGATGAACTAGAAATTCAAAATTCCTAAAATAGTAATCTGTTCTATACGAGTATTTAGGATAAAAAATATTACTGCCAAATTAAAAATGCCTAGAATCATCTATGAAAGGCCAATTCTTATATTAATTTGTGCAAATAGACACTACTGATGTGCATGTTTTGAATACACGTCGATTTCGTTTAAACTTGAAATTTAGAAAGTAGTAATCGGTTCTACACGTAAATTTAAAGCTAGCATATTTCATTTGGCAATAATATTTTATGAACCATTTATTAAATGCTAATTCCAATATTAATTTGAATAAATAGATACTGCGGTTACTACTAGATAGTACTGTTTAGATACAAACGTGAATCATTCAGTATGATTAAATGGCCATCTATCAGTTATGAACTAGAAATTTAAAATTCCAAAAGTAGTAATCTGTTGCATACGGATATTTAGGATTAAAAATATTACTGCTGAATTAAAAATGCTCTGAACCATTTATTAAAAACCATTTTTAATATTAATTCATATATGAATATCAATTCATTCAATTATGCCAATTCATATCATGAATGCCAATTCTAATATTAATTCATATATATATGCCAAATCATATATGAATCAATCAGACATTTGGAAATAACAGTATTAAAATTAATGGTGGTTATAACAAAACTGATAGTTTAAATAATGTTTTAGATTACGTATCTAAATAAAATTGCGAATCATATAGAAACGATATTTGTGTATGGCTAAAATTTCCAACCAACTACAACAAGCTTTTTTTTAACTTGTTAGTCAAATCATAACGAAACTTTTAAAAATATTGTATTTACATATTAAAAAATGAAAATTGTGATTATCCGAATATGAATTGAAGCAAGAATAATCATGCACTATTTAGAATATATAAAATATAAATTATAAATAACGTCAGAAATAACAAAAATTATGCATGTTTAAAGATTAAATATATTACCAGGATTCAAAAACTAGTTTAAAGGTGTTAAATTTAAGGTTTATATAGAAAAAATTACATTTACAGCACGTTTAATATTAAAAATATTTTGTATAAGAATTTAAATTTATTTCCTTGCAAAATATACTGTTCTTTTTTTTGTTGACTCTATACAACTACCGTTACTTTATAGTCTTTCCTTTTTTCTGTATTTATAGTGCATTCATTTAATGCTCCACTCTTTTTTTCCATTCAATTTCGTGAGTATCCCATTTATGTTTATCATAGCAAAAAATAAACACAAACAAAAATAAACGGATATTAATAACGCCTACTTCTAGCTTAAGGGACGCTAAAGTTTAATTTACGGAAAGACACAATATCCGAACGTGACATCTGAAAATACGGTAATTCGTTGTTTACTGCCTGGAAGAGACTAACATAAATAAGATACTTTTAACGATACATTAGGATTATTAGTAGGAAAAATATATTAAAATGCAGAAAAAAATCAAATTTCATTCCCCTTTTTAAAATGAAAAGTCAGTTTTATATTTAAATAGAGTTTATTTTAAATGTAACGGAGTTACAAAAAATGTTTTATAAATCCTCCAAATAATACTTCTATTTTCACTAACGAATCCTCTTAATATATTTGATTAACGCATTGTTTTATTTTTCCCCTTACACTTTAATTTCAATGCTTATTAATAAATTATTGCCATTAGAAATTGCAAAATTTTACTGGTGTATTAAAAATAAAAGTTTATCGAAATTTTGCAATATTTCATTTCAACAGATAACAAATTAGTTAATTAATACATTAATTAATTACTTTTTGTTGTCATTATTAATTGCAGCAAAGTAATCTCAGACGTAAAAAAAGGAAAGCATAATTTAATTTTTTTAATGAGATGGAGCTAAAAACAACAAAAAATTTTAAAGTCATTATTTTATTTTAATCAAAGGTTTTTGCTAATGAGGCACATTGGATTATTTATAGAACCCACAGAGTAAATTTTATATTTTCTTCGTCGCTTTAAAGAAATAATTTATGAATCAAATAAATGCCAAATTAGCATTAATGAAGTTATTTAACTGCATCCTTAAATTATTTCACAATTATGATAAATATATTACAAAAATAATAAATATTGATTTATTTTATGACTTGACTTTTTTGAGTGCCCTTAATCATGTGAAAAGAAAAAGGTTATTATTATTTTTCATTCAAATTAAATTAATGGAAAAAAATAATGAGAATCTAATCTTCAAACAGTCAAAGAGAATTATAGCCCGACTCGTAGCAACGTACGCAGCTGGTGAGCATTAGAGCTGAGGTTCAATCGCTGAAAGCTTTGTTGAAGACACTGTTTCAAAAAACGAGGAGCCTCGATGGCATTTGTGACGTTCAGCATCTTGCCTCGTTTGTCGGTCTACTACTACATCATTGTGCCTAGAGCTGAGTTGCCCCTTTACAGTTTGGGAATAATGGGGGTGAGAAGTTTATTTGGGCTCTCTAACGCTCTATAATCATATGAGACCGGGACCTACGGCTGAAAACGGATTCTGAACCACTACAAACATCCACGGTGTCGCCGGGACTCGAACCCATAACCTGTGGTACCTACGGCCAGAGCGCTAGCCACTCGGCCATCAGGCCTCACTCGGGCTGGTGGGAACTGTCGTGGCTTTCTCCCATACGACACGCAAATGCGTAGTAGTTCCCCTTAAAAGTCCTCACGAATGGCACTTTTCCTCCTTCTTCAGCGTCACAAAGTTAATTCAGACGTAACCAAGTACCTATGGTTGCCCCATCACAACAGAAACTGCCCCTTTTCCTCCATCCGCAAGAACACACAGGTTCATGGACAGTCCAGATGTTGCTGCCGACCAAGTGGGATAAGAAACAAAGAAAATAACTCAACGTAAATTTTATCATTTCCGCAAATCTCTTTATCTCAAAATCACATAGAATCTCGTATGGGAAAAAAAGGATTCATTTTTCTCAAAATGTAAATAAATCTAGAATTCAATGGTTAAAACATTGCAATTTAAATTAAAAATAATATAAAAAAAATATTAAAAAACAAAAGAGAATACAAATTAAAATTTTAAAAATTATTTACCAAATATTCAAATAACGTTTTTATGCCTATAATAGCTCAATATTAAAATAAAAAAGTTATTAGAAAGCAAAATAATAATAATAATAATAAATAAATAAAAAGAAAGAAAGGAACTATTTACAATTATTTGTAATAAATGTAATATTATTTATTATATTATTATAAAAAAGGATTACATCTTGCTATGAATAAAATTTCAGTTAGAAAAAAAAAATTATTTTTCCTGAAGTAGGGAAAGAGGGAGAAACCGAAGCTTTACAGTTCAATAATTTAAATTTCAGGACACATAATTAAATTAAAAACATGGAATTGAATTCGTAATGGATGCTTTGAATTTCAATTTATGAATTGAAACGTAAATTGAATTCTTTTTTTTATATATTTACTAGAACCAAAATAATTTTAAAAATATAATTTAGTAGTTTTCTATGACATCCAATTTAATAGTCAAATGGTTTTATAGAAATTACAAAAACAGAAATAATAACAAATTTCAAAAGACATCTGAATATTATTTTATTTTGAAATATGTTTGATGTTTCAAGTATTTAAGGTGATTATAAAAACATTTCTTGGCATTATGCAATTTTTTTTATTTAATTTAAAGAAGAATATAAGAAGCCATTTTTCCTCTTATTGAAATAAAACGAACATTGATAAAGACGGGTTTTTCTATTAGGAAATAAGAATTCAATTTAGAAAATAAATATTAAATTTCCTCATACAATACAAAGTTTTCGAAATACTTGAAATTTTATTTTATGACTTAAGAAACTTTTTTCATACTTTTTAACTTTTTTAACCTGTTTCTCTACATTGTTTCCATACCACTGAATAAAACTTTTATCAGGTTGATATTCGACGAGTTTAGTTTTAATTATTTTTTTTTATTCTAGTCAGATTCTAGAGTGAATAGTTCGCAGACATATTTTAATTTGTTTATTTGCTTAGAATAATTTAAAAAAACTAAACATATACATATGTACCAATGTCCCGGAAGAAGTAAAAATAGACAAATTTTTCTTATTGGTATTGGGTTTCATTTAAATATGTAAGTAATATGGAGAGAAAGAAGAAATAGAGAAAATTAAAAATTAATTTTATTAATTTATAATATATAAAATCGTTCAGCCCGATCGGCGGCCTAATGGTAGCATGCCAGCACACAGATTCAGTTTAGTGGCGGTTTGCGTGCGTTGTAGTCACTGCTTGGAAAAAAAAGTGGATTCTTTGAGGATTGAAACATTTTTACATATTCTGCTTCGTTTGATATTTTCAGATATGGAGCAGTTAAAATAAAAAAAAATTACCGATATGGATAAATTCTCTTTTTATACAATTATGGTATAAAAAGAGATTTTTATTTCAAAGATGGTAAATTAAAGTAATGTTCTTTGTGAAAGTGGTACAGAGAATAACAATTTTAACACACTTACTTTTTATCATCATTTTAATACACATTTTTGTTATGATTTTGAAAAAACATATTTATAAATAAAGATCATTATCATCATCAGTGACGCAAGGCCGTACGCCTTCTGGTAGATTTCTAGACAGCAGATGTTTTCTTTTTACAGGGTATGGTTGCCCTACACTCAACGCTATACAGTCATATTAGACAGAGACCATCAATAAAGATAAAAATTTTATTTTATTTAATTAAAATCCGAATGTTGTTTAGAACAGTTCTTCATTTTATGGAAATACAAGGTTCCTCGCAGAATACAAATTCTTCCTAATGTTATACTTCGTCATATTTTCTATAGTAAAAAAATAGTCTTTTGTTGAACTATCTTATTATAAATTGATTTTCAAGATAAAAAGTTTTTCTTAAAATTTTGTAGAAATCCTCCGTCACATTCCAAAGGCCCTCGGTTTCATTTTTCATCTTTCCTTCAAGATAGTCACAGTGTGTCTTTGTCTTCTGAAAACAGTGATACTGTAACGGAAGCTATCAGGGGATTGAACTCTTGATCACGAGTCAAAATTGAATCATGCTACTGAATCATGAGTCAAAATTGTAAGAGCACTACCATCAAAAATTGCTGAAAATTGGAATTCTAAGAATACCTTAAAACCCGTCTGTTAAACCATATATGAAAAATAAATGAAAATAATAATGTTGATAAAAGATATATATATATATCCAAGAAATATATAAATTTAATATCTAAATTAAATTTAATAATTTAATTATTAAATATATTTATATTAAAGCGATAATTAAATTCGAATTGAGGCTCAGATGCAATGTTCTCAAAGTAGCGCGTATGACGACAAAGTTTAGAATCCTTTACCGCTCATCTAAATATATTATAGATTGGCGAGTGTTTTTTCCTGTTCAATAAGTAAATGTGGGGCGATTATGCCGAAACGCATAAATCTCCTTTCTTTGTACATCAGTAGTATTATGTGGAGTAAACACGAGTTCTGCTTAGTCTGATGTAAAAAGAAATAAAAGTTTAATTTTCCTGCTAGTCTTATTCGAATATCTTGTTAAAATTGTCCTTAAATAAAAATATACTTTAAAATAAAGGAAATTAGATACTTTATTGGAAGGCTTTGGAAATGAGATACGTTAAAAACACGGAAACAAGGAAATACTTATAAACAAGGACAACTTGTCAACAAGGAAATACTTGGAAAATAAGGACTACTTGAAAACAAATAAATACTTGGAAAACAAGGACTACTTGGAAACAAGGAAATACTTGGAAAACGAGGACTACTTGGAAACAAAGGAATAAAAGTTTTTATTTTGGAAATAAGATACTTTACTGGAAGGCTTTTAATATTTTACTTATTTCTGACACAAAAATGACAAGTAATTCCTATTATTATTTTTTGTCAAGTATTTCCAAGTCGTAGATCGTCCTATAAAAAAAGAAACAGACATTAATAAGAGTATCTCTTGTGCCTATACACTCTTGCGTCGTTGAAAGAAAACCCAATTTCGTCAGCAAAAAAAAAAAAAAATCAAGAAGAACCCCAGCAAGTTTCGGAGAAGCATTCCCATTCTATGAGAAGGTAAACAATGCATAATTGAGGATGGCCTGGCGTTAACTATTCCAACCGGAACTCGAATCCGAAAACGAAGCCAATTCCGGTGGTGGGAGGGGACGCAAATCCGCGTTCCAAAGAAATAGTGTACCGAAAGAATTCTCCCCTCAATGTCGGGGGAGGGAGGAGTAAGTGTTGCAGATGCTGCGCCTGCGTACACGGAGGAGCGAGAGCACAAGATCCGAAAACGCAGGATTCGGATGCCGAGATGGGGAGGTACGTGGTTGTGTTCCGCTTCGCTCTTCTGTTACTCAACTTGGGACTCCGCTACGCCTTGCCGGAGGTTATCAGAATAGGTGAGTGAGCATCTTGGCGCACAGAAGCTTTCGGTTTAAAAAGTTTGCATTCGTTTCTCACTCGATGGAGATGCATGGTTTGGATTGTTTATTTTGCTATTTTTTTTTTTTTTTTGATAGGAGGTCTCTTTGAGAATTTCGACGATGACCGTGAGATGGCGTTCCGGTATGCTGTGGATCGGATCAACGCGGATGATGCCGTGCTTCCTAAGTCCCGACTCTCCGCGAAGATCGAACGCCTGAAGCCTCAGAGTAGTTTCCACGCCGCCAAATCAGGTACTTCCACCCGCAATTTCTGGCTATCTCTCATACACACTCGGTTGCCTTTTGTATATTTCCACTTAAGTTGCGTTGCACCTTTGGAACGGGAAGTACTGGATGAGACAGCCAAGTGTAAAGGGATCATTGAAGATTTTTATCAAATAATCAAATTATATAATCAAATTATATAATAATCAAATTATTGGACTGTCAGATTCATAATGAACTACGCTTCGTCGAAATACTGGAAAATATTTAAAATATAGACGAAAACCAAAAACTGGGGCATTATACTGTGCGTTTATACGATTAATCAAAGAATCGGATAATGTCTCGAAAAGTGGCGCCAAACTTTCACGCAGCACTTTTTTTGGCGGCTTTTCATGCCACTCGAGTGCGTTTTGTACTATTTTGCTTAGGCTAGTCTCCGGCAGCCAGAATCTTTGGAATGGTAGTTGGGTGTAAATAATGTGACAGTGCTGTGTAAAGGAATCATAGGATAGATTCTATCACGTGCTAAAATAATTATAAGCAAAATAATGGTTTGGAAATACTTATTAAAAAACCCTCGCTAGAAATGCTTTCAGAAAAGGCTTTTACTATAAACAAAAAGATAGTTATTGGCAGTATTTTGATAGTGTTTTAATTATTCAGGATTGAAAAAAAAAGGAATTCAAATTATGCCTTAAAAAGTAACGCAAAATTTTTCAGATACATTTTTTTGTCTATCTTTTATAAACTCTAATCTTTGTCATGCTCCATTTTAGTTGAGCTTTCGCTTTGATAGACATTGAAATTAATCATTTGGTGTACTCAAAAGGTCAATTAAATGAATATAAAATATTGAAAATTCTACTTCAAAATTTAAATAATAATATACCCAATAAAGAAGCATCCGATTTATATTAAAGGCTATATAAGCAACATCCAGAATCTTTGGAATGGTAGTTGGATATAAATAATGTGACAGTGTTGTGTAAAGGAATCATAGGATAGATTCTATCACGTGCTAAAATAATTATAAACAAAATGATAGTTTGGAAATACTTATTAGACCCGCTTGCTAGAAATGCTTTCAGAAAAAGGTTTTTGTATGCAAAAAGATAGTTATTTGCAGTATTTTGTACAGTTTTCTAATTATTCAGGATTTAAATAAAAGGAATTCAAATTATGTCACAAAAAGTAACTCGGACCTTTTCTGATATATATTTGTCTATCTTTTATGAACTCTGATCTTTATTATGCTCCACTTTAGTTGCGTTCTCGCTTTGTTAGACATTGAAATTAATTTTTTTGGTGTACTTGAAAGGACAATTAAATGAATATAAATTATTGAAAATTCTACTTCAAAATTTAAGCAATAATATACCCAATAAAGAGGCATCCAATTTATATTAAAGGTTATATATTAGAGAAATTGATAAATTATACATAACAAAATTTATCTGCAGTGTATTGAATAATTTTAGGATTAATCAAGATATCAAAAAGGAAATAAATTATATTTCAAAATATATAGATTTCTCCAAATATAGTTTAGCACGTGATTTTGTGATCCTCATACACATTTCATAGCGTTTTATATGTTTCTTATTAAGCTCAGCTCCTATGGATTGTTGTAATAAAGGATTCTTGAAATGAAATGACATTTAAATTCGAAAAAAACATAAGTTATATTTATTTTAATCGATTTTTTAAAGAAAAGATAGTAACAGAATATAAAATTTACAATAAAAATTGTTTTAGTAATAATAATATTTATAGAAATCGAGAATATAAGGAAATAAAATTAATTGAAGTAAAATGCTTACTTTTATAATTAATCAAGGCCTTACAAGAATTTAATGATGTTACATTAATAATTCCTTACGCATGTTTTGCCTATTTTTTATGCTCGTTTGTTTTCGTTTTCTCCATTGCCATTTAAGTCACTTTCGTGTTTAGTTAGCCAATGAACTAGATCATTTTGCATACACGAAATGATAATTAAGAATACATTAATTGCCAAAGGCTTCAGTTTGATTAAAATAAGCTGATTCTATGTAACTAAATACCGAATTCGAATCAGAAATTGTATTTAATAGAAATAATTTCAAAAACCGAAAAAATACACATGTACAAAAGTTTAACATTACATGTACAATGTTTTTGTTATGTGCATTTGTTTTAGCCAAGAGTTCAAAACAGGATTAAATAACGTTTCATAAAGTTTGCATACCGCCGAACGAAGCAATTTATTCTGTCTTTTTGGGATGTTTTCCTTGAATATTCGGTTGCCTTTTATCAATTTGTGTAAAGAAAAGGATATGATATTAAATTTTATCGTTAATCAAATTGTATTTTGAAATTTTAATTATAAATAAGAGCGAATTAATGAAATGTCAAATTTTTAATGCTGTAATAAAGAAGTGCTGTCAAACACTCTATCAAAAATTGAGAACCTATCAGTAAAATTAATCGCTCCTTATCAATAAATGTTTCAATTCCAAAATTTTAAGACAATATTTGGTTCCTTTTCCAGCAATTTTGATTGCATTTTATTTATTTCCACTTGAAGTACATTACTAAACAAATAGTCATTGTAAGAGATAATTGTGGGTAAGTTAAATGAGAGTTAGGCTTAACAAAAATGCTGTCAAACATAGAGAACACTTTTGTGAACAAATAAAAAATTCAGTTTGCTGAACATTTTTATGATTAATTAAGGACTCAAAAGGAATCTAATAATATATTAAACAGTTATTCATAGTACCAAATTTTCTACGTTGAAATTTCATTACGTTCTTTTTAATTGTTTTTCATGCATATTAAATTGAATTTTAGCCGTTGCAAATAAAGTTGCGCTGTAGCGATTATAGCCAATGAAATTAGTGTTGTATGAAGTATTAGAGAATTTGAGTTAGAGTAGTGTCATTTTAATCAAAATGCTAAGTCGTGTAATGAAATATTAAGTTTTCACTAAAGATTAAGCTTTATAAAAGACTCTTAAGAAATTAAAAATATATTTATAAAAAAACAGTTAGTTTTATTTAGTTGTATAGTCTTAAATCCTTCGTGGTCTGAAAAACGTATTAAATAATAAAAATATTAAACATTAAAAGTATTAAATACATAATATTAAAAGTATTAAATGCATATTAAATATTAAATACATTTGTACTATTTTGCTTAGGATATAAATAATGTGGCAGTGTTGTGTAAAGAAATGATAGGATAGATTCTATCACGCGCTAAATGAATAAATTAATGAAAATATTAATATTTAATAATTAATGAAAATAATTAAATATAATTAATAGAAATATTAATATTTAATTTAATATTTAATACTGAGTTTAATTTTCGTATTATCAAATCAGGTAGATCTAATCACGATTTTTCTCTGTTTTTCTAACATAATCGATTGTGTTTATGTTGTTATTTTAATGACTGTTAAATTCTGTTGTTTAACAGTCATTAAAATTGATAATTATATGCAAAGTATCAATGTTAAGTGTTAATAAATTAAACGCTCGATGTTAAGGGATTAATAAATTATAAAATAAAATTTAAAAATCCAATTAAAATTATTTTCTACCAAGTTATTGAATGTAAAATTGATTATTAAATTCGCGTTTTACAGAAATATCACTAATTGAAAATGTCAGTTAGAATAAAAAATCAGAATAACGGATTATATTGTATAAGTTTATGGTATATTGTATGTTTTTCTAAATACATTTTTTGTATTCTAATCGCTAATTCATTTTATCCTTTCTATTTAAGTTGTATTGTGACTTTGGAAAACACTGAAAGGAAATAATAAATATTCGTGTAATTATTGATTATCAAATATTCTGCATCAAATTTTATTTTAAATTATTATGAACTAGACAGTGGTATGCCAAATAAAATTACCTTAAAATATTAAATTTAACAGGTTGAAAAATTTCTGAAATACTTATTAAAAAAATTGGCAAAAAGACAATCTCGAAGTAAGGAGTATTCTTTTGTTATTATTATAGTTGCTATAAATAGATTCGTAGTTTACATTTCACTAAAGAGTTGAGCATGTGTAGCTTTACGTCCTTTTTCACGTTTCCCAATTAGACAGTTCAACTGACATAATTTGGCTTTCTTTATACTTATATGTTTTTTTATTTTATTCTTTTTTAAGTAATATCGTGCTTTAGAATGCTCCTGATTTCATTTTACAGCAATATTGATATTTAACTCGTAGCAGAGGGTAAACATATAAGGCTATTTTCAAGTTTTGAAATAAATCAATTGTTGCAGTATATAATAAATATATCATTTGTTTAATCTAATTATTAAAGAGTGGTCAATAGCAAAGAAAGCAGTTCAACCTACACATTTTGACTTATTTATATTTTGATTCCAATTTACTATTTTTAATTTAGCTGCTTTGTATATTTGGCAATAATTACAATGTAAAGTTGGCATTTACATATAGGCTAATTACTGTAGTATTTGCTTTAAAACTTTAATTAAAATAACCCTGGTTCAAGCTTCAAGAAATTAAATTTGTAATAAAAGTAATTCCTAGTAGAAAATATTTTATAAACAAAGTAAAATTTGTCAACAACAAGGCAATAAATATGTATTGTTAAATGTATTAATTCCATACGCAATTCTTTGTCTCTTTTATCATATTCCCTTTCAATCATTCTGTGTATTGAATATTTGATATTGGTGTTGTGTCTCTTATTAAGAGATTTATTTATCCAACGTGTCAATCAAACTTTCCTACTACTGATTTTCCATAAAATTTTGAAGGTATGATGATTTATGAATATTCTTTTTCTAAATTGATAGTTTTTATTTATAAAAAAAGTTTCCATCTAAATTTCTAGACGGTAATTTAGCAGATTATTTACATCCGCTGAGACATTTATGACTTAAACTAGAACATTGTTATTTCTTTCATGAAAGCATGATTTTCTAATTTGCATAAAAGGTGGAATAAAACTTATATTATGATATGCTATCACATACTAGACAAATAATTCTTTTTTGTCTGTGACAAATAAACAGTTAAAAAAATATTTTTTTTATTATTGAGATGATTTTTTATTATTGAGTTTTTATGAGAATGTGACTATTTTTATAAGGATGTAACTTTTTTCATGTATGTTCAACTGACATAGAAATCTTTAGAAATGAAAAAAAGCAGAAAAAAAATATAAAGAATTTTAAGTATATTATAAACTCTTGTACTTCTTCAATTTTAATTTCTTCTTGTGACAGTTGTGCATAAAATATATAAGAAATTTTGTGACAAGCATAAGAAGTTTTCATCCTCAATTTACCAGTTAGAAGTTTCAAATTTTTTTTCTTTTTTTTACTTCTATCATATTATAAATGATTATATTTTGAAGCAATTGTCTTATTATCTTATGTGCATTTCCTCCGAAGGATACATGCGTGAAATGTGTCTTCTATCTCTTTACTTTTAATCCTTTCTAAAAGATTTTATAATTTCTTTTTTTTTTCTAATCCTTTCTAAACTTTTTAAAATATTTTTCTTTATTTTTTAACCCTTTTTAACCTTCATTAATTTTTTTTTACTTCATAACTTTTGACATGCGCCGTTCCTTCATTCTTTCCGGGTGATGAATTATCTGAATTAATTTTTTTTCTCTGATCATGCAATGTTTGTTTGCCCTTAGTGTAAATTTATTTTTATATTTAACCGAAAAACTTGTAAATAATTAACTTCTGTTGTCCATTTTAAAATTAAATATATTTCCTTAAGGACGTTTCCATAGCAACTCCCCTAGATAAATGCCAAGTAAACAGTAAAAAATATTTTTTTTTATTGTTGAGATTATTTTTTTTATTATTGAGTTTTAATGAGGATGTGATTGTTTTTATGAGAATGTGACTTTTTTTATAAGGATGTGACTTTTTTCATCTAAAAGATATACTTTATCGTTTAAGTTAAATATCATACCTGGAGCTTTAAAGTAAATTTCATGCTGTTAGCTCTCACCGTTTAAGTTTATTTTGTGCATCTAAGATAATTTTTTTTTTTTACTTTGGAGTCATAAAACTTAAGTTTACAGAAAACCACTCTTGGAAATTTTGCAATAAGAGTTTTCTAACAATCAGTTTTGAGGCAAGCAATGGTGTAAGATATAAAGTACTTTTGAAATTTGAGACAGGAATTAAGCGTGTTAAAAATACATCCAAGATCCAAGATATATTTGTAAATAGCCTTTTACATAAATAACAAGTAATAAAAAAAATTTTTTTTTTAAAGTCTATTCCTATTTATTTTTTTTCACTATATTGCAGAAAAGTCCTTTACAAATAATTTTCATTCATTTTTTAAGTTTATCTGGCGCCATCTATTGGTAGATATATACAACTTAAATCTAAAAAAAATGTAATTAATTAATTAAATTTAATTACTAAATTAATATTTGAAAAAACTGTATTAACATCAAGTGTCATCCTCTACAAGTTCAAAAAAACGTATTTGAACTTGAGTGGATGAATAAAAAGTATTTTATTAACGATTGAAAATTTGAACAAGCTATATATAGGGAGATTGTGAGCTAATAGAAAGAATTGAAAAACAATTTGTTGCATTATAACTTCTTGAGACCGCCCACGTTTTTAATCGATTTTTTAGATCTTTGAGTTAATTTTTTTAATTGGCACTTTAATACAGTTTTAAAGACTTTATTAAGTAGTATGAATAGAAAAGAATATTTTTCAACGAAATTTAGCTTTTTGAAATATCTACTGTAAGAAACATTGGGTCTTAATATCGGAAAACCTATGTTTTTAATAAAATTAATATAAAGAATTATGCTTAAAATTAATATAAATGTTCATAAGCTTTTTTTAGGTTTTTATAAAATACATTCTTTCACGAGTACAGTATATTGGTTCACTTTGAACAGTATATTGGTTGAGTAATCATATTATTCATGTAAATTAAAAATTTCCAATCAAGTGGAATGAAACAGGGAACACAAATGAAAATTTATAACTACCTTACTTGTATAAAAAAATTCCAAAATTATTGAAGGAATAGCTTTCATGTCATCAGGTCAGAAATTTGTCTGACGATTAAGTGGATGTTTTCAGGGTGTGTTTTACGTATGACATGCAAACGCGAGGTTATAAAATCTCTTCCAAAAAGCAATAAACCTTCCTTGTTCTCCCGTCAGAATAAATTTAGTAGTATATTATGTTTCTCCGATGTAATATATACATATTAAATTAATCTTTACTTTTCTGCCAAATTCTTTACTAAAAATATGTGTTTTTGCTTTCAAGTTTCGTTGGGTCTATTAATCAGCAATATAAATGAATTACAGTAAAGTTTAAATTAATTAAATATGTTGCATAGCGTCTCTTGGGTTATAAACTACATTGTTGATTACTTTTGATGCTCAAAATTTTTTATCTTTTGCTAAAGATTTTCTTAAATAATGCATTAAATTGATAAAAGTGAAATAAACACAATAATATAAGCCTTTTAGTTTAAATGAGGTACAAGTTTTCTTTTGAAAAAAAAGAGTTAATGATAGTCTTAGACATATATATCTTGGGGTTTTTTAGTATTGATAAAAATATAGAGTAGTTGAGTTGCTTTGAGTAGTAAAAAAATCCCTTTTCTACAGTTATTTGCATTTAATAGTGAAGCTTTAAATACATCAAAATAAATGTTCCGAAATTTTTCATCAAATGTAGCTTATTTAATGAAACTTTATCCAATGGATTAATAAGAAAAAGGTTATTTATGAAACAATTTATAAACAAACTTATTGTTAGATACAATGAAGCAAAGCAGTATTTTATCTAAGAAAATAATAATTCTTGAAATAATAAGACATTCTCTAGACATTAATAATTTCTTATTATTTCCTTTATTCCTGATTCTAGATGGGTATCGATTTACCATTTTGCCAAAGGCCGTTTTCAGTTTCATTGAAATATAACTTAAGACATCCAATAGAAAAAGTTAGAAATACATTATAGAATGTAGGTATTTTTATGATTTAAACATTTCAGAGAAAAAAAAGTTCATTTTCCTAAATTTAATGAACGGAAAATGAAAAATTATTTTCCACAATTATTTATATTTTTTTTAAAAAAATAAATGAACAATATCTGTGGAAATTTAGAAATCTCAGAAAATGTTGTATAGTTCAAAATCCAGTAGATATGCATTAGTTTATTTATTTATTTTTTAATGTTTTCCTTGGGTATTTAATTAGGTCTTGTTGAAATATTTTAAATAAATTTTCTTGTTTAAATATATTGTAATTAAGGTTTGAAATTTTTGTTCTTCCATTTATTGAAAAATTGAATGCGGCATCATCTTTCTGTTTAATCTTCATGTACTAAAATAAATTGCAAGATTAAAGGATTTAAAATGTCTTTTAAGATATTTTGAAAAGAAAACTATTATAAGGGATTATTAACTATTAGAAGGGATTAAGATTATTATATTAACTATTATAAGGGATTATAATAGTTAGGTAAGTTATTGTGTATTTTATACTAATTACGAAGTTTACTATAACCATCGTAAAAAATTTGTTAATTAAAAATAGTTAAATTAAAAAAGGATTAGAAATTAGATTTAATTCGAATCATAGTATGCCGTGTTTTTATATGCATTTAAAATACTAAATCCAAAAAAACAGACAAAAAATTGTTTTAAACTTTTATATCAGAGTGAATCTAAAAAAAAAGAAAAAGAAAAACTATTTGTGTTGGAAAAATTCTTCGAAAACAGCTGTAGAATCTCAGAGAAACCTAATATTTTAAACAAAGTTGCAATTTCTGTTTACCTTATAAAACTCATTATTTCAGAAATAATGATAGTTTTATTCACTATTACTTTAACTATTACTTTAATAAGATAAAGTAATAATAAAGATATCTGTAGAAATATTGATTTGGATGATAAATATATGAAATAGTTTCTATTGTCATTTTATTTCAAATTTTCAGATAAATAAAAGTGTTAAAGCATGAATTTTAAAACAAAGTTTTTAATTATTTTCATTCATGATTATCAAAATTTTTATTCAATAATCTTACTTTCTACGAATTTTATAATTACAATTATAAAAATATAATCATAATCAAATATTGCTACATTTATTTCTAATTGATAAATTTCGACAATTTAAAATATTTTTGATATATTTTAACAATGATAAATTTCATAATGTCAAGAAATCACTACTGTAAGAATATATCTGAGTAACATTTAATTATAAGAAAACCACAACCCACACACTAGCGCAGTGTAACATTAAATGTTGTATGTATAAATAATATACTTAATAAATAAGTATAATAAGAATAAAGGATTATGTATAAAATATGTTCATAATAAAGGGTTATTTATATAATAAGTTCATAATAAAGGGTTATGCATAAAATTCGTTCAAACAATGGGTTATGTTATATATTATTTCTTTGCTATCTCGAATAGCACGTAAGCTTGTAGTATATTTTATGATTACGGTGTAAAGATTTAACCATAAGAAAAACAACCCACACACTAGCACAGTGTAACACTAAACACTAACTGTTGTACGCATAAAAAGTATACTTAATAAATAAGTATAATAATAATAAAGGATTATGTATAAAATGTGTTCATAATAAAGGGTTATATATAAAATATGTTTATAATAAAGGGTTATATATAAAATATGTTTATAATAAAGGGTTATATATAAAATATGTTCATAATAAAGTGTTATGTACAAAATGAGTTCATAATAAAGTGCTATGTGTAAAATATGTTCATAATAAAGTATTATGAATAAAATATATTCATGATAAAGGGTTATGTATAAAATAAGCCCATAACAAAGGGTTATGTTATGTATTATTTCTTTAGTATCTGGAATAGCACTTAAGCTTGTAGTATATTTGATGATTATGAGGTAAACATTACTAGTAGAAGTACGGGTCGTTTTTTAGATAATCTAAATAAGCGTATCAAACCTACATAGACTCTACTCTTTGACATAAACTTATTGAAACAATAACGCACAAGTATCGTAATATAAACAAAAATGCAGTCCAACGTGGTTGCTATTAATGGAATCGATCTCTTTTCGCGATACAAATGAAAATAAAATTCGCAACAAAAAAAGGCCATCCTCTCCCTAAATCTCTCAAATAAATCTGGGATGCTACAATGATTAGATGGCGATGTCGGGAAAAGAAACCAAAAATAGAGCCACCGCCACATTGTTTATTCGTGGGTGGAAAACTTACTTCCTGCCACAGCTATTTCCGGCTCCTCCCCCCCTCCCCCCTCCCCGGCGGTTACATTTCTTGCACCTTCCAGGAAAAAATGCAAAACAAGTGCATTTTTTCCCTCCCTCAATTTTGCTTCGAATGTACTCTTCAGCAGGCGAAAGAGTTGAGATCTTACTATGGAATTCTAAGAGATCCGGAACTTAAGTATAATCCAATTCTTAGAAAACCCTTACTTTCCCAATGAGCAAGATGATTACAGTTCAACTCTTTTACTACAGCATGTCTTTTTTAGATGTATTTTATCTTTCTTTACAGAATTTAATTATGCGCTTGCTACTGTCATTGCTTAATGAATTGCAATGAACTATTTACTTAATGGACTGTAATGAATGTAGCTTAATGAACTATTGCGTAGTGAAACTGGTACTTCAAAAGTTCTTTCATTCATTCATGAGTTGTTTAAACGAATAAATAGTTAGATGATAAAAATAACATCTTAGTAAAATTAAAGAAGGTCAAAATTTTTTTGCAAGTTTATTATTTTGAAAATTATTTCGAATACGGATAACAAGGATGATACTCTGATTACTAAAGAACAGTTTTGAGGAAGAGAAAAAATCAACAAAGCACATGCAACATGCTAAATATTTCAATTAAAAATGATTAGTAAAATCTTGCAATAATGGCAAAAGAAACGTGCTTGATAAAATATAACTTTATCGTTTTTTTACTTTATTAATATAGAACTTTATTGGGTTTTTTTTAAGGAATAAAACTACCTATGTTAACACGTGTAGTGATAATTCAGAATTTGGAACGGTCTGTAAATTTCCTTGCTTCTAAACTATAATGAGATGTAAAGTCATGGTTAAAACCTACTTTATGCTAGAGAGAAGGTGCTTATAATATAATGTTTAGGTCCATGTGAGTAGATGAGTTAGCCTCAATAAATTATTCAATATACTTTGCTGTACTTTTAATTAATCGATCAGCGATCATCTGCATTATCAAAATCAACTGAAATTTATTTTCTCTGTTTTAAATACAATAATTTCCGTCAACATGTTTATCTTCACTTAATCATTGACATGCCAGACATGTTTACTTAAAATTGACTCGAAATCCTTTTTGTTGTTGTAAGTACAATACTTTCTGTCAGCATGTTTATCTCCACTTAATCATTAACATGTCAGACATGTTTACTTAAAATCGATTAGAATTTATTTTCGTTGCTGTAAGTACTATGATTTTCTTCCACTTGTTCATTTTCCCTTGTGTGATAAATTATTTTCTCACCGAAGGTTCAACATTAAGTAACGTTCTCAATCACTCCATTAAAAGTTAGCTAATTTACATATGTGCATCATTTCTATTTAAACATCAGAGGAAAAGGCCTACAAAGTGCGCATTTGAAAACATTAAAGGCTTACTCATTTGAGAAGTATCAGAGCAAATTTTCTTGCATTTCACATGACAAGACAGGAGTGTTATTAGCTCAAAATAATAATAATAATGAAGGAAATTTTAAAGTCATTTTTAGAAGAGAATGACTGACGAGAGTACACTGAATGGTTCAACGATTTTTAATGAGTGCATTTGTAAGCCTAATTCCTCCAGTAAGCATGAGGTAATTCAGTGCCTCGCAAGCCTTATTCCAGGTTAAATCCTTTGCGTTATTTAGGAGGATTTATCGCTGGGTTTGGACTTTATTTATTAAAACTACTGTAATGTCTATTAGGCAAACTGTATAATTGAAACGAAGGTTTTATTTTATAGATAGATAATTAGTCTGCCTCGAAGGATCTAATTATTCTGCATGTCATGGCATAAATAAAGTTGAATATTTATTAAATTTGCTAATGGATAATTTTTAAATCACTTCATATAATTTTTAACTTTTATAGTGCCAAATAAAAAAGTTCGGAATTTTTAAAAAATTTCTATATTTTTTCTATTTATTTATTCAGTATACTAACTTTATAACACTGTTTTTCACTACCAAAGCAGTGATAAATGTGATGTATTATTATATTTTTTTCAGAAATGAAAATGCAATATATACGTCAATATATTACTAATACGTAATCTGCATTTTACTGTTTTTTTAAAAATATTATGGTTGAAATACGTAAGAAAACAACTGCATTTTTTGCGAATGCTTTTTTACATATTAATTGGAAGTGATACAAATCGATTATATGAGTTCTTTTTCATTATTCCTTCTAGTATGCTCCCTCGTGGGGGAAGGCGTGGTTGCCATCTTCGGCCCCAATTCTGTGGGTTCCAGTGCCTTAGTGCGGTCCACAGCCTCAGCTCTTCATCTCCCACACTTGGAGTCCCACTGGGACTTGGAGAAAGGATCCAAAGCTGCTTACACCATTTCCCTCTTCCCAAGAAACATTGGTACCGCTATATATCACTTGGTGAAATCCAAGAACTGGAGATCTTTTACCATTATTTATGAAGATGCGGAGGGTAAGTCATTTCAATGAATACATTTCGATTTGAGTTGAATCTGAATTTCTTGCGAATGCTTTTCTTATATATTACTAGGAAATGACACAAGTCGATTATATGTGTCCTTTTTCAAAATTCTTTCTACTATGCTCCATTGTGGGGGCAAAATTAAAGCAAAATCTGATTAATTAATTACTATCCTGGATTAAATGTTATTCCATTTTATATTATAGAAGCATAGTTTTATTAAATAAGTTAAAGGAATATAATTTCATATTTTTATTTTATTTCTCTTTTCATTTATTTATTTTTACTTTATTGCTTACGTCCATTTCATTTACATTAAGGGATTTTTTATGCAACGTTATAAATCAAATAGTCCTGTAAATTATTATTTTTTCTATATTTTAAATCATCTATATTAAATTTCATTCCTTTTCATTGAAAACCTCTCTAGTACATTTAAATTAATTTATTGAACCAAAATTAAACATAATTTTCTATGATTTTTCCTATTACACTGAAATTTTCTTTTAAATTGAACTGGCATTTACGTTTACTTTAAAAGTATAAATTCAATGTTCTGAAAAAATTATGAAATTATTCTTCCCCGTGAACTAATTCATCTGAACAGTTTCAAAACTAGTCCATTTAATTCTTTTTCCATACAAGAATCTTCATTTGCAAGAACATCTAATAAGTGTCGAAAATGCCCATAAAATGCGAAATAATATGTTATTTTCAGGAAGCTTTTTTCTCTCTAAGATTTTGACAAACAGGAATTAAAATCAACAAGTCTTAAAAAATTCCATGTAAGTCATCGACAATATTTAAATTTAAAATATATACAGGAAAGATTTGTGCTACAAAAATAATGTTTTTAGAGATTATGGGAGTTTTGAAAGTAAAAATTATAAATGTTGTTTTTTCGACGACTTTTGATAACTTTTTAGACGACTTTTGTAAGCCAGTCTCATTGTAATAGAAATGTATTTTGTAATGTTATGAATTTGATAATATCTGAAAATTAAATTCACCTAATTTTTCTTATATTAACTTAGTTTAATATTTTTTTTTAAACTTCAGATAATAAAAGAAAAATTTCATATCTCTTTGAGTAACTACAAGTCTTGTTTGATAAACTTTACCCACAAAAAGAATCTGTTCAACAACAGAGATTATTTGAAGAATTTAAAAATATTTTTTTAAGAGCAGAAATATGTTGAATAATTGGAATTTTTTTTTATGAATATCGGAATTTAAAACTCTTTTCATTTAGTTTTGAATCATTTACGCTGTATTTTTTAAGATTTCTATGAAACGTCTGCTGTAACTAAAATATAACCAAATATAATATGAATAAACCTCAAACGTCTATAATTAGAACTTTATAAACATATTTTTAGCTCAGAATTTTAATATTTGCAGAATATCGGTACTTTTAATTAAAGTTTAAAAAAAAAAAAAAGTAATATTCTGGACGATAAAAGTTTCCAAAATTAGTAATTTACAAATATCAAAGATAAGAAAAAAACCAACAAACCTTTTAACATTTATTAACCGAAAAGTCGTAAGCCTTATTATTATTAGCTAGCATTGAATACTTCAAAAAAAAGAATGCATTAAAAATACTCAGACCTACTTTATTTAAATAGAAAAAGCAAAAATTTTAAACAGATAGATATGAAAAGACATGAATAAAAGGGATAAAGAAAATAAAACCCATCAAGTTTGTCTACAAGATGAAAAAGAAGAGCAAGAAAGACATTTTATATTATAATCGATTTTTGGGACGAATGAACTTTTAAAAGGAATCTGCTCTTTTAAAAAGATGAATGTAAGCTGATGACTAAGAGTATGACCTTTTCAGTACTTCAAAAGTTCTGTAAGATTAAATGCATGAAAAAAACACATAGAAAACCTAGACGCGTCTGAACAAAGAGCTCTGTTGTTGTTTATCAAAATTTCAGCCATTATGTCTAATGAACTTGTCTATGTGGATTATTGACCGTTTTAAAAGAACCGGATGCCAGAAACATAAATTTATTTTATGCCGTTTAAAATTTGTCTATTTAAATTTTTTAAATAAATGTCTTCAATGAAATCAGATATCATATTAATTATATTTTCTAAAATATATTACCAACGCCTCTAAAATAATTTTTCTAAATTATACATTTAAAAAAATCTTTCATAAAGACCTGATGCCTTTTGATTAATAAATTAATTGCTTTTAATCAGAAATATTTTTTTTGTTAATTCAACCTCATCATCAGTGTCGCAACAGCTCCACGGCGAGACAAGGCCGTCTGCCTACTGGCAGATTTTGAGACAGGAGATGTTTTTTTTCTTTTTTACGGTGTAGGTTTGTCAGCTCTACATCCAACGCTGTACAATCATATTAGACTGGAACCTACGTTTTAAAGTGAATTACGAACCACTACAAACATCCATGGCACCTTCGGGACTCGAACCCGAAGAATGCGATACCCTAGCACCAGAGAGCTAGTTACTCGGCCATCAGACCCCTTTTTGTAATGTAAAATTTACTTAAAATGTTTTCAAATATATTTACAAATAATTCTGAAATATATTTAATTACAACTTTTGATGATAATCCCAAAACATCAATTTATATATCTGAAATATTCCTAGTTATGACTATATAATATTAAATTATGACTGAATAATATAACCGAATCAGAATTTTTGTTTTAGAGAAACCTGCGCGTTCCACTTAATGTATTTCGATCAGTCCCTGACGAGTAGAGAAGGAAAGGCTGTCGCCAGCCGATGTAAGGCTTGTTCTGAAACACTTTTAAGGTGGATTTTCACTTGATATTAAAATCTCATGTCGTAGAACTCCAGCCAATCGGAAAGCTGAATCTCCAGCACACTCAGACTTTTAATTAGAAGGCAATCTATGACGGCAAAAATCTGCCTTTTCTGTAAACATCGAATTGACTAGTTCTAATAATTGCTTAAACTCAAATTTCCTGATGTTATATCTTTACGTTATTCATTTCCTGATGTTATGTCTTTACGTTATTCATTTCCTGGTGTTATATCTTTACGTTATTCATTTCCTGATATTATATCTTTACGTTATTTATTTCCTGATGTTATATGTTGGGCCTTATTATATGTTAGACCTTGTTATATGTTGGAATGTTATATGTTGGGCCTTATTATATGTTAGACCTTGTTATATGTTAGAATGTTATATGTTGAGTCTGATTGTCGAGTGACCAGCGTTCTGGCACTCATTGACATCGGTTTCGGGTTCGAGTCCCGGCGGTTCCCTGAATATTTGTAGTGGTTCGGAATCCACTTTAAGACCTAGGTCCCGGTCTAATTTCATTGTCGAGCTTTGGGCGTAGGGCTGACAACCCTACTCCGTAAACAGAAAACATCTCCTGTCTCGAAATCTGCCAGTAGCAGACGGCCTTGGCCCACGATGGGGCTGTTGCGCCACTACAGATGATGATGTTATATGTTATTCATTTAATTGAACTGCTGTAAAAAATTTATATAGATTCCTCTCAATATTGAGGGAAGTTAATAAATAAAATAATTTATTTATATGTCCCAAGTTTTCTACAAAATTAAAATAAGAAATAATATGTTGCATTTAGGAAAGCAAATTTTTAAAGACATAATTTTTATAGCCACTTATAATTTTAAAATTTAAATTGTGAGCAAAAACGATTTAAATGGCGTTTGGAACTGACTTGATTAATAAACTAGATAGTCGACTAATCGTAGATAGTCGTAACATTAGTATACGTCATCATTGATTAAATATTCTTGTCAGTTAAGATCGTGATCAAATAGCGTAGAACTTTATAGAATCACTCGCGCTCTATGAAAATCCACTGCTTGCATAATTTAATAGTTTATTAATCCAACCACTCAATGTTTGACAGAAGCTGAAAATCTCGTAAATATTTCCTAACGCACTGGAACTGTATGGAGCTCTACATAAATTAAATATTTGAACTCTATAATATATATACTGCTCGAAATATTATATATATATATATATATATATATTCGAAGTACAGTATTTGGTGCCAATATGTTTGCTTCCAAATTCATATATTCTATGATCTGAAAACTTGATAATCGTAGATAGTCGTTGATAATGTAACGTAGATAAATATAATATAAAATTGTAAATTTTTAAAATTTTGGAAAGTCTCATATTCAATTTTTTTTTAATAATTGCTGCTTAGGAGGTAATTTTATTTGTATAAAAACCTTTAATTCTCAGTTTTATTTTTTGCAACGTAGAAGCATTTATGCTTTTATACATCAACATATTCAAGTGCTAAGCTTGCCGACGGCATCTAGGAGGTTCAATCCATTACCTCAAACCTAATCAAGATACTTTCCGGCCTACAAATTTAATCTGACATTTTACATGTGAACATTCGGTTCGGTTTGCTTCTTTTGTCGGGTTTTGAAATAAGCTTTCTAAGTTCATATGCTCAACGTTTTTATCAGTAGCCTGCTAAGGTCCTTTAGTCCCAAAATTAATGGTTGTTGAACATTTTAGGGCATAACTATTAACTATAATTCGAAAGGCGAAAGACAAATTATATTTTATATCCGATACGTATGAAGCAATATTGTCATTAAATAATTTCGTAGTTAGAAATGTTGTTTCGGTTATGTTTCTTTTTTTTTCAAAAAAATTCAAAATCTTTATTTTTTATGAGTTATAATAACGAAACCAGTTCAATTAAAGAGGAATAAATTTGTCACAAGTTAATTAATATACTTTTCTCAGTAAATATATACTTTTAAACTCCATACTCTATGCTTTTCTCCATGCTTTGATCCATTCACCCTGCTTTGCTCAATACGCCAAGCTTTGCTCCACGCTCCATGCTTGACAAAAATTAAATATGTTTGTGAATGTAATTTCCAGTGAAAATGGTAATTAAAAGCACAGTGAAATTCAGATAACATTAATAATAATAAATAAATTATAAATAATTACATGAAATAATTTTTCAATTTATATATTTAATATATTACAATAATATTTATCCAAATATTACAATATTTGAGATATCCTCACATCTCAAGCATTTTTCTGAGCAAAGTTATTTTATTTAATTCTTGTTTATTTTATTTAAAAAAAATAAATTAAACAAATTTCATACAATCAAGATATAAAATTTACTTCAATAACACTTTTCCTGAGAAAAGATCATTTCAAATAAATTAAAACATCCCATTTCTTAACATAAATTACTTTAAAACTTGTTGATAGTATCAATAATACTCATTAAATAAAAACATTTTATATGCCATAAAATGGTTAGAATAATTTTTTTTAGAAATAAAACCATTTTGTCCGTAAAGATAACCACTATGGCTTCATATTTGAATGGCTTCAAATATTTCAATTTTAAATACTTAATTACTAAATTTTAAATGTATCAACTCAATATTTAAAATATGTCAAAATGCTTTATAATCAAGATATAAAATACAGCCAAAATATAAAATTCACTTAGATAACAGTTTGCCTAAAAAAAGTTCATTTGAAATAAATTCAAACTGCCCATTTATTAGCATAAATTATTAAAAAAAATTGTTTATATTATCGATAATGTACATTAAACAAAAACATTTTATTTGCCATAAAATGGCCATAATAATTTTTAAAAAAAATAAAACCATTTTGTTTGTAATGGTAACCATTGGAGGAAATATTTCAATTCTAAATATTGAATTACTCAATATAAATATATCAATTCAATATTTTAATTATGTCAAAATGCCTTTCATATTCGTTTGGTATTTTTAAAATGTTATGAATTAAAACCTCTTTCAATGTAATATTATTTTTAAAATAAATATTTTTTATAAGTATTATCAAATTTTATTTCTTTGATCTTCAAGATCCTTTTAGAATGCAAATGCATGAAATTCAAACATTCTCTTTTGGATTATGAATGCAAATATTTAACATTTACATATTTTTCTGAGGGGGAAAATCCAGTTATCGTTTCAACTAGAAATGAAATGATGGTGGAATTCTTTTGCACGATTGAAAATTTAATTTGCGTTTATTTGTTGTTCATTTCTATCGATTCTTATCAAATTTGACTTCTCTAAACTTGAAATCGTCCTTTTGAATACCAGAAAGCTTATTTCATTTACTAGAAAAGCGATTTATAAATTTAATTTATGCAGAAATTCCCACTTTTATTGAAGTAAAAATGTTTTTTTTAACAGTTTCTTCTCTTGTGGTATATAATCCTATAAAAGGTTTTTTTTATTAGTTACTCATTTTTGTGAATATTCTTGGTTTTATGCATAATTTTGTATGCCAGATAGGTTTAATATTTCAGAGACTACCACGAAACTACTTGAAGAACATCTATGGATTTAATCTTTATTTTGTGAGTTATATGGATAATGCATTTTTCATAAGTTACATTTTTTTCATAATTTGTGAATTAATAAGTTGCATATAAGGTTATTTGAAATTTTTTTTAAATCCTTAAATTAAAAGCAGCTTTTATATAGGAGTCTATTTTATTGCTATTTTTCAAGAAGAATTTAGAATTTCATTAATATTAAAAAAACTATAAAAAATAAAATTCGTTAGAAAATGGTTTCGTAGTAGAAACTTAAAAAAATTGTGCAAATTTGTTGTACTAGGAACTTTTAACACTTGCTTTGATGCATAATTTTGTATGCCGGATAGATTTAATATTTTTAGTTTAATATTTTAGGAACTAGTATGTTACGAAACTACTTGAGGAACATCTATGGATTTAATATGGATCCATAAATCTTTATATTGAGAGTTATATGAGATAATGCATGCATTTATCATAAGTTAAATTTTTTACATAATTTGTGAAACTATAAGTTGCATATAATTTTATTTGCTATTTTTTTAAATCCTTAAAATAAAAGCAGCTTTTATATAGGAATCTATTTTATTGCTATTTTTCAAGAAGAATTTAGAATTTCATTAATATAAAAAATGATAAAAAATAAATTCGTTAGAAAATTGTTTCGTATTAGAAACTTAAAATAAAAAATTTGCGAGAAATTTGTTGTATTAAGAACTTTTAAAACTTGAATAAGATGAGGATAGATAAAGGATAGTATTTAACAATCGCATTTTAGAGAAATAAAGGTAACTTTTTTATTGCGAAGTTCTAAAAATATAATTATTTCGAGAGAAGGAAGTGAGTAATTGTCTTTCTCTAAAGCATATGAGTTTTGGCTTTATCAAGCAGATTTTTCCTGTTTTGTGAAGTAATTATATTTTTCTAAATCATGTGGATTTTGGCTTTGCCTTTATGAAGTAAGTTTTCCTGTCTTGTGTACAGTTATTATATTTCTATAAATCATGTGGATTTTGGCTTTGCCTTTATGAAGTAAGTTTTCCTGTCTTGTGTACAGTTATTATATTTCTATAAATCATACGGGTTTTGGCTTTATCAAGTAGGTTTTTAATGTCTGCTGCACTGTTATTATATTTCTCTAAATCATATGGATTTTGGCTTTATCAAGTAGGTTTTTCCTGTCTTGTATATTGTTAATATATTTCTCTAAATCATATTGGTTTTGGCTTTATCAAGTAGGTTTTTCCTATATTGTGTACTGTTATTATATTTCTATAAATTATATGGGTTTTGTCTTTATTAAGTAGGTTTTTCCTGTCTTGAGTATTATTAATATATTTCTGTGTCATATTACTTCACACATACATACAAACAATATATAAGTATATATTATATACTTATATGTATTTGAAACCATAAAGAGACTAATCTTTGATAAGTTTTTGTAAAATAAAAAAATAAAAATAAACATTAAATATTTGGCTTTAAGATAAAAGAAGGTTTTGAACGAAATTGAAAAAAGCTGTAATATTTTAAATGTTATGCAAATAAAACAGAAATTATCTAAATTAGTCTGCAGTATGATCTTATCTTATATGAAATCTTAATTAAATTTCGGGAGAAAAATATTTTTAGCATGCGAAAACATTATATATAATTACTGAAATTGGTTGAACGTCTTGGGAAACGTTTCGGTGATATAATCTAGTTAAATTAAAGTTCTTGTTATAATCCACTTATATTAAATGTGTAATCTTAGTAAATTGGATTTTATCTGATAAATGAATAACTTTTTGGTAGATTTACGATAAAAACTTTAATGAAAATAATAGTATTTGTTTCGGTTTTTTTTCTTTATGAGAATTTAAGTGTAAACGCTTATTTTAAAAATGATGCTTAGGTATATTTAATGAATTCAAACATTTTTAAAAAATGTAAATGATATTAAATCATTTTAAGTTAAAGAAAAATCTTTTAATTTTTTTCATAATTTATGCATACTTAAAATCCTTGCAGTTTTGGATTAAAACCTTTCAGATCTAGATTAAGGATTTTGATAAATATCGCTGTCAAAAAGGAATTTATATGGCTAATAGTTATTATATAATTCGCATTTATTAAGGATGAGGATCATTATCATTAATATAATTCATTGTTAATTGTTTTGATTTAAAAAAATAATATATTTAAATTAATTTAAAAAAATTAATTAAAAATTTTGTAATACGCATAATAAATTATGTATAAGTACATGTGACGTATAAATTACCAAAGGTGTAAACCAAAAGGTTGCTGCAACTAATCTATCATTTTGGAAAAATTTCAGTAAAATAAGTTTGCATGTTGAATTATAAGAGATTCGTCTCTTCCATCAAATTAAATTGTTGCTTTTTGCCACAGAATATAAACATAAATATGCAAAAGTAATATTTAATATAATTAGTTTTAATAGATAATTAGTTTTGATATAATTAGTTTTGATATATTTGTTTATAATTAGTTTTCGTGTCACTTTTCAGAATATCAGCCTTCTGATCGAAAATAATTTTTTATTTATTTCTTTTTTACTAATTTTCTAATAAGTAATTAAAAACGAAAACATGTTTCCTTCTTTCGTTTAACTTGTTCAAAATCTTATTATTATTATTATTATTTTTTTTTTTTTAATTTCAAAGAAAAGTATAACTTGTCTAAAGGTTATGGTAAGGATGTTAGGAGATCAGAAATAAGAATTTATATCAGTTTAACCTAAGAAAATCGTAAATGCAATAAAATAATTAAAATAATAGAAATCTAAAGCTGCCTAAAATAAAAAATCAATGTTCTAAGTTATTATTAAGCAAATTACTATGAAAAAAATTTGGAAATAATAGTTTCTTCCTTAAAATTTTTAGAGTTCTGTAAATTATTGTTATAAAACTCCCACCAAATGGGAGCTTATTTAATATAAATTTTATATGTTTTTATAAGGATCCAATTGCTATACATTAATTTTATTAAAATTCATTGAGAATTTTGATTATTAAAATTCTGCTAGACCCATTTTTTTTATTTAAAAATAAATAATTAACTTTAGTTATTATAAGTTTGGAATCAGTATGGCACACACAATTTTATCCTATTAGTTATAGTTGTGTACGTTTAATTTTAAATTCGTTACAAAGAATTTATAAGCGTATAAGTTGAATTTTCCGTAAATTTAATCTTTGCATTTCTTTTGTTTTTTCATGAAATGTTACTTGCGCGTAAACTACAAATGTTACATTATTTAAAGTAAGGAGCAACTTCATATAATAAATAAATAAAGTCATTAAGTTAGGATGCATTAACTTCATCAAAATACCCTAATTTCATTTCCATAATAGTTTCATGAATTTACTTTAAAATAAATCATTGAAAATTCACTGGAAAAATGATACATCTCAAAGAAGGAAAAACTTTTGTATAAATTCCAACTATTCTCATAGGTCTCATTACATTTGCATAGTAACAGACACATACTTTTTGCGTACACGATACACACACAGTCATAGGTGTCATAATAAAAATCCTCCTCTCCATCTACAAATGTGAGCTTTCTCTTATCAAAAAGGCATAATACTACAGAAATTCATTGATATATGTATGACAATTTATCGAAGTGCAATAAGGGGTAAAGCAAATGTGCGCCAATGGTACAATACTTCACTTCACTTCACTGAAGACGTAATTTATGTTTTACCATGTTTTGCCGACAGTGAAATGTTAAAAAGATCACTACTGGACTAGGTGTAATCCTTTACTATCTATGCATAGGATCGAAGAAAGATTATCCCGTTTATCAAATACATTTGCAGGTAAATAGTGACTATGCGAAAAAATTATTAAGGCAGGAATTTAATTGGAACTTTTAATGAAACTTTGCTTGTTATAATTTATTTATATTTATAACCAATCAGCCCTTTTTTAAAAGGATACTCGAATATTTTTTGTCCCTGAGACAAAATAGTCAGTACAAAATACGAGTGGAAAGAATTATATCGAAAACTTTTAAATAACTCAAAACGAATTATACTGATAACCTTTTTAATATAGACTACTGTTTAGCAGCAATTTTTAATTCTATAAAATGGGTTTAATATATTTTAAATATCCTTACAGAAATTATTAATAAAAACATTGTACGGTATTAAACGGTATTCGTTAAATAAGAAAAAAAACTTATTACAGAATTTTATCAATCCATTCCTTAATGGTTGAAATAGTAACGTTATTCAATAATTCTTAATTTATCTTCATACGATTTTCGAGCTTCATTTACTAATTCTTAACGGAGTGGTCCATTTATTTTGAGAATCAGAATGCCTTGACTCTGCGTCACTAGAAATAAAACAAAAATGAATATTTTATTCACCATTCGGAAAGTAAATCAAAATGTTATGAAGTAAAATGATATCAAAATAGAAATGAATATTAAACAGCAAACTATCCATCATCTAATGCAGATATGTATATAGAGTGGCCCACTTTATCACATGTCCTTTTAACTTTTAAAGCTTTTTAATTTATTAACCGTTTTTGAAAGATACTCAGATTTCGATGAAATATTAAAACTTTGAACAGGATTCAGCTTTAGTTTATTTAAAATATTTTATCCGAAGGTTTTTGAATAAATTAGAAGATCAGAATTTTTATTTTGCTTGATACAAGATCTGACTTTGGCTGATGTCAGATCCCTACCCACGTAATTTTTATTTTTATTTTATTTAAATAATTTTTAGTACTCAAATTATATTCATGAAACTTATTGTGCTAAACAAAGTATATTTATCATAATACCAAAATGATGGTAGACTTTAATACTTGGATGCATATTGATCAGAATACATAATGCAATTGTTTCTGGATAAAACATTAAAATTCACAATCCTGTTTGGATTAACACATATTTAGAATAAACCTTTTTTTGCTATTTATATCAAAATTTTGATAAATAAAAACCATTTGATTAATAATGTATGAGCTTGATTACTACTTGGCTAGATTAGGTTTGCCACTCTACGGTCATTGTTTGCACACTTTAAGCTAATTAGACCAAGACCTACAGTTTAACGTGGATTCTGAACCACTAACAAACGTCAATACTATCGCCAGAATTCCATTCTGAAGCCTGGAGTACCAAAGGCCAGAGCGCTAGCCAATTGGACATCAGGCCACTTTACTACAAAAATCGAATTAAAACACTTATTTAATTAATGTAATAACATTCATTCAAATTCTATAGTTTTTTATTAATTATTTATTTCGTATAAAAAATAAAATACATATATTTTGTCTTTTTTCGGTGTACAGTGTTTATATGTCAGTGTTTATAATAAAGATACAGTGTTTATATGTCATTCGTGGCCTTTACAAATAATTTCATCCTTGATGTAATATCTATTGAATTTAACAGCTTCTTTAACATTTCGAAAAAAAGTTGTCCTTTAAATGTTGAAAACTAAAAAAAAATTTCCTGTTAAATGTTACGATATGCATATCTGCTCTGGCTTAGATCGAGACATTATATATTAATGAAGTGAATTGCAATTCATTTGTAAACAATGTTATCTACGTATGAATGACTTTATAGAAATAAATATTTTTGTTCTCTGTAATTATAATATTTAATTATTCGTCTAGACTTTTATACGAATAAGGAATAATTAATGATTTTATGAAAAATTGTGGCTCTTAATTTATAGTGAATATTTACTTTACAGATTAGATAGTTGCTGATTTTTATAAATATAAATGTTTCTTATACTGACGGCATTTTTAAAAGAACTTATTACCCGGTAATTTTTCCAGACCAGTTTTGGAAAAAAAATGAGTTAATGAAGGTTTTCAACATATATACATAAATGTTTTCTTTTTATATTTATTATAACACAATCAATAAATATGATAACATCATGCATATCTATTTTGTTAGAATTTTTAATTGATTGCAACGCAAATGAAACTTTAGATAACAACTTTAATGTATGAATAAAAGTCTTATATGAGCCTGTTTATTAGAAAGCGGTAAAAGAGCAAAGCGCAGGTCTGGAATTTAACGTAGATTGAGGTTGTTAATTAAATATTAAACTCCCTTTATATGCCACTCATAACTAATTGTTTAGTAGAATTTTCGCCATTTGTTGTGCCTCAGAAGATTTGCTTTATTTAGTTGACTTAGCCTAAACTTGGATAGAAGTTCATTGCTAAGATAGTTGCCATAAAAAATATCATGTCTTTTAATAAATTAGTTGTATATAAATGAATAAATTGATATAATCTAAATGATAGTGGTTAACCTACGACATTATTCTTATTGTTGTTTAGCAACAATAAAAACAACGTTTGTTAACAACAAACCGACATTGTTTAATAAATTGTATTTTTAGTCAAATATTCGTATTTTTACTGTCATAAATC
This sequence comes from Caerostris darwini, assembly GCA_021605075.1. NCBI lineage: Eukaryota > Metazoa > Arthropoda > Arachnida > Araneae > Araneidae > Caerostris > Caerostris darwini. The sequence goes on along the minus strand of BPLQ01015031.1, from coordinate 351,143 downwards.
CCTAGAATTAATGGGTAAGCAATTACTATTACAACTGATAAAATATAGTATTTCCGAAATAATGGTTCTGCAAGTAAATGGCGAAACAGATTTAAACTTCTGCAGTTATTATATCACTAATCATCACTGCTATAATTAAATTAAATAATCATTTGAGGAATATTAAGGTAAAATGTTAAATAAATAAGGATGTGAAGTGCTAACGTTAGAAGATACTTATCTTATAATCCATTTGATAGTCAATAAAATTTTGTTTCATAAATAATACTTTTATTTACTGATAGAAAAATAAATGCTTAAAGTAACCAGAATAGCCAAATTATTTCAAAAATAAATGAACGTAGATATTTAGATAAACGATTTGAATTAAGAAAGTCTTAAAATATTAAAACGAATAACTCTTAAAGGATTCCTATAAAATTAGTATACTAAAATTTTAATGAATATTTAAATAAAATTCAATATATTTAAAATGAATACTATATATTTAATGAATATATATATATATATATATATATATATATATATGAAATTTTTTATATTGTATATTTTTAATTCTTTGGAAACATTTTGTGGGCCTGGAACTGCATAATTTTAACGAAGTTGCGCTTTCGAATGGGGATTCTCAGTTCGAAACTCGATGAGCAAGACGAAGCAAAATTGATGGTGTCTGTGTCTGAGAAGGGCTTGATGGCCAAAAGGTTCTTCCAATGGGTCCGAGAAAGAGACAGATGGTGGAGAACCCCTGAATACTACTTCTGGGGTGGCACCAAGTCGATATATGACAATAGGGTTTCGATATACAACTTATACCATTCTGAATCTGTCACATCATTCATATCAATAATGAAAGGCCTAAAATTGAAATGGATATCATTAGAAAGCAACGCGAGCAATATATTTACGTATGTTTATAAATAAAATTATAAAAATAAATATACAAATTACAATGAATTAGTTAAAATGTAAAATGATTTAATTTCAGTGCCGTAATTCTCCATCGCCAGATGTAATAAATTTTAAGAAAAAATATTCACATATAAAAGGCTAATTAATCTAGGAATGGATATAATAAACTGTATAACTACATGTTAGCCAAGATTTCTTTATAAAAATTGATTACGTACCTTCATTTTCCCAAATCGACTAACACAATGATTTATTCTACTATTAGTTATCATGGACTGTCACAGATGTTATTTATTGCTATATACTTCTTCCAGTAAAGTAGAAACATATTACTTCAATAAACTACAAAATTTTTTATAATACTTAAGGCAACCTATACGCAATCAATAAAATATATTGAAACTCTAGCAATCATTAGTCTAGTATTTTTATTGTTTAATTCTTTTACTATATTACGCTTATAAAAAATATTAGAAAAATAAAGATGATTTTATATTTAGTTTTAACGAGAACATAATGCTACGAGTGTACAATCAATTTCTGAACTAATATAGAATGAATCCGGGAATGAAATAGTAAATTATTTTGTGGATATTTGCTCCTTTTTTTTTTTTTTTTCTGAAAATGTTCAAAGCAACTTTTCTGATGCAGAATCTTTATACAAAATAAGCTGCTCTAAAAGTATTGTCACCACAGTTTCTTAACTTTAATATTATATTTTGCCACAATTCATAGGACGCATAATTTATTTGATCAAAATTCATAAAATTAAGAAATTATGGTATCATACATGTTACAAGTTATGATGATAAATAAATAAAATCAATTCAAAATATTGCTTTGGTTCTTTGTTTTCTCGATGTTTAAAGCAAATAATTTGGACCTAATATTATATTGGACCTAATATAAATAGCACTCTAATTATAAAAATATATACAATAGCTGAATCACAATTCGAAATGTTATCTAATTTAAAAATTTACCTGTGCATTTCTTCTTTTTTGAGCTTATTAATTCCCTCCACCCAAATTTTCTTGTTGCCCTTCGCTGGGTCTCATATTCAATTTATGTATACCACTACCTTTCCATGGATGGGTGATGCAGGGACGACATTGCCTTCCGGTAGGTAATTGCCCTGCTTTTACTTATTTTATGAGAGAAAATCAGGAAAATTCCCAGCAGGAAGCCTGCTTGTCCATATGATATGCTTATACGCTCCTTGTTTCTGAAATCAGGGGCTGACAAGAACGCCACCTGCATGCTCGAACTTGAGCTTTCCTGCGCGCTATCTGCACACGTTATCACTTGGTCACGAATTGAGATATCTCAGCGATGCCCATAAAATTACTCATTTTTGTTAGAATACTATAAAACAGATCTATAATATTTTATAGTTTTCTCTTAATTTCGAAATGATTTTTGAACTGAACGACAAAACTTTTAAGCATAAAAGAATAATTTTTTTTCTAAATTTAAAATTCAAAAAGCTCTGCGAATTTCATTTTAGAAGAATCTTTTGTTTCTGTATGCTTGGAATGCAATCAAAATATTGTGTTTGTCTAATCGGGAAAAGAAATTCTGTTCATAACCGAGTCGGATAACTGATGGGTTGGTTCAAAGAGGGGAAAAAGTGTTTACATTTGGATTAAAAAAAAGATCAGTCTTCTTTTTTCCTTTTCTTTTTCTTCCTTTCTTTTTCTTGGCGTAAAAGCGTAATTGAGATCACTGAAGCCTCTTACAGTATAACTAATTACCTGATGTTGCATAATATGTACACGGGGGTTGCATTCTCATTTTTCCTGGAATACGGTTAAAAATAAAGTGAACTTTCAACGCATTACTAGACTAAGCCTTTTCGTAATTTAAGACTAGGATATTTTTTTTCTTATAAAGTTTTTATTCACTTGTTCCTGATCCGCAGTGAAAAGTTGTTTTATTTGTTAAATTGATCGAGAATCGCTGTTTTTCAATTTACCATCTAGTACTCTGTATAGAAAAAATTACATTATATACTTTTATCATAAATGTTAACTTCCGTGTTCTACACCTAATGATGTTAGAGAGGCGTGAAAACAAGAGATTTAATGCGCAATTTATTTTTTAAAAACGCAGATTTCTTTGTTAAAGTATTGTATTGATCATGCATGTTGTCCAAAACATACTTTTCTAGTTTATCTTGTCTACCGTGGTCTCAAAAGATCTAATTATAGATAAAGAGTATTAAAGTTGGACTTAGCTACTTAGTAGAATTGGTTACACTCAAATACACTTGTTTATTTAATTCCCTTACAAAATTTATGACCTTATGGTAGTCAGACCAACTGAAAATTTTCACTAGAAGTATATTTCCTATATTCTTTCATTAATAATTTACCCATTTGCTAATTTGCAAATTCCTTTGACATAAATCTTTATGATCTTAAATGCTACATTATTTGATGATGTTGTGGCCATTCGAATCATAATCAGTCTTCCATGCAAGGCTTTTAAAGGCTAAGATATTTTAAATGACTATATAGATTCCCAAATTACTATCTCTTTGCGTGTTTTATATTTTTGTTTTCTTTCAAACTTTTATTCAGGTTTTTTATCACTAAAATAATTCGTAGTAAATCTTAATGAATGATGATATGATAGTAACATATATAAAGGTTATTTACTATTTGTAATTTTAAAAACCTTTTTTATATTAGATTTATTATGCGTAGTTAAATAAGTTTATAGTTATTTTGCTATCTGAATTATCTTGATTTACGTTTTTCCATATATATAAACAAACTTTTTGTGATCGGTTTTAGAATATTTTCAATTTCCTTATTTTAATATCGTGCGAACTTCCATTGTTAGAACTGAATATTTAACCGTCTTTCACCCTTTTAAAAATTCTGTCTTGGAAGAAAATTAAATTATCATAAAAATAAGATTTGGAAATAAAATAAAATAATATTTCGGGGAACAGGAAGATTTCTTATTAATTCTCCTTCACAGAGAATAAAAATCAATCATGGATTAAAACTTTTTATCATGTTTATCGCCTTATCAAAAATAAAATTTACATCAGAAATGCCAACCTGAAATTTATTAGAATAATCTGTAATGGTTTCCTTAAGAATGCTTTTCTAATAATGCATTCTCAATTTGTTCATTCACTCTGTTGCAAGAAACGAATTTGGAAGAAGTATATGGTACTAGAAAATGGATTGTTCAAAACTTTTAGATAATCATCATAAATATCTTTCGTTTCTATACTTTAATTTTCTGTCCGGTATATTTTATCGTAGTTTTCACTTTCAGTTTATAGGATTGTTGTGATAACTTTATCTATTTATGTTGTTTTGATAGAAAGACACATCACATAATGTTTCAATTCAATTCAAATTTAACTGAAGCTACAAATGAACTGTAATGCAATTTTTGTACGGTTATTCTTTTATCATTCTGTTATTTTGAAATTAACTTATTATTTAATAATCCTAAAGTACTTCCTAGTGGTAAAATTCACTTTTTCAATTTATTTTTGTTTGCTAACGTCAAGGTACCAAAGAGCTTATGATAAAATTTGCTTTTATTTATAGAAGGTAGATGTTAAAAAAGATTTAAACGTATTTGTATCATTAATACAATTTTTAAAATATAATATAAAATATTAAAACATAATATTTATCTGTAAATAACTTTCAGTATATATAACATAATATTTTATGTAAAATAACTTAAAACCATAGTTTAACAATTTTTATAACTTCTACCACAATAGCCTTCCAAGTTTTTCAAAATAAAAAAAATTAAGACATTTTTTTTAAATATTTCAAAAGTATTTTAGAAATTGTAATTTATTTAATAATAATAATTTAATAACTTAAATACAATTAAAGCAGAAAAACATAAATTATTGCCCTAATATCATGAATACCGTCAAATTAAATTTTATTTTTGAAATTATTCGTCTTTTCTGTTGATGATACCATAGGCTTTTGTAAATTTGGCTTCTTGATGGTTATCTAATGATAAAAAATTTTGAGAATAATTAATAACTTATCGAATATTAATTGCAATATTCTTAAGAATTTTTATTTTCAATAAAGAGTTTAGCTTAGCTTTGTTTTTAAAACAGTGCTAAAATTCATTAACCCTGCTCACATTAACCAATGTTGGGAAATACGGTTGATACGGCTTATCCTTCTTAATTAAAAATAAAAACCACTACACAAATATTTCGCATGAAACTTTACTAATGTAATATCATTCATCTATTTACACATTAACTCTTCACACTGAGACACTAGATTGTCTAATTGTCTTTAAATATCAGCGGAAATCGTAAGTGTTTATAAAAATAGTACTTTAAGAATGATGAATTTCTTGCATATTGTCAATTTCTAAATATTCAATAGTTTAATTTTCAATTTGAAACCATTTAAAAATAATTTTAAAGTAGTAGAAGAAGTTACTTGTGCAAAATCTTAAAAATCCTCTTCCGTAAAAAAGAAGGAAAATCTTTGCGTATTGCCTGCATGCTTTTCACTTACCACGTTAAAATGGCTGTAGCGTTATGTGTCACCGGAATCCAGCATTTTAAACATAACATGTCGTTGTTAAAGGAGATGGTTTGTGAACACAGCTGAAAATGTCATGAATCTTCTCAAAGAGAGTGTTTGGAAAGAGTAAAGAAAAACCAAAGGGAAAGAAAGAAAACTCAAGTGAGGTGAACTAGCTGTCAGTCAGCCGAAATTAAGGAATAAGGTTGCCTTATGATAAAGAACCAGGAATATGCTGTCTATTCATTTGGGTATCCACGATAGCCGCGAAAGGAACTTTAAAAATAACTCACGAGACGAAAGCAGCTGTTAAGTGAATGTTTTGCATACTTTTTGTATGGCGTTTGTAGTACTGTATGTTGTCAGCTGGTTGCTCGCTTAAACCTTAATTTAAGTTTTTCATTATTTTTCTAAACGCTACTAGATCAGATTTGTGTATAATACGTTTTTCATACAAAGACAAACCGCTATATGATTTTATAAACGACTAGTGTTTATAGTAAATAGCATATATGGAACGAATTAAATAGTTTTATTTAATAGAGCATTATTTAATTATTAAAAAAATCTTGTTTGGCTATCGGGATTGATTCATCGAGTAAATAAAATAACTAAAATATTTTTTTAAATTGAATATTGTAGTAAATTTTTCATCAATAAATAAACGAAAGTGTGTTCTTTATCTCAAACATATCTGACAGAAAACATTATAGTTAGGAATACATGCATATAGATCTCAAAAGGCAAATAATAATGTGAATAACGGCAAACAGAAGTATAGGTATTCTAGTTCTGGTGTTTTGTTGATAACAATATGAATTATGTATTCGAAAAATCAGGATTTTTTTGGATGGGTTAGAACATTTTATTGCTTTGTTAAATTAAAAAAAAACATTTAATGGTCTGTAAACATTTTATGTCAAAATCTATTATAAATAAATCTTATTTAAAAAACAACAAAAAAAAAATTAAGTAATGAAAATTATTTATCCTTTAAGAGTATTCTTCAGTATTTGATTTAATGAAGAAACTTCGTATTATTAGTTAATGAAGATATTTCAATAGCAAAACTGTTTGTAGCTGTGTATTGTATTTTTTATAACATTTTATCAAAGAAAAGTAATCAGCATTTCCACAAAAAAATGGTGCTCGTAGTTATATTACGTTTATTATCACAAGAACAAAAAAATAGTCATTTTAATAAATGAATTAAACTTACTCAATTTTGAAACCAAAGCAACAATAAGAACTTCTTTCTATTAGTGATTGTCTACATTGTAGATGTTTCCAAAATTATTTATTTCGCCCTGTTTAATTTACTGTTAGTTTTATAATTTAAACAGTCCCTTCAAGTATTTTTTGATTTTGAATTTTTTTGTGCTTGAAATTATTGTAGTACAACTTATTTGAATCGCTTTTGTATTTCTTGATTTGTCTGGTATAGTTTCAAGAAAAAAACGAAAGCGTTATTTCGATATTTTTCAAATTATCGAATAATTTCCTTATTAAAAATATATCAATCCCAAAATACTTATAATAAAATAAAATCTATACCAAAAAATTAATTTTAAAGAGCACAAGGACAGGAAATATCAAATAAATAATGAAATAATGTTACACAGTTTTTGAATTAAAATATTTAGTTTTTTTAAAAGTCTTTCATGGATATTTCATAGCGATGAATATTGTGGAAATTATATTTTGTCTGTAGAAATGACCTTTAAAATTCGAGGTAAATGGCTTCGAAATTAATATGTCAAACGAAAAAGAATTCAATGTTTCTTTACATTTGTCGATAGTAGATACAGTTTAACTAACGAAAACAGATTCGGCTTCTATATTATAATAAGAAAAAGAAAATTTGAGTTTCATTATTTATTATTCAAAAATCAGAAACTATTGTGAGTAAAATAAATCAAATAATCGCAGGAACAAACACGAAAAAAACCCTAAGATCCCACAAAAAAGCGTGATAAAAATGGTATTTGTTGTCAACGACAATAACAACAAAAAAAAAAGAAGAAATTGAAATTTTTTTTCTTGATGAAACCAAAAGAACACAAATTCAGATTGCCCTTGCAGAGCTGTATTGCAACATCAATGGATAAGAAAAAAAAATCTCCTTTTGAAGTTTTTTCTGCTAGTGAATATTTATTTTTTCTCCTTTGAATCGGCAACAACGGTTTTTTCACGAGGATAAGGTATTTGTTAGACTTATCAAATACTCAGCCTTTTATATATTATTTCCCTGTGCTAAAAATATTCAAAGACGGTAGTACCATCTATGATTAATTTCTTGAACTAAAGTCTTAATTGACATTTAAATTCTAAGATTGATTTTTGTTTGCCTACGTATAAATTGCTATAAAAATATTGTTAGTTATAAAAAATATTTAAAATTATTGTTATAAAAAATATTTAAAATTATTGTTATAAAAAATATTTAAAATTATTGTTATAAAAAATATTTTATTCTTTTTTAAAAAAGTAATTTATTCTAATTGAATATAAATAAATTTTAATTGTTTTTTGTAAGCTGTTTAATATAATATGTCTAAAAAGATATAAAATTAAAAATAAATAAATAAATAAAATGTCATAAAAAATGAAATGTACATCTTCTTTTAAATTTTTGATAAGAATAAAACAAAAGTTATTTTTTCTTTGAATGTTTTTTTTTCTTCGTTTTCAGAGAAGCTATTTCAAACTCTCTTGCTAAAAAATATTGTTTGACGGTAAATTGACAATAAATGATTGCATCTCGTGTCAATAAACATAAACAATAATAAGGAAGGTGAAATGATTAAATTTAAAGGTTTTTAAATCAGGTTTCATTTGTTATAAGCAGTTATATTAACATTAATAACAGATCAAAATATTATAATTATTATGTTGGCAAGAAAGTACATTACGTTTTTACCATGTGCTTAAATGTTGAAAACCGAAATTACTTTTTTGACAACCAACTATTAATTAATTTTAAAAATAACGAGATGCTTCTTTGAATATTTTTTATCATCCTTAATTTTTCTGCTCAAATTCTAATAAAATATTTAAAAAAAAAAGATATTCATAATTATCATTTAAATAATTACCTGATGCAATACAATCTACACTAAATACTTTTAAAAATATTCTTGTGGCGTTAGATAAATAACTTTTTTTTCTTTTTTTTACTGTCGATATTTTTACGTATTTTAAGTTAAAGATGGAATTAATCACTTTATAAAAAATTACATTAAAAACTTTATGTTTTGAACCATTATAGTTTTAAAATAAGCATTGAAAGTTTTAAAATTTTGTTAGAAAAAAATATTTTAGATTTTATATAAGAGTCAAACATTAGTAGAAATAAATCAAACAAAATCCAGTTATTCTTGATATTTCCCATGAGCTATAACTCGTCGAAAAAATAATATATATATCCGCTAAAAAATAAATAATAAAATACTGTGCTCTCAAAAAGTGTTTTTATAGATTATAAAAAAAGCTGAAGATTTTGATCCCAGTTTTACTGGAAACCTCCCAAATCTGTTTTCTTAGAAAGTCATTCAAAGGTTTTAAGAAGATTTTGAAGGATATTAGCGTCTGCATTTTTTTCTGAAATTGTATACATAAGATTACTTGAAGATAAACGCATTTTAGTTTTTCGAATGACGTATAAACTCTATTGCTTTTATTACTGTCGAATTGATGCTCGGCACAAAGTAAAAAGGAAATAAACCCTTGACTTGTCTAGACAGTCATTTATTTTTCGTTTCGGCTCGAACCGAAGATAAATGATCTGAATAATATATTGCGACGTTTAAATCTTCAAGTAACCGATCAGTATTTAGAACTTTCTAAAGGAGGGCAATAAAAATTAAATCGTATATATTATACATATTTAATTTCTAGCTTTAAAATTATTATTCCTCCATTTAGATTAGTGTTGCATTCACTTGGGAAGGCCTAAGACTGCACACACATGAATAAAAAGCCTTGAAGAATATTTAACATCCATTAACATATATTTTATTTCTTTATATATAATAAAAATAAACAATGCAGTGTAATAAAAACCAAATGACGAATTTGTTGCATGATAATACACACAGAAAATTCTTTACAATATATAATACTTTCGAGAACTGGAATGGCTTGGCGGTTAGACAGTTGGGTTTCCAAATTGAAGGAACTTTTTTTGAAACCAGTTAAGAGATACCAAACTGGAAGTTTTTCGTAAATTCCCGGGATAAACACGATCAAATCGTTGGCCGATATGTCCTTCCTTTGAGGTGAAGAATGTGGAGTGTGGACTCATAGGCCTTCGCCTCCCCTTGTAGAGTTTTTCAATGAAAGATGCTATATAGCAAAATCCCTGTGGCATACCCTAGGGAACACTGAAACTGCACCATATTTGCCGTTATAGTGGAAAAGGATCTCGAGCCAAAATACCAGCACTAGAAAGAAAAAAAAACATATTCCTCAAATAAGTTTTAATGCCTTGATAGCTTTCAATAAAAAAATTCCTTCATTTAAAGAGCTGTCTAACAAATTCGGTACCCTTAAAAATTTAATTTAGCTCTATCTGGTTATATTTGAGTTCAGTGAACGTAATGATTTTTTTAGTCTCCTTCTTCCAATGATAGCTTTTTATCGGAAAATTTCAATAAATATTATTGCATAAATTAAATAATTTAAACACTTCCAATTTTCAAGGGTTATATATTTTATTTTCTATACTTATATGTCTTTAACTATTTGTATATATTCTTTATATAACCTTTATATAATTTTTTATTTAGTATAGGTTTCGTATAACCTCGTGCATCTGTTATTTTTGTAATTACTTATGTTACAAAAATTATTTTACCGTTATATCACTACTTTTTAAACGAAAAGTGTAAAAATTAATACAGCTTATAGAAGTAGTACGTTAATCGAACACACGGAGTTTACGACTAGTTTCTTTCGTTGTAAATTGTGTGTCAAAACCTTTTGGTAGACACTGAAAACTCTCCTCTTTTTTTCCTGTAATTTTTTCGGTGAATTTCCAATGTTTCACCTTTCTTCACACACTTCCTTCTCTGACATTAATACCACTCCTGAGGAATTCGACGCAAAATTTTTTTTTTGTTTTTAGAAAAATACGTCTGTTTAGAAACTAGGATCCAATAAAATTAGCAGTAATCAAGATTTCTTGAATTTATAATAGAGGAATTTCTAAGAGAGGACATTGCTTAAACAATAGAGCTGTGTGATTTTAAACATTATAAATAGACAGAAATACAACACAAAAGGAATTTTTTTAATCCTATATGTTTCTAGTAAAAGGGTCAGCGATTATTCAAATTTTTGATGATGAAGTCCTTTCAATAATGTAAGATTATTCATTAAATCAACCCTCAAGAACAACCTAGATAAAGAGCTTTCGGAGAGAAATTCCCAAAAGTCTTGGTGGAACAGTATTTCAAATCTTTCTGACTGGCCTAAGAAGAAGGCAGTTGCAGAGTTTCGTCTCGTAACTGGCCACGATTGCCTTTCTAGGCATTTACACTGTATAAATGTACTTGAAGAGCCTTGCTGCAGGCTTTGTAACCTTCTGGAACTTATGGACTGTGCTCGCCTTCAACGCTCTCTTGCGTTCTCTGCCTCATCTTTATGGGAGCGATATTGGGAGGCTGGGAGCCGAATGGGTCCATAGACTTTTCTTCTATTGTCATTTGCTATTTTATATTGTTTTGTTCTGTTCTATTTGTTTTGTTCTGCATGGCTTCAGTTGTGTCTTTTGTACCCGCCATCGGAAATAAAAAATTATGTTTCTAGTAATCTGAAATAAGTCTTTCCTTTTTTTGAAAACATCATTCTGTAGTGCAAGTAAAGTTATTTTAATATGTTTGCGAATTTTCTGAAACATCCAGTGATGACACTCGCAACACTTTCTTTTTCTTTTTCAAATAACAAATTTTTACGTTGACTGCTAAGGGTTGAATTACATATGGTCACTTAATGAGTTTACATGAAATAGTTATGTCTCTTAATACGTACATAGAATTTTACTGTTGCAAAGCTTTAAAATTTCTGATGTAAAGGTCATACACATGAATAAAATTTAAGGAATAATTTGATAAAACTATTTTATTAAAAAAAAACTACTCTCAAAAAATTACTATCAGATTGAAGTCCATATCTATTGTTAAGTTATTTCTTGTTTTTACAATAAAAACTTATTCTGAAGTTTTTATGTATAAAATGATCACTTATTTTGTCAATATATTAACTGTTTAAAATATTACATTTTAAATAATAAGGGTATAATAATCTAAAAACACAAATTTATCTTTTCACCAGTCGCCTTTTATTTATTTTTCCTTCATTTAAATTTTAAGTCCATTTTCCTTATTTTCGGTCACACTGAATAATTATTTTTCGGAAATATCTAAGAACAGAATTCAAAATTAATTGCGAATTACTGTCGTTAGATAATACAGTAAGTAATATATGTCAATAGGGTTGGAAACCAGATTTTGTTTATAATTTGAATGTTTTAATTAAATATGTTAGTAAAATACATTAGGTATGTTATCTCTATTTTATTGTACGTTCTTTAAAGAACTGTAGCAGAAATATGTCGTTCTATCTTTCTGTAGTATGGTATCTAAATAAAAAGTATAATTATTAACTCATGGCAAAAGAAAAGAAAATACTTAAAAAGTCGCGATGACTGAGAAAAGAATATCACAAAGCAATGAAGAGATCAAACACAAAAATAAATAAATAAATAACCTACATAAAACCCCTTACAAATAGGACTATAACAACGATGGGTAGACAATTTAAGGCTACGAAAGGAAAATTCGTGTACTTTAATGTTAATGGAATGTTAGTCTCTTTTGCGTTGGTGAAAATTAAGAAATGTTGACTCGTAGTATCTTCATTGAAACAAATATATATTCCTTTCATTGGCAGACCAGATATTTTTTTAAAAATAAAGATATTTTTCAATCTATTTTTTATTTTGAAAAAATTCTGGTTTGGAGTTCTACTTAAATGTTCGTATTATTATTTGAATTTCTTCACAAAAGTGTAAATCTTTGTTTTCTATATCGATAGATCTGCTCATTGTTCGCTTGTAAGAGTAAAATAATATAATGTTTTCGAATGAATAAGATATTGCTTGCATTTACAGAAATTTCGTCACTAAAGCATGATATTTTGTCTATAGTAATTGTACAACAATTCCGAATTTTTACAGAAATTTCAGAAATAAAATACATAAACAGAAAAAGTGATCATGAACTAATTGACAGGGTAATGACAGGTATATATGAGTAGGCGAGCAGGTCTTGAGAAACTGAGTTATTAATTATTACAGATGAGTTATTGCCGAGACGCCCACAGAAGTTTCGAGCGTGCCATTGTAGCCGATCAACGGCTGGCATCAAGCCCCTTTCACTAAGATGGGTTTTCCCGTACAGAGTGATAGAACGTTTCAGTCGGGTTGTGCAGAGTGTTGCAGTTGGGGTGTAGCAGTGCATGCCACGGAGCCATGTAGAGATGTAAAAAGTAGTTGAAATTTTTGTCTTGTGTGTTTGTTTTTTCTTTGTAAATGTCATGCTTAATTTTATTGTGTCGTAAAATAAAATTTGTTCGATTAAATGGTAAATGAAATCTGTGGTTTGTCTTATATCTATCATAATAGACATCACAACATATTTATAATTAATGTTTGAGTTTCATAGAAATCTTTATAACAAATGACAAACTAGGATACAAAAATTTGTTTTGTTAAAATTCGATATTCCAAATTTTCATTGTACTATAATTCTGTGAGAGTAAAAATATATATTCTGCAAATACAAAAAAAATGTCTATTTTACATTTCAAGTAATTTGAATTTCGTTCTTTATTTTATTTAGAGCTCATGAAACTACAAGAATTGATGAAGCTACGAAACCAAAACAACGTTAAAATCTCACTACAACAATACACAGTTGATTTTCAGTATAACAAAATTCTAAAGGACATCAGAAAAAAAGGCGAAACCAATATTGTACTAGAAGTTCCCACGTCACGAATAAAAGATGTCCTAGCTGAAGTAATAAAATTAATTCTGTTACTTTAAATTATTTTCCTCTCTAATTCATCATGTTTTGATTAGATTAAGTAACATTTCTGTTTGTTTTTCAGGCACAGAAAGCAGGAATGCTCACTGAATACCACAACTATCTTATAACATCACTGGTAAGTATTTCGAAACTGAAATGTTAAGCAAATAGAAAAAAAAAATATTAAAATATTAAATCATGAAAAATTTCTCTTTTTTATACTCTGTAATTTAATTCTTCGGATTTGATTTTAGGGAAAAAAGAAATTACTGATCTTGAACAGTTTTATTTTATTTATTTTAAAATAAATACAAAATTTATAAAACTTAATAAATATGATTTTTGGTAATAATTTGAATTGTAATTAATTAAAATTAATAACATAATTAATTTAATTATTAATTAATAATGCATAACTATAAATTTCATATTAAAATTAATAATTATAAATTTTATGACTATTAAAATTAACAATTATAAATTTCATAACTATTAACAGAGAAAAGTTTGATAATTATTAATACATAATACATTTGCATTATTTTGTCTTACATATAATAATGCTTCAAGTTTTAAATATGTGTTTTTTAATATTTTGAATTTTAAAATTTTCGTCGATTATTTTAGGATTTCCATACATTAGATCTGTCACCATTTCAACATAGTCGTTCTAATATCTCAGCGTTCAGAATAGTATCTCCTGATAGTCAATACTACGGGCGAGAAGCAAGATCATGGACTTTCGGTCGTAAAGAAAATTCCTTAAAGAAAGAAATGCCTCTGACAGTAAGAATACCACAATACTATTCAGTTATTACATTTTTTATTTGATGTTGTAAGCAGAGAGAGGTGGAGAGTCGGAATCGGAAACAAGCAGTCGGAATTTGAGTATTTTTGGAGGATTCGGCAATTGGAGTGAGGAGTCGGTTTAAAAATTCGACTTCCGATTCTTTAATAAAAATTATTTTATTTTTCCAAAATTCTAGTATTTCCTGTTAAAATTAAATGTTAAAGAGGTAATTCAATTCTATTTTTCAATAATACAATCAATAGGAAAAACAATTACTGTACAACAATTTAGCACCATAGAAAGTAAGCGTTGAGGGACTTTTCTTAGCACTTATACTTAGGCTCAGCAATTAAAGGTCTTATAAGAGATATTCTATTATTAAGAACAAATAATATTTAATTTTATAAAAATATAGCATCTTTGGGCTTAAAATGTACAATTTTCTTTTATTTGTCTAGGTTATTCTAAAATTGTTTTGTGCATAATAATTTGGTACTGTTATTTTTATAGGATATGCATACATAATTTGTAAGCAAATTTAGAGTCCTTTAATGTTAGAATCTTGAACCTCTTTTAAGTTAGGTCAGATATTACACCTTCAAAGTTGTAAAGAATACTTTGCAAGAAAACTGTTTTTATATATATGCATACACACACATATACATATGAGTTCAATAAAAGTCACTGAATTTATTTATTAAATTATTTTTCTGTAATCATAGTTATTGTAAAATGTAATATATATATATATATATATATATATATATATATATATATATATCCACTTATGGGAGTTACTGTATATATATATATATATATATAGTAATTCCCATAAGGGATACTCATTTAAGAATTCCCCAGAAAAAAAAAACACGTTTCATAATGATTACATTTAAATTTGCACCATCATTACTTTATACTGAATAAAGCTATATATACAATTTTTTTTTTCAATTCTGATTTAATATGTTTTAGAAAAATGAAAATATGGATAAATAGAGAAAAACACATTCATAAGAGTCAATGGACATCAATATATTTTCATATAAATTCAAAATATTGCTTGCGCTTGTTTTAATAGTTGGTAATGCTGTTAAATATCATTTAGTTTATTTTTAATAGTAAATTTTGGAAAAATATTCAATTTTTTAAAATATAGATAGCGTTCGTAAAGAACTAATGACTGACGTTTCAAAGCTTATTACTTTTTAAATGACGAAGTGAAATAAAAATTAAAACTCACTTTTGACTATTTCCCTTGTTATAAATTGATTCAATGAAAGAGTTTATATTAAAACGGGGAAAAGAAGTGATCCTTCATCTAAGCATACTCAGCATGAACAGTGATTAAATTTCCAGAAAAATTATGAAATATCTGTTGTAAAACTTTTCACATAATACTAAGTTACGAAACCAAAAAACGTTAAAATATCTAATAAAGAAATGTTTTACCCAATTTTCTCTGAAATTGCCCGATGAATTATCCGTTGTGCTGTGTTACATGGAAGTTCACCAGAAGAAATATTTTTGTAAGCCAAAGATCAAGAGACGTTCACGAAATTCATGGCAAATAAGCCCATATCATTTGGATATCCTATATATAAATAAGCATATCCTTTTGGTGCAGTATTCATATATGAGGGGACAGCCAAATTGTTTGGCTCTGGTGGTTGTATATGATACAAAAGAGAAAAAAAAATGAAGAATTTAACTGAAAACTTGGTTAGAATAGTGAAGGATAAGTTGTAGTGTCCTTGTGCAGGGATGAATATTAGGATTAGAAAGTTTAGCATTTATAGATGGTATAACAACAATTTACTTTATTTAAATATTTTGATAAACGGCTTTAAACACTCAACCAAAATTGAAATATTAGAAAGAATTTTCAAGAGAATGATTCCACACACTTCTCTTCTAATATTCGTTTTTGATATCTATAACTGAAGAAATAAAGATAGCTCAATCACTACTTCAATCATCATATTTAAATCTTATAGAACACATTCATTAAGAATATTCGTCAAGAAGAAAAACAAAATACGTATTTTAGGTATAGAAATAACAAAATATCTAGTGAATTTAATACAAAACGTTTAAAAGCTGTTGAGAATGGTTAAAGATATCCCCCGAAGTACTAATTCAAATATATATTGTGGCAATTTCTGATTTTTTAATTGATTTTCGAATATGTCCAATGACTTAGGTGAGATTGTTTTTGTTACTTTTAATTGCTAATTCTTTAAAAATAATTTTTATTATATAAATTAAAATTTTTTTAAGTTTTATTTAGACTTGTATAAAGATATTATTTATAAATGTTTGCAAAATATATTCGGTAATACCCATAAGTTTTTTATAAAATTACCTCATAATGTTCATTTAGTTATGAGAGCTAGCGTGCATAATCAAATTCTTGCTGTTTGAATTATATACCTTAAAAATCACGTCACTTGTCTATATTAAAAATTAAATGATTATTATAAGTTGGTTAGGTTAGGAATCATCATATGTATATCTTTATTTCTAATAAACATGCTATCAACTTTAACCAAATAAGTTAATTAAAATAAACTTACATTAAACTTAATAGCTCATAAATATAATGAAATTTATCAGATTAGTTTATTGTAAATTATTACTGGTATGTTAAAGCATACATATAAATGATAAGTGATCGATGTTAAAAATGAAATATAGATATTTTATATTTCAAAAAAGGTCATTGACGAAGAGTAGCTTATTTATTAAAATTATGGTTATAAAAAAAGAAAAGTTCAAGCCAGTTTTAAATAAAGCTTTCTTTGTTTTAGACAGAGACTGCTTTGCTTGTTGATGCAGTAAATTTGTATGCACGAGCTTTGCATGCAGTATCCACCGTACAAGCCATCAGTGCTCGCAGTGTATCTTGTGACAATACAGCAGTTTGGCCTTATGGGTCTGACCTAATAGATGCCATCAAAAAAGTAAGCATTTTGTTCATTTGTATATTAATAGATATTGTTATTGTAATATCAATTATGTAAGATCTTTGGTTTCCATAAACAAGTGTTTAAATTTAATTCTACCATAAATTAGCATATTGTATTAGTTATGTCACTCTTATCTGCTATGAATAGTGATATATATATATATATATATATATATATATATATATATTATATCACCATTCATTTGATTGCATATTACATTTAAATGTCTAGAATGCATTAACACTCGCCAATTTATTTAGAAAGGTATATGCTAAATAAAGGTGTGTCCATTTATGTATATCTGTCCTAAACAAGGGTATCTGTATGTCTTTTTATGAAATGAAAGCATTTGCAGCTTTTCAAGGATGTAAATATGAAAATTAAATTAAAAATAATTCACATATAATAATAATAACAACAATATTGCATAATAAAAAATTATATAAATGCATTGGTATGAATTTATTTGGAGAGTCATATGAAGATAAATTGAGCTCTTAATTTTCAACGTTTCTTGAATATTTGAAAGATAGTGAATGTTTTACAAGTGACAAATTTGAAGAATATAAGTTACGAGATTTTTTCATGCATGGGGATTCAGCATAATGGTATTACAATGAAATGTATAATGTACGATTGTGTGTACAATTCAAGATGGCGTGTACAATTTCGAAGCACTACAATTTAAAATAATATTACTCGATACTGATGTTCTATTAAACTCCTTGGTATTCACAAGTTTTCAGTCCTTAAAATTAATTTCTATGTTCTAGAAAAATTAAGTCTATGAAAGATAATCAAGTGCTGCAGATTTACTAAATCATATTTTAATAGCGCTCAATCTTGTGTGCTGTCCATGCTGTGTGAATGGCAGAAAAAAATTATTCGAAGGATTCAATTGTTTTAGAATGGAAGAATTTGTATCTTAATTGAGATCAAAGGAGACAACTTCAATAAAATATTTTAGTAATGTGATTGGTAATGCATTGTTTTTCGGATTGTGAAATATAATGAATTTCAAATTATGATTTAATTTGTAAGTCTTTTTTCTTTGCTATAAATGAACACATAGACAGATGACAACAGATACATACTTATTTATTTTATCTTTAATATCTATTTAATTTTAACGGCTGATTTTTTTTTATTTGCAGCACCTTTTTCATTAGTATATGACTATTATTTATTAATTGCATTTATTCTGTTTTGACAATAATGGACTTATTTTGTACTATATTTTGATTAAATAACTAACATCACTTAAAATACTTATCTTAACTGGTTCATACTTTAATTATAAAATATTTCTTCTGTAAAAGAAATTGAAGTATCACTATTTTTTTTTATTACGGATAACTTTTTTAGCAAACTATGATTTAATCCATAAAATGTGAATTTGGCTAGAAATGAGTATAATTTTCTATAATGTACGACTTCAGTTTTTTAAAATGTTTCGTGAGAGAAAATTTATAGTTAAATTGATATTGATTCTAGTGGAATAGATTCAAAATTAATTATTAGAAATATATTCAATTTCAATTGCTGTGAACGAAATAAAAAATACTCTTTGTTTTTCTAAATCTTATAAAAAGCCTTGGAAAATAGTACTAAAGTTTATTTATATTATAGGCATCATGTAATCACATATCCGTTAATAAGCAGGGATATATCAGAATCCGTTTTTTTTTTCTGTTTGTCAAACCACAATATCAAAATCGGACAAAGAAATAAAATGTTCATACCACGCAATTTGTTTTTTCTGTTCGTATTCAATATAACAGATGAGTCTAGTCACAAAATAAGAATTTTTAAGGTATTTGATGGAAGATTGATGGATGGAATTTTCAATCAAGTGTTTGAATATTTTCAGGTTCGTATGAAAGGACTGACGGGCGATGTTCAGGTCGACAATCAAGGACAAAGAACGCACTTTACTGTTGATCTGCTGGAGCTAAAAACGAAGGGGATCGTCAAGGTACTGAGGTTGGCAGTCGACTTCATTTTGTACGTTTGAATATTTTTGGTAAACTTTTATTGTTGCAAATAAGGAAGCACGGCTGCTGCAGTTTCTTGAAAGTTTCAGTTTAATTAGAAACAACCTGTTTCTTCTTTAATGATAAGTTAACAAACTAAAGTATCGCAAAAAATTCAATTGTTATTTCTACATTTTGTGCTGAAATATTCACAAATATTATTTAAGAGTCCAACATCACTATTTAAAGTTTTAATTAAAGTACACAAAAATAATATTTTTAATGATATTTACAGTTTCTACAGTAAAAAAAAAGTTGTAGAAAAAAAATTATAATTATATCGAAGTTTAAAAATGCTTAAGGGTTTATCATGTGGTTTTGTTACTTTCTCAAGACAATTTTCAAGTATCAAAATACAATTCAATTGTTTAATATTTTCCTTTTCAATCAATCATTTAAGTTCTGAGACTTTTATTTGCATTTCAATCAATACTAATTTGATTCAATGCAAATTTTGAATAAAATAGTATTTACATAAGATGTTGCAGTGAAAATTAGTAGCAATACTGTAACAATGGCATATTTCTAATAAAATTATTACAAACAGTTTTATAAATTATATAAAAACTGTTTTTAAGGTATATGTACTTTTTTTTTAAATAACATTTTCTGCCCAGATCATCATCTCCTTTTTAACGAAATACAACAAAACAACACAAATGATTTCCTTTTATATAGTATTTTTACATAGAAGTTTATTAAATGTCTACATGTTAAAATAATGGGTGTAAGGATTACACTTTTTTTATGTTAGTTTTTAATGGATTTAACTCTTATATTAAATACTTTATTATGAATGTATTATATTGTTTTGTTGTTATTCTATTTAAAATTTTCCTGTGTGGTATAGATCATGAAAATTTTACATACTGCAACATAATGTTGAAAATTCTGTGTAAATACTGACATTTTTTGCAATTTTCATTTTACTTTTATAAGAGGGTTTTTAAAAAAAATTTTTACGTTATTTATTTCCACTTCATTCTGGTAGTATAGTTTGAAATTGTTATAAGGAAATAAATAATACTCATTTTGTGATAATAAAATAATAAAAATTAAAATTGTTACTGTATTAGTTTTTGTATGTGAAATATCGCATTTTCTTCGTATTCAAAGCTGTTGCATTGATTTCAGGTTGGAGAATGGGATCCAAAACGCAGCCTCGTTTTCTCAAGAAATTATTCTAGAGATTATTCAGAAGCAAAAGATAACCTGCAAAACATAACATTGCGGGTAACATCTATAGAAGTAAGAAATATGTTTAAGATTAACTTACCTTTAGTTAATGCATAAAAATTTTAAAAGAAATTGTAGAAAATCTACAGAAACAAATGCAATTCACAATTTAAATTGGAAACGAAAAATGTGGAATTATGTCTTATAAGTATTTTAAATAACTCATCCTTATTAACATAAATTAACTAATTAAAGCAATCACTTTCCGAGAATGCCGTATAATTTTTCTTTTATCGGTTTAAATTTTTTTTTCAAAAATACTTCTTGTTTGTCTAGTTATTGGAAAACTAGCAGATTTAAAATAGTAAAAAATTTTACGAAGTTTATTTACAGTAATTTAACTAATAGTCCACTAGATGGCGCCAGGTGCTAGTCATTTTAAATACTGATGATAAAACTGGGTGAAAATAAAAAATAACAATTTATTTAACAAAATAAAATAACAAAGAAGAATTTATTCATAATTTTTAGGCATAAAACAGACAAAAAGCAATAAGATTTAAGATAAATACTTAAATTAAAACTTCTAGGTGTTATAGTTTTTAATTTTTAGGAAATGTAGACGCAAACAAATATTTTGTCTTGTATTCAGAGACAGATTATAATTATTTTTCTTATTTAAAAAACAGTATGAGAGATTTGGATCATATACCTAACATATAAAAAGTAAGCTCTGAACTAAAAAGGATAGAATATATTTTTCATGTTTTTAATTTTTTTTTTTTTTTTTAAGCTTTTCATTTAAGTTGTATTCAGAATTAAAATGCAAGACATATCATTCTGCGAGAAATAAATGAATACAGATAATGAATCAGCTCGTTCTAAATTAATTCATTTATAATGTGATAAAGGTAAAAGAGGCCAAATTTAGAAAATTTTGATGATAAGTTGAAGATAAAAATTTCTTTGTATCTTGCTCCATACAAAAAATAATAAAAAAAAAAACTCCTGTTAATCTCTCTTACTTTAAAGTATTTCCATTAAGAATGTAAATATTCCTATATATATGTTCAGTATGTATATTGTATATTATGTATGAAACTGACTTCATATGATAATCTCTAGACATATCTAAATTGTATGGATGATCATAATTTATCTACCATTATATTCAAATACTCATTTTATACTATTGATTTAGATTTAAACTTTTTGCTATAGAGAACAGTTTAAGATATTTTAAAAATAAATTTAATAACGTATGTAACTTTACAGATAGTCTAATGATATTTCAAGCCCATAAGATATTTGAGTACATGGAGAAGGTGACAAACCTGGTATATCAATCCAAAGCTATCAACATTTTTTTTCTGTTCCATTTCATCCATGTGTAATAATTCATATCCAGATTAACTTCTTTTCCAGATCTCTTTTCAATATCTCAATGGCAACGAAATAGATTATATTTTAGCGAACGAAGGCACTAATAAATCTGTACTTGCCTTTTCAGTTCTTATATTTCAACGTATCTTTTTCATAATCATATTAAAATGGTTGAATATGAATCGAAAATTGATTCATTTTAGAGGTTGGATTTTTAATACGTCGAAAACAAAATCGAACTGTTATCATATTTATAATCGCTATAATAACTGTGTTGCCACCGGATATCACAAATATGCAAACCCAGAATTCTACCCCTCTTAAAGGGGAAACTATACATAAATATTAGTGTTTAGTTTATGTTATAGGCCAGTAATAGGCATGCTTTCTTATTCAATTCCTTCTATTAGTTCACACTCTCCCTATATATATCTTGTTTAAATTTTCAATCATTAATAAAATTCTTTTTATTCATCCACTCAAGTTCAAATACATTTTGTTGAACTTGTAGTGGATGACAGTGGATGTTAATACAGTTTTTTCAAATATTAATTCGTTAATTAAATTTAATTAATTAATTTTAGTTTTTTTTTAGATTTAAGTTGCATATATCTACTAATAGATGGCGCGAGATACACTTAAACAAATGAATGAAAATTATTTATAAAGGACTTTCAGCAATATAGTGAAAAAAAAGTAATTGACTTTAAAAATTTTTTTATTATATTACTTGTTTGTGTTTCTGTGACAGAGGGTTGAGTGTGAGTCGACGCTTAAAGTTGAGTCTAGACATCTGAGTTTTGATTGTCTTGTTGTAATTTGTTTCTGAAATTAGATACACTTATCCACAGAGGTTGAGAAAGTACATTTGGTAACTGGTCCTTATAAGATTTAGTTTCTAGGGTAAACCTTACAGATTTTCCTTAGTTGATCAATGTTGCGCTTAAATGTGTAACCATAATCTAATTTTACTTGACACATACAATCACTTGTTAATATTTTCTAAATAATACCTTCCTCTTGATAACATACTGTTCTTTGTTCACTTTTTCTCTAAGGGAGTCTCTTTCTTTGTGGAAGATAGACTTACTGTTTTCTCGAAGTTGCACTGATAGTTTGACTCCTGGAATGCAACTACTGTTTGGTGAAAAATTTCAGGATAGCTAGAAATAATGTCTTCAATATTATTTATAGATATTACTTGAATTGTGTTCCTTCTTGGAATTAGTTTCTTGCATGTTAATTTGAAGGTATTGAATCCAAGTATGGGCAAGTAAGGCATTGTATTCCTCTGAAACAATATACAATTCTTCTTGAGATGTTTTCCCATTGTAAATGACATTTACAAAGCAGCCATAAACTATCTAAACTGTCTATCATCTATATTGAAAATGGCGACAGGTCACTGTTTGTATTTGAAAATCAAACTAACGTAACTTGATACATGAAGGAAATAACTGTTCAATTTAAGTTAGAAATTTGAAAAAGTATTAAATGTTTACCTCATTGCCAATTACAATGGTTGAATATGAGTCGAAAATAAGATTCTTTTTTGAGGTTGAACTTTATTATGTCAAAAACAAGATCGAACTGTTGCCATATTAATAATTAAAACTTGATAACGGAAATAATGACATTGTTAACAATGGATATTACAAATATGCAACACAACACATATGTATTGTTTAAATTACTTGATTAACTTTTCCGGTTAATGATTGGTATCATTGTGAATACGTAGAATTCTTGTCTTCAGAACGACAAGTCTGTGAAAATTAATTATCTAGATTTATCTAGAGATCTGTCATCTGTCTTCTATTGTTTTTCTAAAACAAACTATCCTTCTAAAGAATTTTCAAACTTCCTACATATGAACATTATCTCATGATGCGAAGTAGTATATAATTAAATAGGAAAGTTTACTTAAACTTTTCAAACAGTCTAATGATTAGTTTACTGAATTCTTTTTTTATTTAGTTTTAGAGATCTGCTAATGATATTCGAAGTACTAGGTGATAAATGATGATTCATCCAAGATATTTCAAGTTGATCCATGATGATCTTATGTTTGGAGAGCCTGATTAATGTCAAATTTCAGGATTCTCTTGGTTAAATATTTTATTATGTGTATAATATGTACAGCTTATATGATACAATTAGTATTTTAGCGAACAACATCACAAATATTTAGGGGAATATTTCCCCTTCTTACTTCATTTATTAAGCAGCCAAGAATGTCTTTCTTAGTTGAAGTCTAGAAGTCAACTGATTTTCATGTGAGGTGTATCCCTTTATTTACCTTTTTCAATATTATTCATAAATTTTAAGCAACCCCATTTTGTGCTAATGTTTAAATTAAATTAAGATGTGGAGGTATTGTGGCTTTTAAAGCCACCTAGGAACTCCGTAATCGGTACGCCCGTTGCCCCCATGTGAGGTGTATAGAGCACCACAACAGTCATGACATCAGAACACTAGATAAGCTTCTAAATTAATGCTTGTAACTTATTAATGAGTAAATTGTGTGTTTGTTGTCATTATTTATGTTTATTTCTTCTTTATACTTTACAATATTTTTCAATTCAATTGAAATATGATTTTCTATTTTTAACTCATAACGGTATATATTTCAAAGTTGTTATTCTTGTTTTTATTGGTACATGCATGTTGATTAATTTTTTTAATATTTTATTTGTATTTTAGAGCAAACCATACACTATGATAAAAAAAGGAGATTACTTAGTCGGAAATCAAAGATATGAAGGTTTCTGTGTTGATTTGATTCACAAAATTTGTGAACGACTCCTCTGTAAATATGAATACCGATTAGTAAGCGACAGAAATTATGGAAAAAAACATGAAAATGGTACATGGGTTGGAATGATTGGTGCAGTCATCAATAGGGTATGCAGCCTTTCAAATTTTCTTAAAACTGAACCATTTAATCTCTATCTTAATGATGGTTATATTTTTTCAATGTATTTTATATGCCATTAGTTTTGCAAACATTATATAATTCAGAGCATATTTAATTACTTATATCCCTTATATACAATGGAAAAGTTATTACTTAATATGTTATACAGGTGGGACGTTTTTTTTTTTCTTAATTTTAAATATAGCTTTTAATTAATTACATTCTGCCCTTAAAAAGTATGTATGTTTTAATTATTTTTTAACAAATAGATATATATTTAAAAATTGAAGAAATACACAAACAAGTCTTAAGAATGTCTAAAAATCTTATTGAAAATGTGCTTTGTGTAATTGTGGATTTGTGTCATTAGCTCTCACATGCGCTGTCTATTGAAACATTCTTCAAATCTAATGGGATATTGAATTTAGCAATCAATATAACTAATACAAACTAATTCATATCTGAAATGTTATCTTAAAACGGTTTGTTATCTAATGGTTTGAACCGTGTAAACATCATTGCTTCATGAAATTATTTTTAAAATTTGGAAAATAAAAATGAATCCACATAACCGAAGAGGCTTATATAGTTAGTTGATTAATATTTAGTTGTGATATGTTAAACACTCAATGCTGTTAGTGCAATACATAACTTAATTTTCAAATTTATGAGTTTAGAGTATTTTCTGTGAGAGAATTTGCATACATTTCAGCCTCATTTATTTCTAATTTTTAAATACCTATGATAATTAATATGAATTAGAACAAAAATTTCAACAAGCTTTCATAATTACTTCATGCCATAAAAGGTTGATATATTAGAATTACATAATGATCATATGAGAAAGTGTGTGAATTTCAATTACATTTTGTTTTACCGAATTTGCCTGAGTTGTGTCAAAACAATGTCTTACCAAGGAAGGAGGATTGAAGGATGTGCAATTGAAAAGTGCAGCATAACTTATTGGAGTTGCATAAATTGATGATTAATGATTAGTGAAAACCATATTGTACTTAGAGATAATTCTCTTATTGCAACATAAATTAATTAAAAAGTTATTCACTTAAGTTAGCATAAATAAACTACATACTATTTACAACTTTTAATGTTAATTCCTTAGGAAGTGGATCTTGCAATTGCTGATCTAACAATCACCTTGGAAAGAGAAGAAGTTGTTGACTTCACCATGCCTTTTATGAATCTTGGAATCAGCATTCTTTTTAAGAAACCCACTAAAAGTAGCCCAAAGCTATTTTCATTTTTAGCTCCATTCTCTTTTGAAGTTTGGGTTTACATGGCGACAGCTTATTTAGGAGTCAGTCTACTTTTATTTGTATTAGCTCGATTTTCTCCATATGAATGGGTTAGTCCTCACCCGTGCAATCCAAAGACTGAATATTTAGAAAACACATTTTCTCTACTAAATAGTTTTTGGTTCACTATTGGATCTTTGATGCAGCAAGGATCAGATATAGCACCAAAGTAAGTTGTAATCCTTTTTGTTTTAAATTATTTATAAATACTAAGAGTTCAGTTTAAAAATGTGATGCTTTTGAAAACGTGTAAGTTTTTATTCTAAGGTCTGATTTTAAATTTATTAAATAATTTATGTAAAATATGTACGACACAGAGAGGTAATAATGTAGATAAAGATGAATATTTATTTTTAAGAAAAATATAGAGATAAATGCTTATATCTTATTGCCCCAGCAAAGTATTCCATGAAAATTTTGATATTTGCATGTAAAAAAAATGAAATATCAGACTTCTATTGCTTTTATAACGACACCATACATATAAAAGCAAGAAAAAAAAGTTAATTTTAAAGTATTTTACCCTTTAAAGCCTTTCTTGGATTCACAGTGCCCCAGCATAAATGTTCCCTCCATAAATGAAAGGGTAAACAAGTGGATGCAGAACATAATATTTTTCAAACTATTGGATAGAACTGTTATTTATTTCACAGAAAAATTATTGATCTTTATTTGTTCTGTTGTACTCCTCTGTATGTTGTATGAATTAAGAATTAGCTCTTGCAGCTCCAAATTCGAAGAATATAATAATGCATACTAAAGTAGTGTTTCATTATTACATTCTGTGTTGTAATATATAACATGAACCTTTTTAAAGTAACTTAGGACTTTGTTTTAGGATTTAGAATACGCAATGACAGAATTTTTCTGTTCCCGACAAGCTTTGAGTTTAAATTCCTATTTCATTATGAAAGATTCACCAATAGAGTTCTTTTTAGATTGATTGAATAAATTTAATTTTTGTGAATATATATGCAGGTAGAAAGTTCCTGGATCGATAAGCATATATAACATAACAAATATACTACAATGAAGCATAAATGTTAAAATTAATTTTTTCATCAATAAATTAATTTCACTCATAAACATATATATTTTTTAATTTTAAATAGTTAGATTAACTACTTCATGGAAAAACAAATTCAGTTGAAATTTAGCTAATATGTCATCATTTTGAATATGTTCGACTTTTTGATGAGGGAAAGTAGTTAACACTGACTAATCTGAACACAATTTTTTTATCCATTAGTTCCTATACCTTAATATTAATTGTAATCCCAACTTAAAAATTTAATAAGAGAAAATAGAGCAATTTTGATCCTTTACAATATAGATTTTGCCTTAAAATATTGTTTAAATTTCAATTTAGGCACTCTTACAAACACCTCATATAAACTATCACTGATACCTTTTTACTTCAAAAAATGTGGTTAATAGTAACCAATCTAATTTATTCCTTTAATTTCAGAATCAGTTAATTATTCTATATTTAATATAATTAATTTTTTCCTAATCTTTTTTCATAACATATAACAACACACCCATTATTGTTTACTTGTAAGTTGAACAAAGTATGTTGTCACACAAATTGACACATACAAATAAGAATAAAAACAAAAATAAAATAACTAAAAACATTATTTAAAAATAAAATGGACTCTTTGCTCCGTAATTTAATTTTAAAGTTCATAGAGAATGAAAATGTGTTTTTAATTGTATTTTGGAATATTCAGTCCTTTAATGCAATTTTGTTTGAAAACTTATCTGTACTGAATAAAGCACAGCAGAGTTCTATTGTCCACTACTAAATGTAATTTTAAAAATTTAAATTTTTGGTAACAGAAACTGTTTTATATTTATTTACTGTTCTTGATTTATTTTGCTTAAATCCAAGAAATTTGAATAGTAAAAAAAAATCTTGCACTTAATTTAAAAATAAAAAGCACATCCAGTGTCTTTACATTTCGCATTTATTTTAGGAAAAATGAGAAAACTTTATTAAATGCTGTTTTAGAATTGATAATAATTTTATGTTTAACATACAATTATATTTTGAATCGCAATCCTTTACAGGGCTACATCAACACGAACTGTCGCAGCTTTGTGGTGGTTTTTCACTCTCATCATGATTTCGTCCTACACAGCTAATTTGGCAGCATTCTTGACTGCAGAACGTATGAAGAGTCCCATAGAAAGTGCGGATGACTTAGTACGACAATCAGAAATTCAATATGGATGTGTTGAATCAGGGTCCACTCGGTCGTTTTTTGAGGTAAGGGAAAAGATTATAGTACAATACATGAAAGGATAACACATGCTGTAAATTACAGTGTTTGCTATACAAAATGCAAGACCATAAAAGAACGAGAGATATCAAAGCTAAATTTATTAGACAAATAACACAAAGGTGAAATGATCGAAATTACAGCCCCCTTCGAATTGAGGAACATAATGAAATTAGTATTTTGTGTAACCGAGTCTACTGGCTATAACTGCTTTGACACGCATTGGCATTGAATAAAGAGTCTTTGGATATGTATGTGTTCTTGGGGTATGTCATTCCATGATCCTTTCACACGTTGACAAAAATCATCTGGCGTAGCATCGGGTTGCGCCAGTTGACTGCAACCTTCGACTAGACATATTCGATGAGCGACAGATCGGGAGAATGTGTTAGGTGAAGGCAACAATGTAATCTGATGGACGAGGAAGAATAGTTTAACATTGCGGCCCATTTATGATCTCACACTATCCTGTTGGAAAGTATTGAAAGATAAAATAGATAAGACAGCAGACTGCAAATTCTCAGAAGTACAGCACGAGATTAAAATCCAGTACCATAGTATCAGGTGAAGGGTTGGTATGACGATGCAAGATTTATAAATCCTCTTGCCACGTTATGGCCAGACTCGAATACGATCATCGTGGTTGTGTAGCCAGAATAGTGATTCATCTATGAAGAAAATATCATGCTATTCGTTTGTCCAGTGTCCATCTCACCAATGCAGACGCAAGGGCCTGTTTAAATATTGGCACGATAAAGGGACATGAAAGGCATGAGTTAAGTTTAAAAAAACTCTCTTGCAGAGTTTCCAAAAGTTCCCAATCTTAGAAAAGTGATGAAAATATTGTAATGGTTTCATATTCTAAGACTTCATTTCCAAATTTTTTACTTAAATTTTTTACTTTATCTTTGCTGCGAGTTGTTGAAATGCAAGACAATCTATAAAATATTTTTTCTTTAATTAGAAGATTGAGGGGTTTTCCTCTTTTAAAAAGCTGGGGAAAAAACAACACTACATTTAAATATTCTATTATTTAGTACAGAAACAAATTGCTTAACTCATGGAAAATTTTTCGCACTAGAACAATTCCCGCCTTTACTCACAAAAAATTATTTACTATTGTCAAAATACATAAGGGAACTATTAAAAAATAAATGATTTATGAAAAAAATGCTTTAACAATACACATTCATAAAATGTGGTATTTAAATATTATGAATTAATTTATTGTAAAATAATTTAAAAGAATGTTTCTTCATTCTTGTTGGTGAATAGTGAAACTCATTCTTGTCAATTTATATTTTAGGACTCTAAACTGCAGCCGTATAAAAGAATGTGGACTGTTATGCAATCCACGCAGCCAAGTGTATTCACAAAAAATAATGATCAGGGCCGTGAGAGAGTGAAAAAAGGGAACTATGCTTTCCTTATGGAATCCACCAGCATTGAATATTTTACAGAAAGAGATTGCGATTTGACTATGATTGGTGGCTTGTTAGATTCTAAAGGATATGGAATAGCAACACCACCAGGTAAGAAGTATAGCATATGTATTATTATTGGAAGTTGTTAATCTCATTGATTTTAAGTAACTTAAATATGCATATCTTTAATACAGAAGTTTATTCAGAAAAATAAAATTCAAATATATTACAAATTTTTGCTATTGTAGAAGATTGAACTTTTCGGAATTTTAAAATTAAAAGCTTTCTGTACAATACAACACAATATTATTGTTTAATATTTTAAGAAATACTACATTATGCTATGATTAACATAAGTAAAATGCTACTTAAAGATCAGAAAAACATGGGCTAAATAAATGAAGTTGTTGTGCAGAGACACGAAAGAAGTAAGAAAATATTTTAATCTCAATATTATACCTTAGGGTTGAGTAGTAATTGAATACATATTTTACAATAAAATTCAGGTTTATATTTATGACAATTTTGTTAAACTAGTTATTGGGGAGGAAACTAACTATTAATTTACATTGTACTAAAATAAATATAATGCAATAAATTAATTGAAAAGTTAAGTTGAAAAATAAGAAAACTTCAAGGCTGTAATAGAGTGATGAAATTATCTTATTTTATGTATTAGGTTCACCGTATCGCGCTTTGATTTCAAGTGAAATTTTGAAACTTCAAGAAGACGGTTTCCTTCACATGCTGAAAGCAAAATGGTGGCAAGTTACAAACAGCTGCACAGCTGATGTGAAGAAGAAGCCTACTTCTGCCAGTGAATTAGGTCTTCCCAACGTTGGTGGCGTTTTCGTAGTATTACTTGCAGGACTGGGTATGGCTGCCATTGTAGCTGTTTTTGAATTCATCTGGAGAACGAAAAAAATACCACGAGATGAAAGGGTATGTTTTATACTATATTTCATTAGTCTTTGTTTGATTTTGTACATATTATATTCAATATTTCGGTTATAGTACATTTCTTTTGAAGATCATGAGAAAAATCCTTAAACAATTTATTATGGTTAAATAATTAACACATTATTTGGTATTATTTTAAAGTGTTAGAAAAGTTCTGCAATTTTAGATTGTTTATTCACGCAGGGTCTTAGAGATGTTTAACAAACAGTCATTTGTATTTAATGAACACAAATACACAATTTTTACTTTTGTACAATGATCAGGAAGATGCCTTATAATTGACTTACTAAGTTTTCAAAGATGAACAACGAAATAATTTACCTAATATAATACAAAATACACGAACATTTTTCATTATCTTCAATACATGAAGCGATATAGGAATACCTATCATACAGAAAAAAAGAGGCATATACTGCAATATACAAAATAAGCAATTCCTTAATAAACATACTGAGATATAGACACAAGAATAATTCTGTCAAAATCTCTCAGATGCATATCGTTATACAATATTTTAAGATTTAGTTCTAGACATATATTTTTAGTTTTAAAGATGTTTCAAACAAGTGATAATTTATCTCAAGCGAAGTAACTGTAAAGTATAAGAAAATCACAATATTTTGGAACCAAAACAGATATAGTTAAAGTTGCTTAAAATTATCTGCTGAAAAATAAAGTTAAACAGAAAATTATTTGAAACAAATAATTACTGTTACTTTATATTTTTAAGCTCAACAATTAATTAGATAAAGTAACGAAAATTGGAAGAAATTTATACTTCTTCGTTATAATACATAACAATAAGATACCCACAAAAATTTTTTTTCTAAAATTATAATGCAATTTGCTGAATAAAATTAATAAAAAGAATCGTGTTTAGTGACAAAAATAGGAATATAAATTCCATCCATATTTTATAACTATAGGCACTTTATATAGATTTTGACAAAATTACCCTTTTATCTAGCTCTATCCCTTAGTATGTTTATTAATGTATTGTGTATTCTGCATATTGTAGCATCTGAAATAAAAACATTTTAAAAATAGGATTATACATCACATAAGAATATTATTTGTTCAAAGTAGTCCTACTTCTTATTTTTCAAAAAACATTGCAAGAATCATTTATAAGGGACGGATCGTCAAGGACATTCATCAGTATCTTCCCTGTTATATTATTTTCAAATGAACTGGTTAAAAATGCTTGGTTTAAGGGATTCATATATTGGTATGACATCATATTCCAACCATTTGTGTAACAAATCTTGAAACGAACCAAATTTCTCAATTAGTCAAATACAAATATCTGTAAATGATTATGCTACATTTCAGATGTTAAGCCACTTTAAAAATGATTTATTTAAAAGTTTTTCTTTTAAACACAACAAATACATATGGACTAAATGCACAAATTGTGTAGCCTTGCACATTTGTGTATGTGCTTTAAATATACAACTATGTTTTGCAAATGCATAAATATAGATTTATTTTAAGCAAATTAATAAAATATTTCCTAGTTATTATTATTACTACTGATGGTATTAAATTAATAATATATTAACAAAATATATTGAGAAATTTTCAAATTTATTATCGCTTCATATCTTCTCCAAAAGAGGCAGATAATATTAATAATTCGTAATAAAATACACTAAAATTAGACTTAGACCTTAGAAATACACCTTAATCTATTTCACATTTCAATATTTGGTTAATTTTGGATATGATAACCAGGAATGCATTTATATATGTGTGTGTGTGGATTTAAACTACTTCTCATATGAATCATTTTATAATTAAATCAATATATCTGTGAAGAATACTTAAAAAAATCTTGATTGGACAATGATAAGAGTGGACATGCCACATAAAATGTGATAACATTTCTGTCAGCTAAATGGTTATAAATATATTTACTTCACGTGCTAGAAATTTCAATATATCTTTAATCTATTAACTTTTAAAATGTGATGTTATTGTAAATATTTATAAACTTATCTGCAACTGACTATTAGTTAAGAACTGTTAATTTTACTATATTCCTTTTCTCTTTTATGCAAAGCCATTCTCTTAGTGATAAATTATCACAGGTAAGAAAATAACTTTTCCTTTTGTGCAAATTTTACATTTCGTAGCTAATATTCAGTACTTTATGGAACATGTATTTATTTACTAGTTGAGTATAGAATCAAAGTTCCTTGGTATCTCATAATGGGAAAATTATAAAGAAAAACTGACGTTAAATGGTAGATGTTGACCTTTTAAAAATAAATTTATATTTCAGTTCCTTTTTCATTTTCTGTTAATTGATTTAATTGGAGAATTAGATTAGTGGATTTTTAAACGCTCAGAAATTTTCTCTTCGGTGGTACAACAGTATTTATCTTCTTTTTCAAATAAGTTTGTAGTTTAAATAGTTTATCGAGTCAAGAAAAAAAGATTTTAAAATGTATACTAATTATTTCAACAACTAAAAGTAAAATTTCTTTAACTATTTGTTCTTTGCAGAGAATGGTACTTCTTGAAATGGTACACGAGTTGCAAGACATCTGCAAATGTCGGGGTTCCAGTCGTCCAGCCCCAAACTACTTGGACGGGGAATTCTCTCCTGGTAGCACGGACAACGGATTTGTATTGCATTCAGCGACAAGTTTCAACACCGTCTCCAGCCAGGACTTCCTGTCATGACTTCCGGTCCAGTTGACTCTTTCATCATATGTAGATTTGATAGAAGGAATCTTGACATCGTTTTTAAATTCTCGTACAACCCTTTCCCACCAGTGTCAAAAACCTTCCATCATTCTGGACAGCAAGAATGTAAAAGCTCATTTATCATTTATATTTTTATACTTTTGTTCAGTTCCATCAGTTTCTTCCTGCTTGGTTCATACCACCAGTGTATCTCAACTTCATTCAAGTGATTTGTTCGTTTCGGTAGTGGTTCACTCATCATCTCTTCTTAATACAAGGTACTAACTACTACATTTTGTACAGGCTTCCAAAGAACAGAACATGCGGAACTGAGAACTACATACAAATCTATGCTTTTCGGTTACCAACTTTTTCGAAAACTTAGAAAGTGCAAGAGTTCGTGTAGGATTTCAATTCGAAACTTTGTATAATACATGAACAAAAAATTGTACTTAAGAAAATAAAATTTTGTGAAGATTTGTAGTCAAGAATTTCTTCCTTGTGAAAGTTAAAACACATTTACACACGAATATATTATTAGTAAATTAAATTTATGCCTTATTTGAAGTTATCTGAATACAATAGTGGCAAAAAAATATTTTCAGATTTACATGAGGTTCTTTCTTTTAATGATGATCCTTCTTATACAAATGATTTCCATGAGGTAAAATAAATGTTTCGTATAACTCTTATCTTAAATGAGTATTACTGTTTTTCTTATTGTTAAGTGTTTCTCAAGATTGCAACTGTTGCAGACAGTTTTGACTAATGTGCTAGTCTTTGACGCAAAGATAATCACCTATAAACTCACTAATGGGGTATTATTCCAAAGTAGAGTGCTAGTTCTAATATTTTTTGCATTTGACTAAATCCATAACATTAAATAAAATTGAATATTAATAAAAATTTGAGTTTCATGTTCACATCTTGCTTATGCAACAATGCAGATATTCAATTATTTTGTTAAATAAATATTTAAAAATGATGTTTTTATCAATTATAGAAACTTAAGCATTGGATAAACAAAAATATTTCTGATGAATTCAACTGCTTAGTATGATATACATAGAAGGATAACTACAGCTCTTAAACTCTATATTAAAATGGTAGAAGATTTTTTTCGTATTTCATTAGTTATAACTTTATATGCATCTTTGTACTTATGCTTTTGGAATGATTTGGTTAACTTGTTAAACGATAAGTCATGTATTATTAGAAAGAGTTATTTTTCTTAAAATAAATTTATAGTAAAAGAGTTAAATTAAAATTTAATTTACCTCTCTATTTAAAAAGCTGAGTCTAGAAGAAAGTCTTGAGTCTTTGCATAAAAATAATTCATTATTGAGTAACCGTTAATTAAATTTTGACTAATGCATATAAAAATAAAAAGAATTAAAAAAATAAAGTTAACAAAAGAGATCCTATACTTACATGCAGTTTTATTTTTGAACATTCACTTTACTTTGTATCGATAACCTACAATCATTTAGCAGACGTATTTGTGTGTCATTTTGCTATGAAAAAAAAAAGTAAAAAGCAATTTAATAATTCCATGTCCAACAATTGTATATTCAAAATTATCTTCCAACTATT
This sequence comes from Caerostris darwini, assembly GCA_021605075.1. NCBI lineage: Eukaryota > Metazoa > Arthropoda > Arachnida > Araneae > Araneidae > Caerostris > Caerostris darwini. The sequence continues at coordinate 316,069 of BPLQ01015031.1, read as the reverse complement.
AAAAATAAAAAAATAATCAGGAAAACTCTTTATATAAATACTTATAAACATTTGAACTTTTATATAAATAATACTTCAAACTTTGATGTAACTGTTTGGATATTCAACTAACATTTACACATAATTATTTAATTTTACCAATCATGAATACTTAAAAAAATTTGAAAGAACATAAGCTGCTATTAAGCTAAACATCGCTATCATTTTAAGTAACATATATTACTTATTTAACATAATTTCATTATCATATATTTTAAGTAACCAGATGGATCAAAGCAAAATAGGAAAAATCTAAGTAGGACACAAAGAAAATAAAGATTGGTTATCATTTAACCATACTTATTATATTGTACATACAAGAATATAAATTAATATGTTCTAGAAGACCATCAAAAATTGCCATCTGAATTCTATAAAGACATTATTTTGAGTATATAATTTTCATACTTTTAGTAATTTAAAATTTATTCTAAAGAATAAATACTTCTTTATCATTTAAAAGGGATTTTGAATTTTGTTTTTATTTCATTTATTAAAATTTACCAACACTTTAAAATCATTTTATCAATTCTTTTTAGAACTTTTCACCCTTTCTTGACGCTAGAAAATTGCATTCTAAATAAAACAAAACATTTTAAAAACCTTACTGTGACTTGCGTTATATTTTTTAATTGTTCATTTTGTGTGAACATTAATTTTATATGTAAATCAACTTTATGTAACTATATTTGTAAATCTTTTAACAAGGTCGTTTTCAAAGTAAAATTAACCTTCTATTTAATAATTAATTCATAAATTATTATGCATAGTAATTAAAATATTTTCTTCTGGACTAATTGAATTATAATTACCTTTAAACAAAATTGCTAATGGTTAATAATAATTAATAATAATAATGTTAATTGGTTAATCATTTATTGACAAATAACAGATGATAGAAGCTATCCATTTAGAGACTGTTTCCAAGAATATTCTAAACAAGTTTCCATTGGATGTACTCAATAAATATGAATATAATATTCTATAAAATATGAATATTATAATCCGAGTAAGTATTATATGTATAGCAATTTAATTTCACTTTCATAATTAAGTGAAATTAAATTTAATTTATAAATATGTAAAAATATTTTATTTGACTTAATGCATAGAAATTATAATAATAACATTATAAACTGCTTCTTAAAATTTTCAAAATTATAATGGTGTCAAGTTAAAGTTATTGAAATTTAAAAGAAAGGAAAATAAGATATTCATTTTAAGATTGTAAGAACAGTTGTAAGAAATTTTAAAATCATGTAGTAAAAGACATTAATAATGTTTAAATGTTATTAATAAATTACAAAAATTAACAGTTTCAAACACATTTATTAAAAAATATGCAGTAAAATTCACAGTTTGCTCAAATAATTCAAAATAGTGCATCTTTTGACAGGAGTGTCTATAAACAATATATATATGTACAATTCAATACTCGGGCTATAGAATAAAAAATATTTTCTTTCGATCTTTGAGAAGTTCAATAACTTCTATTTAATGATCAAAATAAAATATATCAGTCACTGTTATGATGTGATAAAAATTATTCCAGTTTCAGTGCTCAAAACAGATGATCACTAAAATGCATATCTTAAAATGTGCAGTACGGCAGATATTGAAATAAAAATATATATGCAATATATTCACAAGTACTTGAAATAACTATGTATTTAATTATAAAGTTAAAGCTTATTCAAGCTGAATTGACTTAATTCCACAAACTATAATAAATGCTTTTTCTTGTTATGAAAAATAAAAATTAAAAAATTAAAAAGTTACAAAACAGAGGTAAAACTTTAATTCTTAAGTTATTTTAAAGATTTGTGTGGATTTTTCTTTTTTGCATCATTTTAAAATGTTTTAGTTTATTTAGTTTGTTATGAAATGTGTACGTTTTGTAAAACAATAGAGCATTTCATTAATTTATACGAAAATCCCCAGAAGTAAACTTAAAGTATGAATTTCAACAATATTAAATGATTACATGATAAGATGCATATATATATTAGTTAATTAATATTTTAGACTCGTATAAATCATGAATATTTATAAAAAAAATTAAGAAACGCAATGTACACTAATAATAATTAATAAAGAACTCAAATATCATTTAAAAATAAGACAAGAAGGGATCATAAGGATAATTACGAATAATAAAAATTATTCACAGAAAATATTTACAGAACAACACCTGTAGTAACAATTCACATTTAAATTCAAATTTATATGAATTGATATTAGTGAATATAAATAAACGAGACGATTAAGAATATATTTTACAAAGTTCTCTCATGAAGATGAGTGTCGTTTCAACAAACATAACATTCAAATTATCTTACAATAGCTGGATAATAACGTAATGGGAAAAAATAGTTTAATCTTATGATTATTTTATATTCAAACAAGGAAATGTTTGAATTCCTTTGGTAAAAAGTTCAATGTACAGTAGTTTTCCTTAATGTTTTATGACTCTTCTTATCTAAGTAGCAACTTTGCCTATAAGTATAAAAAATTATGGCATGTGTTCAGAGACACACTACATTCAAGTCAAAAAACATCTATTTTCAAAACTACTAATTCATAGCTCAAATATCTTAGGGATTTGCAATTTTATTGGCCCAAGACTTCATGTGTTTCATATTTACAGTTCACTTTTTGGTCCATTCGTTTCCTTTTAATAACATTATGTAAAAATCTTTAACGCCCATTAATGATAAAAATTGCATAAATGTCTGTTCAAGAAAAATAATATAGATGTCTACTATTTTCTTAATAAAAATGAACTCTTAGACTCATTCCAAACTTGTTTTATATTATTTCATCAATATATGAATACAAAATTCTGGTAAATATGCAAGGTCATTTTGGTTAATTCATAGTTATATATTATTTATATCATTAAATAATAAATGAATCTATAAATTAAATGATGTAAATTTAAATGTAATTTTAATATTTCTTATTTATATGGTTTCCTTTCATGTATAAATTTCGTTTAGTGTATCGGAATTACTCAGATTCTAACTAAAAGTAACAAGGAATATCTGAATCGGAAGACACTGAGCTCGCACAAACTGTAAAAAACTGACAGCTTCAAAGCCTTTCAAATTACGAAACACCGGGTAACTAAAATATATATACCTCAAAGTTTATTGTTGTTTAGCCTTTTCTACATCTGTAACTACGTCCTTGTCTTGCTCATGGATCTCATTTTCAACCAATGATTTTATTGATTCTTTCGATCTTCTTTTAGGCAAGGAGTCCTTTCTAGTTAAAGATTTGCTTCTTTGTGGCTCGGGAGGTCTCCAATTTAACAAGGGCTGTGGCATTTTTTCATTTCTAGGTGGTTTCACTAATCGTATAAGCTGTCCAATTTGTTCATCAACACGACATATCTTCGAGTTGAGTCTTTGCATTTCCAGTTTTAAATCTACTCTAAGGTCCACTAAATTCGCAAGGATTTTTTGATATTCACTAGATGATCCTTCTTCCAACAACTGAGGTGGGCATTCCTCTTCAATGGTTGGTTCTTTGGTAAGAACTCGAGACCATTTTGACACTGAACGGTTTCCAGTCCTTTGGACGTCTTTTTTAACTACTAGTTGGGGTACATTTTCAGAAGGAGCATTCTCCTTGTCATCACCAGGATCTTTGGTGACAGTCCATTTGGTGGGGCATTTAACCACAGTATTGTCATTCACTTGTGCAATTCTTATACTGACTCTGTTTTCTGTAGATTCTGTGCTTGAGCCTCTTTCGACGTCACCACCTCCTCCACTACGGTTTTCACAAGATCCATTTCTACGGAATTTAGAGAAGATCTTTCTCACCAGGTGATCTTGAGATAACTCTTGCAAAGGCTCGTGCTTGCGTCTCTCAGCCAATTCTTTTTCCCTTTTCACATCGGACACTTTTCGAAATATTAACTGAAAGAAAATGATTTAATACATAAAAATATACTTATATTGTTAACGTAAAATAAATTGATATATCATTTGTTAATTGTTACAAACTGTTATCAGGATTTGTTTGTTAATTATTAAAAGTAAAACTATTCACGAGAAATAAACGTTTTCTTTTTTTTTTTAAATTTCAACCATTGTTCATATTACATAGCCTAATTTCATTTCATAATAGATAATCTCTTCAATCGTAAAGGATTAAAATGATTATAAATGCTTAATTAATGCCTTTACATTTCTTTTGCAGATTTAATAAACATAAAGTTATTAAATTTAACTAATTTTACAAAAAGTTCTTTGAATATATTGTAAATAAATAACTTTATAATAAGGCTTTAAATCAATTATAGATTGCATTAGAAATTTACATGTAATATACTATTTTAAATAATATCCATGTAAACTGTAACACACGTCTCATTCCCATTGAAAGAATATGTTGCAACACTGTTTTTCAATAGTAACATAAAATAGCTTTTATTTATGGAAATCGATGTACGTGTGAGATGCAATATACATTTTATTTCGTAAAGAGAGTTCTTAGCAAAAAATTAACTTTGCTTGAATAATTTTTAGTGCATGATAAAATAGCACGTAATAAATAACAATGTAGTGTTGAACTTGAGTTTGTCTGTCTGTATTTTTTCAAGAATTGATTTTAATAAAGAATAATTGGCTGCACTTTATGCTAAACTAAATATGGATGCATATCTAACTTATGATCAATAAATATGACTGTAATATTTATACATAAGGCAATGTATGATCCATGTACAAATGTTAAGTTTTGTGATAGTTTAACAACTAGTTGAGATACTAGTTGATCAAAAATTAGTTTTTAGAGCTTTAGAATGTGAAAATAACGTCAGCATATTTAATATAATTAGAAAAAATTAATTTAATGGTATTTTTCTCTTATAAATACACTTTCTCTTACATTTTCTCATCTTAAAGGTCTAAAAACTGTCATGATAATTAACAATTAGAAAAAATGAAATTAATGATAGTTTTTCTTATAGAATTATGGTATGTTAACACATTTTAAGTTATATGTTTTACGGTTTTCCTGATTTATCTTTAAGAAATACACTTTAGAGAATAATTTTTTAAATAAAAACCTTTACATCTATCAAAGAAATGCTTACAGATATCGGATATTTTTATATCAATAATGTTGATGATTGATTAATATAACATTTGTCAAATGAAAATCGTATTAAATACTAACATTTATATAAACACTTTTAGAATGAAACACAAATTCGTTATTCAAATACCTTATATTAAAACCATTTTGATAAAACTATTGAGAATTTGCAAAATGTTAAATTTTCTGTTTAACTATTGAAAAATATTCAGAAAACTGATAAACAAAAGAAATTATTAAATTACCATTGCAATTCGTTTATGTACTAAATATGGATTACAATTTGCAAAATGTATAAAAATTTTTAACAAATTTATAATACTAATTCTAAAACAAGAGTTTCATTTCTACTGATAAAAAAAAGTGTTTTCAATATTTCAAAAAAATAATTTTAATTTACAACATGTTGTGACACAAGATCAGGGTTATCTAATGTTAACTTTCATGTCCTCTTTAAAAATAATTGTATAATTTATCGTTCTATAAGATTAACAACGATTAATGAAAAGTTTCTTACCCTATGACGCAAATTATATGTAAGTAGAAGATTTCGAGCGAAAGAATTGGCGAAAGCATGATAGAAGTTCAGTACTTCAAGTAACTTGTCTCTCTTGATAGAATGGAGATCACAATATGTTAAACCACGAACGTTAGCGCAGGATTGGCCAATAGTAGGTTCTTTCCAAAAGGCATCTCCAAAGACATCACCTTTTCCTGAAGAAAATATTGTTTTAATCACAATTGAATGTACTTGTAATATAATAACTCTTTGCAAGTCTATTACACGCCTTTAAATGTAACATAATAAATATTGTTGGGTTCAATTTTAAATTTACTGAAACAAAACAATGATAACAAAATTTCAAGTGTGTGTTTTCATATAAATACAAAAATACTCATGAGTTATTTCAACAATGCTTTTGGGTTTACTTTATTGAAATATATTCATAGAGATAGATGACTCACACAGGTAGTTTTGATTGATAAAATAAATTTCAAATATTATATTTTCTAAAGAACCTTTGCATAACAAGTGTTATCAGATCCTTAGTTTTGTTCACAGCTCTTCTCTATTCTAATCTCATACCTCTAGGCAGCAGATTTTGTCAATTTACAGAATTTTTGTGAGCATTAAAATGTTTAATGAAACCAGCTCACTTAAAGAAAATGAGCTATTCACAAACAAATACTACGGCAGATATGAAAAGAAATATTTTAACATTTTTAATTAAATGAATATAAATAACTACAAATTAAATTTAATAATCGTAAATATAATAAAAATTCATTTTATTACAATATCAAAACAATTATAGTCAAATATTAGATGCTTATTGTTATTGGTAAGTATGTTAATATGCACCTTTTTTACACAAAATGTTAAAATTTGATTTTATTCATGTCTTTTTAAACGTATTTCATATTTACTTATTCAATACATTCCTGTATTTTATAAAAAAAAAATCTTTCATAAGATTCCATTAATATACTTGCACTTTTAATATGTACACAGATAGCTTTATGAATGTGGTTGTCAATGTTTATTTGTGGTTTCTAACTCTAAATATATTCATTGAGTATATAAAGAAAAGTTACCCAATATCGCTACAACTTCATCATCTTGAATGACTTCCAAAGATCCCGTGACTACAAAACATAAGGTGTCGATGCTTTCGCCAGTGTGATATAGCAAATCTCCTGGAGCACTGTGTTCCATGGTAAAGTACATCGCAAGGGCCCTGAGGCAACCATCGCTAGCAAGGCGGAAGGCTGGATGTTCATTGAAAACCTTCCGATTCAAATGGACGCAGATATCAGCTGTCATGTCTTTAGGACAATAGCTCAGGACCTAAAAAAGAAAAAGAAAACAAATATTTTTGGTCTGAAATGTTAGCAGATATTCAGATTTAAAACAAATATTAATTAACATCCACATAATCAAATTTAGGCAAAAGAATACTATTAAGGATCTTAATAAAAGTTGATATTCTCTTAATTACAAGGACTTAGATCTAAATGTTTACGGATAATACAACATCCTTCATTGTACAGAAACGAAATAAAGTCATGTCATTTTACTACAGAAAGAAGTAATATGAATAGTTCATGGAATTGACGGTTAACTGTTAAATTAAAGTCAATGCTAATAAATGCAAAGCAACCATGATCATTACAGGGATTTTGCCTAATATTGATCATTTCCCCTAAAATTAAATATAATAATATCATTCTTGGATAATATTGAGGTGCATACAATATATATATATAATCAGTATCTTTAGATATCGAACATATAAGAATATTACATAGCTAGATATCTGTACAAGTAGTACATTTTCTTGTGTCATATAAAAACCATTCCAAAAGGAACTCGTATCTCCTCATTAAATGAAATCCGATTTTATCCAGTGACAAGATCTTTATTTACAAGTGGTGACCGTTAATCTGATATGCACTCCTTATCCGGAGGGTAGCAGCAAGAAGTTCTGTAGAAAGTTGGAGCCTTTCCAAAGTAACACAGCTCGAAGGATCTCCAATGATATTCTAAGTTTTGTGACTAGAATTGGATGTTTAATACCAGGATCAAATCACCAATTTTCATTAGTATTCGGGTAGAAAACTTTTCTTTGAAATGACCTTTTCAAGTTGAATGTACTGATTATGATTTATATTATTATGTCTCGAGACCTAGTTTTAATATTTTACAAAATAAAAAAATTCTTAATTTTCAAAAATAAGAAAATTTTTAAATGTATTTTTCCCTACCTGAGTTAATATATTATACTGTGGTTCTTGTAATTGAGTATATAATATTCACTCATTTCTTCAGAGTTACAAAATAATAATATATTTTCATTTATGCTTAATATTCATAGGTACAATAAATTGTTCATTAAGAATTGTAAGGCAAATAAGGAATAAGGCAAAAAAGCTAAACCAAAGAAAATAATATTGCTTTTATAAGCGTAATTTTTGAGCGAAATTTGAAACTTTTAAGTCATAAAGTCGAGCATACATTTAGTATAACTTATTAATGAAAAGAAAGAAAGAAACATGATTTATGATTATTATATTTGCCTACAGTTTTGCATGTAGAATAGTTTTCAACGGCGTGTTATTAAGTTAATATAAATTTGAGTTGTTTCCCCAGTTATTTTTGACAATCTTTGAATTTTCTTTTTTTTTCCCCAATAATACATATTTTTGGCTGATTGTTTTCAATGAGATCCCAAATTTTCAATCACAGTGAGTATAATTTAATTTAATTTTACAATATTACAACAATTTTAACTTACAATTTTTTACTCTAAAATTTCGTGTCATTATATTAATGAAACATAAAACTTAACTCAAATTTGGGGCACTTTGTTGTGTATGTATAGAAGAATAAGTGATAAGTATTTTATTTTGTTTAAAATTCTAGATTTCTGATTTTTTCCAGAAAAACTAGATTTCTGGCTTCTTTTACAGACATGCAGCTCCATACAGGAATCATGCTTAACAGTGGAATTGATGCTTTAGAGAATTTCAGAGGTAGGTTCTCTCACCACATAACATCGACCATCATTACAAAAAAAACATTAAACTTATTGCCTTCATCAAATATTACTCGATTCTATAAGTCACTAGGTTTCGAAATATGAAAGGTGAATCATATTTCGATCGTAGTTAAAATTGATATTTTTTCTCTCAATTTTTCTTTGTAGGTGAAAGATTTTCTAATGGTTATGCTAATAATGTAATTTGTTTTTTAAATTTTCTCTAATTATTTCTTCAGAACAGCTCGTTCTTATTGCTCTAGAACTGTATGAAGTGATAGTTGTTGTATTTAGCTTAGGATATTATGTTTTCGAATGATTCTTCTAGTAGGGTAGAGGGGTTTTTTTTCTGCTTCATATTTGCAATTTGCTCCTAAGATTTCATTCATTTGGATAGTTGTTTTGAACGCAAACATAATTGCATTTCAAACAATCGAACAAATTTTCAAATTTCAATATTTGTTTCAGTTTTGGATTTCATTTCCGATAACCGAAAATAAGATTTTCACTTGAAAATTTAAGGCAGACGCTTTAAGGTAACAGCAATTTATACTGAAACGCTTAAAAACAAAGCGTTAACGTTAGCTAAATTTTTTATTAGATATTCGCAAAATTCTGGAACTTTGAAATTTGCACCTTCAAAATAAAAATTATCCTTGTAAAATATTATTGATTCTGATGTTTAGCATACTGTAATTCTTAACGTATATTTTATTACACTTATAATTATGAATCATAAATACAAATTTAACATTATTCCTTTAGATCTCCAAAGATAGAAATATATACATAATCAATATTGAAAGCCATTGTATTTATACATAAAAGCAATTAGATTAATTGAAATACATTTAAAAAATCGTGATTAATCTGTACAAGATTCTGGTGGATTCCTAAAATTTATTTAAATGTTATGACTGCAAATAATAAGCTTTAATATACTAGAATATTTTATTATTTTACAGAAAATAAGAACCTAAGCTCGTTTTATGTAAAACAAGAAATTACTTCCTTCATTACCAAGTGAAAACTTCATTAACAATTAATTCCTTCATTAATAACTGAAGTCTTTTGGGGATTTCCTGTCATCTAGTCATTTACCTAATAAGAGGGCATTATAATTCGGGTGGATCATTCTCAGTTTGATTGTCTAATATTGATATAATGTAGAATTGGATATTTAACATACATTTCATAATGAATAATGGTTTCAGTAATTAGATGATCGAAAAATCGTTTTTAATTGCAATGCATATTTTTTCCGTTTTTTAAAACTTTTGTAAAAGAACCTTTCTGAAGATTTCGATTATTCACTAAATTATAAGCTATCAATGTCGTTAACAATTGTTTAAATAATAATTAAAAATAGCAGTATTAATAAGTTTTCTGTTCATAATTTAATTTTGAAGTATATTGGTTCTGACACAACTTCGAGGATATCACAGAAGAATGAAAAGCTCCAACCACCTTACTGTCACGCAACGTAAAAGGGGAAGCCAACTAAGTGAGTCAATAAGCGGATTATTAAAAACACTAACATTGTGTTCGCATAAACTTGAACTTCATTGAATATCTTCTACTTTTAAATTGAGAATGCTGCGTAAGATCAATAGAGTACTTTCTATTTCAAATTAAACATTAATGAACTTACAAAAAAGATTATTTATTTTTGAAAAAGAAGAAGCATTAAGTAACCAAAGACAAAACAAAGTTCCATTTTATATATTATTGCAGATATTACATAAAAGAATAAGTAACTGAGTTATGACAATGATGAAAGACTGAGTCCTTTATGTGAATTGTTAAAATGTAAGATTATCACAAAAACTATATTTCGATCAAAAAAAAAAAAAGTAACTCGAGTGATAAAACCTTGATCCAATTTTCTAAAATCGATAAAGTCCGTATGGTTTGGATTCTGTGTTCCCGATTCATAACAAATTCGCTATTGGATTTTTCCTTTGGAGATTCAAAGTCTGATTTTACATTTAGTGCTTTTCTTGGATTATACATGGAAATAAAACGCTCAGATGTTTTATTCGGTTTAAAAATACAAGGACTTAAAAGGTTCCGATTTCTTCTAAACAGAAAAAGTTTGAAGAAGTAAAAATCAGAATAACTTATTTATTTCAGCTGACGAAGCAAGTCTGGATCAATTTTTATATACTTAAAATATAAAAGAATTCAAAATAATTTTATTGTAGAATAAAACTGCACAAATGATTCGTTTAGAAAGTTATAAATCTAATTTTTTCGAAGGATAGATAGTCAAATATTTATATGCAATCATATTGTTAACTATTTTTATGCTAACAAAACAAATAAAAGTTCATCACAGATTCTAAATCTATAAAAATAAATCTGTAAATAAGATTCCTGTTTTGATCATTCGGAAATCAAAATTTTATATTTGAATATGAAATATTCCTCAGTTCAAATGTTTTTAAAAACATTATTAGTCAAATATATTTTGATGTAAAATGTCTATTAAAGCAGATTTTAATTTTATTTCTCATCAATATGTATTATCTTATTTATCGACATATTGTATAAGAATGAGAATGGTGGCCAAGCGTATGTTATTTTTGATTACACAACTTTAGGAGAAAAAATACGTTGACTATTGAGTACTAAAGATATTCATTTACTGTATTATTATTTTTTAATGTTTTATTTCTCCCAATTGAAACCATCAGCAATATAAAAGAAATTAGTTACAAAAGATTTAAAGCAAAAGATTACCCTCAAAAAACATAATACGATGAATTTCAGTATTTCAAAACTTAATATTGTTAACAACAAATTTAAAATGAAATTTAATTCTTCTAAATGAAAAAAGTTCATTATATTGTTTCATATTTATGGGTTAATATATAAAGAACCATACAAATATATAATTTATATTATATATTTCATTTTTTTTAATATTATATAACCTAAAATATTAAAATATTGCTTTGAAAGTCACCTAGATTTTCACTTTTAGTTCATATTTATATTAAATTTTTTATTCAAAATGAAATTAACTGAAATAAATAAGAAAGAAAAAATTCGCGTGAATAACTAATTTTACGACTGCTAAATAACCAAACTCATTTAGCTTTAAATCGATACTTATCGATATGCATAAGAACTACTCATGCAGAACATCTTTTATGTACATTGTTCAAGATGAAAACATTTCAGTATGTTGACTTTTCTGTTATTATTTCTACCTAAAAGCAATTAAAAAAATAATATCTCTCGTTTTTTATTGATTTTGTATTTATATTGTATTGATATAAAATGATAAAAGGGGCTATCAATTCCTTTATTATATATTTAAGTATTAAAGAAGAAGAAAATGAATTGCTGCTGTATTATATATTCTGTAAAAAAAGGAAAGATTGCTATTTGTTTTATTATTAAAATTATGCAATAAATAAAATATTATTTAAATTAAATTACATTATTTTCAAAATTTTAAACAATCTTTATGTATAACAAGTATATTGAAAAGTAAAAAAAATATTTAAAGTCTATCGAAACAATTATTTAAACCTTAATCATTTTGCATGACCGCAAAATGCCAAAAGCTCATTATTTGTTTAGAATGCATGTCAGTCAGATAGAAGAAACTACTGCTAAAATAAGAAAGTTAAACTTAGAAACTAATTCTAAAAGTATCTTCCTTACCTTATGGCCAACTCTTAACTTATAAAAAGTGATATTGTGCATATGGCCATAGTAAAGTTAGTCTACTATATGATTTTATTACAACAGACTGTCTGCATTGAATTTATTCTTAGAACTTTTAGCAAGCTAATTGTAACCAAGTGTGAACTTAAGCATTTAGCTTCAAATGCAGTTTTTAAAATGAAATTCATTAAAATTTTAGATTTTAAAAGTTTCACTCTTTTATGGCTGCTCATTTATTAAACAATTATTCATTATTTTCGTTTTGAAATTTTTACTATATTCCGTGCAATGATTAGTGAATTTATTTACATGGAAACTACATTTTTAGCAGCAATCAATTATTTGATAATACTGAATCCATCTATGTAGTTTATATCTAATACTTTAAAAGCTAATTTATTTACTGTTTTGAAAAATTGCAGGCTTTTAAGTTATTGCTAAGATTATTTTAAATGCTGGTTGCGATAAAAAATAGTTCAGTCTAAACTTGACGGCAAAAATACGAGTAAACTGTGCTCCCCACTTTTAATTTTAAATTCTAACTGTTGATTTTATTCACCTAGACTTATATTACTTTTGATTACTTATCAATAAAAAACTTTATTCATAAACTTTTCCAATTTTTATATCAACAGTTAAGAAACAGGAACAAAAAAATTCACATATGTGCACTACAAGTATGTAAATTAGTGAAGAAGAAAAAAAAAAAAACGACTCGTAATTTATCTTTCAAAGAATCATTTCGTATATATATTATTTTATAATAAGAAGCTTCAACATTATTATGAAATTTTTATAAGATGTAAGTAAACTATGTCTATATATCTCCCTTAGAAAAAGTGATTAAAAAAATTCGTATATATGCCAATGATAATTATTTTACTGAGCTCTTTTAAATACGCGGGTTCTTTTCTCCTGCATTTCGTCACTTTCTGAGGTTTCGTTTGTCAAATGGGCGATACTCGATCAAATGATGATTAAATGAGTGATCAAATGATGCATGTTGATTCATTTTATTACTTTATAATCAGGCGTTTTTTAGTTCTCTTTGGGAGGGAAATTGTGTTTGTTGCCCACAAACAATTCGATATTAAGTCAATTATTGCCAATTTAAAGTGGCAAAATCCTTTGGAATATGTATCATTGAATATCATTTGATTATACTAAATTTCTCCCTTGATGACATTAATATAATGTTGCTCAAAATGGAATCCCATACAATGAATATTTCTGATACGATTATGGGTTAAATATAGATATAATTCATCTTTTTATGAGAAACCATAAAATTTACTGAAAGGCGTGTTTAAAAAATCATTCAAATGTCTGGCAGTAGACGGTAATGCAGTCACAATGCGATTTCTTTCATTCAGGGGTTGTAAACTCATTTCGAATTTTCCCACTTTGCAATTCAGCTGTAAAAATTGTAAAAAACAATAGTTTTCTTCATTTATGAGGGGAGAAAAGATGAACAAAGTGATGTATTCTTTGGAGCAATAGATATCCATTGTGCTTAAATACCATAAGTGAAAAGTGGTCAGACGAAGTTAAATTGCAGATTTCTCAATTTAATTTTTCAAATTGGCTGTTAGTATCCACATGTAACATTTATTGAACATGGATATGTTTCGCAAAATCATCATCAAAGCTGCCAGTTCTTTCAATTTTTTTTTTAAATTGTGAATTATTTTTACATTAGGTCACTTTACAACATACATTTTCATTTTAAGATCTATGTTGAAGGCGACATCTTATTTCATTGAATTACGATCTGAGAACCAAGAATACCAATTGCTCTCAAAACTATATCACTTTGCTGACGTATCTTTTAATCCCTCACATTTTTAATGTGGATCATAAAAGAAGCTGAGCGAAATATGCTGCTAACCACTATTTTGTAATGAAAATTTTGTAATTATTTTGTAATGAACTACTGTCTATTAAAAAAAAATTGAACTATTTTTTGAAAGTGAATCAGTATAAAGTTTATTTTTACTTTTCAAAATTTATAATTGTTTACTCGTTAAATAATTTTGTACATGTTTATTTCCACCTTATATCGGTAAACATTTTCAAGGTATCAATTCAAGGTTTCTTTCAAGAACGCTCTATATATTTAGTTTATTAAATTTATGATTAAAAAAACCTTATCGCCTGCCTAAAACAGAAGAATATACTCGTACTTTGCTGGTATCAATTCCTTTCGTCATGGCCCATGTAGAAACTACGTAGTCCATAACACGTTCACTGAGAGCTTTTGGCACTTCATGAAGCTTCATGAACTCCCTTACGTTGTTCAGCATCTCGTGATATCTAGCCGTAGCTGATGTCATCTGCTGAATTATGGTTGTTACATGACCGAATATAGTTGCGTATAAAAGTGCTGGAAAAAAAGAAACGAACATAAGGTTACGCAATATAACGGCAGATAACATAAAATATTACACAACTCATTTACTGGTGAAAAGCTCGTAGGAAAAGAAATATATAAAATAATTATTCCAACTTCTTACATGAATTAAATTTTTCAATTTAAAGAATCTTTGTGACTTAAGTTTTTAATTTTCCCCTTTCAGACAAATAATTTTAGAAATAGTTATTTATAAACTTATTTATTTAATAACTTTCAAAAAAAGCACTGATGGTATTTCCATACAAATAGTTTAGAAATGATATTTTATTGCTTTCGTTGTTATTATTAAATGATTCGATTTTTAATAAATTATTAAAGATGCTTAAACTGCATTTAAAACAATGAATTAAGGTGATATTTTTTTAATTGTTTAATTTACAAATTTTTAAATTATTGTGGGCATTTCTAGTAGACGATTCTAATATGTGAAGATTCAAATGAAAAGAAATCTTCGAAAATTTAAAGATTTTACAAAAACCTTTCATAAACAAAATCTCAAAGTGAACTTTCTATCTAACACAATTTAGTATTTTTTTAGTCCACGATATGTCAAGGTTTCAACGATATTAAACCTTTGCAATGACTTCATAAGATGAAGATTTCTTTGAAGTTATGAAAAATAAAATTTTTGTGTACGTAAAATGCAATTTCGTTATATGGTGATAATTCTTTAAAATTCAAGGAGTGTTCTGAATGTTGTCCAATTTATTTTTTATATTATTATAAATTCCGATACATTGTACACGTATATGAGAACAACAAATAAGAAACTAACTGTATGCTATCAAATGGAAAAATTCTTGAAGAATAATTATTGTTACTAATTGCAGAGTAACAATCTAAATGTATATTTGTTTTATGTACGTACTACTTATCTTCGAAGCAAGAAATAATTAAATACGTAATGAAAAATGAAATAAGAAAATCTTACTGATATTGTGTATTCTGATAGTCAGATGACTTATGACGTTTAAAATAAATGGATTGAACATATTTTGAAGGGTGTTAAAAATTTATAATAAAAGCAGTAAATCAAAAATAAGTAATTTTTAACAAAAAAATTTTTTAAATAGTTATTTAAATAAGTTGGATTATTTTTTATATTAAAAATTATACGATAATGGGCAATTCAAGGTAAAAATTACTAATATAATAAGTACTTACCAAATTACTAATGTTTCAAGGTACGTAAATTACTAACGGTTCAAGCTAAATACCAAAATTACTAATATAATAAGTACTTACCAAATTAATAATGGTAATTACTAATGGTTCAAGGTAAAAACCAAAATTGCTAAAATAATAAGTACTTACCAAATTACTAATGGTTCAAGGTAAAAAACCAAAATTACTAATAACTTAAGTAAATCTTGATATAAACAATCAATTTCGAAGTTTATTAATTTTTAATGCAGCCTGATATCAATTTTACTATTAAACCGATTTAAACAGCATTGCTATCGAAATATATCCATATATTTTGAAATTGAGATAAATCTAAAGAGCTTTATATATGGTTAGCATTAAATTTAATGACATTTCTCAAAATTATCCAGCTGTAATGCCTAATGTAATTAGAAATAAACCACTGTAGCATGCATATCCTATAACCTGATTGGCTTTCTGAAGCTCTAAATTAGCATAGGATTTGCTTATAAAATTTAGCCTCGTTGCATTTAAAACAAAATTTTATAATTTCGTTAGTGAAATAACTTTTTTTGTATTTTATACTATAATAGTTCTTTATTTTAAAATTTTTTTTTTCGAAAATTGCAATAATTGTCATTTAGTACACAATTGAATTACTAAAATGTACTGTATTGTAATAAATTAGAATTATTTTTCTTCCTTAAGATGTAACTAATTGTTAAGAGATCAAGGTATTTAGAAAAATTTTTATGCAATATCTTTGCATTTATTTATTATTGTCTCACACGATGTTTGAAAAAGAAAATTACTAAATTTTTTTTTAAATTTTTGTTGGTCATTACAAATGCAAATCATATCCAAGCTTATGGTTAGAATCAAGTAAAAAATTCTGACCTTGTTAATTATTTTACAAAACACAAAATATAATATAAAACACAATAGAATTTTAATGAGCTTTGAAAAAAACTACCACAAAAAATTATGTATTACATTTTGATAATATTTATCTAAAGATTTATTATCCTTCAGATATCAAAATATGGCCACTTTAAAAACTTTTTCGTCTGTCTGCAATATTTTTACTGTAATATTCGTAGCAAAATTTTAGAAAGGGTTAAAATTATTCGGTTACGTTTTATGAGTATGCTTGCAAATGGTTTAAGGGTTTTATTTATGAAGTTTGTACATAAAACTTTTAGTACAATTTTTCCTTTGGAGTGGGGAAGAATCAAAAATAAAAGATGCAATTAGGTATTTCATAAACTCTCCTCTTATTTCTAGAATTTTAATGATTAATGTTTCATGTTATGGTTATCCACTGTTAATAGAAACCATGCACACAATGGCCTGATGTATATTACTATACTTGGTTTTGCGTTTCTTTTTTCAAATATTTTCCTTCTTATGAACTGCTTTTATTTGATGATTTGCTTCACGTTTCAGTACTGAATATACCCTTCATACTGGAGGTAATTGAATACCAATTTCCGCATTGCAGCTTCCTGATTTATTAATGCACAGCATTTCCGCTGCTTCAGTTATGTGCATCTTTTTGGATTGTTTGGGTACGTTGTTAAACTTTCAATTTACCCTCCTTTTCATATTTGTTTGCTGCGGATTATGGCGGAGAGTGCTGTTTTCGCACTGCGATTTATTGCCCATTTTTTGTTCGTTTATTTGGGTTTTACTGCTTTTAATCATCTTTCTTTTGTTTTTCTTAATAGCAAAACTTCGGTAAGCTCTCGCATTATGGCGTTTATTTGTAATGGTCCGTTATTTTGTTTCTTTATACTTTTTCTTCTGAGCTTTTGCTTTTTTAAAAAATATATATAACTGTAGAATGTTCCGAGGTTTTGTATAAGGAATGAAAAATTATTATTCGAGTTATTCTAATGCTTTGAATGCTTCTGTATATTTAAGTCCATTGTTTGGAGAATGTTAGTTTATAATGTAAAATTATTTTTTTAAGGCTACGGTGTTAATTAAATAACGCAAAAGTTAAGTTTAAGATATTTAATTACATTTGGCATTTAACAATATATATCCAATTACATATTAAATTTATTTAGAAATTTCTATATTGTAGTATATTCACATGGAAATAGACGTAATTAAGTAGTATAATTTAATGTAATAATAAAAAAGTTAAAAATTAAATGTAAAATAGTTTAAATGTAAATGCAGGGGGGGAGCAGAACTATGTTGTTGTGATACACAATATTAAAAATAATTAAGAGAAATCGTGTTTTAAACATATCTACATATATGAATGTATGTTTAAAATATCAATATGAGCATTAGTATATATATATTTATACACATATACATTTTATACATATATCATAGATTCACTACGAGTTTAATGTAGATTTCCTATTTATTATTAAAAATATTTTTTGTGAAGGAAGACGAAAATAAGAGAATTAAATGTTTCCAAAGTAATCTATTTCTGAATATGATGAAAACATAATCTAATTATCCATTTCACTACATTTGGGTAACGTTATTTAAGTAAGACATCCCTATTATAACTTTAATTCGGCAATGCATCGGGCTACATGATTTATATATTCCAGTAAAAAAAAAGTCCATGTGTTTTTTTCTTTGCATTTTCATGTGACACAGTATAACACAAATAAATTAATGTAGAAGTGTTCTGTAATATTTTACTCAAAAAAATAATAGCATGCCTCTCATTTTATAAGCGTAAGAATCATTGCAATGTGATACAATGATACGTACGATATTGTATTACGATGTCCTATTTCAATCGAAGAATGAGTTCCTTAATTAAATTTTTTGAAAAAATCTTTAAATCAAAGATTAATCTTCTTCCTCCAGAGAATTTCTAAGTCTTGAAATTAGATGCATAGATGACAAAAGTAAATTTTTTTCTTATTTTAGGAATCCAAATTTCCCTATGTAGGCGAGTTTTAATGAAAATTTACAAAAGCTTAAAATAAATGTATTTTTAATTAAAATTTCCTTCAGAAAAAGTTCCTGGATACACTATTTTTGAAATGAAAAGGAAGTGCTTGTTTATACTTGAATATAGCAGTTTTAAATCACGAAATATTTTCTTTGAAAGTTTTAGATTTAGAAACTGCATTTTGGTCTTCATTTTTTTTTTTTTATCATTCTGATTAAAGGGAACAAAAATGAAGAGCAAAATGCAGTAAACTTGCAAAAACAATTTCGTGCTACGCTATTTTATAATAACGAAGATTTCTTTAAAATTTTTATTAAACAGAAATATTACTAAAAATGCTATATTCTATCATATAAACCTGCAAGAGAACAATATTTTTATAAGTTATTTAGAAAATCCTTTCTGCTTTGTGTAATATGAATGGAAAAAGCAATAAGGTGCTTAAATTCATTACGTTGCTTTTGAAATTACTTTTTATTTATTAGAAAGCGGCTTACTATATTTCTATTAAAAACATGGTTAGTTTTCTTTTTAAGTGAAAAAATATTTATAGTTTCTTTGTTAACTTTTTGCCATAGTTCTATTATATTTGAAGGAGGATTTAATTTCTTTACCAAGAAATGCAATTATAGTGTATGTAGAGAAATTTTAAAAGTTTGAAAAATTAATATTGAAAAATTTACAAAATATATTATTACTTTAATGCCAATAAAAATTGTTTACCGCTTCTAATCTTGAATTATGAAATATTTCTCCTGAAAGCTTTGGGCTTAGAAATTGTATTGCGTTATTGATATTCCCCTTTGTTTTTTCACTTTTAGATTTTAACTATTCTTACTTTAACTTCGTTATTTGATTACAAAACATATTATCTACTAATAAAATCTTATGGAGAACAATACAAGCGTTCAATATAAGGAATATTTCTAAATTTTGAATTTTTTTTTCCTGTTTTGCTATTTATCTATTTCTGTTATTCTATTTTTTCGAAAAATCAGTAAACTTTAATGCCCAAAAATAATGAAGTGCTTTTATACAGTAACTCGTATTACATATGGTTAATGTATATATATAGTTAGTCATATAGTTAATAACTCATATAGAAACATTAATCATGTCCCCCGACCCCCAAAAAAAAACGAGAGGGAAACATGATTGATGCAATATTCACATTTTTTAATTTTCCATTAAATTTAAAATTAATGTAAAAACCCTAAATCTATTATATTTTTTGCATTCTGAATTAAATAATGAGACCGATGTGAACTATAACCTATACAACGAAAAGCCGATCTGATTGAATCTTACAGGCATTTTAATCCCCTTAAATAAGTAAAAATGCAATATATTACACCTCTAAAGGAAATTAAGTCACCGCGATTTGCGTAAGATAGCTGTAAAAATAACAAAACTTAATTATGTTTTAAAGAACTCTTGCTAAAACAAAAAATATTGATTTCATTGCATATTAGCATTTAAATATCGCTTTCCACTGCTAAAGTCTTTATTGCCTCTTCTGACTTAAAACATTATAAATTATTCGGCAATATTTATCTCCTATTATCAGTTAGTGCATTTTACAATTAAATACGACCTGGAAAAATCTGGCTGGTTTTCAAAAAAGAATAACAAAAAAATATTAGTTAAAAACAATTTTTGCAGCAGATTAGCGACAGGGCATAAATTTAAGGTAATTAAATTATATGAAAAATTACAGAACATAAATTCCTAATTATATAAATTTATTACAGTTAATAAATAAAATTCATTACAAGAGAAATTTATTTTTATTGCATTTTTAATTAAATTAATTATATTGTAATTCATACCTGTCACATAAATTTGCTGTAGGGTATTTTTAACCTTAACTTTTTCGTGTTTTTTTCTTTGAAAACTCTCAATCTTTATTAGGACATGTTATACTTATGAATTTTCATACGGTTACAACATGTTGTTTTTATCATATCATAGTTAAAAGCAGCTTCATGTGCCACTATAACACCAATGTATTTCCAGATCAGAAATATAAGAAACTTCTAAACCGCTTCACAAATTTTAGTTTTCATTTGCTGTTCAAAATGTTTCTAAAGAAATTTCTAAATCATATACTAAAACGGACACAAATTTATATCTTCAAATACATATTAATCTGTTTTATTTAAAATAATGTAAATACAATTATTTTGAAAATTTAAAAAAATGCTTGTTTGACAAGACTTAAATTATTAATTCATATAAAAAAATCTTTAATATCAAACATTATAATAAAAACAATGCTTTTAATTTGAACATTCAAAAGTAATGAAACCTTACCTCCGATAATCATCATGCAAATGGTGAAGACTTTTTCATTATCTGTCTCTGCTGCGACATTACCGAAGCCAACAGACGTCATACAGGTCATCGTGAAGTAAAGAGCAGTTATATACATTGTCCCTCTAGGTGGACCTCCAATCAGTTCGTACTTGATCATGTCCCTGGTCATGACTCTGCTGAAGTTGAACTGTTGTTGCGTAACATTCCCCAGCTTCCACAGCCAGCTGTAGGGAACACCATTTTCAGCGTCGCTGCGTCCGATGCTGTAGAAGATACAGGCTAACCAGTGGGCAACCAACATGTAGAAGCACAGAAGCAGGATAAGCATTGCAGCCCCATATTCCAAGTACCGGTCAAGCTTTCGGACGACGCGTCCCAACCGGAGTAACCGGACCACCTTCAAGGCGCTGAACAGGCTTCCAATACCTTGCTACCGGGACACAACGTGCATTTTAGAGAGCCTTGGTACCAACAATCAAAAGGACCTTCGTTTCCCTCGCCTTTTGTGAGAAAAACGCCATTGCTTAATACTACCTTTGCTTTGGGGATATTAAAATTTTGAAATGCTAAATCATTGAGCTTGAAAAAATATTTGGTTTGAGGGGATCATTTGTTGAAAAATCAAAAAGTATTTATTTCTGAGTTTTGAATTATATATGTACCAACACTATATATTAATTATAGATTTACAAATCAGTTTAAAATAGAGGGATTTAAGATAATTCACAATATTCTTGCTTTGTGAAAATTATTTTTAGATACTGTAATAATTTACCAAGTTAAGTTTTTATTTCGAAAAAGGTAAATGAAATAAATTCGAAACAACAGGTAGAGTACAAATAAGGATTTTATTAATTACATTTTTTTGCTGAATTTTCTTTTTGAACTTTTAAATAATTAATTAGATTTCTTTTTTAATTTATAATTTTTTCAACATATAACTAACTGCAACTACACTCAATTGAGCTTGTAATTATAAACGTCTATTTATTGATGATTGCTCAGAAAAATTCATTTATTCCATTAAGAAAATTTATTTACAAAGCTTAGTTCATATATTGGAATAAAAAGTTCCTTTTAAATAAAATAATCAATACTATTCATATTATTGATATTTTAATAACTTCCTCCTGCTGATATGCTTCGATTCTTTTACTTACAATAACATATAATCAAATAATTTTATGAAATTGCCATGATACATAGTAAAATGTACATGATACAAATGTAAAATATATGAATGATTTAGGTCAAGATTTAAAACATATCTTTATGTAGCCGAATATACTAAATTCCAAGGTATTCTAGTCGTTTAAAATATGTGCAATAGTTTATAATATAAATTATTTAAACATATGGAAGTTCATTGCAATGGGGCAATTAAAAACAAACCAAGTAAACTAGTCACAGGATATAGCTATCTCAAATAAAAAAAGTAATTTTTCATTTTAAAGCATTTATAAAATAATAAAATACATAAAAATAATTAAAATAAAAAAAAATTACATGTTGCCTGTATTTGGGCTTTACATTTAAATTATATTTGTAACTGACATTTAAATCAAAGAATTGAGATTTACTGGATAATAAAACGATTACACTAATTAGTAAGGCAATTTTAAAGGAGAATTCTAATAAATATGTGATACACTTATAAATGGTTATTCTAACTTCTGTTAAATAATTCAAGCGAATAATGAACTTTAGAAGCTTCTCAAGGTACATTATTAACTATTTAAAATGCATATACTCTCTTAAAAGAAAGTTGAACCATGAATTTAAATAATTTTTCCTAATTAATATGCACGAGGAGCACGTAAAGGCAAGTTTATATGCGAACCCTAAAAGCCTACTTTGCTCTCAAGGGGCAAGGTTCGTGTCAAAAAGCAATTTTATGCATTCAACTTGAACAACATATCAACTTCTTTAATCCCAAGACAAAATTCAGAAGGTTTGAATTAATCTTAAAAACGGGACATAATATCATTGAACAACTTGCATGAAAAATTAAGTGCTAGGTTTGAATTTCAGTCACACTATTTTCTAAAACTTTACGTATTATTATGTTTCTAAGCTTTTGAATTATGTTATCAAATTACTGGGGGACATAAAAGTAGTAAAAGAGTTCAAAATATTCACCTTTAAAAACAAAATTTAAAATTGCCTTGACTCTTCTTTCCAGAGAACATTAAGACCATCTGATATATTCATTATGATCAATTGCAAAATTATGCAATGAACCAAGGTGATAAACAGTTATTTTGTGCATAATTCAATAATTAAGACCCAAGAATTGATGCCCTATTTGTTAGATTTAACTTTTGTTTTTAAGGGAAGGACATCTTATGCAAAAATTATGAGCATGTCAACTCATAATCACAGATAAGAAAGAGAAAAGCGCCTGAATAAACAAAACTGGAATGATAGCCATTTAATTTTGACACGTATAATGTAATTTATACTGAATGAAAATATTTTAATCATTTACAGGACATAATATTTCTTTCTTATAGAGTTCATCAATTTGGCAATAGTTAATATCCAGACTAATACTTGGGCGAAAAACAATTTGACAAAATATTAAAGTATTATTATGATCATAAAACTATAATTGCGCGATCCTGTATTTTCGATAAAAGTCTATTTTGAATTAAATTTGCTTGATTAATTTTATTTTCCTCGATACCTATAAAACTAAAGTCAAGTGAAACTGAGTATCGTTTTCATAGATTTGTTAGCAAAACTGAAGGCATTAATATAAGTATCAACTCAAAAAATTTAAGTTTGATTTAAATACATGGCACAGGCAGCTTTTAATATGTGAGCTAGTTTTCCAATTTTAAAATAAAATACGATTGACTTGTAAACATAAGTTTAAAATATAAGCACACTCTTACAACTACCAATTCATTCCAGAAAAATTAGAGAGACTAGTAGGAAAAAAAGAAAATTTTGGAAAACTCGAACCAATGCGTAGTTCCATTACAAAATCGTCAATGATCTTCTTTTAAAATATGATACATCTTATATGAGACTCTTAGTAAATTAAAAATATTTTCTAAACTTCCATCTCATTCATACTTCTATGACATATTACAAGTTATTTTTTTAATCAAAAGTTAATCACGAACTTTAATTAGTATTACAAATTTTTCATTCTAGAAATTTTCTTTTAATGAAATGGAAACCTTCATTTCAGCTTAATTAAATCCTAGAATGGTTTATTTTATTAGAGGATATCTAAACAAGTTCATATTCATAGATTAATGGATTTGAAAAACACTAAAATTATCATATTTATGAAATAGTATAATATCTGTTAGGAAATTATATAATTGAAACGGACGTACATTAGTTTTTTTTCAAGAGAGTTAAGGAAAAAAAAAAATTATAATTGAATATATAAACAGCATTGTAAGTCCATGAGGTTGAAGTACTTAGATATTTAAGGTAAAGTTTATATATTTGGTTGCCCACATGATTGAAATACATAAAAAACACACTCAAAAATAAAATAATAATAATGATATTAAACTTACATCTTCTTCATGATCAAATGCGTTGAAAACATCATATGGTAAACAAGAAAGCAAATCGATGATGAACCAACTTTTGAGATAATTCATGCGAATGATTTTTGGATCGGAGACGACCTCGCCTCCTGGTCCAACGAATGTTGTATGAAAGTTCAGTACGATGTCGATGAAAAAGATCACATCTACGATGCTGTCTAGAACAAGAAGAGATACATCCTCGGACGTCTTGTTCTTGAAGGCCACATTGTACGGCACCATGATGGCCGTGTAGAATGTTAAGCACAATATCACCCAGTCCCAAATGGCTTTGAATGCGCAATAGTGGAGTAAAATGTGTGGAGGTGTTTTGGGAGCTTCTTGGCGATATTGAGGAAGGACCTCCGAATTTAAACTGATCATCTGAAAGTAATATAGTATGAAATTTTTATTTATTTTTTTTTCAAAAAGTATTGTTCGATGTAGTGTAAGCATATTTAATTAATTATAGTTAATTTTGGATAAGTTTAACAGGAACAAGTGGAAAACTTCACATCCATTAATATTAATATTAATATATATATATATATATATATAAAATGAGAAATAAATAAGAAAATGTTATGTAATTAGTACGATGGTTTAAATCAATATCAGCTGACAAAAGTGAGAGGAAACTTCTCAATTCATGATTAGTTCAACTAATCTAAAATTTAGAAAATAAAGAAAACAGCACTTACACATTCTTGTAATTGTTTATATTTTATTCTGCCTTTACTAAACTTACTTATAAGCTAACGAATTCAATATTTTTCGTATTATTCAAACAATGTAAAGATATATATACTATACTATTTGTTCAGCATTGAATTAAAAAATAATTTCAATTTAAATTAAACTTCATATTGACTTTAAATTCGTATTTTGGTCGCTAAACAGAACTTGGCCTTTGAAATTTTTAAGTGATGTACTGTCAATGTTCTACTTCTTTTATATCGATAATATTAACGATAATCAAAAGATATATTTTCAACGATAGATTTTTGAAAGAATCATATAAATACAAATTTGTCATTATAATCTTTTTATTTCTCTTATTTTTGTAATTATGCCAAAATCTAAAATTTAATCGTCGTATTAAATCTGATTTTAAAAATGATTTTAAAAAATTGGCATTGAATAGCAAACACTAAGTTATAGTTTAATTTTTCAACTTATTTAAATAATTTTAAAGTTATTATACATTAAGATAATATAGTAGTATTTCATTTTTATGTTATATTTCAAATTATCAAAAAAGGGACAGTATCAAATTAGTTTAAAAAATAATGACTGCTTTTTTTGAAGTAATCATTATACAGAATTTAAAAAAATTATAAACATCAAAAACTCTAAAATATTGGTTTGAAGTTCGTTGAAAAAATGGTGCTGTTGTAAATGTTTTAATGGGTAAAATTCTGGAGAGAATTTTTTTTTTTAATTCAAGATCTCGGGGCTTTTGTAACGTCAAAATATGTAATGATTTTTATGCAAATAACAGATGAAAATAATAAATTAAAAAAAGATAAAATTAGTCTCTGAATATGTTTCAGAATTATTGTCTTCTTGATAAATTTTATTCAGAAATAGATTTATTGAAAATTGCATGAAATTTTTTTAAACATTCGTTATATGGAAAATAAACAAAATTATTTAAAACTTCTGAAATACATTTGCTTCTAATACATTACACAAATTAAAAATAGGATATCTAAAATACGTTTTTAAAAAAATCTCAATTTTTTCAATTTTTTGATGTTATAGTATACAATAAATAAAAAAATTGATACTTTTTAGAACTGTAATAAATGGAAAATCGAATGCGTATAGAAGAAGTTTATTTTGAATGAGTAGACTTTATAAAAATGATGAAATACAAAGTTAAGTAACAATGGAAATTGTTTTCAAAGGATTTAGCCTTGTTAATAATAAAATCTCCCAAAAATCATTCAAAATTTCATGATGAGAAAAACGATTCAGAAAAAGTACTTTTTTTCTAACGGAACGATAACTAATATTTGAAAAGTTTCAACCTTGGATATCTGGAAGAACTGTATTTAAGCATCTAAAATGCTACTGGAGAGTTCAGTCTTGCATTTTTAATCTTTGGAAAATAATTTTTAAAACGAAGAAAGGCTTTTGTGGATGCCAAAGTGTTAAAATCAGATAAATTTTGTTTATAAATTATATTGTTACACTTAAAACGAAAAAAAAAAAAAAACATTTGTTTACAACGTCCTCTAATACTTTCCTTTCAAAAATCATAAAAATTTTATCTCTTATCTTTCGTAATTACTACAGACAAAAAAAAAAGAAAACTTTTTATTCTGAGAACAAGTTTTGTACCATAAACTGATAATCACGTGAAATAATTATAATCGATTTCTTAAGCATTCTCTTCTTTTGCGATAATTTTATATTTTGTAAAAGGTAAAATTAATTAAATTTTTTAAATATTATTTCAAAATTTTTAATTAGCTTTTAAGTTACTCGATATATTTAGGTAAATAAATGCAATTTAAGCACTTTATTTTAACTAATAATAAAATGTAGGAATAATCACCACAGTAACCTTAACCCTTTTAGCGAATCACATTAGCTTTTTTTGCCATAATCTTTTTGTAGTTAAAATTAATAAGTATGCTATTTTATTAAAAACTAAATCAAATTATTAATAACTGTCCTCTATTATCATTGCTATTAAATATTTAATCAGAAAATATTTACAGTAATCAATAAATAGCTTTAAGAAAAACGTATACTTTCTTCATGAAAATTGGAGCTCAGTAAATCATTAAGAATAATAATAAAGTTTTATTTTGATGAGAATTAATTCCTTCAACATAATATTTTCTGCAAAATTAATAAAACCATAAATTTAAATTTTTAGAACTTATCTTACAGTATTAAATTAACAATTTATAAATCAGATAAGCATCTTATCAGATAAAATTTGTATCTTGATTAAACTGTTTTTAGAAATATTGGAATATCTCACTTAATTAGTATACCCTACTAAATTAGTTGTCATCATCTTCTGCATGCATAACCGATCATTGATAAATATTGACGCTCCCTTCTATTAGAAGTAAAGAAAGATATTCTAGACCGGTAAAGAACATTAAAAAGTACTTTGAATTTCCGGAGGAAGAAAGGAAAAAGATGTGTGATAAACTCGGCCACCAAGTTCATCAGATTATATCATTATTCTTCTCCGCCTATTGTATACTTGCTGAAATCTTTTGAAAGTAGGTGTTTCCCATCATTAATAACTGGTGACTACGCTTGTAATTAGTTTTAATAAATTATTTCGTCTAAAGAAAGATGTTGTTGTGCTCTCTTGAGAAAGTTGAAGTAAAAGTTTCCAAAAGTTGACATGTGCTACTAGCTCATGGGTGAATTCATTTTCCATTTTTCTTAATGACGACAAACTTCAACAGTTTTCTTTTGTTTTCAATTAATAAGATATCATCCTTAAGAATCATTTTATTTATGCTTCCATTTTCTTAAACAGCTACAGTCTCGATTAAAATATTCTTGTTTAACTAGTATAGAAATTAATGGAAATCATGAAAAATATTTTAAAACTCAAATCATTGATTTTATGAAAAGCTATAAAAATGTTAAGAAAAATATTGCAAATAAATGCTGAAAGTTTAAAAGAAATAATTTTTAAATTTTGCATTTAATTTCATTACAATTTCAACAAATACTTGGATGGCATGACAATTTCTTGAACTGAAATTTGAAGGTGTGTGGTCGGACTTCAACTACAATCCTTGCTTTTTCAAAATCGGTGGGTCTCATGCTTCACTTATTTATTCCCCAAATAGCCCACTGAAAAACTTTTATGAGTAAACTACCTTGTCACATGGGAGAAAACTAGGGAAAACTCCCTAAAACAGAAAGCCTGACTATGGATGTCAGACACTTTACACACATTATAACCATCACTGCTTTTTTAAAAGAGGAAACTCGACAATGACTTCAATGATATCTAAATACAAATTTTACATTATGGTCTTTTTCTTTGTTATTTTTATTAATTATGCCAAAATCTAAAATTTAATTATTGTATTAAATCTGTAAGTACAATTTAGCTTTCAGTGGAAAATGATTTTAAAAAAACTGACATTGGATAGAAAACGCTAAGTTAGGTTCGTGATAGCTGCATTACAGATGGCTAAGTCCTCCTGTATATTAACAGCTCTTGTTATGTTGTAGCGCATTCTTTTAAAATATCCAGGAATCCTTACCTATTTCCACGATTTTTTTTCAAATATACTTTTTGTATTAATAATAACATTCGTTTAAAAATGTACAATTTGCAAGCTTCTTATATGAAATTCATTGCATAAAAAAATTTAATTATTTTTATTTTTGTATTATTTATGTATTTATATTGTATTTAAAGCTGTCTATGTATTTGTCAGCTGCATTAGAAAGAAAAATATTGTATTTAAAATTGTGCTTTAAAATGCATTTTTAATTATTTAATCCTTCAAATTATCATTTAAAAGTTTTGATTATATACTTGATTTTACTACAATATTTATATAAAATTTGAAAAAAAAAATTTCGACACTTCAAATTGCATTTAATTTTAAAACATTAAGTCATTGAAACAGAGAAGTTGATAAAATATAATGATACATTTTCTATATATAAAACTAAAAATATTTAAGTTTTTTTCAAAACTATATCGAAAATATCCTAAATTTTACTTATAAATGCAAAAAACAGTAGTACGAAAATATTATAATATTTATTTTTACTTTGAAAAACAATTAAGTATATTTCTTATAATTCATTAATTTGTTTAATTATTTTTGAATTTAATTCATACACGGAAATATAATATAAGTTCCATAAAATATGTTTATTATTTAAAATATTCATGCCTGTTTAAATATAAAGTTAGAAAATTCTACCATAGTAAATAGAATTAAAGTAAAAATTCAAGCAGTTTGTCAACAGCAATCATTGGTTTCCTCCCTACGAAACATAATTTATAAAAAAAAATTTAAACTA
The DNA here is from genome assembly GCA_021605075.1 of Caerostris darwini. NCBI lineage: Eukaryota > Metazoa > Arthropoda > Arachnida > Araneae > Araneidae > Caerostris > Caerostris darwini. The sequence goes on along the minus strand of BPLQ01015031.1, from coordinate 286,315 downwards.
TTTTATTTGTTTTGTATTATTATTTTAAAACTATATAGACTTTTTCAGTAATAATTAATGATTAGATACACTCAGTTTTTTTTCTAGCATAGAATTTTAAATTCAAGTGAATTAAATCTACACTTTCCCCATGAATTTTGTATTTTTTTTAAATATCCAAGTATACTGAAAAGAAGTTTATCATTTAGAAGTTCCAGTTCTTTTTCTTTAAACTGTTTTTCCCTACTTCCATTCCGGCTATTTAGGAATCCCATTTCCCATTGGTGGGTCTTTTTCTTGTGTAAACAGTAGCGACCTTCCGATTAAATGCGACAATTCGGAGTCTCTATCAATTATTCAACGAGATCAAGGAATTGGAAAAGATTCAAGTAGGACAACAAGTTAACCGCATGCTCTTTCTCATCCATTTCAGTAGGAATTCCGCAAGATTACATCTACATTACATCATTGTAATTCTGAAAGGAATAGAACTAAAGCTCCGAGTTTGTATACTAGGATTTTAGTTGGGAAAACAAGTTAAAGTCACGTACAAAGTGGAATTAGTTTCAGTCTCAAGTATTTTTTCTAGTCTCTAGTATCGAAAGATTCTACACATATGCTTTTAAACAGCATCTTAACCTATAACAGGATTTACAAAAATTTTTGAATACATGTTACTGAATTCGGTATACTGGTGCAACAAAATTTCTATTCAGTCTGTATACTCTCCAAAAGTTGAAAAACTATTTTTAAAACCTGTAGATTTAAATACAATAACATAGAAAAATGGAAATTCCTATTAATGTTACAATAAACAAGTAATATAAAAAAAAATTAAAGTCAATTCCTACTTAGGTCAACAGAGAAAAAATTTTATTTTAGTTACTTTTTATTAAATATTAATTTTCGCAAGAATTGAAACTCGCTTTCTTCACGTGAAAAATACTGAAATTCTTGCATTTTACCGATTGAGCCTGTTGATTTCAATTTTCATTACAAACTGCTAAAACTCTAAAGTATTAAAAATTAATTAAATTTAATTAATGAATTAATATTTGAAAAAACTGTACTAACATCAAGTGTCATCCACTACAAGTTTAAAAAAATGTATTTGAACTTGAGTGGATGAATAAAAAGTATTTTATTAACGATTGAAAATTTGAACAAGATATATATATAGGGAGAATGTGAACTAATAGTAGGAATTGAAAAAAGGAATACAGTTGCTGAAAGAAATATTCATACATAAAAATGACAGCATTTTATAAATACCAAATATCTTGTTTATATAATATCAAGAACAATTAATTTCGAAGTACTATATATAAGAAGAGTTCATGAATATGTGAACCTATGGACCTATCAAGTCTCTACAAAGTAAAATATAAGGCTATAAAGCAGTATTTAATAACATTTTATGCGATTCCTTTCATAATCGCTCAGTTTTTAACATAATGGATTAAGATTTGCTATTCTTGTACATAGAAAAACTTATTTTATTCTTTCATGGTAGATTTTTTATAAGTTATATTTAATAAGTTTAAATTTTATATATAGAGAAATAATTTTAAAAATATTTTTCTTGATTTAATCTATGTTATCATTCGTTAAAGGAATTGAATGAAAGGGAATTAATTAATTATGAGTAGAATCGTGAAATTGCTTGCAATGGAACGAAGTTTAAATTAAATGATTTATTAAAGTACCTTACCATCATTAAATTTTAAGTAAATCATTGTTTTGCTGAAAGCAATCACGAACATCTGCAATATTAATGATATGACATAGCCTTTGATTTAAAGGAAAAGCAGTTTTATCTGTTTCAACACTATTAAAGAGTTTGTATGATTTTGCACACATTGATGACGCATATGCACAGTCATACAATAATGGGGTTGTTTTTTTTATATATCCATTACTATTAATTTGTGTAATTATCATAGGAACTTTAAAAAAATATTGAAAATAATATGAATGAATATAATGACTGCAAACTTTACATTCCATTACATTACGTACAGTACTTTACATTACTAATTTTCTGAATTAAAATTTCTTGATCAGAGTTGTGTAATCTGAATAATCCCTTCTGAATAATCAGCAGCAGACACTTGTTAATACACCTGTTAACACACCTGATTAATACAATCTAAGCGGCTTAGTTCCAATGCGTGTTGTAAATCTTCCGCTTAGCATGGGTACTATGATTAATATTCAATTGTAAATTTATTTCGTCAAATTATGCCTCATGTCATGTACTATGCAAGTTCCATATAATTATTTAATAGCAATCTCTATCAAGTATTGCACATTGAAACAAACACTCTTTTTTTTTTGTAATTATTACAAAAAATAACATAATATAACATATTATAGAAAGTTTTTTTTTTATCATATTCGATTTGTGGTTATTTTTTGTTGCATAAGCATATTTTCTATACAGATTTCTTATATTCTTAAGATTTGGTTAAAGAACTGGGTAACAAATTATTAGGTATTTCTTTATGACTTTTTGTATACAAGATACTTACATGAGCTATCTGTGATTGTTTTGTGTTTTCTGTTTTGATGGGCAAGTGCATCGAAAATTGCTGAACAAGAACGGATCGACTTCTCGTCACAGACCTCGCTAATCGTGCGAACTTGCTCAACCCTGAAACGAAAAAGTGGGTCTGGTGGGGTAAAATGGGTAAAAAATTATTGGCTCTTTAGATTTCTAGCTAACTTTTCTAATGTCTGGCAATCAACTCAATTTTTTTTTCTCTCTGCTTATTATCAAATATAAACTAATTTTTACTGAGGAAGTTATTTGAAACATAAAAGAAAAAATATTTAAAAAATAAAGTAAACTCTGGACCTTTCGGTTTCGAAACCAAAATTAAATGGATATAGAATAGGATAGGATAAAAGGATTATGTAAACCTGCCATACAATTCTTCTGGCACTAAGGCAGGCAGGGAACAACATTATTGTGCCGGTTGAATATTATTGTAGAAATAATTTCCTTGATTGCGTTTATTCATACTTTACTAAAAACAAAGTTAGGCCTGTTTATTTTTTATGGAGATTTAATTTACTAAAGTCAGTAAAAAGCAAGCAGAAATTATTTATTTTAATATATTTGTAATATGTGACATCTAGCATATAGCCATTTAATCGATTTCGTAAATTTGAAATTATCTACAGCTTTATTTGGAAATATAATAAAGTGGTTTGAAAAAAAATTAAAACCAAAGTAATACAATTTTATTTAATAGAATGAACTACTAGATTAAATTTTGCCAACATGTTAAACTGAACGGAAATTTTGGGAATTTCTTATACAAGTTGATTCTAAACTCTCTAGATTAAAAATATGGATAATAAATAGTACACATTAAAGTTAATAACATTTTCAGTTAAACTTAGAGCTGCAATCCATTCAGAGTCCAAGAGTTAAGTAAAATTATACATTCACGTTGGTCTTCAATAGTAAAAAATAGACGTAATTATTTTATAAATGGCACAATTCCTTTCACAATAAAGAAAGACTCAAAATCCTCCCCTGACGACGTTTTTGCTTCTAGTGATGCTTGAAAACATTTGGCGGACGGGATATCTCTGTAAAATCTCGTAACAAGTCATTGTTACTGTAGATAAGATCGACACCCCATCAGTAATCTACAAGAAATGGCAGAAGTGGCTTCCCTGCTGCTTTGGATTGTGGGGACCCTCAAACAATTTAGTCTTTCACTGATATGAACAAATTTAGGCAATTTATAAATTAGTTAAATTTATTTTAACATTGAATAATTAATTTGGATAGATGAATTAGTAACTTTACTCTTTTCTAGCAGAAGTGGAATGCAACCCTGGATTCAATAGGAAATATAATTAACTTAATGTGCATTGCCATCTATTATTGTTGAAGAAATTAACGACTACCTTTCATTTTCGAGAGATACTAACATTCAATCACAACAATTAATTACACAAATAAAAATAATGTAATAATTTAAAAAACATTGAAACACTATATTTATTTTGGCAAAAAAGGTCTGCCTATTAATTTTACCCCACCTGACCCTACATTTACATGGAAATCAATATTAGTAATAGTTTAACAGAAAATTTTAAATAATGCATTAAAAATTGCTTTTGTCTTTTTTACCTTTGGATGCATCGTCTTCCAAGGGCTGTTTCAAGGCTGTTATGTCTCGAAAAGTGAGAAGGAATAGTACAACCATGTCTCTTTCGTTCTTGATAGGAGCAACATGCAACAATAGCCATAGCGGGGACCCTGTGAAAGGAAAAGCTATTAAAATTCCTTCTTTCCAATAATATGGTGTCTCATCAAGTAATGAATATCATCAGGGTACATATGCTAGCAATATTTCATTATAAAAAAGACAAGATATTGAAATGGAAAAAATTAAAGGAAGGCTATACAATATTATAATAATATACTTTAAAAGCAATAAAAACATTTAGCTAAATTAAAAATGGGAATCTACATAAAAACTTGGGTATATTGTATTTCGTCAAGACTGCAACGTGAATATTTCTCTGATGAAGTAATCTTTAGCAGCAAAATCTTTCAACACCATGTCATAAATATTGTCTTTAGGTAATGAACATTTAAGACAGCAGAACATTTATTTTAACTTTTATTAAAATCCAAAATTAATTTGAATTTTTTAATAAAAATAGGTTATGAGTAGAAAAATGAAATTCAGTATTGTAGCATTCAAAATTTTAAGCATTACTAGACTGTAAATGTTATTTGTTCAAAGACAAAATATCTTAGGAATGCATACCAAAATTAAATAAAACCGAAAAATTTAATGCCTAGTAAAATTAAATATGCTATACAATTTTTATAGCATATTAAATTAACTTACTTGTAATCAATCTATAAGAAGTATTTAATCATCACAATGAAAATGCAAATATTACATCAAAATTTAAATCAAAATTAAAAGACACGTTTGAAAAATATTGATTGAAGAATTAACTCTTAAAAATTGTTGGATAAATTTAATATGTTGCTGAAATTTTAATTAATAAGAGTAAAAGCAATACGCTTTGAATATTATCTGCAACAAAGATGTTAAAGATACCGAAATATTACAAGGCATAAATTTTTCTATCGAGATAAACATAAATTCTGTGATAAATTATTCAACTATTTTTCTCACTTCTTATCCCGTCAAAATAAACAGGCTTTGTCATATTTTGAAAGGAAAAGATTATGAATATTTTAATTTCATTCTGACATTAAAATTCATAGCGCATACATTGTTTATGTAAATATCGATTACATCATGGTATCTGGCAGGAATTTAATTATAAATTACTTGCATTCATATTAATGGAAGTCTTTTCATTTTCAAAAATGATAATGTGGATTATATTTTGAATTTTTCTATATTACTCTTGTGATTTATTCTTACTTTTAGTTTGTTTCATATGTTTCAAATTTTAATGGCAAGAATAGTTGAGATTTTAACGAATATAGTTAACTGATTTTTTTAACATGGTAAAATTTTTTATTCGATTAGAAATACTGGATTTTTGACATATCGGATTTTTATAATTTTGAAATTTAAATTAGTAAAAAATTTAAACAAGTTTAAAAAAATTTAAAACATAATCTATTAACTTTATTAAAATTTTGCGTTATAGTAGTAAATTCAATTGAATTCTATTGATAGGATGCAAAGAATGTAAGTAACGCCTTATATAATTTATTAGTTTTTGTATATGATTCAAATCATGTAACAATCCCGATTAAAAAAAAACTTATTAAAGCTTGATAAAAAATTACCAATAATTTATATTAAAGCAGTGATATGCGTTTTTTCCACTTTTACTCAAAAGCTCTTTCTTGCGAATTAACTTTCTGTAAGTCCGTAGAATTCCTTGTACAATAAAAATACACTTGTACTTGTAAAAATTCTTAATAAAGCATTTCATATAATTTATAAATTTTGAAAGATAAAAATTATTCGTCTATTATTTCTTCTAATTTTTCACTTAAAATGTAAATTTAATGTGGGTCTTATCCAAATCCAAACCCTCAACATTAATACCTAAAATCATTTTCTTCAATAATAAGAAGTTATTTAAATCAGTTAGTGATAGTTGAAATCCCTTTTTTCACTATTCTATTATAATATATCAACTTAGTAATATTATATTTTGACGAACATAGCTTCACTAGGTATTTTGCCGTTTTCACATTTTTGCAGAAACCATGGCTTATTACAAATTTTTAAGCATTAAAGGAAGTTATTAACATTCAATCCTTTTATTTAAGTTACTTCTTTGGTAAAAAAATAATTTTTAAGGAAATGTTACACATTTATAATTTTTAAGGAAATGTTACACATTCATAATTTTTAAGGAAATGTTACACATTTATAATTTTTAAGGAAATGTTACATTTATAATTTTTAAAATAATTTACTATTACAAAATCATATTTTTGCTATTAAGATTTTTTATTGATAACTGAAAATTAATTATTCTTAAGCGTTTAGAAATAAAATTTGAATATGTAAAAGTAGTTATTTTTTTATATTTATACAATATTGTTTGTGATATTTGTGAATTAAAATATTTTTTTTAAAAAACATACATTCCTTGATCATTTTTAATAAAAAGTTAGTTTCCAAAGTCAAATTTTCTAATCTACAATATTTCATCTGCTATGCAAAATATTAAATAAATGAGAAATTACACGCTTTAATACACTTTCAACTTTTAATCCTAATGCATGAACATTTTTATTAGGCAATTACTTACAGAGGAGCTATTTTGTATTAAAAAGTAAAACCATTTTTAATCAACATGACAATGACTATTTTAAAGAAATAATTCACCTCTCAATGAATGACATTATCTTAATTTTACATCAGTTAATAATTACATCAGAAAATTAGTGTATTTCACCAAAATTAATTTCAATAGAAATGGAGTTTCTGATGCATTCCATGATTAATCATCCCCACTTACCATTTACCCTGCTCTTTCCTTCTCGCTCCCAAATAATCATATCGTTATAACCTCAATTTGAATAATTGCAAAGTGTTTCAGAGGATCAAAAAAAGTTTTCATCAAGGAATATGTACAATTGCTATGATGAAAACTTTTTTTGTTCCTGTACAATTGCTATGTCTCGAAAAAGTGACATTAAATGCTAAGAAATCTTTATTTTTAATTGAAGCAATAAGAATTTTAGTGAATGACTAAATTTGTCAATTTACAAAGCTATTTTTAAACATTTGGTAGGTTCTGTATTTGAACTTATTTCAAAATAGCTATAGCTTGCATTATATATATTAAGATCTAAAATATTACGCAGTTGAAAAGTAAAAATTAGAATATAACACGAATTGTTCCTTTTTTAATACTCAAATATAAAGAATAGCAAATTATTTAATAATTCTTATGGGTAGTTTTCGCAAAGTTTATTTTTATTACAACCATCGTATTGAAGACAGTTATCTGTAACTTTTCATATATGTCTTTAAGTTTTACACACAATAAGTTAATGCTTATGCAAAAAGAAAGAGGTATTCCAAAATCTGTAAGAATTTTTTTTTTATAGTTGACCACATGAAAATTATGCAAAAACTTTGAACTGTTTTTCTCAAATATCATTACAACTAAAATCATCTCAATTATCTGTAACTAAGAATTATGTAATTAAATTTAATTTCTGGGACACTATATTTGCCTGAATCCCAGAATTAAATTATTTTTAATTTGATTTCCGATGGGGGAAGACATTATAGATAAAATAGTTATCAATAAAAACAAAAGTTGGGATATATCGAATGAATACTACTTATACCATTATCTTCTATGGATATCTTTTTAATTAATTACAGAATGTATTGATTAGTATAATTAGCCGGCATTCATTCGGATAATTTCCATTACTTATTATTCAGGATGTTTTTCATTTGTTCATTAACTAATAGTATGAAACAGATAATAATTTAGTAATAAACAGAATTAGTATGAAACAGAAAAAAATTATATGCATTATTTATTACAGTTATTTTCTTTTAGTTGACTTAAAGAATTCTAATACAACTGATATTAAAGTACTTAATATCAGTTGTATATCAATATATCTTTCAATTTTCTATGTAACGTTATAAATTAAAGACAGGCTGATAAATAGTTAATAAATTTAACATGTTTTATTCACTTTGATTTGTATTCTTCTTATAAATAATACGGTTAAGATTTAGAATAAAAACAGAGCTGGTTTTCTGTTCGTTGCATTTAGCTGTGGAATTGCTAATACCTGCTATTTTTTTCATTTAACTTTGTAAAATAATACTTGACTTAATCCGATTAACATTTTTGGATTACCAAGTTCCTCTTTTTAACAGTTGGTTATATAAGCATAGCACATCTACATTTTTTAACAAAAAAAAAATAAAGATTTTTCCCTACAAATAAATTCGTACAAGTTTATTTGAAACAGGAAAATAATATAAATTAGATGTTCATTTACTTAACTTTAACTATCCTTCCTTTAACTATATTAAATTTATGCATCGCGTAATTGCATTTTCTCCCTGAAGAGAAGAGACGTCGTATTATCTGACATTTTAAATTCATTACACTTCAGCGAATGTTTAAATTCCGTGAATAAATTCCTTTCAGAGAAATATACTAAAAAACTCATTTTTCAGACAGCACAATTTTTAAATTAGAATATTTCACAAAACTATTTTCATGTCAGAAACAGCATATTAATTTTTGTCGTAGTGACAGCAACTTTTGCCATCATAATTAATCTAGGATTTCTTTCATAACCAGCATTATGTACTGTAAAATTCTTTCACTGCTATCATAACTATACAAAATGATGGCTATACTATAACCAGCGTTACGTATAATTATGATAGCCATCAAAGAATTTGAATTCTAACAGCATATTTCTCTTTAAAAAGTCTCTTAGTAAATTAAGACAAATTGGACATTAAAAAATTAATTTAATCTAAAGATTAAATCATAATTAGTGATGAGATATCTGGAGCAACAACGCTATCTGCTCAGAATAAAATAAAATTTATTAGTTTTATTTAAAAACTACTGATATTTATGTCAAGAAATAAGATCCATGAAACATAAGTTATTTAAAAGAACAGTCTGCAACTTTTCTTTAGACAAGTCTTATCTCCGCTTACCAGACGCCAAAGTTATGGGAAAACACCAGCTTATGAGATCAGTAACAAAAAGCTTTTTTTACCCTGGTACTTGACATTCATCCCCTTTATTCTCCGTTAATATTCTGGATAAATAGGCAACATTAAACTTTTGAATGAGTTTGTCACACAGACATCAGATAAGAAAATGTTCGTTTAAGGAAAGTTTCTTTCAGAAGATTCTTATTATAAATAATGAGTTGTGGTTTTGAGTAGAATATATTTTTATACAATTCGTGTTATATTTGATGAGGAGAATAAAGAAATAAACATTTTATTGAATACCATTAAACTATTATAACACAATCGTTAAAAGATCATTAAAAGTTAAAGGAATATAAATTTAAAAATTAATGTTTTGATTACTTTGGTTTTTATTTAGGTTAATGTTTCTGCATAAAATTTATTTCAATATATTTCCTGCATTTTTAACTTCTAATTCTATCACGAATTTTGGGGGTGAATAATAAATATTTTTTATTCAGTCAGAAAAATTTTAACTTAATTTTGTTTGATAGAAATGTGATAATAAAATATTTAAGAATATTAGATATGTTTAAAAAATATAACAAAATAATGATAGGAATTAAAAAAAATACTGAATATAGAAATAAAATTTATGAGAATTCTGTTTTTAGATCCTGGATTTTAAAAGATAATATATTTAAATTCAAAATGTATTATTGATTATAAGAAAATTTACAAAATGCTCTTTATTTAATTAATGAAATAAACTATATAATTATTATATTATTTTAGTTTTTCTTATATTCTAATTGTTAATGACTTTTTTTAATTCTTAACTTAGGAATGTTCTTTAAAAGTTTGATTGATGTTATTAAATATTTTCCTTGAAGGTGGCGAGACAAAAAAATCTAAAAAATGTTTCATGAGTCAGATTAGGAAATATACCTCTTAACACTACTTTATGTACTATAACTGCATACAACACTGATAAATGATAGTTTCGAGTGGTTTCATCTTTATACGAAAGAAATATTACAAAACAGAAAAACTCGGAACTTGATGGTAATAAAACACGAAGACAAAGTCAGTGTGGTAGTCAAAATGATCACACACATTAGGCAGAGGACACACGCAAAGTAAAACTCTTCCCTTTTACAGACAGGTATATTACAAAAGAATATTATCAATAAAAAAAATTTCCCAATGTCTTCTGGGTCAGAAAGTAAGAGTAATCGTACAGCAAAAACCTTAAAAAAACACTGATTTTTGTTATTTACCACTTTTACATCCTTACATATTTAGCTATAAAAATTTAAGACAATTTAATAATTTTATACAATGTAAGGTTTTGATAGTTATTTGTATATTAATACAACTATAATCCATCAATAAGCTTTAAAGCTTTTGAACTAAATTAAAATCTGTCTAAATGCTTTTACGACAAAATAGACGAATTTCTTGAAAACTTAACCATTCTTTTGAATCGCAAAAATCTGGTATTATTTCTGACATTATTATAATTTATATATATAAATAAAATGCATAAATATTTATGATTAATAACTACGTATAACGCGTGTTGATAGAAACATTACAGATTCATGATCTTAGAATTATTAGAATTATATAAATAATATATAACTAATTATTGATTCTTCCGCAAAATATAATTTAAATATAAAGTGAAATTAAACTCAGTAAAAGCATGACTATAAATATAAATAAATTTTTCCCATTATAAATAAAAAAGAGCATTTTCCTTTTCAGAGAACAAACAAATATTATATTTAATTCCGGGAGCAAGTAATCCACAATTAAATATTTATCGCTTGGCAGAAAGTTGATAATTTTATAAAGGAATAATCATTAATTTCAAATATTTCCTCCTTGGTGATTACTACAACGAATGGGGTAATTTCAGGATGTAAACCATACGAATGCAATAAAATCATCATACATATAATATATGAATAACTATATAAAAGCTCCATTACTCTCGGATATCACTTAATTAGGACTGTTCTAATCTCAATAATGTCATTATTAATAATGAACTCATGACAATAATTATGCTAATATGCAGACAAAAGGCTTAACATTATTAATGTAGACAGACATTTGACTTAAAGACTAGGATAGTGGTGGTAAATTTATGGCCCGCGGGTCAAATATTGATCCACGAAAGATTTTTAAATGGCAAACGCTTTTATTTTAATAAACTTTTTTTTAAATCATAAAAAAGAGAACAGACAATCGGAAATATTAAAAAATTAAAGCCTAAATATCCCTAGTAGAATTTATAAAAAAATTTCAAAGTGGAAAAATGATTTTAAATGAAATTGGCTAAATGATTTTAACTCGTAACTCGTGTATAAGTGTATGATCCACCTGTATATAACTCACGACAGTCGGTTATTATGAACTACTCGTTGCATCGTAGAATGGAATGTACCAACTAGCAAGGTGAAACTAATTGGCAGTCTGAGTGTAGGCGTCTAAAAATTTTACAAATTAAACTTTATTATTAAATTTTCTCATCTACATACGTAGGCATATCAAGTACGTTAATAAGAAATTTTCTATAAAATTATCGAATTCCAAATATAAATATTTTTAGTTGTAGCCCTGTACTACGTTTGTTGTTAAGACAATAAAACAAACTTCACAAGTTTCAGACCACATCAAACAGAATATTTTAATTAATATGGCGTGATTTAAATGAAGATGTGTGTAATTTGCATCGAAAAATTAACTTCACGTTCATGTAATGTAAAATGACATTCTGAAAAGTTGCATTCAAATCTCAGCTTTTGAACAGATGAAGAAAAAAGAAAATATTTTTTTTATAAAAGAAAAAACAGAATAATTTATAAGCCAGTATTTTAAAAACTTCTTTGATTCCAAAAAAAAAAAAAACATTATAACTGCTAGTTTTCAAGTACTCCATTGTATTGTTAGACATGAAAAGCTTCTTTCAAAAGTATAGTTTGTAAAGCAAGGGTTTTTAGAATGTAGTTATAGATTTTTTTTTGTTTGCAGATTTTAACAAAAACCGCCTTTATTATAAAGCATATAAATAAGTAAAAAATAAGTCGCAATACAATTAAAGATCGAGTAACAGAATTAGAAAGAAATGTTTTTTGCAAACACATAACGATTTAAAGTAAACAGGAATTTAATTACTATATATATGAGTAATGATGTAAATGGTTATGCACAATTAGCAGTTTTTGCTTCACATAAAGCAGGCAATATAATGAAAGAAGAGCTAATGAAACTAATAACATTGAAAGGGAATTGTACTAGCATTTAAAGAAATGAATATTGACCTACAGAAAATTTTTTTTGTAACAACTGGCGATGCACCCAATATTGGGGGAAAACAATTGTTTATTTTTTTTTTTTTTTCAGCATTTTAGGCAAAATATTGAACATTCTCCGATTGAGTTTCATTGTATAAAATACCAGCAAGTTCCATGTACGAAGCAAGGTTTAAAAAACATTTTGCAATGTAATGTCAGTTGTAACCAAAGTCTTCATGTTTATAAACACACAAGAGGACCTAATAAACGAGAATTTAGATGATTATTATAAGTAATTGAGTACGATTAAACTTAATTACGATCAGGTTCTTAATCGATTTTTCAATTTATGAGAAAAAATGGTTTTTTTTAAATAGGAAAAAATAGTTATGACGAATTTTCAAATAGAGATTGGTTAAAGGATTTAATGTTCTTATGTGGCATCACTCATAATTTCAATACACTAAATAAAAAACTTCAAATAAATGGACAAAATGTATTAATGGTGGTAAAAGTATTAAAATATTACTATATATCTTAGCTTGACATCTTCATTGAAGGTTAGGAATTGAAAATCATGAAATATTTTCCCTCAAATTACAAAAGCATTTTCAAGACACAATAATTTTGGAAAATACACTTGTCATTCAAGAAAATGCAATTAAAAATGTTTCATTATTTAGGAAATAAAGCAAACTTTTCAGGAGAGATTTAATAAATTTAAAAATTTGGAAAATATATTTCACTTTATTTTATTCATAACCAAACAAAGTGGAGTTGGAAGCAATATAGTTAACCGAATTTATGGAATCTTATTATCCATGGTTTAGAAATGGAATTAGTTGAATTTGAAATCAGAAAAGTGTGGGCAAAATAAACTTCAAAATTAGATTTCAGAAATAGAAAGAAAAAGTTATAAAAGTAGTGCAGGTAATAATGAACCTACACTAAAAATTGAAATCATGTAAGGGATTCTTTAGCAAACATTATTATATCAATGAAGAAACTTGCTAATGTACTTTTAACGATGTTTGCGTTCACATATTTGTGAGAAAAATTGTTTTCCTCAATGAGTTTTGTAATATCTACCAACAGAAATAAACTAGGAAGGGAACTGACTGCGAAATGAGTTAAACTAATGAATACAGAATGCAAACCTAATATTAAGAAACTGTTTAAAAAAACAAAAAAAGATTTCACATTCAATATGCTTTTGTGAACTTTATTATATATGCACATGTCACTATATTTATTCATAAAAATTTATAATGTATATGTGCTTTTTTTATTCCTTGTTCTTTCCAATAGTGAAGAGGAATCACTGGGTATAGTGTCAACTGGTGCAGCAAATCATGTTATCCCCCTATTGATATCAGGTTTTGACGTCAACCGTAATATTTCATTCTTTACTAGAAAAAATAAAAGTTGTAAAACAAAAAGGAAATGCAAACCTTTCTAAAGGATTTTAAAGTGAGAATCCCCCCCGGAAAAAAAAGTGTCAATCGTGAAGTTTTTCTTTTAAGAAAATTTCGGTGCTTCCACATTATTAATACCCTTATTTCCACACCCTCTCCTCACTCCTTCTCAAGTGACGCATTTGTGTTGGTGACCTAAGGGATAGTATTAAAAAAATAATGAACGGAATTTGACTTCTCAAAAATTTTCGTTCTCAAAAATCTGGTAAGATTATATTTTTATTCTTCTATAAGTATATGTGTTAAGATTCATAACAAAGAAAATTGTCTTCAGTAGGTTTTCAGTAGGCCATATTTGCTCCTGAAATTTCAGGGAGATAATTCGAAACTGGGGTTAGTCAATAGTTTTTAGTATTTAGTGAGGAATTTAGTTCTTTAATTCATAAGCAAAATAACTGGGATATAATTTATGTTAAAAGAACAGGGAACTCGTATAAGTTAACCAAGATCGACATTAAAAATTAATATTCTGTTTAAGACTAATCATATCTGCTTGATAATCTTGAAGTCAAAATAATTCACATGGATATATAAAACATTTTCAAAATAAAATTTATCCAAGCTCTTTTCTAAAAAATAATTTAAATAATATTGTTCAATTCTCTGTATTTTAAATACAGTTTTAATCATGTAATAAATATATTTGTAAGATGCAGGATTTAAAATAAGCATAATTATATCTTACTTAAAATTTAAAAGGGTTTATATTTTATATACTGACAGAAAGTTGAAAATAAAAAAGAAATGTCAAACTAAATGTTTCAATACTGCAAAGACATCAAAAACTGCAAAACAGTACTTATTTATCCTGCTTGAAGCACGCGTTGTCAAGTATATATCTAAGAAAAAGTGATGGAATTGTTTAGATACTTCGTATTTTCTACAATAGCGTTACCCGTGATACGAATCAAATTATGATTCGATAACATAAGCGCAAATACAAGTTAATTAAAAGTATTGATTTAAAAATCAAAATTTGACATGACTTCACCAAGAAACCATTGAAGTTTTCTTTGGTCAGCTGAACTGTGTGATTTAAACGGATAATTTAATTACAGGTTTCAGGAAACTTTGAGCTACCCGAATTTAACAGATAATTCAATTACAGGTTTCAGATAAAAATTTATCTACAGTTAAAAAATTCTAACTAAAAGCATTCCATTAAAACTAAATTTTTAAACCTTCTTTAAATAATTCAATTTTATTATATTTTTAGATTTTAATTTAATTTTTATAATATTTTTTTACAATTTTAATTTAATTTTTATAATATTTTTTTACAATTTTAATTTAATTTTTATAATCTTTTTTTTACAATTTCAATTTAATTTTTATAATATTTTTTTACAATTTTAATTTAATTTTTTTATGATAATGCAGAGTCAAACTTGCTTAGAACCCTTATGTTCGTTTCCTTTTTACGACAACAACAAAAAAATATGTTCTGCACTGTGTTTTCTAAAACGCACATGTTAAATTATTTAAGGATAAACCATAATGAATGTAAAACAATTAAAAATATATTAGACAAAATAAATATATGATCTTTAGATTATACTATTGATTCTAATAAATTGTGAATGATAAGAACTAACTCACAAATCCCAATATGTATCAATTATTTTATTTTACTGAATTCAAAAATATATAAATTGATACTTAGTATTCTATCCTTTAAATTTAAGGCGTTTTCTATACATTCTGATATTGAATGATTAGAAATATTTTACATACATTTATAGTAATGCTAACAACACATTTTTAATCGTATGCCTTATAATTTACGAGTTCTTTTAATTGAACATGCCAAATTAGCAGGAATAACTGTAGGAGTTAGTGCCGTTGGAAAAGACTTGCAACAACTTTCAAATAAAAAAAAAGATAGTGTTCGCCCAGTAAAAATTTGACCTAATTCTTATAATTATTCTGAACTTCATTCCCGAAACATATGAAACGTGACATTTACAGAAACATAATTAAATTCTAAATCGTCATTTAAAGTTGAGCAAGTTGCATCCATGTAACCGAACTGCTTAGCATACTTAAAGATACATTTCAATTTAGTTATTGAAACAACATGCAAAATCTTCAATTCAGCTTTGAAATACTTTTATGTTAAAAGTTTTTAGTGTATGCTTTTATTACAATCTGTTATTAATACCAATAGTGAAATGAAGAGTTCCAGTTCTTAAGGAAATAAAATTCTATTCAAGCATAAAATATAACGTAGGTAAATAGAAGTAAGGCCACCAAATTCTTTCTGCAAATATAAATAATATCTATCATAGTTTATATTTTCAGTTAATATATAATAATTTATATAATAGTATAGTTTATATATTCAATGAATGGCTGACTAGAGATAGTAAGTTTAATGTATAGCGTTATAATTTTTATATATAAAATATAATCATCTTCATAGAATACTGAATCATTTGGAATTTGAATATGGTCGAGTATGAAAAGATTTACAGGTTTTGTTCATAGCTATTGAAAACACAAGAGGAAAATTAAATGCATTAAAATTCAATTCAAATTCAAAGATTATCTTAAATGTTATGTTCAAGATTACATTAATGTTTCTATATATATAAATAACTTTAATTAATGATAAAGTAGTTATTTTGAAAATGCTGTATTATATATAGTTGCAAATTACACTGCACAATAGAATTTCCAATTACAATAAGATTAAAATACATTGTTCCAATAGAATCAGACATCCCAGTTTAACGATCAAAATAACTTTAAAACTTTTTATTGATAAAAAAACAAAATTCAAATCTAAAAATTACAGTTTCCTTAATTCATCAACATAAAAGATGGATAAATTAAAAAGTTTATTTAAAATAAAATAAATTAATTTTATTTTTAAAATAAATGAAAATTTTCTAATCAGTTTTCGTTTACGACTTTTCTTTATATTCCTAAATATTCAATTAACTAAAATTCTATTTTAATATATCACACAGGGATATATGGGATCTCAAAAAATATATTTCTTACCCCTATTAAAATCAATGACTAATTTTTTTATGTTTCAAACTTCTACAAAAAAAAGATGTTTTTTCAATTTTGAAGCATGGTGCAATGATGTGTAATTATAATCATTAATTACTAAAGCAAATATATTTTTACAGTCATTGCGGTATTGCTTAATTAGTTTTTTGCAATTTCTGAAAAAAAGCGAATATTTTCAGAAAGAATTTTTTATCGCTTATCCCTTGCTTTGCAGATGGAACTATTTTTTTCGACCGTTAAAAGTTTTTCGTTTGTAGCGACAGGAAAAAAACTCTTTTTGATCATCTAACGATAAAGCATTAGTTTCTGTTTCTAATGTCTTACTGGTATTACGAGACTTAAACTAAGATTCTGAGGTTCGGAGACGATCCCTTAACGAAACAAAAATAAAAAAAACCTTGCAATGATAGGAGAAAACGACTACTCCCACAAAAAAAGGGGTGGTTGTGTTTTTTTAAGTGGCAAAATGCATCTGAAAAGCTATCTGGCACATCAGGACCTCATAATCTCCCCATTTCTTATATCTTACCATCCTCTCCAAGGTAAAATATAGTTCAGGATTTTCTCCTATTCTTGAGAATTCGTCATTATTCTTTAAGGCAACTTGAAAACCATTCTTTTAATTTGGAAGTTTTGCAGTATCCTTTATCCTTACAAGATAATTTGATAATACAATAGATCTCAAAAGAATTTCTGATGTTATGTCATTAAGAAATTCAGGTGCCTATAATTGTTTGTTCTTTATATAAACAAACACTTGCTTATAAGGAAAAATTATTTTATAAAACATATTTCATGTGATGAGTGCTTCAATTCCATTATTTTGTAATTTACAAATAAATGTTTTAGCAAAAAAGGTTTTCAAATACCTTTCAGACAATTGAGTAATGGAATATTTTTATTTTTACAATTCATTAATCACAGTAATTTGTGAATATATAATTTATAGACGAATTTATAATTTGCAAATATTAAATTCTACGAGTTTACTTTAAATGGTTTGAATTAAAAGATTATGATAGATAATGTTTATTATAAAAATGTAAGCACTGATTTTAGCACTGAACATCCTTATATTCTCACTGAACACGCCAAACATTCTATTTAACACTGAAATGTTAACGAAAAAGCTTGTTATGCTTATTAAATATAATTTATATTACTGACAATTGTTTGTTGATAATGTTTTTTAAGTATGAATAAAACAATTTTTGACTAAATATTGTAACTACGAATACACTTTGGGGTTGAAACTGAATGCGATACAATAAAAGCTCAAAATGCAAGATTTTAATGCAAGGCTAATTGATATGCTACGAAATAAATTTCCGCTCATTTTAAATTTAACTATTTCTTTAATTTATGACTCTTTGCAGGCTATATGCTTTGATGATTTAAATAACTCGTATCTCATTAAAAACAGAAATGAATTCATCCTTTCTATAGAAACATGAAATATTAAATGAATTCAGCAGGAAATTTTTAAAACGATATACTACTAGCACTTTTCATTAAAAAATTAGAATTTAAATAAATTTTTAATGTTTGAAGCGAAGAATCTAGTTACGTAAGTGAAACAAAACATGCATCGTAAATGAACAACCCACACAATTTTCAACCCTATTTAAGTAATTATATCTTTTATTATAATTGCTTACAGTAGAGAAATACTTAGTCCTTTTAATTATTTAATTGTGTCTCTGATAAACCGTACAGTACAACGAAAATACTAATTTTTAGGTCGAAAGCATAGGGTGTCTGGACAAAAAATATACAAATATAATGGTTTATACAAAGAGAATAACTCCTGATTAATCATAATGGGGCTGCTCTGTTGATAGCGGATAGTTCCAAGTTTTTTTACTATGGTATATACAAATGCACACATACACTTTTCCGATAATTATTTCTGAACGCGTTTCGCTGTAGCACTACTAAAAATCTGAATCCCCTGTTGAAATGTTAAATCGTATTGAAGACGATGGGAATTATCTTGCCAAATTGTTTAGTGATAACTCTACCTTACACGTTTACAAAAAATATAAAAGACAGCTGTAGTGTTTAAAGTAACTAGAAATCTCACAAATTAATCGAAAACGGAAAGGACATAACGAAAACCAATGTTTGATTAGTGTTGCCAAAAACTGAATCACATTAATCATAACAAAATTGACAGTGGGAGGACATATTTACTTTGACAGCTTAAACTTTGCTGTTCTACATATTCTTCCTAACATCATCTTACAACAAGGCGGCGCTCCACCATACAATCATAGAATTTTTCAGTGTCTTTTCTGGAAGTTGAATTTTAAACTGTACACCTCATTCCACTTATTTATTTGAGTTTCAATAAAATTTTGTACCAGCAAAAAAAAAAAAAATTCAAATTAAATGTCTGAAGCAGTTGGTTTTAGAACACCCGAAATGCTTCTAAACGCATTTAAAGAGATGTATTATCATTTGAACATCTGTATAGTCAGTAATGCTGGTCACATTGAATTTTATTGAATTGCAAAGAAACTTGAAATTGTCCTCTTAAATGCAACTTAAATTTTAAAATAATTGTGGGGTTTTCTCAATTTAAGCCATTTCTTTTGGATAGCTTTAGCCTTGACATAATATATGTACACATAGCTTACAAATTTTGTTAAAGTTGATTATATGCTAAGTGAACTGAAGAAACTATATAACATTATCATATTATTAAACGGAAGTCAAATCTTACAAAGAATAAAATACTCTTATAAAATAAAATACTCTTTATAATAAATTTGAGAAAGCTAAATTTGTTTAAAGAAAATTTCATCTTTCATAATATAAAAAAGGACATTTCGTAAACTTTTGTAAGAAACCGATAGCCTTCCTAATTTTGAGAAAGAATTTTCGACAAGACTTTAAAATAAGAAATAAGAATTTCCATTCTAGATAATATCTGAAGCAGCTGGTTTACAATCTCCAAGATATAATGCATCAGTAAGTATAAAGCAGAGCCAACGTAACTGATCCAGAGATTATAGCTTGACACAAGGATGTAACACAGCAGCGGTGTTGAAATCATAATGAAGGGTGTTACCATAGCAACCATATTTCATGCTCATGTGACCCTACTATTGTATTGGATGAGTACAGAACTGCGCTTTTCCCATGTTGCCGTAAAATTGCATCATCCTAATGGTAGCGATGGATTTTACAAGGAAACAAAAAGCAGTAATAGGTTTTTTTGAGTTTGAAGAAGTTTCCTTTAAAACTTTAATGTTTCTTAGACAAGGCTAGAACTTTCAAAGTTAAAAAATATTTTTGCAGTGTGTTAAGAAAAGAACCTTGTGTGAGTTTGTACTTTTTAAGGAGGATGAAATGATCAGAAAAAAAAATCCATGAATAAATATATTTTTATTTTTCATAAAATGATTATTTTAACAAGGATATTTAAAGTATTCGTGAGATCTATTATGAATGCATGTCTACGAATCTCCCTAAGTCTTTTAGTCGAATCTAAACGTATACGTAAATCACAACAGCTTTTGAATTCTTACAAACAGTAAATGCCCAAAATATTTTGTACAGTGTAGTACCAAAGTACAGTGTAGAATTTCTGCATATAATCCTGTTTTGCTTATACAAAGAACTTCATGTTCGAGAAATTTGATGTTTTTTAAAAATAAAGAATTTATGAGAATAAGAGAAAAAAAATTTCTACTAAACTAAGTTCTTTATGATTAAATCATTAATGAACTTATCACTAAGTTATTGATAAATTTATTACATAAATAATTATATAAATGCTTTATAATTTCTTCATTGAAAGAATTGTAATTCAGTCATTTAATTGCATTTTATTACAATATTCAGTTTATTAATATTTACTGGTGAACTAATTTAACAATTATTCATTTTCGTCCCTAATTAAATATTAATATGATTTATGATGATATGGAAAAAAAGGAAAGTATTTTTTAGCTTACATTACTTTAGAGACCTATAAAAAATATAATTCTGATAAAAAATATAACCCTATTGTACAAAAAATAAGCATAGTAACATATCATTTGTGCCATAGAAAACATTTTTTTTTTAACTTTTCATCTCAAGAATCAAATCTACGAAATGAAAGGAACTCGCATTATTTTACTTTTTTTAATGTTTCAAAACCCTTTCTTTTTCTTTTTTTTTTTGACAGCAGTAAAAGAAAAATAAACAAAAGTGTCAAAATGTTTTCAAAGGAAATGCAGGCAAGAATAACATCATCTGAATCATGATATAAATGAAGATTAAACAAATGAAGCGTCAAGTTAAAAAAATATTTTAAAAAAAGCATTTCGATTTCAATAAACTTTTACGAATAATAGTCATTTTTTTTAAATGAATTAAAAATTTATAGCGAATGATTAGTGTATATAAAGTAATTAACTTAAACACAGTAAATAATTTCATAATAATTTAAAAATAACTTATCAAAATTCATAAGATAGATTTTATCGATCAAATCTTATCAGATAATTTCATATAATTTTAGGGAAAAAGAGTAGTTGTAATTGCCTCGCAACATTTAAATACCAGATCATAGAATGTTACACTAACATTCCTCCAAAAAAGTGTAAAATATTTGAAAAAGGATTGCTTTCTGGACTACATTAAAATGAAATTTAAATGTTATAAGAACCTTAAAAACACCACTTCCCTTGCATTTATAACTTTGCTTGCACAAACAAATTTTATCTGAAATAGTTTATCATATTAAATTTTCTGATAAAAAATATTCAAACAAAGGTGAAGCAAGTAAAAGAGCTTACTAATCTTAAATAGGAATTATTTTCTGGTTGTGTTTACTTTTAATGAATGACTCACATAATTTTACTAAATCAAATTATAACTTAAAATTAGAAAAATTAATAAATACTCTTTAAATCAAGTGTTATGAAATACTTTGATTATGTACATAAAATTTTATATAACATTTTTATAACTATAATTATTGCTATTAACATATTTTGGAAATGTTACATATTTTTATACATAAAACATTACATATTTTTGAAAATAAATTTATTTTTAAATGTTTGCTGAAGACAGAAAAAAATTTCTCTTTATAAAACAACAATTATTTTTGCATTTCAAATGTATGCATTGTGTTTACTGATACATTATTTTTTTACAACTACGTAAATACTTTTAATGAAGATATTAAAATATGTAAGCCTTCCACAAGTTTAGGTCTTTAGAATTTGTTAAAAATTTATAAGTCTGTACTTTACATTAAAAAGTTCTTGCGCTTGCTTTTGCTACATTGAAAAAAATTAGAATTAACTGAAATGTGTATATTTATTTATTTTAGAATTTTCGTTTCCAAAAGAATTAAATATAAATTACAATAAAAAAAATATTCAAAATTAAATTTGAAGAATTCTACAAACATTATTATATATATTATTGTTATTAAGCATTATTTTATTCTGTGGATCAATGGCTTTGAGCTGGAATGTGAACTCTGTTCTCTTTTGATGATGGAATGCGAAGACGTAAGTAAAAATTTCAGTTGAAAGCTTTGCTTTTCGGATTAAAATATGTTAGAGCTACTTGAAAGGATAATAAATTCTTACTTTTAATCTTAACGAAATTACTTTCAGAGAGGCTGTAAAAAATTTCCAGTTGAAATGCGTAGCTTTCACTAGATTATGTTCTGCAGTACGGGGATACTATTACGTCTTTCAAGCTTTTGAAATGAGAAAAACTTCGAGCAGACAGTTTTTTAGAGTTGTAATAGCATTAAAAAAGTAATAGCTCTTAACACTTTTTCAAATAATTTAATGAGTTTGTATGTTGATGTTTTCCCGTTTTCCTTTAATACCCTCCAGTTTAGAATAATGGAACGAACGTCGGTAATATCTAAACCTTAAAGATATTTAATTTTATGTTTAGTAGCTGAAAGATTTAATACTAAAAATAAAAGTTAATTTTTTTTTTATACTTTAAGCATAATTTTTATTAAAATTATAAAAAAAAGTATATTACATCACACTTAATCAAGTCTTTTTATCATTTGTAATAAGTGAAACATGTCTTCATTATATATATATATATATATATATATATATATATATATATATACAAATTTATATACAAATATATATACAAATATATATACAAATTTGAAATTAAATCATCGATGACTCAAAAATAAAAATTAAATTAAAAATAAAATTTTTTTTAAAGTGCAATGTTGATTTTTCTAAGATCTTTGACGATTATTTCAAAATATTATTCTTAAATTTAAAACAAAACAAGTATTTTAAGGAAGATAATATATATGAAATATTATTTATATATTATATAAGAAATTATATTGCAAATATTATAAAGGCTTAATTCAGTAGTTTTTTTATAGCACTCGTAACCCTTTTTCTCAAGTTTATTACTTGCTAACAAAAATTATAAGTCAAAAGCACACTAAAAAGAATAAAATGACCTCAAATTATGCTGAAAATTTAAAGTTAAAAATATATTTTATATCAGATAAAAAGAATTATTCTTTATACAAATACAGAGAACTAAGAATATGCAATAAAATGCAATGACAAAGAGAAATAAAAATTGGAAATACTCAACAATAATTGAATAAAAAGCTATAATGAATCGTATTTCTTATTTAGACTTTACCCTTGGGAGAATCCTTTTTGCAATGATTTAAATGGAAATTATAACAAAGCATAAAAATATATTTTTTGTAATTCCTTTCTACATTTATCAAAGTTCAAATAAATTAGAATTTCAAATTCTTATTAATTTAATTTTCTTAAATTTAAATATCTCCCAAATATTTTATAATATTCTACAGCTTCAGGCGGTCTTGAATATCCTCTACTAAAGATTCAAAACAGCGTTAATTTAATAAGGAATCTTTTTTGATCGAGTCAACAATTTCCCACTTATGAATAAATTTGCATCCCTAACAACTGCTCCATGGTTAAATGTAATCGATCCAATTATAATGATTTGCAATATTTATTCTCTCTAAATCTGTTAGAAAACTTTTCTCCTTAACCGAATAAAAGTCTAATAACTAAAATCTGTTGCTAATTTGAATAACAGTTAAATTGGATGCATCATCGTATCGAACACTGTAGACGGGAGCAGTGTCAGTGAGTCTGAAGTCTTTATCTTTTTCTTAGTCTTTCTCTTGACTTCAGACTTAAAGTCTTTAAGTCTGAAGACTTAATTTGAAGTCTTCCTGTATCGAAAACTGTAAACTCGATATTCTTACTGAAGCAAACCATCTAACAAAATAAATACATTCATTCTTAGTTTAGCCATCTCCTTTAAACCGCTCTTATGCATTCACGTTAAACATCATTTTATATTGAAGAATGAAAAGGAATTATAAATAAAATGGTGGTTTAAAGAAGAGAACGGTCTAAAGTTGGTCGACTGTATTTTCTTTTCTTTTTTTTTTTTTGACTCCGTAAAAACAAGAAAAATATTTCTTATACATATTTGTAGATTTGGTATTTATATTTCTTTCTTGAAAAAGAAATAGTTTTGCAAAGCTACCTTCCCTCTATCTTTTTGATGAGCTCCTAATGAAGTCTGTCAGCTCGATTGCAAAGCAATGGAAGTTGCCAGAAATGGCCAGATAAAAGAGTTACACCACATCCTATCCAATATTATATCTAGACCTGAGAACAAATAGGCTAAGCTGCGTATAAAAAAACCATTCTTCCAGTTCTGTAAGATATTCATGAAGGATGTTATATCGCATTTTGTGAATCGGGTAGGAGAAAAAATATTCTGGTTAGAGTCGGTTTTGTATCCTGATTTAAAGGATTTTCAACTTAAAAAAATGACAACCGATGTCTTGCTCACAATTTTAAAATATTCGGGGTTTTTTTTCCTATGTCAAACTGCAATTTACAGGAAAATATGGTCTGCCGCTAATATTTATGTTTATACCTAATTTTAGGCATTAGTCACCGAAAACAGTAGATGAATAAAACTCCATACTAAAATAACTGATAACAATTAAAAAAATAATTTTATAGAATTTATTGAATCAATACTCACAGACATAACACCACCTTATTTGTTATTCTAGAATAAACTATAAAGCTAATGACTTGATGAATCTATTAGATAATTAAAATTTCGACCGATTTCCCATAAGACAAACTGCATAAGCCGTGATGCCAATGTATTTGAAGCCATTATGGCAATGTATAGCAATTTGAATTAAGGTACTTTCGGGATTTTTAGGCAGAATATAAAAACTTGCTCCTAAAGAAGTTTCAGAGACTTCGGTATCGATTTTAAATTTTAAAAGTGTTTCAGCAATATCTATAACTAATAATATAATTAGAACATTTTGTTTTACTAAAACAAATTTATCAAAAGTTGCCGAGACATATCGAAAGTTATGCACAGCATTTGAAGAGGAAGCTGTTAAAAAAACGCCGTTAATGGTGGGATCATTAAAATCGTTCCAGCGATTCCTCGCTGGAAAATGAACGAAAATCAAAATCAAAAATGCTCGATTTCTGAGGTACGATTTGAAGGGTGGTTAAAATGGATTTAGCACAACAGTCATAGGCGTTTACGCAGTCGATTTTGTCCCACATGAATTTTCCCCGAAATGGGAAAGTTTCATTTCTTTCTCAGAAAATAATTTCATGGAATAGGGGACATGAAATGGCATTGGGCAACATTGATTTTTTCCACATGGCCAAATCATTAATATTCCCATTTGCTCCTACTGACAGGGACATGAGCAAAATTTCTTGCATTAGAAACAGCCACTGATTTAGAGGAAAATGCAAAACCGTATACAATAAATGAGACTCTTAATGTTATTACTGTCAGGAAAATTCTGCGTATTCCTCAAATATTGCACCAAACAATTTCACATGTGAAAGAGACTGCTCAATAGTGAAGAAGAAATCAAGACAGATGTAACCCAGTCTTTGCTTTTAATAAATGGACAAATTACTGAAAAGTATAAATTAGTTGCATCATTCAGTAAGTAGGTTGTCGCTTGTTAAGATATTTACTTAAATGAATATATTCTTTTTTGTCATGCTACTACTGCGGGCTTTGTTGATTTTGGAAAAGATACAGAACTTTTCTGGTAACTTGATAATAAATTCGTTTTATTATTTACTTTTTATGGGAAAATGTGTTATGAAAATATATAGGTATGAAAAACTTTTGGATTGAAGGTCTCATTAATGATACAAAACTCCTTTTAAAATTCAACACTACTTACTAAGAATACTATTGAACTTTTAATTATTGTCCTTTTAAATTTGGCATTAAAGTTTTAATGCACCATTTTAAGTTTTTTTCAGGGTTTTTTTTTACTCTAACCTATGTTAATATAGCTTAAAAGTATATACATTACAAATATAATCCTATGTCTATTTATCTAGATGTATTCAGCTATAGCGTACTTAATATTATTGGATAGTTTAATTTCAACAAATCACTGAAACATATTTAAGTTTCATTGAATTTTTTAGCAGAAAAAAAGAACTTTCATCTGATATATAATAGTAATGAAATAACCAGTTCTTAAAATACTGTTACAGTTATTTTAATAACTATCAATTGTTAGTATAAATATACTAGGAATAATAATTTCTCCAAAAACTAATTCAACAAATTTATTTTAGCAGATTAATCTTACTAGTTCAGCCATTTTTAATATTTCAATATAAAGTTTTATTGAACTAGCTTATTTGTCTTTGTAACAAATATGCAGGGTTCTATTTATATAAACTATACACACAAATTATATAATTTTCAAATAGTATATTTTATGAATATTTTTTTTTTGGTTGCTGTATTTCACATAAGCATAGTTGAAAGAAAATCCTTTAAATGTTTAATATCAGCTCAAGACTAAAAAGTTTTTTTCTTGTATTTACAACAAAATAAAACACAACAACTCTTAAAAACTACTAGAATAAGAATATGCTTAAATCCTTTAAAAATTAATAAACATTACACATTGAAATTATTATCAGAACTCTCATGCAGAATTACTCAACAAAATATATTCATTTTAGAATTACTCATTATTCATCATATTCATCTCAGCATTACTCATTATTCATCATATTTCAGAATTACTCAACAGAATATAACAAATATTCATTACTTAATAGAAGTTTACATATATTACTACATACAAAATAAAAGCTGTTTTAATTTTTAATATGGGGACAATTTTTAGCTCTTGTGCGTGAGAGAACGGGAATGAAATTTCATACACCAATTTATAAATAATTCAAATGTTTAGAACAAAAAACATATTAAACTTGTATTTGTAGTGTAATTAACAACGATATTCATGAAGGAAATTGACATACAAAATTTAATCTTATTCTAGCAGGATGAATATATTTGTCCATAAAGATTTAATTAATATTTATCGCTCTCCAAACAAGCCATGTGTGATGTCTCTACTGTTATTAAATAAATTATGGAAACAATTG
Organism: Caerostris darwini; assembly: GCA_021605075.1. NCBI lineage: Eukaryota > Metazoa > Arthropoda > Arachnida > Araneae > Araneidae > Caerostris > Caerostris darwini. The sequence goes on along the minus strand of BPLQ01015031.1, from coordinate 258,881 downwards.
AAACAAAATGCGACCCATTGCTGCAAGCGGAATATTTCTTTTACTGTAAAGGGTTTATTCGATAGCACTTATTAACTGAATTGCATTGGAAGTTTATAATTACTTGCAATTTAACTGAGGCATTTTGCTGTTTGGAATGCTCAGTATACCGATATTTTCAGAAATTTTCAAAATGTTTCATAAAAGATATTTGATATATTTATTGTTTAGAATTGTTTTTATATTTTTATATTTAAATACCTTAGGAATGTTATCAATAAATGTCTAGAAATTTTAGAACTGTTTTTGTAATACATAATTTCAGAAGTGTTTTCGTTAAACATAAGTTTAAAATTGTTTTTGTTAAACGTAAGTTTAAAATTGTTTTTGTTAAACATAATTTTAGAATTGTTTTTGTTATACATAATTTTAGAATTGTTTTTGTTATACATAATTTTAGAATTTTAATATTATCCACAAGGTGTTTTGTTCTTTAATGTAAGTTTAATATCTTTATACGAAATAATAAAAATTTATAAAAATATTTACATCTATAATTTAATAATCAGAACTGCCATCTTTAAAAATTCATCTGATTGCATAGATCGACACTCCTCAAGAAATAATTAGCACAAAAGGCTAATTTTTACAAATCAGTTATGGTTAAAATCTTTCATATTTTTTAATATTTATTTTCCATTTTAAACTATTATAATTACTAACCAACTTCAATTACACAAGCAAATTTGTGCAAATTCTTTTATTTACTCAGTTTTTTATATGTGCATGTTAAATTTTAATTTCACCAATTCAGGTTCTATAGCTGTGCTGCTCAAAACCACCAGCCTGAATACTCACTCCTGTATTAGTATCAGCAGCAAATAGATGTTTTTTAAATTGTAGTATATTTACTAGTCTAAAATTCTGTGTAACCTTATCAAAAGCAACGAGACCTTTGTTCATTGTTCACTATTCCATGCATTTATTTGTTTGTTTTTTTGTCCTTTATTTTTTTTATGCTGTTAAACTTTTTAAAAAGTTTTTTTTATATATTTATAAAAAAATAAAACTACAAGTCTAACCGTATTAAAAAATTGCTTCTATTTGACCAAATCACGCAATATTACAGTTTGCATGGCTTAGACCTCTCATTTTACATTCTCAAAACAAATACCAAAATTTAGATCAGTTGGTCATTAATGAAAAGCAATCGTATGAAAATGATCTATTTTTCCAACGACAGAGATAACTTTTTTTTAAATTCAATAATCAATAGACTGACAATAAAAGTTTTCTGAAAAATACTCATTCGAAAAGTTTACAAACTATTTGTAAAAGATTGACATACATAAATCCATTCACGCAATTAAATCATTAATAAAATTCAGCTATATTTTCCAAATACTCATGAAGCTTTCTTTAATTAATATCCTCGAAAATAGTTAAAAAACAAAATATTAGTTTTTAAAAATTTTGTAGACCTTTCTTAAAGCCTTTAGAGAATTTTTTTTGGTAACAAAAAGATATATTTATATACAAGCAGGGTATTTGTGATAGAAAGAAATTTAAGAGGAGAATTATTCGGATATATAAATAAATATATAATTACGCAAATTAGTATTATAAAGTTTATGAAATTATTTGGGCATTGTTGCATATTTTATACAATTAAAGAAATAAAGCATATTTTTGAAGTGGGAAACGCAGATAAACTTATTCATATTTAAATAGAACTACGTTAAATGAAATATTTTATCAAGAAGAAATTGATAATTTATTTTCATTACTTTATATATTATGGTCATATTTTGGGAATTTTAATTAAAATTGTCTTAATAATAAGATAGCTTAAATATTTTAATCCGTTTTTAAATTAGGCAAAACTAGAAAAAGTTAAATGTCTTTCATGAAAAAAATGACAGAGACAAATGGTTTTTGAGCTAATATTATTTAAAAGAAACTCCCTAACCAACCTAGAATGATAATTAAATTTTTCAATGAAAATTGAGAAAAACCTAATAATGTATTTCACAAAGGAACCTATTGTGAGCCACCAAAAAGTTTCTAAACTTTCCGACAAATGTGGAAAATATAAAACGTATGGCATGTTTTTAAAATGTTCATTAAAAAAAATCAAGTTAAATTTTTTTTTTTAATTTTAAATTAAAAAAAGGAGGCTGATTCGTAATGTGTGAGGAAGTTTTTGTATCACAATTCAAGATGAATATTTCATTTCTTTAATGAGTTGTAAAATCGTAAAAAACCCATTAATCAGAATTTTTACAGAAGTTTGAGTTACATTTTTCGTCACTGAAAAAATTCAGAGTGAAAAATGAGCTTTAGAGAATTTTTTCTTATTTTGATTTGTAAGTTTTGCTAAAGAAATACCATTCGGAATTTGAATGGAATTACGCGAGTAAAAAAAATTAAAAGGCATAAAAGAAAAAAAAAGATACGTCTGTTCTAATTAAGATAGATTTGAACAACTGAAAATCGCTTTGAATAGTAATTTATTAAAATTTACTTCATTTCCTACAGTTTACAAACTTATTTTAATGCCAAAGGTTCAAAAAAAGATACTATTGAACCTTCTCTTTTATCAAGTAGGTCTAGGAATAGATTATCAGAATATAATGATTAAATTTATTCAATTATTTAAAGTAATTTATTTGCAATGTACATTTGTGTGTGTTTCCCATTTATTAAGGAAAGTTATTTTCATAATTTGATTATTTTTCGCAATAAGTTGAATTATTCTCCTAAACATTGATAACATATTTTGCTTTTCGCGACATACTCCTATACTCCCCAAGCAAATGTCCTGTTATATCGACAAATTTTATTCCCATTTACGTAATTATAAATTTTTTAATGCTTCAAATATATTTTATTCAACAGAAAACAAAACAATGTTAGCATTTCATGTAAACACACGTGGTTTCAATTTAGTTCTCAGTTACATACACCAGAAATTGTGTGAAGCTATTGAATAAATGACATCAATTTACTTATTAAGTGTTTGCTTCATTAACTTTATTTTTGGTTACATATTTTAAAATTTTCCCCCAAAAAAGGACTATATTTTATGTGTTAAATGGAACATTAGATTTACAGACATAAGCTGTACAGCATTTTAGTTCAAATCAAGAGACAAATACAGTGACAGATAATTATAAATTTCATTTCAGTATGAATTATTTTAATTTTAAACCAATAAATTTGTATACCGTTATGAATTGGAGTCTTGAAACTATATTTTTACTACATCCAAAATTGAAATAAATAAATTTAATTAAATTAGGAAAAGTTAATTCTTCATATATACATAACATCTCTACAGAAGAAATAATAATAGAATCACTAACAACAGACTTCTCAATAAACTTCAATCTTATCTTATTCATAAGAATTGCTTTACCTATTGTATATAAATATTACCAATTACAATTTCTGGAATCAGTTCAGTGGTTTGTAAAATGTAGTTGATTTCGAAAGATTTTTATGCAAACTTTACCATCAGTGAAATAAAGTAATAAATAAAAAATATACATAAATTATATATTTATATATATATTTGCAAAAAAATCAAAATGATGAAATGTACGACGGATATTCTTATCGTTATCATGAATTAACACATTTTTGACCTTAAATTATTTCTTAAAGTATCAGAAGTTTCTTAATTATCCTTTTGTTACAACTCAAGGAAAAATTTATTAATTTCTAGACAAATGCAAATTTTTATTTATTCACTTAATAATATTAATAATAATTTATTCACTTCGATGATGAATAAATAAAAAGATATTTGAGTAATGAAATAGATTATTAGAAAACAGGCATGAAAAACTCTCAAAAGAATAGGCTATTATGCTTTTTAGAATAAATCTTAAAATAATATTGACGATTCTCAAATAAAACATGTCCATGAATAAAAAAATACCAACAATGCGAAGAAGTACAATAGAAGTAAAATAACCTAACTATATATTTTTTATTTGATAGCCTATTTTATTTCTTCTATTTATTTTTCGATATAAAAGAACTCAATTTTCCTTCATAAAACCTACAACAAAAAATGTGTTTTTTTGCAATATACAAACTACGCACTTCAAATTATATTTGTGTAGAATAGAAAAAAACAGTGGCAACCTGCAGATTTCAAGCTCAATTTTATCGATTTTCTCAGTGATTTACATATAGAACCGATTTTGTTATTGTGACACGTGCAAACTTTGTGATGGAGACGTATTTGCGTGTTATATTTATTTGGTTTACATAATAAAGCATTTTCAGCAAAACGATCAAAATATTTATAGAAATTTTGACAATCACAAAAGCACGGAATTCAAGAAAGAATAAAATATATGGTTGTAAATCGAAATATTTTGAAGCATGCCATGTGCAAAAGCTACAGTTTTTCTTAAATTTAAAAATACGTCTTACTACTAAAATAAAATTTTTTTTATCTAGAACTTCTGTAAACACAATGGAAAAAGCTGATATATTGGTATGGAATATCTAAAAAAAACAATTTTTTAACAAGAGATTGGCTCTTTAACAAAATTGTAGTATTAGAATATAACTGAATAAAAATAAAATTTAGAAGAATTGACATACTAAATTTGTATAAAATATTAGTAGTATTTCATGATTAAAAACATGTATATTATTAGAAGAAAAACAGCTTTTGGACTCATAAATAAAGTAGGAAAATTTTTTAAATTATTTTTAAACAGAAAAAAAAATGAAGCTTTATTATCTTTATTTTACAAATATTTCCTTCTTTATAAAATTTATTTTGAATTAAAGATAATGTTTTCTTATATTATAATATTGAAATGTATATTTTAAATGCATACTGTCAGCATGTTTTTGTAATAAAAGATTTTACATAAACATTCCGGAATAACAAATTTAAATGGAATATTCTTTAACTTTACACAAACCAAAATACTTTTCGAGTAAAACTTTTATTTAAAAAAATGGTTATCACTAGAAATAGTGCAGATCAGTGTCATTATTTAATGACAACTTTGTTATGGTCAAATTCTTAAACCTTAGTTGTTTCGATCTCGCAAGCATTTAATTCTGAAAATCTTATAGTTTAAAAACTATTAAAAACTATAATGAATTTAATAGTTCTCTTTTTGACATCTAAATACTAATCCATTAATTAAATTATATAGTAATTTATTATCATTAACATGACAAACTATGCTAATAATTCTAAATTAGAACTATTTACATAGATTAAACATCACAAGATATAACCTAAATAATAATATGTAGTATGACGGCCACACGGACATGAAGCAATGCAACGGCACCTTTGTTAACGAACGCACATGAAAGAAACTTAACTAATACCTCACTTGCTGGGTTTCTCCTGTCACAAATAAGTCATTCGATGAGCGGTTGAAAGATCATGAACAAGTAAACTTAATAATATTCGGATGGGTCGGATTATATCAGACAATATTTATTTAAATGAAACTACGGGATTAAATATATTGCATGATAAAGTACATTCACCCAACAGTTCAATGGATAAATTTCTCTATTATAATGAAAAATTCTTTACTGATAAGACTTTCAAATTCCTCTTTAATTATAACACTAATATTATTCGCTCAAATAATATTAGTGTTATAATTAAAGAGGAAAATTCATAATATAGACTAAAACCTGACTAATATGCATAAATACAACTATAGATTCGTATGAAAGATAAAAATTATTGAATGGAAAGCTTTTTAATTCACATATTGTTTCGTAGGTTCCTCGTCATCTCTTTTACCTGATATTATTAAAACAAATTAGTTAATTAATTTGTTTTTGAATTATTTTTAAAATTAGAGGAGATGTTGTTTTATAGATTAACTTATTCAACAAAACTTTTTGTTTGAATATTTGAAAGTTATATTTTGAATTGATAAATATATGCTACATTTCATACTATAGTGCAACATATAGTAATAATGTAATCAATTTATCTTAATTTCGATTTTCTTTCTTTCAACCCTATTTAATATCGGCAATTAAATTAGTAACAACTCAATATTGGTAGAATATGCGTGAAAACATATTTTATTAATCTTTAAACAATAAATCATTAATTAAATTTCTAACATTGTTAAAATATAATTATATCTTAAATAAATTGTTAGTTAGTTTCTGTTTTTAATTATTTTTTTAAAATTTGAGACGATGTTGTTTTAAAGATCTTTATTTAAAACTTATTCTACGAAACATTTTGTTTGAATATTTGAAAGTTATATTTTAAATTGACAAATATATGCTACATCCCATATTATAATGCAACATACAGCAACAATGTAATCAATTGATCTTAAGAAGCGTGAAGACATTCAGGGAATCATTACTTTCTCCTGCATCATCTAAGTTAAAAACTTCGGTGTTTAGCTTTGGCTCATTAATTACATCTGTAAAACTGATTTCCCAGTAGCACTACTTTGAGAGTAGGTAAAACAAATGCATTGTTTTGAACGGATTTTTCCTTAAATCAAAAACTTCTGTGTTTAGATTTGGCTCATTAATTACCTCTGTAAAACTGGTTTCATACTAACACTACTTTGAGAGCAGGAAAAACAAATAAATGCATTCTTCGAAAGGATTTTTCCTTAAATCGATCAAATATATATCCAATATACAAAGTTCGTAAAAATGTTATAAAATTCTTCCCAATTGATTATAAAAGTAATCAAAAAGAGTAAAATATAAGATAGGGACATGAATTCTTTCGCATTAAGCAAACATTTTAATGTGGCTGAAATGCAAAACGCTTCATTCAATAAAAATATTTGCCCTTGTTTTTTTTTAAATGAAAACGCTAATAAATCGATTGATTTCTGCCTGACGACCCTTTGAGTTTGTCGTTAGCAGCACGAAATGTGCAAATTTGCATACGTTTTTGAAAGTCTAGAACGCAATAAAAACGCCTCGACAAAGAGAGAAAGAGACGAAGAAAATGTCTAAGGTTTTGAAATTTAAAATACTTAGGTGACAAGATAAAAATTGCGATAAAATTAAAAGAACATGAAAATGGTGAAAATAAAGAATAACTGAAAAGATAATGACAATTTTCAGAATAACGTGTCATTTAACATCAATTATAGCATCTTTAGTCATAAAATCATTCAATAAAGATCTTCATTAAATTAGAAAACAAGAGTTTTATAGTAAGTGACACAAGCAAGGAGCTAAATAATCCTAATGAAATAATATTAATTCCTATAATATGTTAAACTTCATTCTTATTAGTTAATATATACTCTTTTCGTTACCAAATCATATAATTTGACTACCAACATTTAGCAAATCACACATATTTTAGTGAAAAAGGTTTATGATACTGATTAATTATGATATAAACTATGATTATTTATGATATTGATGAAGGAAAAATCCTTTCGAAAGAATGCATTTGTTTTTCTTGCTCTCAAAGTAGTGCTGCTATGAAACCAGTTTTACAGATGTAATTAAGGAGCCAAAGCTAAACACAGAAGTTCTTAACCAAGATGAGACAAGAGAAAGTAATGATTCCTTGAATGTGTTTATGCTTCTTAAGATCAATTGATTCCATTGTTACTATATGTTTCATTATAATATGGAATGTAGCATATATTTATCAATTTTAAATATAACTTTCAGGTATTCAAACAAAATGTTTTGTAGAATAAGTTTTAAATAAAGATCTTTAAAACAACATCGCCTCACATTTTAAAAAATAATTAAAAAACAGAAACTAACAATTTATTTAAGATATAATTATATGTTAATAATGTGGAAATTTAATTAATAATTTATTATTTAATGATTAGTAAAATATTTTTTTCACGCATATTCTACCAATATTGAGGTGTTAATAATTTAATTGCCAATATTAAATAAGGTTTAAAGAAAGAAAATCGAAATTATTATGCATTTCTCCGATTGTTTTAAATGCATATGGTTAGTCTAAGCACGTATTTAAGAAAATTTAATTTACTTTTGTTTAATTTTGTCAATATTAAATAAATATGAAAAAAACCGATTCATACAAGAATGTTTACATATAAATTTAATATAACGTAGAGACAAGTCAGTATTAAATTTCATACTGTACAAAATATATCAATACATTAAATAGAATTATCCTAAGTTTAAATTATTTTAAAATATAAATTTAACTCTCATTCTTGTATTACTAATTTTAGAATATTTGTTGTGTAGTAGAACAATTTTTCCAATTTTTTGAATACATAGAATTATGATTCTGAATATTTAAAGTAATCTGGTGTTAAGAATAAAATTAAAACCAGCAACTCGATGCCCAAATATTTAAGAAATGGGAATTTAATTTGAAGAATGATTTTGAGTCTAAAATATAATATCCCAAAGAATATCAAAATAATTGAAATGCGTGGCCAAACCTTTTAATTCGTACAACTCCGATCTCAAAGATAACACGCACAAATATCGTGCTAAGAGCACGGATCTACTGAGGGCAAGTGTTGCAGGAGACTCGATGGGGATTATGACATATGCAAATTGTTTGTATCGATAATCAAGCTTCCCATTAGGTATTTCTGGGTTTTCACGAAGCTGCGGAGAAGTTGCTTCTAAAAGTTCTACCGGAAGGTATAGCTATCCCCGATTTACAAAAAAAAAAAATTATTCAACTTAAAAGGGTTTGATTTTTTTTTAAAGATATACAGTGTAAGGCTCACAAAGTTATGTTGAATTTCTTTATAAATTTTTTTTATTTGTATAGCTGTTTCATTTATGTTGTGATAATGCAAAGATTGTTTCCGTAGATATATTGTGTTAATAGTTAATCAGTCTACATTGACCAGTATGTTTACGTTTGACATTTCGTGTTATTAATGTAGATTTTTATTATTAGATCAAATTAGGTTCATTGGTATCCTATATGTTCCTTTGTCAATATATTAAAAAAGAGGATAAGGTAATTTTTTCTTTATTTTAATAAATCGCTTATCCCTTCAAGGTTTTCTTTAATTAACTTGGTCTAGATAACGTGAATTCATGCGTACATTTATTACTCATTATAATGCTAAATTAAACAGTAGCTCCTTTAGAATAGTTGAAAGCACAACAAAATTAATCAAATAAAACAATATTCCAAAAATGAAATGAAGTTATGGTTTCAAAGATTGTATGTAAACGCCTTTTATAAATATTTATATTATGACTACTGATAAATTAAACGATTACATGAGTTACAATAAATCCTATGTATGCTTTTACCATGACAAAGAGGCGTTTTTGTAATTGTTACAATATAAAAATGCTTACTTAAGTGATAATAGAAATGTGATTTTTTCAGAAATTTTGGATTAAAGTCACTTTATTTAGACTTCTTTCACCCTCAGTTTCAATTCTAGTCGCCCAACTATAACCCAAAATCGTTTTAAGAATATCTTTATTTTCCAATGTCTAGATAGAAATGCTGCACTTACTATTCTTTTTATAGAGCAGAATTTCAACTTGCATCTGGTCGTGATTTTCCAGGCTGTGTTCCACCTTCAAAATACTTGATCGATCCGTAAGTTCTCCATACATAAAAGCACAACGGCAAGACTTTTGCATCACCTCAGCTCGGTTGTAGCCTGAGATTTTGCAAAACGATTCGGAACAGTAGACGATGGGGAAGTCAACGATCTGGGCGTTGGCCAGTAAAAAACTGCAGTCAGCTGAAAGAAATAAAGAAAAAAGGATAATGATATTTGATTGTTACAGTACATTATTAATACTTAGAATGTGCAACATATAATAGAGATCTTCCTAAATCGCCAGTTATTGATACAGCCTTGAAGCCTGACTACTATAATTTTGCAAAATCTCAGAAAGATGTTCGAGAAAAATGTAACACTCACGAAAGAAACTATTAGAATAATAAAAATTTCTTTATTATTTTGAAAAAATTCCATACTTATACAGAGAAAATTGGTTTAAAAAATTCTCAGAATATTGATATATTTTATTTTTTCTACTAAATTGGTGTATTGCATGATTCTTAACTTATTTTTATATCAAGGAAAATTACAAATGTGTGTTTCTTTTACTATAATATTTGAGTTTGATTGAGCCTATTTTCTACAAAATTACACTTTTCAACACATTTTAGACATTTTCGGATATATATCAAAAACACCTATTCTTGGAAAAGAAATTTGGTATAGTTATAGTCCCAATATATACTTATTTAACTTGCATATTTCATAAGAGCATTATATTATATATTGTTTTTGATTTTAGGTGATTATTTTTAATGCAAAAATTCTCCAACTTCACAATATGAACTTTTTAGGGGAAAATTTTCAAAATCTTATTCAATATCACTGTTAAAAATTTTATATACAATTTTTAGTTAGGGAAAAACTAAGAATTGTATAAATGTAAAAAATTTATGTAATTTATAATTTACAAAAACATATACAAAATCACAGGTTTAGGCGAATAAAAGTTAAAATAGATTCAGTAACTACACGTATTCATTTGTAAAAATAAGCAAAATAACTTATACATACGGATATAGGCGTAAATGAAAATTTCAAATAAGTAGCTGAATATATTTATACATATATCCCCCTTTATGTTTTATATACATCGAATTTTATTTTGGTTTGTCATAATTTATTGTGTTTCTATGAAACTCATGAAAATTTGATGTGTAGCGAATATTATTTGGCTTTGTTATGCAAAGTGATAGTGTTTCTAATTCCTCATTGTACATTCACTTTTGATTTCTGTATTGATATAAATTATATATATAAGAATTATTTTTTTAACTCTACCACAGACCAACAATAGAAAGAAAAGTTTTTCATAATTTGAATTTTTGCTTATGCTTTTTATTACAGGCTGAACCCAAAAATGACCAAAGTCTTCACGTGACGTACCATTTTCTCGCAAAAAGAATCATTAGCAAAAATACATCAAAACTTTTTAAAGGAAACATTAAGAATCTACTAAAATATACTACTTCAGAAAGTCAAAGATTCTTAAGGGTATTTAACTTTGTTACCGATGCTTTTACAACATTGGTAGCTAAAATTAACCCAATCAAGGATGCAGATACTTTTCAGATGACACTACTGTGAATTGCTAATTGGTTTACGAGTCATTTTCTGCCTTATTATCTTCCTTCAGCGGTTTTTCGTTGTCGTTTGTTTTGATCTCAATAAAACGGCGAATCTTGGTTGTGTTAACAGTCTTGATAGCGTATATTATATTTATTATGAATTTGTTACCATGAAAACCCAAAAGGAGCTTAACATAATAGAGGAAGGTGTACTTTTCCTTTTTAAAACTTGGTTATTAAGAAAAATCTTAAGTACACCCAAGATATATTATGTTTCATTAGAAGTTGTAAGATTGGCCGCAAGGGTGGTGGTATTCCTTAAGTATGCAGCATTCTAAGGTATACAAAGGTGTTCTTATCGTATGAAAAATCATTAAACCTGGGGTTTTTGATGGGCATTTTAAAAAATATAAATTACTTCCTCCCCCCATTGCACAAAAAACTCTTGAAGCAATTTATAATAGCAGTCTTGAACCTTGATTTTAGTAACTAAGAAAACATTTTCTCGTTTGTCAGTAGTAAAATTGAAAAACGTTGTATTTGCTAGCTCTGACATACGAAAATTTATGCAAGATCATAGCATTAAAACTCTAATAAACTCAAAAGAAATTCTGTTTGAATTTCATTAAAGAATTTGTTTTCAAGATTCTTGGAAACCAAAAGAACCTGAATTAAGGAAATATAATGCAAATTATGTTGAGAAAATTCGTAAAATTCAGGTGTAATACGAGTCTGAGGTACATTTTCTACATTAAGTAATTAAAGAAAAAATAAAGTATAAATTACTTAAAAATATTGGATTAAGAGTGAAGAAAAAGGAGAGCGTTTCCACCAATATATTATAGTGGAAAAACTAAGATCATTAGGGGTGTAAATATGATGGGAGATTATTGCTCCTCCCTCCTTACAGAAACTCTGGATACAAGGCATAATAGAAAAAGCTACACCCGAACTTTTACAGACAAAAGGCTAAGAAAACACAAACCTTTGCATTACCGAGAAGAAAGACAATACCTTGCTCAACTTTCATCATAATGTTGAAAAAATGGAATTGTAAATACATTTTTGCTGTTGTTTTAAGTATACCTCTCATTTTACTTCACTGGATTTTAACGTTATAAAAGCAAACAATTAATGGAATTTGCTGAAAATTTATGAGTGATAGTAAATAGGATTAGATAATTGGAAGAAATACCCCAAAAATAAACAATGGAGGAATTTAAACAGGACGATATCTATTTTATTTATTAATTTATTTGCTCTAATTTTACAAATTTTTAAGAGGGTAACTGACTTGACTTGGTACTTTGAGATGTATGTATATTATTTTAAAAAAGCATTTGGATGTATTTATCCAAATGCTTTTTTAAAATACAAGACAAAACAATTTGGTAGAAGGGAAAATGATACCATTATAAAGGAGTTACTCTGAAACTCGAAACTCTAGAAGTCATTGCCTATTAATAGGGTAATATTGATACCATTAAACAGAAATATATAATTAAGTAATAATTTAATTTCCTGCTATTGTAATAGAACCACTAACTGTAACCACTATGCATTCAACATATAATTCCAATTACTTTACTAAAAACATTTCTTTTCTGAGGCAATATTTCTAAATATTTCATTCTAAAAAATACAAAATCAATCAATTGAAAATTAACATGCGTAGAAAAACATTAATTCAATTAAGCATATCTAAATAGTTTCCTGTTATTTAAAAAGAATTGAATGCTTAGAATATTTATGGATTTTTTTGTTTTGTGAAATATTTAACTAAACTTTAATTAGTCTTTTTGTTTTCAAAACACTTAATATTGATTTTAAATGTTTGTTAAAAACGGAATTTAAAAACCTAATGAAGAATATTTACTGCCATCAGGAAAGGTTTTTTTTTAAATGGGGTTAAGGAGTAATTAAAATAAATCCAAACATCCATAAACATTTCATCATTTTCCCCATTTATATTATTTATATTGCGAAGAATAAATTAGAAGAGAATTTACTAAAAAGTCTTTTGAATAGCTATTCTGATTATTTATATGAACTCATTTTAATCTGTTTCATAAAAAAAGGTTCTAACAACCTTCTTTGATCCAATGTTCTATCCTCTGCTTTCATTAAGCTATATTTAATGATTTAAACCATTTTTTTTAGTTACAAGGTACAAAAATGTTTAAAAAGAAAATTACAGAGTCATTAATTATTCTTCTTGTTGAATCGACTAACTTCATGTTCTTTCACATTAAAAAGAAAATAAGGGTTAATAAATCCGCGTTAGTTTTTGCATATATAAATTTCAATAAGGTACGTAACACAGTAAAATTAAATACTTATTGTTAGTTCAGCTTTGTTGATATTTCTACAGATGTCATGTTTTAACATTTGGTTTTCTTTTTGTAAATCGTCTTTAAAATTGCAATGCTGTTTATTTATTAGAAACAACCAAAGAATATCACAGTAAAAATTATTTCATTTCTTTAAAAATATTCCAATATCTCTAAAATTCCAAGTTGTTACATTTTTTAACTAATAAATATTTTTATAAATTTACAAAACCACATAGAATTAACAGCAATTTTTCTTTAAAAATTATTTTAAAAATTTACTTAAAGTGTGTACGAGAATATTTTTTAATGTATGAAACAATCTACAAACATTTTTAAGTCTCAGAAAATTATGACTAAAATTCTGAAAAATAATTTGAGATAAGAACAATTTTCATTTTATAATTTAAATAAAATGTTTAAAAAAACTCTTATTTTGAGAATAAAGATAGAGTTTGATATTATAAATAATATTCTATTGATAACTTCCCCACAAAAGGAAATTAAGTTATTTAATTTTCTAAAATTGCAGTTTAAAAACTAATTTTAGTATTATAATTTAAATACCATATTTTTTTCCTTAAGAATTTTATATTGGTTTTCAAAACAAATACAAATAGCTTCTCCTTATCGTAAAAGGCTTCACATATTTATGAAAGCATTGAAACGTTAAAAAATCCTAATCTTTGTCGTATTTCTTAGTAAAAGAATTAGTTTCAATTAATTTTTCATTCTTTAATGGCTCATCTGTGTGTGAATTAAAAGTAAAATTTTCTTTAAACAAATAAAATAAATGTTATATTTTCGAACTTAATTAAAAGATGAAATTAAAAAAAAATGCTTCCTTCCGATTTATATAAGATTCTTAAATTTCAAGTATATTATTAATGTTTAATTATACTCCTCTTTTTAATTTTGTAAATGCAACATATCACACAAATTTCTGTATAATGCTAATTTTCTTCCTTAATTAAATTATTATTGTTATTATTATTGCTGTTAAAAATTGTTAACATAGAAATATCTACACAATGTTTTTCTATCTTAGTGTTAATAATTAATTTTAAAAAAAAACACATACACTAACATATTTTCGATTTTTTTGCATTGTTTCTTTATCTTTTGAATATTTTAAAAAACATTTTCTAAGTACAAATATTTATTTTATTTTCTAAGAAATTCAACATGAAATATTCTGTGCATTAACATTAAACAAAAAGTTTTTAAGGAGTGTTTACCAACAGGTAAAATAACTCAAAATAATAATTTGCTAGATTAGAAATATAAAAGTTTTATCAGTGAATAAAAGATTCATTCTTTGATAGCTGTCACGACATAAACTTAAATATAAAATAACAATGAAGAAAATAATAAATAATACTACTTAAAAATGATGAAACGTGAAAATACTAAAAATATAGAATTCCTTATTTTTAACAAAATCTAATTTAAACAATTATCATTTAGAATAATAACATTTGTGATATAAGACTAAAAATAAATCCCATATTTTTTGTTTAAATTTTCTTACTTAAATGTTCGTGTATTTTTATTAAAAATTATCTCTTTTGTTTATTAAACAATATATTAATTTATAAATTTATATTTCAATACTAAATTTTTAAATAATGCAAATCATAAATATGAAAAATTAGCCAATTTTTAAAATAATCTAACTAACAACAGTTTAAAGATAAAATAATGATATTAAAAAAGAATTAGTAATTATATCCACTCATCTTATTAGACCATAATTCCTCGAAACTTTCAAATTTTACAGTTATTCCTATTAATTATTTAGGTAGCCATTACATCGAGAGTAATTTTTTTTCATTTTGGTTAAAATAATTACTACGATAGCGTATCCTCAATTATTACCCTTGTTTAATTTATGAATAACTTACAGTTTTAGAACAGGTCGTTAATAATTTAATAGAGCAAATTTTCACTTTTACTTACCCCATCAAAGTATTAAATGCTAATGAATTACTAACTAGAAATCTTGCAGTCACCCGAGAAAAATGCTAAAAACCTTAAAAGTAAGAATTCATTATCGAAGGAGTTTATGTAAAATATTCATATATTTTAATTTGTAATTAAATGCAAGGACTGGTATCGAGCCTAATGAAAACATCATAAAGAGTTTTCCTTCATGGGTATTTTATAATGCATTTATTGTCACACTTAGTTGAGAAAATAAAAGTTTTTTAGTTTTTAATTCCTTTGCAGTTATGTTTCTCAAAAGTTTCAAAAAGAGACTGGATATCATAATGGTAAACTATAAACAACAACCATACTCTCTCAATAAGTTTTGTAAACATTTTGATTGAATATCTGCAATAATTTTTCATGGATTTTACATCTCATTTACGTTTTTTTTAATCATAATAAAAGTTTTAATGATTTAGTAAATGAGATTAGGAATGCACTGTTTTACTATCTTTTGAATAATGGAGTAATCCTTCATTTCCAAAGGAAACAGTACCTTCTAGATCCCATTTCTGTTAATCAAAAGTATTAAGAATGTAATAAATATATAGAAGATCACGTACAACAGAAAAAAAAATAGAAATAACAATTAATTAATATGGAGTTTAGTAAAATTTTACTTAATAGTTAATTATAATTATTTTAATCTCATATAAAAAACCGAAATGCCGTATTGTCTAGCGCTCTGGCACTCGATGCTACATGTTTCTGTCAGTTTATTTTAAAGTGTTCATTATATTTGAAAATTTTTTAATTTTCTCTAAGCATGTATTTAAATCCCTTTTCAAATGGATAAAAAAATAATTAAAAATATATTCACCGAAATATTTGTTTTTATTGACATAATTTTTCAACATATAATAAATGCCTTTGTTTGAAGTAAAGCACTTAAAAGGTTTCTTAAAGAAGCCAGAATATTATTATAAAGAATGATACATTGAAATATGTTCCAGAAATGCCTGTTACAAAAATTAAGTGAAGTTCTTTTCAAAACATTTTTTGCTATTTTAGTCCCTACAAAACAAAAATATATTTCTCATATTGAAACATATTTTGCTTCAATGTACGGATACAAGGCTTTATCTTTTTCTTGGAAATTTGATCCGATTAAGGATGGGAGTTACACAACTGCAACAATTCCTCATTTCTTAAGAAAAGTCTCGTAACTTCATTCTTTAATTTTCTTTTGCCTTGTTTCTAATTTATAATAAGTGTTATTTCGAGTTTGTCCTATTTACAATTTTTTTGTTTGTGTGTTGTGATTTTGTCTATTAATAGATTTATAATTTCATTCTCCTTTTTATTTTTATTTTTCTGTTAGTTGCCAGAAATATGGTACACTGTCTCTTTTCATTCATAATCACATTCAAATCTCAACTTGTGATCTTTCATCTTTGACAGACCTGCATGTATTAACGACTTTTAGGTGTTTTCGATGTGTGATTATAATTTGCAGGTTTTCAGAATGTGTGTTTTTTTCACCTGTATAACATTGGGATAAATTGAGATAAAGCAGCTCTTGCGAGCATAATCAAGTTAAAGCATCAAAAATAATTTTAAAATTTATTTGCACTTCTTAAATTTTCTGAATTTGTTACAAGCAAGCAATTCATTTGTCATCATCAAACAGATCAATATCTAATGAAGCTCATATTATTGTAATTTAATTTAATTTAACTTTACTTGTAGGGAAAAGACAAAGTACTTGTTCCCCACTTAGTGTCATTTTCAAAAGACTAGATAATAGCTCTTTAGTATTAAACAGTTAACCGCTCTCGTGAAAATAGGGCAGAAGAGGGGAAAGTCGCTGTCAATAGCATTTGTTTCACCTTTTGAAGCGCCTTTCTCTTTGAGCGCTTCAATGTCATTAGTTTCTTATTTTGAAAGAGAAGTCAATTTAAAAGTGAATAGCTTGTTAAAGCAGTCCAGTTTAGAAGACTTCAGAGCAGTTTCTATGTGCTTTGTTGAACGAAAGTTAAGGCTGTGCGTGTGACATTTTTTGAAATGGATGACTTGTAAAAGAGGGCTTCTTAAATAGAGGTAATTAGATGGAAACTTAAACCTGAAAATTAAAAGCTGTTGTATGTAGGAAATCTGAATTAAAAAGTGTTACGGAAATTAAATGTTTTTCTAATCAAATTTTAATTGCACTAATATTTTATTGTTTGATTTGAAAACAGTTATTCTCGATTTCTTTTTATTTAAGTGTACATTATTGATAACTGCTATTGTACAATTTGAATTTACTTTTTATATGTGCATTTATATACATGGGATTATTAATTTCGAAAAAAAGTACTCTAATATTAAATTTTAAGAAAATTCCGATAAATACATTTTTTTAATTTCATAAGATGTAAAAATTTAAATAGTTTTCTTTAAACTATCGTTCCCTTACTATCAATATGAAGTCAGTTGAATTATTTTTAATTTGGTATGTGATTAATAGATCTCAAAGCTTTAGGGTACTAAATATTTAGATATTTAAATTTGTAATTAAGTTTCCTTCATCCAGAAATAAGAAGCTTCATTTTAATTGTATCAAATATTTACAGTTTATACTTTAACTATTTCAGTTTAAAAACAATTTGCATGGCCAATTATTCAAAACCAAACTCATGCTTTTACAGTATTCAAAAATAGTTTTTGTAAAAACATAAAATTTTAGAAGCAAAATTAGTGAAAACGAAACCAATTGAAACTTTTTTTACTCTTTTGGAACATATTATACATTCAGATAGTATTAGTTTTACATCCTCCTAACTCAATGGAGATGTATAACAATCTATATTAAAGATGCTTTTAGTCCACTATTTCCTTATTTTACAAAAAGAACTTGAAATAAAATATTAATCTTTAAGCATTCCAATGCTCTAACAAATTCATAGAAATCCTATCATATACATTACAATGAATATGAATCATTTTATTTTTTCTATAGAAAAGGCAAACATTATTTTATCGAAAGCGATTCAAAAATCTCGATTCCGTTACGCCCCTGTGTAATTTAATGCAACGTAAAACCAACTTGATTTATTAAAGTACCAGGTACACGACATGAGAAAAAATACATCACTCTTCTCCTCTTTCGTGACTCATTTTCATTATCTTTGTGGCGTTTTACCCTCCACTCGATCAGTACATCATCGATTTCAGCTTTTCATCGATCCTTAGCTTAAATGATACGAAACAAGAACGATTAATTCCGATATCTTATTCTGTCTTGTACGAGATCCGTTTCTCCCACTGATATATGTCCAAGAATATTATTTAATGTCCCATACGGTGGAGAGATGTGAATTGAACCTTGACTGTTATTTGAGATTTGTTTGTAGGTCAATTATGTGCTTATAATATATATTTTTAATAAATATATAATCTGTTTCAAAACTTTAAGGATTAATTTAAAAGGTTTCCTTTTGCAAGAAAATATCATTAAAAATTCAAACGTAGTAATGAATAATACATGATACATAACTGACTATTATTATTAATAAAAAAAATCATAACTGGAAACCTTCACATATATAAAAAATACAGCTATAACAATTTTTAAGAGCAATAATGGGACACGGGTATATGATTGCTAATTTCAATTATCTCAACTTTATCAAGTCTCATAGAACACGACTGCAATAGCAGCGAATCGTTAACATTTCCTTGTTTGTCTTTATTGAAAACAGAAAAATATTCACGAATTCCCCAATGTTGACAAGTTAGAATGTACTTGTTGGTTTATTATTTTTAAATCTTAAATTTGAAAAAAAATTGCTAAATCTTTCCGTATACAACATGGACAAAGTTTGCTTAAAGAAATTACTATCAAACTTTTAAAATTTACGACAACATTAATCGTAAAACAGAAGAAATATGGTTGTATTTTGAATGCAAATACATTTCTCACTTAAATAACTTAATTATTAAATACACTCGATTTAGAAAAGTAGTTGTTTTAATCCTCACATGCTAGAAATCTTAAAAAGATTAATAATAAGGATCATAATATTAAAATATAAATATTCGAAATAATGAAACAAATAATACTTTTCATAAAAAGTAAATGTCTATGTTTTCTAAACACAATTTTGATAAAAGAAAAATGCTATTCACTAATTTAAATTTAAAGTTTGTATATTTGAAACTCTTTTCAATTATTTAATACATGCTGTATTTGTATACGTAAAGCAATTGTAATTGCTTGGGTCTAAGTCATGAGATACTTATTTTAGACTTAATTTCTTTTTTTATCAATAAGGATTTGAAAGTTTTTCAAATAGTTAGTAATTCACAATTTGCCATTAGCGTGATTTTTTAACCTCAATAATTGAACTTGATTTTCATCGAATTCGATGGTGCCCAAATATTATACAGAAATTCTTTGCAATATTTAAAATTATTCAATGAGGTACACGATGTGTATCACATACTCCTATTTATTTAATAGTAGGTTCTATAGCATTATAACGAGTAACATTATAAAGAATGCATCTTTTTAAAAATAAAAAGAGCGACCTATCCAAATGTTTAATATTATATAATAACCTGTGATGTATCGAGTGGTTATTGTATTTCCAAAACTATTTATCCATTATGAAATATTTTAGTGATGTACAATGAATCTTTTAAATACAATTATTTATTAATAGTTCTACAAGAGATTATCAATGTATAAAAAACTTACAAATTTTTAGTGATAAATTATTTCTAAATGTTTAATACGGTGATGCATGCTTGCCATTATGTAAATAAACACTGATTAATTTAATCTTTATCAGTATTACATTGAAACTTATAGTACCAAAAACATTTTTTTTATTTATTTAGTACAAGTAGAAGACAAGAAATAGCCAATATGTTTTTCTTCACTCAATTATTCAGCAGAATATTTCGGTTCGGATTGTTTCACCCTTTCAATTATTTCTGTGATTGCTTCGGTTTTGTATTAATGGAAAACGCTCTCTTCGAGTACTGAATTAGAACCATACAACATCGCTTGGGGATTGCTTTATCCTCAATTGCACCGCGTAAGCAATTTGGAAAGAATTCCACAAGTGGATCTACATCTGAAGAATACCAAGCACTCAGGAGAATTGCCACTCAAACGCTTAGCTTTGATGGCAGGGATTACTTTATCTCATTTTTTTTTTCTGTTCGTACATACTTAATCTATTATCGCGGTTTTGAAGATGGGGAAACAGAGACTTCAAGTAACAAAATGATTATGGTCACTATTAATTTTAAATAAATGATTAAAAAGAAGCTATAATCTAATGACATGCTAAAACTAATGAAAGTTTTGATTTAATTAATGTTTAAAAAGTTTTATCTGTAATTGATGTCGACTTTCTCGAGGAACAAGAGCTTTTCACAACTTTGCTCCACGTCATTTTCAAAAATTAGATTAATTTTTTTTTTCTTCTTTTAAATAAATCTATGATGTTCTTTTCGTTATAAGAAAAAAACATATTCTTAAACATCTAAAACATTAGTGGTAAATGATTTTCATAATTAAACTTTCTCTTTTCCAAATAGTTATAACATAAATTATTAAGTTAATACATATTAAGTTATAACATAGATTATTAAAATATAATCAACTTTTATAAAACTTTTCATTTGAAGAATGTTTTTAAGTGGATCGAAAATTTACAGCCTCTTATAAACATAGTTCATATGAAAATGTTTAATTAAATTTTACAAACGGAAATCACTTTATTTCTTTAAGCGTCTTCCTGTAAATATTTCGATGCAATACAATGAATCAAAAACTTCGATATTTAATATATTTTGCATGAATAAACTCATGTTTAATGTTTCTCATTTTTAAAAAAACAATTATACATTTTATTGTTATACCAAACCCCATTTCCTTATAACCGTAATACATGGTGGAACGCAGAAAAATAGCAAATATATTAAATTATAATTGTACATCTATGTGTACGTAATTATATTTATAATATTCGTTAAGTGTAGTTTTAATAATTGGTTAATAGTAGTTTTAATATCATACAGTAATGCACCATGCATTTAAAATAAAACTTTCAAAAATTAATCAACAACTATTTTTTAAATACTTGAAATCAAATGGTACTGTGCTCACTTGTTTATTGCACAATAAAAAAATTCATTTTGTTTATTTTATTAGAAATGTCCAAGTGATTTATTAGATTTTGATTTTCACTATTGTAATAATCCAAAATGTGTAACCTTGTCAATAGTTCTGAAGAAATTATTTAGTTAATACTTATTAAAATAATTAAATTTTGATCATTTAAATAAGAAAAATAGATTCTACGATTTTTTACAAACCAAGTCAAGTGTTTCTACAACGTAGGGAGGTTTAATACAAAATCTGTCCTAAATGATAAATTTTAATTTCATGAAATGATTTAATTAAAGATAGATTCAAGATAGATTAAAGATAGATAAAGAAATGATCCAATTTTTATTTATAATATTTAATAAATAGATCAAAAGCTACATAAATTCGCCATTTTATAGATTTTTATTCAGTTGTATTCATTTGACTATTTTTTTCAATATTCTAACAATATTTTTTTATTTGTTTATACGTAAAAATCTTAAGAGACTGTAGTATAGACATGCATTTACAGTAAATAAACATTTACGATTATATAAACCTATGTTAATTAAAAGGTAGACTCTTATATAATTAAATTCTTAAGAATTAATATATACAACACTAATTATTATTTAAACTAAACTATTAGTTATTCTTTGAATCTTTCTTAGATATTAAAAGT
Source organism: Caerostris darwini (assembly GCA_021605075.1). NCBI lineage: Eukaryota > Metazoa > Arthropoda > Arachnida > Araneae > Araneidae > Caerostris > Caerostris darwini. The sequence continues at coordinate 236,706 of BPLQ01015031.1, read as the reverse complement.
TTATTCAACAATTTCTCCTCTCAATTCTAAAATAAAGTTCATTCAATTCAATCTTTTGACCACTCTTGAAGGTCACACATTTTCGTATCAACTTTCTTTTAGCCTTTTCCACAAATTTATTTGATCTATTGTTGAAAGAAATAATTTGTCAAAACACGAAAACCAAAAAAAACTGCTTTATATTAAAAGTTTATTCAACAATTTTATCTCACAATTCTAAAATAAAGTGCATTTAATTCAATCTTTGGACTAATCTTGAAGGTCGTACTTTCTCGTATCAAATTTCTTTTAGCAGTTTCCACAAATTTATTTGATCCCATTGTTGAAAGAAATAATTTGTCAAAACACGAAAACCAACAAAACCGAGAAAGCAAACTATCGTTTTATCGAAATTGGGAAAACACAAAACCCAGGAGCAATATAGGTTATCGACAATTTTTTTCCCAAACCAAGACAGATCCACTAAACAACAGAGGACACTCGATCTCTAGTTTCTTGAGACAAAAAGAAATGTGACTTTGTGCTATTTCTGGAAAATAGGTCTCTACCACTGACGAATGTACGGGTGGGTCAGAGCTCAACTGTTAATCACATTTGTCAAAGCTGCTTTTACAGTCAAGATATTCTAGTAGGAGAAATGTTGTTTTTATAGTAGCTTTCAAGAGAATTGACTTTATTTTTAGGAGAAAGAAACCGAATTGCATAAAAATTTTAAATAAAGAATTGTTCTTTTTAAGACATTGTGAATTACAATTTTAGTTTCTAAATTTAAACCTGATCATTTTAAAAAGAGTTATAATTAAGTTTCTTACAATATAATTAGAAATATTTAGTGAAATTAAAAAAAATCTATTCAATTCAGAAATTAAATTAACTGTCACAAGTGGTTAAAATCAATAGTATTCAAAAGCAATCGATGTCATTTATATAAGAATCCAAAAATTGTGTATTTTTTTAAATTTCTGAATACTACGTTCAAAAACTCTGTTTAGATGCTAATAATTAATTTAATTTCCATAAATTAATTTTGTTTTGATTCGATCAGATGGAAAGCACTTTTATTGCAGTTTTGAAAATGTATAATTCATTTACAAGTTAATTATTAAAAATACCATTAAGGCATATATTTATACTTTTTTAATTATTTAACAACAGTTCCTTTTTATACTCAAGTATTTATTGAATAATGTTTCTTTATTATCTTGTAAGTTTTCTTTAAAAAATATAAATTAAATTTATTTGAGATATTTTTATTTATAACCAAGCAAACTTTCCATGTCAAGAAATTGAGTTCCGAAATAATAACTTCAAATATTAAAAGTTTAATTAAATTATCATTCTTACATTTTGATATACTCGGAGTTGCAATATAAACTGGAAAGTGTAATGGGAAACATTGAAATAATATTGAAGAAGCTCGTGTTGTCATTATCAAAGGATAATAATTATTTTCGCTGCTTTACTTTGCTACAGCTTTATCTAATCAAAACAAACCGAGCCCACAGAATAATCGGAAAATACAGAATGGACCACGATTGAAAAAAAATGTCACAGAAAGACAGAAATTCTAATTGTAGCTTTAAAACTAAAATCAACTTGAAAAATATTATCTCATTCAAAATAATGTACAGTTTGCTACAGAGATTTCAATTATAGGTGAACCTATTTGTACAGAATGTGTCCTCTAAAAATTAGTTATAAGACGAGAATAAATTTGAAAAATATTTCACCGCTTTCAATAAATTCAGTTTTTAGAGAAATCCAGGCAACCCTTGATCCAAAAAATGTAATTTTAAACCTCAAACATGGTAGAGAATTAATTAATAAGAGAATAGGCAGAGTTGATCATCAGTGTAACTGAGGAATTTATCGACAATATTACCAAAACAAAGGTTATATTATTTAATAGAAATATTTAAATTATACAATTCATCTAAAGATCTAATTGAAATATATTTTAATGAAAATACGCATTCCAACACAGCAACGACCTAACGCATATAGCTGTTACTTAGCAATTGTATTCAGCAAATGCACACGCTTGTCAGATCCCAGATATCAATGTCATTGAAACATGTGGTCTGCGATCGAAACAACTGTCTACCCAAATAAATCTACCGTATAACTAGTATGCATTATTTAGAATGCGCTCTTTAAGACAAACTGAGCAAATATTCCAGATAATACCAGAATAAATTCGAAATCTTCATACTTAGAAGCTAAAACGGCTGAAAAAAGAACGTACTGAAAACTTCTGATATCTTTTTAGGTAAATATAACCAAGTTATTCATGTGCTCTCAACTACATAGAAGAAAACAGCAACAATTTTTTTAAAAGTTAATTATTTTTTCAAGGTGCAATTTCTAACTTATTGCTTTAATTTATTTTATCTATAATTCTGTAGGTTAAAAAGTTTGCCGAGTCCATCAAAATTTATTCTTAACGTTGATTTTACTTCAACTAGAGAAAAATTGATGTATTTAAGGGACAGTTATAATCTAACACTAACTTTCGTATAAAAAAATATTTTTTTGAATTTTCCTCTTAAGCTAAATGTGTTTAAAATCAAATTAAAAATTTAAACAAAGTAAGAATAGAATTTTTCGTATCATGTTCAAAAATTAATATGAAGAGATATTTTTAAAATTTTGATAACCAATTTCAGTTTCAGAAAAATGTATTGGGAAAATAACTGCAAATGTTTTAAAATACAGCCCCTATGGAACTCATAAAATAAAACTCAACTCGGATATAATGCTATTACCCTATTAATGCTATTTGCTCGGTGAAAAAAATGTACCCTCTCTTCTCCTTTAAAAAAAAGGACTCATCAGGTAAATAAAAATTGTCTACTCTTTAGTAGATGTAGAGAAACGCATTTTAACTAATTATACATGTTTAATAATAAATAGAATAGAATAAATAGAATAGAATAAATAATTACGCTGACACATTTAGCTCTTTGAAATCGTAAGCTGTATTGTATAAACAGGAAGATAGAAAAACATTTTGTCAACTTAAAATATGCAAAAATTAAGTGCAATAAATACGAATATAATATTCATTACTGTATTTTTACTTTTCTGCATCTTATTTTATCTTCCGATATTCTCAGTTCAACTGTAACATTCAATAATATATTAATTATATTACAATATTAACTCAATATGAATTTTTTTTTTTTTTTTTTTTTTTTTTTTTTTTTTTTTTTGCTTTTATCATTTCGCTTTCGAAATAACATGCTTTCTTATAACGCGAGTATGACAATTGTCTCCAGAAGCCGCGTTATAATTGGATCGTTATGTATCTGTTCTATTACATGTCAAGCCAAAAACACAAGTGAATAGTTTTTAGCAAAGAATACAATTTCATATATATTGCCCAATGGTAAAGGGCATAACTAGGGTGTTAAAGGGTTCAGGTTCGAAATAGAAAATTCATTTGGAAATTGTAATAAAAAACCATTTGAATCTAATAAAATTACCTTGAAAAAAATTAAGATTTGCCATTGATCACAAATATATTATATTACACCACGCCGTGTCTCTTATTGTATTTATATACAAATGCATCATAAAAATAAGAAACTTTTAAATAAAACAATGATATCTAAGAAATAAATTCCTTTAGGAACTCTTTGTATAAACTATGCAACCATATTTCATATTTTCTGGACTGACAATCAAGGAAATGTTCGGCAAACCATTAATATAAACAAATAATTTGATGCGAGTTTTCGTTTACCTAAGCTGGTCTGGAATCAATATCCCAGTCTAGAAGAGAGAAGACTGCTTTCCTTTCATATGAATTGTTTAATTTGCAGAGAAGAATTTTCGCTTTTCGTTGAATTTGCGAAATTAGTTGCCGAATAAATTATTCTGTCTCATAAACATCTGAAGCAGCTATTCTAAAGCGATTAGAATAAACGCTTTTCTTTATCCTGAAATAATTGCATATCCTGTTTGGGATGCTTGAATAGAGTTAAATTCATCTTGCAATAATTCATAGAAGGAATTTCAAAGCCTAGGATTAATATTTCAGAGCTTGTAAGGAATTCGAAATGCACTGGCTGAAATGCTTTAAAACTTGGTAAATTATATTAACAACCCTCAGCGTTAAATCAAGCATACTAATCCAAATTTTAAGAGCCACAATAAAGTGTACAGTAAAGCGATATTTTATATTTATCTGAAAGCGTTAGTAGTAAAATATATTTCATTTTTATAATTATTAGTAATTTAAAAGTTTTCACATAGCAGTATTATGTACTTCATCTAGAAAGCTAAGACCACAAAAGAAGAAAAATGTTTTAAGTACATTAATTTATATGTTATACTGGTAATATATACCAGTTTGAAAATGACTATTTTTATTGGAAAGGAAACTGTTCATTTGATCATTTTGGTAAATTTAATGTTAATGGTATATTATCGCCGAAATGCGATGAATAACAAAATCGTGACAACAAATTACTTAATTTGAGTATTAATTAAATTACAAATTACTTAATTTGAGTATTAAATTACAAATTACTTCATTTGAGTATTAAATAAATTACAAATTACTTAATATGAGTATTAATTAAATTACAAATTACTTAAATTAATTCACAAATTACTTATATTAATTCCCTTGCTTCTCAGCAAGTGAGGTCGAAATAAAAATTATACCAATTGAAAACCAATTGAATATCAATTAAATTATACCAAATAAAAAAATTATACCAAATGAATTTTGAACTCAAATTAACAGTTAATTATTTTATCTTTTCAATATTATTAGTATAGATTATTAAAATAATTATTTATTAAAAACTGAAAACTAAACTATTTAAACAGGAAAAAATAGATGCATAAAAAGTTGTTTAACAATATATTTTTACTCTTATTCTCCAAGTAGGGATGTTACTGTGAGCTATGAAATATCGCGTTATCTAACATCTGCTCTCAAGGGCACGTAACATTTTTTTATTATTTTTCGTAAAAAAAAAAAAAAAAAAAAAAAAAGATTTGCGCGAATACTTTTATAAAATTACTCTTCTCTTACATTTGCTCTAGGGAGAAATTATTTGTTAGCATATATATGAGAAGATATCTTTAAAGCAGATGTTTCTATTCTTTAAAAAAACACTTTTCCTTATCTAAAAAACTTCTAATGGAGAAAGTTGCTTTCCGTGCTTAACTTTTGTTTCCGATATAATCTTTTAAAATATAAATTGAGAAATAGTATAGTATCGTATCTGTTGTATAAGATGCATTTTTTTAAATATTCAGAAGTGAATATTGAAATCTTTTCTTTAAAAAAGTTTAATTTTGTTGTAAATAATATACGATATAAACCTTTTTCACTTTAGTACTTTCTTAACCCTATAGCCAGCTGTGTTCAGCATACATATCGCGTATCACTTTTGCACAATTCCGCAGGATTCCTTGTTATCACATTACAACCAAATAAAATTTAGTTTTTTCTGATTTCTCTATTGAAGGAAATAATTATATTTCCAACAAAATGAACACTAAATAGTAAAATTACCAGTTTGTATTTGCAATATCGAAATCAATGACATCTTTTAGTACTAATTTTATAAAAATCAAAGCAATTTATCGGAAATTAATGAAAACCAGGACTCAGTGAAAACATTTTGATATTTAATAATTTAAATAAATAAAAATTGAATTAGCCTATAATAAAATTTCAAAAATCAAAATGCTAAGCAACTTTTATTAAAATTTATTTAAAATTCATTTAATTTTTATGTGCCTTTCAAATTAAAAAAAAATGATACATCTAACTTTCTATAAATTTTGTATTGGTATTTTTATTTGATATTTAAACATATCATATACAGTAGTATACACGAAACAAAATCGTTAATTTTTTTTAATTTCAAAATTCCATAACTTTCTGTGGAAAAAATTGAAATTGATATTTCCTAAGTTAATTTAATGCATTAAATAATTTATAAAAATGGCATTTTTTCTTTGAAAAATGTTACAGAAGAAACGCGTTTCAGTCAAACATATTCTCAATGTCAGTCAATAACATAGGATAATTTAGAATGTAATCCACAAAAATAAATTTGTTTATGATAAAAAATGAACAAAAAATTATAGTTCGAAATAATTTTTGAAGAGTTAAGGATTGCTTGGAAAAACGTAAAATAACTAATTGAATTTTATTTATTAACAATTATACAAATTATCAAATGTGAAAGAAATAGCTTCCAATTATTTTTCTAAATTTCTAAAAAAATTTTTGAAAGTAATTGAAATTGGAGTAATCGTGCATCTGTTACATATGATATTCATTTCAGTTTTGGAACCGATTATGGTACATAAGAGTAATTTTGAAACGATAATTTTTTTCATCTTAAAAGTTATGTTTTCTTTGACAAATTTGGTTTCCTGAAATTATTGAGAAATTCAAATATAAAAAATAATTATTATTGTCTTTAGAGTATATTATCAAATCTTTGGAAAACTTTTTTTAATAAATAAATTAGAAAAGACATGTTTAAAAAAAGATTTCATTTCGAGACAAATTTAATTTTAAGTTCCTTTTCTCAAAAATAAAAATTGAAATATAAATTGTGAAAAAAAATATAATGAAATTAAAATATAAATTGTAAAATTTAAATTTCATATTTCGCGACTGAAAACTATATATATACTATCCAAAATATTAAGCATTAATTGCAAATTTGTAAGTTATAAAAATTCACTTAAAAATCATATGATAACTTATTTAAAGTTTTACATTTCATAAAATTCTAAATTTATGTTATTTTCTCTTTTAATTTTTACACACTATCTTATTTGCAATTTTTTTTTTTTATTAACTATTCTCGTTTCAAACGGAATAAAGTATGTCGCAGATATTAAAATTATATTTTTGAGTAAATTTTACTTGATGATTCCGATTAAAAAGTATACTTAGTTCTATGGCCAAGAAAAATTTTGATAGTTAAAATATAAACAGCAAATAGTGTTCTAAAATAGTTCAAAGAAGAATTAAGAAATATTTTCATTTCACTGTAAACAATTTTTAACTATTGAGATATGCATTAATTGAAATATTTTCTAAGCCACCAAAAGGAACAAATGATAATGAATAAAAAATAGTTTAATAAGCTATACGCGAAATTAATTAATTAATGACAATACTTGCTTTACCTTTACAAATTATCTTCTTAATTACAATAAACAGATTCAAGCTGTAATGGATCTGTTATAATTATCTAAACAGACGGCTAGAACGAAAGCCATGCAATATTTTAAAGAATAATTATTCGCATGTCTGAGTTTTCCAGACAGAATATATTAGAAAAAATTTTGCAATTTTAATTTCTACTTTTCTATAAAGTAATCAATATTTAAAGCTATACAGCTGAATAAAAACTCTTAGCACGTCTCGATTGTTAATAATAAATATGCTTCTCGCATTTTACTTGTTAAATATAATCAAGCGGAATGTTATAAAATATAAAACGGTGGGTTAAATATTTTGAAATTTAATGGAACATTATCCGTTTTTAAAAAATTCATTGATTATAAATGTACAGATTTTATTTTACAAGATGTTTCTTAATAGCTATTGCGAATGTTTAACGTAAAATATCTAACAGTAAGATGAAATATACTTTCACACAATTTTTTCCTGACGCTTTAGTTTTGATTGTAAATAATGAAAGCAAAATAAAAACTGTTTAATTTTTATCTATTTGAATACTAATCTTCTAAAATAAATAAGAAATATTAGCTTCATTTATATAGCAAATACTTGAAAAATTCAAATTTTCGGTATAATATGCTCTTTTGTACATAAATATTTTGAAATTACGGCATTTGTTTTATTATTTTCGAATGTATTTAGTATTGAATATAATTTTAACAAATTTTAATTTTTCATAATTATTCAACATGTATAAAGTCACAAAAATCTACAATAAATATAAAAATATTTTCTGTATATCATCTTGCATTCAGATACATTTGCATTTTTATTTAAAAAACTTTTAAAAGTAAGATATATATATTTTAAAAAGTAAACAGTAGCTAACGAAATAATTTTAAATGTCTTAATCTCTTTTTTCTTGTGATGTTTGTCGAGAAAAAAACGTGAGCAATATTAAGAAAGTGATCCCAAACTGTTTATATTTTTTTTATCTTAAAGGATGCGCGAAATTCGATTCCAGTTTTAATGAAATTTTCGAATTTAGACAATTTCGAGGAAAGAAAATTCCAGTTTTAGAGAGAAAATTGAATTCGGTTTCTTGATTGCGTAATATGAACACATGCATGATGTCAGATGTTCGAGTTAACAGAAACTTGCCTTTGGATTTTGATTAATGTTAACTTCATTTGCGTTGGATTTGTAGCAGGCAAACGAGCTTATTGTGTACTTGGGGTGTCAGAGGAGACTTTCCCTCGTGTAGGTTCTATACCAGCATACAATGTAGGTCAAAGAAGCCCTTGCAACAGGCAGTGATCAAAATAAACCTTCGTCAGCGGGGAAACATAGAGGTGTTCAAAGGGTAAATATTATGACAATTCTTCCATTTGATGGAGGGGGGAAGGTATTAGGGACAGAGGTCGACAAGGACACAACGATCGATAGCCGGTCATCGATCTACACAGAGAAATTTGGCAAAACTATGAAATACGCATTTCACTAACTTTTCAGATTCTTTGTCCACCACAGGTGGTCGAAAGTCACTTAGCAACATCAATCACATGCACCATTTCTGATGCCAAGCACTGAACAACTCCCCACCGCTGAAGAGCGATGGGCCATGGTAATGTTCGTTCAATACACATAAACCAAAAGAAACAAACGAAACTTACATAAGGAGTTGTATCTTCGAATAATATTTTCGAGGAAGGTATTCTGCGGTGCGACGAGACCCCTCCGTCCACCAGGCATCTTGACATCCCGACCCGTTCTTTGCTAGGGGAATCTTTTCCCCTGCTCGGCCACCTGTTAGGTTAAAAAAGTAGTTAGGAAGTCTTTGGACACACTTTGGGCCTGTTCCAGAAACGTGAAGCGAGAGTTTCTCGAAAGCAGGAGCGACGCGAAACACACTGTTACTCGTTTTGTTGAACTCTCATTGGCTTCTCTCAGCTGCTAACACTCCTATTCCTCCTCGTATTGATTCTTCCTTGGCGTGGTTTGGGATTCATCGACACAACATCTCATATCCCTGTGAGAAATCTTTTCGGAGAGAGACCTCGCCAAACTTGGCTGCCTTCTCGAATCGTTAAAGTTGACGACTTTCCGAAACGAAACCTATGAAATCTTTTTCATTTCAGACTTTTCGTGACCAGGACGTTTAGGTATTTTCCTTCTACAACCTTTGGGGGTTGGAAAAGTACTCCAAAAATGCCGTTTTAGATGAAAACACGCGAGTTTTGCCCGTGGGGGGAAGTATTTAGCGCAAAAGTGAAAATAACGTGCTTTCGGCCGATTTAGTTTCCTTTGGTGTTTATTTTTTTGTTTGTTAAACGCTCTTTCTAAGAAGTGAATTTTAAATTAATACTACTTCAAATAAAGAAAATTCCATTTCATTTCTAATTACTTTGAACAAAGAATTACACAAAATTAACATAAACCAGCCAATTAGATTTAAGAGAGAAAACATCTTTTAGAAACTCCATTTTTAAGAAACATTTTATTTTAGTGTCCCTTGAATAGCTTTTTTGATTTATTTATTTTTTCAAAAATCTCATTAAACATTTTCAATAACTTTCAATTTCTATTTACAAGTCTTATTTACGGATTTCTGAACAAATTCCCAAAGTAACAATCTCGGTTAATCCTGCTAGTCTACTCATTCGGAGCTTGTTTTCAACCCGAGAGACTAATTACGGATAGAGAAGATTTTTTTGCTATTCTCAAGAGAGTAATAAAGATCGGATTTTCCTCTTAAGATCCACTACAAGACGGATGGAGCTGCTGTAACTTCGTTGTAGCTCTTTTGTGAGAGTCACGTTTTCTAGAAAGTTTACATACACTGTTCTGTGTAAAAATCTGTCAACTTTTGGCGCAATTCTCAGTCACGTTTTAAGGTTTACTGTTACTAGTAGTGCGGTTGTGTGAGCAGTTACGTGCCATAGTTATTCAGCATTAAGTAACTATTCTCTATTTGTAAAAGCAGATAATTACTGAATGCATTTAAAATGTAGGCATTGTTTTACATAAAATATTGATCATTGTAAAAATATTTTTAATTTTCAAGGAGATAAAAGCAGATAATTACTGAAGGAATTTAAAATGTAGACATTGTTTTACACAAAATATTGATCATTGTAAAAATAGTTTTAATTTTCAAAGAGATATTAGCCAAATATTTCTTTTATTTAATAATACTCGGTTATGGTAAATGATTGCTTGTTTGAAATTTAGAGGAATGCTTAGACAATATATTTTTTAACAATTGGAAAACGATATAATTATTGTTATAGGTTAGATAAGTTCTTGTACAAATTACTTTTAATTGTTATAAATACTATCCTTATTTTATTGGGATTAGATTTTATATCTTTTCTGTGATTTCAATTTTCATCAATTTCGCAGTAAAGAAGTATAATCCTGAACTCAAGTATAATTCAAATCTTCATTACCGGCAAATGAATAATTAATTATGATTCTAATCACTTTTATTTGTACATTATTATTTTACTAAAGCTTCAAATAATACAGTTGTGGATCACTTGAGATTATTTCTAAAGAATTAACTCAAACAAAACTTATAAAAATAAATTCGTCGAACCCGGTACAGTGTGTATTTTTAGATTCTCCATTTTTTCCCCCCATTTCAATTTTGGAAACCACCAGAATTTGATCATTCTAATTCTGATTCAATTTTTTATTAAAGATACACAATCCCATAATGGTATTTTTTTGTTTCGTTTGTCATTCTACGGTCATTTTGCGCACATTTCAGGCTAATTAGACCGAGATCTATAGTTTAACGTGGATATGATAATGGAGCAATTTGCAGTAAAATTCGAAAATATACTAGTCCGATCAGTTATATCTGATTCAAGACTTGAACCCAATTCCTACGTCCTTATAGTTTTCCAAGATAATATCTATGAAATTTGGAATAATTGTCCCAATTTGAATACATTCTTGAAGTTGATTGAAAATTAAAATTAAAGGTGCAAATAAAATTTCATAGCGTTAATTTTTTTTCTTGTAACTTTTAATAACATTTGATATGGAAAGATCAAGTACATCATTTTAGATATCAAGTACAATAATTTTAAATTATGTATAATACAAAAGTTGAGTTCATTACTTTCACATCATTTTTAGTAAGCTCTTTATATGTTGTTTATATTATCATACAAGTTTTGAGGAATAACAGCCATAAGTAATCATCTTCAAATTTGCTTTCCACCAATCGCCGCAAGTTATTTACAACAATTTGACTTTAAAAGGAGCTATAAAAGGAATATAAACTCTACAAAATTAAAAAGCATAAAATGAAAATTCTTAGTGATCCAAAATGGAGGTTAATAAAATATCCCCTTCCTTTCAAACTCATTCAAAATGCAGGAAAATAGTAAATTTATTATTGGCTGGGTATTGCCTTAAATATTTAATAAAAGTTCCCAGTCTGGATTTTGTCTATGCAGAAGAAAATCCTCCTTTTTTTTCTCTGGTTAAGAATATAGATTATTTTTCTTAAAATTCTTCAGCTTAATTTCCTACTTATATTTTCTTGTATTATTGAATTTTGGTGCATATTTGAGTTATTTACGGTGTTATGCAAAATAGTTGACTCTATATCAAAACAACTTTTAATATGATGCTACAAAAAGAAGTTTTAAAATTAACTCATTAAAGCTGAATGCAGTTTACTCTTTAAAAAACTACACATTTTGGTTGAATTATATTGAAAAAAATTGTCATTTTCCTACTACACAAAAATAATTCTTAGCTTAATTCTTTTAAAGTGAGGGAGATATAAATTGTATGGGTTCTTTACTTTTTATAACTTTAAAAAAATGTATAGACAAAATTAAGACAAAGGAAAAAAGATTTAAAAAATATATTCAAATATATTAAAAATTTCTTTTTACAAAGGAAAAAAAAATAAAAATTAAGCATTCACAACGATCTTATGATGCTAAAATTAAAAAAATATATTGTGATGTCTATTTCAATGATAGTTAAGCTAATTTAAACAAAAAAAGTAAAAATTTGATCAAATTATACTTTTTAACAAGCAAAGCTATGCCGAGTATGCGCACTACATCGAGTATAGGCATTATAATGGGCACTATATCGAGTATAGGCACTATATCGAGTATAGGCACTATAACGGACACTATACCGAGTATGACGCAGTAAACGGATCGAAAAAGGGTTGTATCTGGCTTCATGTAGGGCGTCTTGAGTAACGTTGTATCTGCTGTTCTAGTGTCAACTGACATCAATTCAAAATACCTAGTATTTGAATCAACAATAAGAGAGCAACATTTAGACGTTGCTTTCAAATTTTTTAATAATATTTTATTTAGAAGGAAACTATTATTCTTTTATCACGTAATTTTTTATAATTAATCGAAATAATTACTATATACATTATTTTTAGATGTTTTAAAAGATATAATAATTTTACATTTATGTAAGGGTTATTAATTCGCATAGCATAAAAGTCTTAAACCACCTTGAAATGTTTGAAAACTTACACTGGCATTTTTCATAATTTTCTAGCTATTAACCTGCTGACAGGTATCGCTTATTTTATATTTGCTTCAGTTATTTTTATCCATATTTATTACCTTCTTACAAAACCATAAGGAGTTATTTATGTACTTCTTTGGAAAGCGGAAATCTTTTTTTTTTTTGTCCATTCATTTTACACACGCAATATATGTTTTTTCGTGCGGATTGCTCATTATTATTTGACTCTTGAAAACATATCTTAATGCTTCCGTCAAAACGACACTTTCAAGCTCAGTTACAATGTGCAATTCTTAATTTAGACCATGTAATTTAGACTTCTTTTTTTGTTTAGTTTTAAGAGTCATTGACTTGTCTGTTCCTATTTACTTTTTTACTTAAGTTACCTACTGCAAATAAGTTTTATAAGTAAATCTATTCTTTAGATTATTATTTCCATTTGTTGGCAGGTCACAAATGGTTTTGTATCGATGTATCGAATGTATTCTACTCTCTTTTGATATTTTCTTACTTTATTAACATATCTTGAAATTTATATTATTCCGCCTTATTATCTGAACTAAAATATTAATAATAGTCGTAGCATTTATTTTTACTTTTTAAAGCAACGCCACATTATAGACTAAGCAAGTTTGACAGGAAGAAATGTATATTTATTAAGATACTTAAGCATGATTTTGAATTTATAAATGCTTTGATAAAATTTCTGTCCTTATATAAAATCGATGAGACTGTCTGGATAATTCAGTTTATTACTTTTTCCTTAAATTTTTACAAAGAGAAGCTGAAGATTAAGGAAATCATTTTTTTTCACGTGGAAAACATTGGACATGCGCTTCATATAAAGTCTTATTTATATGAAGCGCAGAATTGTTATTGCTGAACCAAGAAAAATATTAAATTAATTTTTCAAGTGTTTTAATTAATAAACAATACTGTAAAAATTGTTTAAAATGTATTTTTTACTAGAGTATAATATTTTATTCATTGATAAATATGTATATTATTGATATATACAAAGCCAGACATTAAAAAGTAATATATATCTCCTTAATGTTATATCTTCATGTTAAGATATAACATTAATTAGAAAAACATTAAGGAGATAACTCAAAAGAATAACATTAAGGAGAACACTAAATATAATATTCAACCCACCTTTTAAAAATTTTTAAACGGTAAATATTAACAAAACAGGGTGATTTCAGGGTTTTTTCAAACAATAAAATACCTTTTAGTAATGCTTTCCCTGTAATTAAATTTGAACAATGAATAAATATATTTCAAATAAAAAATAAATTAATAGCTCTTTTATAGAAAATTAAATAAAAGAATGAAATATTAGTTCAACTGGTTGATTTTTTTTTCATTATTTACCTTTGTTAGACAAATAACTAAGCAAAGAGAAAATGATAAACCTGCAAATTCCTATCTAATTAATCAAAAGCAGTAACAATTCAAAGTTTCTAAAATATCTGTGTCGTTTTGAATTTTTTATTTTATTTATTTTTTTTTTTTTTAGAAAAGGATGTAACATACCGTATTATTATTTTTGCTAAATAATGTAGCTAAGATAAAACAATACGGCTAGATTTCGGTAAAAATATTTTTTGGAGAGAAGAGATAGCAGAGAATTGTTATGCTTTTGCATTTTCTATTTCCTGGTTGTTTAAAGGAAGATTTATTCATACTGGCTTTTCAGATTTAATCTAAACCTGAATATGGAAATGAAATGAAACCACAAAAATAAAATGAAATTTTATACAATAAGTTACCAGAAAAGTAAAGTGAGTCATAATATTAATTATCTTTTACGATTATGTAATGTTTTCATTTGATGTAAGCACAAAATTTCTTTGTTTCATAATAATTTGACATAAAAGTGTAATTACCGTTATTAAATGCAATTAAAGACTTTAATAAATATATAGCTGAGGTTATGTAATAAATTTACGACACATATTTCAATGTATTGTTTAAGTATCTATGCTGATTGCCACATAATTCTTACAAGAGATTTGCCGATTTAATTATGCCTTGCAAAAATTTAAAAAGCAACAAAGTAAGAAGTAAGATGCATTGGAATCCATAGATTATTAAAAGAATTACTGCGATAATGTTCTATATATAATAACAGAAATTATACTTTATACAATGTTATAATTATTTTATTATGATAGTAATATTTTGGAACGTATTGGAAACGGAAACTTTTTAGGTGGTTTTTTGTTGGATAAGTAAGGATCCACCATGCCTTCCCGAAACAAAATATAGCCAACTGGAAAGAGTTCAAGGTTTATAGATTCTCCTTTTAAGGACGGGTACGCTAGACGTTGGAACCGACAGTGAGAGAGGGAGAAAGAGAAAAGAGAGTATGCAGAGTTGAGTGAAGGAATCCCAGACAGTAAGAAGGTTATAAAGACTCTTAAACGGATGATTTTGTAAATACTTGTTATATAATTTCATTTCGTGTGTTATGTGTTGCAGTTGTGCAGTGCTGTCTTAGCAAATTTTAATAAATGCGACAACTAAACGTCTCTTATATTATTTAAAGAGACAATTCAGTTCTATCCTGAAGCAACACTGAGTCAAGACCACACTCATATCCGGCCCTAACTTTTACTAAGACCATCAGTCTGTGCAAATAAGTTTGGGTGATAATGTAACTTTTTCAAACATCGATAGAAAACTTCAAACTTCTTTTAATAGAAATATTAGACACTTTTAAATATTATTAAATCTTCAGACAATGCACATTTATAAACGTAAAAAAAAATTCTAACAAAACTGGAGAAAACAGAATGTTTCGATTGAAAGAATTAATTAAATAGCTGCTACCATTTACAGATAGAAATTATATTTATAAAAATTGTATCATACTAAATACACAAATTTTTAAAATTTCAGACTATCTAGATACATTTTTAAACCCAAAATCCTGCAAAAAAAAACTATTATTATCAGATTCAAAGAATTTTTACAAAATTCATCGCAAATGAGAAAAAAAAGTTTATTACATTACTTATCAATATAATTTTTTTAACTATTATAATAATTAAACTGTCTTAATTAAAAACAGGGTTTTAATTGATACGAAAAAATATCTTTAAATATATATCTATATTTTTCTCTTGTGTTCTCAATTACAATTTGCATTAAATAAGATTAACACTAAGCGATAAAAAAAAGGGGCTTTTAGCTTAAGAAGAGAAAATTATTTAAATTAGTGTTGTCGTCTAGATAAGATAAGAACAGATTTTAAGTAATCGTCCCAACAGTCTCTTTAGCAATAATTTTATGCAATACTGTTACAATTTATTATTTAAAAGCATATGGGAAGATCTGAATTGCTAATAAAAATATTTTGATACATTTCATGTCCTTTTATTCATTTTTTTTTAATGTATTAGTTGAATATTTCTAAATCATATCTAAAGTTCAATATAATTATTTTATTCTTTTAAATGTAGTTATTTATAAGACAAAAGTTAAATTCTTTCGTAGCAGTTTCTCATTTTTATTATTAACTTTTAATCAAAAATTTGTATTTAATATTGATTTCAAATATTTATAATTTTGCTATTAGTAAAATGTAATTGGTTTTATAAATAAAGGATTAAAATTACTATTTCCAAAAACACACAACTGTTATTTTAAAGCATATGGGAATATCTGGATTGCTAATAAAAAATATATTGATACAGTTCATGCCCTTTTATCCATTATTTTTATTTGTTTTTAATGCATTACTTGAAAACTTCTAAATCATATCTACAGTTCAATATAAATATTTGACTGTGTTAAATGCAGTTATTTATACGATAAAAACTTAATTCTTTCGTAGCAGTTTCAAATTTTGATTATAAACTTTTAATAATTTTTATTAAAAGCAGAACTTGTATTTAATATTGATTACAAATATTTATAATCTTGCTTTTAGTGAAATGTAATTAGTTTTATAAATAAAGGATTAAAAATATTATTTCCAAAAACACACAACTCAGATGTCCTTAAAATAAAGTATTATTACTTTTATTGGTGATAAAGAGTTATAACAAAATGTTACGCAGACTGAAATAGTCATTTAAATAGAAAAGAAATTCTGTGATAAAAACTCCAAAATAAAACTTCTCAGAAATTTTGAATGATATAATATTAAATTATCTTTAATAGCTGTGTGTATAATAATTGTTATAACATCAGACGTAAATGGATACAAATTTTTTTTTTATTATTAACATTACTTAAAGTATCTTAAATGTTCCAAAAAACAGAAAACAAAAATGTCCATTTAAAGATTACTTTAAGATATATAAATATATTTTTTGTTGATTTTTCCCCTTCTATAACAAGTAATAAAGTATGTCAGCAAGCCATATCTTTAGAAATATTGAGTAAAGTTTTAATATCATATTTCTAATTAAGTGAGATTTGAAATATTTCCATTTTGCAATTTAATGATACTACTATATTACAATTTTGTCTTTGTGTAAAGAATTAGTAATACATTTGAAAGGCCTCATCAATTAAAATTAATTCATTAAATAAAAAAATTAAAAATTAATTGTAATTTTAAATCATATTTAAGATGCAATTTAGAAATATAATAAATAGATAATATATTGCTAGAGTAAAATATTAAATAATATATTATTTTTTTCGTAAACTAGTATTTTGAAATTTTATGTACAAATATAATTACTGATAAATTCTTAACAAATTTTACCAACCAACATATTTTTTACTGTATAATTTATATTCTAAATATCATGAATATATTTTCAATACTCTAGTATGATTTTAGCCATATATAGATTTTTTAAATATACTTTGCTATATATATTGAATAAATTTCAGAATAGCATTCAGAAGAATTACCTTTTTCTTATCTATCAAATATACGGTCTATACGGTCTTCTTTATATTTTTCACTATATAATTTATATTTTACATATCATGAATATATTTTCAGTATTCTAGTATGATTTCAGCCATATATAGATTTTTCAAATACATTTTGCTATACATTGAATAAATTTCAGAATAGACTTTCAGAAGAATTACCTTTTTCTTATCTATCAAATATAGGGTCTATACGGTCTTCTTTATATTTTTCACTATATAATTTATATTTTACATATCATGAATATATTTTCAGTATTCTAGTATGATTTCAGCCATATATAGATTTTTCAAATACATTTTGCTATATATTGAATAAATTTCAGAATAGACTTTCAGAAGAATTACCTTTTTCTTATCTATCAAATATAGGGTCTATACGGTCTTCTTTATATTTTTCACTATATAATTTATATTTTTACATATCATGAATATATTTTCAGTATTCTAGTATGATTTCCGCCATATATAGATTTTTCAAATACATTTTGCTATATATTGAATAAATTTCAGAATAGACTTTCAGAAGAATTACCTTTTTCTTATCTATCAAATATAGGGTCTATATGGTCTTCTTTATATTTTTCACTATATAATTTATATTTTACATATCATGAATATATTTTCAGTATTCTAGTATGATTTCAGCCATATATAGATTTTTCAAATACATTTTGCTATATATTGAATAAATTTCAGAATAGACTTTCAGAAGAATTACCTTTTTCTTATCTATCAAATATACGGTCTGCTGGTTAAGAAACCAGGCATTTTTTCTGAGAAAAGCAACCACGTCTTCTTCTTTAATCTTCTTTAATGTTGCAGAAGCTTCTTTCAATAGCATAAAGCTGTGGTCCGTGTTTCGCTATTGGAGATAAGAATAATTTTTCTTCGAAACATCGAGCTATCGAATTCAAAGAAACGTTTAGGAATAATAGATTCCCTTAATTCTTGTGGGGTTTCAATCTAATTCAGAACGGACGAAAACTGTTGTCTATTTTTAAACAAGTAAATTGTGCTTCATTATTCTATTTTGCTTTAGAATTTATTTTGGGTGAAGTATAAAACACATATATGTCTGTAGTGACTATCATTTTAAACTATTGCAATGGTAATGAAAGGTTCTTTTAACAGAGTTTTGCCATTTCCAACTGTCTAATATTGAAAGGGAACTTACTATGTTTCTAAAATAATTTTTATCTGAATTAATCATTTGATTGTACATAAATTTCAGCTATAAACTATCAATTATAAAAAGATGCTTTCATTTGTTACATTTTAACTATCAAAGTTAAATGTTTTATTAAACTAATACGTATATATGTGTAGTAACTATCAGTTCATACTATTGTAATAGTAATGAAAGAATCTTTTAACAGTATTTTGCTATTTCCTGCTGTCTAATATTGAAAGGGAACTTACTATGCTTCTAAAATAATTTTTATCTGAATTAATCATTTGATTGTAAATAAATTTCAACTATAAATTATCAATTATAAAAAGATGCTTTCATTTGTTACATTTTAACTATCAAAGTTAAATGTTTTATTAATATAATACGTATATATGTGTAGTGACTATCATTTCATACTATTGTAATGGTAAGGAAAGGTTCTTTTAACAGTATTTTGCTATTTCCTGCTGTCTAATATTGGAAGGTAACTTACTACGTTTCTAAAATATTTTTTATCTGAATTAATCATTCGGTTCTACATAAATTTCAACTATAAATTATCAATTATAAGAAAAAATGTTTTCATTTGTTACATTTTAACTACCAAAGTTAATTGTTTTATTAGTCTAATAACAAAACAAATTTGTATTGGAATTTATCGCTGTTTATATACTTATTTATATGGTTTAGTTATTAATTTTTGATTTAGCTTCTAATATTAAAAGGGAACTTACTATGATTAAAAAATATTTTTTTATCTGAATTAATCCTTTAATTATAAATAAATTTCAACTACAAATTATCAATTATAAAAAAATATTTTCATTTGTTAAATTTTAAATACCAAAGTTAATTGCTTTATTAGTCTATTAATAAAACAAATTTGTGTTGGAATTTACCACTGTTTATATGGTTTAGTTGCTCTTTAATAATTATCTAATATGACAAAGAGACTTAAGAAATGGGTTAAAAGTTTCAGATTAAAAATAAATAAGGAGGTTTTATTTTTACTTAATTCCTTTAACCGTAAAAAGATGTTCATAGGATAATTAATCTAATATGATTAAACTTTCCATACATAACTTTGCTGGGCATAATTTATTTCATTTTTGTGAATATTTAAGATATTAAATACAAATGAGTAAAATAATGTATATTAAACTTTTTTTTCAACTAAAGGCAATTTTTATATAATTGAATTCTTTATTAAAAAATGGCAAAAATTTTATTTCTTCATACTTTTTGCTTTCTTTATTCTTTTAATTTAAAAAATGTATACTACTATTGTCACTTCGTGTTAAAACAAAATATGACGCTCTTATTTGTGGTAACAAAGATTATGTATATTATATGGTTTGTAAATACGAAGAGGATTAAAACACGGAAAATTCCTTGACCAGTAAATAAAATAAACTTTTTAGTCAGCTTTTTTTAAAAACATTTTCTCCTATTAAACTTTTTTACGATGCTAATTACTTTCTTCAAATTTTTTTAAACCTGCACCAAATTTATTTTTAAACAAAAAACTTTTAACTAATAATTTTTTTTCCTCCGGAGATGATGAATTTTTCACTTATGCTTCTTATTTCATTGATGGATATAAAAGTTGAACCATGCATAATGCATGTTTTTCTTTTTATTTCATTTTAACAATTCTGGTTTATAGAAATACGAAACGTGACTAGAGATTGGGCTTTAAATTTCTGCAGTTTCACCTCAATGCAATACGTAAATGCTACTTCTGTAAAAGTCACGTCTAATTTTAAGTTGTTCTCTACTGAATTAGCTAAAATTCATCATTCGCTTTTATTCTCAAGAGCACTTATTTCTAAAAAGTAATGTTAGGGGGTAGCAATTAACGTA
Source organism: Caerostris darwini (assembly GCA_021605075.1). Taxonomy (NCBI): domain Eukaryota; kingdom Metazoa; phylum Arthropoda; class Arachnida; order Araneae; family Araneidae; genus Caerostris; species Caerostris darwini. The sequence continues at coordinate 216,073 of BPLQ01015031.1, read as the reverse complement.
TCAACTTTCAAAAACTCTACATTTCCACTTATTATCTTACTACTACGTTGAAATTAAATTTTGATGAAAATCAGCTTTCTTTCTTTCTTTATTACTTTTAAAATTCTAAAATTAACTTCAAGTTGGATGAAACTTATGACAATGTCAATGCACAATTAACGCCATTCAATAAATTGAGCCAATTATTTACTTAAAGACGTTTTTCGAATCATTTGTTACTGACATGACTCTCAACATGTAATCGAAATTTGCTTAGAAATTTCTGAGAATGTATTTCATTCTATAGATATTTAAATTAGTTAATTATTCTTAATTGCATTCTTCGCAATTCGTGATTTTTTAATGAAAACCAATTATAATAATTTTTGTAAACTATACATTCTATGACTTATGCAATCATCTGTATTTTCCTTTCATTTTAAAATTTATTTAAAGTTATGTAAATTTATTTAAAGTTATGTAAATTTATGTAAAATTTATGTAAATTTATGTAAAATTTATGTAAATTTATGTAAATTTTAATTATGTCTTAAACATTCTTTTTCTTTCAAAGAAAATTATTACATAAAGGAGTCGTAAAGATACTATAGATAATGCATTAAAATTTCATGAGAAATGATTTCATTGTTTAAAATAATTCTATTATCCATTATTTTTTTGAAAAATATAATGCTTTTATTTAAAAATTTTCCAGAAAAAAATTACTCATCAAGTTTGGTGGTCATTTAAATAAATGCATTAATTAATTTGATTAAAAAATTCATTTCGTTTATTTTTACTCGATTCGAAGATTTGCTATTTCATTCTTGTCGTTATTTTTATTTTCCTGTACGAAACAAAAAAATAATAATGACAAATATACCCCACCACATAAATATTCTTATCATAATCTCATCTCAAATCTCTTCTCATTGTGAAACAGATAGTTTTATTAGCACTTAATGTTTTTTAAATCCCTTTTCTTCTCAATCTTCATTTATAAACTATCTCGAAGCTGCATTGCATTTTTATTGGATTTTTTTCTTCTTCTTTCATTATTCAAAAGCCATCTGCTTAAAAAAAAAGCAGCTGTTCTTCCTTTGTGTGTTCATTATTCATTTCAAATGTTTTTGATATCTTACGATCTAAGAGTTTATAATTCGAAGTATTTCTTTTTTTTTTCCTTAATTTTTTTCGAAGAATGTTCTTCTAGTCACAAATAATGAGAAGAAATTAATCAAAGGATTAAATATATGACTCATTATTTTTAAACCCAATTTCTTTGTTTGAGGGTTTTTTTTTTTTTTTTTATTTTGTAAGAATATTGATATCGATATAAAGAATGAATTATTTAAAGACCTCTCAAATTCTTTTCTTTAATAAAAATAAAGATGCAAACACTCATTCCAATTTATTTAGGTGAATAAAAAGACTGTTTTAGATAATTTAAAGACTTGTAAATGCAAATCTATTAAGTTTTTAGATTTTTTTCTTTTAGAATGCTAAAATTACCTTTTTAATAAAATAATGATGTATTTAACAGCAATTAAACAGCATTTCGCTTATAATAGCACACAATTGTAAACAGTAACATCTTTATTTTTATATTTATTTTTTTTATATCTAAATATGACAATCTAAATAATCGAACAATTAAACAATCTAAATTTATTATTTTTAAGTTAATAAAATTAAAAATATATTCTTTAATTGTATCTTGTTTCTCGTTTACTTAGCTCTTCATAGAATAAATAAAGAATAAGAAATAAATCATGTGTTCTATTTCTATGTAGTAATATTGTTAGCAAAAGAGATATTTTCTCAATTTTTCTTCGTGAAGCTAGTATTACTGATTAAAGGGCATTTAAATGTGGTTTAATACATATATTTGCAATTGAAAATTTCTATTTTGAAAGTAGTGCAATGTATTTAACTTAGTATTCGTTTATCTTGATTAAGAACATGAAGGGCTGAAGTCACCAGGTGGTTAATGCATTGGACCTCAAAATTGATGAGAGTTTAGCTCGAAACCTGAGGAGCAAACCGAATTGAAATCTTTTGTATTTTCTCCAGGGAGAAGTAAGATAAATCTGTAGTCTAAATAACCCCTCGATTGAATAAGGAGGAGAATGACTGAGACAAGCAGCTCAAATGAAATTCCTGTAGGTGTTCGAAGTTGAGATGGGTTCAAAGTAGGTGTAGTGTAGCAAGTTCCCTATGGTGTCTCCTGGGCAAGGCAGAATCTGCTACATATCTCTTGTGTTAATTACGAATGAACCTGAGTATTAAAGAATATCATTATAAATCAGGAAAAATATTGAGTAATATATTTCTATTTATGAACTAGAACTTTGAAATTAACTCTAAAAATTTCAAAATCAAAGATATACTGAAAGATTAATGTCTTTTTAAATGAAATGTTTTTTTTTAAAGTCTTTAAAGAAATAATTTAACTATGAAATTGTATAGAAGGAATGAAAAATAATTTTTAAAGAATTGTTTTAAAATGAAATGATTAACCTGCTATTTAATTCAAACTGTCAATCGACGGTTTGTAATATTTGCTTAATTATTTGTGGTAATACGTTACTTATTATTTTTCCTTCTTCCTTTACGTGTTGTAAAATGCTTATGCATCTGACTGTTAATATATCTGAATTACATTATTAAACTCATGATAATTTCTGGATGAATGCTTGATTTCTAAATTTGAAATGAGAAAATTAGAATCTTTATGCTTCTTTTAGTAGAAAATTTATATATATTTTGTAGAAATTCTTTATCCGGATACATGAGTAGTCAATAAAACGCAGATGCATTTGACGTCTAGATTATCCTATTTTACATATATTTTCATTTTGTAACAGACCCCTTCGTGAGAATTCCCAATTCTTTTTCCTTTGTGAAACTGTATTTTTTATGAAACTCATAGAATAAGATCAGGGCATATAGACGTTTTGAAATTTCTACTTTTCCAAAGAATTTTACAATAACACTAAAATATAGTGAATATTATTTCATATAAAACGACTGTCTAAAATATATATTCAGAAACACTTTGAAGGCGTAAGAACCTATTATAAGGGTGAGAAACGGAATATGTGAAGGTAATACTCTAATTTATTCCTCTTTCTCTAGAAATATGTCAAGACGTTGAAATAAATGGTATGCGTTTTGAGGGAAATTTCACAAAAGTTTTAGCATAAAGTGTTTGAGAAACCATTTTGGCCATCTGGAACTTACCAGGAAGCAATTTGAAATTCAATGTGAATAAAGAGACTGCTTTATGATATTACCACGTATTTCTATCAATCAATCTCAAGAAACTGAACAAGAAGTTTTTTTATCATGTACTGTGTAACAAATTTTTACAAATAAGGAAATATAAAATTAAACATATCATTTTCGAATTCTTTGGTATCTAGATCTTATTATTTGTTTTCTTTAAAAAATTAAACTGTCTAGAATATCGAAGAAGAATTGTTCTTTAAAAAGTTTTATAGTGATTCAGTTAAAAGATGACAAAAAGAATTGACAGTGTCTAATTGGTATTTTGTACTACTCGTGCCCCATGGGTAGGGCCAGATTTTCCTATAGGCTAACTAGGCTTCAGACTAGGGCCTCAAGATAAAGAGGGGCCTACATTCAAATTGTTAGCAAAATTAGAATTACGCTATTCTAAAAACAGTAAACACTAAAACACTGAATCAAAAATAAGGAGAAATTCTACACATATGAATAATAAACAAACATAATAAGTAATTTACAAACTTAAAAATGGGAGGTGAAAGGGCCTCATAAATGGAATAGCCTAGGGCCTCTTTTCATCTAAATCTGGCCCTGGCCATGGGTAATGTTGTAAAGCAAACAAGTGAGCTATCATAGTAGTTCAAATCCTCTGTAGACCTCCATTATAATAGCTGTTTTCAATAACGAGGAGACACAATTGGAATTGTAACAACATGTGTCGACACAACACAATTGAGATTGTGGCAACAAAGCCTCTCACATCGTTTTTTTAGTTTCCTGGTGGGTGTTAAGTTGCTTTATTCTCCCATACTACCAGCAAAAGCAAGAGGTTTCATCCCCAAAACCTCCTGAAAGGCATTGCCTTTTCATTATCGCCCATTGGTGGAATGATTGTGGCAAGCATAAATAAAACATGAAATCCATCGAAGTACAAAAAAAATTGTTCTTTGACAGCCATATTTGTATAACAAGATTTAAGTTACAGTTTAGTTGTTTTATTTAATAATTTTTCTCTTTAATTTATTTCGCAAATATATAACCAGGGCCATAAATTTAAAATGAATACTATTTAAACTGCACCTCTTTAAAAAAATTTGATAAATTTATTAAACTTCTTTTTTTTAGATTTGATTCTTATTTTCAGTTTCATCTTGATGCCACTGTAAGAAATATAGATTTTTTTTTTATATTCTGAGTTAAATTTTGTATTGCCTTAGTTATTTTAATAATTGATAAATTAATATTCTTTCATTTTAATAAAATTAATTTTAAAAATATACGATTAATTAATAATTTCTAAAAATAAACGGCATTGAACCGAAATTTTTGAATTAAAAAAAATCATTTCAAATTATCTAAATATAAAAACTTTTTAATTATCTAAATCTTAATTCATTTTATCTAAATAAATTAAAACTTCATGAAAATTTTCTATGTATCCTATTATTTTCTACTTTGGTTCCTTGAGGGAAACTTAACATACATTTTTTTTCTTCACATAAAAATTTGAGTTATTCCTTCAGTTAATAAAATTTTAGTTAATCACTCAGTTAATAAATTTTGAGTTATTCACTCAGTTAATAGAATTTAAGTTATTTCCTCAGTTAATAAGTTTTGAGTTATTCATTCAGTTAATAAAATTTGAGTTATTTCATCTCAATACAAAAATAAAAATAAAAATTCTCTTTTTTTTAAATATGATTATCATGAATTAGTACAGACAACTTATTGTGCATTAAGAAACATCGTTAATCCCAACTGTAAAAATAGATCGCCAGAACAGACATAGATTTATTAGTATCTCTATGTGTGATAATGAAACTCTCTGTAAATAGGAACCTTAATGGACGTTACTACTATCGTGGAAATTCGCTGATTGAAGTAGTTTCTTAGATAGTACAATCACCTATCTATATTTTTCCTCTCATATTGGTGACTAATAATTTTTTTCGTATAACGTTATTAATGTGTGCTAGAGATTACCAAATCTCTATTATAATGATCCATAGACAATGCCACACGTGATTAGCTTTCTTTTCGCTATTTTTTTCCCTTCTGTTCCATTATTCTTGTAACGGTGAATGTAATTTTTGGTTAGTTCAGATATAACATAACTGCTATTTATAAAGAACATTGTACAATTAACCGTTTGTTATTGCATTTGTTTACTTCAAAATAAATTAGCATTACAATTTGTAAATTAATTTTTGCTTTCAATTGATGAATTGATTTAATTTTACCAGAACAATAAAGTGTCATTATGTTATATGATAAGAAATATTTTGATATTTTTCTTATAAATATGAAATTTTCTATACAATTGTCACGAATAACTTAAACGCTTGATATTTTTTCTCAAAATATAAATGTAAACAGTTGTTTTGCATAATCTTTTTTATCTTTAGGTTTCGTATCTTTTCTGAAAATCTAATAAAATAAAAATGGAAACAATGGAAAAAAGTAATGTTTTAGAATATGTTTTAAAGCAATTGAAAATCGGACATAACTTTTTGAAAATATTAATTCTAAAATGCATAGTTTTAGATGAATAGATTATTATTTTTTTTTTTTGGAGGGGGGGGTTTTTGTATCTATCTATTTTAAAGATACTGATTTAGTGACAAATGAAAAGTTTTGTAAATTAATGTTATTCTATAGTTTATCTAACACATTTATTATGCTTTTAAGGAGTACTTTTCTTTTCTTTTATTTTGTCTCGTGGTTTTCCATTTTCAAATTTTTCGTCCTCTCTCTCTCTAATGTATAAATTGATAAATAAATAAATAAATACATATATATAACACCCAATGTTCCTCGACTTACTCAAATTTCTTTTTACACCGTGAGAAGATAAAAAATTTCAAATACTTCAACGCAGTTCTTGTAAGAAGAAGACTGAAGTAACTAATATTTATTTACATAATGACATTTAAGACAATCCCAGGAATGCCACACACAATTCTAATATAATTTACATCTATTAACAACTACTATTACTACACCATACCGCATTACTGTGCCTAGAGCTGAGTTGCCCCTATACAGTTTGGGAATGACGTCGGTGAGAAGTCTGACTGGGCTTCGTGACTCTCTACAGTCATATGAGACCGGGACCTATGGATTCCGAACCACTACAAACATCCATGTCAACACTGGGAGTTGAGCCCAAAACCTGGGGCACCGATCACCAGACACTCGGCCATTCAGGCCCAGCTATTAAAAACTCATGGGAGGGTGAAATCTCGTGAGTTATTACGTAGAGTATGACGAAAATATGAAACGAAATTTAATATATATATATATATACCTTTCAAAATACCGCATAAAATAAAAGATGCAAAAAATATAAATTGATACAAAATATCCTTAACTGGACATTGTTTTAATTAGTTCTCGCTTACAATAATTGCCTTTCAGAATGTCGAACTTAGGCTTATTCCAGTAAGTTCATTAAAAATACGGAAGGAATTTTATTCCAAATAAGAATTGCTCACATAAATTTTCGTAGCAGCTTTAAATTCCTATTTAACAAATAAAGTATCTCAACAAATATACTAAAAATAATGCAATTTGAAAAGATTAATGGATTTTTAAATTAATGGCGCGCTTATGAAATTTTTAAATCTTCACTAAAAATATAACTGAAAGTTAGAAAACAAGAAATTATTAAAATACATAATAAATCTGTTATTAAAACATAATAGTTGAATATATTTCAAACCATAATGGTTAAAGATTTTTTCGAACCCTAATGGTAGAATATTTTTCAAACGATAATGTTCTAATATCTTACCAACAATAATGGTTGAATATTTTTCGAATGTTTGAAATATTATCGCTTGAAGTCTTTATTACATAAAGACAGTTAGCGCTTTTTTATTAGCCAATTTGTTTTCTGACTAATCGTATTGTTGTATAAATACTAAATAATAAAATGATGCAAAAGATCTAAACCGAAAGATGTTTAAAAGAATAATTATACCATAAAGAATAAAATTGTTCCCAAAAGTTATAATTTTGTCCTAATTCCTTAACTTTAAGTTTTCTTATTAATGTTTTTGTATAAATCTTAGAATGCCCTATATATTTCTACTTGTTTTTATAGTAATATATATATAGTAAAATTGCACTTCAAAATCACAGACATTCATTACATTCTAGATCCACTTAATTTTCAAAAAAAAAACTGCATCATCATGCTTATTTTATAGCAATTAATTCAGCAATGTCCCAGATATTATCCCAAGTTTCCCAACTCTGGCACAATTCTCATTACAATTCAAATATTCCGCATGGATTCAATGATCAAATTATTCATGAGACGAGGTTGCCTGGTAATTATGGTTTTGGCTTACGAACCAAGTTCTCTTGATTCGATGGTGGCCAACACCGTGGATAAGCTGCGCATGAACAACTCATCTCCACATCTCGTTTCTGTATGAAAGGCAATAAAATCTTCAATAGTTCAGAAAATAAAGGATGATCCCTTACATAAGACAAAAAACAAATACAAATAAAAAAATAAGGTGATTATAAAATGTTATAAATACAGCATGAAATATTAATATTTTTTAATATGACGAGAAGAAAACAGAAGAAAAGTCATGAATAGGTATAAACATGATATTTATATATAAAAAAATTTTTATTACTAAACACTGTTTTAACTTTAACAAACTTTAATTGTAAAATAATAATTTTTTTTTAATTGTAAAATAAAAAATAATAATAACATTTAAAATCTTTATCAATAAAATAAATGTTTAGAGGGAAATATACATCAAATGTGATATAAAAACTTAAAAAAAGGATACAATTAGGAAAAAATGGGGTAAAAGCAAGGAATAAAACAACAAATAATATTCTACATTTAAGGTTTTTTCATATTATTATAAATGATATCCTACAAAAATATTAAATAAAAGAAATATAATGTAGCTGAAAAAGTAAGGAATGATGTATAATAAAAAAACATGAAAATATTAGAAATTAAAGGCGCCCAATATAAAATAAATGTGATAAAATCTAAATCAAAACATTGAATTTTATAACTGATTTTGTGAATTTGTAGGCAGTTTGATAAATCTGAAGAGGACAAAAGTCCTTATGTATTAAAAATGACGTATCGCTCAGATGACGACCTCGGAATTTGACTATCATAGTACTAAATTAACAGTTGAAATATCGTGTTATTTATTATTGTCCAATGGTATATTAGTTTCGAAAGGAAATAATTATATCACATTTGCTGAAATTTGTGCATTTGTACGTCGTCAATATCGCATTTGTGTAAAAGACTTAGAGTAAGTACCCTCAAAAAGGATATAAGAAGTATTTTAATAAATACGAACGCTTTTGATAGAATATGTTTACGAATACATTTGTAAAACTAATCCAGGCATTTCTGGATAATTTAAATTATAACATTGAAACATTTTAGTAATTAATAGTTGTTTAAACTAATATTTTACATTAGTAAACGTTGTTCAAGGGAAATAAATTGAGGGTTCTCTCATGTTATTGAATTTATTATAAAATGATAAATGTAAATTCAGTTCCAAGCTATTTCATGTAATTTGAGAATTTTTCTAAATAATATAAAAGATTTAATAATCAATAATTTACGTATAAATTTCCATTTAAATTTTTTATTTTTGCAGAAGAAATACTTGAAACTTGAACCAGAACTTGAAATAAATAAATTTAGTATTAACTTGTAATTTCTATAATCATGAAGTTTCTTGTGCGTTTAATTTAATTTATATAAATACACAACTTTTTATTGCATAAAATTCTACAAGTCGTTGTCAAATTCAGAAGATTCCTTTTCTTTGTAGTTGGCCTAAATCAGATGTGATGTGAAGAATGGAAAAATAAAGAAACAAATCGCCTTTTCAAAGATTTCAAAAAAAAATGTTGAAAAAAAAACCTCAAAATAATCCCACAGATGGTGCTACTTTTACAACAAAGGCAGAAATTGGACATCTCTCCACTGAAGCTTTGTAAAGATTTCACTCTATCGGCTCAAAGAAATGCCTTGTTTGCTGTAAAAATGTAGAAACCTGGATCCCAACTTGTCTTGTATGCCGGGAAAACTTTTATCGAGCTATTTCGATTGTATAAATTCTTTATCTGTTACTTTTACCGAGATGTTAACTACTACACATTTTCCGCAGTTACTATGGAAAATAACAAAACTTTTGAAATAACTATGAATTATGAAAATTTAATACTTCTACGGGAATGAAAAAAAAAAACAATTGTTCGACAATACACATTATTTTACTCTATTGACACAAATAAATGCTTTGTTTGCTTTAAAAATGGGGAAACCCGGATCACATACTGTTGTTGTTTGCCAGCGAAAACTTTTATCGAACTATTTCGATTGTATAAATTCTGTATCTATTACTTTTACAGAGATGTTAATTACTATACATTTTCCGTAGTTACTATGGAAAATAACATAACTTTTGAAATAACTACGAATTACTAAAATTGAATACTTCTACGGGAGTGTGTGTTTATTATTTTTCCAACTTTGCACAATTGAAACAGTTTGGTTGATTCTAAGTAAAATTAGATCACCTTTCATGAGAAATTAGAATTTTATGCATTTCTTTATTAATTAAGAACAAAAGATTCTTGTGAGGATAGAGTTTAATAAATAAGTTTATTATTAGTATGCATAAACTTTTTGTTATGAATTTTCACGATGTTTTTTTTACTCTTACAATACTTATTTTTTTATTTCAAAACTCTGTGTAGCATTATACATTTAAAAATTTGTATTTGTTCCTTATATTAAATCTAATCTATAATAAATCATTTCAGTGCACGTACTGGTAGCATTAATTCATAAATTATATATAAATTAACCCTATTTTAATTCCAATTTCTTGAATTTTTTAAAATCTTTGTTACTTTGTTTGATAATATTATAAATTGCAGCTATTATTACGAATGGCCGTCTCTTCTAATGTGAATTTTGTGGTAATGGTGAATGGCATTTTGATTGGAAGATAGTGGCATTTGTTTACGCCTTCCCACTCTCTATAATTAACAAGCATCAAACACTACTGGAAATTGTCTCAGATGCTACTGAAAGCTCATTTAAGGACAACGTCTACATTTCTATGTACTTAAATGGTGTTTTGGTACATAGATGGTTTGGTTTCTATACTTCTCTTGTCTGTAGAAGAAAGACATCACAAAATCCATAGTAATGCTTCAAATTTATAAATCAATTTCTTAATGTATAAAGGATGTAATAGATGAATAACTCGAATTATAATAGATGAATAACTCGAACTAATTGCTTTTTTTTCTCGTATAACATTCGTGTTTATTTTCAAATTTCGCTATAGTATGGAGTCAAAATCAACAATTTGCTTACAAGGACATTTTTAATATAATTTCGTAAAATATTAAAATATTTAATTAACCCTTCAAAGTTGTTAATTATATTATATATATATATATGTAACATTATATTACATCAATATATATATCAACATATTTGACAGTGATTTTATAATTCTAATAATTTTTTAATAATTTTTATTAGTTTTGAGAACAGCTGTTGCTGAAATAAAAATATTTGAGATTTCAAAACAACGTTCATGAACACACATTGAAATATTTTTATACAACAGATGTTTAAATTCATGATGTTGTAAGATGCAAAATTACAAGACAACGATATAAGTTAAGACAACAATGTTAAATTGTAGCTTTTTTTTAGTTAAGGGTCCTTTTTCTTTAAAAAACTATGACGTAAGTTTAAATTAATTTCCACTTAAAAAAGAAATATATTATTTTGCTAACGTTTTACTTCAACTTAATATAGGAAATTGATATATCAATTATCTGAAATAAAGAATACTCGGTCTGGGTTTCGCTGATCATTCTCAGATTGATTTAACATTCTTTTTCAATCATTATGTTAGTGATCTTCATATTTCTTTTTAAAATATGCAATTTGCATTTAGGTAAATCTAAGATAAAGAAATTTATCAAATTTCAAGTGCTAAATTAGAGTGCATAATGTATGTAACACATACATCTAGAACTGTAAATATATTTATTCTTGGGAATGTTTGGGAGTGCAATAGTTTCTAGAACGAATTATTCTAAATGGTTCTAAATCTAACTCTAAATTGACAGCGGCTAATGTGAGGATTGTTGACGTCAATTGTTTCCTTATCATATGTCTTTTAAGACCTGTAATTAGCAGATCACAAATCATTGGAACAGCTATTAGCGCAAAGAAAATCAATTAGAAATTATTTGACAAGAGTTACTTTGTCAGAGTGAGTAATTATAGGGAGACGTGGCTTAACCTCTAGTGGAATATAGACAAGCCAAAGGCGTACATTTAAATTAGCTAAGACTGTATGCCAAACACCCATAAATCAATATTCTTTGTTACAAGTTACATAATAAGTTTATTCCAAAGTTTTAAACTCTCAAATAGAGTTATATATCTTTAAATTAGTTCGTTTTCAAAAATGTGTAATTTGGAAATCTGAAAAATTGCACAAATCGTTCTAATTACTCATTTCTTCAACAGAAAAACTTTTCTGTTCTTTTTAAAGAAAAGAACAGAAAACATGTTACTTATTCTTATTTTACTTAGGTTTTTTTTTTCTATAAATAAGCATTATTGAATCAAACTTTTTCATTCTTTAAAAATATTAATTTTTTTCTAGAAACATTAGATACTTTTATTAATTTTAAATTTCTAACATATTTTTTTCCTTTATTTACTGCTTTTATATCAGTAGAAATATATATAACAATATATGTTTTAATATATTTAAAATCAAAATTCATTAGCTGAAAATCCTGTATGGTATGTTACTTATTACTTCAAATATATAATGATGAGAAAGAAAAGCTCTTTTTTATATGAGGCTACAGTAGTTTTATTTACGAATATATGAGTACTTTTCTAAGTGATTTTCAAAACAAAATACTACTTAAAAAGAATAAAATAATTTTTAATGATGGTTTCATAAAAAAGGGAAATAATAATAATGAACCTATAAAGCTTTGTTCTGGCTGAGAAGAGAAATTTTAATCTGATAAATTTCAGAAAATACTTTTGTACAGAAACATTTAATGCTTCTAACTCTCACAAATTAAATTTTCTTTCCTGATTGGTAATTTTAAAATGCTTCCTTTTATATTAGAGTTTAAAAGAAGTAAAATTTCAATCCAGGGAGTTTTAATCCACTTTAATACATGATGACAATAATAATAATGATTCAATCCAAACATATCAATCTTATTTTTCCTTCTTACTAATTTGACAGCATAACTTTTTATGTTCTTTTATATCATTTAACGAGAATGAAGCGTAAAAATTTCTGTAATTATGTGATTTAAAAAAATACAAGTTAGATTTTCAAAAACTCTTTTTGTCCAAATTTTCTTTCACCATGGGGAATTAGAACTCAGCACTTGCAATTCGTGAAATTACACAAAGAAATTTGTTGAAAATTATACTGGAATATTTTTTTCATAAATAAATCTTTGATTTTAGCTCAAATATTAATATAAAAATTAATTTTCTGCTTCCAGAAATGCAGCAATGGCGTTCATTTTTTTATTTACACGTATTTATTTAATATCCTCAAGCTGATCTGCAAAATGTAAGAAAAAAAATTAAATTAAATTAAGAAAAAAATTTCATTAACTAGATTTTCATTTTTTAATAACATTTTACTTGTTGATAAAAATTAATTAAATTAAAATTCCTAGAAAAAAATTCTACAATTTTTATTTCCAGTTAACTGTAACAAGGAAACTCAAAATTTTACTATAATCGCTTCTTTATTATATAATGTTTATTTTTAATTTTTCCAAGTAAATGTATTTTGATATGATATTGATGATGGTAGTGATATTAATTTAATATTTTGTTTACTATCATAAACATTTTCAATTTTACACGGAGGTAGGTACTTCATAAATTTTGAAAAAAATATAGAAAAAGGTTTATAGTATAATTTTTTATTTTTAAAAATATTGAAATTAAAGTTGAATATTTAATCTTCAGCAACGTAAAGTTGAACTTTTTTCTAATTATCCTCGCACAACTTTTCTACAACTTCTTTGCATTTTTCTTCTAGTAAGCTCGAATACTGTAAGATATATGTTGCTTTTACTAGATCTTAAATCCTGCACGGAACAAATTTTTAGCTTTTGAAGAAGCCGTGAAAATCCTTTTAACCTTTCAAGGAACGCAAAGAAAAGATTTTGAAAACCTGTAAACCTTTTAGAAAATGCTAGAACTACCTACAAGACTTTCGCATGAGAGATCCTTCTATCTAGCGATGAAACTCTAATATCCTAAGTGAGTTATGAAAATTTGATATACAACGCCCACATTTCTCAATCTACCGTTCAGTTACTGAAACTTGGGAGGGAACGAGCGATAGCAGTAAAGTACACTAGGTTGCCGAATTCTTGTAGTAATTCTTCAAGTTCAGGGAGATCGATGACGAATTCGGAAGAGAATAATGTTGGTCATCAATCATTTCTGGTACGGCTTTCTCAGATCATAATGTTTATATTTCTTGCTGATCTACTCGGTAGGATCTGTGCAGGTTCTGACGATAAACCACTGATATGATTTATAAATGATGAGGAATAAAAAAATAAACCTCTCTACAGAGAATGGCTTGACAAGATTAATTTATGGTTCATTCATTAATGGGGGAAACGAATACGTGCCTATGGGATAAAGAAGAGATTTTTTTACTTTAATATTTTAAATTAGTACTTAAAAATAAATTTAATTAAAATTTATACAGTTGTGTACGAGTCTTAGATCAACTGTTCAATATATTATTTATTTTGAAAAGAAACTAGAGGGTTGTGCAAAAAGTCGCTTCTACTGTTCTGTTAGATAATTTTTCTGTTAGAGACCAATTTTCAATTTAAAATTCCCAGAGCTTATGGAATTTCAATTTTTTTTTTTTTAGGTTACTGGCCCTGTCCTTGACATCTATGTGAAATTTCACGTCAAAATACTCATTAGTGTTTGAGTTACGCTTGGCTTTGTGAGACGCTAAAACTGATTTCGGCGATTTTTGAAATATCTGAATTAATTGAGCAAAGAACTTGCATTAAATCTTGTTTGCGGAAACTTATAGAATGTTGCAGAAGGAATTCGGTGAGTATTCCTATATCGGAAAGAAATGTTTACAAGTGGTATAAACAGTTCAAAGAAGGCAGAGAACGCGTTGAAGACGAAGAGCCCTCTGGTCGACCATCAACCTCACGTCCAAAAAATTAAACATTTGGTGCCTACAAACCGTCGATTCACAATTAGAGACCAGCTGATGATGTTGGAATTTCAAAAGAATCTTTCAAATCCATTTTGGGCCTCAAACGCGTCAAATCTCGATTGGCACCGAAATAACTGAATGCGCCAGCTCACACGCCATTGATTCTTCGTGACTTTTTCGCCAAACATTAAACCCATATTGTTCCCCAACCACCATATTCACACCGTGCGACTTCTGGCTATTCTCTAAACTCAAAAACCATTCCGGGGACACAGTCTTGAGTCGATTGAAGACATTCAACGTGAATCACCCGCGCTTTGAAAGCCATCCCTACCGATGAATTTTTAGCATGCATTGAGGATTGGAAAAAAAGTTGGCATAAGTGCATTGTGCCCGGAGGGGATTACTTTGAAGGCGATGAAATAAATTTGGAAGAATAAATAAAGAGTTTTTGAAAAAAAAATAATTGGTCTTACTTTTTGGGCACAGTAGTATTCCTTTTAAAAGGAAACTAGAGAGTTTGGCAAAAAGTCGCTTTTTCTGCTCTATTAAAATTATATTGTCTGTAAATATAGTATGTATATGACTTTGAAACCATAACGTTATGAAAGCGATGGAAACCTTAGTGATCATTTTTTACGTAGTTTTCTATAGCGTCCTTTAATCAATAAATGTAGCATGTGGTTCCTTTCATAGAAAAAAAATATGTCAATTGCTTCAGCGAAGAATTGTTTTTTATCAATCGTATTTCCCATTTAAATTGTTAATGAAAGAATATTAGTTTAACAGTTATGCTGCGGTATTCTTAAATTGAAATATTTATATCTGAATCTGTTTGAAAAAATTTATTGACAGGTATCGATCTTTGGGATTTAAAAGAACTCGATGGAGTTAATGCATAATTCTCTCTGTATCAAAAGAAAGAAACACCAGGAAATTTTTATTATGCATTCCTTTTTTGTTCTTGTTTTTAATTCGTATAATTGTACCAAGACTTCCATCGATTAAAGTACTTGTTTTAATAATATATGAATTGATAGAATTCTAATAATTAACAAAAATTTTAAAGAATGATCTCTCTTGATTTTTAAGGTTCAAATTTTTTTTTCAAAAATTATATACGTTTATATTACAAGACTTTCTAAATGTTTATGTTATTATCGATTATGCAGTTACGAGTTTGATAAATAAGAAAAGAACAAAAATATAAAATTCTTTGTTAAATTTTATCTTAAAAATTAAACAATACATTAATCATCTCAACGTGTTATGTCCCGAAACTTTCTGAATAATATTTATATTATAGTATAATTCAATTCGTCATTATAATGCTAATTTGTTTAAAATAAAAATGAACTTATATTACTAATATTGCACAGCTTCTTAAAATTTTAATATAAATCTTTATTAATTCAATTCGTGGAAATATTACCGAGAGTTTAAAATAAATCAGTTCACTGACAATTACGTCTTTGGTCCCGAAGCAATTTAGTCTAAAGTATGCACAAAATGACCCTAGAGCGACAAACCAAACTAAACTAAACTAAACTTGGTCCCTAAGCAAGGAGTTCCATAAAGTAACTTTAATTTATTTGAAAGTTTTCGTGAAATATCGTATATTCACCTAATAAATTCGTCAAATAGTGCATTTCAAGCATTTCAGACTTCTGGAAATTTGAAGTTTGAAGACAACTGTTTCCTTAATTGAAAATTTTAAAAACGACATACATTAACAGCTAGCATAAATTGATATAGTATCAAATAGTAGAATAGCAATATTACAATAGTTAAGAAGTTTCGTACTATGTTTTCATGGAGAGAATTTCAAAAAAATTTCCGTAAATGTTGTAAAAAACACTTGACCAACAAATCAATCGTGCTGGATGGTCAACAAAAAAAAACTACAAAAAGATTTACACAATGTTGTAAAAAAACACTTGACCAACAAATAAATACGGCTGGCTGGTCAACAAAAAAATTACAAAAAAAATCTACGTAATTGTAAAAAAACGACTAACAAATCAACGTGCTACTCAACAAATTATTTTTTAAAATATCTCTATTGGTTATTCAGATGAAACACGAAAAGGGTTAAGGTAATATTTAAGTCTGACCATCAATATTTGTTATATATGATTAGTAGTTTTTAAAAAAATTAGTGTTAAATTTATATTTTTATGTTTAAAAGTATTTAATATGAAACATATCGCAGTACATTTCTGAGATACGGAAAACAGAATAAATATGTTAAAATATAATTATATTTCTAATTTAATTTTGAAAACTTGGGGAAATTTTCAGATATGTTTATTATGAAAAAATTTAAATATTTAAGAAAATATAATGAAAATTTTTGTTTTGAATTCGTATGCTTATGTTAATAATATATTTTTATAATTCAAGCTAATATAGATAAAACATCATTTCGTGAATATTGAATCACTTACAAAAAATTCATTGTTTTTTATTCAATACATACAGCAATACTAACTCTTTAAGAAACATAAAAATGTATGAATTTTTATTAATACACAACTTTTAAAGCGTGGGGTTTTATTTTTCATTAATAATTGTTGACATTTTAAAGTTATATTGCATTTCTGCCAAACTTTTATCCCAATTCGAAAATTTCAAATTTATAAAATATTGCAAATCTGATTGGTAGATTACGGATGATTCATTGCATATATTTTCGTTGACGACTGATTCATTATATGAATGCCATTATATGAATGCCATTGACAACTGATTCATTACATAGATGTCTTTAACGATTGAAGAAAAAGAAATATTTAAGAAATTATAAAAAGACTAATGATAACTGATTTATTTGTAAAAACTCGATCGCAACTAATATTTTGAGTAAAAAATCGGTTACAGATATAAACATGATTGACTATTAAAGAAAATTCCAATCATTAAAATTCATTAACAAAAATTAAAAAGAATTTCGCAAAGTTTCGGAAAGAAGTGATTTTTCTAATTTACAATTAAATTGATTAGAAAATAAATTTATAAATGCAATTGTATTCAGAAATCATTATGGATGAAAATTATGGTTCTAAAGAAATAGAAGAAAAGAAACAATTTATGTTGCTTTGTTAAACACTGCCTTTTTGTGGAAATCATAAAAGTTTTATTAATATTAAATAAAAATTTGTAAATAAAGGTTTTAAAAGTTATAATAATTAAATAAAAGTTATTAAAAATCTTATGAACTTATTTCGGCTTTCTCAAACTAAAGGATTTGATTTTTTTTTTTTAATTTTAATAATTAACAATTCATGAAGTTTGTAAATAATGAAAAATATTTATAAAAGAATTTCTCTATAAATAAAAACAAGAATGAATGTGCATATGACAAAAGATTTTTTTACGGTATTATTTTGCAACTTAGCAATATAAATTATTCATCTTCGAATTAAACTCTCAGTATCCCAGTTTATGAATACTAAATTTTTTCTATTTTAAAAATAGTACTTACTTTATTCAATAATTTAAGAGATAAACAAATGACTTATTTTAATTTAGTGAGTGAATATGCAGGTTTTCATAATGCTATTACATGAAAAATATTTATTTTATTGAAAATAAATAATAAATTTCATAATTTTACAAAAGATTATTGTATTGTAATTGTATTGTATTGTAATTATATTGTAATTATTATAACTTTAATTTTATTCAAAAACCTTTTTTCTCTTAGTTTACCAATTAAATAAGATGTATAATTTCAAAAAACCTAAAAAAAAGAAACATTTCTGGTATTGCTCACTGTATGTTAAGTACTCTAAGGTAGTTAGAAAAATTAAAATAAATTACAAATAATTCTTATTAAAAAATTCCAAATTTTTATTTTTTATGCTTTTTCTAAAAATATTATCAATAAATTATTTACTCACACCAATTGTTCATAAAATAAAACAATATAATATGTCTAATAAACAAGTAAGGATTGTAGGCGAGGGACAAATAGATGAACTGCGATAAATACAATGATCAGCTTCGCGACAAGCAATAAAAATACTACAACAAATACCAATCCAATCTATGCTGCTCACTGTATGTTAAGTACTCTAAGGTAGTTAGAAAAATTAAAATAAATTACAAATAATTCTTATTAAAAAATTCCAAATTTTTATTTCTTATGCTTTTTCTAAAAATATTATCAATAAATTATTTACTCACACCAATTGTTCATAAAATAAAACAATATAATATGTCTAATAAACAAGTAAGGATTGTAGGCAAGGGACAAATAGATGAACTGCGATAAATACAATGATCAGCTTCGCGACAAGCAATAAAAATACTAAAACAAATACCAATCCAATCTATGCTGCTCACTGTATGTTAAGTACTCTAAGGTAGTTAGAAAAATTAAAATAAATTACAAATAATTCTTATTAAAAAATTCCAAATTTTTATTTTTTATGCTTTTTCTAAAAATATTATCAATAAATTATTTACTCACACCAATTGTTCATAAAATAAAACAATATAATATGACTAATAAACAAGTAAGGATTGTAGGCAAGGGACAAATAGATGAACTGCGATAAATACAATGATCAGCTTCGCGACAAGCAATAAAAATACTAAAACAAATACCAATCCAATCTATGCTGCTCACTGTATGTTAAGTACTCTAAGGTAGTTAGAAAAATTAAAATAAATTACAAATAATTCTTATTAAAAAATTCCAAATTTTTATTTTTTATGCTTTTTCTAAAAATATTATCAATAAATTATTTACTCACACCAATTGTTCATAAAATAAAACAACATAATATGTCTAATAAACAAGAAAGGATTGTAGACAAGGGACAAATAGATGAACTGCGATAAATACAATGATCAGCTTCACGACAAGCAATAAAAATACTAAAACAAATAGCAATCCAATCTATGCTGCTCACTGTATGTTAAGTACTCTAAGGTAGTTAGAAAAATTAAAATAAGTTACAAATAATTCTTATTAAAAGATTCCAAATTTTTATTTTTTATGCTTTTTCTAAAAATATTATCAATAAATTATTTACTCACACCAATTGTTCATAAAATAAAACAATATAATATGTCTAATAAACAAGTAAGTATTGTAAACAAGGGACAAATAAATGAACTGCGATAAATACAATGATCAGCTTCGCGACAAGCAATAAAAATACTAAAACAAATACTAATCCAATCTATGTCCCGATTACTTACAGAAACTAATTAAAGAATATATCAATGTCTAGACACTGTATATTCGGCAATGTCACTGTATATTCAGCATAATCTTATTCTTTCTAGCTTACTTTTTCTGTGATTAAGAAGACACAATATTCTAAAAATGGCCAGATTATCATATATTTTATTAACTTCAAAAAATTTGTTATAAATAAAATAATGATATGTGTAAAAATAAGTTTATTTTTTGAATTTATTTTATTGGTCCTTAAAACTTCAACATACTTTTTCTAAGATTTTATCTATGAAACTAGTTAAAAGATTGTTTATAAAATTTAAAAACTTAATTGTTTAAAAAATAAATTTATAAATACAATTGAATTCAGAAATCATTATGAATGAAAAATTATTTGTCTAAGAAAGTAGAAAGAAAGAAACTATTCATGTTGTTTTCCTAAAGACTGCCTTTTTATTTTGTAAATCATAAAAATTTTATTAAAATTAATTAAATATTTGCCAATAAAGGCTTGAAAAGTTATAATAATTAAATAAAAGTTATTAAAAATCTTATGAACTTATTTCGGCTTTCTCAAACTAAAGGATTTGATTTTTTTTTTTTAATTTTAATAATTAACAATTCATGAAGCTTGTAAATAATGAAAAATATTTATAAAAGAATTTCTCTATAAATAAAAACAAGAATGAATGTGCATATGACAAAAGATTTTTTTACGGTATTATTTTGCAACTTAGCAATATAAATTATTCATCTTCGAATTAAACTCTCAGTATCCCAGTTTATGAATACTAAATTTCTTTCTATTTTAAAAATAGTACTTACTTTATTCAATAATTTAAGAGATAAACAAATGACTTATTTTAATTTAGTGAGTGAATATGCAGGTTTTCATAATGCTATTACATGAAAAATATTTATTTTATTGAAAATAAATAATAAATTTCATAATTTTACGAAAGATTATTGCATTGCAATTGTATTGTATTGTAATTTTGTTATAATTATTAGAACTTTAATTTTATTCAAAAAACTTTTTTAGTTTTAAAATTAGTTCACCCATTAAATAAGGTGTATAATTTCAAAAAACTTAAAAAAAGAAACATTTCTGGTACTGCTCACTGTATGTTAAGTACTCTAAGGTAGTTAGAAAAATTAAAATATAGTTACAAATAATTCTTATTAAAAAATTCCAAATTTTTATTTTTTATGCTTTTTCTAAAAATATTATCAATAAATTATTTACTCACACCAGTTGTTCATAAAATAAAACAATATAATATGTCTAATAAACCAGAAAGGATTGTAGACATGGGACAAATAGATGAACTGCGATAAATACAATGATCAGCTTCGCGACAAGCAATAAAATACTAAAACAAATACCAATCCAATCTATGTCCCGATTACTTACAGAAACTAATTAAAGAATATATCAATGTCTAGCGACACTGTATATTCGGCATTGTCACTGTATATTCAGCATAATCCTATTCTTTCTAGCTTACTTTTTCTGTGATTAAGAGGACACAATATTCTAAAAATGGCCAGATTATCATATATTTTATTAACTTCAAAAAATTTGTTATAAATTAAATAATGATATGTGTAAAAATAAGTTTATTTTTTGAATTTATTTTATTGGTCCTTAAAACTTCAACATACTTCTTCTAAGATTTTTTCTATGAAACTAGTTAAAAGATTGTTTATAAAATTTAAAAACTTAATTGTTTATAAAATAAATTTATAAATACAATTGAATTCAGAAATCATTATGAATGAAAAATTATGGGTCTAAGAAAGTAGAAAAAAAGAAACGATTCATGTTGTTTTCCTAAAGGCTGCCTTTTTATTTCGTAAATCATAAAAATTTTATTAAAATTAATTAAATATTTGCCAATAAAGGCTTGAAAAGTTATAATAATTAAATAAAAGTTATTAAAAATCTTATGAACTTATTTCGGCTTTCTCAAAGTAAAGGATTTGATTATTTTTTTTTTTAATTTTAATAATTAACAATTCATGAAGTTTGTAAATAACGAAAAATATTTATAAAAGAATTTCTCTATGAATAAAAACCAGAATGAGTGTGCATAAGACAGAAGATTTTTTACGATATCATTTTGTAACTTAGCAATATAAATTATTCATCTTCGAATTAAACTCGCAGTATCCCAGTTTATGAATACTAAATTTCTTTGTATTTTAAAAATAGTACTTACTTTATTCAATAGTTTAAGAGATAAACAAATGACTTATTTTAATTTAGCGAGTGAATATGCTATTACATGAAAAATATTTATTTTAATGAAAATAAATAATAAATTTCATAATTTTACAAAAGATTATTGTATTGTATTGTAATTTTATTATAATTATTAGAACTTTAATTTTATTCAAAAACTTTTTAGTTTTAAAATTAGTTTACCAATTAAATAAGATGTATAATTTCCAAAAACTTAAAAAAAAACATTTCTGGTATTGCTCACTGTATGTTAAGTACTCAAATAATATCGTAAAAAAAATCTTCTGTCTTTTGCACACTCATTCTTGTTTTTATTTATAGAGAAATTCTTTTATAAATATTTAGATAGTTAGAAAAATTAAAATAAATTACAAATAATTCTTACTAAAAAATTCCAAATTTTTATTTTTTATGCTTTTTCTAAAAATATTATCAATAAATTATTTACTCACACCAATTGTTCATAAAATAAAACAATATAATATGTCTAATAAACAAGTAAGGATTGTAGGCAAGGGACAAATAAATGAACTGCGATAAATACAATGATCAGCTTCGCGACAAGCAATAAAAATACTAAAACAAATACCAATCCAATCTATGCTGCTCACTGTATGTTAAGTACTCTAAGGTAGTTAGAAAAATTAAAATAAGTTACAAATAATTCTTATTAAAAGATTCCAAATTTTTATTTTTTATGCTTTTTCTAAAAATATTATCAATAAATTATTTACTCACACCAATTGTTCATAAAATAAAACAATATAATATGTCTAATAAACAAGAAAGGATTGTAGACAAGGGACAAATAGATGAACTGCGATAAATACAATGATCAGCTTCGCGACAAACAATAAAAATACTAAAACAAATACCAATCCAATCTATGCTGCTCACTGTATGTTAAGTACTCTAAGGTAGTTAGAAAAATTAAAATAAATTACAAATAATTCTTATTAAAAAATTCCAAATTTTTATTTTTTATGCTTTTTCTAAAAATATTATCAATAAATTATTTACTCACACCAATTGTTCATAAAATAAAACAATATAATATGTCTAATAAACAAGAAAGGATTGTAGACAAGGGACAAATAGATGAACTGCGATAAATACAATGATCAGCTTCGCGACAAACAATAAAAATACTAAAACAAATACCAATCCAATCTATGCTGCTCACTGTATGTTAAGTACTCTAAGGTAGTAAGAAAAATTAAAATAAATTACAAATAATTCTTATTAAATAATTCAAAATTTTTATTTTTTATGCTTTTCTAAAAATATTATCAATAAATTATTTACTCACACCAATTGTTCATAAAATAAAACAATATAATATGTCTAATAAACAAGAAAGGATTGTAGACAAGGGACAAATAAATGAACTGCGATAAATACAATGATCAGCTTCGCGACAAGCAATAAAAATACTAAAACAAATACCAATCCAATCTATGCTGCTCACTGTATGTTAAGTACTCTAAGGTAGTTAGAAAAATTAAAATAAGTTACAAATAATTCTTATTAAAAGATTCCAAATTTTTATTTTTTATGCTTTTTCTAAAAATATTATCAATAAATTATTTACTCACACCAATTGTTCATAAAATAAAACAATGTAATATGTCTAATAAACAAGAAAGGATTGTAGACAAGGGACAAATAGATGAACTGCGATAAATACAATGATCAGCTTCGCGACAAGCAATAAAAATACTAAAACAAATACCAATCCAATCTATGCTGCTCACTGTATGTTAAGTACTCTAAGGTAGTTAGAAAAATTAAAATAAGTTACAAATAATTCTTATTAAAAGATTCCAAATTTTTATTTTTTATGCTTTTTCTAAAAATATTATCAATAAATTATTTACTCACACCAATTGTTCATAAAATAAAACAATATAATATGTCTAATAAACAAGAAAGGATTGTAGACAAGGGACAAATAGATGAACTGCGATAAATACAATGATCAGCTTCGCGACAAGCAATAAAAATACTAAAACAAATACCAATCCAATCTATGCTGCTCACTGTATGTTAAGTACTCTAAGGTAGTTAGAAAAATTAAAATAAGTTACAAATAATTCTTATTAAAAGATTCCAAATTTTTATTTTTTATGCTTTTTCTAAAAATATTATCAATAAATTATTTACTCACACCAATTGTTCATAAAATAAAACAATATAATATGTCTAATAAACAAGAAAGGATTGTAGACAAGGGACAAATAGATGAACTGCGATAAATACAATGATCAGCTTCGCGACAAGCAATAAAAATACTAAAACAAATACCAATCCAATCTATGCTGCTCACTGTATGTTAAGTACTCTAAGGTAGTTAGAAAAATTAAAATAAATTACAAATAATTCTTATTAAAAGATTCCAAATTTTTATTTTTTATGCTTTTTCTAAAAATATTATCAATAAATTATTTACTCACACCAATTGTTCATAAAATAAAACAATATAATATGTCTAATAAACAAGAAAGGATTGTAGACAAGGGACAAATAGATGAACTGCGATAAATACAATGATCAGCTTCGCGACAAGCAATAAAAATACTAAAACAAATACCAATCCAATCTATGCTGCTCACTGTATGTTAAGTACTCTAAGGTAGTTAGAAAAATTAAAATAAGTTACAAATAATTCTTATTAAAAGATTCCAAATTTTTATTTTTTATGCTTTTTCTAAAAATATTATCAATAAATTATTTACTCACACCAATTGTTCATAAAATAAAACAATATAATATGTCTAATAAACAAGAAAGGATTGTAGACAAGGGACAAATAGATGAACTGCGATAAATACAATGATCAGCTTCGCGACAAGCAATAAAAATACTAAAACAAATACCAATCCAATCTATGCTGCTCACTGTATGTTAAGTACTCTAAGGTAGTTAGAAAAATTAAAATAAGTTACAAATAATTCTTATTAAAAGATTCCAAATTTTTATTTTTTATGCTTTTTCTAAAAATATTATCAATAAATTATTTACTCACACCAATTGTTCATAAAATAAAACAATATAATATGTCTAATAAACAAGAAAGGATTGTAGACAAGGGACAAATAGATGAACTGCGATAAATACAATGATCAGCTTCGCGACAAGCAATAAAAATACTAAAACAAATACCAATCCAATCTATGCTGCTCACTGTATGTTAAGTACTCTAAGGTAGTTAGAAAAATTAAAATAAGTTACAAATAATTCTTATTAAAAGATTCCAAATTTTTATTTTTTATGCTTTTTCTAAAAATATTATCAATAAATTATTTACTCACACCAATTGTTCATAAAATAAAACAATATAATATGTCTAATAAACAAGAAAGGATTGTAGACAAGGGACAAATAGATGAACTGCGATAAATACAATGATCAGCTTCGCGACAAGCAATAAAAATACTAAAACAAATACCAATCCAATCTATGCTGCTCACTGTATGTTAAGTACTCTAAGGTAGTTAGAAAAATTAAAATAAGTTACAAATAATTCTTATTAAAAGATTCCAAATTTTTATTTTTTATGCTTTTTCTAAAAATATTATCAATAAATTATTTACTCACACCAATTGTTCATAAAATAAAACAATATAATATGTCTAATAAACAAGAAAGGATTGTAGACAAGGGACAAATAGATGAACTGCGATAAATACAATGATCAGCTTCGCGACAAACAATAAAAATACTAAAACAAATACCAATCCAATCTATGCTGCTCACTGTATGTTAAGTACTCTAAGGTAGTTAGAAAAATTAAAATAAATTACAAATAATTCTTATTAAAAATTCCAAATTTTTATTTTTTATGCTTTTTCTAAAAATATTATCAATAAATTATTTACTCACACCAATTGTTCATAAAATAAAACAATATAATATGTCTAATAAACAAGAAAGGATTGTAGACAAGGGACAAATAGATGAACTGCGATAAATACAATGATCAGCTTCGCGACAAGCAATAAAAATACTAAAACAAATACCAATCCAATCTATGCTGCTCACTGTATGTTAAGTACTCTAAGGTAGTTAGAAAAATTAAAATAAGTTACAAATAATTCTTATTAAAAGATTCCAAATTTTTATTTTTTATGCTTTTTCTAAAAATATTATCAATAAATTATTTACTCACACCAATTGTTCATAAAATAAAACAATATAATATGTCTAATAAACAAGAAAGGATTGTAGACAAGGGACAAATAGATGAACTGCGATAAATACAATGATCAGCTTCGCGACAAGCAATAAAAATACTAAAACAAATACCAATCCAATCTATGCTGCTCACTGTATGTTAAGTACTCTAAGGTAGTTAGAAAAATTAAAATAAGTTACAAATAATTCTTATTAAAAGATTCCAAATTTTTATTTTTTATGCTTTTTCTAAAAATATTATCAATAAATTATTTACTCACACCAATTGTTCATAAAATAAAACAATATAATATGTCTAATAAACAAGAAAGGATTGTAGACAAGGGACAAATAGATGAACTGCGATAAATACAATGATCAGCTTCGCGACAAGCAATAAAAATACTAAAACAAATACCAATCCAATCTATGCTGCTCACTGTATGTTAAGTACTCTAAGGTAGTTAGAAAAATTAAAATAAGTTACAAATAATTCTTATTAAAAGATTCCAAATTTTTATTTTTTATGCTTTTTCTAAAAATATTATCAATAAATTATTTACTCACACCAATTGTTCATAAAATAAAACAATATAATATGTCTAATAAACAAGAAAGGATTGTAGACAAGGGACAAATAGATGAACTGCGATAAATACAATGATCAGCTTCGCGACAAGCAATAAAAATACTAAAACAAATACCAATCCAATCTATGCTGCTCACTGTATGTTAAGTACTCTAAGGTAGTTAGAAAAATTAAAATAAGTTACAAATAATTCTTATTAAAAGATTCCAAATTTTTATTTTTATGCTTTTTCTAAAAATATTATCAATAAATTATTTACTCACACCAATTGTTCATAAAATAAAACAATATAATATGTCTAATAAACAAGAAAGGATTGTAGACAAGGGACAAATAGATGAACTGCGATAAATACAATGATCAGCTTCGCGACAAGCAATAAAAATACTAAAACAAATACCAATCCAATCTATGCTGCTCACTGTATGTTAAGTACTCTAAGGTAGTTAGAAAAATTAAAATAAGTTACAAATAATTCTTATTAAAAGATTCCAAATTTTTATTTTTTATGCTTTTTCTAAAAATATTATCAATAAATTATTTACTCACACCAATTGTTCATAAAATAAAACAATATAATATGTCTAATAAACAAGAAAGGATTGTAGACAAGGGACAAATAGATGAACTGCGATAAATACAATGATCAGCTTCGCGACAAACAATAAAAATACTAAAACAAATACCAATCCAATCTATGCTGCTCACTGTATGTTAAGTACTCTAAGGTAGTAAGAAAAATTAAAATAAATTACAAATAATTCTTATTAAAAAATTCCAAATTTTTATTTTTTATGCTTTTTCTAAAAATATTATCAATAAATTATTTACTCACACCAATTGTTCATAAAATAAAACAACATAATATGTCTAATAAACAAGAAAGGATTGTAGACAAGGGACAAATAGATGAACTGCGATAAATACAATGATCAGCTTCGCGACAAGCAATAAAAATACTAAAACAAATACCAATCCAATCTATGCTGCTCACTGTATGTTAAGTACTCTAAGGTAGTAAGAAAAATTAAAATAAATTACAAATAATTCTTATTAAATAATTCAAAATTTTTATTTTTTATGCTTTTTCTAAAAATATTATCAATAAATTATTTACTCACACCAGTTGTTCATAAAATAAAACAATATAATATGTCTAATAAACAAGTAAGGATTGTAGACAAGGGACAAATAAATGAACTGCGATAAATACAATGATCAGCTTCGCGACAAGCAATAAAAATACTAAAACAAATACCAATCCAATCTATGCTGCTCACTGTATGTTAAGTACTCTAAGGTAGTTAGAAAAATTAAAATAAGTTACAAATAATTCTTATTAAAAGATTCCAAATTTTTATTTTTTATGCTTTTTCTAAAAATATTATCAATAAATTATTTACTCACACCAATTGTTCATAAAATAAAACAATGTAATATGTCTAATAAACAAGAAAGGATTGTAGACAAGGGACAAATAGATGAACTGCGATAAATACAATGATCAGCTTCGCGACAAGCAATAAAAATACTAAAACAAATACCAATCCAATCTATGCTGCTCACTGTATGTTAAGTACTCTAAGGTAGTTAGAAAAATTAAAATAAGTTACAAATAATTCTTATTAAAAGATTCCAAATTTTTATTTTTTATGCTTTTTCTAAAAATATTATCAATAAATTATTTACTCACACCAATTGTTCATAAAATAAAACAATATAATATGTCTAATAAACAAGAAAGGATTGTAGACAAGGGACAAATAGATGAACTGCGATAAATACAATGATCAGCTTCGCGACAAGCAATAAAAATACTAAAACAAATACCAATCCAATCTATGCTGCTCACTGTATGTTAAGTACTCTAAGGTAGTTAGAAAAATTAAAATAAGTTACAAATAATTCTTATTAAAAGATTCCAAATTTTTATTTTTTATGCTTTTTCTAAAAATATTATCAATAAATTATTTACTCACACCAATTGTTCATAAAATAAAACAATATAATATGTCTAATAAACAAGAAAGGATTGTAGACAAGGGACAAATAGATGAACTGCGATAAATACAATGATCAGCTTCGCGACAAGCAATAAAAATACTAAAACAAATACCAATCCAATCTATGCTGCTCACTGTATGTTAAGTACTCTAAGGTAGTTAGAAAAATTAAAATAAGTTAAAAATAATTCTTATTAAAAGATTCCAAATTTTTATTTTTTATGCTTTTTCTAAAAATATTATCAATAAATTATTTACTCACACCAATTGTTCATAAAATAAAACAATATAATATGTCTAATAAACAAGAAAGGATTGTAGACAAGGGACAAATAGATGAACTGCGATAAATACAATGATCAGCTTCGCGACAAACAATAAAAATACTAAAACAAATACCAATCCAATCTATGCTGCTCACTGTATGTTAAGTACTCTAAGGTAGTTAGAAAAATTAAAATAAGTTACAAATAATTCTTATTAAAAGATTCCAAATTTTTATTTTTTATGCTTTTTCTAAAAATATTATCAATAAATTATTTACTCACACCAATTGTTCATAAAATAAAACAATATAATATGTCTAATAAACAAGAAAGGATTGTAGACAAGGGACAAATAGATGAACTGCGATAAATACAATGATCAGCTTCGCGACAAGCAATAAAAATACTAAAACAAATACCAATCCAATCTATGCTGCTCACTGTATGTTAAGTACTCTAAGGTAGTTAGAAAAATTAAAAAATGTAAAAATAATTCTTATTAAAAGATTCCAAATTTTTATTTTTTATGCTTTTTCTAAAAATATTATCAATAAATTATTTACTCACACCAATTGTTCATAAAATAAAACAATATAATATGTCTAATAAACAAGAAAGGATTGTAGACAAGGGACAAATAGATGAACTGCGATAAATACAATGATCAGCTTCACGACAAACAATAAAAATACTAAAACAAATACCAATCCAATCTATGCTGCTCACTGTATGTTAAGTACTCTAAGGTAGTTAGAAAAATTAAAATAAGTTACAAATAATTCTTATTAAAAGATTCCAAATTTTTATTTTTTATGCTTTTTCTAAAAATATTATCAATAAATTATTTACTCACACCAGTTGTTCATAAAATAAAACAATATAATATGTCTAATAAACCAGAAAGGATTGTAGACATGGGACAAATAGATGAACTGCGATAAATACAATGATCAGCTTCGCGACAAGCAATAAAATACTAAAACAAATACCAATCCAATCTATGTCCCGATTACTTACAGAAACTAATTAAAGAATATATCAATGTCTAGCGACACTCTATATTCGGCATTGTCAATGTATATTCAGCATAATCCTATTCTTTCTAGCTTACTTTTTCTGTGATTAAGAGGACACAATATTCTAAAAATGGCCAGATTATCATATATTTTATTAACTTCAAAAAATTTGTTATAAATTAAATAATGATATGTGTAAAAATACGTTTATTTTTTGAATTTATTTTATTGGTCCTTAAAACTTCAACCTACTTTTTCTAAGATTTTTTCTATGAAACTTGTTAAAAGATTGTTTATAAAATTTAAAAACTTAATTGTTTATAAAATAAATTTATAAATACAATTGAATTCAGAAATCATTATGAATGAAAAATTATGGGTCTAAGAAAGTAGAAAGAAAGAAACGATTCATGTTGTTTTCCTAAAGACTGCCTTTTTATTTTGTAAATCATAAAAATTTTATTAAAATTAATTAAATATTTGCCAATAAAGGCTTGAAAAGTTATAATAATTAAATAAAAGTTATTAAAAATCTGATGAACTTATTTCGGCTTTCTCAAAGTAAAGGATTTGATTTTTTTTTTTTTTAATTTTAATAATTAACAATTCATGAAGTTTGTAAATAACGAAAAATATTTATAAAAGAATTTCTCTATAAATAAAAACAAGAATGAGTGTGCATAAGACAGAAGATTTTTTACGATATCATTTTGTAACGTAGCAATATAAATTATTCATCTTCGAATTAAACTCTCAGTATCCCAGTTTATGAATACTAAATTTCTTTGTATTTTAAAAATAGTACTTACTTTATTCAATAGTTTAAGAGATAAACAAATGACTTATTTTAATTTAGCGAGTGAATATGCTATTACATGAAAAATATTTATTTTAATGAAAATAAATAATAAATTTCATAATTTTACAAAAGATTATTGTATTGTATTGTAATTTTATTATAATTATTAGAACTTTAATTTTATTCAAAAAACTTTTTTAGTTTTAAAATTAGTTTACCAAATAAATAAGATGTATAATTTCCAAAAACTTAAAAAAAGAAACATTTCTGGTATTGCTCACTGTATGTTAAGTACTCAAATAATATCGTAAAAAAAATCTTCTGTCTTTTGCACACTCATTCTTGTTTTTATTTATAGAGAAATTCTTTTATAAATATTTAGATAGTTAGAAAAATTAAAATAAATTACAAATAATTCTTACTAAAAAAATTCCAAATTTTTATTTTTTATGCTTTTTCTAAAAATATTATCAATAAATTATTTACTCACACCAATTGTTCATAAAATAAAACAATATAATATGTCTAATAAACAAGTAAGGATTGTAGGCAAGGGACAAATAAATGAACTGCGATAAATACAATGATCAGCTTCGCGACAAGCAATAAAAATAATAAAACAAATACCAATCCAATCTATGCTGCTCACTGTATGTTAAGTACTCTAAGGTAGTTAGAAAAATTAAAATAAGTTACAAATAATTCTTATTAAAAGATTCCAAATTTTTATTTTTTATGCTTTTTCTAAAAATATTATCAATAAATTATTTACTCACACCAATTGTTCATAAAATAAAACAATATAATATGTCTAATAAACAAGAAAGGATTGTAGACAAGGGACAAATAGATGAACTGCGATAAATACAATGATCAGCTTCGCGACAAACAATAAAAATACTAAAACAAATACCAATCCAATCTATGCTGCTCACTGTATGTTAAGTACTCTAAGGTAGTTAGAAAAATTAAAATAAGTTACAAATAATTCTTATTAAAAGATTCCAAATTTTTATTTTTTATGCTTTTTCTAAAAATATTATCAATAAATTATTTACTCACACCAATTGTTCATAAAATAAAACAATATAATATGTCTAATAAACAAGAAAGGATTGTAGACAAGGGACAAATAGATGAACTGCGATAAATACAATGATCAGCTTCGCGACAAACAATAAAAATACTAAAACAAATACCAATCCAATCTATGCTGCTCACTGTATGTTAAGTACTCTAAGGTAGTAAGAAAAATTAAAATAAATTACAAATAATTCTTATTAAAAAAATTCCAAATTTTTATTTTTTATGCTTTTTCTAAAAATATTATCAATAAATTATTTACTCACACCAATTGTTCATAAAATAAAACAACATAATATGTCTAATAAACAAGAAAGGATTGTAGACAAGGGACAAATAGATGAACTGCGATAAATACAATGATCAGCTTCGCGACAAGCAATAAAAATACTAAAACAAATACCAATCCAATCTATGCTGCTCACTGTATGTTAAGTACTCTAAGGTAGTAAGAAAAATTAAAATAAATTACAAATAATTCTTATTAAATAATTCAAAATTTTTATTTTTTATGCTTTTTCTAAAAATATTATCAATAAATTATTTACTCACACCAGTTGTTCATAAAATAAAACAATATAATATGTCTAATAAACAAGTAAGGATTGTAGACAAGGGACAAATAAATGAACTGCGATAAATACAATGATCAGCTTCGCGACAAGCAATAAAAATACTAAAACAAATACCAATCCAATCTATGCTGCTCACTGTATGTTAAGTACTCTAAGGTAGTTAGAAAAATTAAAATAAGTTACAAATAATTCTTATTAAAAGATTCCAAATTTTTATTTTTTATGCTTTTTCTAAAAATATTATCAATAAATTATTTACTCACACCAATTGTTCATAAATAAAACAATGTAATATGTCTAATAAACAAGAAAGGATTGTAGACAAGGGACAAATAGATGAACTGCGATAAATACAATGATCAGCTTCGCGACAAGCAATAAAAATACTAAAACAAATACCAATCCAATCTATGCTGCTCACTGTATGTTAAGTACTCTAAGGTAGTTAGAAAAATTAAAATAAGTTACAAATAATTCTTATTAAAAGATTCCAAATTTTTATTTTTTATGCTTTTTCTAAAAATATTATCAATAAATTATTTACTCACACCAATTGTTCATAAAATAAAACAATATAATATGTCTAATAAACAAGAAAGGATTGTAGACAAGGGACAAATAGATGAACTGCGATAAATACAATGATCAGCTTCGCGACAAGCAATAAAAATACTAAAACAAATACCAATCCAATCTATGCTGCTCACTGTATGTTAAGTACTCTAAGGTAGTTAGAAAAATTAAAATAAGTTACAAATAATTCTTATTAAAAGATTCCAAATTTTTATTTTTTATGCTTTTTCTAAAAATATTATCAATAAATTATTTACTCACACCAATTGTTCATAAAATAAAACAATATAATATGTCTAATAAACAAGAAAGGATTGTAGACAAGGGACAAATAGATGAACTGCGATAAATACAATGATCAGCTTCGCGACAAGCAATAAAAATACTAAAACAAATACCAATCCAATCTATGCTGCTCACTGTATGTTAAGTACTCTAAGGTAGTTAGAAAAATTAAAAAATGTAAAAATAATTCTTATTAAAAGATTCCAAATTTTTTATTTTTTATGCTTTTTCTAAAAATATTATCAATAAATTATTTACTCACACCAATTGTTCATAAAATAAAACAATATAATATGTCTAATAAACAAGAAAGGATTGTAGACAAGGGACAAATAGATGAACTGCGATAAATACAATGATCAGCTTCACGACAAACAATAAAAATACTAAAACAAATACCAATCCAATCTATGCTGCTCACTGTATGTTAAGTACTCTAAGGTAGTTAGAAAAATTAAAATAAGTTACAAATAATTCTTATTAAAAGATTCCAAATTTTTATTTTTTATGCTTTTTCTAAAAATATTATCAATAAATTATTTACTCACACCAATTGTTCATAAAATAAAACAATATAATATGTCTAATAAACAAGAAAGGATTGTAGACAAGGGACAAATAGATGAACTGCGATAAATACAATGATCAGCTTCGCGACAAGCAATAAAAATACTAAAACAAATACCAATCCAATCTATGTCCCGATTACTTACAGAAACTAATTAAAGAATATATCAATGTCTAGCGACACTGTATATTCGGCAATGTCACTGTATATTCAGCATAATCCTATTCTTTCTAGCTTACTTTTTCTGTGATTAAGAAGACACAATATTCTAAAAATGGCCAGATTATCATATATTTTATTACCTTCAAAAAATTTTTTATAAATTAAATAATGATATAAGAGTTAAGATAAAATAAGTTTATTTTTTGAATTTATTTTATTGGTCCTTAAAACTTCACCATATTTTTTCTATGAAACTAGTTAAAAGATTGTTTATAAAATTTAAAAACTTAATTGTTTATAAAATAAATTTATAAATACAATTGAATTCAGAAATCATTACGAATGAAAAATTATGGGTCTAAGAAAGTAGAAAGAAAGAAACGATTCATGTTGTTTTCCTAAAGACTGCCTTTTTATTTTGTAAATCATAAAAATTTTATTAAAGTTAATTAAAAATTTTCGAATAAAGGCTTGAAAAGTTATAATAATTAAATAAAAGTTATTAAAAATCTTATGAACGTCAGAGTATTTTGGCTTTCTCAAACCAAAAGATTTGATTTTTTTAAATTTTAATAATTAACAATTTATGAGGCTGGTGAATAATAAAAAATATTTATAAAACAAGAAATTATTCATTAAATATTTATTATGTATTGATAAAAATATATATTTTTTTTTTTTTTTGTAATTACTGTAGATTTTCGAATTTTATAGTTGTTTCATAAAATGCATTTGTTAATTCTATGCATGGAATAAAATTTAAATAAACAGTTGATTTAAAAAAATTAAAAAACTATTTTACTATTTTTTGTTGTTTACGGGATAAAAATAATTTTATAACAACTGAATATTTATAGTGCAAATAATTCTATGCACAAAATTGATAAAAAAATTGATTAAAAATATTATAATTTGTAAAAGCAACAGGAATTTTTAATGTTTAAAAATCTTTTTGAGAATAACATTTTTTGCTACAATAAATAAATACTTTTTAATTTTTAAATTAAAAATAAGGTACATACAAACTTCTTGCTTTTAATATAGAAATTTTTTAAGTACCTATAGTAAATTGTGTCCCATTATTGATGTTGATTAAAATCTTTAAAACAATATGACATTATTTTAAATTTTAAAGTGTTCTTTAGTGATTATTGCGAAAATAATTTTTGTAAAAATATATTTCTATGTTATACACATTAAAGTCTTTTTAATTTTGAAAAAAGAAAACTTCTACAGAAGTTTATATGATATTTTTTAATGTTTCAATTCATTTTTATTTTTGGTATTATTTCTTCTTCCTTTTTTGGTACTTGTATCTAGAAAATTGAAATTGAAATAACAATAATTTCGTCCTCTATTAAAATTTACATTTTAACTATTTATAATATAAAAATAATAATAGACTAATTTTATTATAAATGTCCTTTAAAAATTTAAATTTTAAGTTTGGAATTTATAAAATACTTTGTGTGTTTCAATTTTACTGTATCCAGTATTGACTGTTTCAAAGTATTAATTTCCAGTTATTAACAAAGTATTAATTTCCAATTATTAACAAAATATTAATTTCCATTATTTATTCAGTTTATATTCTTTGCAATCAATATTGATTGTAAATTTAAAAAACTGTACATTCTAAATAATGTCAGGCTTTATGAAATATTCATAATAAACGATAGCTATTTAGGTAGAAAAAATTCTTTTAGGTTCTGAAAATGACAAGTGATTTTTCAATGAATTATTATTTTCGAGGTTTCTTTTAAATTTCTCTATTCATTGATCAGAAAAAATTAGCTATCCGCTCCTGAATTTCATATTACACAGATAGCTAATCATTTACAACGAACGAAATATTCTTTAAAAAATCAACAAAAAATGTAAATTTATTGATTTTTTTTGGAAAATAAAGTAAAAATCCTACCTATTGGAACTTCTAGATATATATTTGTGTTATGCAATTATATATATATATATATATACATATATATGTGTGTGTGTGTGTGTGCGTGTGTGTCTTTTAGAAAAAGGTTTACAAACTTTTATGCTTAGACAACTTGGAATCACATAGCAATACATGGTCAAAGATGCTTTCCTGACGTGATAGTGTACACAGAAAACAATAGAAGAAATGAAAATCATCATTATCATTGGCGCAACAGCCCCATGGCGGCAATGCCGTCTGCCTACTGGCAGATTTCAAGACATGAGATGTCTTCTTTTTACGGGGTAGGGTTGTCAGCCCTATGCCCAACGCTGTACAGCTATATTAGACCGGGATCTACGGTTTAAATTGGATTCCGAACCACTACAAACATCCATGACACCTCCGGGACTCGAACCCAAAATCTGTGGCACCGACAGCCAGAACGCTAGTCACTCGGCCATCAGGCTCCCAGAAATGAAAAGACACCACATAAATTAACGGTTTATTGATCAATGAACAAACAACAAATAATCAATGGTCAACAGTAGCAAAGGTAGACTATGGATAGTTTCTTCCATGTCCAGAGTCCATACAGTTGGTTAATGAGTCCTAATTGTTAATCCTAACTGTCCTCATAGTTAACTAGTCCTAACGACTCTATAGAAAGAAGCCCTCTCAGAATACCATTGGTGCAGGCGTCCCAAAGTTATTCTCACAGTATAAGCCTCATCAGATATCGTTACTAGCACTGTGCAACTCTTTTATTGAATTTCCCAGCCCTATAACCAGATGTATATCTGTTAGTTGCTCGTATATATATACTCAGCCATTATATTATTACTTCGTCACTGTGTTAAATGAAGAGTCTCTGTGAGAACTCTTGAAATTAATGTGTATTTGCAATGCCATTTACCGCCTCAGAAAATTATTTCCGTTTCTGCATTGCTATAGGATTTCGAGTCATCCAGATATACCCTACATCTACTGTATATACAAATGAACAATCTTAATAACAAAAGATCAAAATTACATTGGACAATGGCATATCCGATGCAATATATGTCTGTATTACAAAATAATAAAGTAGCATTCCATAGACAAATATTTCCATGTGTCTCATATTCATTCCATCAAAGAAATTTATCAAAAATAGAAAAAGCACTTATTCAGCTTCCGAAATACACATTATCTTTAATGATTTTCCAGTTTTAAATGTCATCACGAGTAAAAATATAAAGTAGAAAAAATGCGTATGTTTTTTATTCTTTTTATTGTGTTTTATTGAAAATGCAATAATAATTTCAGGTTCAAAAATTTGAGACTCCTGTCAAAGTATTCAATTACTCACTTTCCCTTGTTTTAAAAGTACAATGAGAATAAAAAAAAAATAAAAAAATAATGAGCATTACTTACTTTGACTTTCACAGCTCAGCCATAGACGACAAAACCGACAAAACAACAAACTTACGACAAAAACCGAAAGTATTAATTTTTAATTGGGTATTTACTTCCAAAGCCAATTGTATTGAAGTTCTTTTTTTTTCTTTTAATTTCATTTTAAAATTTAAAAAATATATATATTAGATAAAAGAGTTAAGAATTAATGATTCGTTTCACAACTTAACAATTTAATCGTATCTCAACTCATCTAAATTTTTAATTTCTGTCGTTTTACTAGTTCGATTGCGATTAAAAATTATATTTCTTTATTTTGCTTTATTTTTATTCTGATGAAAATCAAAATGTATATATATTTGTTCCGTTATTTTAGCCTTTAATAAATTAAACTTGTAAATTACTATGCAGATTTTAATGATATTTGATAAACGTTAATTTGTCTTCCTTTAATCAGGCATTCAGTATGAGCACAAATGAATTTAATTCATTTTAACAATTGATAAATTATGTATTGTGATTTTATTTTGTAAGAGTGTTAATTAAAAGGGAAAATCTAATAATTTTAATAAGGAATCGTCGTTGATGATACAAATGCAAATAATAACAATTTAATAAATATCGCGAATTCTGAAATTGCATTTTTTTCTCGAAATGTTGTTTCGTGTTAATTTCTAATGATATATTTAAAAATTTTCGATCGATATTTTTACAGAAAACTTTCAATTCAAATATAAACTTCTGGTAATAATTTAAAAATTTCAAAGTACTAGCAATACTTTTGTCTTTGACAATATTATATAAATTGAATCTATTATATATTTAATGCTTTCCTATAAGATCATCTTGATTTTCCTAGTTTTAAAGAATTTTTCTGGGATTTATATTAAACCAAAAGATAGTTTCTTACATTATTTATATTTAGTACGTACAAATTATGACATCTGCATTATAATTTTCTGATAATTTTTAACTGTATTATATTATTATAATATTAACTATTTTAACTATATTTTAATAATCTCATAATGAGTTATGAATAAAAAAATCTTAATTAGTTTAAAATATATATACTTTTAACTTTTATTTCATTATAATGAGTTATTTCATTAAATGGCAATATATTTTAATTCCTGTGTAACATTTACATCAGACAACATCTGTGCAACATTACTATCATCAGAATTAATTTAAAAATATTCTTAATTAATCTGGATAAGTAATTAAATATTAATAGCCCTAATTTACTTTAAAACACAAAAATTGAGAAAAAATTTAATGAAATTTAATTCGTACATATACGAGACCTTATTTCTATAAAAATAATTTATATTCTTTCACAAGAAACTAGAAATCAAATTTTTCTTTAATGAATATTCAAACTGAAATATTCTGCTTGTGAGTAACTAATAATTTTCATCAAGCACTTGATTAACGAAAATTGGTAAGTAGCCTCAAATGATAAATATGCAAAAAGACGAAGAATGATTAAGAAAAACTATTCCACCAAATATTTATGAATAAAATTTATGATTAAGCTAGAGCAATGCTTACTAGCTCTACTCTCGATAATGATCTGTTTTATAAGCTTTTAAATAAGTCTACTCCGTATAAATTTGCTGGAGAAAAACATAAAACAGGTATAAAAAAAATATATATTAAAATTTAATTCGTACATATACAAAACCTTATTTTTATGAAAATAATTTATATTCTCTCACAAGAAACTAGCAATCAATTTTTAATAGAGATAATTCCTTAACGTTTTTAATAAAAAATTAAAGTATGATTCATAAATTGTGCTTATTATGAATCACACTTATCTTATTATAAGCTTTAATCTAATTATCCTTATTGTCCCTAATTATCCTATTGTTCTTAATTATCTTTATTATCCTTAATCTAATTATCCTTATTATCCTACTGTCATTACATTGATAAATTTATGATACATCATTATATCGAAGGAGAATGCTTCTCTATTAAAGAATCAACGATGTTTCTCGATCTTGGTTTTTATCACCAGTATCACTTTTTATCGCTGGTACAATCAACAGAAGTAATTACACTAATTTTGAAAATTTATGAGTAAAAAAATTTGCTCACCAAAAAGGTTTTCCACAATTTTAATTTTTCTATTTTTTAAAACTAATTTCAGGTGCCATCTAAAGTACAGAAGAAACAGTTAAATATCTCTTGAAATATTAACAATTGCAGTTTTCAGTTTTCCTGGGGACATTAAAAAGAAAACATTTGCAGCATTAAATTTTATCCTCAAAAAATGATCCCTAGTGAGTATCACAAATATAAAAAAATTATTGCAATTATTTTTCAAAACATTTAAAAATGCTTCCTTATTTAATATAAAAAGTTTTGAAGACAGCTTATTTTAATACATTTACAAATAG
Source organism: Caerostris darwini (assembly GCA_021605075.1). Classification (NCBI taxonomy): domain Eukaryota; kingdom Metazoa; phylum Arthropoda; class Arachnida; order Araneae; family Araneidae; genus Caerostris; species Caerostris darwini. The sequence goes on along the minus strand of BPLQ01015031.1, from coordinate 176,293 downwards.
TTATATTTTTTGGTATTTCAATGTACTACAAAAAGCAATATGCAATATTTACATATTGTATCACCCGGCTGCAACTGATATGCAGGAGAATTCAGCTTCGACTGTACTGACGGCATCTGCTGCAATCCCTGCCTTCAAAAAACAAGAAGATTCGACAGCTATTATGACAGTATGTGTAAGCGTCTTGCATTGACAGTCAGAATGTCTATGTAAGAATTTCCCACGAAAATAGATAACGAAAGATACTATCTAATCAAAGGCATGCAGCATATAATTGTCTTCTCGGCGGCAATGTTTTCCCTTCATAGTTCTCCGATGGGATATACACAAATGGAACACGAATACCACTGAATAAATATAAGCGAATAAATATAAAGACACATTTTATCCTAGAAAGAAAAATAATGTTGTGTGCGAATTTCTAATTATTTCCTGAAACATTTACAAACAATATCTTTTTAGCAAGAATAAAAGTTGGAAGCATTTAAATATTTCCCTAATATACATACAAACCGATACATTTTAAACATAGCTTAAAGCTGTAAAGAAGATCTGAACCCTTACAAATAATTATGTTTTTCAATGTTTCAATAGACTTGCAAAACAAAAGGCGGAGTAACGAATTTCAAAACTCTAAAATGTAAAACATTACCATGAGCATCCATTAATCTTCAACATATTTAAGCAAAGCAACATTTACGGAAGATGGGAGCAGCTAAAGATACTATCTAAAGCTACGTGATGTCGATAACAGTCTTTTACGAGCACACATAAACAGATTGAATGGTTGGCAACTTAGAGAACTGTTCTCTAGCAAAGTGCTCCGTTAAACTGCAAAATAAAGGACGATGTGAAAAGAAGGAAAGGAAAATAAATCGCGAAGATGGCTCCCGAAGGACTCGCTCTTAAAATAAAGGTGCCTTCGTCTAGAATTGATAAAACTTAAAGTTAGCGAATAGTTATTTAACTTTTTTTCAATTAAGCTTTCATCGATTGCTTACTGCGTATATTTTTAACAGTAAAGAATGCGTTAAACTGCATAAATGCTTCATTTAGAAATAAGAATTTGCTTCATTTAATCGCTATTTATTTTTATTCATTTCCCAGATCTGAATTCAAGCTCCATAAAAACATTTTTAAGTATGTCGATAATAGTTATGAATATCTTAATGTGAAGAACACTTTCCTCTTCAAATTTGCAACATTCAATGCTGGAAAATGTACTTATATAATATCAGAAAAAGTCAGTGTTATTTTTAAAAAAAGGATTAAGTAGATAGAAAAAAAAATTGGGGAGGTGAATGTCAATGAACTCATACTTTTCTTTCATTTTATAATTATGATAAATAAATAGAAGTTTTCTTCAATTCTGAATACAATATTAAGCTTTCTTTGATTAATTTACTATTTATAATACGAAGAGAAAAAACTGCTACAATTCAACTGAAAAATAGTATTAGGTGATTACGGGGCCTGAATGATCAAGTGTCTAGCTGTCGGTGTCACAGGTTTCGGGTTCCAGTCCCGGCGGTGCCAGGGATTTTGTAGTGGTTCGGAATCCACTTTAATTCGTAGATCCCGGTCTCATATGACTGTAGAGCGTCACGGAGCCAAGTCAGACTTTTACCTGCTAGTGTTCTATCACGCAGAAGCTACCCATTTTCCCTTCAACCGTGACTTAATACGGGTTCGTTGGCTTGGTCTAGATGTCTACCAAGTGGGATAAGAAACAACAACAGGGGTGATTGTAAAAAATAACTGGATTTCAAATAAAATGCAGTCTACTGTTTTATTTTTTACTGAAACGTAGAAATTCAAAGAAATGTTTAAATGTTATGAATTATAAATAATAATGAAACCAGTAGTTTACAAAATATGTAGCGCTCCCAAAGGGGACAGGATGTATTTTCTCCAGACAAAAAGTAAATCTTCTTGAGTAAATGAAAAATTTACAAATAAATAATATAGAATTTTTCGGAAAACACATATTTGAATGTTGTAAAACTCGAAATTAATTGCATAAAAATTAAAATTAAATACATAAAATTAAAATTAATTGCAAATAATTACGAATTACATACTTCACAAATTAATGCTAATAAGAAGTCTATAATTGGCATGAAATTTCCCATTTAAAAGCCTAAAATATTTAGAATTAATAAAATAATAAAATCAATTTCTTAAAATAAGCTACTCCTTTTATTGATGGTCCATAACATTTAATCATTTGATTATTTTTGAAGTAGAAAAATATTTAAAGTTATAACTGTTCCTTTCGTATGTGTGGCAACAGCTATTGCAGTGCTGTTTATGAAGAAAGAAATTCTTCTTGTTGTCTCTTATGTCACTTGCTAGACATTTAGACCTAGCCCACGAACCCGTATGGACTCATGGGGAAAGGGAAAGGGGTCAGCTTCTGTTGTGATGGAGCACACGTAGGTAGAAGTTTGACTTGGCTCCGTGAGGTTCTACAGTCATATGAGATCGGGACCTATGGCTTAAAATGGATTCTGAACACTACAGACATCCACGGCACCGACGGCACTAGTACCTGAAACCTGTGGCCCCAAGTGCCAGAAACTCGGCTATTCAGGCCCTGGAAATTCTTAAGTAATGTCTAATAACTCTCTGATGTGGTTGACTGCAACACCTTTAATTGTCTTTTTGAAGCTCATATTAAACCCCTTTTCGGATGCAGCCATGGATACAATGTCGTATCAAGAGATAATGGATTTTTATCATAGGATTTGCTTTCTATTGAAACAAATAATATAACACAATAACCTCCTAACCATGAGAAAATACGAGCATACCACCCTCGGCCTTTTTCATCAATAAATATCTTACTAAATTTGATGTTTTATGACGTTTATCTTTTACTACAATAATTTAAAGATACAATATTTCTCTAACTTATTTTATATATATATATAATAATGGTTGAGAATTCAATGTATTTAAAAAGAGCGAGAATATTTTCATCACTGAATGGAATTTTTTTTTGTCTGCCTGTCATTTTTATGTGAAAGCTGTCAATCTACTCGAGAAAGAAATTCATATTGTATATTTGCTATCTATAGAACATATTTCATTTTATCAATGCATTTTTAGAGAAAAACCGTTACATTTAGTTGATATACTTTTATATTTGGCATGTAAAATGCATTAATTTAAATTCAGAGCTAAAAATCTGATGTTTTTCGTAGATACGGAAATTCTGGTTTTTTTATTGATGATTAAATAGGCATAGTTAAAAATAAGTAAAGAAATAGATAACACATCCTCAAATTACATTATCTTTTTGGTGGTGTTGTTTGGCCTTGTGTTCTATTTATGATTGCCACAAACATGAAATGATTACTTTTATTACTCCTCATTTGTGTGTCGTATGAAATAAAGGTTGAAAACTACCCGTTAAGCAGCCTTATTACTAATACGAAAGGTTTACAAACGTAATTACAGTTTCCACGGAGGCTCCTCGTTTCTGATAGCAGTGACTGCAACAATGCCGCCAAAGGATTCAAACCTCAATCCTCGGGCTCACTAGATGTCATAACCACCAGGCCTCGATGTCTCCAGCAGGCTCGTCTGTGAGTTTCTCTTGAACGCTAATTGTACGCATCATTACCACGAATCATATACTAAGTCAATATTTTTCTGAAACTGAGATGCATCTAGTCTGCATCTCCCATTTGCATCAAAAGAGCATATTTACGCGGAAATTTCCTGCCCATTAACATCTAAGTGAAGAAGTAAGTAGACCTACAAAATCTACCAATAACCAAAAATGGGCTAACAAAGACCTACATTATCCTTTTGAAAAGTTATGTTATTTTCAAAACTATTCATAAAGACAGAGTATTCCATCTCTTCAAGCAAAAATTAGCAGAAGAAATAATTGAACAAAATAAAAAAAAATTAAATGCATTAGCAACAAAGACGTTACACCATATTCATTATTACCATCAAAATTTATAGACCAACATTTTCAAATGCCCATTGAAACACGAAAAGGATGACAATGAAGCATAACAAAAAGCTCATAAACATAAAAAAATCTAGAATGTAGAATTTGTTTCAGGTAAAACTTCTTGTGCAAAAAAAAATTAATAATTCCTGAATTATTAATTTCTATAATTCAGTTTTAAACTAATATCTGTACCTCACTCTCTTCGACAACATTATATAATTGGTTTATTTTTTAATGCAGCTGGCAAATACATAGACCATAAGCAAGGGCTGCACCGAAGTTACTCACTTAGCACTTTCCAAGGGGCGCGTGTAACGTGAAGATAAGCCACGGACGCGGAATAACAATACCCCAGTTACGTTCTACGATCAATATTACGTTTAAACGGTGGATTCCGAACCACTACAAACATCCATGGCCCCATTGGGACTCGAACCCTGCGGTACCGAGCACAAGAGCGCTAGCCATTCGGCCATCAGGCCACTGATTGGTTTATTTTAGAAGTCATTAATTACAGAAATAAATTATTAATATTCACAAAAATATAGTATAATATAATGAATTATTTAAGAAATTGTTTCTAATAGTACCATAATCCGCATTGTAAGATTAATTCAAATGATTGCAGAAGCGATTGATTTTATGTGAAAAATGATTATATGAAAAACGAAATTTGCAAAAAATGCATCCTCGTGTTTCTTATATTGAAAATTTTTCATACATTATTCTTAACATCCACATAAGTTTATTGTGATTTTTTTTTTAGAATTTTTCTTAAATATCATTTTAATTGTTATATATTTTCTCAACACCTGCAAATAAATTATGGTGTTTATTCTCACTTGAAATTTCTGTCAAACATATGCGTAATTATTTTTCTGCTTCTTCTTTTTGCTTATTCATTTAATTTTTCTTAATGTTCTGTATATATATTCAGTGATGATGCTACAAACATTGCAAGTAAACACTTTTTGAATATAATTATGAACTCTCTCTATTTGTGCGTGTGCGTGTGTGTGTGTGTGTGTGTGTAATTGTGTGCATACATCCTTGGGCCTCGTGTTCCACATACCTATGATATACAAACAGCTTTATAACAGCCTATGAAGACAGGATAGTGTAGTATTTTTTTTTCTCACTAGAAAAGTTTTGGCATTTCATTTCCAAGAGAGAGGAATGTATGTTATTTGACAAATATATTATAAACCCATAACTCAAATTTGACAGCAGACTATCTTTATTGTGGGTAGTTATATTACATGCAATTAGTGTTTTCTACTAATGAGAACAACCTGTCACTCAAATCTGATAGCAGATATTCGGTATTAGCGAATGTCTGTGCGACCTTCACAGATCGAATCAACTACAGATTGAATATGAACTATGCCATGAGTTGTTCCATCGTGATTGGTGATAGACCACGATCTAAGAAATGTCTACTCCAATGGGAAGTGAGGGAAACTGACACCCCCCCTCTTGACGGATTGTCTTAAAAGGATTTTTTTTTTTTTTTGATGAAGAAGGGAGAGTTCTGAGACGACTGGACCAGAAATGTTGTTTTTCTTTTTTTCTCTAAAGTGATTGAACAGGGCGGAGATTCCGCCTGTTTACAAAGTGCACCCCTCGTGATTTAGTGTATCACGCCATGTGCTAATTAAAGTCTGCGTCCTGGGAGTGGTTTTTTTTCTTTTTTACGGGCCCTATGTTTTTACGTTGTCAGCTCTGCGCTGTATAGTCCTATTAGACAGGTACCTACAGTTTAAAATGGATTCTGAAACACTACAAACATCCATTGCACCGTCGGGACCAGAGCCCGAAGCCTATGTCAGAGAGAACCAGTCATTCGGCCATCAGGACCCATACACACGCACACACATATATATATACAATGAAGTGACAAAAGTCATGGGATACCTTTTAATATCGTGTCGGCCCTCCTTTCGCCCGGCGAAGTGCAGCAACTCGACGTGGCATGGACTCAACAAGTCTTTGGAAGTCTTCTGCAGGAATATTGAGCCATGCTGTCTCGATAGACGTCCATAATTGTGAAAGCGTTGATGGTGCAGGATTTTGGGCACGAACAGACCTCTCGATAATGTCCCATAAATGCTCGATGGGATTCATGTCGGGCCAGATCAGGTGGCCAGATCATTCGTAGGAATTGTCCAGAATGTTCTTCAAACTAATCGCGAACAGTTGTGGCCCGGTGACATGGCGCATTGTCATCCATAAAAATCCCATCGTTGTTTGGGTACATGAATTCCATGAATGGCTGCAAAGGAGCTCCAAGTAGCTGAACATAAGCATTTCCAGTCAATGTTCGGTCCAGTCGCACCAGAGGACCAAGTCCATGCCATGAAAAAACAGCCCACACCATTACGGAGCCACCACCAGCTTGAACAGTGCCTTGCTGACAGTTTGGGTTCATGGCTTCGTGGGGTCTGCGCCACACTCGAACCCTACCATCAGCTCTTACCAACTGAAATCGTGACTCATCGGACCAGGCCACGGTTTTCCATTCATCTAGGGACCAACCGATATGCTCACGTGCCCACGAGAGTCGCTGCAAGCGATGTCGTTCTGTCAGTAAAGGCACTCGAGTCGGTCTTCTGCTGGAATAGCCCAAGAAAGCCAAATTTCTCCGCACAGTTCTAACAGACAAGTCCCTTGTACGTCCCACATTGATTTCTGCGGTTATTTGACGCAGTGTTGCTTGTCTGTTAGAATTTACGACTCTTTGCAGACGTCGCCGGTCTCGGTCGTTAAGTGCAGGCGGTCGACCACTGCGCTGTCCATGGTGGGATGTTATGCCTGAAATTTCATACTCTCGGCACACTCTTGACACAGTGGATCTGGGAATGTTGAATTCCCTAACGATTTCCGAAATGGCATGACCCATGCGTCTAGCTCCAACTAACATTCCGCGTTCAAAGTCTGTTAATTCCTGTCGTGCGGTCATCATCACGTCAAAACCCCTTCACATGAATAACTTGAACAGAAATGAAAGCTCTGCGAAAGCACTGCGCATTTATACCTGTTCTACGCGATGCTACTGCCATCTGAAAATTTGCATATTGCTATCCCATGACTTTTGTCACTTCAGTGTATATATATATTGCAGTTTAATTAAATTAGAAGTGTTAATTAAATTTATTCATTTATTTATTTTATGCTTTACATTGTATTGTCACTTAGCTGATATATAATATTTACTATAAAATATATAATTTATGTTTGCTATATAATTTTACTAGTCTTGCAGACTGACAGAGAAATATTATGTCTGGCTTTGCTTTCAAAAGTTATGTAGATGGTTTGATTGAAATAAAATTGAAATTAATATATATATATCATATTGTGGACTGAATTAAAGGCCATAATTGTATTATATATTTAAATTCCAGCTAAAGAAAAATGGCCATTTTATGCTGGTAATAGTAGAACAGTTAATTTTGATTAAACTATAAATACAGGAATAAATTACTTCCGTCTAACACTGGAAATAAAGAAGAAAATAATAAATTTGGTTTTCTCCAAGTTATATAGAAATACTAATATTTTGATTTTTATATCAAGTTAAATAAAAGGAAAGGAAGAAGTAAAAAAATTCGAAAGCTGCATATTGAATAGAATTTGCAAATTTTTCTTTTAAGTTAATTTTCGGGGGAGAAAGAAAAATATTTTCGTACATTGACAACAGTCTCACGAATGATTTTTACTGAAAAGAAAATTCTGAAGGATGTTCTTTTATCAGGCTGGTGCAATAAAATGAGTTTCACTAACTTCTTTAGTTTGTAGATTGAATAAACAGGATAAAAAGAGCTACACTATTTATTTATTTTTATTTTATGGATTTATTTTGTTAATCTGATAAAATTGGAAATTTTGCTTCGATTTATATATTCGATTTCAGAGAAAGATGTTGTTTCTTCTCCCACTTGGTATATAGAATCATCTGGGGCCTAAATGGCCAAGTGGCTAGCACTCTGGCACTTGGTACCACAGGTTTCGGGTTCGAGTCCTGGCGGTGCCACGGATGTTTGTAGTGGTTTGGAATCCACTTTAAACCGTAGGTCCCGCTCCTAATAGGATCGTAGAGCATTACGGGGGCATTGTTACTCCGCGTCCGTGGCTTATCTTCAAGTTACTCGTGCCCCCTGGGTAATGCAAAGTGAGTAATGTCTGTGCAGCGATTGCCTTAAAGCATCCAAGACAGCTGCCTAAGTGTTTGCCAGCTGCATTAGAAAAAAATATATAGATAAGATCATCTAGATGAAGTCCAAGAACACAAAAGTCTCATGGAAGGAGGGAAAGGTGAGGCAGCTTCTCTTGTGATTGAGAACCCTTAGGTACAAGTCTGACTTGGCTTCGTGACGCTGACTTTTTTAGAGGGTAGGGTTGCCAGCCCAAAGCCCAACAGTCATATGAGATCGGGACCTACAGTTTAAAGTTAATTCCGAACTACAACAAACATCTATGGCACCGCCGGGACTAGAACCCGAAAACTGTGGCACAGAACGCTAGTCACTTGGCTATCAAGCCCTTACAGAGAAAGATCATCATCATCCTGCGCAACAGCCCCATGGTGGGCCAAGGCCGTCTGCCTTCTTTCAGATTTCAAGACAGGGGATGGATTATTTTTGTGTTTTTTTTTTTTACGGGGTACTACTGTCAGCCCAACGCTCTATAGTCCCATAAGACCGGGACTTACGGCTTAAAGTGGTTTCCGAACCACTATAAACATCCATGGTACCACCGAGACTCGAACCTGAAACCTGTGGCACCGAGCGCTAGTCACTCGCCTATCATGCCCATACTGAGAAAGATAAAATAATAAATGGTTTCTTTCAAATTAGCAAAAAATCTCATAGTCTATTTTCACTGAAATGAAAATTATAAATGATGATTTTTTTTATACCATACAATAAAAAAATACTTTTTTTTTTATTTTGTGTATTCTTTAAATGTATTAGCTGCTTTAATTTTTAATCCGCATAAGTGAAGGAAATAAAATTACCATTTTATTATTTGATGAAAAAAAAAGTTAGTTAAAATAAATAAAGCATTTGAAAGAGTGATTGATCACAGTTATTTGCTTATGATAATTGTTGTTAACTACATCCTATTAACATATCCCTTAACAATTCGTACATTTGAGAATTCCTAACAACATTTAAACAAAGCTCTCCGCGCCATCTTTTTAAAGAACTTTAGAATAAAAAGCGACTCTCTTTACTTAAAATTGACGTAAAATTTCTGTTCCATCATTTGATTTCCCAGAGGCTTTTAGAAAATAAATTACTTTTATTATCTTTAAACTGCCTTCAGGGTTTAGACTTTTTCTGCTTATGATACGAAGTAATTTAAAATTACTCTCTTCTCTTCGGTGTACTACAAGAAATATAAAAGAGTGACTTGGGATTTTATTGAAAAGCCGAGGATAGAAAAATTCGCTCTTGTAATAGTTCGAGCCCTAAAGCCTAATGCATCCAAGTGAATAGAGTCCCTTCAGAAGGAAGATCATAAATTTTCGGGTTTAATCTTTGAAAATGAAAGTACTTTTAAAAGAGGGAGACTTTTGGTCAGGATTTCGCGTCTTCGGAATTCCTTTATTTTCAAATTTTGAGCTCCATTGACTCTAAGATCCCAAATCTATCTCTTGAGCAGGTTGATGAAACGTGAATTATCCGTATGCTTTAGCGAATCTTTAAAATAAAAGGGTTACCATTTTTGGTTTTATCACTTCTCTGCAGTTACCTATTTTCTGTTACAATTGAAAGTTTTTAAAAGTGATTACTGCATACTGCTATTATGCTATTATACATGTTGCTATTATGCATACCGCTAAATTATTGCTGCATACTTAAACGAAATTATTACTATTTTTGGTTTTATCATTTCTCTGCAGTTACTTATTTTCTGTTACAATTTAAAGTTTTTAGAAATTATTACTGCATACCACATACTGCTATTATGCTATTATTCATACTGCTATTATGCTATTATGCATACTGCTATTATGCTATTATACATACTGCTATTATGCTATTATACATACTGCTATTATGCTATTATACATACTGCTATTATGCTATTATTCATACTGCTATTATGCTATTATACATACTGCTATTATGCTATTATTCATACTGCTATTATGCTATTATTCATACTGCTATTATGCTATTATACATACTGCTATTATGCTATTATACATACTGCTATTATGCTATTATACATACTGCTATTATGCATACTGCTATTATGCTATTATGCATACTGCTATTATGCTATTATACATATTGCGATTATGCTATTATACATACTGCTATTATGCATACTGCTATTATGCTATTATACATACTGTTATTATGCTATTATGCTATTATACATTCTGCTATTATGCTGTTATGCATACCGCTAAATTATTATTGCATACTTATACGAAATTATTACTATTTTTGTTTTTATCACTTCTCTGCTGTTACTTATTTTCTGTTACAATTTAAAGTTTTTAGAAATTGTTACTGCATACTTATACGAAATTATTATTATTTTTGTTTTGATCACTTCTCTACAGTTACTTATTTTCTAACACAATTTAAAGTTTTTAGAAATTGTTACTGCATACTTATTATGCATACTGCATACTTATACGAAATTATTATTATTTTTGTTTTGATCACTTCTCTACAGTTACTTATTTTCTAACACAATTTAAAGTTTTTAGAAATTGTTACTGCATACTTATTATGCATACTGCATACTTATACGAAATTATTATTATTTTTGTTTTGATCACTTCTCTACAGTTACTTATTTTCTAACACAATTTAAAGTTTTTAGAAATTATTGCTACATACTTATTATACAGAAATTATTCAACTGTAAAAAATTGATAGCGTTTAATTTAATCATATCATACATTTTGTTTCAACATTTTAAAATACCAATAATGCATGCGGCCAAAGATCTGTTGTAAAATTGATTAATATTATTTTTGTTGTTGTTATTTCTTATCCCACTTGGTCGACAGCAATATCTAGTTGACGAATCTATGAAACCGTATGTTCTCATGGAAGAGTGGGGCAGTTTCTATTGTGATGGAGTACCTCTATGTGGAAGTCAGATTTGGCTTCGTGTTGCTGAAGAAAGAGGGCAGTGCCTTCTGGGAGGACTTTTAGCGGGAACTACCCACATTGTCTTAATTTAATTCGCAATGGAAATCTATAATAATTTTCTTTAAATAGTTTTTACTTTTTTTCAATTTTCAACCCATGCTTATTATATACACATAATCGAAATTTAAATTCAGTTATGCATAATGTTTTATACTGATAGTCATTTATTATAATATCTAATAATACTATATACAAATATACGTTTATTTTATTTCCCTAAAAATTAGGAGATGCTTATATTAAGAATTTTACAAGCACATACAAGAGAAAAGTTATCAGTATTGATATTCATAACAGAAATACCTATGAATTACCTATACCTATTTTTAAAAAAAAACTTATTCAATAATACTAATCACTGTGCAGTAAGCAATATGAAAAATAAATGCAAAAATAAATTTAGTCCAGAAGTCCGTCGATACATCTTAATTCATTATATGTCTTTCCTTTTTCTACGGACGTGCGTGGTATAACAAAAGGGCTACTGTAATAAAGCTAAACTTTGAATTTAATGTAACCTGAACTACTTACGTACCAGACATAATGACCTATAAAACCTACTTATATAGCAATACATTTTCAGACAGACAAATTTCAGAATATCCATTTTTTTCTGTTAAGCTATATTTTTCTGTCAATATTAATACTTTAAACATTGAATGTTTTTTACTTAAACTCTTATACATAAAGTTTAATAGCTACTTTCTCAGTAAAAAACTAAAAATCATGAAAACATTTTTTTGTATATACTGCTGATGCACATTAAAATAAAATAAAATTTAATTCAAAGTATAATCATAAAAATCTGCTGTCGTGTCGACATTAATTTTATTTTGTGTAAGATATAAATTCTGATGTGTGATATGTAAGAATTCTTTGATAATAGTTGTTTTAATAGCCTACACACACACATAAATACATATATAGTTTCTGGAATTCAAGGACTTGATTTCTGTTTGATTGTTTTTTAAACTCTCCCCCACCCCAGATAAAATTCTGAGAGGCTGTAAATTCAGAGTTAATGATATCTGGTGGTGGACATCTGGTCAAAAAGAGTTTTTCGCCGGAGAGAATGAGGATAAGAGCTTTCTGGGGAATGAAGACTAAATTATCGTCGTCCCGGTTGGAGACGTTTTGTTCTGCATCTTCCATTTATGGTTTATTTAACGGAGGGGACTATCCTCGCAAAGATAAAATTACTTCTGAGGTAGTGTGTTTGCAACAGTAAGGGACCTCATTTTACTGTTCAATTAAGCGATATTTATTTGATTTGAAAAAATCGACCAACTTAAACTGAACTTGAGACAACCTTTGAATACCATCACTGACATGTCCAGAGTGACAGGGGGAAGACAAAAGATTGATGGATTAAGTGAGGTCAGGAGATCAACCCTGTAGGTCGGTAGAAATTATCTCCCCAAAATTAATGATGGCTGAGAGCTATTCTCTAGATGAAATGCTGACCAATTATTGAGAAACGATAATTTAAAAAGGGAAAAATGAAAGTCGAGTTGACCATTGGAAATAGAGAGATAGGATCGGTTGAAGCATGCGTTAAAAAAAAGGACGCTGAAAAAGAAAATATGATGTTACGCTCGGAGAAGGAGTGTTGACCTTAACGCTGCAAATAGTCGATTGAATTGACTCAATATACCGAAGAACTAGTGAAACTGGGCCCCCAAATCCCCAAGATGATAAAGAAATGGAGAAAAAAGAGGCAAAGAAGATACAAGTTACCAAAGAAGCCCCTCTCCCAGAGCTGAATAAATACTGCTAAGCTTGCAAGACGCTTCATAATGGTCGGCAAGATTTATCGCCAACTTTTGGTGACGGAAGACACCTCGAGATCGACATAGCTGATGGTGTTCAATCTAAACCTCTCCTGTCCGCCATGATGCTTAATTTTGTGAGTTACTTCTATTATTTTATTTGATAGATTCCCAATGTTTTGCCTCTCATAGTTAAAAATTAAAGCTAAAAAACTATGGCTTAGTACAAAGACATTCGCCATGGTGGAGAAAGAGTTTCTTTGATGAATATATGCAAAATGTCCTCTTCCGTTATAAATTATTTTATTGGACTGTTAATTGATCTGCCTTTGCTATTTTGAATGCCATATGCTACTATGTATATTATAGAAATATGTTTATTTTTATTATGGGTTGATGTCAAATATAACAACTGTATGTACAAAAATAGGTTAATCGTATTTAATTCTGAAAAAATGCTTATTTCTTAAAATATAAATAAATCAACTCATTTTATTTTAAATACATGCTCTGAAAAATATATTTAAAATTTTATTAATAATTAATTTTTAAAAATTTATTTAATTAAAAATTTATTATTGTGATTTTAAAATTTGTTTAATTTTTATCTATTTTGTTTTCCTTTTCCACTTTATCAAACATGTAAGGGCTTTCGAACCTGCTTTAAATGATATGCGTATATTGATTGATGTGTTACTGCGGATCACATAATAGATTTCCTTTAGTGATGTTTTGATGGAGTGTTATTATTAATGGTTATTGCAGATTTTCAAGTGATTTAGGAGTTAGGTGAGGAATCTCCTTTAGGTATTTATTTATTAGATAACAACACTTCTAAGGAAATAACTTCTGAAGGATATAAAATATTTGCTCTTCAAGAAAGTAGCAATAAATACTTTTGTGTATATGATTAGAAAACAAGTCTTTAAAAGTAAGAAAAAATTAATTATTGAAAAAATAATTAATTTTTAAAAATTAAAGTTTAAATTACAATTTAAGTTAAAATAAGTTAATTTTAATTAAGTTTATAATAAACTTTAATTTAAGTAAAGTTGCAATTAAAGTTTAAATTTAGTTAAAATTACAATATTGAATTTCAAACATATAATTTCCATTTGTTTATTACGAGATAAACTCAGAATTTCGATTGTTTATTTATTTTTATAAATTGTTGAACATAAATTTAAATTTTAAAAAATTGTTTTAAACCAATCCTTTTTTTAATGGGGTTCATATAAATAGAAAAAAAAATACATGAATAATGTGTACAATTTGCATTAAATCAATCTTATTTATTATATTTCCATCTACGTCAACTTTTATTCCAAGCGCAGAACATTTAATTAAATGCAACATTAAATAAACAGCCTGTCATTTTTTTTTCACCCCAGAGAAATTTAGAGAGTGCCAAGTAAACAAATATTAACTGATTAAATGAAAGAAATACAGTAGTGTAAAACATTTGAGACTAGTCAGATATCCCAACTTAATTTTTAATGCAAACAGTGACACTGTCATTGTTGAGTAAACATAAAAAATCTAATTTATACTTTGCGCTAGGCTATAATGGTAAGTTTGTAGTCTATAAATTTGACAATAAGAAAAATCGTTCTTAGAAAGAATTTTTTTACGGTTATTTTAATACTTAGTTCGTTTTCTTGTAGAAAAATGTTTCAGTATTTCCTTTCCTTCCACTTTTAAGAAACCAACCATTTTCTTCATTAATTTCTGTTTTTTTCGGGAGAGGAAAGTGCTTGGCCAATTATTTATATTTAAAAATAAATATATCGTTCTAGAATTTAAAAATGGCAGATTTCCTCTTTAATTTTGCTTCTTTTACTTAAATAAAAATAAACTAAGATTGCTATTAATATTAGGCAGCTTAATGTACTCTGAGAAAATGAACAGTTTTGGTAATAAGCAATCAGTTGATCCTGATTAATATACAGAATTGCTATCGTGCAAGTTTATTAAATTCAGACCATTAATTTATCTTTTAAAAGAAAACATTGTTGCCAGTGTATCTTAATAGGATAAAGGACAGTTCATTTTGTTTATATCATTTTTTTTTCAATTTGCAATGAATATTTCGGAAATCATTATTGATAAGTCCTTAGTGATATTCAATAGAAGTAATTTATTTCATTGAATATATCATATTATATATCAAAAAATATAATTCATATTTCATATTATATATCAAAAAATATAATTCATATTTCATATTATATATCAAAAAATATAATTCATATTTCATATTATGTATCAAAAAAGTAATTCCAACATTTTATATTATGCTTTAACATTAAAGGAAATTTTTAATCAAAATATTTTAAATTTATTAATTTATCATTGTTATCATTAATTTATCTCTTAGAAGAAAACAATTTTGCAAGTATATCTTGATAGGCTAAAGGACAGTTAATTTTGTTTATATCAATTGTTTTTAATTTTCAATGAATTTTGAGGAAATCATTATTGATAAGTCCTTAGTGATATTCAATAGAAGTAATTCATTTCATTGAATATATCATATTATATATCAAAAAATATAATTCATATTTCATATTATATATCAAAAAATATAATTTATATTTCATATTATATATCAAAAATATAATTCATATTTCATATTATGTATCAAAAAGTAATTCCAACATTTTATATTATGCTTTAACATTAAAGGAAATTTTTAATCAAAATATTTTTAATTTATTAATTTATCATTGTTATCATTAATTTATCTCTTAGAAGAAAACAATTTTGCAAGTATATCTTGATAGGCTAAAGGACAGTTAATTTTGTTTATATCAATTGTTTTTAATTTTCAATGAATTTTGAGGAAATCATTATTGATAAGTCCTTAGTGATATTCAATAGAAGTAATTCATTTCATTGAATATATCATATTATATATCAAAAAATATAATTCATATTTCATATTATATATCAAAAAATATAATTTATATTTCATATTATATATCAAAAAATATAATTCATATTTCATATTATGTATCAAAAAAGTAATTCCAACATTTTATATTATGCTTTAACATTAAAGGAAATTTTTAATCAAAATATTTTTAATTTATTAATTTATCATTGTTATCATTAATTTATCTCTTAGAAGAAAACAATTTTGCAAGTATATCTTGATAGGCTAAAGGACAGTTAATTTTGTTTATATCAATTGTTTTTAATTTTCAATGAATTTTGAGGAAATCATTATTGATAAGTCCTTAGTGATATTCAATAGAAGTAATTCATTTCATTGAATATATCATATTATATATCAAAAAATATAATTCATATTTCATATTATATATCAAAAAATATAATTTATATTTCATATTATATATCAAAAATATATAATTTCATATTTCAAAAAATATTATGTATCAAAAAAAAAGTAATTCCAACATTTTATATTATGCTTTAACATTAAAGTAAATTTTTACTCAAAATATTTTTAATTTATTAATTTATCATTGTTATCATTAATTTATCTCTTAGAAGAAAACAATTTTGCAAGTATATCTTGATAGGCTAAAGGACAGTTAATTTTGTTTATATCAATTGTTTTTAATTTGCAATGAATTTTGAGGAAATCATTGTTGATAAGTCCTTAGTGATATTCAATAGAATTAATATTTCATTCTGTATACCAAAAAAGTAATTCCGATATTTTATCTTACACTTTAAAATTAAAGGAAGTTTGAATAAAATATTTTGAATAATGCTTTTATGCATAACTCTGATAAGAGAACAGTTGTCCCTAAACATAGTTTTCCTTCCCTTCTTGGTTCTTTCATACGAATAATCCATATTTGCTGTCAAAATTTTGATTTCAAGAACAGTTTTACTTAGAGATAAAAGATTTTTTCTCCCATATTCATCTGTTAGGTAGAAGCACAAAAAACATTATTTATTCATCATGAGAATACCACTTTCACTCTGATTACAAAGTAGAAGAAAACAGAACTAGAGTTGGGCACATTATTTTTGTTGTATTGCACGTGTAAAAATTTAACAGAATAGGCATAAAGTTTTGCCATACGCCATTTGCAGTTCCCATTGTGTGGAGAGATCTGAAAGCGGAAGGAAGTATCCAATTGTTACTTTTATGACTGGTGGAAGCCTTCAATTGTTATTTTTATGATATAAAAATAAAGGAAATCATAAGAATGTCTAAACACAATTTAAAATATACCAACTTACATCTTGTTTCCTCATTTAGTTGATTCCCAAAATTTCTACATCCCGTCTCTTCATATCATATTAAGTTTGAAAATATAAGTTATGCAATCTATGAACATATAAGATTCTTTATATACCTGAAAAAAAAATTTCCCCATACTAGTGAACCAAAATTTAAAGATTTCGTAGTATCACAAATTAGAAAACTAATGAAATATGAATCCTTTGGAGAACTAGAAATCAATGACTCAGAAAAACAAGTATAGTGTTCTTTTCAGCCTGTTGCAAATACCTGAAAAAAAAATTTCCCCATACTAGTGAACCAAAAATTAAAAATTTCGTAGTATCACAAATTAGAAAACTAATGAAATATGAATCCTTTGGAGAACAAGAAATCAATGACTCAGAAAAACAAGTATAGTGTTCTTTTCAGCCTGTTGCAAATACCTGAAAAAAAATTTCTCCATACTAGTGAACCAAAAATTAAAAATTTCGTAGTATCACAAATTAGAAAACTAATGAAATATGAATCCTTTGGAGAACTAGAAATCAATGACTCAGAAAAACAAGTATAGTGCTCTTTCCAGCCTGTTGCGAAGAACTTTTTAAGGATCAAAAAGGGTGACAAATATACGAAACTAGTACATCAGATACCGAAAGCACATGAATATATTTCTAAAGAACAACTTGCTTCTCTCTCACTTGGATTTCTCTACTGAAAACCTAAGCATCATAATTGCAATCTCAGCAAGGATCAGCATTGAATAAATATATGAAGGGAATTTGAGTTCATTTAAGCTAACAAATTATTGCCTGATGGTCTGAAGAATCTTCTTTAAGCAAAATATTACAGAATATTTTCAACAAGATATTTTAAATATTGTTCAACATTATTTAAATTCTTTAGCGTAAATATTACTAATGTAAAATTTTTAAAAAACTGACACAAAATATCTTTAACTGATAAAGAAAACGATTTTCATTTTTAAACTCAATGTGAAGTATGCAATACAAATAAGCTAATAAAATCTTTGATACACAAAAAACTTATTTTTTTCTGAAACCAATGTAAAACATCGTTTAAGGAAACATCAGTATCACCTAACGTGTACCACAGTAAAACACATATGACTATTTCAGATTAATTTTCTATTCAATATTGAATAGAAAATTATTCACAAATCTAGACTGTTAAAATTTTTTTAAAACATAAGCTCTGAATATCTCTTAAAAAATACCCTTTAATGATTATCTACATTTAAAGAACATTTTATTTTGTGTATTTATTCTCATTTTGGTCTACGTGTATCTTTTCATTTTATTTATAGTTATATTTAATATTTTTAATCAGTTATTTACATATTATCTTCACTTTTTTTACATATCTAACCAACTAAAACTTGACGATATATTGTATATGCCTACAACAAGTTATCATCCAATTTTGTTTCACTGTTCCCTAATAGATGGCAGCACGAATTATTCTAAAGTAAATGAATGTTTTTTTAGATTATGAATTCAGATCATAAGTTTTCAATCTCAAGTTTGTATTTCTCCAAATTCATAGATATTTATCTAAAATTCGTTTTTTGATTACTTTATCATTATTGTATTTTTACATACATATTTAATTAAAGCAACTGAATCAGAAATTTTTTTTCTGATTCAGTTACTGGTCAGTTCTGGACGCTAGTTAAGAAATAAAAAGAAACTAGAGTTTTAACAGATAGCATGTATATTTTAACACATAGAAAAATAACAAGAAAATCAATTTTTTTATGCATATTTCTTACAATTTTTTTGATAAAAAATTTTTGTAGTTTCTTCATAATTTTTTTTCAATATGTTTCAATAAAAAAAGCTTTTAATAAATATAGAGAGTTTATAAATAAAATTTGTATAAGAAGATTAAATTGAGTTTATTTTCATTATATTTTAGAAAAATTAATTTTTTAAGCATAAGTATATTCTACATGATTCTTGAATCTCTTACAAAATCAACATTTTATAGGAAATTCAACAGAAAAAAAATGTTGAGCTAAAGT
Source organism: Caerostris darwini (assembly GCA_021605075.1). Lineage (NCBI taxonomy): Eukaryota > Metazoa > Arthropoda > Arachnida > Araneae > Araneidae > Caerostris > Caerostris darwini. The sequence continues at coordinate 157,131 of BPLQ01015031.1, read as the reverse complement.
AAACTATTCAATGCTTTATAAATTAATTTAATTTAATAAAATCAGAAACAATTTAAAAGCAAATTACATAAATATCACATTACATTATTTTAAAATTGTTAATTAAAATTTATTTAATTGCGCTATAAAATTTACACATAACGTATCAGTTATATGATTGTCTCAAGGAACTGATAACACTTTAATCGAAATTTAGAGGTTGAAATCTGTAAATGAGATTACATAAAGAATCTTAAAATCTTAAAGATCTTATTGAAGAAGCTAATATTTTACAAAATTTAGAAACTTAATTGAATTATTTTATAATAAGGAAACAAAGGTAAATGACAAACATTATATTTGTTCTGAAACTATTTTTACATAAAGAAAGAATAGTTTCAGAACAAAAATAATGTTTGTCATTTACCTTTGTTTCCTTATTATAAAATAATTCAATTAAGTTTCTAAATTTTGTAAAATATTAGCTTCTTCAATAATTTTTATTGTTGTTATACTTACTGCAACTATTTGAAGATCTTTCTTAGAACACGTTCGAACAAATTAGGAAGGCTTATTTGCCTCTCGGAGTTCGTTTCCCGGACCAATAATTTTAATAAATCTCAATTTTCCAATAACTCTGTGGCATTCTTTGCCTTTTTAATGTGAATCACTTTTCAGCTTTTAAATAGAATGAAATGTTCTCTTTGCTTTTTAACGTGAATCCCTTTTTTTGAAATGTGATTTCTTTTTTTCGAATTTCCTTTCTTTCTCCGAATCCCTTTTCAGTTCCTTTTTTATACTGAATCATAAAACCATCAGATAAATATTCCTTTTTCTGTAACCTATTAAAAAAAGAGTTCATAAAGCAAAGGACGTAATTAAGATAGGAAGAGCAGTATGGACCTCCTCCTTCCCAAGAAATATGGATGATGACAGAACTCTTTAAGTGGATAAGATTTATGGTTTCTTTTAGGATCAGATTTCTTATTGTTGCACTTACTGCAACTGCTTGGAGATCTTTTTTATAACACGTTCGAACAAATTTGGTAGCTTTATTCACCTCTTGCGGTCCGTTTCCCAAACTCATATTTCTGTTGCATCCCAATGTTCTAATAACTTTGATACATTCTTTGCCTTTTCGCGTGAAACCTTTTTCAGCTCTCCTTTTATAATAAGTCACAAGTGAAGTTTCCTACAAAAGAACCCCCCTTTTCCTAATTCCACGCTAAAACAACTAAACATCTCAAGAACATAAGTTGGCCACTAAGTTTCACCGCAAATAGTCAAAATTAGTGGTGGACAAAATCCTTCAAAAACTTGAAGCTAAACATTCCTCTCTAAATGTATTGAAATGGTTTTCTTAACCCTAATAAAAGTTTATTCTTTTACTTGCGTTTCTATTCTTACACTCACTCATTTTTGGAAATGGAACGATTCCTAAAACAGCTATTGAAGCTATTCTAGCATTATGACAAGATTTATTTTCCTAATGTTTTCATTATTTTGAAAACACTAGCCATTTTTCCATCTATAAGCGAAGGTTTCGTAGTCTTGAGAGGTAGTCTTCTTCATTAAACAAAGAAAGAAAAACAGTAATAAGCATAAATGTAGGAAATTAAACAAGGTTTATTAAGAATCTGATATAAGATCCCATTAAAAACTACTTGAAAGTGCATCAAAAAAATTTTGAATGAAAATATCTACTTAATAAAGGTAAAAAAAAAAATTGTAATTTATTTTTAATCATGAAATACATAGCTAATAAATGCTAAAAAGGAAAAGAAATGTTGATTTAAATGTGCTCGAAAATATTTTATTGTTTTACTTATTTTAAATTTCATACATAGTTGGATAAATCATTAAAGATTTTCTTGGGGGAATATTTTTTCACAAACTTTATATTTTTAAAATTTTTTTAATTAAATTTGTATTTTATTGGCTTTTTATTCCTCAGCAAATGTTATTTAATAAGATAAATCTACACAATATTTCATTTGAGTAAAATTGATATAAAATTTCAATAAAGCTGTAATCCATCAAACCATTGCAGTTTCCAACTCGAAAAATTCATATTGTATTAAGAATTAGCGCATACTAAATAAATAAAATTCAAACCACAGTTTCAGTAAAATTCAAACCACAGTTCTACTGTAATTAACGTCTTAACCATATTTCTCCAACCACTATCCTACTTCACGCTTTTCAAAAGGGGAAGAAAAAAAAACATTTAAGCTTCATTAAAGGATGACATACGTATACGTAGAATACGTTTTTCTCTTACACGTAATGCATTACTGTAGTCATATCGACAGATTCTGTCAAGCGTTTTCAAAGAATGGAAGTAATAAATAAAAGAGGTTTGTAATAATAATTAAAATTCTGATTTCTTAAAAGAAATAATATCATAGTCTTTTATTACAAACAATTTCAATTAATTATGACAAATTTATACTGACTATTAATTTTGGGTCCTTAAATGTTAAATAATTATGTATTGTTGTTGTTACTTATCTCACTTGGTAGATATCTAATCTAAACCAAGCCCACGAACCCGTATGGATTCATGGTTGAAGGAAGCAGCTTCTGTTGTGATGGAGCACCCGTAGGTAGAAGTTAGACTAGGACCTACGGCTTACAGTGGATTTCGAACCACTACAAACATCCACGGCACAGCCGGGACTTGAACCTTAAGCCTGTGGTACAGAGCGCCAGAGAGCTAGCCATTCGACCATTCAGGCCCTTATGTATTGTACTATGCAAAAATAAAACATATGTGAAAATGTCTTCAAATTTCAATTGATTGTTGACATATATGTGTATCAGCTAGCTCAGCCATTTTACACCCTATAATAATGTGTAAAAAGTGGGCCTGAATGGACGAGTGGCTTGCGCTCTGGCGCTCGGTACCACAGGTTTCGGGTTCGAGTCCCGGCGGTGCCAGGGATGTTGTAGTGGTTCGGAATCCACTTTAAACCGTAGGTCCCGGTCGAATATGATCGTAGAGCGTTGCGGGGGCATTGTTACTCCGCGTCCGTGGCTTATTTTCAAGTTACACGCGCCCCCTGGGTAATGCAAAGTGAGTAACGTTTGTGCAGAGCTTGCCTTAAGTCATCCAAGATCAAGTGTCTAAGTGTTTGCCATCTTCATTAGAAGAAAAAAAAAAGAAATAATGTGTAACAAGACATCTTATATGAAAAGAATAACTCTTATGAATACTTAGAACGCTTGAAAAAACATTTTTAGTTTCGCTCTTCTAATTAAAGTAAATAGAAAAGAAGTTCTTATAATAAATCAAAATGGTGTAAAATTTCTAAATATTTTATATATTGAACTGTATTATCTGAATCCGAATTCTGCATACTACTTCCTTATTTCCTCGGTTAATGAATCATTCCAATAAAGATGAATTTTCTCTCTTTATTAAGAATAAATCATTAATCCAGATGACAAAAGTTATTTCTGCTGACAGTCAACTGGTTAGTTCCGTCATATAGAAACATCTTTATGCTACTAATCTTCTGTTTAAGTGTTGAAAGTCAATATTTTAAAAGATTTAGAAATCATACAACATTATAGAATGTTTACAGACGCTTTCATAAGGAAAAAAGGTTTTTCTACGCATAGAATTCTTATCTAAAATAAACAATGCTGATGTAGAAAAATCAAAAATTCTTTCTTGCAAAAATTTGTGCAACAGTAAAAAGAACAGGAAAACTGCAAGTCGTGAAAAAACAGACATTTTTCAAAAATTGAAAGCTTTGAAAAGAATTTTTTTTCCCTCAGAATTAAATGAAACCATCAAAACAGCTAACTAATAATCAAAAGTTGTGAAAAATTTTGATTTCTAAGTTCACCCAACACAAATATATTATTATATTATGCAGCTCCAATTTTCTTATCTAATAAGTAATTCTAAGTAACATTTTAAAAAAGATTTATTCTTTTGAAATATATGAATTCAAAATTGAAATAAGTTTCATTTTATCAGCTTTAGTTCCAAAGTTTAAAACACGTTTTCAATTTTAAAATAAATAATTCTTGATGGACATGAAAAGTTCTTGATATCATTCATTTATAAGCTTACAATCTAATTGGGACCTGAATGGCCGAGTGTCTAGCGCTCTGGCGCTCGGTGCCACAGGTTTCGGGTTCGAATCCCGGTGGTGCCATGGATGTTTGTAGTGGTTCGGAATCCACTTTAAGCCGTAGGTCCCGGTCTTCTATGACTGTAAGAGCGTCACGGAGCAAAAGTCAGGCTTCTACCTACGGGTGCTTCATCACAACAGAAGCTGCTTCCTTCCCCTTCAATCATGAGTCCATATGGGCTCGTGGGCTTGGCCAGCCAAGTGGGATAAGAAACAACAACTACAACACAATCTATCTTTCTTAGTTATTAAATGCCAGAGAAATTCCCATAAAAGTTACAATATTATGAATTATATTTGTTTGATTTTTATTATTTCATATATGGTACACACACCAAAAGTTTAATTTATTTTCAAAATGAAGAAACTAAAAAAATATCGGAAAAATTTTTAATCCAAATCCATTATTTTTTATACCTTCATAGCTAAAATAAAAAAGTCAAAGCAAAGTTTTTCAATTTCAAGAATATTAAAATGTTGTTTTAGATTAGTAGGGAAAAAACATTTCTGCAATACATTATAAATTATTTTTTATTGAAGTACCTAATCACATGTTATAATTTTATTTTTACAAAAATTTTTAGAATATTTTGTCGTTAAATTGCCGATATATATGTGTTTTAGAGGTATTTCTCTAGATATGCGTTAGAGGTATTTCTTGTTCAATGTCTTCTACCTCTAGCAAAGTCACTAAAATACCGCATAGCGGTAAAGCGAAAATGAAAACGTCAAACCAAAATTTTTCAATTTCAAGAATATTAAAATGTTAATTTACATTAATAGGGAACAAACAGTTTTGCTATATTATACATTACTTTTATTGAAGTATCTAATCACATGTTATAATTTTGCATAATTTTATTTTTCCAAAATTATTTAGAATATTTTGTCGTTAAATTACCGATAACGACAAAATATTCGTATATATTATTATATACGAATATTGTTGATTGTTTTAGAGGTTTATATATGCATTGTTGATTATTTTAGAAGTTTTTCTCTAGATATCTGATAGAAGTATTTCTTGTTCAACGTCTTCCACCTTTAACAAAATCACTAAAAAACCGCATAGCGGCAACACGAAAAAAAATGTGTTATGAACTCATGTAAAAAAAAGCTTTTTTGTGATTATTCCTAAGTGATTTTCGATTTAAATTATTGTTAGTTGCATTTCTCAGGAAGTTTTTTTATTTCATTTAAAAGCCGGTCTACGTCAATCAAGCGTGAAGTTCAAACGGCCTTTATACAAAAGTTTATGAAATTTTCAAGTTGAACTTCAAGTATGTAGTGTTAAATAAGGAAAGAAGTAGGCCATACAAGAGCTTAAAGAAACAGTCGAATGAAAAAAAACATTAAAATTGAAGCATTAACCGAAAACTCTTCCGAAGATGAGATATATTTTAATTCTTCACTTCGATAAAAAAAAATATTAAGTAACTCGCTCGTTAAAAAATTTTATTTTATTTTTTATTCCTTAATTTACTCATTGAAAAGTGGAAATTGGGTTTAGTTAATAATTAAAACAGATCTAGCCCAACTAAATTCATTGATTAATTTCAACACATTACTCCCATAAGGGATAATAGAATTAATAAAAAAGTATTTTATGATTTTTTTTTTCTTTCTTAAGAAGAGTCATTAGCGATCGTTTCCGCCATTAAGAAATGTCTTTTCTTTTCTTATTTTTTTTTAACTTTTTTTTTACCCTTCATTTTTTTTTTCTTTTTGTCTTAATTTCAGATATATTCATGCCATCATTCTAAGAGAATTAGTTACCAGAGAATTTTTTTATTTGATAATTTATTTCATTATAAAATTTATAATTATTTTTTATAATATTCTCTGACCTTTATTTTTGAAGAATAAAAATAGGAAAAGTAGTATCAAACGTTTTAAATTACGAAAAATTATGTTAAGTACGTAGAAATAACACATTTAAATAAGTTTTGAATCTATATTTCTAATAAGCATTTTCTAAGTAATCATCCCCTTATTTTCTCGAATAATCCAATTATCATTACAATATTTTAGAAATATACATTTTTAAAAATATAATCTAAAATAACCACCTAATTCTTAAACAAAATCATAAATCTTTCTTTTAGTCATTATTTTGGATCACTAATACGCATAACGATTAATGTCCGTTTTCAAAATATATAATTCATCATTTTATCTTAACATTTTTTCTTTTAAATCGTATTCACCATCTATAACAAAAAAATCAAATATTTTATTAAGTCACACTGATTTTTAATTAAAAAATAAATACACACGCATTTTTTCTTTTTCAATTTACAATTGCAATTACACTTACTGAAATAAAATGAATATATGTACCCATTGAAGAAATGTTTAGCTATTAGTCCATAATAATAATCATTAAGAGTTATTTTCCACGTAAACAAATGGATTAAATTTAACGCAACTCTTAAATTAGCACAATGCAAAAGTTCCGACTCACAATTGTTTTTTCGGAAACAAATTGTTTTCAGAGATAATTTTAGACTGTAATTTCCTTACTTTAATGAATGTACCTTTTATTATTCTTCAATACATGCTGAGCAAACCTAATTGCTAGATTCAAGAGCGTAACGTGTAGTTCTCTCGCTCGAAATTACAAACCGCTCAACCTAAATTTAATTACCCGTGTGAAATGAATCGCATATTTGTCATTGGTTTCCCAGGATTTGTTTTTCCGTCCGTAATACATGCAGCAGGAAACATTCAGAAAAAGAAATGTTATTGAGGAATGGTGTGGAGGACTCATCAACTCATTGTATTTCTCGTTTCGTTGAAAATCCGGAACTGTTGCAACATTACACAAGATATTTTTTATTTACATACTTTATTAGCCATAACAAATACTCAGGAAGGCGAATATGAAAGAAAACAACTAGACCGCTTATTTTTAAACAAACAAAGAAAAGGAATGAAACGACAAAGGAGAAAAAAATGACCGCAGTCGCTGACAGGAATCACTGATGCGAGGAAAACTTATATGTGAAAGAAATGTTATTCCTTTAAGATTTTCTACACATAATACAACAAGAAGATTGTGAGATATTTTATGTATTGTAGAGTATAATATTTTGTTTTGTTTGAAATGAGATTCAGTGAATGAGAAATATGTAAATGACTTTTGAACTACCAGGTTGGATGACATGTTTTTCAAAATTTTTATTATGTAATCTCAAAAATATAAATATTGGTATTTCATTCAATAAAAATTTTAAAATGCCTTTTCTGATTATGAATATTTCCCTAATTCTTAATCTGATGAAGATTTTGTAGATAATTAGGTAGATTTAGAAAGTCATATACTTTGAACTACATTTTGAATGATAGCACCCTTATTTTACTTTTATCTATATTGTAGAATAATTCCTTCATATATATATACACTATGTGGAAGAAAGTGACGGGACACGACACTATAACGACATAAATCCATATTTATTAAAATTAATAAGAGGTAGAGCCTCCTTTAGCTGCGATCACAGCTGCAACCCTTCTGGGCATGCTTTCCACTAAATTAGCCATAGTGGCAAGAGGAATTTCCTTCCAAATATTTAACAGGAAGTTCCATAGTTCAGGCTTCCTTTTGGGGAGTGGGGTGCAGGACCTCAACCGACGGTCCAATTCGTCCCAGAGATGTTCAATTGGGCTAAGATCAGGGCTCTGCGCCGGCCACTCCATGCGTTTAACGTTGTTGTTCACATACCAATCAAGAGACCTCCTTGCAACATGGCATGTTGCGTTGTCGTCTTGATACCAGCAATTATCCATATTGACGGTTACTTCGAGTCTCCCTGCCGAGCACCCGCCGGTCCCTGCTGGTGAGAACTGTAGGTCATCCACTTCGGGGTTTGTTCTGACAGTGTCCCTCAGTCTTGTAGCTACACACAACACGTGCTACAGTTGATTTTGAGCAGTTACGGAGATGGGATATCTCCCTAATTGACACCTTGGCAAGATGCAATCCAATCAACACACCTTTCTCGAACTCAGACAACTCTTCCCATGGCGGCATCTTGACAAAAAACAACTCTAGTCGGCTCCACAGAGTATTTATAGGATATGGCTGACACGTGATACCTATTATTGCGCATGTGTCAGCTGTATTGTCGACTTTTCTACTTTTCGAGGGGTGTCCCGTCACTTTCTTCCAGATAGTGTATATATATAATCTGTGTGCGTGTAACGAATACCGGTTCTTGATTTTGGTGTGCAGAATTATCTGTTTCTAATTCACTCGTTGTCAGTTTTCCTTTACCTTTCACTTGATGACTCCACCAGCTCGGTAAATGACAGAAAGCCAAGTTCACTAGCTATTAAAACTTCTAAGCACCAGCAGTTAGACCTGTCCAAATTCTTAAGACATCACTAGAAGCGGTCTGGTTAGTATTATGTCGTGGAGGAGAGCTGGGAGACACAAGGTAGCGATAAATTATAGAAGTACAGCAATTAGAATTCGCTATTACCAGAAAATGCGAAAGTTTCATTGGAATTTATATAGCAACCGAATTCGTTAGTTATAGGTATTGAATTCAGGAAGAGTAAAATGTATGCTATATACATATATATTTGTGTGTGTGCGTAAATGATGTTTAAAGTATAGGTTAATAAAAATTCTTTAATTTTATTATTAATTTACAAAGTCGAATCGTAACCATATGGGAGAACTAAGCTTACAACTGTACTCGAATCCGGGGATACGCCTATTGATGGCACTACAATTGGTATGAAATCACCATTCTGCAATGCAACATCATCATGATATCAACATTCTGTCCCAAACGTATCAACTAAAACAAACGTATTCAAAAATGAAAATTAATTAAAGTTAAAACAAAAGAGAAAATATAAAAAAAAAACACAAAAGCATGACAATAAAGGGTTACAGTATTACAATACCATTACATAGTACAGTTGCAAATATAAACATACAATACAATGTTTAATATCAGTATATAATTCAAATTAAATCCAAGTAATTAATTCCCGTACGGTAAATTAGCGATTTTAGTCATTGGTCATTTATAAGTACCACCCTTATCCTTTAAAGTCAATGCTCTTAATTTAGTCTAACGAAACTGTCCTTGGCCAGGTTAACTTCTGCTCTTCTAGAAAAATTCCATTTTGAATTTCCGGAACTTCCTAAGAGTTTGACCAGAATTAGATCTCTTTTTTTTAACTCTACCTTAGTCTTGCACCATTTGGGTCTTTGTTGTTAACGATTCAAGTACTCGGATGACCAATGATGCCGAAAGTGCTGGATCACGTTTTATATTAATTAACATCTGCTTAATCGATTCATAGGAATTTCAGTATAATCTGGATCAGGCATAGCTACCAAAGTTAGTCCAACTAAAAAGTGAGCAGAAGTAAGGACTGTTACGTCCTTTGAATCACTCGAAACAAGACAAAGTGTTCGATAGTTTAAAACAGACTCAATCTGTACGATAACCGTTAAAAATTATTCATGGCTGAAAATATTGTTACATATTATTCTCTTTAAATGATGCTTCAAGGATTTAACTCCAGCCTCAACACAAACCTTCAAGATGAAGTGCAAAAGAAGGATTAAAATTCCATTTAAAACCTTCTTTAACCAAATAATTTTAGATCTCTTCTTTACTTTTACCTTTAAATAATGATGTAATAATTTTGTGCTCATTTGCACAAAGTTGCTGCAGTTATCTGTGGTGTTGTGGAATTTAAAAAGAAATTAACTCAACCAACAGAGTTAATTTCAACCATTTCACAATTAAACTAAAATATCCCTTTCTATTAAGATACGCATTAACAAACTCCACGTAAATCCCACCAAACTAGTCACATTAAAACAAAAATTAATTAAAATTAATACTTTGTGTCTGTGCAATAACCCATAAAAATATTAATTAGATACCACAGCATTATATATTGACCGAGAAATTCATTTTACTCCATTATCTTGAGAGATATGAGATAAAGAACACAAATATTGACAAAAAAGGAAATTTATATAAATATATAAAAAGTATACACAAATTATATCAATTAACAAAAAAGGAAGTATTAATTATCAGTATTAAAAATACAATGGGGTCCCCTAGGATAAAGTTGTCTGGTATAGTTAATCATCTAAAAATTAAGATAATTAATCATCAAAAGAAAAAAAGCATCGCCATCACACAAATGAAATTTCTCGATTTTTTTAAGCGATACATGATAATTAAAAAATAATTAATAAATAAACAAATAGAATCGCAGTCATAGTAATCTCTTAATTTTCAGAAAAGGAGATCCGATCTCTTCAGACAATTATAGTGTTGCTTTTGACAACAAAAAAAAAATTATATCAGATGCTCATCTTTATTAGAGGTTGAGTCTGGTAGACCGATTAAAATTTACTTTCAACTTCTTATTTCTAATAATTCTGTAAATAAACTCCAGATTTTAATGAGATTTAAAATATGCTATGGGAATGCATGTAGTGTCATGCCTAAACTTTTTGAACTCATCTGTATTTTACTAACTATAATCCTGATCTTATCTTTCAACAGGAAACTCATCTTTCTCCTAATAATGACCCAGTTATTCGACTCCGTTGGCTCATGATGAGTAGTTCATTCCTTACTTTGAAATTCTCTCCCCACCCCCTCTTTCAAGCTATTCAAGCCACTGTTATTAACATTTCTATTTAATCTTCCTAATTTCACTGTTGCTTCCATTTATGCTATGAACGGCATCATTAAGAATCATTTTAACAATGGACTTTCCACTCTTTTAGTTTAAATTTTAGTTCCGTTTCTCTGTGGAAACCTTAATGCTTGAAATGCTTCCAGGTGCTGTTAAAATAATAATATCTTTGGTATATTTCTTTGTAGCTTAGCTAAACATTCTGGATTCGAAATCATTGCTCCTCCTACTCCTACTAGAATCACCATTAGCTCTGATACCACCATTGACCTTACTATTTTAAAAACTTCCACGTCTCTTTCACTATTGATTCTATCGATTATCTCGGGTCATATTCTTGTGATACTTAATTTCAAAACTGACTACTATTCTCTTGATTTCACCCGCTCCTACTCTATTAATTGAATAGAGAAAGAAGATAAGAAAACTTCTCGAATTACTGAAATTGTTTATAATGCTCACAGTTCCTCTTCTAAAATTCTAAAATATAAAGTTATTCATTTCATCCCTCCTCATATCAAATATCTTATCTCTGATCGCAATCGTTCTCGTAAGTAATTGAAATTCTTTCGTGATCATTCCTACAAATCTGATTATAATAAATCTCAAACAATGCTCAAGAATGGCATTCGCAACTTCACCCATAACTCTTGAAATTAAAAATGTTAGAATCTTATTCCGGAGAATGGTTCAATCGGGAAAGAAATTAATAGATTTAAACGTAAAGCATATAAAGACCCTATTCTCAAAGATCCGAATTCTCCTTCCATTACTGCTATCACTGATAATCAGAAAGCCGAGCTTATTGTAACATGCTTCCAGGATCAGTTTCAGCCTAACAACTTTTCAAATCCTCTTACTAATGAAACTGTTCCTTTTTCCGTCATTAAATTATCTCAGACTCTTCCTAAAGCTAAAACTTCTCATACTCTCGTCTCCATGATATGTGATTATATTAATAAGCTTCAAATTAAAACATCGCCTGGCATTGATTGATCAATAAAATGCTCAAAATTCTACCCTTCAAAATTATTCTTTACATTGTTAGACTCGTTGACGCTATTATTAAGCTTTCCTATTTCCCTCAAGCTTGAAAGACTGCAATTATTCTGTCCATTCTCAAACCAGACAAAGATCCCTCTAATCCCATGAATTATATGTCAATCTTTCTTCTTCTACCTCTTATTTTATGATTACGCAACAATTTGATTTTACGCCTAATCTCTCAACAACTCAACAGCCTTTTAGAATCCCTAAGCTGAGATCTTAGCATCACTGATGAATAAATCTATTACTGGAGTCATTTTTTTTGCCACTGCTAAAGCCTTTGATTGTGGTTGAATAGAAGGGCTCATTCATAAACTAATATCTTATATATTTCTTTTCTATCTTGTCTGCTTTATTTTCTCTTATACTAATATGTCCAAAAGGAACTTCATTATCAAAATTAAAAATGTGTTTTCCACCTCTAAAATCATTAATGCTGGTGTTCCGCAAGGTTCATTCATTAGGCTCATTCTTTTCAATATCTATATCAATGACATTCCATAGACCAACGTGATCTCTCTCTGCCTCTATACTGATGATACTGCTATTTCTGTTCAATCTAATAACATACAGCTTCTGGCTAAAATTCTTCAAAATTACATTACTAAACTTTAAACTTGACTTATCAGGTGGAAAAGTAATCTTTACAGAAAAAACTAAACTCGTTTTTATGCGCATCACTATTTATAATCAATTGGTTACTTGGTCCGACAAAACTAAATATTTGGGTGTTATTCTTATAAAAATCTTACTTTCACATCTCATATCAATTCTATTAAGAAAAATTGGACTCTAGCATTCCTATGTTATACCCTCTTATTAAACACCCTTCATTCCTCTCGATTGAAAATAAACTTCTTATCTATAAGGCTTATATGCAACCCACTATCCCATATGCCAGCCTGTTTGGGATTCAGCTGTTAAATATAGTAGAAAATAAAATTCTTTAAATGATTACTGATGAATGATAAAAAATTATCAGAAATTAGAACATCCGTCATTCCCTTAATATACCTAGTGTCGAGATGTTAATTCTTAAAAATCCATCAATTTCTATAACAATCTTTACAACATTTTAATTTTGAAATTCAAACACCTCTCCTTTTATAACCTAACTCTCTCTTCTAACTTTCAACGTCCTAAGGCTGCGTAAAATATTTTCTCTTAACTACTGCCGTCAATTCTGAGTAATCCTTGCTATTTTGCAGCTGCTACTTCACACCTTTTGGTATCTTTTATTTTTATTCTTTTGTTTTCTCATTTTCATTTTTTCTTACTTTTTGAAATTTACCATCTGACTTAATGTATAATTCTACAAAAATTATTGATTATTTTTGCTTGCTGCTTAGAACTACTTATTTTCTTTTAATTTACAGACTATCAATACATGATTTTTAGGCCCTAAGGAGCCAATGTACTCTGAATAACTCCAGGACCAATTCCTTCTGTTTTAAGTTTTTTTTTCTCTACTTCTGTTTTTAAGTGACTCATCATAATATGCTGTCAACGTTTGCTCGTGTTGAAAGTAAACACTTTGAAAATCCTAGCTAGTAGAATTATTCAGTACTTCCATATTTGGTTGAGTTTCATTCATTGAAACTTATTGATAATCAGCATATTTATTAAAAAAGTCTTGTAAGACTTTTGCAGAAAACAGATTATAACGCTTAGAACAGAATGAACAATTCCAATGATATTTACAACTAGCAGCATTATGTGAAGAGCTAAAGCAGTTCAAACAAAGGTTATTTTTCTTTTCGAGATCATATCTTTCATCAACATTCATAACATTAAAATTTTTGCATTTAAATAAAATATGTGGTTGCTTGCATATTACACAATTAATAAGTTGTTGTAGCGAGAAATGATTTCGTTTTGGGTTTAAATACTTTATCTTTTAATTTAGCATAATTAGAAGATGCATTTAAGCTTTCTATAGTATTTGGCATCTTTTCAATAAAAATATAATTAATTCGTCCCAGTCTCGAACTTCTATTTATTTTATTGTCATTTCATACTGTGTAACGTGTATCATGATCTTATTTATTTAAGATAACATTAATAATTTTTAAGCATATAACTTTTAAGATAATCTTTCAAAATTTTTAAATACTTTTTTCAATGATCTTTATACTTATTCTTAAACCTATTCTTAATTTCCTCCCCGTTCGATTTTAATCTTACACTTTTGAAACTTTAAATTCCCAGAATGACTTTTAATCCTGTTTTTGAAGCATTTGGTATCTTTTGAAAAGAAACTTCATTAAATATTCATAAAATTGTAATTGATAATGTACATATTACTTAAAATACCGTTTGGTTGATGTTGCATTAAAATTACGAAAATTCTAATCTTAATCACTGATATTCCATTAGGGTTCCATTTCCCATCAACACCATTTTTTTGTCATTTCATGTCTTCTCTCTTCACTTTACTATGTTCCTGATCGACTGAATTCTATTTCCGGCATTTTGTTCCATTTTGCTTCGCATGATTTCTTTGTGTTCATTTGTATCACCGATATCGTTTGCCTCAACGATTCTTCTCACGTAAAAATAGTTTCATTTTTTTTCAAGGTTCTTTGGCAATGATGTATGTGATCTTCTCTGACCTTAATCTTGTCAGACGCTAAAAAGAAAGTAGAACAGTTTGGAAAATTGCTACCTTACGAAAGTACTTTTTATAATCCGGTGATTACAGCGTCTTTGTTCCGATAATTATATTCTTTTTTAGGATATTTTTTTTAATTCTTTTTTAAGGATTCACTCTACTGACGGAAAGATCCTATTCTGTTCAAATAATTTTGCCACGGATTTTTTTAGTTTACAATTTGTAATGTAGCTTTAATAAACAGATTAATATAAATATAGCATTTAAAATGAATTGTAATTAACAAAATGTTTAATTTAAATGCCCCTTTTCGCAGTTAGCAATTAAAAAGGTATTTTCTGAAATTTTAAAAGGCATTTATTTTACAGTTTGTTAAACATATTGCTCCTAGTTTGTAAAATGCATTTTACATGTTTTCTTAATAACGTAAGGCGCATACGATAATTATACCTCATCAAAGGATGCGAGTTTAAATCATCCTGAATGTCCATTTTCTAATTTCTGAAAGCAACAGAGATTATTTTCTTCATGAAAATATACACGAAACTATCTCCTTGCTCCATATGATATTCAACGACCATTAAAAATTAATTTGTAGAAAAAATGTAAACTACTTTCTTTGTAAAAAATGATGCATATGAATATATCGCCTTAAAAAACCATGATATTAAAAATACATTAGCAGTACATTTTTTATTTATAAACAAAGCAGATACTTTTTTTCCTCATAAAAATAACTAAGCAATGCCTTCTCAATCAAAAAGATAAAATTAATTATAGTACATAACTGTATAAAATAACTTTAACATAGATTTAAAATTTGTGTTTTAATCCCACATTAAATGAGTTGACACTTTGCGTTGGCAGTGCATTCAACCAAGTAATAGCATACAATAATTTTGCAAATCGAAATCTTACTATAATAACAATGTAGTCTTTAAAACAATGGAATGTATAGTACAATGTTTTCAAATATTTCTATAAAACAGACAGGAATTTATAAGAAATATATATTATATATATGGAGAGAGAGAGTGAGAAAGATAGATAGATAGATAGATATAGATAGATAGTATAGAGATATATATATATTGCCTATTTTTTTCATTTTCATCTCTTACTAAGTAGTATATCAGAAATACAATTATTTCATTTACATTATCAATAAATGATTCAAACTATTTAATAGTTTTACTTGTGCGAATTGATTATGGATAACTTACGGTAATATTGGCAGACATTTTGAAGCTTTAGAAAAAAAGATGTAGTATTTTAATGGATTTAAGTATCTGTAAGCATCTGGTAAGTTACGGAAACATTTATTTTTCTTATTTTATGAAAATTCCAAAAATATAAAAATGTTTTTTTATTGTTTGCTTTTCAACGGATTCTAAGATCATTACCCTTCCTTTAAACAATTTGGAAGTCCTACTTATGCATCATTATTAAGGTTACTGGGTATTTATTGTTTTCAAGCTTTTACATCCTTATAAAAGTTTTGACGTCCTTTGTAATAGTTTACAAAACACCTTTTAAATTGCAAGTCTCATTAAAGTTATTCTATGTATCTGGTGTTCTTTTAAATTCTTGTTTTTATAAATTTAGAACAGATGAAAACTTTGTATAAGCAAAATTTACTTATCTCTTTAAATTAATGGGAAAACATATATCAGTTAATGTTTTTAAATTAAACACACAATCGTAAGAAGTAGAAAAGGGACCAATTAACATTGCATGAACTAGTTATATTCAATGTAGCGTAATTTTATTTATCTCAAATGTTCTCTTCTAAACCCATCACTAAACTTGGAGTTTTGTACAATTTTGTTTACACGTGAATTTTCATCTGCTGCTTCCTAATCAATAAGAAAATCTATTAATCTTAGTGGGTTTATTGGCATTGATTTACTGAGTTAAGTAATTTTTTTTTAAATTATATAATTAACACAATGTCAACTATATTTAAAAGTTTATATGAATAAAATTTTATAAAGATACAACAAGATATAAAGGTAACAATATCTAAGCTTATGCTTTTAACATTTTAGTTGAAGGGTTTTAAACCGTCTAAGACAGGGGTGGCCAACCTGCTGCCGCGGGCCGCATACGACCTGCCTTGAATATTTTTTCTGCCCGTGAGATTTATCACACTTTTACAAAATATATTTATTTTATAATGGCCAAATTAGTGAAAACCAATGTATTGATAATGCATTATTTGTGCATCCAAATATTCAAAATTACATCAAATATGCAAAAGAAATAAGAAAACTTAAAGCTGCTTTTGAAAGCCGATTCAGAAATTTGGAATTAAACAAATACAGCAAAATTTTTGAAATATATTCACCTCCCTTTCATGTTGAAATCGAGTCGGCCCAGAATATCTTCAAATGGAACTGATTGACTTACAATGCAATATTGAATTAAAACACATTTTTGAAACATTAGAATCAAAAATAGATTTTTATAACACTTACGTCACAAAAGAGAAGTTTTCCAATTTCAGAAATCCGGCACAAAAAGTTGTTAGCGCTTTGGGTTCAACTTACACTTGCGAATCGAAAATGAAATTGACACAAACACAAAACACGCTTAAACATAACGGACGCTAACTGCAACACCAATTACAATGTGCAAATACTCAAATTGAGACTTATTTGCAAAAACTAAATGAAAGAGTGGAGAAGCTAATATCGCACTAGTAAAATAAATATTTTTTAATGATTTCATTTTTTTTATTTCGTTGGTATTTATATATTTTTTATATTTCATTTTTAGTGTTATATATTTCTTTACAATGTGCGTTTAGTATCATTATTATTATATTATATATGTTTACATGTAAAGATGATAGTCAACACGGGGCCTGAATGGCCGAGTGGCTAGCGCTCTGGTGCTGGGTACCATATGTTTCGGGTTTGAGTCCCGGTGGGGCCATGGATGTTTATAATGGTTCGGAATCCCCTTTAAACTGTAGGTCCCGGTATAACATGAGCGTTGAGGCGGTATTGTTACTCCAAGTCCGTAGCTTATCATCAAGTTACACGCACCTCCTGGGTAGTCCTAAGTGAGAAACGTCGGTGCAGCGCTTACCTTAAGGCATCAAAAACAATTGTCTAAATATTTGCCAGCTGCATTAGAACAAAAAAAAAACAACACAAGAATAATAATTAGAACAACACAATAATAATAATTCATTATGTTTCAATTTTTCACTCCAAAATATGGCTATAGTGGATCTAAATCTAATATGGGGGCATATAATTTTATAAGCGGACCGCGGAGTTCTGATGCATTTCCAAAGTGGCCCTCAGGATCATTTGGGTAGGTCACCCCTGATCTAAGAAACTGCAAACTGAAGGAAAAAAAACGTTATTTAAGTTCTTTCATGAGAGAAAAATTTTTTAGTATTCTTGTAAATCAAATTTAACAGTAAATCACCAAAAACTGTAGAAATCATACCATCATATAAAATAATATCCCAGAAACATAGGCAACCCCGAGTAGATAGAAAAAGGGTGTGTCGTGCGGAACACCAAATATACCCAGTGTCACCTCAAAGCATTGAAGCTTTCAGGAGAAATGCTATCATCCGCTTGACCACAGTTTTGATCTATATCAAATTACTTGGAGCGTGCTAATGTATTTTTTTTTAGGATCATGGTTGAATATTCACAGATAAGAATCGTTCCAAATGAATGTTCGGCCTAAATTTAGAGATCAGATTTGAAGCATGGCCAAAGATGACATAATAAAGATATAAATTTTTCATGGATCTAATAACCTTATATCGTTTTTCTAAAATAATATAGCTCCATTCAAATAACAGAAACAATTCAAAACTGTTATGCTGATTAACTGGTATCTTCAAAACAAGGAACTCTCATTTGTTTGCAAATGATGTTACGTACTTAATTTGAAAATAATATGTAATAAAAAACGTGTACGGATTTTTCCTGTTTGTTTCTAGACGAATAAATTAATAGATTTCAATTTATTCCACTGTTCTACTTTATTCTAAAGTAAAAACAATAGCTTAAAACAATTCGGATTTGTTGAAAACGTTTTGAGAAAAAAAAATAAAAAAAAAAACATGCAAGAAAATCTTTACAGTTTAAAATTAGAAAATCCATGCATTTTAATATACAAAATACTTACATGTTTATACTTAAACGTGAGATTAGTTTTTTTTTCCCAACTACTTCTTATGTTTTAGGGATTATTTTATTATAAATGATTACGAAAAACAGTATTATTAATTTTTATCAACTTCGAATTCAAAAATAATATTTCAATTTTAGTAGTAAGAGTAAAATTTTAAAATTTTATTTAAACATTACAATAATTTAAAGTAGCTAATTTCGGGGAATAATAATTTAATAATATATAGAGAGAAATTAGAAAAATAAATAAAGGATGTCTGTCCATGACTATAAAATTATAGGACCAAAGAAATTACAGAAAAAAAGAGTTTGAACATGTTTGATGAAGTAATTTATTAAAATTATGGACAAAGATAAGAAATGGTTCAAATATCTTTATGAGAAACGTTTCAGTTCTTTTATATGCAAAATTGATAGTGGTTAATGCTATAAAATTATAAATGTCACTGAAAAAGAAGCAAGGACGTACATAAACAATTTTTAGGCTTTACTGTGATTCAAACCAAATAAATATAATGAGCAATGTACTTAAAAAAATTAAACAACTTGATGATAGCATGAGTTTAAAAATTGATTCTGCATATTAATTAAATACATCAATATATATTACAATCATAATATTTTCATATAAATTCCTTGAAACCTTGGAAATATTAGAGGAAAACAGAGTTTAAGGTTTAATACGGATATTAAATAAAGGGAAATGAGATAATATGAAATGAAATTCCATGAATGTTTTGATAAAATCCAGAGATTTAAAAGAAAAGTTACGGCACAAAAAAAAGAAGATTTTAGAGGATTAAATAAAATGATGTTACTTTTATTTAAAATTATCTTTATCTTATTTCCGATAATGCTATGAAAATAGGTTGCCTAAAAATAGACTTTTAGTTATGCATTACAAATAATAAAGATATTAATAAAAAATTTTACAATATTGTGTTTCTACATTTCTCATTTTCCAAATAATATGGTTTGTTGTGGAAAAACTAAATAAAGATTTTAATTCAGGATCGCCTCTTTATATAAAATCAGCTAAAAAAATTGAAATAAAATATGCTTTTAAAACATTAAACTTGTGTAATTGACTTCTTAGTATTAAATCTATTTGAAAAAGAAAGTATGTTAAAATTTTATGTATTTTGTTATGAATCTAGTATTTGGAAATAAAATAAAATTCGGAAATAAAACCAAAATAAATTTTAAGATGTTGTAACAAAGAAACTAAGTATACATTTTTATTAAACACATATCATTCATTATTTATTTAGAAAATTAGATTTGATAACTACAAATTAATTAATAATTTTCATTGCAAAAATGTAATCATACCACAACACCTTAATTTTCAATACATGGCTTCTTTTTTCCCCATTATTATGTATTTGTCAAAACGACTAAATATTTATTTCATGGTTCGTTACTTCAGCATTTAATTCATAGGCAGTAAAACCCTTTTTAACATATATATTGTTTCCGAATAGGCTTTCCACGTATATATTATTTCATACACACACAAAAAAGTTATCTCCGTATTTTTGATGGGCAAGAGATGATCAAAATTTGTAAAATTTTCAGATTTTTTTTTCTAATGCAGCTAGTAAACACATAGACAGCTGTCTTGGATGTCTTAAGGCAAGCGCAGCAAAGACATTACTCACTTTACATTACCCAGGGGGCGCGTGTAACTTGAAGATAAGCCACGAACGCGGAGTAACAATGCCCCCGCAGCGCTCTAAGATCATATTAGACCGGGACCTACGGTTTAAAGTGAATTCCGAACCACTACAATCATCCATGGCATCGGCGGGACTCGAATCCGAAACCTGTGGCACCAAGCGCTAGCCACTCGGCCACAAGGCCCCGCAAAATGTTCAGATTCTCCACTATCAAAATGTGAAAATTTCCCTCCATTCTTATTGTCTACATTCAGTTCAACTACATTATTATAAATCTAAAATATTGAGAAAGTTCAAAACATAGAACATTTTACATAAAAATGATAAGTGAAAAGGACAACCTTCTGAGGAACTTACTGCAGGAAACTAGTTAGAAAGAAAATCTACAAATTATTGTTTAACAAATCCAAATTATCCAAAATAATTTCTTAAGTACTAGAAGGTGATTATAAGCTCTGCTAATTCTGATACTGGGACTGATGGCCCAATAATTAGCGTCCTGGCGCTTGGTACCATGGATGTTTGCAGTGGTTCGGAATCCACTTTAAACAGTAGGTACCGGGCTAATATGACTGTTGGGTGTAGGGCTGGCAACCCTACCTTGTAAAAAGTTAGCGTCACGGAATCAAGTCAGACTTCTACCTCACACAGAACACCAGACTTCTACTATCCCAACAGAAGCTGCCCCCCCCTTTTCTCTCCTTCCATGAGACCACAAGGGTTCATGGACTTGGTCTATATGTTGCTGTCTACCAAGTGGGATAAGAAACAACAACAGTACTGAAATAGCATCAACTTTTAAATCATTATATTTATTTCATTCAGTTTAAAAGCCATGTTAAAAAAATACCCATTGTTGTAAATAACACTTCTAAATTACGAAAAACCATTTGAAAACAACAAACTGGATCTACCCTTACTCGCTTGGCCAGAGTATAAATTTAGCAAACTTGAAAAGAAAACCGCAATGTTTTTTAGTCTTCAGTTCAGTCAAGGCTAAACTAAAACTATTAAATTTAAATGGCATTTCTCATTCACCGAATCGTGAAATAATGGACGTAAACATGTTTCTTTAATCGAAAAATAGTTGATTTTACACCCAGTAAACACCGCTATTCGGAAGAAAGGCGTTTCCGAACTTCAGTGACACGACAAATAACTTGAGGTAAAGCTCGAAATAGGTTTAGAGGCAATTAATCGGTAAACTAAGGTTATTGAACTTTAAAATTCATGTTGTTATGCAAATTTTATTTTTAATACTTCTACAACTAAAAATTTTATAGTTTAAGAAAAAAATATTATAAGTTACTAAATGTGTAATTTTAAGTGATTCGGATTTTACTAATAAAATTATGCAAAATAAGTAATGCTCCTGATGACGGAGTGACTGGCACTCGGTGCCACAGATTTCGGGTTCGAGTCCCAGTAGTGCCATGGATGTTTGTAGTGGTTCGGAATCCACTTTAAAGCATAGGTCCCAGTCTAATATGATTATAGAGCGTTGGACGTAAGACTGACAACCCTATCCTGTAAACCTACCCCTTGGCCCACCATGGGGCTGTTGCACCACTAATGATGATGATGATGATGAAATAAGTGCAAATGCAAATCATAATCATATGTCGTTGAATTCATCAATAGTTAACCTCGTGGCCCACTGGTAACGTGCATAAAGCAATTTAAAGTTTGAATACACTGGTGATTTCTGCTGAAGTCACTGTTTCTAAAACGAGGAGATTCGATAGCAATTCAGACTTCTTCATTGACTCAACAGCCCCACGGTGGGTCAAAGCCGTCTGCCTGCTGGCAGATTTCTAAACACTAGATGTTTTATTTTTACTGTATAGGGTTGTCAGTCCTACACCCAAAGCTCTACAGTTGTATTAGACTGGGACCTACGGTTTAAAGTGGATTCTGAACCACTACAAACATCCATGGCACCGCCGGGATTCGAATCCAAACCTGTGGTACTAAATGCCAGAGCGCTAGTTGAATGTTTATAACCTACAAAGTAAAATTTATAAGAAAAATTTGGGTTTTACATAAAATTAAGCTAGAATTTCGGCCTTGATTTATTCATGATATTATATTTCCTGTGAAAAAGGAAATTATTTTACTAAAAAACTAATCTATCCTTAATTAAATGATGAACTTTAAATCTATTTAAGATTTTAAATAGAAGATATATTTTCTTTCTTAGTAATTTGATAAAAATTTGTCGATAAACTTCTTAATACTCAAATTCTAAATTATATCATTAAGTTACAGGATGAACGGACGTTTATTATATTCAACCTTCAGCTGTGCTTCGTGTTTCAAAAATTGTCATTCCCTGCATTTTTGATTTAAAGTGATATACAATTTCCAGTAATGTTTAATTATTCTTATAACTCATATACAAGTCCGTACTATACTATATACAATCATCATATACAAGCTAATTATTCAAATATAAAAATTTCTGAACAAGAGAGTACAATATTATTTTACAAAACTGTAATTAAAATTTACCTACTGAATATATATAAATTATTGATTTATACACATATAGTTGAAATAACAATTATGTCAATACGTTTTAACGTAATGCTAATAGCGTGGCATTGCCCACATTGTATTTGTTGTACGAAGAGGCTTTGCGTTTGCTATATTGACTTCAAACTAATATTAACTTAAGAAATTTAAAAAGACTTGCTATATTGACTTGAAAGTTAGAAATACCAATACTTCATATTTCATTGTACACCTTAACTATTTCCACAAATTCATTAGTGAATCACAAGTTATTAAAAAATAACCATATGTAGAATTTACTCATAAGAAAAATTAAATATATCTTATACTTCTAATACTTGTAGTTTCATGAATTTTTAAATTTTTAAATCATTCTGAATATTTTTGAAAATATTTTATTCATTTTATTGTCCAAATTTTTATATATACTAAAATTTCATTTATGGTTTCGAATTTTTTTTATTTATAATAATATAATAAATTGTTCTTAGTTACAGATAAATTGAAAGAATCATTAATGTTATTTTATGCAAAAAAAAAAAATTTTAACGTTCAGTATACATTAGAAATGAAATTACACACCTGTCATTTTATTCTATATTTTTTTAACAAAAAAATTTTAAATAAATATAGCGATTATTTATTATTTTATTTTATTATTTTATATTATATTTTATATATTTTTTATTTTATATTATCTTCCTAAGCATATTTAAAAAACAAGTAAGAGAGACGATGAAGAATTCTGGCAATACATTCTGGTTTTGGAACACTTTTATAATAATCATTTTTACTTGATATGTCAGTAAATACATAGTATATAAAGATGCTCTGAAACCGAAAAGAGTTGAAAATGCTTGGAAATTGATAGATAATTTAATTTTAATATTGAAAAAGACAAAAGATTCTGGAATAAAATAAATGGATATTTACACATAAAGTTTTTGAAGTTATATATTAAAGAATTTATTAACATAATTTACGAAAAATTGTAAGAGATGAAATTTTAAAATGAATTGATTCTTTGGGCAGGTTTTATTATTTAGTATAATTTAAAGTGCATTTAACAGCATTTACTGCAGTTGCTGCTCAGTATATCTATTTGGATATTTTTCACGTATTTTTCATGTTTTAGGGAAAAAAACAATGTTTTAAAAGTCGTCCTATATCGCACTTTTTCTTTACTTCCTGAAATATGCGATGTAAAGATGGGCTATTTTATATTTAAGAGTAAATTAGTATTATTTATAATTACGTATTATATTAATCATATTAAGTTCATGTTAATAGTAATTTAATATTATTTGTAATTATGCATGTATTTTAAAATATTTTTTTCACAATTATGGAATAAAAGGCATACTTCAATGTGTATATAATTATTTTCTCTAACTCATTTGCAAATCGCAAATTATTAACGAGTATAATAATGATGAATGTTGAGGGAATACTTTCCTGCTACAAGTTGTTATCAAGTTAGTTATACATTCGATTTAATAAACATCATTAAAACCATGACAAATAAAAAGTTTTTCATTAAAAAAACAGAGGGAAAAAAGGATATAAAATAAAATAAATGCAAATGAGAATGAAAAAAAAACAATTTTTTTTTTTTCAAAAAGGAAACTTTTCCTAAATAAGTTTTGAAAGGATTGTTTTTTCTTAAACTACCGTGCCAGAAATGAAATTTCTCAAAAAGTGTGACCAATTATTTGTTACACTTTATAAAGATTTACTTTCCAGGAAAATTGTTTGAATACTTATTGAAGAGTAGCATTTTTATACAAATCATTCAACTTCCTTCATTCACGGTATAGTGATATAATACTCCGTACAAAAAAATACAGTTATAATACAAAATGCTTGATTTTTTTTTTCTTTGGTAATATTCAAGACCAGCGGCATTTTCTTAAGAATCATGAATTCAGCAACCTCTGTGTGTTATCAAATTAGTTATACATTCGATTTAATAAACATCATTAAAATCATGACAAATAAAAAGTTTTTCATTAAAAAAACAGAGGAGAAAAAAAGATATAAAATAAAATAAATACAATTGAGAATGAAAAAAAAATTTTTTTTTTTTTTTAAGAAAGGAAACTTTTCTTAAATAAGTTTTGAAAGGATTGTTTTTCTTAAACTACCGTACCAGAAATGAAATTTCTCAAAAAGTGTGACCAATTATTTGTCACATTTTATAAAGATTTACTTTCCGGGAAAATTGTTTGGATACCTATTGAAGAGTAGCATTTTTATACAAATCATTCAACTTCCTTTAAATTCAAGTAATGCATTTATTCACGGTATAGTGGTATAATACTCCGTCCAAAAAAATACAGTTATAATACAGAATGCTTTTTTTCTTTGGTAATATTCAAGAGCAGCGGCATTTTCTTAAGAATCATGAATTCAGCAACCTCTCTGTGGGCGGTAGGTCGTCACAGGGCATAGAGGTGGGGTCTAGTTCCGCTCCTTGCAGATACTTTGTGAGACTTTCGCGAGGTGTTCCAACACCCGACTTCCGAGACTGTTTCGGTAAACGACTTTCTATTCATCCTTACTGAAGAAGCGTTTTTTGACCTTCCTCTTATTTTTTCTCGACAATTCCGAACAATGCATGAGTGCACCGTATCTGATTTTCACTGCTTAGTTTATTTCTTGATGCAGTGGGCACTTTAAATACTTACCAGACACAACAACGTCAAAAAAATTAATGTCTAATTAAACAAATGAAGTGAGAAGATATTATAATAATCTACTGGGATGGATTAAATTGGGAATCAAAGGCGATTTTTAATCTGAGCTTGACCCACTTGAGCTTGACTGTGAACTTCTCGGTTAGAGGACGCGCTTGGCCGCATTGACCCTTTCGACCGTAACATAACGTCGTGTGGCATAAGGGGAAGCACCCACAACATCACTAACAGTTCCAAACTGTGGAAGAAATACGACTTGAGTCTCAAAAACAACATCCGCCGATGATCTAGTGACCCATATAAATAGCTTGATTTGGACCAATGACTGATTCTTCAGCCGTATAGCGAACCGGGCGAGTAATTCGAAGATCTCCCTTTGGGAAACTCCCACAAAAGCTTTAGACGGGATCAAGGAGAAATGCAGTAATCGAGTTCTCATCACGCGGATGAGAAGCAGCAAAACTTCTGGTAACTGTTTATTCTCCAAGATGCATTTCATCGTTCTGTTCACGCTGCAGTTTCTGTGTTTGGTCGCGGGAAGCAAGATAGATACTGGCCGCTTTGTAATTGATACTCGGCCTTTATTTCCTGATAGACCATATAATGGTTTTGGAACTATAAACACTACTCAGTTTCTTAAAAAGAAAGCAAGTATCGGAGGACCGATTTATTACAATACAAGGAAGCCTGAACATACTGTCAGTAATCATCATGTGCCTTCTCGTGATGGTACGGTATGGAAACAACCTGAAACACCTTTGTCAGTAGTCATCAGCAATCATAAAGGTTAGTAAAAATTTAAAAATGCGTACATAATAATATAATTAGTGTAATACTTCAGGATGTTATGATGTTCGTAAAATTTGTACAATTGGTTAAAAAATATTTAAATGCGTATGTAGGTGCATAACATGTAAAAATATTAATTTATAACATACTTTATTACTAATACTATGATTAAAAAGAATTTTTCTGAGAATCCAAGAATTTTTTTAAAGTTTTTATAGTGAAATTGTAATAATAAAAATTTGCTATTGCATAGTACCATTCTTCATTTATAAGAAGAGAATCCTTCTTTTTTAAGTAATAAACAACATGAGAATATATGAAACATAAATTTTGGCATAAGAATGTGTTTCAATGATTAATAATTTATTAAATTTATCAAACAAAATATTTCATATTATTTTTAATAATTACCTTATAAACGTTTTTAAAAAGATATGCTATTAAAGTCCTTATGGTGATTTAACATTTCATTCTAGTCTTGGCTAATGTATTGCTTTAATTTTAGGCAATTCAAATTGGAGTCATAAATGGTTTCATAAATTGGGCAGCACTACCTCAGTTCCCCATAAAGCGCATATCCCAGCATCATTCTCAGAAGATGCATTGATCATCAATAATCATAAATCCAATAAACTGTCTAGCACACAACCGCATCAACCATCATCAATAGTCGCTATAGCCGATGCAAATCCCACTCGACAAACAGCGACCGATGTTTTGGGAGATCGGGTGAAACGACCAGATGTTGTGAAATCGGCAACTCTCAACATATTAGATGCACCGAACAATTTGAAAACAACCATCAAGCACAATAAAATCATTGTAATCCAGAAACGAACGGATACTATAACATCGAACCATGTTGAAGATGGAACCAAAATTAGTGTAGGGAAACCAAATAAGTCGTCTCAACTTGGGAATTTTTCAGTAGCTCCAGTGATGGATCCGTGGTCAAACATTCCAATCCCTTCAAGGCCATCATGGGCAGCCTCACCAGTAAAAGGAGGAGTTCCACAGCAGTCAGCACCAGCGCCAGTACCAGCACCAACACAAACGGTACTACCCAATTTACCGTTCATGCCTTTTTTAAGCTCCCTTATCATGCCGCTTCTGAGTAAGCCACTTTCACCAACAGCTGTGAATTCAGGTATGCAAGGCATTAAGGCCATGCAACGTTTTCTACGAAATTCTCTTATGGGAGCTATGTTGTGTTTTTTACCAAGTGCCTTCATTGCTCTTTCACTTACAGCAACTCAGAGAAGTAAGTTTATTTAATTCTATGATAAAATTGCTAGCACCCCGGGTACTCGCACACAGCTTGTAGAGAATTTGTTAAAGTGCGTATTTTTTGTATATATTTTTTTGTCAGCAGTATTATTGCTTTTATCATAAATCGTGTTCATTGATATGAGCAAAAACGATTAATTTTTTTATCTACTTCATCCCAAACACTTACTCACTAGCACTTTACATGTCATTTTTTTCATCCAAAGCACATCTTGAATTTATTTTTCTCAGAATAAAACCAAAGAAAACATTAGAATTCGCACACAGATTATGGATATTTCTTAAATGCGTTTTTTTTTTTTATATTTAAAGCTATGATTATGATTCTTCATAAATCGAAAATTCTTCATAAATTTTTCATAATTTAAAATCTTCATAAATTTTAAAACTTATCTTATTCATTCCCTTTTGTGAACCTCTTTTTATGTTAGAGAGCATATAAAATAAATTAATAGATTTATCTCATTATTAGTTACCTTCACAAAAATTTCGCAATTAATTTTAAAATATGTGCTTTTTTTACATACTTCATGTAGTATAATTGTGCATAAACTGTTTACCTTCATATAAACAAAAAAACAAATACTATAAAAACGTTTTACAAAATTCTAGATCGTTAATACAAAAAATTTCCAACTAATCTTTGCATAAACATTTTAATTAATCATTAAGAATATCCATACATAAATTTAATTGAAGCCTATTAGAAGGTTTAGTTTTTAGTGTTTATTCAAGTTTCTCCGTGTTGTTCTAAACAAAAAATTTTGTACATTTTTTTTTTTTTTTTTTTTTTTTTTTTTCTTTTCAAATTTCTGAGTCACCAGCTTTAAAATTTTTATAACATCATAAAAATTTTTAAGAATTTTAATATCTTTTAGTCTAAAAGTACATCTAAAAATGGTTTTTCTAATACTCGACTAATTCAATTTTTTTAATTATATGTCAATTTAATTGCCCTTTTTTATTTTACAAAACTTGCATGCAATCTGTTTATTTTTAATTAAAAAGCCAAAATCTGCAATAAGTAATGAAATAAACTCTTATCTTGAAGAAATTTGTAACAAAAAATAATTAAGTATTCTTTAAAACTTTAATTAGTATTTTGAAAATACTTATATAATACACTATAATGTGCATAAAATTTTTCGTGGAATAAATACCAAAATCCTTCTTCTAGATTGCTCAAATTTTTTATACGACTGATGTTATTTACTTTTATAATGCGACATATGTGTGTACTTTTGTAATGTTCTATTTATCAGCTAAAGCTTAAATTACAGAAAGATTTTTAAAAATTCATTAACTATTTCTGCATGAAAATAACTTGTCAAATTAATAACAAGCAAAAGGCAATATTTTATTTTTAACATTAGTTTACTTGCATAGTTTAAGAAGAAGAGAATAAAAATTAATGTAAATAATTTATCTCGATAATTTAAAATAGTAAATGTAAGATATAAAACAAATTCTAATTTTAATTATGTTGACTAAAATGTTTTAAAATGTATCTTTCAAGAACTTCTTTAGAAAAAATTGTCCTCTTTTCATAATAATGCATTTATTACAGCTAATCTCACATTAAATTCAAAATAAACATAAAATGATGAAGTTTCGTATTTTGATTGTTTAATATTTAATATTTTTTAATAGGCAACGATCGAAGCTTCTTATGAAAAACCCTTATAGTTATGGATACACAGAAAGAATTCAAACTCCTTTACTGTTTTGTGTTTCTGTTCTATAAATAAAATTTAAATTATTAGGTATCACAGTAAATCACTATTTTTTCAACTAAGTAAAAAATTAATTGTTAAATGTTTTACATAAAATAAGTTCATGCGAACAGCTTTTAACTTTTTAAGTATGAAGGAAAATAATTTATTGTCTTAAAAATAATTGTTATAAAAAATGTACATTGTGAAAATATAGCTTTCGACTCGCCTGCGAAGAAAAATAGGAACAATATATATTATACTTTCTGAAAATTAGCTAACGAATTAAGAAGAGTAAAATTGTTTTACTTTTTATATGCATTAAAAAATTTACAGGACTACTTCACTGATTTTATGTATTTATTTATATTTATATTATTCTAATTCATTGCTAGTTGAAAGTAAAATTTTTACTGATATAAGTTATTAAATTTTTTATTACTTATTAATTTTTTATTTTATTTTATTTATTAATTTTTACTGATATAAGATTTTAATTTTAGGATTTTTTATAATTGAAGCTCTCCAAAAATATTTAGATAATTGTTTTCTGAACTAACCTTAAATAGCCTAGTCGTATACTTTCGTAGAGTAATACATACATATAAATAATAAATTTTTACTGTGTTATTTGTTATTATTGTTAAATGTTTTACCTTTGGTTTCCTTATATTTTTTATTTAATAACGATTCCTAATTTTTAATGACAAGCAACATTGATACATTTCAAATGAATCTAATTATCTCCAAATCATTTAATTGCAAAAAAAAATTTTTAATAAAAATCACTACTATTTTGCATATTTTTCTATTGAAGGAAGTAAAGCAGCAGTCGATCGTTATATATAACTTTAACGAAAGGTAATAAAATATTTTGGGAAAATATATTTTACAAAAATAAATATCGAAATAATAAAGGAAATTATGGCTTGTGGCACCATTCATTTTAATGGCAGAACTTCTATGATATTCCTCTGTGGCATCATCATAGCATCCCCTTAGGTCAACGAAGTTTTATCACTCACATAGCCATAATTTTTCATAGAATTCTGAAGATGTTACCTAGTCATATCAGTTACTATTCTTTACACCATTCGACACTTAAAGTTCTCATCGGGCACTATTTTAAAGGTATTTTGAACATATAGTAGCCTCTTGCTATATCGCGCTTGTCGGGAGACAAAGAAAAGGAGCAATATACTGAAAGCATAATATAACCGACAAATTGATTTATGTTCTTATGTTAAATTTTGATGATTGTCTTCAGAATCGTAAAATGGGAGATTCGAAAGTAATAAATCTAGTCTTAATTAGAAAATTATAGATACATGTTCTAATCTTAAAAGTTGTACATCAATTTCTTATAATGCAATTCATTATAAAAAATTCTACACGTGCAACTTTTTTTCCTAAAAAAAACCCTATCTTGAAAAAAATAGAAATATTCAAATATTATAAAGAAGGTATACTTTTTAAATAAAAATTGTACACAATCATTACAGTTGTCCGCAGAATTAGGGCATCTATATCATACGGCATTCGTTCTCTTCCTAATATTATCTTGTTCAGAAAATGCATTTGTACGCTGATATGATTCCTTTCGTCAGGGGTGATTGTGGTTATTATTAAAATTTTCTGAACTATATGTCAAATTTTCGGAAATTGTGCATGAATAAAATTAGCCTCCCCTCCCTTTCTTCTCATTCCAGAAAATTTGGAAGATAAAATTTAAACGTTACGTGGTTCACTAAATATGTTGTTTTTTACTACAGAAATCAAACAAACTCCTTCATCATATATTTTTACAGAGAAGGAGAACTAAGTATTTTCGGAAAAGAAAGACAGATTATCGAACTATGCAACATGATATTTTCGGAAATTTGACGCTGGAGGCATCAAATTTTGGAATTTTCAGACCAGAATCTCCCTGTCAATCGTATTCGATATCTGGAATCCAATATGTTGATTGTTTTTATGTTAGAGTAGGTGCAAAGCTCCAGGTGCCCGAAGGAGCCATTAACTCCTATTTTGAGAAAACTTGTGGGAGCTCGGAATCGTAATTTTAAAAAACTGAATGAGTAATTTGCTATTAGATTTGTCAATGATTCATTTATTTTAAAGATTAATAAATAAAAATAAAAAATCATTTTCGAAAATAAATATACTTGAGCGGATTTAACGCTACGTTCTTAGGGTTGATCATTAAGTCCTGCATTACTATAGAAAGGACGAGAAGATAGCATTAAAATAGAAGACAAATTTGGAATTATTCACCAGTCTTTTGTGGTTTCGACAAGAGCCTGTTTAATAAGATAGTTTACCTTGACAGGAATTCTCTTAGGTAATAATCATAGCATGACTTGTGGCCCAATGATAACGTGCACAGCTAGGGTTCAGTAGGAATCACATTCGAATCCGCTGACGACGTCCATTTCAGTCATTGCTTTCAAAAACAAAAAAACACAATGATGATGTGAATTAATGTCTCGCATCGACAATCAGGGTGGCTTGTTGGAGTTTCCCGTATTATCTTCTAAACTACACACAAATGCGAAGCAGTTACTTCTATATATCCTCACCGAAAGCGATGCATTCCCCTTATCACCCGCCTATTCATGGCATGCATAAGAGAAAACCAGACCTACGGATGTTTTAAAAAAGTTTCATTAAATTCGCGAAAAATTGGCTTCAATCATTTTTAAATAGAGAAATTGTTTTCGTTATTTTTTTTTAAATTATAAATTGCATTTAATTTT
Organism: Caerostris darwini; assembly: GCA_021605075.1. Classification (NCBI taxonomy): domain Eukaryota; kingdom Metazoa; phylum Arthropoda; class Arachnida; order Araneae; family Araneidae; genus Caerostris; species Caerostris darwini. The sequence continues at coordinate 125,066 of BPLQ01015031.1, read as the reverse complement.
TATTTTTTATTATTTGTCGTTATCATGAGTTGATAAGTTTAGATTTTCTAAGCAACGTTATAAAAACTTTCCTTTAAGTCCCCGAGTTGCGCAACTTTCAGTTCTAAAGTCTTAATTCCAAATCAACAATCGAAAAGTCACGAAATTTCAATATCCGTTTATAATAATTCAGACACTTCCGCAAATTTAAAAAAAGTTATTTTTAAGTTTTTCTAATATCAAGACTTTGCAGAATTAAAATAGTGACCTTTCCAAACTTTCATATGTTTCGAGACGGCGAAATGCAGTTCAAATTCTTATTTTATAATAATTGCTTATGCTGTGTTACAAATAATACATTACGATCTATTTTGTTTTAAAGTGTGTCTCTAAATGATATAAAATTAAATCCAAATATTTTTGTTGTAACTATACTTGAGTGAACAACAAGCTACTATATGAAGGAGACTAGTTAAAAATAAAATAACCACGAAATAATTTGTATATTTTAATTTGGTCGAAATTGCTTTTGCTCACCATTATTTGTAGATTTAATTGTACATAGAATATGCAGAACATTTGAAATTTTCAGGTTATTCGTTTGCAAAACATACTCATCGCCAGAACTCACTTCCAAAGCACGTGGTGGTAAAATAGACAGGTACTGCCTTGATGGACGCGAAATGTGGCAAGAAAGTAGTAAATGTTTATGCAACAAAACAAAGAACTGCATAAAAGGAGGAAAACAATATTGAATTTTCATAAGAGGCAAGATGAAGTCATGAAAGAAGGAAGCAAACTAAGATGTTTAAAGCCAAAAACTTAACTATCTTAGAGGTATGTGAGCACACTTCACCTGTTTACAACCGGGGAGTCAAGCAATCGTCATTCTTCGTGTAGAGCATTCCTGTATTTTTTGAAAAATCAGTGAGAGTGGCAGGGATAGAAAATGTTTACTCAGAGCACTGCGGTGAGCATCCAAAAGATTTTCAATGAGATTAAGGTCAGGCGAGTATGGCATCCATATATGCAATCCCCAGGTAGTCATTTACGGTCATAGTCTATGGGGATGCATATTATCATCAATTAAAACAAAATCAGGACCAACTGCTGCAGCGTATAATCTCACAGTGGGGGCTTCAGAAGCGAAATCCCTGCCCACAGCATTATGCTTCCACTTCGACACTATTTCGAATATGTATTTAACATACAAATGTATTAATTTTTTTATATTTTAAATAGTTATACAATGAAAGAATTTCTCAAAATCCCCTTAATAATAAATGGTAAAATTAAATTTATTTTTTCAGCCTCCATTCATATTATTTTTAAAGAAATAAGACTGAATAATATTTCAGAAGACATTTATAAATTGTGATAGAAAAAATCTTAAATTGCTCTACCTGAAGAAAGTGAAATTCAAGATAAAAAATTTCAGAAATTTCAAATAAACAAAACATTAATCAATTAATTTTTGTCTTTACTCAAGTTAATAATAGGACACAAATAAGGTAATTAAGGTTTTATTTCATAAATAAGTAATTTGAGAACAAGGAAAAAAGATAGAATTGAGATAGTATTTATAAAAAAAAGAAATACATTTTAACATAAAGAGTGATTTTACAAAATAAATTTTAAGAGCATATAAATAGTATATATTTATATGTCAATTATATAAATATATATAACAGACATATATTAAATTCAACTAATTAAATTTTTTTTAAATTTTAGCTATTAAATTGGTGCAGTTCAAAAATAAACTCTTCATGAGGAATATATTCAGTTTTAAAAAGCATGTGTGTATTACTTTAACAATTCTATCATATTTTTGACAAATATTCAATTGATTATCAAAGATTACATGTAACACTTTAATAATATTAATGATGATATTAGCGATTAATAGAAATAGTACTTTTGAAGTTTACATAGATGGAAAAAAATTGTTCCAGCATTAATTCGAGCAGATAAATTGAATTCCATTTTATATATTTTTCAAAATTCAATCATTCATATAGTTGATGTCATACCAAAATAAAAACTTTGTGCTTAATCAAATTACTCTCTCAATTTGCTTTGAAAAAAAGTTATTTTTTCTCTTTTCCACTATTATATTAGTATTAAATGCATTATGCAGTTAAGTGCTGTACAGAAAATATGAATTATTTTATTATATAATACAGTACAATTTTTTATATGAATGTAAGCAGCAGATTCATATGGGTTATATATATATATTTACCAGTAAAAGTTTCAAAACAGACAAATATTTAAAAGTCGTGCAGAAATTAATATATCTTATAAATTAAAATGAGTATGATTTTTTTAAAAAAAATATTGCTAACCTTCTATTTAAATTATTAAATTGGTATTAAGATATTCAGTGATAAATACTAAGAATATTTGCTTTGATGTATTGGAAAGTAAAACAAAACATTTATTGCATACATGGTTATTAATATTTGGTTTTATGTTTGTCTTAATCAAAAATTAAAAATTCATTATGTAAATTTTTATTCATATTAATTTAAAATTGTAATATTCACACAAGGAGTAAAATCATAAATAAGGTTAAAACCTTTCATTTAAATTTATAGACATAACATCATAAAAAAATTTCTGTTTTATTTATCTTATTTTTAGATAACATAAATACGGATTTAAATTTAGGTTACACCTGTAAAGAATTTAAGCTAAAGATAATTATACTGAACAGTGTAAAGTTTATAACAATTATTTCTGAAATATTTATTTTTTATTTATTTTTTCAGCGGAGACAAGGAAAATTCCTGAACTGGATGATATGAAGATATTTTGCAAGAAATGCCTAGAAAATTTGAAAAAAGTGAAAGATTTAGCATATTTTAACGAAACATGGTTAAATGAAGATTGATGATAGAATTAACTTCTGAGATTTCTGTTGATGCCATACTATTCCCATTATTATATAAATCTTGATATAAGATTTAAAACTTGATATTTGTCAATGTGCAAAAGTTGTCTTTTTGATTGTATAAAATATTTATTATATCAATTCATTTCTTCTTTTTTTTTTTTTTTTTTTTTTTTTTTTTTTGTGCAAACTTTTAGAAACTTCTACAATAAGCTAATGAATACCAAAACTTGATTATTTTAAAATATCATTTTTTATAAACCATTCAATAGATTTGTATTAAAGTTTCATTGCTAAGTGATTAAAAAATCAGAATAATTGAAAATAAAAAGGCATTGTTATTTAAATTTTTCAATATATATTTCAATAATAATTTCTTTATTTCAAAAAAAATTTGTAAAATGAAAATAATATAATTTATTAGATAAAGAATATCTTAAAATTTGAAAAATATCTAAATATACATAAAGCATAATTTTTTTAAATAAAAAAAAAATTTATTCAATTTATGACTAATTGTATTGTTAAAATAGTATTTGAACACTATCTAGTGTCATATAAACACCAGTCTACCCATCATCTAAACATGTTTATATTAAATTAAAATATAAATGAAACATTTCTGAAACTTTCCAGCACACTATCCGCACATATTTTAGAAATGTCAGAAAGAAACATTATTACATACTTATGTTGATGTACCTATTTATTAGAAACATATTTTCAATAAAATCCATTTATATTTTGCATGCATTTGTCTTATTTTGTGTACTGTCTAATTATTTAAATGTTAACAAGAAGTTTAATTAAATTTATCCTTTTAAATTAAAGCACCACAAATTATCTTTTAATATCCCCAATTCTAAATTTTATAAAAAATTAGTAATATATAATTTATAAATTAGAAAATATACTAAGTTGTTTGAAAAAATAAATATATGAATACATAAATTCATTTGTTTAATCAAATTTATTATAGACAACCTTAAATTCTTTTTTTCTTTTCTCTTTTTATATACATGTCCATAGATACATGACAGCCACAATACATAATGAGAAGAAGGGGCCCTAATGGAATAATATCTCCTAAATGAAAAAAATCTTTTTTTATTATAAAAAAATTACATTTCAGTGTTAGTAATGAAAAATACAGATATTAAATCATAATATTTAAATGATAGCAACTAACCTAAAATAGTACGCTTAATCAATAGCATTCCTATATCAAAATTTGAAAGGAAGAAACAACATGATATACACATCATTAAAAAGTGAGGGGTCGCAAAGGCAGCAGAAATTCTGGATCTCATTGCAGCAGGAATTTTCTATATAATATTAAAGATAAAGCATACATTTAATTATGTAGGCATACACATTTTGAAAATAGCTGAATCAAAAGAGAAATGTAATTTAGAACAGTGATTCTCAAATGGAGCACTTTAGCAAATTTCTGTGTATGTTCTGTGGTATTCCAGAGAAATATGTGTTCAAATAAAAAAATAAAGTTACTCTTTTTCTTGTCTATTTCCCCCGTTCAAAGGTGGTTTTTATTACAAACAATTAAACTTCCTGATTGCTTTTTTCTTCTTTCTTCACATAAAAAGTCTCCAAACAGCAATAATGCGCTAAAGAAAATTTCTGAGAAACTGGAAGCAATAACTTCAATGATTAGTGATGAGAAGCACTAGTATCTATGTGATTTTCAATGTTAAATATTTTTTCTATTACATCAGCCATCTTTAAATAGTAGCCTGGAGTTGACAGCTTGAATATATAGTTGTGAGGCATTGGTAGCAGATGTAGTAGTTTTGTCATGTATATAACTTATTTTGAATGTGTTGGAAGTTAATGTTATGTGCATATTACTTATGACCAGATAAATACACCCAAATAAACTGGATAGATTACTAAAATAGAAGCCTAATATTGAAGAATTAGATTCTGGAAGTGAACAAGCAAAGTAAGAAAGCCAAATTGCAGTGTACTTGAAAATATAATGACAATTATTTAAAGTTTGGTTTCACTTGGACAGGAAGAGAAGATCATTTATGTAAAATGGCAAATGAATCATTACTTCCAAGTAGTTCAGTAAACATTTTACAACTATAAACTTTAATTTACAAGATAAATATGTATGTTTCTTCAACAGATTGTCTGAATAGTAAAGAAAAGTGGCAAATTCTGTGAAAAGGAAATAATGACTTCTGATAAAACTCAACTCGCTTCTTATCAAGTCTTAAAACTGATAGCAAAAAATAGGAAAGTTCCCACTTTAGGGGAGCCCCTTATTTAGCCTGCATTCAGAAAAATGGTCATGACAATTCTAGGAAAGGAAGCAGTAATGCAAATAAGTTAGATTCCTCTGTCCAACAATACAGTTAAATGATATATTATGGAAATTTCTTCTGATATCGAGAAAAATGTATACAGTAATAAACTTTAGCATTCAAATTTTGCATTGTAAAGTGATGAGTCAATAGACATTATCAACAAGGTGCAATACTCAGCATTCTTTTGTTTTGCTCATGAGATCAAATAGTACTTCATTTTCCTTTTGTAAAGAAAATAAGTGTCTACAAAAGGTGAGGGCGTTTTTAGTATTTTTAATAACTATCCTAAGGAATGCCAGTTAACATGGAATCTGTGTGTAGGCATTTGAAAAAATGGAGCCCCTTCCATTGTATGTGTTAAGAGCCTTTAATCTTTTGTAAAAAAAACACAAGGAGAATGTTATAACTCATTGCTTTCTCCATAATCACGCTTTGATAGCAAAAACATTGGAAGAAAATTAGAAGTTTTACATCAAATGGTTCAGAGGGTGAACTTTATTAAAACAAGACCTGCCCAATTGTATTTATTCAAATAGCTATGCATCATTAGAGATTCACAACACAGATGGCTACTTTAATACACTGAGGTGAGGTGGTTGTCAAGAGAGAAAGTATTTACCTGTACACACAAGCTAAAACAAGAACTTCTTGTGTTTTTTGAAGAGATGAAATAATTGTATTTTTATAACTTCTTTTGGCAAGAATTTTGGATTGCCAAGTATTTGGTCAATATATTTCAGCAGTTCAATATTTTGAATATTATCAAGCAGGGGAAAGAAGAAAATATTATCTCATCTACTGACAAAATGAAAGTCTTTCAGAGAAAATTACAGATTTGGAAAAGAAAAGCTGTAGAAGGAAATTTGGAATTGTTTCCATTGGTAAATATTCTTGCATAAATGAAACACTTCTAATAATAGTTGAGCATTAAACAAGTTTAGAGGAAAATTGAGTTCTTATTTTCCATCCCTTAACATTGAACAATACAACTGAATTAAAAACCCATTCATATAAATTCAAGTGATTTTGGTTTAACATTAAGATATTATGATTTTCTATCCTCCCACAAATAAGTGTAAAAAGAGAAGAAATCTTCAATGTATTGATAAAGAAATGAGAGTCTGTCTTTGAAATATATGCTCAAACATTGAAGAAATTGCTAGGACACATTAGGCTCATGTTTCTCTTAAACATAAGAATGAATAAATTAAAGGTATGTTACAGTTTATTTTTTATTGCATTATTTGTTTTCTGTAATATTCAACTTAATTATTGTAACACATTTCTCAGAAATCTGTATATAGTGTGCCTTCAATTATTTGTAGGAATTTAAATGTGCCCTGCCTAAAAAAATTTTGTGAATCACTGATTTAGAATAATAAAGCATTAATATAAACACTGACATAATTTTGAAAAACATTTTGTTAATACATGCTTTTCTTTAATCAAATGATGTTAATAATTACTGTTACTTAATAAAATACAAATTGAGATAGTTTAAGCAATTTGAAAATAATTTTATATGAAATATTATAAAAAAGAAAACTTCATATTTACTTCAAAATAATGCCCGACTTTTGTAGTCAAGAGAAACTTAGTTAGAATCTCAGAAACCACTAATGCACAATTTATAGCACTTGATAAACATATTGACTTATCCATCCCATGCCACAGACAAACAAATCCAAAGCATAAACAAAGTGCATGAATTTTTCTCAAAAATGTCCATTCATTATTTATTGCAGGATAGTATAAGTACCTAAATAAAAAATAAAACAAGCATATTCTTCAAAAATAGTTACAATAACAATGCACATTCAATATAATATTTAAAATGGTTTTCATCAGCATTTATCAAAATACTTATTTAAAGAAGTAAAATATTTATAAAATAATGAAATAAGTTTTCTAAATAAAACTAAAAACACTAATGAGAATTTGCTTCTGAAAGATTTTTTCTTAAAGGAAAATATTTGTTTTTATATAAATTATTCAATTTATAAATTAAACTGTAACTAATTTTTATGGATGAAAATTTTAATTTTTAATACAGCATTTGTGAATTACAAATAGATAAATAGAAAATTCTTACATTAAAGAAAATTAAGAAAACAAAAGCTTATTAGACAATATTAAAACAATTTCAAAACATTTTAATCTCTCTATGTAAATTTAATTCTCTAATTATAAAAAATAGACAGTTAGAGCTCTTTTTTTAACATAAGTCTTCAAAAGAGTAATTCAATTAATAGGAGTTAAATAATTATTTAAAAAAAAAACATGCATAGAATCTCACTTACCTTAATAACCATAAGTACAGACCTCTGTCAAAATGCCTAAAAATTAAATAAGAATTTCAGTAAATAATTGTGATCCAGGAAAATGACTTATTAAATAAATTGTGAAATCAAAGAAAAATTTCCCAGATTACTTACCTCCATAAAAATGATGACAAATGGATGCATGAGATACATTTTGGTGGTGGTGGTAGTTCAATATCTTCAAGTTTTGCAATAGCTTTTGGAACCCCATATGTAACAAAGTATTTTAAAAAGAACATCATTGGTAAAGCATAACCTAAGCCACACAATGCCCAACTATCAAAATTTTTCACTTCATGAGGATAAAACTGTACAGCTGATGAATATATGAAGTGTAGCAGAAATTCATAAACAAAATACCATAAAATAATTTTCAAAAGATGACAAATACGTAAAATAAGCTCCTTTAGTGACAAAGGGTGTGCAGTCTTTAACATCTGTAAATGAAAAAAAAAAAGTTTTTCAAGATGTCAGATTTTCAATAGTATGATGCTCTTTTATATGTATGTATGTAATGGCTATTCTAAACATTGGAATGTCATGTTAATTTTCAAAGTAATAATATTTTGGATGTCTTAGAAATAGATATTTATTTTGATTGCAATGCAGCAATCAACATGCTATAATGCATTTATGCAATGACCAGTTTTAATTAGTATAATGGAATTTCAAATTAAAAAATTAAACTTTATTTCATTTAATATTATTGTCTACATCTTAGAACTTTAAAAAAATAAATATTGCATAACTAAATAAATAATAAACGTATAAACCAACCTGATAATGAAAAGTTTCATAATTTATAACTGGGCCAGTGAATACAACAGGAAGATACAAAGAATATGCAAGTATGCTACAAAAATCCAATATCTCCACATTTTTGTAAACTTTAGCATCAATACGATCAATGGCAAAACTCAAACTTTTAAGTATCAGCCATGCTAAAGCAACATCAAACAGAAAAGATTCCTGAACTCCCATTGTGAAATTTCTCTAGAAAACATATAAAAAATTACAGTTGAAATTCCCTCACATTTTTAAAAACTTAGTTAAAAAATGAAGCATTTTATTCTAATAATAAATTATAACAAAATACAGTTTATTTCAAAATATATTAAAGACATAAAAAGTAATTAATATTTGATAATTACTGCAAACAAATTTTTGAAACCAATTTCAAAAAATGTAATATTAAATAACATAGTAAATTATAAAAGAATATGAACTTCTATCAAAAAATATTAAGAAGAAATAAAATGCCTAAAACATACCTTTAATATATGATATTGTGGATGGTGTATTAACAACAATGAAGTAATGGTCAAAATATAACAGAAAGCTTTTTTCCCTCTGGTATGAATAATAAACATACAAACAGGATAAAGGATAAATGCTAAAGCTGTTTGATATCCAAGAATAAATGTCAGACATGTCAAAGAAAGCAAAGTATAGAAATATGGAATGATCTATAAAATATATAAAAAACCCATTAAAATATTGCGGAATATCAACATCCTGAAAGTAAGGTAAAAAGGATTACATGTCATTATATAGAATACAACCAAGGATATAAAACAAATTATTTGTAGTTTTAAAATAATTAAACAAAGCAATTATATTTCTAGAATATTATAAAATCAAATAAATGAAGTATAGCTTACAGTTCTGGTTATTCTTGATAAAATTTGTGTACCAGCAACTTGAAAAAGGAAAAACACATAATATTTCTTAAATGTGGAAGTTAAGTACACCCATTCTATATCTGAATTATCCTTCATAAGAGGATGCAGAATGCTCCATCCTTTAATAAAATCCTCAGGACTAATATTGGGATGATATTCTAAAAGCGCAGAAAGATATGGAATTTAAAATAAATAAACTAACACATATATTTTATTATCATATAAGATCAATTTGCAATCTTTTGATTTAACAATTTTATTCATTCTTGAATATTAAATATCATATAAGGCTAAAATTATAAAATAATATAAAATAGAAACATATTAAATATTCTATACTAAAGAAAGACAGATCTAAATTTAATTAAATCACAATATTAAAAAAGTATTTAAATAGTTATAAAACTTACCACATGAATTTTTGAAATTGTACAAAGAGTAAAATATCGAGAAGCTCCAAATAAGCCAGTGGAAAATACGTTCAATTTTCATTGTTACATCATGGTTTTGTAACTTTTATAAAGAGCAAAACTACAACAGAAATTATTATAATAATCATAGTTACAATTATTTTAACATAGATATTTTTACAAAAAACTACATGAAAATTTAAAAAATATAATTTATCCAGTAGTAGTATTATAAGAAAAGTACTACAAGAAATTAAATTCTGTAATTTTTTTTACTGCTAATTAAAATAGATATTTGTTATATTCCACTGTCTAGAAATAATATACTTTTTAACAAAAAAAAATTTAATAATAATTTATAATTGTTTTAATTAGTGTTTAAATTAAATTCTACAATTTTTTTTATAGTACATAAAGTACATATTTGTATAAATTTAAAAATAACATAGTTCTTAACAAAAAAAATTTTTGTTTGAAAGATGATTCATAATCATTTTCTATGCAATAAAATTACTTTTTGTGTAATAGATTTGAAATAAGCTCACTCAAAAAAGTTCAATTTACAAAATTTTACAGCAATGTAATAACTGCTAATGAAGTTCTTTTTTCTGTTTTTAATATTACAAAATGTCAGACATCGGCGTGGTTTTCTTTATAGCTAAGAGATAGTTATTCTCTGCAAATGTGAGAACTCTACACTAATAAACAACCAATATTTCCAGAAAGCCGCTATACATCTAACCTTTGTTGTCAAAACGCACGCTTTTCTAACGGTATAAACAAATACATTAGTGTTGCCAGTTTTGAAATGTTTGGGAAACAGGATGATAAAATTTAAATACTCGGTAGAAGTCGAATTTCGTAAGTAATTATTTACTCTAGACCTTCAAGGAGAAAAATTTTTGCTCCAAAAAAATTATTTGCGGCAACAATTTTTTTTTAGTCTATTTACGGTAATAATTAAGCGAAATTATTGATTAAAAGATGAATTTAAGCCAATAAATTGCCATCTTGAAACGAAGTTTTCATATTTTAGTACTCTCGAAATTACTTTTTAGCAAAAATCTCTGCCCAATCAAACTATTACACTCACCACTAATACGATCTCCACATGCTTCACAGAAACATATTATTTTTTTTTCTTTTTATACAATTCTTATTCATAAGATCCATTCACAAATGCTAAGTTTCACTATTAAGTTCTTGTTCTATCATTTATAAAATATCGGTTATTCAATATTGTTCGAATCTGGAACAAGATTAAATTTTTTTAAATAACGTGAAGTAAAATTCAAAATGAAGATAATGTAAGTAGATCTTATACAAGATATAAAAAAAGACAAAATTTAAATTTTATGAATTAAATTTGAATGCAAGAAACTAGTAATTATTCGGTGTTTCAGAATCAGTTTTTAAATTAACGATATTGGTGAAATATTTTTATGTCGATTTAAAATGTAGAACTGCAACTGAATGATTTTCGTTTTTATGAAAAGTTGAGTTCGTATCGAAATAATTCAGTATGTCTGTGATATTCTTGTGTATCTCATAATTTTATGATTAAAATGATGAACTACAATAAGCAATTAAATATTGACAGTGACATTGAAAAAGGCCTCTTAGATAAGGAAAAGAGTGACATTTATTTATTTTCAAGAGATGACGGCTTTTCACATCCACATTCACGGAGCATTCGACGGGTATGACAATCTATTTACCATTTAAAATTTGTTATATTGACTTATTTATGCTGTATGCTGGAATGAAATGTGTGTATTAAATTTCATTTCTTCATTCTATTTTTATAATTTATTCTTTTAAGTTAAAATAGTTTCCTTTTTCTTTTTTTTTTTCTGCTGCTAATTCTTATCTGCTGCTCTTCTGATTTTTAATGCTAAATTGCAAAATCCTTAATAACTCAATATTTTTAATGTATTATTAAAATATATGACAGTAGTATAATATTCTGATTAAAATAAGTGTTATAGATGTGTGTGTGTGTATATATATATATTCTGCTAATATGTGTTGATTCTATTTTTGTATTTTTAAATTTCAATATATTTCAGTTTCAAGTGATAACTATTTTAAAATAGAAAACTGTCAATATGTGTTTTATTTGTATTATCACACTGCATTCTTAAGAGTTATATCTTGAATAACAAGTATGGGAAAATTACATATTTAATTTTGTTATAAAGTAAATATATTGTTTCTTTCCTTATATGGTTTGATCTATGTGATGATTACAAAATTAAATTGTCTTCAATACACTCAGGACCAACACTCTTTTTTTCTAATCATCATGAATTTATATTTATTTAAAAATCCTTGATGATTAGTTTGTATTATATTACTTTTTGAAAGCAACAGAATGCTAACATAATTTTTTTTTTTTTTGTTTTTGTTGTTTTGATCCCATCTTTATTAAATATTCAATGCTTATTAAATGTTCCTTTAATCAATGAATAGTCTTTTAAGTTATTGTCAATCAATGTTTTTTTTTTTTTCTTTCTTTCTTTTTACTAAAACCATTCTGTTTTAATGTTAGATAAAGTTATATAATAAAAAAAATTAACTTTCTGCACATGCAACCCAATATTATCTGTGCAATCATAATAGCCTGTGATAATAGAATGGCATATAATTGAAAATATTAATTATTTTTAAATATCCTTGATGTGCATAAAAAATAATTAACATATACTTGTATAAATTTCAACAGTACTTATTTGAGGCTTAGTTTAATAATAATGTTCTTTTCTTCTAATTATGAATCCATGAAAGAAAGGGATGAACCTTTTTTCATTTTTTTTATTTTTTTATTTACTGATTTTTAAACAATCTATATTTTAGCATTGCATTCTAAAGACCTATGGTCTATTCCTATCCTATGGCTTCTAAAATGATATCTCATTTAGTTGTTACTGGTCCATTTACGGAAATCATCATTTCATGATAAGCCATTTCATCACTAATGGGTCTTTGTTGCTATCATACTATTTAGAATAGAACTTTTAATATTTATGTGAAATATTTACAAATAGATTCAATAGATTAAATGTATATGAATTTTTTGGCAGATAATGCATTTTTCTCTTCTCATACAATATTTATGCATTCCCCTTCCCACCCTATAAAAACTATCCACAACAAAGTGTACTGTATGTAAGTATTCGTACGCAAGTCCATATCATCTAAGTCTGATATTTGAATATTTTTTTCTTATTACCAACTTTCACTACTAAATTTTTAAATAATTTAATTTTTTTTTATAATACTTTAAAAGCAATTTAATATGGATTTTTTATTCTTTAAAAATTGTTTTTCTTAAACCATGGGTAAAATTTCTTTTTGATTTAAAATTTTAAACCAATTATATTGTTAATATTGATAATAATGAAAAAAAAATTGGTATTGAGATAAGGGAATTTTTTCTGTGTGTAATTTAATTGTTTATTATATTTTTTATATATTTATTTTACAGTTGTGGAATCAGCTGTCAAGATTACAACGATTTATAATTGCTGTGCTCTTTCTTTTTGTGATACTTTGCATTATAGTACTTCTTCCTTGGACTGATAGTTCCTTTTTACTTGGTATTAAGGCTGATATGCATAAAGCTCAAAATTCAAAACAAAAAAATTTAGTAATTGGTTTAGAATTGGATGAAAAAGTAAAGAATAGAATTTTCAACACTGGTTCTATAAATGTTGAGAAAAATAATGTTCCAAAACTTCAGGTATGAATTAATTTAAAAATATTTTTTTTCAGTCATTTGTTAAAATATATTCTAATTCATAATTTTTTTTATAAAATGACTGTTTTAGTTTAGTTTAACAGTTACTTTAAAAGTAACTGTTAAAAATATTATTTAATTTGTTTGAAAACTGTGTGTGTGAAACTTCAGATTTTTTTTTTTTTTTTTTTAATATATTATCATTAATAAAGGACTGGTTATGGTTATTTTATTTAGATCTAATCATTTATTTCTATCAGGCTATTTTTTTTTTAATGTATTAATCTTTGGATAGCTTAAACCTTTGTGATTCGTGTAAAAAAATATAGTAATGTTTTTATTTTTTAACTATTTTAAGAATGGATCTTTTACTACGAGATTTAATCTTAAGCATTGAATTTTCTGTTAAGGCATTAAAACAAATTGTGGTAGTTATAGTTTTTCAGACAAATTACTTAAAGTAACTGTTAAAAATGAAAATTTTATCTTTTTAAAATTTTTTTATTCTCGAATGGTATCTAAAAGTATTTAAGTAAAATATTCTATTGTATTTCTTTTTAATACCATAGAATAACAAATTCTGGATATTCTTTTTAATCCTAATTTGTGTGTGTTTGGAACATAATATATGTTTTCTTTTTTCTTTCTTTTATCATAATTTTGAAATTTTATATTTGTATGTCTGTAATGTATTTATTTTTAACTTAAAAAGGTATTCTTTTAATTACGCTGGAGATAAGACATTTTTTTTCCCAATGCCTTGGTGTGAATGCGACTTAGGGAGAAAATACTTGCCATATAGTCATGTTGACTCTCTGCTTCTGCTGCTTACTAGTTCATTGATGAAATGTATAGCCTTTTCTGTATTAGTTATCTACTCTATTCTCCTACATATTCGAACTGTGAGTAACAATTGCACACTTAAAGAACCTTCCAAAGCTTGTATCAATGGTTTTTATTCACTGTGAGATAAATTTGTATAGAGGATTTTCATCTTTCCCAGATGACATTTTTATACATTGTGTCTTCTATTGATATCTTGCAGCAGAAATATTTTGATGATGTTCGTTGGAGAGGAATTTTCATATGAGCTAGTGATTGTGCATTTCATTTGGACAATCTATTTTATGAAAATTATTTTAGTATGTACTACAACATTTTTAAAATTTTGGCTTATCTTTTTTTAAACACGCCATGATTAATCCTTATTGAGCCATCATTTTCAAAATTCACTAAAGGCTTGCAGTTTAATAACAGTCAACTGTAATTAATAAATAAGTAACATTTATTCTATTTATAATTGACAATTAATTATGCAAAAAGTATTTCATTTTGATATGATTCGTGAATATCAAATTTGCTTATAGATGGAAAAAGTTAGTTTTGATGGTGTCAGAAGTAGTTTAATGGAAAAAATTGTAGGAGCTGCTTTAGAACAAAAAAGTAAGTAGAAATCATTTTTAATTCTAAAATTATTAAGGTTATGATGTAGAATGTATTAACATTTCCTTAAATTGGTGAAAATTGTTAATTTTATATTTTTGTAAAGTACTTGGTTGTTTGATTAAAATTTTCTTTATTGACCTGAATTATAATTAGCAGACAATTAATTTTAAAAGTTAAATGATTTATGACTAAATATTGGTAACATTTTACATTATGTTTATTAAATATATTTAAAAGAAAATCAATTTGTAATTTGTTTGTTTACTGCCTTTACCTGAAGTTAAAAGATAAAATAATTCTTTCTTCACTTTACTTGAAAATGATTCTATTAAAATTAAATTTGTTTGCATTACTGTATTTAAATTAATGCATTTTTTACAAAAAATTAAATTATTTAAATGTATACTTAAAAAAATGATTAAATAAATGTTGTCACTATTAAAACACAAAAATGTATTATTATTATTTTTTTTATTATTTTTTTTTTTTTTTTTTAGCTTCTTCTCAGGAAAAACAAAAAGCAGTTGTAGATGCATTTTTACATGCTTGGAAAGGTTATCGAAGTTATGCTTGGGGACATGATCATCTTAAACCAATTACTAAAACTTTTCAAAATTGGTTTGGTTTAGGCCTTACAATAGTAGATTCTTTAGACACAATGTATATTATGGGATTAGAAGAAGGTAAAAGTTTTTTTCTTTCAGTTTTTCTTATTATGCTCAAAGACATTTTTTTAAATATATTTTTCTATACTTTTAAATACTTTAATTTTTCATATAGAATTCACTGAAGCAAAGGAATGGATAAAAGAGAAGCTGAATTTTAATGTAAATAAAGATGTTAACTTTTTTGAAACTACAATTAGAGTTTTGGGTGGTCTCCTGAGTGCCTTTCACCTTAGTAAGGACTCCGTGTTTCTAGAAAAAGCAGTATGTTAATTAATATTACTTGTTTTTAATATATCAATAAAGTTATAGTTAATTCTATTTTTATAGTAATTAAAAACATTTGAATTTTTATGGTCTGTTTTTTCCTTCATAGAATATAATGTGCCTTGCATACAATTTTTTTATAGGTAGATTTAGCTAACCGTTTAATGCCAGGATTTAGAAGTTCATCGGGAATGCCATATTCAGATGTAAATCTCCAAACTGGACATGCTCATCCCCCAACTTGGGGTCAAGACAGTACTGTATCTGAAATCTCAACTGTTCAGTTAGAATTTCGAGATGTTAGTCGACTGACTGGTGATCCAAAATTTGAAGTAAATTTTTAAATAAAATTTAAGATGAACTAGATTGTTTTCATTAAGTTTCTAATTTATAATTTAATATTGATGAAAATTATTAAGTATATTAAATTGATAAATGAATCAGTTTTTAAAATTATCTCTTTGTTCTATATTAATAAATCATTTTTTCCATATTCCACTATGTTTCAGAATTTGTATTTAAGTAATAATTATTATTTAAAAAGATAATTATAATTCTAGAATATCCCGAATATAATTCTTTGTAAATATGATTACATAGAATACTGTCTGTCATACTATAAAACTAAAGTTCTTTAAAAAACCGTTTTAATTCAAAGGCATAATTATATATTAATAAAGTAACATGGTTTTTATGAAATTTTGTAATTAAATTATTTGCTATTTTATTTGTATTACAAGATAAGCAGCAGAATATAACAATTTAAAACTAAATTTTTAGTATTAAATTGTTGTTGTTTTTTTTACTTTTTTTAAAATTTTACTATTTTTTTACATTTTTTTTAATGTAAAAAACATATATTAAAAGTAATTAAAATTAAATTTTTCATTTTCCAAATTATTTTATTATTTTACCTGGTAATGAATTTAAAAAAAATTCTTTATTGTGTTTTTCATATAAGTATTACATTAAAATCAAAAATTTTTTTTTTATTTTAACAAAATTCGATTTTTGTTATAAAGAAACGCTTTTGAGTATGGCATGAATCAAAAGGTATTACAATTAGTATTATATATTTTATTTTGTGTACTCTTTAGGCTGCAGCTTTTAAAGTATCTGAACATCTTCACAAGTTGCCAAAAAGGGATGGATTGGTCCCCATGTTTATTAATGCTGAAAGCGGCCAGTTTCGCTCAACATCAACAATAACTGTTGGTGCCAGAGCTGACAGTTACTATGAGTATCTTCTAAAACAATGGATACAAACTGGAAGAACTATTGATTGGTAAATATTTGGTTTTTCTGTTACTTAATAAATATGTTTATACTTTTCAATGGTGAGTGTAATTTCCCAAATAATGATTTGTTACATTTATGAGGAGAAATATTTTTAAAAAATCATATCTAAATAAAATATGATATTGAAATCACTTTTATATTAGCTATTAATTGATATAAATATTCAAGAAAAACTTTATGTATGAGCATGATTAAATTATTAAATAATTGTTGAAAGTTCATAAAAATTAGTTTCCGTAATCAAATGAGGATAGGAGAAATAGATAAGTTTAAAGTGGCAGAGTGATTATTCTTGTAGGGCATTGTTAAAACTTCACAGTAATCACATTTTTTTCATGTACTAACACTTTTTATTTTCAAGCTATATAAATTTTTTATTTTAATTGCTTATTATTTTCATATATACTTTACATAGCAAAGTATCTTTATGTAAAGTGAAATTACAAAAATAATTGGCAGTAAGAATTTTAATAATGTGAAAGGAAAGGTCGATACTGAATTATTTGCTGAAGCTAAGTGAAATGTTTTATTTTTTAATTTTTGCAAAGAATGATAGCACTTAATCTTAATAAAAAAAAAAAAATTTTTTTGAGAAATTCTATGTTTAATTTACTTTTGTGTAAAGTTGGCATTCATTTGCTAAAATGAAGCAATCATTCTTATCCAGGAATATATATATATTTTTTTTTAGATTATAATAGTTTTTTGTAAAAGATCTCAAATTATTAAATCTAACTAGCAACTTCTAATAACTTTATTTTGATGTATTTCTCTAAGGCTCAAAGAAGACTATATGCAAGCAGTTGATGGAATTTTAAAACATCTGGTCAAACAATCATTGCCAAATAAATTAACTTTTGTTGGGGAATTATTAAGTGGCCGAAGCTATAGTCCCAAAATGGTAAGTTATGTTTATGAATAAAGTTTTTGATTGAGAAACATTACTTATAGCATGATTTTTTTAAAGAAAAATACTGCTAACCTCTGATAACATTCCATTTTTATAATGTAATTCAAAAACCAGGGTAATTCTACCAGAACAAATTAAACATTTAATAATTATACATTTATATAAAAGTTGATTCCAAATCCCTAGTGTTTGGAAGAATTGGGAAAGTGTTAAATAATTTGACTTATAACTCCTCAAGATGTGGATCAACAATAAGCAGCAATGATGTATTAAACATAAAAATTTTAAATTCAGAACTTCTTAAAGAATAATTAATCTATTCTGCTATCTGTTGTACTATTGCCGAATATCTAAAGTTTAGGAGCACTTTTCGTTAATAAAAGAAAAATTCAAACGCAAAATGCAACAAGATATGATAAAAAAGAAAAAATTTATTAAAACAAACTACAATCTACATGGAATAATTTATAAAAGTGTAAAAGTTAATTCTGTCAGAAAAAAAGATGGCTAAAATAACTTAAAATTCTGAAACTGTGTGACAGATAAAGTTTCTAATGATATATTGAAAGTGCTTGTGATATCCAAAGCAATATTTTTAAATCATTAAATGAGATTCCAATAAAAGCACTGGCATGTACACTTTTAATTCATTTTGTCTTTGATGCTTGTAATCTTTATTTGATATCCAAAACATGTTTTTTTATTATTATTATTTAAAGCTCTTTGCAAATTCAAAATTCTGGTTAAGGATTGTTTTGTAGGAACACAAATTCTTGCTGCAAATTGAGTTGATTATTATGCCATAGAATATAAGGCATAATAACTGAATAGGTCGACTATTGGATTAATAATACCTAGCCCTTGTGCCATAGAACATTTACCTATACAAGTAATCATTAAGGTACTTGAAAATAATATGAAACATTTTCAACAAAATGCATATTTTTAAATAAAATTTTTATTGCTGATGAAACAGACTTACTGAGGCCAAAGAGTACCTAAATAAAATTATTTTTAAAAATGAAAAAGTTGCACCATATTTAAAATATCAACACTATAGATAATATTATTTCTGCTGAAGAACACCTTAGATGATAGAGTTGAATAATTTGAATTCCACATTTAGAAAGTTGGGCTACCATTAATTCATTTTAAAATGTTTTGCTTGAAATGTGGGAAATACTTGAAGAAAACTTCAGATTTCAAAATTTTACTAATTAAATAATGATTAAATTATCTGAAATATTTAAAGTAATCAAATGTTAAAATAATATTTCTACTGTCAATCACATCATCACTTCAACCTTTAGATTAAAGATTCATACCTATAATGTTTTAATTAAGTCGGTTATGAATCCATCAAAGATGGATTCATGAAAATACTTCAGAGATTTTATTATTTGTCCTATAATTTTATCTGTTAATAATGGTAGCTTTCTGGGAAAAAAATAATGGCTAGGCCAGTTCAAAATTTAAACCTACTAAGGCCGCTAGAACGGGTGCAATAATTAAAACTTGAAAGGTTTACAAGTGAACAGTATTCTAGAATTTTTGATACAAGATATTAATAAAGCAAATTTGATTCAAGTGATATGGAGGTCAAGCAAAATAGTCAGAGAAAAGTATTTTAATCAGCTAAAATGAAAGTTGAACAATAAAGTTTAGCATTTATCCTAAAAAAATCCATAAAGGTCTAGGTTTATCCTGGTGTATCTAAAGTATGAACCACTAAATTCACATGCATTTAGTGATATGATCATAATTAGGAGGATTTTTATCAAAAGCAAACATACTTTTTGCTGAAAATGTAGCATAGAAATGTTACTGTCAAAAATATCAAAAGAAAAGGATGTTTTATCAAAAGATAAATGCTCTCATTTAATAATAATTAATAGAATTTTAGGAAACAACTAAAGATATTTTCTTAGTTTTAATGAAATTATCCTGTATTTTTAAATTTAAAAAAAAAATGACTGTGACTATTATCTAAATAAATCAAAATTTTTATTTGTAATAATATCTATCTATTTATGAATGAATGCAATTTATGTATTGAAAACTGAAAAACAAATTATTTTGTCAGAATATTTTGCTCTTTTATATAAAACAAGACTTAAAAGCCTTTAAAATGTTATATTCTTTAATACTTTCATCATGTAATGGAAATGTCAACTTTTCAGGATCATCTTGTTTGTTATTTGCCTGGAACATTAGCTCTTGGATTTCATTATGGAATGCCATCATCTCACTTAAAACTAGCATTTGATTTAATGGATACTTGCTATAACATGTATGCTCAAACAGCCACTCGACTTAGTCCTGAGATAGCCTACTTCAATTTACAACCTCATGGAACTAGTGATATAATTATAAAAGTAAAGAAATCCTATATTTATAATAATTTAAAATGTTTAAGAATTTTATAAGTATATATTTAGCATTTCAATTTTAATCCGATATAAATATACACATATATGATTTCCATTGTAAATATTCTACAATAGAATTAAATTTTTTTTCTTTGATAGTTAACTTTCTTTTTATTATTTTTTTCAGAGTAATGATGCTCATAATTTACTTCGACCAGAAACTGTTGAAAGTCTTTGGTATTTATATCATCTTACTAGGAATGAAACATATCGAGATTGGGGGTGGGAAATTTTCCAAGCCTTTGAAAAATATACCAAAGTGCAAGATGGAGGCTATACTTCCATTGGAGATGTACGCAATCCTCTTATAACTAAACCAAGAGATTTGATGGAGAGCTTCTTTTTAGCAGAAACATTAAAATATTTATTTTTATTATTCAGTGACAATCAAGAATTGTATTCTTTGGATAAATACATTTTTAATTCAGAAGCTCACTTATTACCAATTTTAAAATCATAGTTTTATTGTTTTACTATATATTATGTTTGTTGTATATAGATCTCAAATATTTAAAATTTATTGTTAAAAAATTAAATCCTTTATATACTTAAATTTGAATAATGGAGATTTATTTTTAGAGAAAAAAAATGTGTGCAATTGACATGTGCATTTCTCTTTGAGATATGGTATGCAAAATTTAATGTAATTTAAATTAATTTCTTTATTATACAATTGATTATTTTCTTCTAGATAAATTATGATTGTAATTGTAAATATTGTTTAATAAAAATGATATTTATGTTTCAATATTACTAATGTTGTACAATCTCTAAAAGCCTATTACCAAAACACTGCTACATACTTACTTCAAGACAAGACATTAAATATAATTTATCAGTTAATGTAAATAAATATTAATAATTTATTTTGCCTTAATTTAGATTGATTTCTAATTGCAATTTATTTTTTGCTACTAGACATAATTCTTTTACAAATTAATATTTGTACTGATACAATCCTGCCATATCACTGGTTATTAACTGATATATTGACTGTTGATATAGATAAGTGTCTAGTATTAGAGAGGAATTTCATTGTCCAAACTAAATTGCAATTTAATTTATCAATTGCTGAAACAAGATCAAAATCATTATGTAAAGGTTGTTTAGCTTGTCATCATTGATTATAATATTTATCTTCACTTTTCAATAGTAGTCATAGTAATTAAAAGAAGTAATTAAAGTAAGTCATAGTATATAACATTCCTTTTTATTTCACTTTCCCCTTAGTTTTTCAAAACTATGCTAATTTTTCCTCATTGATATTGTATTGAATTAAATTTTTATCTTAATGTTTTATTTTAAAATAAATCAAATTTTAAATATTAAATCGTAATAAAATGAACAGAATATCTTCATAATTAAAAATATATATAATTTATAATTAAATAATTTTTTGTAAAAAAAATAAAATAACTTGCTCAACTTACATAAAATATACAAAATGTATTTTTCATATTGCAAGCTTAAGATGGCCACTTTCAAAAGGTAAAATTAAGGTACAAGCATCCATATACGAACAGATTCCTACTTAATGTTGTGAAGTATGCCATATGAGATTTTTACAACACTGGTTTGTTGTGACATTGCTGAAGAATTATTATAAATATCATTATGATAGTATTTCTACAAATATCAAACAATGCCTTGTACAACAAAAGACATGAAGGTTTCCAAGAACAATCATTATTTTATTGAATATTTTACATTTGACTCTGTCATATTAGGTCAGTGTACAGATTCATTTTGTCCACAAAATATTAAGAAATAATGTAAGAATTTCTGTTTTCCTGTTGTAATAAATTCTTATATGGATGATATTAATGACTTTTTTAGGTGCGCTTAAGGTGTTTTTTTTTTTTATTATTATTAATTTGTAACCCTGAGTAATGTCTGCTGAGAATAAAGAAATTAATTCTGAAATACATTTTATTTCAGTAAAACAACATTGAGATCTAAATGTATAAATCATTTAAAAATTCATGTGATAATTTCTAAGTAATGATAGTGAACAAATTATGCAATATAAATGTATGATACTTATCAATTATTATTTTAATAAACATGTTTTCTTTTTAATTAAATGTATGTATGTACTATTTTCTTTTGGTATTTTATGGAACCTAGCTGAGTTATATACTATTTCTTAGCTTCATAACATCAATTGATGTTACAATAATTTTTTAAGAACTAAAAGTTTTTGTAAAAAAATATATATATATATATATATATATGAATGATTTCTATTTAATTTCTGTGGTACAATGAAATACTCTTCAAAGATAATTTTTGCTTTCAAATAAAATTATTTCTAGATGTAAATAAAGCATTTTACTGTGTCCAGTATGTAACAGATTTAGTTTCAATACTCTTCTGAAATATGGATAAGGATTGGCCTGTTTCTTGTAAATCTATAGTTCAAAAATTTGGAATGCTATATTTTTTTTTGTCAGAATTCTAAATTTTTTTAATTTCAGAAAGTTTATTTTTTTTAGTTATTTTATTTCTTTCATTGTTGCATCTTTATATTTAATTGCTCCATCTTTGGGCTAACCTTACATTCTAATTCTGTCTTGCTTTTGAAAGCATATAACTACCATCAAACATTTTTCAATCCAGCAAGTTTGTTAGCCAAAGAAACAAAAGAAAACTTCTTAAAAGAACAGAAAAGAAAGTCTTAAATGTTGCTATACAAATGTCAACAAAATCAAGCAGTAGATTTTATTTAGTTGATAAAAAAAGATTGCTTTAAACAGGGAAAGTTCACATTAACTCAGCATTGAATGTATTTGTTGAATGCATTGTAACCAAAGGAGAATTTTTAAAAAATAGCTAATAGATTATTAATGCTTTTGACAAGTTGTATTGTATTTTAATAGGGATATAAAAAATGTTGAGTGTACTGAATTTTTATTAATTTGTAAGCTGAATTCTGATCAGCACTGAATGTAATACATAATTTATTAATTCTTTTTCGTTAGAGACAATAAACAGAGTTATTGATAATATGTCTTAAGAAATTAAAAACAATGTTGATTAATGGGAAAAAAATTTTACACTGGCATTTTTTCGTTGTCAAATTAGTTTTAAATTGATTTTTTTTTTTAAACTTCATTATAGACATGTTTTAAATAATTTCAATTTTTCTTAAAAGTATATTATTTTTAATTAAATATAAACTTCAATTAAAAATGTATTGTGTTTTTTTTTTTTTTTTTCTTCACACAAGTATGAAATCAAAAATGCAGATTGTAAAGCATTTATATCATTTAAACCTGTTAGCATAAGTATTTATAACTATGAAAAATTTGCTGAAGATTTAAATGAGAATAATAATTATCAGTTCATATTTGGTGTCTTTTTAAAAAGAAATCAAGGGTGATTGATCTCATTATTCTTATCTGTGTTATATTGAAACAAGTTAAAAGTATAGCTCTAAAGATACTTTTTATCAGAACAGATGTAGTTATGAAATATTTAACTGTTGGGTTCTTTGCTTAATAAATAATTATGGAAATTTTACTGTTTCAATTTTGTGATACAGGAAACAAACTATTTTCAAGTTATTAATACTACTAAATGTTTTAAAAGAAATTTTGCATCAGATATTCAGAACTTTTTTTTTTTTATCTCTCCTTTATTCTATTTTGTATTTATTATTATGTCTAAAAGCTTGTCATTTCTTTAAAAAAATAGGCTCAATTTAAAATAAATTCTTGAGTTTGCTAATAATATGTACAAATATTTTTTGATTTGCTGATGTGTATTAAAAATGTTATTTTGATGTACATTCAAGAACTCTTTTCTGTAACACAAGATTATTATTTTTAAAAGGACAATTTCATTGATAGATTGGATTTTTGCAAATGACATTGTAGATATAGATATAAACTGAATTTTTCAGTCGACATCTCAAATGTTAATTTGAATAAAAAGTAATCTGAATCTAAATTTGAATAAAAGTATAATCGTCTGATAATCATAAAAATTATGTTTTATGATATAAAATGAAAAATTACTTGTTTACCTTTTTAAGAGATAATGTATTGCCAAACAAAAATTTTCATATCACATTGAGTAGTTATCGAGTTTTTGGAAGGGTTTATTATATTTAAAAATAATTCGGAAATCTTTTCACCTTCAAATTTTGTACACAAACACACAATGTTCTTGTCAGTAAAAACGTGTCAAGTTATCTTTAATTTGTCAAAATTTGTGCAAGTCATAAAAGAGAAATCAGAAGAATTGTTTTCATCTAGCTTAACATTTTGTAAGCTTAATTTTGCAAAATTCCCAATAGCCGACTCAATGAAGAACACTAACTTAATTTAAGCGAAATTATTTATAATGTGATTAAAAACAATATCAAACTGATTGAACAAGATTTAACCTAACATAAAAAAACAGTATGTTTTATCAATTGAATTAGAAATTCATTAATATATTTCACAAATAAATTGAGTCTCTGTGTCCCTCCTCATATAATCTGTATTGATTGTGCATAATTTCTTATTCATATTAGCTATATCTGTTGAGCCATTTATTTAATTTTTCTTATCATGAAACCGTTTATTTTTCAACACGATCACCAATTGATAAAATTGCACTTAAGTAATGAACTGCAAAGAATTTGTGTAATGCAATTTATAAATAACAATCATTCAAAAGCAATAGTAGGAATACAGCAATTTATTTATTTATTATTTTTTTTTTACATTAAAGTTGTCAATGTAAGGGGAAAGAAATTCATCCTCATTCTAAAGTGACCTTTATACATAATCTATATTTCTATGACCCTGTTTACTCGTTATGAAACCTTTCTCCGTTTTCATCGTTTAGATCATCTATTCACAGACAAGCAATTAGCAAAATTGCATCGCTAAATCCAAAGAATAGATTTACGCTTTCGGGTCTAGCTCTTTGTCCTTCTGTAACGCTCCAGAAACAAACACTTCAACGATTATGCTGTCTTTCATTTGGCCACATAATCCAGTTCCTTCATCGTGTTAGAATTATTCGACATAACTCTATTTTCTAATATGTGTTCATACAGTAAGATCGGTTAAAAGCTAGGACTTATCAAATTAATGTTTATGAATTAAGCATGTCATAGAATATTATGTCTGTGCTAGTAACATATTTTTTTATTAACTTGATATTTAAATTATTTGAAACAATTAAAATGGGAAAAAATGGTACAGTTTATTTAAAAAGAAATTATTTATCGCTACAGAATGTTCATCATAATATTTATAAACACTATTCTTATTATATTTTTACTTTATTTATATTAATAAATCATAATACCATTACTGTTAATATTGCCTTACCTGCAATTCCAAAAACACAGATACATTGAAACATAAGGTATGATAAAGGAGAAAAAAAAAGTTTTACGATCATTTATGCGCACTTTATGGATGATACACTGATCATTTGAAACTATCAATACATTAGCATTAAAATATTTATTTACTTAAAACTACTACTAACTTAGTCATATATCTGTACATCAAAACATGTCTGTGCTAATAAAACCTTGGATACTCAATAACATTAAAATTATTCATGCAAGTAGAGCTCTATAAATTATACGAATCTACCATTGTCCATATAATCCTTAATTCTCCGCACACTTTTATTCTTTTGTTGTTGTTTCCCCATTTTTCTTCAACTTAAATTCTAAGAACTATTTTTAGTGATAGGGGATGAATGGAAACACTGCTTTTCGAAACGTAGAGTCGATTTAAAATGCATATAACAAGAGACTCGAGCGGCAATCTAAATTACATTTAAAATATGACATATCCTGTTCATAAAATCTGTATGTAATTCACTCCTGCAAAAAGTATTTCTCAAAACGGCAGCAAAATTCAACATTTACTATAGCCCAGAATTTGACGTCTCTAAAAGGAGAGGGCTTAAATTTGGTTAACCTTAGATATTCAATAAAATTAAAATTATTCACGAAAGTAGGGCTCTATAAATGATATGAATCTACCATTGTCCATATAATCCTTAATTTTCCGCGCAAACCTGTTGAACTTCATGAATACAACTCGAGTGTTTGACCCAAATAGCCAACCTGAATATTGTAGTCGATGAGTTATTCAATAAAATTCCAATTGAATATATAACCATAAGATTTAAGTACACTACATGAAAGGTGTTTGTAAAGGATTGTTTTGGTTGTTATATAATCAGAGACATTGAACTAGCACCAAAAACAAGGCGAGTACTCTCGATGCTATTCATTCGAATTATTCTCGAAGTCATTCCTCAGATTATTCCAAGGCAATATCATGATTTACTCAAATATTTAAAGAATATAAAGTTTGCAGAAATTTTCGGCTGCTAGTCTACCATTATTTTACTTTAATAAACTATGATAACGATTACAGGAATATTTTATTACTAAAATATTCTTTTACTAATAATTGTTTGTTTATAACCGTAAAAAGGAAACAAATCAAAGAATTTCTGAAATGGATATTCGATTCAAAATGGGTTTTTATGTAGTAATTTTCCTTAGCCCTCGTAATTTAAAAAAAATTTTGCATTCATACCACATATAACAGAAAATATTCCCGCATAATTTATAGGGGCATATATGTTAATTGGTGCTAATTGCATATCTATAAAATTTCCTCTAAATATTGAGGATTGTCACACTCATTTTTTAAGTACGAAGTGTTCCTTTTTGTCAGCGGTCTTTATGTTTTTACAATTATTTGGTTAAACTAAAATGGATATCAGATCAGAAGTCTTTCACATTTCACGGCTGAGGAAATGCTGGGAAGCAAACTACGCCTTCAAGTGAAGGAAACCGGGGAAGTTAAGTAGAAGGTCTTGTAAAGGAGTATCAACTAATTTCGATAAAAATTTTTAATCTTTTGTATGGACAGATGTACTAAACAGTACTTTTCCTTCACTCATTATTGTAGGCCTGTAAACGACACACGATAAATTTCTGTGGATACACTTTTACGTGGAGAAATCACATTTGGCGAAACATTGTATAAAGGCAGCCATTGTAACTAGCTTAACACGCATAGGTATGCTTTGATCAGCATTATTAGCTAAACACTATAAAGAATTTTCCCTTTTATTAAAATGCTAATCAAAGTTAAAATTGAAAAATTATGTTAATTTAAATGCCAAAAAAATTAATTATTATTACAATAATTTTTGTGATTGTAATAATAATTAATAAATCATAATTCTCGAAAATTAAAATCGTCAATTGAAGTAACTGTTATATATCATCAACGATATTTAATATCAATATTTTAATTTCTAGAAATGAGAAACTTATAAATAACATAAGTGCATTAAGAAAAAAAATTGCCACATCCTGGAATTTGAAACAATAAGGTGACCATAATTTTCTAATTAATTTGGAAAATATATTTTATGACATGAATCTTGATTCAGAATGCAAATTGTATCAATAATTAAATTCATAATAATGTTTGTAAAAAACCGATGGATAAAAGAAAGATTAATCTTTATTCTGTGGCAGTATCTAATTAGCCCAAAGTACGCAAAAATTGACCGTAGAGCGACAAACCAATCTGTGAAAGCATGGGATTTCAACAAGGATTTTTTTTCCCCCACTCATTGAGTCTAAATGAGTGAGAAACTATTTCTGCTAACTAAACTCCACCTTATATGAATGCATATGATAATTTAAAATAATATTAGTTGCGTCTAAGATCACCGACAAAAATAGTAAATACTTTAAATATTTCAAAGTAGTAGTTTCATACCTAGAAAAATTGCTTATTTTGATCAGTACTTTTAAATGACAATGATTATTAGTAGGGGGTCTGATGGCCGAGTGACTGGCGCTCAGTGCCACAGATTCTGGTTCGAGTCCGGTTGGAACCATGGATCCTTGTAGTGGTTCAAAATTCACTTTAAACAGTAGGTTCTGGTCTAATAGGACTGTAGAGAGTAGGGCTGACAACTCTACTCCATAAAAAGAAAATATCTCCTGTCTCGAAACCTGCCAGTAGGCAGACGGCCTTGGCCCACCATGGGATTGTTGCGCCAATAAAGAAGAAGATATTTAGTAGAATTTGATGTTTTATAAAAAAGAGTTTACTTTCTTTTTGAAAGGCGCCAATAGCGTTTTGGCCTTTCGTACCACAGACTTCAGGTTCGAATCCTGGCGGTGGCATGGAGGTTTGTTAGTGGTTCGGATTCCACGTTAAACTGTAGGCCCCGGTCGAATTAGCCCAAAGTGTGCAAAAAATGACCGTACAGCGACAAACCAAACCAATCTTGAGAAGCGAGTTGCAGAAGATTTAAATCTATTTTAAATTGTCTTCGCAAATTGGAATATTCAATTTTGCAATAATGAAAGAACAATTGAAATCGATTAAATATTTAGCATCAAATAGTATTCGAACGATCAAGTTTTATTAATAAAATTTGAAATTTCCTATATTTTGGAATGCAATTTAATCTTGCTTAATATACCACGACAGAAGCATACATATCTTATTAATATATTATGTTTTTAAATTAAATACTTTTATGAGACTGATTTACATAGTAATTTAATTTAATACATTCAAAAATATTATAGCCTCCACTAACTGGCTAAAGGGATCCGTGGTACAGAAAGAGGATAGGAACTTCTATATTAGATTGAATTAATTTAATAGGAAAATTTCTGGGCCAAAAAGTGACTTCGAAATTTTCGTACGATAATAAAGACATTGAAAGTTGCAAACAAAATAAAATCGAAAAACTATTTTCTGTTATATATAAATCATTTTTTTTTCAAGATTCATGTTGCCCTTTCATCCATGAAACAATGTTTATTTAATTAGTGGAATGCGACAAAAAAAAACTTTTTATTCATCCTATCAGTTGAATTTTTGTTCTGTCTCAACTTGTCAGAAATAGACTTAGGAAATAAAACGGCAAACTATAAAACAACGATGCCAGCAGTAGTAAATAAATGTTGACATTAATCAGGTATTCTTTTTTCTAAATTTAAAAATACGGGCCTGTATGGCCGAGTGGCTAGCGCTCTGACTCTCGGTACCACAGATTCCCGGTTCGAGTACCGGCGGTGCCATGGGTGTTTGTAGTGGTTCGGAATCCACTTTAAACCGTAGGTCCCGGTCTAATATTATCGTAAAGCGTTACGGGGGCGTTGTTGCTCCGCGTCCGTGACTTATTCAAGTTACACGCAGGGTCAAGGTAATACAAAGTGAGTAACGTCCGTGCAGCGCTTGCCTGAAGGCATCCAAGCGCAAGCTGTCTAAGTGTTTGCCCGCTACATTAGAAAGAAAAAAATTGAATGATACATCATGGCCATTCTGAAACAAAAATCGATATCACTACTATTAAAGAATGTTCTTTACAAAAAAAAAAACGTATAAAGTTCGCCATTACATTTGTAAAAAAAAAATAATTACGAACTTAATATTTTTTTAGTGGTATGAATGGAAACTTAATTAAAACAGAAAAATAAAAACGAAAACAACATGTTCAGTAACATAACAGGCATAACATTTGCAAAGACAAATTAGTCTGATACATTCATCGAATGCTTGTCTATTCAAAATTGAATTGAAAAGAAGAAAACTCTGATAAATGTTTCTGTTTTAGTTCTTTTTCTCTTCAGGGGTTTTCATTGTTACTAAAAGATTTGAACGCTTTACAGAAGGAATGCACAGACTACGGCCATTCACCCGTGAATATATGATTTTTATTTAAAAAGAAAAATACGACAGATAATTTTTTATAAAAGTAATTCAGATTTTAATACAAAACAAAAAAAGGAACATTATTCGTCACTAATTTAATAAAATAATAAATATTTAAACACAAAAGAGTTTTAATCTTTATTTTTTATTTTATTTCAAACAGGAATGCAAGAACTTCTCTTGGTAAAACCTTAGCTTGGATACAGGTTTCTGATCTACGTTCTATTTTTCTTTATTTTCTTATTCTCATACAAGGGCTTCTATTCTGTTTCATATAAAAACGTCAATTGCAAGAATTTATTGCATGTTCTGTGCCGAAAACATATTCAATTTCAAAATTGCGCTCAGTATAGAGGATCTAATCATTTTCAGACAATGCCTTAAGTTAAGTAAACCTGTACGAACCAACATATATTTGTGAAAAAACATTTTCAGTCAACACGAATGCTATAACAAATGGAAAAATTGAAATAATTTAACTAACAATATTTTTGCCTGGATGCTACTGAATAATTGAATAAAATAATGTTAAGACGTCGTAAGTAGATATATTGTTGAATTGTATATCTGTCTATACATAATTCAAGATAGATTCAAGTAGATATGTATAATTCAATAATATATCATGCTCAATTGCAATTTGAACAACACAAGCCCAAACACCAGCGATGAATGTTTTTAATGAATTAAACCATTCTCAAAATAACATGCTGCATCTGCATGCTTTCGCGATCACACAGCACTTCGACTTCTCTCCTCGAAATCCGAACGAAAACTAAATTTCTTTTTAATTTTTCAGTATTCTACACATTTTTTAATTTGCCAATTGGCAAAAGCTAATCTAACGAAATCATAATTTAAAATTCATTTCCTCATATACCAGAACAATATATATCAGTGGTTCTTTTACTCTCTTTTTTATAAATGCTTTATTTCTAAGAATGATAAAGTAATACTTAAATGAAATAAGGTAAAAAAAAATTTTTTTTAATTCTTCTTGACAAATATTAAAATTCTGAACTATATCTTTTTCAATTTATAATTTAATTTTTTTAAAATTTAATATAATATATTAAACAAGCCGCGTTATAATTGGTATTTATAAAAAATATAGTTAAAGTTTAGATCGTGAAAAATGTGCTTCACATCCGCGCAATTCATAGAGAAGATAGTTATTTATGGTAAATGTCAACGAAATGCCAGAGTTACAGCGAGGATTTATGCCTAACGTTTTCCTATGGATCGACGTCCATCACATCGAACAATAGCTGCTACACTTCGCCATCTCAGGCAGACGGGCAACTTCGCTCCACTGCCCAGAATAAGAAGACGGACATGATAGGTCAATCGAATGACACAGGAAGATGTGCTGGGACACACCTTTTCAAATCCGGACCTAAGCACGGTTCAAATAAGGAAGGCATGCGGATACACACGTCAATATATCTGGCAATTACTACATGGGCATGGTGAGCATCCATACCGTCCACAACTGGCGCAAGCATTGATGCCTGTGATCACCCAAGAATATTTTCCAATTTTAGTTTTATACTGAATACTTTGAACGACATCATTGCTTTGTGACCTACTATTGCTAGATAAGCCTCGGTTTGCACAGGATGGCATAATCATCACCCAAAATGTTCATTATGGGGCTGTAGAAAATCCCCACATCGATCGTACAGTACAACATCATGCACACTGGTCAATGTGTGTGTGGTGCGGCATATGGAGAATCTAGATTACTTATACCTTCTATGACGGGAAGTTAACGGCCGATCGTTACTCACATATATTAAAGGGCATGGTACATGACTGATATGAATAGCTGCTTTTCCAAGAGGCTTGCTGTGTGTGGTTCCAACATGATGGAACCCCTCTGCATAAAGCAGCAATTGTCCACGGTGGTATCTAGCTAGTGAATTTGCCCAACACATAATCTGATATGGTGGTAGTGTAGAGTGGCCACCACATTTACGGGATTTGAAAACCATGGATTTTCACTTCTGGGTTTACATCAAGGAACAGATCTATGCAACTGAGCTAACATCTTTGGATGATTTGTAGTAGCGTATCACACTTACTTGTAGCAGAGTTACACAGGCTAGGCTCCAAAGCGTCCAAGTCTCAATATTGCCACGCATTTAATTGTGCATTGTCCCAATGGAGAACATTTTGAGCCGTATCTCCCATAGATTCCGCCACTTTATATATTGTTTTTGCTAGATACTTCTCTGCAACTTGTACGAAAGATTTATGACATTTGTAAAATGCATGCTTATCATTTTATTTACGAATCCGTCTTACAATTTTTATTCTCAGAATATGAATTGTACACAATTCGATGAAGGCGCCTACTTCGCTTCATTTCTGAGTTAGATTTTCAAAATTCCGTGTTTCACCATTGGGGGGCGATGTGACTGTATTCTGTGCATCCGTTACGTCTTCTTTATTATAGATTCATCCATGGTGAACAAAATACCAGGAAACAAGGTTAAACGGGCATTTTACTTTGACTTCCATCTCGAATTGTTTTAATTCATTTTATAAGAACCAAACCCTCAATGAAGACCGAAAAAATCCAAAACTTTGACATTAAATACATTTTTGGAATATTTCGATCTTCATTGAGAGGTCGGTTATAAAATTAATTAAAACAATTTGAGAATGGAATCAGGGTAAAATGCCCTAAACGTCCTTCCATCGTTCAATTTTTGTGACGCAAAAATGAAGCTTTTCGTGTTAGGATGAGTGTAAAGTTATATTAAACGTAACTATAGGGACCAAGAATGTCTAGTCAATCTAATCTGGCAATCTAATGTTTAGTCTAGGAAAAGTGCAAACTAAATTGATATGCATAGGGTATAAAATGACAAATATTTACAAAATTAATTTACCCTAAATATACAAACATTCAAGCACAGATCATATATAATTAAAATTTAATTAAAAAAAAGGAGAAAAACCTGTTGAATTGATCAAAGGGACAATTTACACTTAATCTGGGATAATTAAAGTTTTATTTTCCCAAATAAAATTTATCACGCTTCGAATTTTTAAACCAGAATTTTGCATGTCATCTATTCCTTGGTAACATACCACATAAAACATAGCTATTTAACCCAAGGTCTGCAGGCATAATACAGCCTTGGACAGTTATATATGAAGTCCAACATAAAAACGTTTGTTTTCTTAAATCATTCAGATTTTTACACATTTTATTTTTCAGATGATTTCTTAGAAATTCTAATTTTCGAAACTTTAGTTGCATAAAAAATAATGAAGTTAATAAAATTATTTTTTTCTTTAAATACAGATTTTTTTCAATGTTACTTTAATTTTGTTATTAAATTTTTTGACTTGCTCATTAAATAAAGAAAGGATTCTGCATTAAAATTAATCAAAGAGTATGCTACGTTTTAGATTTCTTGTCAATATGAATATCTTACATTTTGCATTAATTAAAATCTTTTCTACACAAATGTTTTTAAATTAATATATTTAGTAGTGAAAAAAGCTGTAAAGTTGTACACATTCTTATAAACTTCACATATCATTTTCAAATGAAGTTTTACCACGAATCCTACATGTATATGACCAGGTATGCGCAGAATTAAGTAGACATGTGAGTTTTATTTAAAAATAGTTTTGTTTGGAATTTAATTTTTTATTAAAAAATCCAGATTTTGAAGAAAGAATAAAGCATGGAACTTGATACACCTCTAATTTAATAAAAAAGTAAACATTTGTAGATGTTTAAAAAATTATTCATTGTTTTCTAATTTATTAAAAACTAAGTGGTAAGAAGTTCCACCAATAATGTACTTGTTTGAATAAAGTATACCTTCTTCATTTGCGTAACAGCCCCATGGTGGGTCAAGGCCGTCTGCCTACTAGTAGATTTCGAAACATGAGATGTTTTCTTCTTAAAAGATAGGGTTGTCAGCCCTATGACCAACCCTCTATAGCCATATTAGATAGGGACTTACACTTTAAAGTGGATTCCAAACTATTCCAACCATCCATAGCACCGCCGGGACTCGAACCCAAAACTTGTGAAATCGAGGGCCAGAGCGCTAGTCACTCGGCCATCAGTCCCCACAATGAATATATCAATGCTATTTTTTTTATTTATTCAGTTATTATCTTAACATAAGAGTCTCAACTCTGTTAGCTGTCAAGACATTAGTTATTTGTAAATGCTATTTTCAAGAATTCATTACATATTTGCAAATGCTTTTTTCAAGAATTCATTACATATTTGCAAATGCTTTTTTCAAGAATTCATTACATATTTTATGGGACTGCTAAAATTTTTTTTCATTCAAAATTGTGCACAATGAAACAGCTATGGTTGTTATTATATAATGCATTAAAATGTGCAAGCATATTTGTAACAATATATATTTGCCAACGAAAATTTTCGGCTATGAATTTAAAAAAAAATTATTCATAAAAATCATTTGAGAAATCACTTTTTGACTTAGTTACTACGAAAATTGAACCAAATAATTAAAACATTTATTAAATCAATGCAATATCACGGTTCAAATTCTTTATATTTTATTATTCATGTTTCACTATATACCTTATATATTTCTTTTTCAATTGGGAATTTAAAGAATGGATTATTCATTTTTTTTACTTCTAAACTCGTTTTGATTTTTGGTATAAAAAAACAAAATTTTATTGAATAGTTTAAAGAGTTTTTGTTTAAAAAATGATAATTTTTTCATTTAAAACATCCTATAAAGTATATAAGGTCTTTCTTTAAAAATCTTATAAAATTGCACCTTGTTTCATACTTTTCTTATAACATGTTCGCCATTAGAAAAATGAAGTCTCTATTATTAAACTAATTCAATGATTCAAAACTTCATTAAATTGTTTGGTTTTTTTCAATCTTTCTGAAATTGTTCTTTATTATTAAGTTTTTTATATATTAATATTGAATAGAAGAAAGAAATAAATGAAGTGAGAATTAAAATCACCATTACAGATACTGTAACATTTTAAACACTTTATATGATAAGCATCATATAACATATCAAATATTTATTTATTTATTTACCAATGTACATACTAATTATAGACTAATGATAGATTATGAATTTGTAAACATGATATATTTCACCCATAACCAAGAATCTTTATTGAATATTTTCACGTAATTTTTGCCAAGCCTATACGAAAGTACTACATGAAAAACAAAATAAATTTATTCATTAACTAGTGTTAAGTGCATGCAGGCCTAATTAAAAAAATATTTCCTGAGCTATTTATGTTACACGAGCTATTTATTCTAATGACCATTGGTGACAAATAACTGAAATGACAAAGGGTGGGAATAGATTTAACATTGCTTCTCCGACTCATCGAAGAGCTTCTGTCCTTTTGACACAGTTTCAGGCGTCTGCTTTGCAAGGTCAAGAACAACCACAAAACGGGTGTTTACCTCTGAGTTACACTTTTACGATACAACTTTCGTGGGAAGCAGCGGACACTGTTCCCATTCTATTTCCGTTGTTTATTTCCCACACATTTAGTCATTCTACCTCTTCATTCCATTAAGAAACGGATAACAAAAATTATGTCAACTTAAACTCAGTGAAATAAACCCCAAAAAAAATCCGATGAGAAATACAGATCCCGTAAAACAAAAGTTTAATTAAATCAGAATGTCGTTGAGCTTTTTTAATTTAATCTTTTGACAGAAGCAACGTATCTGCAAGATACTTTCTATATTTTATTTTATTGAGTACGCACAAAAACGTTAAAAATTCAAATGAAACAAAACTCTTTTAATGGTTAACTAATATTTCATACTTTGTGCTCTAACACTGAATTTGAGAGTTGTTCAAATTATGTAATATAACCTAAAAGAAATATGAAAATGAAATTAATTAAAAATAAATTTATGTTCCACTCTTTACCTATAATAATTATGAAAACGCTTGTAAATTTAATCTATTTTTAGATGACCCTACTCCAAAAAATGAAGTAAAAATTCAAATTAAATGTTAGTTTTCTGATTCAATAAACACCAATAGTTTTTTTCTATTCAGCAGTAATTTTCAAAAAAAGTTACTAAAAATTCAAATGAAATAGAATTTTCTCAATGGTTAACATATTTCATACTTTATTTTAAAATTGAACTTGAGAGATCGTTCTAATTATGTAATATAACCTAAAAGAAAAAGAAATATGAACTTGAAGTTGATTAAAAAGAAATTTAAATTCCATTCTTTACCTATAATAATTACAAAAACGTTTGTAAATTTAGCCTATTTTGAGCTGAAATACCCCAAAAAATGAAATAAAAATTCAAATTAAATAATGTTAATTTTCTGATTAAATAAACACTAATATTTTTTTTCTAATCAGCAATAATTTTTAATGCATAGTAATATACTTTATACAAAATAAACTACACTTGTGTAAAAAGAAAAAAAAAACCTCTTAAAATTATTGTAGCATTGAATATTAAATACAGCAAGTATTTAATATTCAAATGGATTTCTGCAATCGATTATTAATAGAATTTACTAAGCAGGAACTTTACATTTAATGCCAGCAAATTTTAACATAAATCATTTTTCGTTTAACAAATTTTGCAACAAACCTTCTCTTTAGATATTTTTAAATCACAAAAAGAATTTATAGAAATTTTAAATTAATTGTAGAGTTTCTTTACTAATTTATAATTTGTTATAATTATTCCGATTATTTCAACAATCACTTTGTTGTAGAAAGTAGCTGCATTTAGAAATGGCAAGCATTGCGTTAGTGGAAATTATATTTAAATTTAATTCATTGCAATTTTTTACAATATCTAATAATAGAAAATAATACATAACATAATATGATCTTACGATTGGGATGTTTTAAACTTTTTGCCATCAAATTAAATTAATGAACAGCTGCAAAATAAATAATGTTATTATAAACTGAAAAATAGGAGCAAATCGAGCAGAATTTTCTAGAGACTCTTCATATTTGCCACTGATTAAGGGATCACTGCGGGGATGTCAGTGAGAACTTTGAACTCTCATTTATACAGAAAGGCAATTGCAATATGAAGGAAATAACTGTAGCATTATAATGAAATAACTGTAACTGACATAGGGTATTTTTCTAAAATGCCCTATGTCAAACGTTAAACGTTTAAATGCCCTATGCCCTATGTTAGTTAAAATGCCCTATGCCCTATGTTAGTTAAAATGCTCTATGTCAGTTTAAATAGATTTTTACAAGTTTAATTTGTTAAAGAATTTAAATCAACTCGAATCACCAAGTTTCATTGAAAAGAAATATTCACTGCCGTTTTATCATATGTTAAATTATTTTTATTATAATCATCAAGATCCCATTTATTTATAGGAAAAATGTATTGGTAGTGCTGCAACAGACCTTTTCACTTCTTTTAAATATATCTTTCCAAATTTAATTTGCTTATTAAATAAACCAGAATTAACTCTCAACTCCGTTATAAAACCTCCATTAAATACATTTGCCAATGCATCCTTAAATACGAAATTAAATAAATTTTCATTACCAAGTTCACATTCACTTGCACGAAAATTCATTAATAATGCCTCATCATATTTCATTCAATTCTACACAGATCTCTACACGCGCAATTTGATCCTAACGTTAAAAAAAAAACCACCAACCACCACCAACTGACACTGCTACAACCTGGTAAGAAAAGTCCCATTAATAAAAAAAGTAATGAAAAGAACGGCTGATATTCTTGTTGTTTACACACTGAAGACCTCTTTTTTCGTTTCAGAAAACTCGGAAGACACGTGGAAGGAACACCAAAAAAAAAAAAAAAAAAAAAAAAAAGGGGAACAATTTGGGAAAGAGAATGTCATATATTAAATTATTTCAAGATCACATTTATTTATCAAGAGAATATTACATCAAGATCACATTTACTTATAGGGAAAATGTATTAGTAGTGCAGCAACAGACCTTTTCACTTCTTTTAAATATACCTTTCCAAGCTCAATTTGCTGATTAAGTAAACCAGAATTAACTCTCAACTCCGTTATAAAACCTCCATTAAATACTTTTGCCAATGCATCCTTAAATACGAAATTAAATTAATTTCCATTACCAAGTTCACATTCACTTGCACGAAAATTCATTAATAATGCCTCATCATATTTCATTCAATTCTACACAGATCTCTACCCGCGCAATTTGATCTTAACGTCAAAAAAAAAAAAAACCAACAACCACCACCAACTGACACTGCTACAACCTGGTAAGAAAAATTCCATTAATAAAAAAAGTAATGAAAAGAACGGCTGATATTCTTGTTGTTTACACACTGAAGACCTCTTTTTTCGTTTCAGAAAACTCGGAAGACACGTGGAAGGAACACCAAAAAAAAAAAAGAAGAAAAAAAAAAAAAGGAACAATTTGGGGAAGAGAAGAAGAAGAAGAAGAATCTAAATGACCAAATCGAAAAATCCTATAGATAGTTCTGAATCCCTTCTAAAGTGGAATGTTTTGTCTTCTATTGAAGTGGAGACGCTTCCACGATCTTCACCTCTTTGCCTCTCGCCCGTGACTCGGGTGTACCTACTTCCGGGTGTTTTGGGGTGGTCACGTGATCCAACTTGCTTCAGGTAACACGCGAGCAACGGATTCCCCGAGAGCATTCCTCATCTTCTATAAAACCCATCTCGCGACCCGAGTCTCACAAGTTGTGCTGGTGCTTCAACCTCACTATCATCCTCTGTCCTCAACCACCTGCTTTACACTCAATTAAGGTGAGTATCTGTACCGGCCGCAGTTGGATATACCTGTTGCTTGGGAATTGTCTGTTCAGTTTCTGTACCTTTGGCCATAGGCTATTTAAGAATTTTTAATCGGAACCAGGTGCTGTTTAATTTTTTTGTCTGTAACTACCACGGCTATTTTAATTTATTAAAATTAATACTTAAAAAGAACTGGAATCAAGTTAAACAATTTTTTTTCTATAAATCTATATTTTTATATTATATTATAGATTTAAAATTTAATATTACTTCATTTCTATTTGTTAAGAGAAAACAGAATTGAAATAATTCCTCAGCGTTCTGAAAATCATACTTTCTGATTAGTTTATATATTTCTGTATTTTTGGCCATGGGCTATTTAAGAATTTTTTATCAGAACCAGATGGTGTTTAATTTTTCTGTAACTAACAGAACCTTTTTTTTTTTAATTTATTAAAATGTAATACTTAAAAAGAACTAAAAACATGTTAAATAATGTATTTTTTTCTATAAATCTATATTTTTCATATTGTATTATAGATTTAAAATTTAATATTATTTCATTTCTATTTGTCAAGAGAAAACAGAATTGAAATAATTCTCAGCGTTCTGAAAATCATACTTTCTGATTAGTTTATATATTTCTGTATTTTTGGCCATAGGCTATTTAAGAATTTTTAATCGAAACCAGGTGGTTTAATTTTTCTGTCTGTAATTAACATACCTTTTTTTTAATTTATTAAAAATTAGTACTTAAAAAGAATTGGAATCATGTTAAATGATTTTTTGTATTTTTTTTCTATAAAGCTATATCCTCATATTGTATTATAGATTTAAATTTAATATTACTTCGTTTATATTTGTTAAGAGAAAGCAGAACTGAAATAATTTCTCAGCGTTCTGAAAATCATACCTTCTGAATAGTTTATATATTTCTGTATTTTTGGCCATTGGCTATTTAAGAATTTTTAATCGGAACCAGGTGCTGTTTAATTTTTCTGTCTATAACTAACAGAATTATTTTAATTTATTAAAAATTAATGCTTAAAAATAATTGGAATCATGTGAAATAATTTTTTTGCATTTTTTTCCTATAAAGCTATATTCTCATATTGTATTATAGATGTAAAATTTAATATTACTTCATTTTTATTTGTTAAGAGAAAGCAGAATTGAAATAATTCCTCAGCGTTCTGATAATCATACTTTCTGATTAGTTTATATATCATACTTTACGATACATGTGATACATAATTGAGTTAAAAATGAAGTACATATAAAATAATTTTAGTTTAATATATTTCCTTTATTTAGTATTAAATAAAAAATTTGATAAGTATAGAAAGAATTTTTAATATAATCCAATCTTAACCAGAAGAAATATTTTAAAACTTTTCAAACGGATTCATTTAATTACAGTATTATCAAGGATAAAGTTGTTGCATTCGAAGTTACAGTTAAATCATGCTCATATATTAAATATAAAAAAAATATCTGCTTAAATTATGTAAAAATAAAACTCGAGGAAAATATTTTTAAAAAGATGTTTTAATATATCTTAATAATTTTTATTTCATGTTTTTCTTATTATTGACTTTCTTAATCTATTAAAAATTGCAATGAAAATTCTTAAATTGATTTTGTAACATTGAATTATATCTAGAATTATACTTCTTTAAATTTTGACAAACATTTATTTATTAAAAACTACTTAATTGCTTTTTAATACGATAAATAATTCCAAAATTACGTCTAGTTTCACATCTGTTTTTTTTTTTTTAAATAACGTCAGTTTATTTCTTTCTATATTTTGGAAGTATTTTTTATTTATTTATTTACTTGCCTTTTTTAAAAAAATTTTTCCTTGTTATTCTTTAAAAATGAAATTTTATCATTCATTTTTTGTAATTTTAAATTGTTTCTTTAATTTGGTTATGAAGTGATATTTAAAATGAATGATATTTAATGCTATCATACTCTAAATATCATACTGGTGGGTATTGAGAATAATTTGTACAGAAAATGAAAAATGAATTACTGTTAATTCCAAATTATTATAATTAATTTATATTTATACATTACTGCAATATTTATATTCATATACAGCTGATTTTAATTGCAAATTTATATACACGTAATAATCTATATATAGATCAATTTAAATTGATATCAATAAAATTTCAGTGAAATAGTATGATTCTGGTAAGATTATTATCAAAATTCTATGAATCCAATCTCATTCTGATACAATCACAATTTTGAGAAATTTTAAAATATTTAGTAGTTAAAAAAATCGATTATCTAGTAATTACGTATAAATATACGTATATCTTTCCATATTGATGGAAATTAATTAAGAAACAATATTACAAAAAGAAAGAGCACATCACAAATCCTCCCCACCATAAAAAAAAAAAAAAAGAATTTAAATCGGCAATCAGTAAAAATGGTTGTATGTTTGAATGGTTGTTTGATTTTGAAGAATTTATCTTTTACAATGAACAATTTCGGAAATTTTAGCAATTTTGTCAACTACAATAAAGTACAAAATTTTGTCAATCCATATTATTTTCAACAACTTTTCTCTAACGAAATTTTTACCAAATAGAAAGCAAATCCCATATCTCTTTTGACTACAATTTGTAAAATTAAGGAAAAGTTTTATTATAAGATCAAGCAAAGACGTTTTGAAAGCACTATCCTTAATTATTATCTGAGGTTTCATTTTTATTCATAGCTATATTCATTGAAATTTCAAATAGCTATATTCATTGCTTTTTATCTTAAGTAAGGTTAAAATCGTACCTCAAATGTTAATCATAAAAAAATTGTCATTGAAAATACATATATTTAATTACGTAACACATAAAAACTTTCTCTCTGATATACTATATCCTTTCGTTTTGCTTCAAAAGCCTAAGCATTTTGCTAATTATTTTAAAATCGAAGGTATTTTATTTAACGGAAGACAATTCAAATATATCTTCATGCATGAGCAGCTAAATTCTTTGCAAATTATGCGGTTAGATGTATTCTTTTTCAATTCTCATACTTCTATGACCGTTAAGACTAAGCCGGGTGCAATCATCCGTTACTAATAACTGAGATGCTGCAGTTCAGGTAACGCTCATCGTAGAAGCGATTTCCTGGTAATTCCTTTTTTACCTTAGCAGGTCACAAGAAAGCCGAACGCGACCTTCAAAATCTTATTTGCATTTTACGAGCATTTCTTAACTATTTTTAAGCACAAAAGAAATAACATTTTTTCATGTCTCATTTTGTACCAAGAATTATCTTCTATGTCGTTTTTTTTTTCTTTGGGATGTGGATTCTTTAAATTTGTAGGGAACACAACGAAGTTTTAATATGTCTTTTTTATAAGTGATGTAGCTTTTTGTGATTATTATTGACTAATATTATTAATAATTTATAGATGTCAGTAATATTAGTTAAAAAACTACAGCAATGGGAGATACAGAATATGAAAAATAGTTAAACTTTCTATCTGCATGATACAAGGGATGTAATTGAATTATTATTTTTTAATTTTAGTTTTAACATGTTTGTAAAAAATGTTTTTCGAATATTTATCAAACTTATTTAAAATTGTAGTAATTAGCCAAAAAATATTTTTTTATATAGCTACTAATAATAAGATGTTTAAGTTTAGGTATGTAAATATATTTATGATTTAAATATCCATAATTTGATGCCTTTTTTAAGTGGCATTTAACCTTAGTTACATTTACAAATTAAATGCAATACAAATATTTGTTAAACAGTTATTTTATTTCAAATTTAGTTGATTATTTTTTTTCCCAAAGCATTCATTGCAAAAATATGGTTTGTTTCTTATCATTATTTGGTTAAAATTTCCAATGGAAATTACTTTTTTTTAAATTCTTAACTTCATACGAGAATCTATTATGCAATTATGTTTTGCCTTCCATAATTCCTAATCAACTGTTGTCTCATTTGCTATTGTTCATTAACTTGTCTGGTTGAATATAAATGATATCATGTAACCTTTCATCAATTATGAACAACTTCAAAGATCTTTCAGCCTTATTCAACTTCAAATATATATTTTATAATATATATTATACGAATATCAAAATTTTTGGAACATTCACATATAAAATAATAAAAAAAGTTAAAAGTTAAAATACAAATTTCCGATAAGAAAGATGTATACGTTTTCTAAATTATCTTTTGATACCTAAGCAGCTATTGATAATTTTATATTATTCACTCATTCTATATTTGGATTCAAATAACTCTTCCTGATGTTGTATAAATCTATAAACAATTTTAATGAACAGTTAATGAAATCTTTCTTATAATTTCTGAAAATATTTCTTTCAAAATTTTCTGAAATAGTCACTAATTTAGAAGTATTAAAGCCAAAATTATCCAATGGCAAAATGTGTTATTTCCTAAAATATCGTCTTATGCTTAAATATCTATTTATTAGTTCTCTTTTATTCATTATATAACTGAATAGAAATAACTCCGCCTTACTTCATGTAAGTCTA
Source organism: Caerostris darwini (assembly GCA_021605075.1). Classification (NCBI taxonomy): domain Eukaryota; kingdom Metazoa; phylum Arthropoda; class Arachnida; order Araneae; family Araneidae; genus Caerostris; species Caerostris darwini. The sequence goes on along the minus strand of BPLQ01015031.1, from coordinate 81,662 downwards.
AACAGCTTTCAGTGAAATCATTCATTATAAGTTACTTACTGGAACATTTACATAACATCTCTGGAAAAGATGAGTATGTTTTCTAAATTTTCTTCTAATTCTTAAACTTTTTGTATTTTTTATTAACTTTCATAATCAATTAAAAATTGTTTTGCATAGCCTCTTATATTTTAACGTTCCAGTTGAACTTTTAGCGTAATGCTTCATGCAAGTCAAAACATTTCAAAACAATCGCATGCTTTTAAACTATCAAAACTAAACATTTCTGATGAGAAAGATGTGTCACTTCCTGGAATACCTTCTAGGAAATTTAGTGGCCGGAACTCAGGTCCGGCTTCAACCTGGAGCCAATCAATCTCTCGATTGTAGGTCACTGGCCTTGCATGTAGGTCATTGGCATGAAGAAAAATGACTTAAAAGAATGACAGACTGTGGTTGCTCCGAAGAAAGACATCCTTTATTAGATGGGGTAGATTTTACCATTAGATATATAATAGAACAAAGATTGCCCTACCCTATTTCTTGTTTCTCCATGGGTGAATCTTCTAGGGAGGGTGATATATGACCTTTGCCGGAAATAATAGTTATGGGTCATATAAATCTAGGTTATTGAGAAATGAAAAAGTTGATAGACACATGCATTGTCAAAAATATTATTGACAGCTTAATTAAGAATAAAATAATGTTTCCGACTTGCGCGACAACATAATAATAAAGTTTCATAGCTTCAATAATTAAAATATTTAATTTTTTAATACATGCCGTCAATTAGAAATTATTTATGAAGTTGTAATATTTATTTTCAAATCATGGTCGTATATATTATTGAATTAGAAGAAAAATGCCATCTTTAGTTTAATAACTTGTCGACAACTTATTAACAGAAAGCAGATTTATTTCAGTCTTTAATCAAAATATTTAAATAAATGGATTAAAATGGAATTGTAAGACATTTTGTAAAATAATTAATTTTATATATTAAAATTGGAATAAAATTTTCAAAAATATATGTTCCTCCCTAAAGTAAAGTATGGTTCTTGCACTATTTATTTATTTGAAAAGAAGCATAAAAATCACAAACACATGCACATTGCATTGAAACGTCATTTATTTAACAAAGCATACATGTAAAAGGAAATTATACATATATAAGATTTAATAAATCATTAATTTCGGTCAAAATATTTAATTAATTAAATTTTTTTATTTATTTGCTCCAGATTTTTGAAAATGTAAATGCTCTTTGGTCATACATTCTTCTTGAATAATGGTTTCTATAAGAACTAAAAATTAAATATAAAGAGAAAAATTAACTTTTAATGATTTGAGTTTCTTTAATTAACTAAAACACAAAATTACTGATGCCCAAACCCATAACCTAATTGAAGATTTCTCTGCTAATAGAAGAAAAGTCGATTTTTCTGTAGTTTGATAAAAATAATCTCCGAAACGGAACTAGTAATCAAGTATTCAGTTTTGGTTGCATGTTAGAAGAATGACCTACTTGGCAAGAATTTTTTCATCGTGGGGTAAGTTTAATTCCAGGATATTCCTTGACCTTAGCAATGAGATAACAGGTTTTAAAGAGGCGAAACAAGGGCACCATTCAGACAAGTTCAGAGGGAAAGGAAAGGGACAGCGAAGACAACACAAAAAGCACATTTTCGGAGGTTAAGAACCTTAATAAATATATTCTTTGAGGGTCGTTTTGGGATGTGAAACTTTATGTAATAAAGTTATCTGCTATAAGCTGATTTTATTTCTTTATTAATTACGTTGAATTCAGTTATTACACTCGATAATTCTACGGCAAGGGCTACTTTAGGATTGATTTTCTTTTGAATGCTAGCGTTACTCTAAACATCTAATTTGATAGAATTTCGATTGAATTCGCAGTTTGTAAAATTAAAAAAGAAAAAACTCAGAATCTTAATCGACTTTTGAAAGAATAATAGCATATTACCATAGAGAAAATACAGAAAGCATTTATTCTAACTCATAGCAGTCTTAGAATGAAAGGTAGCTAATAAATAATTTTAGTATACACAATATAGATGAAGAAAAATATTGGTGAATGCATTTAACCCTATATTTAACAATTTCATGCTTTGAAGAATTTTAACATAATAAAAACTCTAAAGTATGTAGAAGGAATAAAAATTTTGAAGTTCAAATTTTAAAATTCATAAGAATCATAATATTCACTAGAATTGTTCAAAATGCAGTTTTCTAAAAGTGCATTCGATTCCAAGCAATTCGAGGTATAGTTGTACATCTTCAAAAGTCATAATTTTTAAAATTGTTGCTTCAAAGTTTAAATTTATTAAAAATATAAAGTTAAAATTATTGCTTAAAATTATTGCTATTAAAGTCTTCAAAGTACAATAATCTTCTCTAACCACTGTGATGATGTGAATAAACGTCTTAACCTTTTATGAATGAAACTTTTGTAATAGCGTTATCTTTTTTATTCAAATTACTTCTTACAAATCAAAAAGCGAAGTTTTTCAGACCATTTCAAAAGAAATACGTTCGAAAAGTTTTGTTCTCGTCAGACGCCGTGAATAAGGAGGTAAAAAACTTTCCATTTGATTATGTTGTATAAAAAAAGGGTGTTGTCTTTCGAGTTCTAGTAGCGCATGGCGAACTCTAAATAAGATATCAACTTGGTAAAAGATAAAAGTTCTCAATTGGAGCATAGCTACAGGAAACGCAAGCAAATTATTGTTATTTATCTCTTTCTTACATGTTCGTGACTTTTTATTCTAGAGAATCTCTTTTCTTATCCAGTCATACGGAAAAATTGTTTTATATCATGACCTTGATGTAACAGACAACAGAGACGTAATGTGACAATAGTGAAGCTGTAATTTTGAATCTGTAGCATTATTGTTGTTTCTGCATGAAATATTTTAATACAGTCTTAGTTTTTTAGAGTGAATCTATTTTCTTAAAAAGTTTATTGTTCTTAAATGGAACTCCTTAAATAATTCTGTAATTAATCTAAAAAATAATTCCCATCATTCTATGACAAAGCAACAAATTATAATTTTTCGTTATTAGTTAATATAAATAAAAAATTTGCAATAAAAATGTGGGAGATTTATAGAAAATATAAATGAAATTATTATTGCTGAGAAGAAAAGCAAAATTTGGTACTTGCCAACATATCGATTCATTGAAAGAAAAAAGATTTTTGATTAGTATTATTAGAGCATTTTGGCACAAAAATCTTTGCTTTTTTTATTTGAGCATTTAAGGCATTTTGTAAAAAAAACATCTTGCAAAAAGATATTATTTTGAGATTTAGAAAATTAATAATACTTAAATGAATAATATTTATTAAAAAAAATTTTTTTCGAAAAATACTGAAAATTTAAATTAATCTTATTGTTATTATTTATCTAGATGGACGGTCATCAAAGACTGCATATTTTTAGAAAGACTAGGAATTTATCTTTAAAAGTGTGTTATAATTTTCTATACATAGCTGATTTACCACAATCTGAGAAATAATTTGTTAACGTTCTGCTTAAGAGTAAAACATGAGTGTATATAATAATTTGTCCTCTCAGTGTATTATGACTTGTATAAATAAATGTAAATGTTTTATTACTACCACTCATTTAGTAACTACTCTAAAATTCTGGTAAGTATATTTACATTTTTATTAATGAGGGCAAATAAAAATATCTCTATTGAAAAATAATAAAAAGGTAAGATATTTATTTTTTAAAATCTTATTTTTATTTTTTATTTGGTAATGAACGAGAACAATTTATTTGTTATTTATATATTTTTGTTACGTGCAGTTTCTGAACAAGTTGTATGTGTAGAAAGTATTTCATTTATTTTATTTATTAAATTAAAACCTTTCAGTATGAATTTTGATTTATTTCAACGAAATCTAAAAACAATTTGTTTAAAAAGTTTATTTTAATTTTATAACAGCGTAATATATAAAGACAACTTTTAAGTGTACAGTATTTTGCTCAATATACCTCTTGTTCTCCACATCAGTTTTTTGTTCAACCAATAGTCTTTCATAATAAAATACCACATATATACTAAAGATCTTTACTGTATATTCTTAAGCTATTCAGACTTTCACGTTATCGGATTCCTAAACTGTCATTATTAGCCTATAAGTAAATGTCACAAAGTTAGACAATTATACATATTTTTAGTGGTTTTACACGGTTGTGAAAGCTAAAAGAAGAGCATTTTTAAAGAAAGAGTATTTAAAAAGTAGTCTTTATGTCTGTTATACATATTATTGTTTATTTGTCTATTTAAATACATAGCAGTATTGAAATACATTTTAACTAATGCAAAAAATATATATTTATAGAATGAAGTGGATCTTTGTCAGCGTGTTTGTAATCGCAGTAGCATCTGCTCTACCAAATGTCGAAACAGAAAATAAAGAAAAACCTGCAGATGAAGCTGAAGTTGTACCCCAAGTTGCAAGTGCCAGAGCGGCTCGCTACGATGAGAGAAAATTCAGCAGCAACAAGCAAAATGCCATCACATCAAACGACTTAGATGTTAACAAGAAACAACAAGTATCCCAATTCTTAACATCCAAAAACGTCATTCGCACTCTTGTGAAGCTCATTTTTGGAAATGACGAAGAAAGTGCAGCAACATCCAAACAAATCTTAAACATTTTTGTCAGTGTTCTGGATATGTTAAAGAGCACCTTGGGACAACGGGCCAGATCTGCAACTTCACGAGGTTCCAGAGCTGTCTTGGGAGATGCAGCTACAGCTAGTGCTTCATTGCTCAAGGGGTATGTCAAAGCTTTCATGAGCAATAACAACAGTTGTGTCCAGAAGTACTTGTGTGAAGCTAGTAAGGAGGCAGTCAGCGATGGACGAGAAGTTGGATATTTGATTGCACAAATCGGAGGGTAAGTAAATCTAGTTGTTGAATTTATTTCTTTAAATAAGCCTTTTGTCTTTAATTCTTTGCAATGTTTAGTCCCTGATGTTATTTTACAAAAGTCAATAACATACTAGTAATTATAATTAATTTAAAATCGTTTTACAGTAGTTCCTCGTTACATTATATCACGCATTCGGATATTTCACACCTTTTTTTAGGAAAAAAGTCATACGAACAGAATTTCAAGTAATTTTTGTTTAATGTACATGATAAGTATAATTAATGTACCGCAAGTAAAAATATTTAAATGTTTCTAATTTTTTAACTAAAAAATTATATTTTTTACTTTCAGTTCCCATTTTATAATTCTGAATTACCAATGTTAAAAATTTAACTAAAATTAGAATCTAGATACAGTCGTTGTTTATATCGGGTTTCCAGTATATTAGACATTTTCTTTGTTTCCTTTCATGCTCGATATAGAAAGAGGTTGCTGTAATTTGTTAAAAAGGAGAAATCCAGAAGAGTAGAAAGTATTTTTATGTATACATCCATACAAATTTCTTTTTTTCTTTAATTTTAATAATTATTTTGTTTACATTATTAAATTATATTTAATTTTTTAAAAATTATAAGTTCACTTTATTATTTTTTTAATGATGACAGCTCAAAAAGAGCTTTTATGTACGTACACTTTTTATTTTAATCACCGTTTAAATCCACGCAGTCGATCTGAAACAAAATCTATTTAATTGTTTGAAAAACATCAGCTCTTTAATTTGTGCAAATCTCTTTAACTTCAAATAAATGATTTAAAAATAGTTTTTCCACATCAACTGATTTAAGTGGCTATTTACAAATTGAAAAATGAGGAGTTTCAATCCTTATTTCAAATAAAACTGCTGAATCGCTGAACTGTTGAAAACTGCTGAATTTGAAAACTGAAACTGCTTTCACGAGATGCTGTTAACGTAAACAAATATAACATTTTGAATATAAACTGAATCAACGATAAAGTAAATAAGATTATTATGAATCTTAGAACAATTTAGCAAAAGTTTCAGTTTGATTAAACATCTTTAAACGATGAATTGATTTTTAAATAATTTGTGCAATATCTTCTGTATACCAAGAAATTATACGATAAGGCAAACATTTCGGGAAGTTTTTAACATAACCATTTAAAATGAATGCATACATTCAATCAATTTTTGGATTTATTACCGGAATTACATCGGAAGAATATTTTTCTATTTACAATAAATGTCTTGAGATTTGGAAAAAGAAATGCATACGATTACATTTGATGGTGTTACATCTTCTTTTGTTACTGTATATCCAATACTTTAAAAATTAAAACCGATTTTTTCTATATTATTTGATCAAAACTGAATGTATTTTGTTTCATTTCTGGAAACTACTTTGTTTCTTTATCATAATTTCTAGTTTAATTGTTTTTAGTTATTTGCATAAAAATTATTATTATTTACTTAAAATAAACTTAATAAAAGGTAGATAAGCAGTTGAACACTAAGAAATTCATTGTTGTGCATTGGATTCCAAACCATTGCGGGTTATATGGAAATGAGCAGGCTGATATGTTGGCCAAGAATGGATCACAAATGATCCAAACCTGATCCTCCTTTGCCTTTGCGGCATATAAAACGATATATATCTTTCTCTATTAAATCCAATCGTTTCAATCTGTATAGAGAGAAGGCTTCTGAGAAAAAGTGGAATTCCTTATTAAATAAGTCAGCAAGATTTTCCATTTCCTTGCCTTGAGCGGTCGGCGTAGTCTGCTTTAGACTTGTCACGGTCCATGGCTGCTTTCAAAGTCACCTGTATAGAATAAGAATATATACATATCTGCCCTCTTTCCGACCATGGCATGTCCATGACTGGAGAACACCTCAGCATATGCGTTACTGTTCTTAACTGTTTCCCTTTTTTGTGTTACTGACAATGTCTTTAGTGATTGATTTGTCGTTCTTTATTGTGTTGGGATGCTCGTTAACTAGTGGCCGAGAGGTCAGAGACGAACATAGGATAAAAAAAAAATTTAAAATAAACTGAACTAGTAATTAGCTTACAAAATATTTTTATTTCTTATTTTGTGAAAAATAAAAAAAGTCATTAATCATCTCTAATAACAAAATAGTAACATATAATAACAGCCTATTTCAATCGCTAGCCTTTTCTAATCTATTTCTCAACAAATGCTTAAACGATAAATAAACAAGGAAATATCAATTATCAGTAAAAAAATTTTAAAGGAAGAAGTACTGTCTGTCAATGTCTTCATAAGAGTAAGGAAGACACTACAAAGCTTTTTAGAGGTAATTTTAATAATTAATATACCATGTTAGAATCACCTGCGATATAAAATAACCTTCAATCATTAACTGAAAAATTATTGATATACAGAATAAACACTCTTTAATTAGAGAGAATTAATCATCACTTTTATTATGGACAAAAAAATGTGAGTTAAATATCTGTTGAATGAATATATAATAAAGAAGATTGAGTGAGGCAATAACAAATAGAGTAATACTATTAAGGCAAAATAAGAGTTATGAATAAAACTTAATTTAATTATACACATTACAAAATATTTTAAATAAACGCTTGGAAGCAGTATAAATATTAGATAATATCTTTGGTAAATAAATATTTAGAAAAGTTTTGGAAAACTTTTTAATTACCCTAAACATATTAAGTCAATTTTCTTATTTAGATGTTTATATTTTTTCATACTTTATAGAACATTCAAGTATACATGATAACATATTTCTATATAAAACGCTCTTTAAACTTCTAAATGTTTTTCAAGGACACTTGACTAATACAATGACACACATCGTTTATAAAACAAATTCATTAAATTATTTCGCGATATTTACTCTTTTATTGTTCATGAATATTTTTCAATTAAAGCATAAAAGGATCCATGCTTTAATTGAAAAATATTGATTCAATTAAAACATGGGTCAAAGCAATTTGATTTGTTATGTTTCTTCTTCATTGGCACAACAGCCGTATGGCGGGCCAAGACCGTCTGTCTACTGGCACCGTTTCTGTATGCTACTTTTTGCTGTGTAGGGTTGTCACCCCTATGTTCAGCGGTCATATTAGACAGGACACTACGGTTTAAAGTGGATTCCGAAACACTGCAAACATTTATAACACCACCGGGACTCGAAACCAAAGTTCGTGGCACCGAGTGCCAAAGTGCTTGCCAGTCAACCATCAGGCCCCTGTTTGTTGAATTTTACTACTTATATATTTCCACATAAATTTATAATTTTAATATCAGAAGAGGACCCAGGAACAAGAAAAAATATGGCAGATAATTAAGTTCACTTGTTTTTTTTTTGAATATTTATCTACCCTATTACTCTATTTTAACCATTCTTCATTTCTTTCAGATATGCTGCAAGTTATGCTTTAGAAAATCAGAAGTCAGCTGCATTTCAAGAAAATTACGCTGCCTCTCGTAGAGGAAGGAGTGGAGAAGACTGTAAAGCCGTCTACCAAGTATGTAACGAAGTGGAGTAGACCATGCATTAATCAATGATGCTGTGCATATTACCATTCATCATGCCGAACTGAAACTTGTTAGCTGGACTGACGACATTTATTTTCATTGCACTTTTACTACCAATATTTATATTTTCAATCGTGATATAAGCTATTTGATGGGCTAGAAGCTTCTCTGACATCGAAATTAATTTTATTTATTTATTGCACTTCGCTTTACCATACTTAGAAATTTCACTACGCATTATAATTCATGTAATGTTTTCGCAGATAATGTTTGTTTTTATAAATAAAATTTTAAAAAGACTTTTTTTTTGTCTTTGTTTGTTCTCATATAAATTTACGTATAAACATCAATTTCTGTTCTAGAAATTCGTGATATGTGAATTGTATCAAGTATTACTTGATTATTATTATTTATCTATTTTACTTCCCTATTTAATAATAAAATGTATCTTTTATTATTTAATAATAAACTCAAGAAATGATCTTTATTTTTAAAAATTCTAAAAACCATTATTTGGTTTTGACAAAAAAAATTCAATTCGGTAATAGATACTTATTAAAACATAAAAAAAAATTCTCAGTAAAAAAATTAGTACAAAAAAGTCAGTTTCAATGAAAAAACTTTTAAGGTGTTTTTATAATTTTATGTGTTTGTTTAAACCCAAATTACACAAATATAAATATATGAACAGCAATAATATAGTTTGATTACTGATCACGTGGAAAGTTGGCAACCAGTCAAGTCTGACGAATTCAAGCAGAACGACGCAAAAGAGGAGGAAAAGTCCTTTCGGAGAGATTTTAATTGAAATAAAAATAATTGAAATTTTTAATAATAAAATTTCAAATTATGTAACTTAAAAAGAAATATTAGATGAAAACATTCTGCAATAATTGTTAAATCTCTTTCTTTCAAAACTGCTTTGCGCTAAGTATATCTGACTAGCACCCCTAACAAATAATTGATTCGTCCAATTACGGCAATAAACCGATGGTTTCCATTGCACGTAATTCATTGCCAAACTATAAAATTCTTAATATTAGTTCCTTCCGCCCCCCTTTTTTTTTTTTTTTCTTGGTCTTCTTTAATAAAGTGTATTTTTGCTCTGATATTATTCATTAAAGAACAATTCTCAGTGCTTCAAGTTAAACATAATGAATAGAAATTCAAAGCATAATAAGTTCTGATTTTTTTTTACAATCAAAAGGAAAATAACCATACAATACTAGTAGATATAAGTTCTAATATGAACCTGGTGCCCAAATGGATAATACATTGGTTTTCCTAATTGGAAGAGTTTACTTCGAAACCCAATAAGCGAAGCCGTCAAACCAAAAGTTCCGAAGATCAATGTGATTAATCCAAATTCCGTTAAATCCTTCCATCGAGTTTGAGGAGGTGGTTGCGAAGACCTCAAATGATGGCTTTGCAGGAGTTTGCTCGGAATTGTGTAGACAGCCCCTGTAATGTACCATGCATAATGTTGAATCTGCTACTACATGCCATTTCAGTGGCGAATTATTTCAGGTCAAAGTGGTTGGCATCTGAAAACAACAGCTAGTATTAGCAAATAACTCAAAGAAACTCAAAGAATATCTCGTATACCATTTGTTTTAAAATATTAGAATAGGAGGTAAAGTGTTTTTAAAACTAAAACCTCAGGTTTTTATTCAAATAATCACATATAAATTTCTTTATATTTTATTATAAACTAGCTGTTTAGTAGGCGTTTACCAGGTATTTATTTCCCTATGTTTTGTCAGACATGAAACTGAACATTATGTAAATTGTACTTGGTCATTCGTTTTATGTGTCCTTAGGAACCATTGTTAGGGCAAACACTTATAGAATCAAGCAAAAAAAAAAAAAAAACCACCGTCAAGCAAATAAAATTGTTGCATTCACTGATTCGAACAAAACTACAAGTCCGCTACTTAAAAAAAACAACTCATTGACCCCGCATAGCTATAATGTCGCTATCTGGGAGTTATTTCCTAAGGAAGATATTTGGAACTAGCCATAAAATAGTAATAGGGCTAGCTAGCTAGTTTCTAGTATTCTATGGGACTAGCTACCTAGTTTCAATTATTCTATGGGGCTAGCTAGTTTCCTAGAATAAAGATATACTGACCACGCACTACTTAGTCTTTCAACTGACCGAAGAATTGTCTATTAGTTTCACAGGCAAAATATGACACTGCGTTGCCCAGCTACAGAAAATCCAACATTTTTAGTATAAGTCATGGAATTGAATAATGATTTTATAGAATAATATTCATGAATATATCCGTCATTTTAAATTCATAGCTCATTTCCCTTTTCGCATTTTGTGTCAATTTCGGTTTTTCACAAACACACTAATAAAAAATAATTAATGAGAATTTTTTCGATTTTTCGACTAACAATAATAATTTTTGTTAAATTTTATTAGGGAAAAAATTGCAAGGAATCAAGAAGAAATCTCAACACTGATAACTATTAAAAAGTTTTTGTCAAATTGTAGAAAATAAAATAATTGGAATAACTGTTTATAAATAAAAATAATTAAGTATAATATAAATAAGCCTTTATACTAAATTACTTTTAAAAAATTAAAATTATCGAAATCGCATAAACTTCAAACATAGAATATTTGTAACAGTTAAGTTTAATTTGATTAATTTTTAACTATTAACTTTAAATTAAAGAAAGCTTCTAAATCAAGCAACCAGATGGCGCCAGATGCACCAATTTAGCACCAGACAGAAAATGTTTTTTTGTTTAATTAAAAAAGAACTCATTACAATCTGTTCGTAACCTTTTGACTAGACACCAGGTTAAAACATAATAACATAAGAGAAAAAAATTAGAACGTTATGTGTTATAGTTTTTAAACTTTATTGCAATACCGTATATAAAAACATCCAATTTTATATAGATAGATATACTAAACGACTTTCTTTAATAATTCATTATAAGGAGAGAGAAACAGTTCTTAAAGTAATAAAATTAAATTTCATTAAATTTTGCATTATTCAGATTAAAAATTTTTAAATTATCATTAAAATTTTTAAATATTTAATTCACTATTTGAATTTATTAATAGTGACGCAATTAATTCTATCTCAGTAATCTGTCTTGATTTTCTTTACAATGTTTATTTCTAATTAAGTTTTTCATGAAATATCATAAATTTTAGGAAACTAAAGTGTCTTTTATAAAAATTAAATCTACAACGATATTACAAATACTATTATCTCCTGCATATTTTTAACTATATCTTGTATAACCTAAGATGTAGTCAATAAATTTTTTAAAAAAATGCTTCTTCAGAAAATTTTTTAGAATTATAATATGCAAGTTCAAAACAATGATCCTTTCTTTTTTTTTTAACAACTTTTTTTCTTTTTTTAATCTAGAATCGATCCCGTTGGTTAGTAATCTTTATCTTCTTTTTTAAAATATAATACTAATTAAAATTTTCATTTTGAAGGCATCAAATGATTATTTTTCATTACTTGTGATGATTTATGACAAAAAAAAACCCCAGAATATCATTCAAAAAGGCACTCTCATTCTATGATAATTATATAAATAAGGAGATTATTTCGAAGCGTAAGTATTTAAATTAATTAGTTTTAAATTTAAGGACATATTTAAAAAAAAAATTTCTCTAAAAAATTTTTTAATAATTTCTGCAATATTTTTAATGAATTTTAAATTTCTGTTCATTTAAAACCAACACTTGTATAGCAATATTTTAAAAGAAATAATTTTTATTCTACCATTCTATATCTTTACACATATAGCATGATAGAATAAAAATTAAATTTTAATTAACATTTAAATTAATTTTAATTAACATTTTTAATTTTTCCGCAAAGAAAAATAGTTGCAAGCTCACATATTTCCCCAATATCATCTAGAACATGATTGTTCTACCAGTGGCTCATGAAACAACTCATAAGGTTCAGCACTGTTATAAATGAGATCCAACATATGATCATACATCTCTTTAAAATATTGAGATTTTAAAGTGCTCATTATGTTTACTTTTCAAAACTCTCATTACATCAGGATGTATAAAAATAAATAACTTAATAAAGTTTTAATTTTATTTTATCACTAAACTACATTTCATTTTATATTCTAAGATATTTCTCATTTCAATGATTAAAATTGATGATGATTCGGCCTGGTGATCGAATGGCTAGCGTTCGGTACCACAGGTATCGGGTTCAAATCCCGGTTTTGCCCATGGGTGTTGTAGTGGTTCGGAATCCACTTTAAACCGTAGGTCCCGGTCCTAATAGGATCGTAGAGCGCTGCGGGGGCATTGCTACTCCGCGTCCGTGGCTTATCTTCAAGTTACACGCGCCCCCTGGGTAATGCAAAGTGAGGAACGTCTGTGCAGCGCTTGCCTTAAGGCATCCAAGACCAAGCTGTCTAAGTGTTTGCCAGCTGCATTACAAAGAAAGAAAAAATGATTAAAATTTCTTAGCCTGCTCACTGATTTAAAAAAAACACTTCATAAAAAGATCGCCAAGATTATATTATCACAATATTGTTTATTTATCATGCTAGATAATAACTATTCTTTTTTTATTTTTATTTGTTTCTAAAAAAAAATTTCTGTGTTGATCACGAAAGTTTTTTTTTCCCCTGATCTGGAGAAGCTAAAAGGGGTAGGCACTCCTGACTTAGAACGAATATTTATTGTACATATGTGTTGTTGTTGTTTCTTATCCCACTTGGCTGGCCAAACCCACGAGCCCATACGTGCTCATGATTGAAGGGGAAGGAAGCAGCTTCTGTTGTGATGGAGCTCCCGTAGGTAGAAGCCTGACTTTTGCTCCGTGGCGCTCTTACAGTCATAGGAGACCGGGACCTACGGCTTAAAGTGGATTCCGAACCACTACAAACATCCATGGCACTTTGCATTACCCAGGGGGCGTGTGTAACTTGACGATAAGCCACGGACGCGGAGTAACAATGCCCCCGCAGCGCTCTACGATCCTATTAGGACCGGGACCTACGGGTTAAAGTGGATTCCGAACCACTACAACACCCATAGGCAAAGCCGGGATTTGAACCCGATACCTGTGGTACCGAACGCCAGAGCGCTAGCCATTCGGCCACCAGGCCGAATCATCATCAATTTTAATCATTGAAATGAGAAATATCTTAGAATATAAAATGAAATGTAGTTTAGTGATAAAACAAAATTAACACTTTATTAAATTATTTTATTTTTATACATCTTGATGTAATGGGAGTTTTGAAAAGTAAACATAATGAATACTTTAAAATCTCAATATTTTAAAGAGATGTATGAGTACATATGTACGTACATTATATACTTTTGCATATATTTAAGTAATACTAATTAAGTCAGAGATCATTGGAAATTCAAATAAGTCAATTAGCTGATTGAATGTAAACAGTAATATATAGATGTAAAGCTGAATGAATATCAAATACAGAAATTACTACGAAGCAAACATGCTTAATTGACTTTATCTGCATGCCACATCTAACATTAAAACTTGTTTACAGTGTATAAAAGCTATTTCTCAATAAAAGCCAGCAATTTTATAAGACTATTCAAATATACAACCAAAAAAACCTCAAAGTGATTGCGATCTGTTATTGTTTACTTTTCATAAAAAGTAGTTTAAAATATTGTTGTTGATGGATAAAAAAAATCAATGAGAGAGGAGAAAGAAAAAAAAGTAAGTAAGTAAGTACACAAGACGTAAGTATTTTGATGGATGTTGTGTAAACATTTTTAGTGTTCAGAAAATTTACTTGAGCTTCTTTATCAGTAAAAAAAAATTAAAAAAATAATAATAAGATAAGATAATACATATAAAAAAATTTTTCGTTTTAACACAAGCTGCAAAACAATTTTATTTAAGACACCAAAAATGAGCAATCAGTATGCTTTGTTAAAAAAAAAAATACATCTGATTTCTAAGGCAGTGGACATTTAATGAAGGAACTTTCGAAGACTTGGCTTCTAATTCATGCAGAATCTAATTTAGTTTATACTTACTTATAACATTCATGCTTGATTGTTATTATAATCATTTTAATTTTGAACTTAAAAATGCACAGTTTGACAATGAGATTAAAAATTTTCATTCAAAAACACAGTTTTGCAGTGAAATATTTTATGGCCTATTGACTTTAAATTAAATTTTAAAAATAAAAATTAAATTAAAAATTAATAATAAATTAAATTAAATTAAATTTTAAAAATAAAATTTAATGCTATTTACTTATACATTTTAGAAACAATGAAAAATGCTTCATGACAAATTTGTGTAAATTTTTCTAATATGAATTCTTTTGTAATTACTTATTGAAGATTTCAAATGAATTAGAAGACCCTAAAATAATTCTATTGACAGATAGAATAAGACTATCCCAATAATTTATATACCTTTATGTATAAAAAAGACAGTTACGACAAAGAAAAACTTGTTTGCACGTAAAATTCGTTTATAGAAAAAGAAAACAAAGAATTAGTCAAATTGTAATAAAATATAAAAATATTCAACAATTTATTTGCTAGCTATTTAAAAGATACTTATTTTCAAAAGAGTTTATTCAAGAAATAAAAACTCGTGAATATATATCGTACGTTTAGCATTTCTTTAGCCACATTTTTTCTTTTTTTTATAATATTTTTGAGCTTATTATTTATCACTTAGATTTTCTTTGCTTTATGAATTAAAGATAAAGAAATTTTGAAGTAGCGAAATGAATTATATGATTTCCACATTTTCACCCACAAAATTTAAAAAATTAAGACATTTTTTGTTAAATAAAATTATAATAATCGTCATAATCATAAATGATTTCGAAAATCATAATTATTTTATGTTTTTCTTCATCGATACAAAATATATGATAAAAAAACTGTTAAAAAAAGTTCTTAAAATTTTTTTACTGGATTACTAATCTTCTTATTTATTTGAATAACTAATATAATTACAATGTATTATTATATTAATTAGTAGCATTTAAGTAATTTTTATTTATATGAATCTATTTCAAACTTTACCCACTAGGGCTTACAAAGTTTTATACATGTGATATCATATGATATTCTTTTTTTAATTTTAGGTTATCTATTTTGTTTCCAAAGAAACTATTTTCGACTAAACAACACTAATAAAAAGTTTACAATAATATAAAAACAGTTTATCTGTTTCCATTTGTAAAATTACAAAAAGTAGAACTTTGTTGTTTAACAGGCAGTACATACATTTTTAAGACCTTAAAATTAACGCTGTTCCTTAAGAAATCATTATACTATATAAAGAAGGTTTTGCCATAATAAGCATATAAATTTTCTTTAAAAATAAAAATACTGATTCCCAGTAATTTTTTTGCAGTTCGACAACTTTTTGGAATACCTTTGATGAACTAATTCCATGAAGTTTAAATCTACTTATTAGTTAGTATTCAAACCCTAAGGGTATGAACGTAAATTAATGCATTCTTTCTGATAAAGTTCACTATCAATGCCCCTTGCATACAATCTGTTTATGGCTCTTCTTGCGCCATTAGTACATGAAAAATTCACGAGTACGCTAGATGAATAAAAATAAACCGTATATGACACAGATGACAACAAATATGTTTAAGTTCAAGGGGCCATCTGCTTTGCTCGAAGCAGATGCATCATAAATACGAAATAGTTAACATTCTTTTGTAGGTTATAGTTGTTTATTTTATTCCTTTGTCTCGAAAACTTGAGTGTAATGAGTTATAATATTAAACAAAACGAATATATAATTGGTTATTGTTTTTCGACAGGAATTTGAATAATGGAGGTCATTTTGCTTCAATAAATAACACGATTTTACAAATGGGGGTATAAAGAGTATCATATTAAGAATTAATTATTCATGTCAAGGTATACGAAAGATCAGCAAAAACTCATGAAGACTTGCTGTAAGCACATAAAAATTATATATATATATATATAATAATAATTTAATTAGTTTAATATATTCAGGATATCAAATATAAACTTGTTTATGAGAATTTTAAAACTTATTTATTTAATTGTCGTTACTGTTACTAATGTTTTTTGTTCTTTTTTATAACAAAATCAAAATCAATAAGAAACTTATATTTAAAATAAATTTAATATATAGTTAGTTTTTAAGGCTGAGGTAAATATTATTTAATTTTATTAAAATTATTTCATGATAACAAGAAACAAACTCAAGGAAATATACAATAAAACCATTTATTCAGAGAATCCCTCGACAAGTGCCCGAAGTACCCAGTGATAAAGACTTCACTACATGAAAAAAGTAAATTGCTTAGTAATAGTTAAGTTGCTTACCACAATTGTATACATTGATACGATCGTGCACCTGTAGAATAATGAAGCTCTCATTTTAGCATGAGACACTTTCTCTTCTTGGATGATGTTCATTAAATATATTAGTGCAGCACTTACCTTGTAAGATATGATATTGCGCTGTGGATGCAAGCATCAGTGAATATATAAATTAAATTAGGAGAAATTTTAAAAAACTTTTAAAATGAATTTATCAAAATATATTGAAAAAGAAATTTCAGATTAGAGCACAAATACTGACATTCTAATTGGTAAAGATCGGATGTACACAAGATTCTTTATAGAAAGTGGATAGCCCCAATTTGGTGGGATTTGTGTAGCAAAATCTACCTGTGATAGTATTAACTATTTTATTATGTAGCTATTAAGTGACCTTCATATCGAAAAATCATATTTGTGAATAGAATCAATAATAGAACAAGAATATAAAAGAATAACTGGCATTATTCTAATTTTTTATTAAGTGTTTGAAAACAAGGTTTGGTTAAAATTGTCATTGATGTTCTGTCCGATGTTTCCCGTTAACTATTCCATTGTCCCTTCAAAGTATTAACAATGTTAATTGCTCTTCTACAAGAATGTTCCTTAATTCATGTCCTTACTAGTAAGTTAAGTTAATAACTGTAGAATGTACTAGAGATTCTAAAAGGTTAAATGTTCTGCAATTTAATTCTTAAATGTAATTAGAGAGTATTTTCTATGAGAAATTTCAAAGACCAAACATAATAAAAAAAATTACTGTTTTGCAGCATGCATGTTTTGGAATCAGTTTTCTTGAGTTTGATCGGTTTCTTCTTTTTTGTTTAATAATATAACAAAGGTAATTAGACTAGTTAAAACGAAATAAACCAATCATTAGTGCCAAACGTTTTCTTTTTCGAATATTTTTAAATAATTTCACAAAATGATATCGAAAATACTGACTGTATATTCAAATCTTGTTCATTTTCTATTCTTCTGGAATAGCTGAAAAATTATAACTATTTCTAGATTTTAGTCAGTAAAAACGCATTAAGCAAGAATTTGAATAAAAATTAGAAACGTAAGACTTTTCAAGAAAAATTGAAGACCTTGCTACAAACTAAACTGAAATTCAATACAAAGGTGATTTGCACCCAAATGTCAAGAAAAGATGTCGCAGGTGACGTGAGGGCATGAAAACACAACCAATTAGCGCAGTACAAGACTACAATGAAAAGAAGAATGAAAGGCGGTATTAAAGGCATTCTCTACAAGTTCAAGTGAGTTTATGATTGAAGTATGTCTAGAAGAAATCATTTCGACAACTTTACACGGGGTAGAAGGGTCTGTAAGTTTTGAAGGGACGGAAGGTAACCTAACAGTTTCGAATCAAACAAAATTATCGATTCATGAGCTCGGATTGGAAAGCTTTCCAAAACACAGATACAGTTTTATGAAAGATTAATGGTGACCAGACCAAATAAAAAAAACCTCATCAATGAATGGCAGGTACATTGTTCTGCAGGCGAAAAGATATTTATTTGATACCGATCAACGGGTCATATTGCTTAGCAGGTACGTAAGAGCAACAAATGTTGCATTTGATCGTGAAAGTGGCAGTCATCAAACGGAGATAATTCATTCAACTTGGTCTGCTATTTATGGGTTTTTTATGATAACTTTATTATGACGAGTTTTATATTTATTATGACAAATGTTTTATTTATTATGACGAGTATTATGCTTCTTTATGACAAGATGACAGGTAGGTAGTTTTTTTATGTCATATGGTCATATTTTACTTTCGGTTTTTTTTCATGGGGTGCTTTTTTGTATGTGTGAACTCTTTTCATGTTACATAGTGAAATTTTTTATTGTTACATTTTGATATTTTCATAATATTTCTCTCCATCAAAGTAAATAATATTCTTTAGTTAATCAATTAAGCTATAGATAATGATAATGATAGATAATGATTTGTATTTAATTACTTTTATCTAATTCCTTTTTAATTATTATTAGTTAAATCTCATTTCTAACTATCTTCATTTATAATCCTTTCACGTGTATTTGTTTCTAATTCATTGCTTCTAAAAACAATTTAACTTCATTTATAAAATTTAAGAATAAATTATTCATCAACAAAATTAAGAATTGGATTTTTAAAATTGTTTTCGACGATAAAGATGTGAAATAAAGTAATAGATATACATCTATTTTTTTTTTATGAAATTTGAAGATAAAAGTAAAAAAAAAAAAAAAAAAAAAAAAAAAAATTGGCTAAAGTTAAACGAAAAAAAATAACCAAAATTGACTAAAATATACTGTTACCCCTAAAAGTCCTCCCCACAACACCCGTTGTTGGATTGCTAGTGGTATACATGAGGCTCACTGATGTTCCACCCTCACCTTTCTACCGGGTAAAGGCTATATGGATCATGTGTTTTATGGACATTCATGTGTTTTAGTCCAGCATTTTTCTGATTCATCAGAATTCTGTCAATCCATCAAAACGTTATAATTATGAGAGCCAATGTAATAATTATAATATCAAAAATCATTATGAAATTGACAAATATTATAAATGTTAGTAAATGTGACAGCACAGCTTTTTAAATTTCTTTATTAATGTTATAAATGTTAAAAATGCTATTCAGTTTTTAGATAATAATATAACTACAAATGATATAATTGTATCATAATTATTAGATGTAATGACAAAATACTTGAAAGAAATAAAAAATTTTATATGATATTAATTTGAATTGTCCTTTTAACTAATGCACGTATTTTTTTTATATTATTTTGTATTTCTTAAATAGAAATGAATTAAATATTTAGTAGAATTTAAAACTAATTTAAAGTTTTACAACCTATTAAATGCTTAATTTATTATAAGCATAAAAATGTAATATTTTAAATCACATATTTTAAATGTAGCATTTTTAATTATTCAATATTATTGTTGAGAAATTGTTTCCTCATTATAAGAGATAATGATAGTTTAGTATTGATAGTTTATATTAATAATTATACGTTTTTATATTATCTCATGTTTTGCATATATATAATTTTTTTGGGAGTTCTAAATTTCCTGTCTCTTATAAAATATTACTCTGCCAAACAAACAAGACTACGAGATGGAATAAGGAATTCCCAACTTTTAAGATTGCTTTAAAAGATCATTTTCTGATTGAAAATTAATCTTTGGAGCCTTCAAACTTTTCTAGATAAAATGGGTGAAAGGTCAGAGATATTTCTTATCGAAAATAGCTTTCTAACATGAACAACTTGTTTCCCAACGAAGTTCTTGCAGGGTGATTGCATTTTTCCGGTACATTTTTGTTTTTCTCTTACAACTATTCAAAACTACTTTACTTCAAAATTATACATACACAGATATATATATATATATATTCAGGCCCACTGTATATATATATATACACATACAGTGGGCCTGAGTGGCCGAGTGGCTAGCGCTCTGGCGCTCGGTACCACAGGTTTCGGATTCGAGTTCCGGCGGTGCCCTGGTTGTTTGTAGGGGTTCGAAATCCACTTTAAAAAGTAGGTCCCGGTCTAATAAGATCGTAGAGCGTTGCGGGGGCATTGTTACTCCGCGTCCGTGGCTCATCTTCAAGTTACACGTGCCCCCTGGGTAATGCAAAGTGAGTACGTCTGTGCAGCACTTGCCTTAAGGCATCCAACACCAAGGTGTCTGTGTTTGCCAGCTGCATTAGAAAGAATATATATATATATATAGACAGTGCCTAACGGGAAAACTTTTAGGGATAGCTGCTCTATATTTTTGTGTCGTATAAGAAAAAACACCAAAACTCCCTCTAAACAGCCGAATTACGATGCAAGATGCCTTTACACACGTTGTCACAATCTTTGTCGAGCCTTCTCATTTCTGAAAGCAATCAGAATTGAAAGTAATATATCTAATAAGAAATGGAGATTTATTTCATTATTATATAATGAAAAAATGTATAATATTGTCTTTATCTTAATTATGGTTTATGAGGATTTTATATGAGTTTCCTTAACAGATTTCAGCCATTTTTGCTTATTTAGAGTCATTACAGCATTTTGTAGGTATAAGAATCCGTTTAAGAAATTTAGAAACAAAATGAAAAAGAAAAAGGTCTGTAGTCATTTAAAAAGAATCAGAACAACTTGGCAATGTGCATATTTCCCTTATTTGAAAAAAAAGGCATATTTTTTTATTTTTTCGCTACAGTGTTAGATTTGTAGTGAAACACAATTTGAACCAACAATGTATTATGAAATTAAAATATTCCTCTCTTAGTAATGACCTTTCAGAAAAAGCATTGCTACAAAAATTGTATAATGCTTGATTTCTATATAAATTTCAGTAATATAATTTGCGTAAAAATAAAACCCTATCTTCAAAATCATGTGTTTAAAAAAAAATTAAGGATTTAAAAGTCGTTCTCTCAGAAAACCCAAGGTACATTATTTCTATTTATTTATATGTAGATTAATTATAATGAAGGGGCACTCGTTGCCAGAGGCCTCGGGTTCGAGTCTCGGCGGTGCCTTGAATGCTTATAGTGGTTCGGAATCCACTTTAACCCGGTCTAATATGGCTGTTGTGTGTAAGGCTGACAATCCTACCCGTAAAAAGAAAAACATCAAACATCTCTCTGCCTCGAAATCTACCAGTAGGCAGACGACCTTGCCCACCATGGGGCTGTTACACCAAGAATAAGAAGAAGCTTAATTGTAATATTTATCTTAAAACATAATTAATATCAAGAACATAACGAAAGTATGTTGTGGAGAGTGGCGTATTAAAAATAGGAAAAACGAACTGTTCCTATGAAGTGATTAGGGGATTATAGTCCTTGTTGCTTCACATTCCCATTCAAGATAACGAAAGTAAGGAGTGCTACTATCTCCAAACACTTTTCCAGGTAAATTGCATACAAATAAAGCCCCAGTTGGGACAACAGTTTTTGAACACATAAAATAATTTTAAGCTCTTCATATTATTTTTATTAGTTTGGCTCACTATAATTTAATTGTGTTATAAAAATGTATAATTTCCAGTGATTAATGGTGTAAGAATCATTTCATTATTTTATTGGAACATTATTATGTGCATCCTTCACTATTTCAATACAATAAATTAAGGACGAAAAGCTTAAAAGACAGAGAAATAAAATAAAAGAGGTACTCACAATGATCACAGCTGAAGCTCTTTTATATGTCTTAAAAATTAATTCAAATCAATAATTCAGTTCTTACTTACTGAATGAAATTAGTTCCACGACCTTTTCTTTTCTTTGATCTTTTCTTATAGTTAAAGGACGATCTCTTACTGGAATTTTACATTCTTTACATGATTGAAGGAATAGAAATTAGTCCAATAATGCGCTAAAAGGGAATATAAAATATTGGTTATATCATGTTTATTAATTCAATTTATCTGTATTTTGTTGGAAATATCAATATTGGGCATTTTTACCTGGGTCATTTGCCACTACGGCTACAGATGTATAATAGATTGCATCCCCTAGGATGCTGCACATACTACAATTTGCCACCACAATGTTCCTCTCCAGCTCCTCAAACATTTTTCTTTCTAATGCAGCTGGCACACACTGAGACAGTCTTGGATGCCTTAAGACAAGCGCTGCACAGACGTTACTCACTTTGCATTACCCAGGGAGCGCGTGTCACTTGAAGATAAGCCATGGATGTGGAGTAACAATGCCGCCGTAACGCTCTACGATTCTATTAGACCGGGACCTACGGTTTAAAGTGGATTCCGAACCACTACAAACATCCATGGCATTGCCGGAACTCGAACCCTAAACCTGTGGTTCCAAGCGCCAGAGTACTAGCCACTCTGCCATTCAGGCCCAGTTCCTCAAACATAGTGAAATAATTTTCTGTCATACAGATTTATCGTGCCCTTTCCGCAATAGACATGAAGCCCTTTCATTTCAAATCAAGTTCCATTAGTTCGTAAACCTAATTAAACCAGATTCGTAATAATTCAATAAGTAAGCCCGATTCGTAATAATTCAATAAGTAAGCCCGATTCGACAGGCTGCTTCAACTAAGTTCCTCCTAATATAACTTAGTTTAACATTACAATTATTTATGAAAGTTTTAATTTTGTAAATGCAAAAAATTACTGTCATTGATTAGCATAAAATGGTAAAAGCACAATGTTAAATCATTGATTAGACGTCAACATTTTTTTTAAATAAAAGACGGAAATAAGAAAGATTCAAATAATTTTTATAGAAACCTGTTATCTCCACAAGTCTGAAAGGCCAAAAGAAGTGATATTATATCTTTTTTCTTATTACTTAAAATTGAATCTTGTTCTGGTACTTAACATACTTAGAAAAATAAATCTCAAAATGAAGAAGTAAGGATTAGTACGTGTTCCGAATGCTATGATTTCCACATTAGTTCTTACGTAAAAATGGTGTAATAAATAAAACTAGTGGCGTTGTTCTTGTGAAAGATAAGACCTTGAAAACTAATTGATGTTGGTATGGTAAAAATAGATAAAGCGTTAATGGTATCGGTAAAAAAGTTACAAAGTTTCCAAATGAGCAGTTAATGCTTCCAAAATTTCTAATAAGCAGCAGTATCAAGCATCTTAAGGAAATTGGTGGCATTTGTATCATTGGTCGTATTTGTATCATTTGTATTAGCATTTGTATCATTTGTATTTGTTAATATGCATGAGTTCCTATAAATTCAGGTTAAAGAAAATTCATTCAGGTGGGTTTTTTTCTATACATCACTCTAATTTTGAAAAACTTCTTGAACTACTAAATCTTTTCTGGGAAATTAGGAGTGACGTATCTTTGTATTATATTATAATGTTTTAATATCTAATGGACAGGAAGTATTTAACCCCATCAAGAGATCGACACTTTTGTTTTAATTATTATTCGGGGGAGATTTCTTATGTTTTTCATAAAGTAAGTAGTTGAAAAGTTTTCGACCATTATTTGAAAAATATCAGCACTCTTTTAAAATTAGATGCATTATCACACAATGTCTTTATATCCAATTGTTTTAAGTCCATTAAAGCTGAAATTAAATGAAATAATATCAAAAAATTAGACTTTTCCCATCTTGAATTTAAGATATTCCAAAATGAAAGTTGCATTTAAAAAATTTCTATGCAAAATTCAACGTAAAATATATTTATCCTTTTTCTGCCTTTTACCTTCCATTTAAGGGGGCTTGAATGACCGAGTGGCTAGAGCTGTGGCGCTCGGTACCACAGGTTTCGGGTTCGAATCCCGGTATTGCCATGGATGTTTGTAGTGGTTCGGAATCCGCTTTAAGCCGTAGGTCCCGGTCTAATATGATCGTAGAGCGTTATCCTGAAGCTGCATATTACCCTTAGCCATGGACCGATCACCTGCGAAGGGGTCTCTTGGACCTGGTGCCGGCTTACCAGCATCAGGGGGATTAGTAACAAAAACAGCTTATTCTTATTTCCAAAATTTTACTAATATTTTAAAGTCAAGATATTTCCCAAAGCTAGATGAAATTCATAAAGAATAAAATTTAGAAAGAGGAGAAAAAACTTCTTTTACAATAGTTTTTCTTCGTGTTTTATCAACTTATTGAAATTTAAACGTTAGTCAGTTTAGAATTATGCATTAAATATATGCCATAATTTCAGAATTTCGTGGAATAATATTTTAATTCAACATAACACACACTTCTAGACATAAATTTCAACATAATAAGGATAATTAAATTTCTTGCATTTGAATGCAAGAGTTTCTTATCATTTGAAATCAATCCATCTAATTGATGACATCGAAGTCTCAAATTACTCAAACATGGGTTTTGATTTACCTCAAACTACTCAAACATGCGTTATTTTTTATTAAGTTTTTAATAGATCTGCAAATTTTTATCATTGCTTATAGCATCACTTCAGAATTAAGTAAACATATTTTCCTATAAAATCAAACATATTGGGCATTGCCAATTTGATATGAAACAAAAATTTCCTACAAGTATTAAGAATATTCTTTCCTGATAAAAAAAAATATCGATTTGTTTGCCATAAATGTATGGGATCTTTGTACATATTTTATAAAGAAATAAAAATTATTATACAAATATATATTAGATTCAATGATCTAAAGATTTTAAACGATTAAATAATTACCTGAAATATTCAGACGTGTTAATTAAATTTTCAACCACTAATTCTTCAGGCGCAGGATTTACATTAAATTCTATTATTTTACATTAATTCTATTATTTCACATTTAAAATTATTATTATATACCTTAATTTTTACGTGGTAATCTTTCTACAGAACTAATAACGTTAATTCGATATAATAGAGAGTTTTTGCATACCATACGTTAGTTACCATAGGACGTCCGCTAGCTTTTTCTCCCTAGCGCGCATGCTCAGTTTCCTATGAGCATGCGCGCTAGTTTCCTATGAGCATGCGCGCTAGGGAGAAAAAGCTAACGGACGTCTTACGGTAACTAACGTACGGTATGCAAAAACTCTCTATTGAGACAAGTAAACTGTAGAACTTGAATGGTATATGTGATTTTTTAAAAATGTGTTTGAAAACTTTCAAAAAGAAAACGAGCAACGTAATGCAAAATTCTGTTTGCTTTAACAAATTGTAAACTCTGTATTGAACTAATTGTAGCAATTTTTATTCTTGTGAGTGTATATATATTTACAAATTTTCTATATATATTTGTTGTTGTCGTAGCCCTCATGGAAGGAGGGAAGATGAGTGCAGCTTCTGTTCTGATGAAGCACCCGTAGGTAGAAATCTGACTTCTGCTCCGTGTCGCTCTTACAGTCATAGGAGACCGGGACCTACGGCTTAAAGTGGATTCCGAGCCCCTACAAACAACCATAACACCACCGGGAATCAAACCCGAAACCTGTGGCAACGAGCGCTAGACACTCGGCCATTCAGACACTAATTATAGATTTGAAGGGTCTAAATGGCCGAGTGGCTAGCGATCTGGCGCTCGGTACCACAGGGTTCGAGTTCCGGCGGTGCCATGGATGTTTGTAGTGGTTCAGATTCTACTTCAAACCGTAGGTCCCCGTCTAATATGATCGTAGAGCGTTGCGGAAGTATTGTACTCCGCGTCCATAGCTTATCTTCAAGCTACAGTACCTCCTAAGTAGTGCTAAGTGAGTAACGTCGGTGCAGCGCTTGCTTTAATGCATCCAAGACAATTGTTTAAGTGTTTGCCAGCTGCATTAGAACAAAAAAAATAATAGATTTAATCCTGTGTACTCCATAATACGAGATCCACGTCAAACTGTACGCCCCTGTCTAATTAGCCTAAAGTGTGTACAAAATGACCATAGAGCGACAAAGCAAACCCTAATACGAATATTTTTGCAATATATCTAAAATAAAGTCCACCTTCCATTACGTTAACAGCAGCAATATCAATCTTAGGGAATAAAACTACAAGTTAATGAAGTTTTAACATTAAAAATAATGGGTTTGGTTTGTCATTCTACGGTTATCCTGTGCACACTTTAGGCTAAATATACCCGGACCTACAGTTTAACGTGGATTTCGAACCACCAACAAACAACCATGCCACAGCCTAACGATTCGAACCTGAAGCCTTCGGTATCAACGGCCAGAGCGCTGGCTAGTTGTCCATCAGGCCGCTAAAAATAAGGGGAGATGTTCAAAGCTTTCAGAGCGCTAAAAGCTGAGGTCTCAAGTATCGAACATAGCATTTCTTAATTGGACCTAAAATGTTTTAGTACTTCAATGAACCTAGGCTGCAGCATCAAAAATAAGACTCATAACAATTTAAAGAGAGATTAGAAAAGAGAAGATTATTTGAGAGACAGAAGAGATTCGAGATAATTTCAAGAAACTAGTTTTATCAAAAGCCAAATAACTAGTTCCTATTATATTAAAAATATTGGTACGTGTTTTTGCTCGAAGGACAACCTGGTTAAGAATGTCCCTCATTTTGGTCTTACACTCTGATAACAAGAATCATTATAACAAAGTAGATTCGGTGATCTAAAGATTGTAATAAAGGTATTAACTAACATATCGTTGAACCTATGCTTGAGGAGCCTGATGGCCGAGTGTCTAGCGCTCTGGCACTCGGTACCACAGGTATTTCGAACATCGGTGGGGCCATGGATGTTTGTAGTGGTTCGGAATCTTCTTTAAGCTGTAGGTCCCGGTCGCAAATGACCGTAGAGCGTCACAGAGTCCAATCAGACTTCTACTCATCCACATCATTCCCAAACTGTAAAAGGGCAGCTCTGCTCTAGGCACAGTGATGGGGTGTAGTAGTGAACCTATATTTATGGTAGAACAAGAAGTAGCTGTTTTCAAGCTATACTAGATTTATTTACTTGTAATTGGAGCAATTATCTTTTATTGTTTTTCTAATGCAGCTGGCAATACAGAGATAATTAATCTTTATGTCATAAGCAAGGGCTGCACCGCTGTTACTCATTTAGCACTACCCAGGGGGTACGTGTATAGTACGATCATATTAGAACGGGATCTACGGTTTAAAGTGAATACCGAACCATTACAAACATCCATGGAATGCTGAGACTCGAATCCGAAACCTGTGGTACCGAGCGCCAGAGCTCTAGCCACTAGGCCGTCAGACCCCATTATCAAGTACTTGAATTTTTTAATATTAGCTATATTAATTTAAGAATAAAAAATTTTTAAATTTTTTTTTTTTTTCCTTCTTCATTTTAAAAAATATGCTCTTCGAAAATTCTCATATATACATATACATATTTGTACCAAAAAGTGGTCATTACAGAAAGCTGGCAAAAAAATGTAATTGAAGCCTTTTAGTGCACTTAAATTGTTGGAAATAAAATATGAGGAAATTTACAGTCCTTTTAATGATATGAAGCTCTAGACATAAATATTCAATCTTATCAGCTGTGTAGTAAGTGGTGTTTTACTGCATCTAAAACGTTCCGGTAATAGGACAAGTTACCGACCGGTTTCTATTCAAATTTGTGGTGAGTTTTGACCTTACCCTTTTTTTGTTCACCTTCACTGAAAGGTTTCTTTGCTTTCTCAAATGAGACGTTGAACCGTCTCATTTGAGAAAACCAGTCTTCCAAAGTAAACGAATTTATATATTTACAAAATTTGTTTTGCTTTGCAATTTTTTATACTTAAATTAATGTATGTATAATAGATAACTATATCAAAGGATAGGTAGATGTAGGATAGGTATTACATCAAATGCTATTTTTAACAGTTTTACGATAGCGGATATCTACAGCCAATTATTATTGTTAGTGCATTTCCCAATTGAAAATAATGGAAAATGTTCAAAAATTCTAATCTGTTTTACGCTTCTATCATTGAAAATATGTTTCTTTCTGTCTTTCTGTCTAATATGTTTCTTGCTGTCTAATATGTTTCTTTCTGTCTTGCTGTCTAATATGTTTCTTTCCGTCTCTCTGTCTAATATGTTTCTTTCTGTCTCTCTGTCTAATATGTTTCTTTCTGTCTCTCTGTCTAATATGTTTCTTTCTGTCTCTCTGTCTAATATGTTTCTTTCTGTCTCTCTGTCTAATATGTTTCTTTCTGTCTTTCTGTCTAATATGTTTCTTTCTGTCTGTCTGTCTAATATGTTTCTTTCTGTCTTTCTGTCTAATATGCTTCTTTCTGTCTTTCTGTCTAATATGCTTCTTTCTGTCTCTCTGTCTAATATGTTTCTTTCTGTCTCTCTGTCTAATATGTTTCTTTCTGTCTCTCTGTCTAATATGTTTTTTCTGTCTCTCTGTCTAATATGTTTCTTTTTTTCAAATTTGTTTCTTTCTGTCTCTCTGTCTAATATGTTTCTTTTTTTCAAATTTGTTTCTTTCTGTCTCTCTGTCTAATATGTTTCTTTTGTCTCTGTCTAATATGTTTCTTTCTGTTTCTCTCTGTCTAATATGTTTCTTTCTGTTTCTCTGTCTAATATGTTTCTTTCTGTTTCTCTGTCTAATATGTTTCTTTCTGTTTCTCTGTCTAATATGTTTCTTTCTGTCTCTCTGTCTAATATGTTTCTTTCTGTCTCTCTGTCTAATTTGTTTCTTTCTGTCTCTCTGTCTAATTTGTTTCTTTCTGTCTCTCTGTCTAATTTGTTTCTTTCTGTCTCTCTGTCTAATTTGTTTCTTTCTGTCTCTCTGTCTAATTTGTTTCTTTCTGTCTCTCTGTCTAATTTGTTTCTTTCTGTCTCTCTGTCTAATTTGTTTCTTTCTGTCTCTCTGTCTAATTTGTTTCTTTCTGTCTCTCTGTCTAATTTGTTTCTTTCTGTCTCTCTGTCTTATTTGTTTCTATCTGTCTCTCTGTCTTATTTGTTTCTTTCTGTCTCTCTGTCTTATTTGTTTCTTTCTGTCTCTCTGTCTTATTTGTTTCTTTCTGTCTCTCTGTCTTATTTGTTTCTTTTTGTCTCTCTGTCTTATTTGTTTCTTTCTGTCTCTCTGTCTTATTTGTTTCTTTCTGTCTCTCTGTCTTATTTGTTTCTTTCTGTCTCTCTGTCTTTTGTTTCTTTCTGTCTCTCTGTCTTATTTGTTTCTTTCTGTCTCTCTGTCTAATTTGTTTCTTTCTGTCTCCCTGTCTAATTTGTTTCTTTCTGTCTCCCTGTCTAATCTGTTTCTTTTGTAAAGGTATTTGGTCATAATTAGTTTCGAAAAAGGAAAGAAAAATGC
Source organism: Caerostris darwini (assembly GCA_021605075.1). Taxonomy (NCBI): domain Eukaryota; kingdom Metazoa; phylum Arthropoda; class Arachnida; order Araneae; family Araneidae; genus Caerostris; species Caerostris darwini. Next base: position 52,182 of record BPLQ01015031.1, on the reverse strand, counting down.
TTATAACAGAAATCGGAAGCTTTTTATGATTTGAATTTGCCCTCGTATAAAAAAATAGTTGGATTAAAATTAAATCGTATTCCACTAATAAATTTTAAAAAAAACTACTTTCACAATTTAAAATATTTTACACTATGTAACAATACATTAACTATTAACAAAATGGACAATTAACAATTGTGTATAATATCTCTCATTCATGTATAACACAATTTATTATTATTCGTATTATTTGGAGGCAAAATGAAAACAAAGGAAAAATTGTAAACTGTATCATCAAAAAACCTATTGAGTATTTATCTCATAAAATTTATTGCAAATATAATAAGTAGTACAATATAGTTAACTACATAATTTGTTTAAGTATCATGTCTGTATTCTAAAAAAATCAACTTTCCTTCTATTTCTAAAAATAATTTTCCCTATTTCATCTGGTATGAAAAAAAAATTTTATTTTAAAATATCGATGAATTAAAAGTGGCATGTTTTTTGGGGGACTGTATGTTTCAATTCGGTAGTCAATTCAATGTCTCGTTAGGAAAATAAGAAGAAAAAATACTTATTTTATAAATAAAAAATTTACAATTTTAAAGCAATGAAGTAAAGAACTAACATCTTAAATAAAGGTTGTATGGTCGACGTAAAGATTACACATGTAAACTAAGATTAATCGATGCATCTATTTTTTAGGACTATCTATTATTTTCATATAAAAATGAACTTCGTAGAAAATTTAGTGCCTTTCAACTAAATCTTTGGGCTTAATTAGTTTGAAAAGATAGAAAAAGAATGTTTTAAACAGAAAAGAAAAAAAATTATAAATATAATTATTTGATAATACTCAATAAGTGCGTACTCAGTTTAATAGTAGTTCGTAAATAATTAAATCTACGACTAATAGCCTATGTGAAATAAAGCCACTATATGAAACAAAATACAGTCAAAATAAATAGTAAGGAAATACATTTTTCATACAAGATTTATTTTTCAAAAACTCAATAAACCTTGAAGATGTAAGAGAAGAACATTGCATATATAAAATTTAAATTATATGTTTGGTGTCAACATCCTGAAAACCGTGGTATTATTTAATTTAACTCATAGATTCTGACAAAACTCATTAATAGACATAAAAATCTTTATTCATTAGAAATGTGAATAGATATTTATCAGATTTCTGAATTTGAATAAGATTTGATTCGTAAGTTAGTAACTTTTAGGTTTCATGCCACCCTTTTTTAAAAACTTATTCTTTATTTTCAATAAAAATAATAAATAATAGCAAACAAATATTTACTATTTGCTCACATTCTAAAAATATTTCATATTCTTTGAATTTTGTAACTTATTCTAATTGTAACAATACTAATATTTACATATTCTGCACATTATTTTATACAGGACACAGTTCAACTCCAGTTATAGTTTTGGAATTTTCTTTGAAAATCTACCTCAAATGAATTAATTTTTCAATGTTTACTTACAAAGCTCAAAATTTCATGGATAATTTGAATAACGAAGAGTAAACATTTTCGTTAAATTTAATATTATTACAAGGGCCTGATTGCCGAGTGGCTAGCTGTCGGTACCACATGTTTCGGGTTCGAGTGCCGGCGGGGCCATGGATGTTTATAATAGTTCGGAATCCACTTTAAACCGTAGGTCCTAGTCTAACATGACTGTAGAGTGTAGAGGAAACATTCTTTATCTGTTATCTTGTGGTTTAGTGGGAGAATGACATAATTTTTGCAATATTCCTAGTAGTTTACACATTTTAAATAATTTTTACATGCTCTGGCACTCGGTACCACGGGTTTCGGGTTCGACAATATCCCGACGGGGCCACGGATGTTTGTAGTGGTTCGGAATTCACTTTAAACGTAGGTCTTGCTCTAATATGATCGTACAGCGCTGCCGGGGTAATGTTACTCGCTTCCGTAGCATATCTTCAAGCGATACGTGCCCCCTGGGTAGTGCTAAATGAATAACGTCGGTGCAGCCCTTGCTTATAGCATAAAGATAACTGTTTAAGTATTTGCCAGCTGCATTAGGAAGAAAAAAGTATCATTATGTTAACATGTCTCCCCCCCTTTTTTTAGAGCGGAACTCAACTATTTAATATATTCGAATATTAGAATTTGAGTATATACGAATGTTGGAAGAAGTTTCCTCCCTTTGAATATCTCTCATAATTAAGAAGGAATTTTAATAGAGAAAATATCTGAAACGGAATTTTTGTGCTGTCTACGCAAGTTTATTTTTGTCTACATACTACTTCATTATTGAACAAACATTTCGTGAAAATAGGATCTAAAAATAAAACTAACAAATGTAAAATTAAAAAAATAAATAAATACTAATATAAAATAAAATACAGTAGCTAATAAAGATTTTGGTATACCAGTGGAAACCTTTCAAGTCTTAAAAACATCACTTAAACGTTGTTTAATAAACAGTGCAGAAAACGGAGTTTTTAATTTTTATTCAAATTTAAATAGTGATGTTAAGTAAGATATAGTAGTGATAAATTTTAGTCCATAAAATAAACTTTATGCCACAATTGAAGGATACAAAGTTTATAGACACTTACTCAACTCATTATTTAACAAATGGCTTAAAAAACAAGTTTGGAGTTTAGAACAATACGAATTGAAGAAATCCGAAATTTTTAATAAAAAAAATTAAATACTGGCTGAAGTAAAGAAGTAATAATTAAACAGATTTTCTCAAAACTAGGTTAGAGAAAGAAATTAACGAATCCAAAACATTTTCAGAAATATCTGTATAGTACAAAGTATGATACAGCTATGTAACATCGACACTTTGATAATGTTTCCTTCTATCAGAAGACTTAAGAATGTTGCAAAAGACTGATAAATTACAATATTATATTTTGCATTGAATTTTATTGATAGCAGTCATAATATCATTAATAAGGAAAAACTCATTTCTGTAAATTGAATATGTTGTATAATTTTCTTGTTTTATCCATTCGAATATTGACAAAAAAAGAGATTTGCTTGTTGTGTTTTCAAAGTACTCTTAACAAAATTTCTTTCTTAAATAATATTTTTATCACTATTGTAATACAATAGTTTGGGTCTGAATCCAATCACAATTTTGATTTCTATGTCTTTTAATCAGTTTAAAATAATTGGAATTGGAATTTCATACCAATATGAAAAAAAGATAAAATAACTGATTTATACACTATCAAAATCAAATAAATATTGTAGTTAGTCTATAAAATCACCCGTTAGTCATTAAAAAATTTCGCCCTATCTCAAATTAAATATCAAATAATTACTGTCATTTAATAATTTTTGTAGGAAGTGTTATAAGTAACGTTTTCATTGTGCTTTTTTAGTTTTATTCCATAAAATAAATCTATTGTAATTGGTTTGGAAAATATAATATATTTTGATATAAAATTGGTTTGGATTAAAAACCAAAATGAAAAATATTTCTAGTAATAAAATATTTGATTTGAAGATTTTTCTTAAATGTTGAGAAAGGAATTTTAATTTTTACCCCGTCCCTATATCGGATCTGATATTGAAAATAGATAACGAAAAAGAAAAAAAAAAGGATGAAGCAGTCTGACAAGAAACAGTAGCATTTCACTTTCAAGATGTGCAATCTGAAGGTTTCATGCTGCCTTCTGCTACTCTTCGCAGGTTAGTTGGTTTATGAATGTACCTTTAATTTAAACAATTTATATACCTAATTAACATAAAGGTTGCATTATAGAAGGGAAAGACCTTAAAGCGGTTTTATTAAAGAATTACGGAATGTATTTTAATTTTTCAGAAATTCAATCCAATTTAATTTTAACCCATGAATAACAAATATACAAACTAAAATTGAAAGTATATGAAATTAAATTTAGTACTGTTTGGTTGAAATGCTAATTCATATAGTTGTGTATTTTTACTACTGAAAAGCTATTTCTGTTTTTTGATCACATATGTGATAGATTATATCAAACACGATTTTTAAAAACCCTTATTTTTAGAAGATTTATTTAAAAATGTATATTTATCATAAATATAATTCAAATCTAAATTAAATACTAGTTTAATAATACTTAGTTATTTAATACTATTAGATAGTATTTTTTAATATTCTTTAGAAACATATTTAAACATTTTAGTACATTATTTTTGAAAATATTAGATGAATAATTTTACAATATTAATTTTCTTTTTAATTATTTTGTTTCTCTTGTGAAAAAAATATCTTAAATAAACATTTAATTTCTTCTGAAAATTAATTAAGGTATATTTCCAGTACATTTTAAAAACATAATTTTCTAATAAGAAATTATAATGCTCCGTATTATTAATAGATTGTCATTTTTCATTACGTATAAAGACAAGTCAGATTTCATTAAACTTGTATATTTTAACAAAACGTCCAAGTTGCATACATTTACAGAAAACAGTTTTCCAAATATATAAAATGATTTTGTACATTATATACATAGCTTTTACCTAAATAAATATAGATTATAAATGGCATGTATTAAAACCTTCATTGGCGTTAGGATTAAATTTGTAACTCAGTAATTATATTGAAAGTATAGTAGTAATTCACTTCATTGTATATTGTAATTAATAATAAAATAAAAATAATTGTATATTATTATTAGTTTGTAAATTTCAAATTTAGATAATATTTTATGCCTATAAATAAAGAAATATTTTATTTTCTCTTAAAACTGCAAATGTTGTTTTATTTCTATCATATATGAAGTATATCTTATTCCAAAGCGCAAGAATATTGATTACCTTCACAAGCATAAAATTGCACTGCAGTTTTAAAATCTAACAAAAGAATAATACTCAATAATAAGTTTAAAAATAATCGAACTTCTGGGAAGATAATTAAATCGTGCTTGAAATAATTATTTACTATGTATATTTCCTGTTTAAGAAATAAATGAATAATTTTAAGAAATGTTGCTTCTGACAATGAAAATTAGAATGAAGTTTACAGCAACCAAATTCCAAATTTTAAACAAGATTTATATTTATTATCAAAATTTGTATTGATCTGTGAAAACCAAAACTTATCATTTACTAATATTATATTTATTCATTTAAGTAAACTAGTGCAATCTGGCGCTAGGTGCCATAAGTTTTGGATTCGAGTACCGGCAGTGCCATGGGTGATTGTAGTGGTTCGGAATCCACTTTAAATCGTAGGTCCTGGTCTACTATGACTATAAGAGCGTTGGGAGTAGGACTGACAACCTTACCCCGTAAAACAGAAAACATTTCTTGTCTCGAAATCTGCCAGTAGGCAGACTGGCCTTGGCCCACCATGGGGCTGTTGCGCCATTGAAGATTGGTTTGTCGCTTTACGGTCATTCTGTGCAATCTTTAAGTTAATTAGACCACGACATACAATTTAACGTGAATTTCGAACCAGTAACAAACATCCATGCCCCCGCCAGGATTCGTACCTGAAGCCTGTGGTACATCGGTCAGAGCCCTAGCCAATTGGCCATCAGGCCGCATGGCTGTGAAGAAGAAGAAAGTAGTAAAATAAATATAGTTGATGTATTGATGATGCTTTTAATTCACATATTTTGTAAGCAAGTTGGTGATACATATTTAGATAGTATTTTGAATTTAACCAATATCTAAATGACGTTAAAAAAATAACAAGTCATTAACTTTATAGGAATGAATCCCATAAATTTGAAAAATTTTATTCATCAAAAATTTAACATCAAAATCTTCATGAAAAAACTTTAATTCTTAGTATGTCGGTAATTTCAGTTTGAACTGTTACAATAATTGTGAAATTGAAATAAATATTTTAATACAATATTTAATACAATTTTAATACAATATTTAATAATATTTTAATACAATTTTAATACAATTTACAATAATTGTGAAATTGAAATAAATATTTTAATTGAATAATAATTGAATAATAAACCGTGTCTTTCCAGGTTATTCAAATACTCAAAATTGCCCTGCGACAGATAACGGTAAGTTATATTCTTGACATTTTCATGACATTTTTTATAAAAAGAATTTTCATCCTTGAAATAATAAAGCATAAATTTTCAACGATCATTGAAATTATGAGTAGTAATACTGCCATATTTTTTTAATTTCTAATTTTTTTCTGATATCATTGAAATTAATTGCAATTACAATGCTTTCTATATTTTTAAATTCACATAGCAAAAAGAATTAAACATTTATATAAATAAAAATTTTGATTAATTATTAAAAAAATTAAATTACTTAATAATAATTAGTTTACCTCATATATTCAATATTAATGATACATAATGTCTGCAGCAATAGAAAAAATGGATTACTTGTAAAATTAAATCTTTTATTGACATTATAGAAATAGCATTAATACAAAGTAAAAAGCGTACAACAAATTTTAATTATGTCTTTTTATTATAAAACTAGATAAGCTGATAGACTGACCAGCTAATACGATTTGATGAAAGAAATATTTCATTTCATAGTCTTTTTCGGATGTCGAAAAATAAATAATCGATATAATACATATATAGTAAATAAGGAATATCATTGAATTCTTATCGATTCGTTATAGCCATCGTTATGTATTTATTATTAGAGAAATTACAATTAAAAATGTAACAAATTGACTAGTTTCCATAAATGAAGGAAAAATCACATAACTAACAACCATCATTATACTTGCCACTACAGCTTGTGGAAAATTATGATAACACTTTCCCAGACTTTCCTATTCCTAGTATTTGTTTTCAATCGTCTCACTTTCATTGCTCCCAGATCTTTCTCCACTTCTTCCTTCCACCTCCTCGTAGATCTTCCAGATTTTCACCCACCATCTAATAATATAAATTTACTTTTTACTTTGTCATGCTAATGTCCTTCAATCATTTCAACTCGCCTAGCCCCCCCCCGCATTCTTTTAGGCTTAATTGTATATATAATAACCTTTCCTTTGTAAATTTTTACGTTTCAAGTAATAAGCACTTTTTACTTTCTTTGCATTCGGGTTCATTTCTCCGAGTCGTAAATTACAGCTGGCTTAATAATGATCTTATAAATTTGTAACTTAATTTTCCTTGCAGTTTCAGATCTGTTTATATTTTACGAAGAGAAAAATCTTACATTCCTTACAGAAACTCTAGCTTTGATTTCTGGAGTAATTTCAATTTTACCTGTAATTCACGCTCCTTAGAAATTAAAACTCGAAACTTTCTAAATTTTAAAATTGTTATTTAGGATAAGAGTTCCTCTTCCATTGGTTCCTTTTCTACCTAACAGCAGGCATATATATATTCACATGAAGCCCAGGAATTTTTCTCTCCATTTTCAACATCTTACAAAATTCTATGAGGACACTTTCACTTCTAGCAATTAGGATCATGTCCTCAACAAAGGTAAAATTTCAGTAATTGTTCCTACCCTGTTTGAAGTGTTCTTTATAACATTTCCAAGGTAAAGATTAAAAGGTATTGTTCTGTCAAAAGAAAACCATCCAATTCGAAATCTAAATATGCTTCGAAATAAAAGAGGCTGAATAAAACTGGTATATACAAGATTTGAATCACTATAACTGGAATGTGTCATTGGAAAATAGCATTAAAATGTGTGCTTGAAGATTGTAAATTTCCTTGTGATAGTGAGATTAAAAAAACCGGAATAACCAATTCCGATACATCCTTTTTCAGAAGTACTGAGATGAAAGAAGGAAAATTGTATTGAGAGATTAGAGACAGGACAAAATCAGACAACGGTGACCAGATGTTAAATGTACATTTATAGACATGAACAATGCTTTAAACTACAAATTTGCCAACCAGAAGGTTCAGCCAACGATTGTTAAAAGCTTATAACCGATGCAATACATAACATATAGCACTTACACTGAAGTGACAAAAGTCATGGGATAGCAATATGCAAATTTTCAGATGGCAGTAGCATCGCGTAGAACAGGTATAAATGCGCAGAGCTTTCATTTCTGTTCAAGTTATTCATGTGAAGAGGTTTTGACGTGATGATGACCGCACGACGGGAATTAACAGACTTTGAACGCGGAATGTTAGTTGGAGCTAGACGCATGGGTCATGCCATTTCGGAAATCGTTAGGGAATTCAACATTCCCAGATCCACTGTGTCAAGAGTGTGCCGAGAGTATGAAATTTCAGGCATAACATCCCACCATGGACAGCGCAGTGGTCGACCGCCTGCACTTAACGACCGAGACCGGCGACGTCTGCAAAGAGTCGTAAATTCTAACAGACAAGCAACACTGCGTCAAATAACCGCAGAAATCAATGTGGGACGTACAAGGGACTTGTCTGTTAGAACTGTGCGGAGAAATTTGGCTTTCTTGGGCTATTCCAGCAGAAGACCGACTCGAGTGCCTTTACTGACAGAACGACATCGCTTGCAGCGACTCTCGTGGGCACGTGAGCATATCGGTTGGTCCCTAGATGAATGGAAAACCGTGGCCTGGTCCGATGAGTCACGATTTCAGTTGGTAAGAGCTGATGGTAGGGTTTGAGTGTGGCGCAGATCCCACGAAGCCATGGACCCAAACTGTCAGCAAGGCACTGTTCAAGCTGGTGGTGGCTCCGTAATGGTGTGGGCTGTTTTTTCATGGCATGGACTTGGTCCTCTGGTGCGACTGGACCGAACATTGACTGGAAATGCTCATGTTCAGCTACTTGGAGATCACTTGCAGCCATTCATGGACTTCATGTACCCAAACAACGGTGGGATTTTTATGGATGACAATGCGCCATGTCACCGTTCCACAACTGTTCGCGATTGGTTTGAAGAACATTCTGAACAATTCCAACGAATGATCTGGCCACCTAGATCGCCGGACATGAATCCCATCGAGCATTTATGGGACATCATCGAGAGGTCTGTTCGTGCCCAAAATCCTGCACCATCAACGCTTTCACAATTATGGACGTCTATCGAGACAGCATGGCTCAATATTCCTGCAGAAGACTTCCAACGACTTGTTGAGTCCATGCCACGTCGAGTTGCTGCACTTCGCCGGGCGAAAGGAGAGCCGACACGATATTAAGAGATATCCCATGGCTTTTGTCACTTCAGTGTATAATAAAATGCTTATTAACTACAGATAGCAAATTTTATATGAGAATCAATGTAATTGTTTTATGAATACATAAGTTGCAATCATTGGTTGTAAAATCAAAAGCTTTATTAATTAAAGCTTCTATGCACTAATTTTTAGGGAAAAAACCACACAGAATAAATATTCATGCAGAAAAAGTACGTAATCTTATTTTCAATTGTGAAATTCAAACACTAGTTTTAAAACTTCAAGTAACTGTATAAGATCTGAGGTGGGAAAATGTAGTTATTTATGCCTCTTTGCAGTAAGCTGAATATAACGGTAATCTTCTGCTCTTGTCACTGTAGGTCCTTCTCAACTGTACGTTCTAGAAGATGATTCTTTTCTTAGAAAGGCATTCCACATTTTATGAATTATAGAAGGCAGCTATCCAGCTATCTTTCCACATAGGATTGACTCTGACCGGATTCTATTAGTCCAATACCTCGCCGTCGTAATTATTCAGAATGGTGTCGAGTACTCATATCTAAAACATTGCTATCTCAAAATTTTCTTACGTAACTTGTACTTGCAGAAACTGCAAACGCTTTTATAGCCTGTTTACGGTCACTTTTCCATTAGCGTTAAACGACAGCAGTTACACTATGTTACTATATTCTGATGAAACTTTATTTTGTACGTATACTGCTTGACTTTTATGAAAATTTACCTATTTTTAACTGTGAAAATGCAATTTTTCTGATTTTCCCTTAATTTTTGGAAACTAGTGTATATTACTAACATATGAATATGACGTAATTTTATCTTGAATAACCGTAATGTTTCGTTACAATGACAATAATATAATAATGCAAGGTGTAAAATTTATTTACGAATCAATGTATGTATAATGTGTAAAAAGTAATAAAATATCACAGTGTCCTTTGCTGTTGTAGATTTATTGATTTGTGATGATACTTTAACATCTAAATTTATGATTATTAGGAATGGAAAAAAATTTGCATCAATCAGTTAACCTTTACAGGGCTTATAAGTACTTGTTTCTGTTCTCAAAATAAATAAGTGAATAAATAAATAAAAAATAAAAATAAACCCTTCTATCTAGCAATGAGATAATAAAATGTATAATACTGTCTCTCTGGTATTTTTATGAGATAATAAAAGTTAGCAATATAATGTAATATTATGCTTTTGTTTTGTTTTGCAGAAAATGTATTGCAACCTGGTTATGATTACATATATAGATTTGAAAGCAAGGTTGTGGCTGAGGCTGTTGGGACAACAGATGATAAAAGTGAAATTTCTATTTCATGTGATGTCCTAATATCACATGTGTCATCTTGCCTCTATACCTTCACACTCGACAAATGCTCCACAAAAGCAGTCGAGGTCCACCAGGCTCTGAATCAGCTTGGATTGAAGATCAGCCTCTTTCCGATCTTTCCAAGTAATTTTCAATACAAACATTAATACTGATTTATTATCAAACAACAGCATTTCTGTTCGACACTTCGTGTAATACGTACCAACATATATTTAACTAGTTTATAAAGCTTCGCGATGGTACTAATGCTGAATATACCAGTACCAAGTATTAAAATGATTAAACTTATTTGTTCAGATATATTCAGACTCCAACCAAAATTCCACTTTCAACAAACGAATTTTGAATTTCTTGTTTGGCGAAGTTCACGAAGATTCAATTATTTTTCGGAAATGCTGGATGTTCGCTAAAGTGTCGAATAAGAAATTTACCCTGCAGAACTATCATCTTTACAATTCATATTACAAGATTTTTTTTAATAATTAACAAAGCTATAAATTCGAAATCATATACTTTTACAACTAGCTTCTAACATTTACACCATGCCAATACCAGTAAACACACTTAACATATGTTGCCGATTGAAGCGAAAACGAAACGTTGAGTCGTGACTGGCCTCTATGACAATACTCCACACCACGCGCTAAAGTGTTATTGGCACTTTAGGGTTAACGACATATCACGGGCTAGGCTGAGATCGGCAGGGAAAGCATTAAACAAAAGTTCTTTTCTGACAACAGTCACTTGGTGCCTGAATTATTGGGTTGGTAAAAGAGTAATTTTGAATATCACTATTTAAATCTATGGTAAAAACCGAACTTACTTTCTTACCAATCCAATAGAAAGTTTCTTTAATTTAAAATAAATTTTTAAGAAAATTAATTAAATTAAAATTAATTGTTTGAAGTTTATGCGATTGTGATCTTTTTAAATAAATTTCTGTTCCGTTCAAATATTCTGTTATATAGACTTATTTATATTTTACTTTCTGTATTTTTTTTTATTAATAATTAATCACAATAATTTTTTCTTTGAAATTGATCGAACCACAATTATTAATTGACATCAGTGTTTTACATCTGCGACTGAGATTTACTCTTGATTTCTTTGCACTTCTCAATTTTTTGTTTCATAATAAAACTAGCCAAACTAACGTCGAAATAGTCGAAATCTCGAAAAAATTCTCATGAATTATTTTTTCTTGAGTGTTTATTAAAAATAGAAATTAATAGAAAATACGAAAAATAAAGTGAGTTATACTTTTAAGAGGATGGATATATTCACGAATACTTTAATTCAATTTATGAAAATTAAAAATGTTTTCTGTGGCCGGGTATTGCCTAGATAGCTAATCGATGGACCACCGTTCAACTAATTTAAAAAGATGAAATAGTTGAACGATCAGCACTGCAGGGTCCGTAAAATAAGATGATCTTTCTTTTAGAAAATAACTAGCTCAAAGTATCCACCTTCCTCAATAAATACTCTTAGGTAAGAGGATTGTAATCATTCTGGGTCAGTGGAGTAGGGTCTTACTTCCCAGCTTTAAATAGCGAGAATGTAATTTTGTTCGAATGGATAAATTTGACAATTTTTACTACTGTTTGACCAACTACTGCAGATAGGTGAAAAAAGATTAAAAAATAATATAGATTAAAGTTTTCTAGCAATATAAAAATTGCCATCCAATTATTGTAATCTGGTGTCTTCCGTCGCAGACATAATAGAAGCAGTCTACCGGCTGCTTTCCCAAGATTACCACAATTTAATTTCGTTGAGAGAAAATGCCATTTTTGCTGCTAAAAATGAAGACGTCCATGAAATAATGAAAAAAATACTTGTCATGCTACCAGGCATAGTCCCTGAATACAAATCTTTTTATATCGTAGTAGATGCCGATAAGATCGTCATTCAACCACCAGACTCTCTAAACTCACTTGATCCGGACAGATTGTCTCCATGTTGTTGTTTTACTTAAAGTGGTATCTCCATTAACTTTACTTAAACAACGACTGACAAAGCTTTACTATACAATGACACAAGACTGAGTATAAAGAAGATCCTGGGCAATGTGATTAAAGCCACTATTTTAACATGAAAGGAAGAGCGTAAAACATTTTTTATCTCACGGATACCACTATAGTTGAAGAGATTGCAATTTCCAGTAAGACTTGCGTTCTCGATCACCAACAAGTTACAAGCACAGTTTATTAAGAACTGAGAGAGTGGATATGAAATCGCCGTTTTTCTGTCATAGACAGCTTTTAAGTTGATTGCTGAAGGGTTTCACCCAAGAATTTATTTATTCTTGCACCTGGAGTTGAAACTTAAAACGTTGTTTATAAGCAGGTTTTGAGTTAAATCAATATCATAATGAATTTGAATTTTTTTTTTTTTTTTTGTTTTATAATCTGTATGCGTTCATATATTTTTAAACAACTGCAATTAAATTGCTTCAGTTTTACATTGCATTCATTTTTCTGTTATTCATTCTCCTGGCAAAATATAGAAAAAATAAATACCTGGGCAGTGCTGTTTAAATAGCTTTAAAAGGCTCATCAAAAGAATGAAAATGTTAAATTAATAAAAATCTTAATACCTTGCCTATCATGTTCTATTTAATACTCAGGTTAGTTATTATTATCGTTATTAGTTAAATTCGTTAATAAATCACCTTAGAATTGTTTATATATCATCAACTCATTCAAAAAAGTGACTTTATAAGTTATCCCTTTTTAAGTACGAAGATTGTGTTAAATGTCAATAGAAAAATCAAGTATATGTAAGGAATTTATTGGAGATCTTAAAAAGTCAGGACAAATCTGTCAAATAGGATTTACTTGAGAAAAATATTATCTGTAAAACCTATTAAGAGTTATACAGGACTGTAAAAAATTCGGTGAAAATTTCAAAATACAATAAATAACATAATGAAGACTGAAATTGACTTAGGATTAAATGCAATATAAGTATAATAAAAATTTTGCTGTGAGCAGGGTCAAATTTACCTGTAAGACATTAATGTGAATTATGTTAAGGTATATAAATACAGAATTACATCTACAAATTTTTGATTTTAGATATACGTTAGAATTTAGATATAATTTAGTTACTCGTTAACATCTAGCAATAGACAAATACATTTTGAAGTATCTCACTTACGGAATTAAAAAAAAGTATCAGAAACCATTTGGAAGTAAATTCACTCGAAGTATTCTTGGTATTGTAATTCTATCAAGAAATATCTTTCTTTTTTGACAATATTTTACACATCCAGTACACAATTAATCAATTTTTATATTGAATTGAGCACTACAATGAATATACGCCTTTCATTGATATTTTTATCTTATTAAAATTAACTCGTATTCTTCATAAATGTAATGCTTTTTTATCTTCAAATTCTGCATGATAATCTATAAAATTTATTTCATTACTGTTTTAAAGTACCTTCATTTAAATATGTCCCAGGGAATTTTTAGGGAAATTATTTTGTAAAAACTTTAAAAAAACATTTGATTACTTTCATTTATTGAATTATCTATCCCATTTAATTTTTATCCTATACAAGAAAATTTAAATGGTGCATAAATTTCTCTGTTATGTGAAAATTATGATCACACTGATATTTAGCAGCATGCACACCAGGTACAAACAACAAATGAGAAGTTATTAATAATTCCTAGTAAATATAGTTTTATTCTATTCTGTAAATAAATCTGTTATATCTAAAGAATAATACTTGAAACCATTTTCATGTTTATGCTGCGAATATAGTAGCCAATTCTATATTATGTTACTTACCTTCAACTGTATTATAACATTTATATGTTATTTATATGAAAAGAATAATTGTATTTGTTTCAGTATATTTAATATTGCTATTTTAATTTTTATTACGTAATCCGAATTTGTCTTTCAAATTTCTATGTTTATTTATTCCTTGCATGATAATTTATTTATGTAACAAAATTCGGTTATTAATAAGAATCCCGTGAAAAAATAAAATGCATCATACGTGTTTATTATATATTCTCTTAGATATCCAGTATTATTTTCTCTATCCAATGGCGAAATCACCGAAATTCAAGTAGATGAAAATGATCCCATACATTTTGTCAACATTAAAAGAGGAGCTTTATCGGCATTTGTTTTCAAATTATCCTATACAACACAGCCGTCAAAAGAGGTATGCTAATTTTGCTTCTACATGAAATTGCAGAATTAATAATTTGTTATATATATATGTGTGTGTGAATTTTATTTCAAATATATCTTCCATCTCAGTTTCCCATAATTGTTTTTTAGCATAGCTGATTCGAACGAAATTATTTTATCTTCCAATTAATTAAGTTTGCAAATTTGATATTCTTCTAGTCTTCAAATTCCAAGCTTTAAATTAGTGTTATAATTATTTGAAGCGTGAAATGAATTATCTTTGAAACAATCCCAACTATGAGTCCAAAATATACAATTAAAATATTCTTATTTTATTTAAGAATTGTATTGTCCCCAAAAGTGGTGGTATGGTTTGACTCTTTGTTAAAGCATGAATTTTCAAAATTCACAGCTTTAATTAGAAAAACTAAAGAGGTATTTTTTAATCTTTACTTGTTTAAGATCCAGGAAAATGGAACTTTTATGAATCTGATTATTTTTGTTTTAATATATTCAGGATACTTAAGAATTTTTATTTTCTGAAGCTATTTTCTATGTTTAAGGATCCTTTGTAATTAATATTAATAGAGATGTATTGGATAAATAATAAAGAAGACGTATTGTATAAATAATAAAAATTAGTCAAGATGGAGTTTAAATGACATGTTTAACAATTCTCATCAGTTAAATTCAGTTGTTCATGAAAGAAGTATTTTCTAAATGCCCTAAGTTAAATTGAACTTATATAATAGAAATATCAATGTGGTGCTCATATTGGTATGGATAACCAATAAATTTAATAAGGCAAAAATTAAGTCGAATTATCATCTTTATTTGGAAAGAAAATGATAAAATGATAGAAAATGATAAAAAATGATAAAAGGATAAAATGATTTAAATGATAAAATTAATAATCTAAAATAATAGCATTACTGTATTTTCACTAAATTTGGAATATACAATTTAAAACGACAGAAAAATAAGTCTATGAATCGGCTAATAACGGGAAAGTGTAAAAGAATCCAACAATTTACCTCACTACAATGATTTCCAAACAGGCATTAATTAAAATAAAATTGTATCCCTTTTACCGTGATTCAATTACTTTGTCTTCAGAATAGGAGTATAGTTCATTAGACAAATGTTAATATAGATTTATTTATTTAAAAAATCAAAATAATAAAAAAATAATAATAATAAATAAGTTACAAAGGATAAGGACATATTAAATTTTTAGCTATAACAATTGAAAATAAAATCCATCGAAGAATTTCAAATACCTCTACATCTAGATATTGCAGATTAAATTAAAACGTATAGGTTTATAAAATTGGTGTCAAATAAATTGAAAGCAATTCTGAAATATTTTATGGTACTTTTATGTACCATCTATCTATATTTTTTTAATTTAGAAATCTTATAAGAATTCAGAATACCTGCAATTTATTTAAAATTAATATCATGGACGATTGATGCATGATGATGCTTCAAATTTTAGATATCGTCGACCATTACTGTTAATTGTTGATTTATGTCGGTAACATTTATTTATCATACTGTAGAAACAACAGCAATCGTATCTGTAGTACAACAGCAATCGTATTTGTTGAGTTACAGAAATATGTAGAACATTAAATATATTTCTTCATCTAATGTGTATTGAAATAACAGGAGTCAAATTATTTTAATAACTCTTTGAAA
Organism: Caerostris darwini; assembly: GCA_021605075.1. Taxonomy (NCBI): domain Eukaryota; kingdom Metazoa; phylum Arthropoda; class Arachnida; order Araneae; family Araneidae; genus Caerostris; species Caerostris darwini. The sequence continues at coordinate 35,915 of BPLQ01015031.1, read as the reverse complement.
TGTATTGAAGGAATGAAATCTTCAGGGATGAAGGCTTTGAAATGTATTTAAATGTATAAATAAATGTGAATTTGGAAAAACAAATTAATTAATTTTTTAAATATTAAAGCCTTTGCATCTTTCTCTGTAGTTTTAATTTTGTGAAATGTGTCAAAAACTTTTGAAGCTTAATTCTTGATTAAAAATTAATTAACATTTATTTTGATGGATTGATATTTATACAGGTTTTGTTTTCCTTTATTTACCTATATAGTAAAAATAGGATGTCTAATGTTAAGAAATGTTAATTTGTTCTGACAGATGCATACAGATGTCCATGGTACGTGTCCCTGGTCATCATACCCTCTTCTTGGTTCCAAAGGATCAGTGAAGGCTGAGAAAGATATGCTTCATTGCTCTTTTCCAAGCAGAAAAGACTGGCAATTCAGCCCGTATTCATTGTTTTGGAATATGGTAAATGTTAAAAATATATATATTTTTTTTTAATATTATCATTATTTACTTGATTTTCATCTTGACTACAGTAGAACCTTTTAAGTCGAACCTCGATAAGTCGAAAACCTCCACAACTCGAAAAAAAATTTTGTTCCCTTCCCTTCAAGCCCCAAAACCTCCAGTACTTGAAATTTCAACCCTCTATAAGTCGAAATAATTAGTCAATCTCCACAAGCCATTTTGGTATATATTTTTCCTCCGTAACTCAAAAAAAAAAAAAAAAAAAAAAAAAATGGTTCTCTGTATCTCGAACATTAGCAATTTTTGATTTTACAATCTTTTTTACAACCTTTACAACTCGATCATTTGAAACTAATTACCTCTATAGCTCGAAGAAAAATAAGTTACCGACTTTAAGGATTTGCCGACAATGCAGGTCATTGTTTCTTAGAAAACAATGCATGAGTATATAGTAAATAAAATAACCAATTCTATGAAATAGCAACTCGGAAGAAAAAGAATTTTCTGCTCTTTATAACTTAGATAATGCTATAGATAGAGAACGATCGAATTTTCTAGAGCAAAAAAAAAAAAAAAAAAAAAAAAACTGACTTTTTTGATACATAATATTTTTAATTTTAAGGTTGTTTCGGAATTATTTTGATTTTTTATTGTTGTACATAATATAGCTTTTAAGTTGAAAATAAACATGTTTATTACCTCTGTAACTTGAATTTTTATTTATTTTACCTCACTAACTAAGAATCTAAACCTCTACAAGTTGAATATTTCTTTACAAAATCCGCGTAAGTCGAAAACTCTATAACTCGAATTATTTGGCGACTCCCTTGAAGTTCGACTTACAGAGAGGTTCTACTATATTAGATATTATGAAGTGAGCTTAAATTTTAGTTCTTAATCATTTTTCTTGTTTTTAATAAACTTTTTTATGATTCCTGAGTTAAAAAATAATAAATTTGTATTCATTCAAATTCATTTGGAGTAAACACTTTCATCACTCATAATGATAATTTCAACAGAAAAGTAACCTCTTCTGTGTAATGATTTCCAACAAAGTTTTAACAATTTTTTTAATTTCATAAAATAAAAAACAATGAAAAATGTGAAAATTATAATAAGCTAATAAGTAGCAGAGGCTTCAATAAAGGTACAAGCATGATATTCCTGTTCCTCAAAACTGCATTTATAATTCAAAATTATTTTATGACGTTATAAAAATAAAGAGTTATTACTTTAGAATTTTTCATAATCATTAGTAAATGAACTTGGCAATATATTTTCCGGATTCAATTCAATATTTTCATCAAAAGTTTTATTTGCACACTACCGAGATTTTGAATATTTTAAAAACACATGATTTGTTTCTATTTAATCATGAAAAAATGATCTATTAAATTTCAAATATTTCAAAAGTTTATCATTAAATTACCCACAAATATGATCTTCCAGATACACTGAGGGAAGTGTTGTAACAAACACAAAAAACATTTTTGTATAATAATTAAATTTTGTATATTTTATTTTTATTAAATACTATGCTTGTATTTTCAGAGTTTCATTCAATATGTCATTAACTCTACTACATCTTGTAACTACGACATCAACATCAACGAAAAAATACTAAATAAAGTTTATTGCAAAGAAAGGCACGCTATCATGTTGGAATCATCGTCTAAAACTGATGTTGCTGTTCAGTCAAATATTCAGTAAGCATATGAATGATTTTAAGTTAATTTATTATTTAACACATAAAAATAAAAGGGTCAAACAGACTTTAAAAAAGTTAATTATATTTTAATAAATATTGAAAAGCAATGATTTATAATATATACATAAATACAATGAATAAGCCTAATCATAAAACCAGATAATATGTTACCTATATTTTAAGATCCAATTCGGCTTAAGAAGTGAATATACACTGGTGTCCAAAAGTTAAGCATAATTGATAATTATGTGAATAAAGAAGGAACTGTAAATCAGAATGGCGGGAAACGTGATATGCGAGTGTAAAATGGTTATAAAATAAGAAAGCAAATCAAAAGAACGATAATAATTAATTTTATTATCCAAAGTAGCAGTTTGAAAGAAAACTGAGCATAGCAAGGGTTCACACTTTAAAGAAAAAATGAAAGAAAACATTAAATAAAATACTGATGCTGCAGTTTAATAAGGCGTGTGGTCACCTCTGACAGCCAGGCACGCTGCACAGCGATTTACCATACTTGCTATGAGATGATGAATGAGTTGTGGGCTCAAACGGTTCCAAGCTTCTTGGAGAGCTCTCTTCAGTTCTGTAATGGAGCTTGGTGGGTGCGAAAGGGCTGCAATTTGTCTCCCGAGCATATCCCATACATGCTCGATAGGATTTAAATCAGGGAGTTCGCAGGCCACGACATGCGCTGGATGTTTTCCGTTTCAAGGAAGTCATCAACCAGCACCGATCGGTGACATGGCGCATTATCATCCATGAATATGAAGTCAGGACCGACAGCACCTCGAAACAAGCGAACATAAGGCTCAAGAACTTCGTCTCTGTATCTTTGACCAGTCACAGACCCCGTGTCAAAGAAATGGAGGTCTGTGCGGCCGTCCATCATGATGCCTGTCCATACCATTACTCCCCTTGATGGAAAATGATGTCTTTCCGTTATGTTTCTTGGTTCAAAACGTGTTCCACGTTCTCTCCATATCGTTACCCGACGAGAATCACTACTCAGACTAAACCGGGACTCGTCACTGAACATCACATTGGCCCACTCTCCCACACTCCAATGTTGATGTTTCAAACTCCAGTTCAAACGAGCGCGTTTATGCGCAGACGTGCGGTGAATGTAAACTGCTGGTCTTCTGGCATACAGGCCAGCATGATTGAGTCTCCTGTAAACAGTTTGTCTCGAAATTCGTATTCCTGTGGCGACTGTGAGCGCCGAACCCAGTGCTCTGGCAGTACTGCCCCTCTGACGTCGCGCACTTATTACCAGATATCGGTCTTGGCTAGGGGTTGTGACTCTTGGTCGACCTGATACTGGTTGTCGGGTAACATCTCCCGTTCTTTGAAACCTCTGCCACAGTCTTGAGATCACAGACTGGTCCACATTCAAAATTCGAGACACTTCGGTTTGTGATCATCCGGATTCCAGCATTCCAACGATTCTTCCTTTCGCAAACATGTCCAATTGGCGTCTTTGTGCCATCATTCACCTTGTTTGATGGTTAACAACGTTCCTTCGCACAGCAGTTGCACGAAACTTGTCTGAACTGCCTATGCTGCGTGAATCGGTTTCTCTGCGTTCCGACATGCGCAGGTGTTTCGCGCAGGACGTAGTCGACTGAAAAGTTTTGCATAAACCCAATGTTTCTTCTTCACTCAATTAATATCCGCAAGAAATTTGGAATAATTTTACGAATATTTACTCCATGTTTTTCGCATTTTACGATTTATGCTTAACTTTTGGACACCAGTGCATTTCTGTACATTTTTCTATGAAAATTTGTCAACTGAATAAAATTAGTATAATATGAACATACATATATTTGTTACTTTAAACTTAATGAACAGTAAAAGCTATTATAACTTCTGTCCTATAATCAATTAAATGTTTAAGCATTATTTGATGAGGAGACATCAAAGAGTTAAAAAGGATTTAATTTGAAAATTGAATTCTAATGATTGGCATCTACTTGATATTTCAAAAAGAATAATTTCATTTACTGAACTGAGTCAAGTATTCAAAATTTAAAATGCCTAATATTAATTTTGAAGTCATTTCTCTTTGGTTGTGATATAGACTAGAGTAATCTAGTAATTAGACAATTTCTACAGCATGCTATCTCTAACTGAAGAGTATTGCTGCGCTTTCAATGATAAGTTGAATAATTTTAGAAGACAAATATATTTCAAGACACTTTTATTTTAAATTCTTTAAACTAGTATATAAAATGAAATGAAATACATAATTAAAACAATCGTATATAGTTGTATTAAAGAGAAGCGATATAAAGAAGAGAAAATAAATTTCGCATTATTGTGAACAATTTTAGATCCCTGAAAAAAAAAATCCAGGACAGTTAATATTAATTTCAAAGATTTTTTATCATTTTGAATTGATGACAGTAAAATACTTACTGGAAAAATTATCAAGCAAAATTTTACAGATTTTAACTAGCAAAGTCAATTCATTTAGAAGTTTGATTAGACTAGTCAACTTTAAAAAACAATGCAACTTGATAATGAAATATGAAGTAACTAAACGAGAAATAAGATTATTAATGTAAAAGAATTTTTCAAATTTTATTTTATTGCCTGATTTTTAATGGGTAGGTCATGTACCTACTTTATAAAAATATTCCAAATTTAATTCTATGAATAAAGTTTTGATTATTATTACGCTTACAGCTTTTTAGTATGAACTGAAAGTTTATTATTGTTCATTTGTTTCGATCAGTTTATTGAATGTCTCTAAATTTATTGAATGTCAACTTCTTTAAAATGTTTCTAAATTTATTGAATGTCAATGTCTCTACAATGTCTACTGTCTTACTTTTACAGGTATAGAATGAACTTTGTAAGCTCAAGTCCTCAAACAGAAAAAAAAGATCTCCCTGATCTCTCTCGAAAAACTGACATTAGTTACGAGTTCGAACGAACGCCAAATCCCGATGAAAATCCAGAAGATTTTTTACCTGTGGCTAAGAAGATGCTGTCTGATCTTGTTGAACAATCTATGGATGAAATAAGTCTTTCTACCATTCCTCAGTTTACAAATTTCGTTGCTTGGATTAGATCAGCTAAAGATTTAAGTTCTTTTATAGAAGAAGTTAAATCATGTTCTTTTTTAACTACAGCATGTACTCCACACATGAAGGTTTGTATGACCCTGAACATTCTTATATAATAGGCTATTGTAAAAAAATTACTTGCGATGTATTATTTTTTATGTTAGATAGAAACCGTATTAATTTCTAATTATTCCAAACATTTAAACAAAAAACCGATCAAGTTTCTACTTTAAAAAATGTTTCTGCATCATTTGTTGGGAATAAAAATGGTAATTTTTTTTTATTAAAAATTCAATTTTTAATTATTTTAGGACCTTGGTATGTCTTATCTGAAGGATGCTTTAATACAGTGCAACAGTCTACCGTGTATCCAAGCGGTGTCTCATTTAGTAGAAAGTAAAGACATTTCGGGCGAATATTTAAACTACTTTTCATGGAGCAATATGCACTTTTCAAAGCCTGAAATTCTAAAGTTCATTATGGTATGTATAAAACCACACAAACTAGTCTACGTTATTTTAATAATTTGTAAATAAAATGACAATAATTTTAATATTATTTTTAGAATATTTGCCATGCGACTGATTCCGACGTCTGTTGGGCATCATTAGGAAGTTTATTTAGAAGAATTTATTCGTCAAATCAAAAATTGATAGAGGTAATAACTTAATTTTCAATACATAACATAATTATAGAAGTAATTATTTCTCACGTCAAATATTTTAATGATTACGTAATAAAAAGTTTATCAAAAAATGCCTAAAACTTTTATAAAATTATCACAACGTTAGTTATTTTTTATAAATATTACAACATTTTGCTTAAAGTGTTCCTATTTTTCTGTTTTATACAAAGTTTAATTTTAGTTCTCAGTTTGTTTATATGCGATTTAAATGATTATATGAATAAGAAAATTATTAATCCTCATTTAGTCGAAGTACATATAATTTTTAGCTTCTTGATGTCTTCAAATAATTTTAATCTATTAATTTTAACTTAAAAATTAAACATAGATAAATTTCCGAACTTAAAACATACGCCGTCGTCGTATGATATATAATCTTTGATTTTCTTTTTATTTCAAATAAAGAAATCACTAATTTATTCAATCAGTATAATTTCCTTAAATTATTAAACTATATACGAAAGTAGTGTTCTTTCTTGAGGATAAAAATAATATTTTTTAAATTTTATTATTGTATATTTGACTTTATAAAAATCCAGCTTATTCTATAACAGCTAGATTAAGTTAGTTAGAGTTTAATTACTAAATTAGAATTTTTAATTAATTAAATTCTAACTCACTATTTCGTGAATTATTTCTTTAATTGGTTTATTGGAAAATACAGTTGTGTTATTTTAGTGTACTAATGTTATATATTTATATTTTAGGATAGTAATATTATGCATGATGTGGCAAAATATTTCCATGATAACATAGGACGCTTATGTATGTCGAATGACTCTAATTCGGAAACATATCCGCTTCTGCTTAGATATTTAAAAGTAAGTTAATAAAACTACTACTCATATAAATAAGGGTGAACAAAACATTGCTATAGATTCATCATTTATAACCATGACATTAACATTGTTATGTTTTAAATAAACATCTATAAAATGTGACAACAGCTTACCATCCAACTTTCTGCAGAATGAATATCTGGAGACTTGGAAAAAAATCGAAAATCGTACGGAAAATTAAGAATTTTTATAGAAAAAAGTTAATAAATTTATAATTTGTTTATATTTTTATTTTTATCACAATTAAGTTGACAAAACATGAAAAAAAATTAAATTAAGCTTGTGTTTTGAACATACTTGCAGTTGCGTTTTCTTAAAAAATTTTTAAATAATGCTTCGAGAAATTCTTTATTATATTGATATTTTTAATTAAATTTTCAAGAATTATCTTTGTGAAAAAATTGTAATAATTCAGTTTTGTATTTTTAACAATACTATGATTTCGCTCACGTTCCATATTTCTGTAATATGTGGGAATTTTCATTGATTTTTTTTTTTTTATTTTTAATTCTGTCTGATGTATTTCTACCTTTAGATCTTTAAACCGAGATAACAGACACTTGTTAAGAATATCAAGCAATATGTTCTATCAGGTTATTAAAATCAATATTATTTCGATATATCTACCTACGTAAATGAAGGCCTGATGGCTGAGTGACTTGGGCTCGGTGAAACAGGCTTCGAGCTCTAGTCCGGACGGTGCCAGGAATGCCTGAAGTTGTTCGGAATCCACTTTAAACCTCAGTTCTCGGCCTAACAGGATCGTTGGGTGTAGGGTAGACAAACCTACCCAGTAAAAAGAAACACACCTCCTGTTTCGGAATTTGCTAGTAGGCAGACTGCTATGCTCCAGCATGGTCTGTTTGCCAGGGAGTTAGTTAGTTAACAATATAAATAATATTGTCGTATATATTGTATATTAAGGCGCTATTAAATGACTTTTTTTCTTTATATAGACTGTAAGAAACATGGGTCGATCATATTTGTTACTTATCCCTCAAGGCATTTGGCGATTAACTGAATGTGTTCTCAAATCCGATGTTCCTGAATATGTAAGAACTTTTGCTTTAGAGGTAAGTTTGTGGACATCTATTCGAACACGTTTTGTAGTTACTTTATTTTGTATTATTATTAATGTTTTGGCTATACAATTAATTATTTTTATCATAAGATATATTAGCTATTTTTATTTATTTATTTTTCTTGTTTCATTTTTGAATAATTTCTTTTTTCCCCAGACTCTTCAAGCCGTCAACCCATGCCATTACGAAGGACATTGTGAAACTATATACTATCAACGTATGCATATTTTACGAAATGCCTCTGAATCGACAACTTTAAGAAGTTTAGCTTATGAACACATTATTCAAATTCCTCAGAAATATGGATTCGAAGATGATATACTTGAAATTCTGAAAACAGATGAAAACTTACAGTTGAAATCGTATATTGCAAACAGCCTGAAATCGTTGCTCAAAGATTCATACTTCAGGAAAAAAGAAGAAAAGTAAGAATCTTAACCCCATTGCCATTAATAATTTGCAACTTACTTTAGAGAGTTAACCTTAACTTACTTAAGATTTATAATTTAACATCGTTTCTTTCAAATGAAAACTTATTTAAAATAGTTTTAATAAAAATATAATTACTTTTAAGTAATAATTACTTTCTTTTTCAGTATTAATATGCATTCATAGTTTCATTAACATTCTTCATGCCATAAAATTAAATTATGAATTTAAAATGTTTTAGCAAATCAAACACACAAAACTTTTTCTAAACAATAGGTAAAGTAGAATAAATAAAATAATGATAGATTAAGTTAAAAATCCATTCTAAATTTCTGTTTTTAAAGAAACCTTTTGCAAAAGTGCATTCTGAATTTTTTTTTAAATTTAAAATCATTGTATTTCCTTTTTCTATAATCTAATGGTAAGTTAAATTCTTAAGATAGACACTAAATTTGTTATGATTGTATATTTACTTTAAATAATTACAAATTAATTCTGTATGCCTTTTGGTGTACAATGTATATATTTATAAAATCATGCTTATATTCCGTTATTAACATGAATTACAATTTTAATTCTAGTGTTCTATTACTCTATGTTTCAGTCATAAGTTATTTTTACTATTATTCTTACTACTTCGTTCAATTGCAGATTCGTTAAATCGATGAACCAATTGCTGAATGACAATGAATTATCATTAAATAAAATAATTCATTATCCAGGAGCAAAATCCGCATCACATGTTAACTCCCAATATTTTAGTCTTTCTTTTCTACCTGATGGATTGAAAGAGTTTGGTTTTAAAACCATTAACTCAAACATTTATGAATCATCTGATGTCCTTCCGCGTTACTTTAACAAAGAACTTACAATAAAAGCATTCAGCAAATTTATAGACGTCTTCCAACTTGGTGGATATTCTGAAGGTAAATTAATTTTCAAAAGTAATTTTTTGTTTTAATATCTTATTTTTAGAAATAATAGATATAATAAGACCAGTAAGGCCAGTCGCATGTTCTATATTTTATACTTGAAATCAAACTGACAAAATTTAGTATATCTGTTTAATTTTACTTTATTTAAAAATAATGTACAAAAATCGGTAATAAAAAAATGTCTGCGTTATTCTCAATTAGAATTTGAAAGAAAATATCATTTAATACTGAATAATACTTATAAGAACTAAAATTCGATAAAAAAATTTTTTTCTTAGAATTAAATAATTTTAAAATGTCTCCTCCCATATACCTGTTAATTAACTGATCACCACCACAGCATGTAAGGAAAAAGTAACGGGGTAAAGGAATAAAAATTTGAATTGTTTTGCATATACATGTACTTTATAAATAAAGATTAACTCGCGTATGTAACACTTTAAGTCAACTTTTCCAATTTTTCGGGTTCCGTTTAATCGATTTATACACTCCACACATGCATATATGTATATATATATATATATATATATACCTGTCACCATTCTCTGTCACGCAATAATTCTATTTATTGTAACATGGGTAAAAGTAAGGAGTTATTGGACTTGAACAAAGGGTAGATAGTAATAGCTTGATGGCTGAGTAAACGTATTTTTGTTAATTACGTATTCTTAGCTTTTTATAATGTACAGTAGCAAGCATGAATAAAAGTTGGCAAAGTCAGTAGTTGAAACATCCATTCGAAGAATTGACTAGCCAAGGGCTATTGATAGAAGAGTTGAATAAGATATTTTGTTGTTTTGTATTGAGGAATGTGTTAAAATAGTTGTCGTTACCATTAGCAAAAATGAAATTAATCTGTCGAAATATAATAGCATTAATGCAGTTAATATGTTGACATATACGTCATATATTTTTTTTCTATAGAGCTATTGAACCATCATTCTATGATGGTTCATCATCAGTCATCATCATCAGTCTACCTATGCTTACAGTGATTCATTGGCATAAACATATGCTCTGGACACGTAATGGACCACTAAATTGGAATATGGCCACTTGCACAGACAAATCTCGTTTCGTTTTAAAAGATGTAGATGGGAGTCTCAGTCTGACATTTTCCAACGGAAAACTTGTAACTATGAATACGAATATCCTCATATCAACCAAGTGTTTGCTAGAATTATGCCAACTTTTCAATCATGGAGTGGTATATATAACTAGCAGCCTGAAATATTTAGTTGGAGCTATTAGTGCGGCTTTAAGGTTCATTAAAACTCCAAAAGAGAGTATACATTTGCTAAAAATTGTTCTTTACTGGCATACAATATAGGAGATAAAACTCCATAAAATACACAAATCAAATACATACTGTAAGCGGAATTTATTATGATAATTTGTCAAACCAAGTAATTAGAAACAATAAGACAGCAACTTTCTTGGCAAATATATATTACGTCAAGGAGGAACTAAATATGTAAAAGATTGCAAGATTTTAATATACATAAAACCGTAAGACCAGCTATCATTTTATATAAAAACAAGTTTAAAAAATGAATACGGCGTATTTAACTTATGTATTGGGAATTTTCGAATATATTCGATAAGTATTAAAATAGCATGAAATATCTATTATATATGCAATTAAAAATGAAAAATAGTATTCAAATAAAACATTTAATATAATTAATTTTTAAAAAAATTTGAGTTTCTATATACATTAAATATCTCATGGTACAGATGTAAAAAATATTATAGATTTTGGAACTTAAGTTTTGGTGCCATTTAACTTGATATCGTTTAAATTTATTCAATGAATTTAACACAAGACACTAATCATATTTTCTATTTTTTATTCGTTATTATTTATTTATCTAAAAACACATTTATATTGATTTTTAGGACTTGAAAAAGTGGCCATTGTATTTCAAAAACTAGTGAAAGATTTCAATTCTGATATTCCTTCATTTAAGAAAATTCTTAATGCCCTACAAGAAGCTCTGAAAGAGTTCAAACCCACACAGGAAGACAGTTCACAAGAATACAATTTTCATGAATCAATTATTGAAAATATAAGGAAATTAGAGCAAATTTATCGAAAATTTAAACCAAATCCTGAATCCTTTTTCACTGTCTTCTCGGATCTCTTTGGTAAGTACAGTACCACAATGGTTTCCAAACTTATTATATGATCGAATTTAATCAATTTGTGGTTAAATATTTGAATGTATTTAAAATTCCTTATAGTTTCATTAATTCAATAAAAATTAGCAATAGAGATAAAAATAAAAAAATTTTAAGATTTGTTAAAATATTATAGGATAAATTTTAAGAAACCTCATTAATTACTTTTCCTCATTCAGTAAATTTAAAATGGATAAAATACATTTAAATACATACAAAATATATACAAATATATTATACACTAAGAACATTGGTTTTCATTGTTATCAATTTTCTTTTAAAAAGATTTAAGATTTTAAAAATTTCTAATTTTTTTTTAATTTTAATTATTTTTTTTTAAATTTCTAATTTCTAATTTTTCAAACTTGAATTTGCGTTAAAAGCTTATCTAGTTTGATTGAAAATAAATGAAATTTATAAATTCGAAAAGATATTATTTTTCTATTTTGGTTACAGCTGCAATTTTACGATGTAGCTATCAAAATTAAAAATATTAATAATAAAATATATTTCTTTTTAGGAACTACTGCAGGATATTTTTCTGCAAAAGAAACAATACCGTCATTATCCAAACTACTTGAAATGCACACATTGATGAATGATTTGGAGCGTGGGGTAACGTACAATACAACTAGAGTAATAAGATTTATTGAAGCTTATCATCAAGTACCGACTATGATGGGATTACCCTTAAACTGGACTTCAAACGCAACCCTTGCGTTTTCTCTGAGAAGTGGATTTAATTTGAAATGGGATGCAAATGGAGTTAAATCAGGAGGATTTTGTCACCCCAGGTTCGTGAGATGTTTTTATATTTGCATTGAAAAATCCATAAATTTGTTTTTCTAAACATAATTGCAATTGTATACATCAAGTGTGTCAATCTTTCAACTTCCTTGGTCGCATTTAAAGAAGGAAAAAGAACCGTCTCGGGCAGTAAATATAATATATTTATTTAACGATAGTTGTCAAGAAATAATATTTAATAAATAGTGTACAATCCAAGATATCAACCATGACATGTGTCATAACATAATAATATATTTCTTTTCGTTCACCATTTATTTAGATAATTGAGCAGGGCAAGAATTTTTTTATCACTGAAATAAGAAATATGTGTAGAAAATTAAGTTAATATTTAAATATAAAAACAACCATTAACTTTATCGTTTTTATATATGTTTATGTAATTAGAATTAAAAATAATAAATTGATAAATGCATAAAAATTTTAATGTCAAGAAAATGTACATTTTCATGGTGGACAGAGGATTGAATAGTCTTATACGTAATCTAATATATACTTTCATTTAATAAAATAAATAAATAAACTGGAGTATACAGTTTAGTGAAGGAAATGATCGATTGTTTTAATTTCATAATGAAAGCAAATAATATTATTAAATCACTATTACTGAAAATGACTAGATTAATATGGATGTCTTACAGTAGATTGACTTACATTCCATATAACTACAATCAACATTTTTCTTTTTTTTTAAATTTCTTATTTCGTAGTTACTTGTAAGAAAATTAAAAGTTTTTTTTTTTTTTATTTTGTTGTTAATTATATTGATTATTTATTCATGTCATTACAAAACTTATTTGGTAAATATATATTTCTAACAGTGCTGCTCTGACATTTCTAAATCGGATGGTTATTGATTTTCCTACAATAACGCAAATTGGAGTACAAGCAAATAGTTCAGGATACACTTCAACACAGTGGAAAGCGAACTTAGAATATTCTAAAGATAAAAAGATTTTCAGCTTTGTAAAACCTACAAAGACTCAAAAGGTTTTGGAACTTTTGTAAGTATTTTTTTCTTTTTTAATGCATCGTTTTAATCTTGGATTAACAACTTCAACTTTAATGTATCTCATAGTGCAGATATTTAAAAAAATCTTTTATTGAATATTAACTTAAAACAACGTGTTTCTAGATATAGCCTCACATTGAATTTAATTATCAGACATACAATAAAAACTATTTATTATATTTTTACTTAGAAACTATATAGATAGAAACATAATGTAATTTACATTGTTACAAATTTTATTATTAATAGTTAATTACTGACTCCATTTAAATTTGAGCAGACTCAATTTTCAGAGATATAGCACAGTTTAGTTAATTTTGAAAGTTTGAAGTATTTTAAATTAATCTACCAAAGTAAATACCGCTTGGAAAATTCCACCCAACCATGATTGATATGCCACGAAGTACCCTGGATTGTCCTTGGAGTGCACTTGCACAATATTTGCTCAGACTGCTTTATCTAAGCTAAGGACTGGCCACATAGGAAGTTTAACCTTCAACAGCAATGTGAGGACTTAAGCATATTGCCACTGCTCAGCCATCGCTTCTCCCTCTCATATCATTGATTGTATTGGTGCCTCTGTGGGGCAGCTGTTGAATGAGGCAGAGATTGCTTTTGATTTATTAATGCGACATGGTGTTTAGGACCTGGTTTAGGGGCCAGGACCAGGGGGATAAACAACCTGCCAGATAAGTCTGGTTTAGGTGCTGGTTTAAACCAGGGGAGTAAGCAACAGCAAACAACAAATAATTCTGAACAATTTTTTAATCACATTAAAAGTCTTTGTTGAGAACTGTTTATTTAAAATGGAATTTCATAAGATTTTAAAGAGGAAATCGAAAATGTAATAAAAGCATTAAATTGGTTTGATTTAAGATTTTAAAAGATGTAATTTTTCTCAATTTTTATTAATAAATATTCATTTGCTATAAGGAATTTCTACGAATAACGTCAATCAAATTTGTTATTTGGTATTTTTTATGATGTTTAAAAAATATCGGTTTTAAATCTCTCCTATATTTAATTGTATCTTATGTATTAATTGATTTTAAATCTCTTTCATTTATTTACTTCCAATAATGTACTTCTAAGAATGATCTATATTAAATGACGTAATTTTTTCTTTTCTATTAAATACGAATATGAAAGAAATTATCATTGATCATTTCTCATGCTTTAAGAAATTCATCTACTCTTTGAACACTGACAATATTAATTGGACACAATATTTTCTCTTACAGCCGTACCAACCAATTAATCAAACATGATAGATACCAGGATATAGAAGATTGGGACTTGGAAAGGACTTCTTCATCATCATGTACAAATGATGAATGGAGTTCAGCCCTGGGACTTCGAGCCTGCGTATCAAAATCATATCCTAATGTTACACGTCGTCTGAAACCATGGGCTTTGTTGTCTGGGTGGTGCAAATGGCAGTTTTTTATAAATTCATTTGATGAGTATGTCACAAATTAATAATTAAATATATATAATATTAGTATATTTTTAATAGCTTCATTTTTCATTTTTAAAGCATGCCCATTGAATAAATGCAATTTTTAAACAGGCATTAATCCCAACCAAAAACTAACTATATATACCTATATTTATATACTATTATATACCTATATTATTTATATTTTACCTATATTTATTTGTATATATTATGCATTTAATGATCTGTAAATTAATATATTATGCAATCATATATACTTAGAAAGCTCGAATCCTACGACCTGGAGAAGATAGAGTCTACAGAAGCGAAGTCAAAAGACTTAATAATAAAATTTAGTACATCGGGTAAGAATTGCTTTTATATATCTTCATATATATAATTTTCTGTACGTGTGTTTGTCACTGAACTCCTCCTAAACGGTTTGACCGATTTTGATGAACTTTTTTATGTGTGTTTGAGTGAGTGCCTGGTTGGTTTAAATTCACAATTGGACTCGGTAGGTGGCGCTGCAATAGGCCTCTTCTGTACGTGCGTTTGTCACTTAACTCCTCCTAAACGCTTGACCGATTTTTAAGAAATTCTTTTGGTGTGTTTGTAAAAACATTGGGGATTGCTTTTATGCTATCCCCTTTGTTGTAAGTCGCCACCAGATGGTGCTGAAGCATATCAACTTCTATACCGTTCAACCAATCGCTATGAAAATTAGTAATAATATGTATTCGAGTATAGAAAGTTCAAGTATGTTCGCGCTATTCACTTTATTGTTACTTGCCACCAGATGGTGTTGCAGTATTTCATCTTATATACCTTTAAACAATAACCATGAAAATTAGTATGTACATAGATTGGAACATGGAGAATATATTGTACGATATGTAATTTTAAACGATGCTTATTTTTTTTTTTTTTTTTTTTTTCAGAACAACGTATGCCGTTTCTGCTAGTATATATATATATATATATATATATATTATATATTGTGGGTATTCATATATGCTCTTTAAATACCCCTCCCATTAGAAAAATTTGAAAATCTCTCAAAACAGGAAAATAATTACATTATTTCAATCTAAACTTGAAACTTAAATACATATATATAATATTAAACTGCAGATGTATTAAAACAGAAATAATTTCAATTGATTCTGTGAAAATAAAAATTTATATTAATAATATATTATGTTTTTTATAATGTTTCTTCGTAGGACATAATACTTATAGTAATTACTTTCCTTTTTTATTTGCAACAATTCACATCAAATATTAAAAATGTGATTTTATTTTGAACAAAAATTTTAAATAAATGCAGTTGTGGATGTATTATTGTTAAGCCATAGGTTGAAAATATAGGTAAAATTTAATATATAATATTTTTGACAAAAAAATTTTTTTGATATCAATTTATTTCTATTCGTATTTATATTTTAAACTCTCACTGATAGGCAGTGAAGACAAACGAGAGATATTTGTGAAATTTGAAGCTGATGATACAAAAGGAGAAAGAAAAGCTCTAGTAGAAATGCCTACCTATCCAGATTTTATTATTTCATACTTGCAAAAAAAGCCTTTGGAAAATAGCAAAGAAAGAAAGAGATATACAGAAGTCTTGATTTTAAAATTACGTAAAGATCATGAATATCAACTTATTTATAATGTAAGTAGAATTTTAATTTAAACAACAATTCATTCAAATAATTACTTCGTTCTATTTTCACAATGACTTAAGTAAATGCTTAAAAAATTTTAATTTAAGTTTTCATCTCAATTATAAAAAAAAAATCACAAATTCTCAAGAAAGTAAACACAATGTTTTCATTGATATTTGTTCGTATAATATATTCTAAACAAGTAATATTAAAAAAAAAATGTAAGTCTATTCCTACTTTTTTTTTTCACTCTATTGCAGAAAGTCCTTTATAAATAATTTTCATTTATTTTTTTAAGTTAGAAAAAAATTTGAAATTTTCATCTTACATCTGGCGCCATCTATTGGTAGATACATGCAACTTAAATCTAAAAAAAACCAAAATTAATTCATTAAATTTAATTAATGAATTAATATTTGAGAGGACTGTATTAACATCAAGTGTCATCCACTACAAGTTTCAAAAAATGTATTTGAACTTGAGTGGATGAATGAAAAGTATTTTATTAACGATTGAAAATTTGAACAAGATATATATAGGGAGAGTGGGAACTAATAGTAGGAATTGAAAAAAAAAGGTTTTCCATAATGACTATAAATTGAAAATTAAAACATAATTTTAAAACCATTTTCAAAAATGGTCACTAAAGTGGGATGCATAAATGAATAAATATTCCAAAAATGAAGATGGTAACATTTTGATATAAATTCGTTTTTCAATAATTTTATACTATACCTTTAGCAAAGTGGCTATCATAAAATGCCAGGCAATCGGAAGAATGCAGAAGATTAAGCTTCCGATTGGTTGGCATTCTACGGCGTGAGATTTTAGAATCTGATAAAAACCCAACATAAGGAGGAAGGGGAATCTTGATAAGATAGCAGCCGTGGTGAGAGATATGGAATATTTCGGTAAAGAACTATAAAAGGTTTATTACAAAAATTAAGTATTAATTTAAAATTTAACACGAATAGATATTTTAGGGGGTATTACAATACAATCTCTAATTCTAGATATATTATCATTTCTGAATTACTGCTTAAAAATATTTAAATATGATAATACAAATTAAACTTCTAATAATATATATATTGTTAGATAACAGATAGGGTATACGAATCAATAAGTACTTATTATATTAGTAACAACTGGTGTAGAAAATGTCATAATGAATATAATGTTGCTTGTATATATATATAAAAAAAATGAAATTCTTAATTTCTTCAAAGAATTAAAAAGATAATTATTATTTTTTTAAATTATTTTTGCGTGTTTTATTTTTATCTGAAAGACTTTTTAAAAATGTATGCAAGTACTGCATTTTTTAAAAGAATATTGTCTTTTTCATTCATACTCACCTGTATAATCTTCGTCTTCATTTAATTCAATTAATATAATAAAAATCTCAGTGATTTCCCATTCGTATGATTATTTAATTCATCAGATTGTTTAATCATTATTATTAGATTATTCATTCATTCATTATTCGTTAATTGCTAAAGAAATTTACAAAACAACTGAAGCTATGAAAATTACCGAAAAGAAATAAAATACTTAATTCTTCAAACAATTAAAAAGATAATTCTTATTTATTTATCATGTTTATGTGTTTTATTTTTATCTGAAAGACTTTTTAAAAAATTTGTATACAAGTACTATATTTTTTTAAAGAATTTTCTTTTTCATTCATACTCACCTGCATAATCTTAATCTTCATTTAATTCAATTAATATAATGAAAATCTCAGTTATTTCCCGTTTGTACAATTATTTTCATTATATTGTTTAAACATTCATTTATTCATTTTTATTTTAATTTTCATTGGTTGAGACAGGAAGAAGATAGACTGGATAACAGACTAGGAAATGTAGCAGCAGATGAATCTCCTACGGACAAAAAACCAGCTGCATTAGTTCATGAACAAGTTCTTTCTTTAGATACACCTTATAATAGTTACCGATTGAGTAAAGAAGACTCTAAGAATGAAGAAGATACGAAAATGAAAGTTTTTTTCTCATATGATAAGTAAGATCGCTGGATATTTTTTATTCATACTTCTTTCTTGAATGTGAACGAATCTCAATAATGGAAACGAAAAATTGGTTTTTTTACCAAAAAATACAATAAAAATAAAATGAAAATATGTAGCACCCTTATTGGTTGCTTTCAAATTTATTAGATTAACTTTAGCTTTATCGGATTTTGTAACTAAGTAGTAGCTATATATATCTAGAAGCATCATGTAATAAAACCAAATAATGCTACAATTTAAATTACTAGTGTGACTTAATTAAATGTCCATTCTTCTCAGAGGGCATAAATTTTTATTTGATTAAAGTGAACTCATATTTATAAACTGGTTAATAAAAAAAATTTAAAACAATATGCCCAAGCTGCCACGATTTCTAGTTATCTCACAATTACGAAAAACTTTTTGCCGGAGAACCCTTTTATACTCTTTATACCTCTTTTTTCCAGCCCTTTTTCTCTGCCCTTAGTTAACATGAAGAGATTCTTCGTTTTATTATTACCTTCATTATCTTTATTTCATCAAACGAAAAGAAACTTTCACGATAAATGTCTAAAAAGGAGAGATGAAGGCTCTAACATCTAATTAAGCAATTTAAATTAATGGAAAATATGATTAGCCTGATGGTCGAGTGTCTGGCGCTCGGTGCCACAGGTTTCGGATTTGAGTCCCAGCGGGGCTATGAATGTTTGTAGTGGTTCGGAACCCACTTTAAACCATAGGTCCCTGTCTAATATGACTGTTGGGCGTATGACCGACAACCCTACTCCGCAAAAAGAACACATCTCACGTTTCGAAATCTGCCAACAAGCAGACGACCTTGGCCCGCCATGGGGCTATTGTGCCAATGATGATGATGAGAAAATTTGAGAATCAATTAAGAATATGCTGAATTTTCTAACTGCCTACTTACATTGAAAAATTCAAAATTACATTTTCAATTGTTGAAAATTAAGACTTTTAAGAAGAAAGAGATCTTTATACAGTTTTAAAATCATTCTGTTAAAAAATGTTTCTAGAATTGAGAATCGTTTACCGCCATCATTCGTTTGAATTTCATTATTAGCATCGTTCACTGAAACACCTGATGAAACGAATTACAACTTTTTGATGAGAAAAGCGAATAGGGGACATAGTCTTAAATAAATGAATAAACATAAAGAAAAAAGGTAGGTAGGGTATATAAAGAAAAAGAGTAAGAAAAAGTGGTGATAAAACTTCAAATAATAAGCATCTTCAAGGTTCTATATTCCACCAATAATTTCGATGCAAACAGTAGCATAGAATAAATCTTTCGTTCATTAAAATTTTCGTTGAAGCATAGCATGTATGATTTGAAATTATAATATTGAGAAAGAAACATAGTAAAATTTGCAGACATTGTTGAAGAATAGAATAAATCTTTTTATGTGGGATTTGAAGCTGTAATTTCGAGTCAGAAACATAATTAAATTAGCAAACATGTGTTATAACATTCAAATAATATTTAAAGTTCATTATTAAAGTTTTTTTATGTACTTTTTTTTTTTCTGACAAGTAACAAAAAATATTAATTTATTTTTCTTTTCTTCTAAAGCCGCAATCCATCTAAGAAATGGCTTGATACAATCTTACCTCCTTCATTTTGGGAGACTGAGGGAAAAGCTTGGCTTCTGTTTCAAATCAACTGGAAAGAACCCAAAGTCTTTACTGATACTACAACGCGTCAAACAGTTTGTTTCGTAAAAGACCCTCATGCAATAATATATCTGGATGCAAACTCTTTTGAAATGACAGGAAGGGAACAAACTAATATTAATTTAACAAAAACAGAAATTAACACTGGGAAATTACTGGTAAGTAAACTTGCTAGAATATGGTTAATTTGTTCTCTTTTTTTTTAAAGTCAATTAGCAATAATATTTTTAAAATCGTAAGCACTAAACACAAAACAAATACGTATTTTTACTTTTCTTATTACAATACAGAGTTAAAATTGGTAAAAATAAAAAGAATTATCCCAAATGTTTTTGAATTTATGTCCAATATGGAAAAAATCAAATCACGAATAAATGGTAAAAGCAGAGAAGGCTTTGTTCTGGAAAATGTAAACAATTTGTTTTTGTTTTTCTCATAATTTAATGAAATTTAAACATAAATATTATATGATATCAAAATCGAGACCCATTTATAAAAAGGTAAAAAATATATTAAACAGCTACGTATAGGTTGAGATTGAAATAAATACAAATGTAAATAATTGAGTATTAAAAACATGATCTGATTATTTTATTCATTCCTTTAAATTTATAGATGAATTAACTTAAAAATTGATTTATTATATGATTATTAATTATTTTTAATATGATAAAATAACTATGTTTATTCATCATTTTCAAAATTGATAACGCAATATGTATTCAGGCGCTCGCCTAAAGATTTGTCTTAGGGAACTTGTTAGCTCAACAAAATAAAGAGTAATCACTTATGAAAACTCAGTTGTCATATTAGAATAAGAGGAAAGGTATCTTATAAGCAAGAGAAAAAGTATCTTATAAGTAAGAGATATTTTTATAAGAGGAAAGGTATCTTATAAGTAAGAGGTATTTTTATAAGTGGAAAGTTATCTGAAGTCTAAATTCCATATATTAATAATTTTATTTATAATTTTTACATTGCACCAATTTGAAATTTTTCCAATTTTTATGTATGGGAAACTTATGAATTCTCCATTAAATTTTTCAATGAATTCTCCTTCATAAGTTTCAAATACATAAAAAAGAGAACTATTAAACTAAGCAGTATTGTCCCAAAAAAATTAACTTCAAAAAAAAATTAAATAAACAAATTATAAATTAAAATTAAATCTTCTTTTCGCTTTTACTAGCTCATCGAATACACCGTTTATGTCAAATTCGATATTTCGATGAATATTTAATAAAAACTAAGCCATGTCAACAAATTCAGGTGCGATATTAAAATTGACACTGATAAGAAAAACACTGATTTTTTGAAATGTTAAATCTTTAACAAAAACCATTAGGCCTATATGGGAAATGGCCATAAATTTGAAAACATGCTCACATTTTAATTAAGGGCTTAGGGAAGCTCAAGCCCAGCAGTCCCTCCCCCTCCCCTGAGTGCCGGACTGCTTGTATTTAAATATAGTCATAACTAAATGCTAATTAGAATCACACACTGAAATATAAATATTACTATATATAATTTAAAAAATTGTTTCTTCTTTAAATTTATGTATGTAATCCATGTAATTTCATTGCAGGGTTTTGCTAATTTTACTTATGATTTCTGGATGAGCCGAAACGATGAGCATAAAGTAACAAGAGATTTTAATCTGACGGTTGGACCTAAATCATGGACCGTTCAAATGCAAAATGTTATCGTAGGAAACAAACTTGCCTTCGAAGTTACTATGAAACGATCAATAATCCAAACAAAAAGTAATGAAGTCCTCGATTATGTGAGTATACAAAATGGTTTTTCTGAATTTTTGGTAAATTTCCCTCGTAATCTGATTTTTATATCAATAATTCCAAATTGTTATGCACATACCTGTAATGATATATGAAAAGTGTTTATAGATATACCCAATAATATAAAGTATTATTAGTCTAATGCCAACAGCAATAGAGACCAACAAATTTTCAAAATTACTTCTGCAAAATGATTTTTTTTTTTTGTTGTTGTTGTTGTTGTTTATACCAAGGCATGAATATATTATTATTAATTATAGTGTTATGTTTCAATTACACTAACAAATAATGTATTTATATTCACAATTGTAAAAATTTAATGACAGTAATATAATTATATACTTGCTTTTATGAATTTCCTGTTAAAAATTTTCTAGTATTGTGATTCTTAATGGCACTAACCGATTTTAGTTACTTTTTAATGATGGTAAATGATTAAAAAGTTAATTATTACTTTATACAGAAAATCTAATATACAAGATAAATGTTCATTTTTTAGTAACATTGTATTTATTGTATTTTTAAATATATATCATTGTATTTATTGTATTTTTAAATATATTTTTAAATATATATAAACTATTTATTGTATTTTTAAATATATATGTATTTTTAAATATATATATATATATATATATTACATAACATATATGCATGCATGCATACATAACATGCATGTATACATAACATACATACATGCATACATAACATGCATATATTGTATTTTTAAACCGTATGCTTTTATCGTTATCTTGATTTTTGCAAACTTGTCTGTTGACATGTAGGAGGATTTGAGGAATAAGGAAACAAGATACGTCTTTGAGAAAGTAAAATAACAAAGTTATTTTTTTTTTTAATTTGTTAAAAAATTTGTTTAAAATTACCTAAACATTTGTGTAGGTAATTTGTTAAAAAATTAACATTTCTACTCTTAATTAAAATGATATGCTACTCAACTAGAGTTTTATTTCTATAAGTCGCGTGATTTGTTATCATTGCTGTGGAATGCAAGTAGACACGGCTTATGGCAGAAGTTGCATCAACTTGAACTGTCTTACATGTTTTCAGCGATAAAGGCCTGGCAGTTATTTCGCAAACATTAGACTTTTCTCGCTAATCTTAGATACCACAGCATACTACCTCATAGCATCTCTGAATGTTGGCCCAAGTTTGATGATGTTTAAAAGAATAGAACTTAGTTCTGTGACAAAAAAAATGCCTTATATTTTAATTGTATTATCATATAAAGTTAAAAATTTCAAGTAATACAATTTTCAAAAGGAAAAAAACTTTTTATACTAAAGAAATACTATTGTAAATATGTTAAGAAAATAATTTTCATTGACTTTTTACATAAAAATAATTATTTTCTATCTTAGATATGACAAAAACTTCATAAATTAATCTCAATTTTTCAAAAAAAGAAATATATAAAAAAAAATCTTACTTTATTCCAAAAATTTCTTAAAGGTAGCAAGCATGTAGTTACCATTAATGAAAATTTTAACTACAGGGTGATTATAATTAAGGTTCCACTTTCAAAATGCTGTAAATGAAAAAAAAAGAATTACCCGTCACAATGAGTTCAAATTTGAACTGAAGATACTTGAAGTAGGGGGAAATGGTACGACATCAAAAAAGTTCCAAAGTGTATTAATAGATGGCGCTATAAGAGGCATGAAGAAAGTGAATTCGGCTGCCAGTGATATTTCGAAACGAAATTACAACGTATTTGGCATGAATTGCACATTACACCAACTGTAGTGCTCAATGTGCTTCATTGTTTCGGTTTTTTGTCAGAAGAAATGACTTCCAAGTCATTCGACAGTTGTGACACTATTAGTGGAAAACCCATCCACCACGGCAAGGTCATATACCAAATTAGATGGGGAAAATTGGTCGATCTTTGTTTTGATGCCATACCGTTTACCACTTCTTCAAGTATCTTCACTTACCACTTCTTCACGTTTACCACTTCTTCAAGTCTTTAATTATAATCCCCCTGTACATCAATAAGCTGCAATAAATCCTTCAAACCAGCTATTTTTTTAGTAAACGAGATTAATCCATTTATATAATGAGCATTTAAAGTTTTGCATTATTTGCATTAAAAGAAACCTAGAATTAAAAACTTTAAAAAAATCTGGAATAATTTCAGGATATTTTTAAACATTGATGTTATTTATAAGATAAGATGAGGATATCTATATCTAAATAAAGCTACCATTGACTTATTTTTTAAAATAAACTTACACCACTCTAAAAAATAGTTCAATTAAAACGTTTCGTTCTTATAAAAACACACTTTAAATATTGAGGACTCAAAATAGATTATCTAACGTGTTAATAAGAAGAAATGTGTATTCATCAATTATTATCTATGAATACTTATTTTATTATTTATCAGTCTTGAAATATAAGATTTAGGAAATAATATGTTTTAAAGTATTTATGATATATTGTACTTTTAAACCCTATGCTTTTATCGTTATCTTGATTTTTGCTTGTTTGTTTATATGTAGGAGGATTTGTGGAATAAGGATACAAGATCCGCCTTTAAGGAAGAGAAAAGACAAATAAAGTTTATTTTTGATGCAGAATTTGTGCCGATGAGCAGTGAAGAACTAACTGATAAATATTCTAAAGTAAAAATGGATGACATAGGAGGACTTTCAAATTATTTAGTTACAGGCGCCTTTAAATTCTATTATCCCTTTGACAATGGAGAAGAATCTGTAATTTTGGATGGATATGCCATTTTCTCAAGTGGATCAACTACATTTAGGTTTTTTTTTTTATTTTTATTTTCTTGTTAAACTAAACTATAAAAAATAATAAAATAAAAATTTTCATTTAACAATAAATATTTAGAAATCATAAATATTTTATTTCCCGAATCAAAACTAATTTAATTTTCAGTAAAAAAAAAAAATACTTAAAATTTGTTCTTTCCTGTGAGGCGCCTGATGTTAGAATGAATTTTATTTGTTATTTAGATGTAGAAATACACATTGAAGGATTGAACCTAGAGGAACCATCTATAACCTTTTTATAAAAATAAACTAACCATTATTTATTAGCTGAATGTATATTAAGTGACTCAAGAACTGGAACGTTAACGTTAATAATTAATTTAATAAAAAAACAATAACAACAATTAAATTAACAAATATTAGAACATATTCATCAAAAGCAAGTCTGCTTAACACATCTTTCAATGCTTATATTTGCTCAACGTGTTTTTCCTTCCTCTAGAGAAAATACCTTTCTCTCCGTGGCCAGATGTTACATCATATTTTCAGTGTTGTTAAATATGTCACACTCGTCCATCGGTACATGACAGGCCCTTCTATCAGAGGAAATCATCTAAACAATACAAAAAAGAAAGAAAATAGAACAAAATAATCATTAGTCACTGGCTGTTCCCATGCGTCCTTTAAACACACCAATCTGCGATCTTCAGGTTCTTGCAGCTACAAAAAAAAAATTGCTATTAGGTCTAGGTAAGTATTTAGAGATTTGCCATCGGCTAAAAAATCAAAATAAGCAAAATTATAACATCTAAGAATGCAAAATCTGTATAAAAAGGGAAAAAAAAAAACATCAGTTGTTTTCGGGAGATCTTTCATCAGTTAGTCATTAATTCATTAACTATTTCTTGTTGTGGTCTGATGCTGTGGAACTCTGGTCAATCCGACATGATGACCAATATTTCTGATGTCAAAACAGTCGTTTGACTTCACAGCAATGATTTATTAAAAGCCAAAAAATTCAGGTATAAGTTTAAGTTTTATACCAAATCAGGTTCTCTGTATTGCAACTTTGTCTCCAACTGAGTTTATGTTGACGCGTTCTAATAAAATGTAATGTTCATATAAAAAAATCAATAATCTTTCATTGAATATTTCGTAGGTTTCAAAAGAATATTGTGTTGGAAAACAGCTACAGTAACCTGCGAATAACATCTGATACAGTATACTCGTCAATCGACGATTTATATTCCCTCATGCACAAGACTTCTCTAATGTATGTCCCAACAGAAGCCGAAGCAATCCTGTTTATTAAAGGATGGTTATCCACTACTTGTGACAAATGCATGGAAGGAGAACTCGTACACAATTTTAATTCCAAATTTTTTGATTATCAATCGAATGTCAGTTATAAATGCATCTCGGATAGAAAGGACATGCATATTTTACTGCTTCACTTTGTACAAAATTCGTCAGCATGGAACATGCTTAATTATGAAATAGATCGTAAGTAAAATAATTTAATATCATATTCTATAATGTTTAAGGCTCATAATAAAAGCTTTTAAAATAAATTGCTTATAATTTAATTACTTTACTCTTAAGTACCCCAACGATATTTTACCTTTCGTATTCCAAAAATATTTCTTATAATTAGGCATACACAACATTCAATTTTCATTTTATTTGACGGTTTATAAAAATATTTAGTTTATAAATTAAATATGAGCCATTTCATTAATTTTTTTTTAAAAAAATGAGCTTTTACTTATTAAAGTAAATGTTCATTTTGCACTCATTTTGTAAAAGCTCATGCACTATTACTTAAAAGTAGTAATAGTGCATGAGCATGCGCACTATTACTTAAAAGTAATAGTGCATGACTTAGAGTAAGTGCGAGTGCTGAAGAGTAATAGTTACATTTGACATTCATGCACTATAACTTAAAAGTAATAGTGCATGAATGTCAAATGTAATTTTGGATGTAAGGACAATTCTTTGTAAAATATATGGACAATTGTTTGTAAAAAATAATTGTTCATATATATCGATGTATGAACATTTATTTGTAAAAGTCTACACATAATTGTAGGCACACTGCATATAATTTTTCATATATATCGATCTATGGACAATTATTTGAAAAATTCTACAAAAAAAAAAAAAAAAAAAAAAAGAAATTAATTCAAAATATAAATATTTTTTAACATTCTATACCATTTTCGATTTTTATGAGTGTAGCGAAACATACTCTCTCGCTATACATTCTAACTAAAAGTTAGATTATTTTTTTTAAATTAAATTTTAATTTAGATATAAAAAAATAATTGAAAATTTAAATAATTTAAAAATTAAATTTTTTTTTATTTTTTAAAAAGAATTTTAATGTTCGAAAAACATTAACATCAATCTTCATATAAAAACTTCAAAAGAATTTTAATAATAGAGGATAAAGAAATAACGAAAAAGTTGAGATTATCTTAAAACATATTTTATCATGTCTCAGAAACAAGAAAAAAAGGAAATCTTAAAATGCTTAAGAAATAATTTCAATAGGTATTTTTACTTAACCCTGTTTCAACTATCTATCAAAATTGAATTACTGTGCTGAATTGAACTATTAGTCGATTAAATTCATTGAGTATCTTAAGGAATGTGAAATTTGTTTTTATTATTTATGCGTATAACTTAAACGGAATATTATCAACAGACCAAAAAGTGCATCTGGAAATGTTTTAACAAACTTTAAAATGTTACTTTTATTTTAATGTGTATATTTTTGTTTTTTAATATAATTGTATATTTCATGATATATTTTACTAACATAAATCATAATTTTAAATGAAAACATCTGTATTAGAAATAAAATACGTGTGATTTTTTTTTTCTGTTTGCATTTAGTCGAAAGATTTGCTCTTTTCAAGTAAAATAACACACATTAGAGTGTGTGTGGGTTAACAAAATCAGCAGGAAACTGGATCCCAATTTTATTTGCTATTAACTGTGTGCAGTTCAGTCACTGTATATTTTTGTTTCTTAATATAATTCATTATTTCTTAATATATTTCATGATATATTTAACTAACATAAATCATAATTTTAAATAAAACTTTAATTAGAAATAAAAATGTTTGATTTTTTTTTTTTTCTGTTTGCATTTAGTCGAAAGCTTTGCTCTTTTCACACAAGAAAAATACACATTAAAGTGTGTGGAGGAGGATGCTGAACAAAGTTAGCAGGAAACTTATTATTACAGTATGGCATAAATAGCTAAAATGCAAGTCGCAATGCAAGTTTTATTCCATCTGTGCCAATGCAAAGTAATTACTTTTGAAAGTGGTATCAAAAAATATGGCTATCCTCCTCCAGGCAAGGTCTTAGTGGAACATGAGATTGAAATGATAGAATAATTTCTGTATCATTTATTACTTCGTGGTACTATAAACATTCTTAATAAAAAAATATAAAGTAAACAACTATGCAATCCTCTTACTGCCCTTAATTATTTCAGAAATCGTTGAAGATATCTCTCCAGAGTACAAGTATGAAACCACAAACTTTACTCATCCTGCTTTGATTATAAACGTGACAGCTGATTGGACCAGAAAAATCGGGGATCACAAGAAAAGAGTTTTATTCACCTGCACTGTAAGTAACTGCATACTGTTTAAATGGAACATTTTAAGACTTTATTCGAAATCTTATGTCTTGAGTCATCTAGAATTTCCTCTAAATCGTTAGTTTTGCATAATTATCTTACAAAAATTCAGTTATATGTTGTCAAATGCCAGGCACTTTATCTAGAGGTGAATCTGTACTGAAACAACAAATGTATAGCTGATTTAGTGTTACCCAGCCACAACCTAAGGGAAACATCTACACAGCTACTCCATTTTACCATTGTAATTTGAAATGTATTTCAGTAGTGACATTAGGGAGGGGGAGGGGATTATACTTTCCACCTCAAGACAAACGGAAAGATCTTCCTGCCTACAGTTTTATCGCTCCTATTTCTGACATACATAATATGAAAGTTCGGTTCCATTTCTCAGGCTCTTTAAATTCAGAAACCTGTAGTAGTTTAACGGATATATTCTTATGAGACAAATTACAGCTGAGGAAAAATCCATTAGAATAAGTTGCATCTCCAAATAAGAATATTTTTTCTATGTTATTTTTCATATAAAAAAATAATTAATTAAAATTAAACTGTTTTCAAAGTTTCAGAAATATTGATACCTATTATCTTTTGAGTTTCTTGTACCCAAAATTTTCGATCTTCCTTTCTTCAAACATTTACCTCAGTAATTAAAAGATTGTAAAAATTGATTCTATCAAATAGCTAAAAATGCTTCAGAAATCTCAATGCAATTCTATTTGTTATTTTTTTTTTAATATTTTCTAATAATACTGGGAAAAGGTATAGACAAATACGAACATAGAATTATTTATTTCCTAAAATATATAAATATTTCAATTGATCGATCTTTTCTTTAAAATACGTATTAAATGAAATGAAATGAAATTCAATTTAAAATACCTATTAAATGAATGAAATGCAAACAGTTTTTAAAAAATTATTTAAGGAATGCTATTTTGATAACTTAAAATGCTTATTTAACATTTTAAAATACAATAGAATAATACATTCATAAATTAATATTCTACGCAAATACTTATGTTTCACTGAATATTTTGAAGGAAAAAAATGGACAAATACGAATCAGAGTATTTATATCTTGAAGAAACAGACTTGTTCATGGGGTTGCAATTTTTTTTTTTTTTTTTTTTTTTGTAATAACAAAATGAATAACCGTTTTTAAATAATAATTACAGTTGCCCCTCATTATATCACCCATATCGAAACACAAACAAAAGCCCCATAAATTGAAAAGTAATATGACTGACGACTTAATTTAGATAACGATTTAAAAAAAACAATGAGCGATATAAACAATTATACAGTATAGGATACTGTATAGTGAATTGCAGCAATGATGAATTAATATAACAATACTGTATAAAGAATTGACATGTGGTCCATTGGTAAGGTGCGCAGCTGAATAGTAGGGCATAAATTTGAATACTTTAATCAATCAATGCTTTCAGAAGACGACTGTTTACTTTATTCTTTTAGAAAAATCTTAGAAAGGATTGTAACAGTGTATATGAGCGTCTGTCATCAATTATAACATTCCCACGGTAGGCCAAAACGGTTTGCTAATGGCAGATTTTGAGATAGGAGATGCTTTCTTTTTACGGGGTAAGGTTGTCAGCCCTACGCCCAACGCTCTACAATCATATTAGACCGATCAACGGTTTAAGGTGGATTCCGAACCACTACAAACATCCATGGGATCGTAAAGACTCAAATCCTCAACGTGCAGCACCGAGCGCTAGTCACAATAATATGACTGTCTAGTAAAATTGTTTGGGTTTTTTCTTATATACCATGCGCAAATACGGGACAATTATCCATAAAAATCTTCTTGAAAGACTATTAACTTTCTCAACTGATAAGTGTACCATTCGGGGTGTACTAAGGGGAACATGAAGTCCCCAATGAATATTAAAATTTGGGTGTTATTTATTTATAATTATTATTATTAATAGTATTCAACTAATAAAGTCTAAAATGGTATAATATGCTGAAATACATTATTTTTTTAATAATGTAAATTATTTAGAAGAGTACTCAATTTAAAATTATATATAATGTAATAATTAATTAAATTAAAATTTTAAAACTTATTATATATTATAAATTATATTTTAAACTTATATATATATATTATATAAAATTGATTATATATTTATCTTTAATTTAAAAATTTATATACGAAATATTGAAAATAATTACTTGTAACGAAAATAGCATATTCGAGCTGATTTTATCATAATTAATTAAATAAAGTCATAATAAAAATAATGATTAATCCTAGACTTACTATGAAAAATAAAATACTAAGATAGTAGAATATACTTACTAGATAAACTATTTGCACTACTTTTAGAAAGTAGCTTAAATTAAAAGAGTGTCCTTTTTTTTTCAGGAAGAAAACTGTCAAAGTACAGAGCTACTTCTGGAATTCTTACATGATGGAAAAGTTTCTATGAAGCTAATAATGCCTAACGATCAAAACAGAATATTTTTAATTGAAAAAACTGTTTCATCTAATGCCAAGAATTTAAATATCAGAATTAACTATTCAGATGACTTGGTACACTTCTACAATTATTAATAAAACTTTATTCTAATCTTAGGTTAATGTATAAAATAATACACTATGTGGAAGAAAGTGACGGGACACGACACTATAACGACATAAACCCATATTTATTAAAATTAATAGGAGGTAGGGCCTCCTTTCGCTGCGATCACAGCTGCAACCCTTCTGGGCATGCTTTCCACAAAATTAGCATAGTGGCAAGAGGAATTTCCTTCCAAATGTTTAACTGGAAGTTCCATAGTTCAGGCTTGCTTTTGGGGAGTGGGTGTGCAGCCCTCGACCGACGGTCAATTCGTCTCAGAGATGTTCATTGGGTTAAGATCAGGACTCTGCGCCGGCCACTCCATGCGTTTAACGTTGTTGTTCACATACCAATCAAAGAGTTGGCATGTTGCGTTGTCGTCTTGATACCAGCAATCATCCATACCGTACGTTGCCCACAAGGTTGATTGTCGAGGATTCACCAGTGGGGCCAGCCCCATACCAGGAAAACAGGCCCATAATCAATTCCTCCAAAACTTTACAGTTTGGACGACACACCTCGGGCAAAAAGGCGTTCTCCTGGTAAACGCCATTTTAAAGGATAAATCGTGACTCGTCACTCCAAAGGATTTCCAGTCATCCAGAGTCCATGTACGGTGGTCTTTTGGCCCATCGACGGCGCACTTTCTTGTTGGTTTTCGTAATCAAAGGCTTATGGGGCCGCCGAACGTCCAGTGTAACCTAACTTATGGGCCTCGATACGAAGAGTCTTGGTCGAAACGGCCACACCTAAACTCATTAGCGATGTTATCCATGGATGTTTGACGTTACTTCGAATCTCCCTGCCGAGCACCCGCCGGTCCCTGCTGGTGAGAACTTTGTAGGTCGTCCATGCTGACAGTGTCCCTCAGTCTTGCAGCAACACACAACACGTGCTTTGATTTTTGAGCAGTTACGGAGAAGGGATTCTGACACCTTGGCAAGATTTTTCTCGAACTCAGACAACTTTTCCGTGACGGCATCTTGACAAAAAACAACTTAAAAGAGTATTTATAGGATATGGCTGACTGATACCTATTATGTATTGTCGACTTTTTCTAAACTTTCTTCCAGATAGTGTATTATGTAGATTCTTCTCAGTACTTAGTTATGAGGTAATTATTTTCCTTGACAAATATTTTGGGGGATAAGGCTAAAGTATTCAACTTTGCGTTTGCTTAATATTTATTATTTTAAATTGCATTTTATAAATTGAATATTATGTAAATAGTAACACAAATTATTATGCAATCATTGCCTTTTCTTTAATTTAATTTGTTGATTTATTTGAATTATTAAAAAGAAATTCTAATGTAAAAATTAATCTAAAATTAATATTTTGCAAATAACTTTTCATCATAAAAAATACTGCAACATTTCATAGGTGTTTTAAACTCCTCTTTTATAAATATTTATTCATACTTATTAATTTAAAGGGAAAAAATTGCTGAGTTTTCAATAGAGGGAGGAGTGTTTTATGCATAATTTAACCCTGTATTATTATTATTATTATTATTCAATGGCGCGCCAACCCCATAGTGGGCCAAGTTGTCTGCCTTCTGGCAGATTTGGAAACAGATGTTTTCATTTTACTGAGTAAGGTTATCAGCCCTACGTTCTATGATCATATTAGACAAGGTACTACGGTTTAAAACGGATTCCGAACCACTACAAATATCCATGCCACCACCGGGACTCGAATCCTGTGGTACCTGTCCTGTATTCTACTATCTTAAATTAAGAGGAGTTTAAAATTAACTTTGTGGAAAATAATTTAATGTAACAAAATGAAGTACATTATTTGAATAGTTGATATTCATTTTATTTTTAGGAAGACGAATCAAAAGATTTGCAGCTTAAAGCTGAAATATTGAGTACGGACTATCACATTTGGAATTTAAAACTCAATTTAGATACATTCTATAGAGTAAAACACCTGTTTGGGAATGCATATCAAAAGGTCTTGCGCAATCTTCTCAGCATCACTAAAGATCCTCAGCATCCAGTGAATGTGATGTTGGAGCCAACTTTGAAAATGCCAGTCTATGACTATGTGCAAAATGTTCGAATAGAGGTATGTATGACATTTTTTTAAAAAATTCTAATTACCTTAAAAAACATACTCTTAAAATTTCTCAGTTTTGAAAGTTTAGCTCATTATAGAACTAACTTGTGCTAGTTAAACAAGTCAATTTTAACATCAATGAAATATTTTAATTTTTCCAACTATTCTGTTTCCAATATTTCCAACTATTCTGTTTCCAATTTTTCCATATAATTTTTCCAACTATTCTGCTTCCAATTTTTCCATATTTTTCCAACTATAGTCTACTTCATTAAGTAGGAGAATATTTATAATCAAATAGATACTTTTTAAAACATTTCATAAAATAATCGTATTCGTTCAACTTAAATATTTCTGATTTTATTGATTAATAATCTATCTCTTTTTATGCTGCTTATACATTACGCAGAAAAGCAAATAAATGTATAAACCAAAGCAATGAATTGAAAAAAAAGCTAATTTTTGATCAAAAAATGTTTATTTATCAAATATTAAGAAAAAATTGAAAATAAGCAAATTAATAAAAATTCATGTAAATTCATGAAATTTAACAACTTTTGCATTTATTTTCATCACAATTATTTTCTCTGTTAAATAATACATTACAATATAGTTAAACTGGACAACAAAGTTACTCTTACAAGTAGAAGGCATAGTAATCACATCAAATCTAAATAGTAAAAGCAGCGGTTCTTTATAAACTGAATTATTTCCGTTCTCGCTTATAATAATTCTTTTCCTTTGACATTCCCATGCAATAATTCAACTTTGTCATGCTGATTTAACTTATTAGTTATACATCTTATGATATTCAGACATCGAGTTTTAAACTATTTTATAACTTTTTATTTAGTTTTCTAATTTAAAATTTACTGGAGTGGTTCACAAAGGATGGGCCTAGAAAATTTCCGGGTTCGCCCTGGGGTATTCCAGATAAATACGTGTAAAGGTATAAAAATAAATATAGTTATTCTTTTTCTCGACAGTTTTTCAAAGACAGCTTCCATTACAAACAACTAACCTTTCTGGTTGCTTTTTTTTTTCTTCTTCTTTCTTCACATAAAATATCATCAAACAACAATAATGCGCCATAGGGGCTCGAGAAACTGATGCAAACGAGGAGCGGTAATTTCTATGGTTGACTACAAAGAGCACTAGTGTTTGAGATTTTCAGTGTTAAAAAATTTCCATTGCAGCCTCTGAGACTCCGCCGTCTGTAAAGCAGTAGTCAGGGGAGTTGACCACATAAAACTGTGAGGCGTTAGTAGCAGATACTTATTTATCTGGAATTTGTATATTGTGCGCATACAGCTATTTACAGATTTTTAAATGCGCCCCCACTTCAAAAAATTTGAAAATCCCAGCTTTACACGGTGGGATGCATAAATAAAGCAGATATTTAAAATATAAAATAAAACACAATAGGACACGATTAAAACATTGAATAAAATACAAATTTGTCACACTTTCTATTTTTGAAGTAAATGGAATAAGTGACCATTCTTCAACAGTAATTCACAACTAAAGGGACTTAACTACTTAAAGTAATCTACAACTAGCAACTTCAAAATAATCTACAATTACAGCTACATCACCTTGCTCGCTGACTCCTGACTCAATCACTGATCATTAAGGACTGCTAAGTAGGCCTTTCTGGTTCGCATAGAGAATAAGGTCATTGCAATGCAAGGCATAATGTCATTACGCACTGTCTCTAATTAATACAAAAATTTACAATTCGTAAGTTCTTGGTGATTCAAAGCTTTTCAACAGTTTTAGAGTTTTTTGACTAAGAAACTGTGACATCATAGAAATCATTAATTCACTTTTTTGGAAATTTTCTTTTTGTTTTCCAGTAGCGAACACCAGATAATTCATAGTTTTTAACCAAACTTTAATTATGTTCACTCGACAAAAGCATCCAGGCAAATTTGTTTTGCATTTTTGGGTTTCACTTAATATAATTTTCTTTCACATTTTCATTGGTAAATTTATCGTATTTACATTATTGTGATTATAATTTTTTCCAATTCAACTTAAATCCATATTAAAAACTAAATCTGCAACAAATAATTTGTAGCATGAGGTGAAATAAATAAGGAATGCTTATATTTTTGGTTAGTAGTGTTGACAATACTCAAAAAGAAGTAAGTGCTTTCTTTGAGTGAGATAATTACATATTTAAACAGGCAATAAGAGTTCACATAATATATGTAATATTCATGATATGTGAGGATATGCTCAATATTCGTATTCTCTGTGTGGGTTTCAAAAGAAAATTTTTATTAAAAATTTCAGGTAGATGACTTCATTTACACTACATGGGAAGGTTTTAAAGAAACCCTTATAATTTTAAAACCTTTTTATATTGCACCGCTTACGATTATGAAAAATACGGCAACCAATGCAGAAACGATTGCAAGGAAAATATGCAAAGAACTGGAAGAAAGATCTGTTCTAAGTAAGTTATTTTATGTACTTCTTATAATTACAATCTACTATAAAAATTAAAAAATAATCATTGCACTATGTTTAAGCTGTTAATTAAAATTAACGAATTATAAAAACAAAATGAGTTAATATGAGATGCCTGTATGTTTAGAATTAGAAATTATGAATTTTTTCTGTCTTTTTGAAGAATAAATCAATATAGGATATACACTCAAGTGACAAAAGTCATGGGATAGCAATATGCAAATTTTCAGATGGCAGTAGCATCGCGTAGAACAGGTATAAATGCGCAGTGCTTTCATTTCTGTTCAAGTTATTCATGCGAAGAGGTTTTGACGTGATGATGACCGCACGACGGGAATTAACAGACTTTGAACGCGGAATGTTAGTTGGAGCTAGACGCATGGGTCATGCCATTTCGGAAATCGTTAGGGAATTCAACATTCCCAGATCCATTGTGTCAAGAGTGTGCCGAGAGTATGAAATTTCAGACATAACATCCCACCATGGACAGCGCAGTGGTCGACCGCCTGCACTTAACGACCGAGACCGGCGACGTCTGCAAAGAGCCGTAAATTCTAAC